>OX421472.1:6308441-8745359 GCA_949126895.1 Eilema caniola | reverse complement strand
TCATTTGCCTGGGTGTAATGTGCCCAAAGTTTGCACTTTGGAGTCCAGGAGGAAGGAAGCGGGAATATGACACCGTCCGGTTATATAAGGCTGTTTTTCCTTTTACGGGTGCCACTGTGGTGTGACGCTCCAAATCCGAGAAGAAAAGCCTTGTTCATCAGCAGTTTTGCCTGTTTGTGTGAGGCTCGTATACTCAGTATAGAAAAGTCTGATTAAATTTCCGTGTTGGTTCTCGGTGAAGTAGAATAGGACCACTCCAGCTCTTCCTGAGGGGCGACTAAGGGATAGGGCCTTTCTCCACCTGATAGTGAACATACAGCTCAAGATAATGTACCCACTAGACCGAAAATTCTAATTGGTGAAACGTGGGTTCTAATCCACCTCTGCCTACGTCTTCGCCAATTCACAGGCGTGAGATGTCTATGATAATTAAATTTCAAACCCAATTTTGTATCCCAATCCCGATTCAATGAAATTACTATATTATTTCAAAATTCACAAAAAATGAAAATAAAAATCATTGATCAATTGCAAACTTATCAAACTCAATATGGTTTGATTTTTTCTTTTTAAGAAAATTTGTATTTTAACTGATATTAAGGACCATTGTATTGGAATTCGAAATTTCTAATTTTCTTACGGTTTATGGCTTCGAAACCATTTCACGGTTGATATAATAAATTTCCTTTAGTCTATACACCTAGAAAATTGGATGACTATGCGAACAATATACTAAGGTTTAATCCTCATTTGATCCGATTAGGTTAAGGAAGGTAAAATATTATTAAAATTTATTCTTAACTTGACCCGATGGGTTTGTAAGTTGATGCGTAAATAATATTTTACCAGTAAACAGGCTTTTGTAATAAAATTCCTTGCCTTTAAGGAATTTTGGAATTTAGATTCATAAAAAGACTATAGATAGAGCATCTGTCTCTCAAAACATAAAAGCTGCGCTCTTGACGATGAACTGAGAGCCACTTTTCTCTCTCCTCCGCTAGTCCTTTGACCTCCACATACGACGTTACGCTACTATCTATTTACGTACCGACGTTTTGTATACTAAGTTAAAATATTATACTTAATTATTGGGTTTCACTTTTATAAAAAGAAAAACAGTCTGACCGACCAGTAACAGTAGTAATTGAATTTTCTTTCTTTATTTGTTTGTCAAACAATATGAATACATTATATTCCAATACGTTAAACGAGTTTTACGAGTAGTAGCTCGCCCAGGCATCAAAGGAAAAGTGGATGTAAATTTCATGTGCGACTTTTATACCTACCCTGAGTAGAAAGTCCTGTTCATTTTATACTCAAATTCTAGGTACCATCGTAGTATCTATATCGTATCTTATAACTATACTATTTACTACTAAGTTTCAGTCCATCATGCACTCTATAAAGGAAAAGTTCACAGTTCAGTATATTCTCCTATGGAAGTACATCCGCACGTTTGAAACCGCCCTTACATGTCGCTCCCTCAGTTCAGTTCGAGACGCCTACACTACCACACGGCTGTGAAACCGCGTCTTTCGCTCTCAGCGTAAATTTTTAATGCCAAGCTAAAAACCGAAGGCGTGAAGCCAAAACTTCTTTTGAATTATCCTCGACGTTTGTAATAACACGTGTAGTGGTGATGTGGTAACAAATGGATGTTAATTATAAATGTGAACTATTGGGCACGGCATTTTTCTAGTGTTTAATAAGTTTTTTGAAGTGAATGCTTGTAGAGACACTTGGGCGGTCGTCCTGAAGATTATTTCGAGAGGTATGTTTTATAATGTATTTTGTCATTCGGTGTTATTTTTGAGTATTTATATTTTTAAACGATGGTTTAGTAATATTTGGTAACTGTTATTATTTAACATCATCTTCACACTGTCGGAGAAAGTACTTTAAAAAACTCATTACCGAATGGTTTTCTGAAATTAAATTTGTATTTCGTTTATACTTTTTCATAGTTTTTAAACCTTCTCACAAACCAATAAATAATTATTTATTTTGAAGTAGGTATGTTACAATTCAATTAAATATGAAATCATCAATATGCATTGATCGTCTATTCGTGATAAACTCCCACCCTACAACAAGTTAGTAAAACATTTTATTTGTTCCATCGAAATCCATCAAGGTCAAAGAAAATCGTTTGAACGGACGAGCTATACTTACAGGACAATAATGCTATAAAACAACATTATCTTTAAAAATGTATACGAAAAGGCTGTCTACGGTACACGTGGTGACATATTGTAATATTCAGAAGACATTTAGTAGGTACTACAGAAGTAGGCATATCAAAGAGGGCTCGAGCCGTATCCAGCACGAATTTTGAGGACTAATATCATTCATTGCTGTGTAATTTTATGGTATTGTATATTAATAGTAAAGTAGTTTATGCCAAGTATGCCTTGCAATGTTCCTTATTTTTTGTTTTCGTCGCTATAAATCTTTCCAGGTATGAGTAACGTATGAGTTGTTTATGCGCATAATAACTCACCTAAGTAGTATGGGCAAGCTGCACGCATAACGATCAAACGAATAACCATTTATTTCTGTATAGATTATTATATCAAACAATTTAATTGCGTACCTTCTCGTCAATCATCTCCTTCTTGGTTCAAGTGCCAATCCCAGTGGCATCCAAACTTTGCCCTTTGAAGCTTGGAGGAAACGCCAGAACTCTTTTCTGCATGCCATATTTTTTCATTATTTTGAGTTTCACCCTGGGCAGAAATGTGAAATAAGGCAGAATGCATTTTAATTCTCAGTATCAAACTGTAGTTTTGTATGAAAATTGAATCCAATACTATTAAAACATGCTGTTGATGTCTAGTGATAAACAGAAGAAAAGTGGTATATAATAAAGTCGCCGGCAAGCAGGCCATAATACGGACCTCGGTTCCGAAGTGAAGTGCTCTGATACTATTAGGACACAAAGCCTTTATGATAATGAGCACTAGCTGAAAGAATTGACATAAATATCATCGAGGAATTTTGCTTTTTTTAAAATATTAGTGGTCTGGTGCTTTAGATGAGACAGGATCTTTAGTTTACCTTTAGACACCATTTTATGTCATTATAATTCTAGCCCATAGATTAGAATCGTTTCTATCTCCTTTATAGACAATATAGATCATGGATAAATGTTTGTTCTGTGGTATAGACGCTCTCGGAGATTGGACAAACTGAGAAGATTTAGGTACACAGGTTTATTATTATTTAACCAACGCTTTGAGCATATAACGTCGTCGCTATGTTTAGAATTGTTGTTCTTTCGTATTGTTTTCCAGTTGCTAGTCTATTTTAAGTAAAAGTATCTTGAATGCGTTTAAAATATTTCCATGCGGTTTTTGAAGTGAAAACTTCTTTAGCGGCGTTGGATGGGTGTAAAATGTTAAGGAAGCGTCAGGATTAGTTGACCTTTGAACCGTAACCGACGAGTGACGTCATACAAGATTAGGTACAGACTATGTATTTTGCAACTTACAATGGATATCGTCGTAGCTTAAACGGTAAGCACGTCGACTGTAAGTCCTTATAGTTTCAGATAGTATCGGGTTCAAACCACCTGGCCTTCAGGGATTTTTTGTGATTGTTTTTTCTTATTATAATTTATTACTTTTGGTGATTATTTTTTCTTTTTGTAATTTATTACTTTTTATGATAATTTTTTCTTTTTGTAATTTATTATTTCTTGTGATTATTTTTTCTTTTTATAATTTATTAATTTCTTTTGACAAAAAATTAGCAGAAAATAAGTGATAGGTTCTATGATTAGCGCTATATTATAGGTATGGTATGGTATGTTCTTTTTTATCTTTTTCTATGTATATAACGAAGAAAGAAAAAAAGAAAATGTTTTCACTTCTGCCGGCACTCCCAGAGTGCAACCCGTCTTTTTTTTTTAGTTCATCTTATTATCACATTTTATATGATAAAACAATACAATAAGTTCAACATAATATGGAATTGTATAAATAGGAATAGTTTTAATAAAAACAGAACCGCACATGTAGAACAGTTTCCAATTCATTGCATAATTAGGTGCCTAACTGCGTCTCGCAAATGAAAGCAACGTTCTAAAATAGTATACAACTCATCGGAGTTACGAAGTCCCATTGCTGAAATAACGAGATCTAAAGATGAATGATGGGTTAGTAAACTTCATACAAAGCTTTGTGTGAGAGCCGTTCAATAATATCAGATAATTTTAGGTTTATGAAAATTAAATCACTTGAGTCATAAAACATCCGACTAATATTATACCTAAATGGGAAATACCTGATGATAGGTACTGTTTCACTAGCTGTGTATTATATATTACATATAGTAAGTCACATTTCTATAGTATTATAATATCTATTACCTGTATATAATAATATATCCAGTATGGACCAAAATTCAAAAATAACTATTAGGAATCTGCCCCCTTCTTTTGTCTCTAGATCGACCTAAAATTTAGTGGTTATTTATTCTCTTTGAATTCCATCCCATGGTTGCCTGGAAGAGATTGCCTTGCGCGATAAGGCCGCCAATTGTATGCTACAAAACTGTACCTACCACTATATTGTAATGTGTTCTTTCTTTCTTTGTGTATCATACAATAAAGAGTTTTTAATTCATTCATTCATTGTTCATATTTTTATTGACGAAATTTTGTGTTTTATAATAGATAGTTCGAAGTATCTATTAGTACGAATAATCGTATGATAAGTGTTTATGCATATTTAGAATCGTTTGACAGAAAAAAATATTTATTTAAAATTTGCATAATCTTTCCATAATGATTAATACCATAAACATGAACATATTAAAGATCTAAAGCCGTACCTATAATTTGTGCCCAAATAAACATTAGCATTATAAACGTTTGAAATGCTACTATAAGAATAACCCAAAATGCAAATCCAAATTTCCCCTTTCGTCCGGTTTACTTAATATCCTCGACTGAGTACACTGGCGTGTGTGGTACCTAACGGATAGCGGGAAAAAAATAGTGTTACCTTCAAAATATATTACATTTAGTAACATGTGAGTTAATGTTTCAAAATACTTCTTTACACTCACCTAAAGTACCCCAGTTATAATTATGAAGACGGAAATAAGCACCGATATAGGTCAAGCATTCCAAGCTTTAAACCCCGCGACAAAGAAGGGAAGTTATGTTACCTATTTTTTATATGCATTTTTTGTTAATTGCCTAATAAGTTAATTAATTTCTAGTGTTTTATCGTTTTTATTTATTTTCGATCATCCACCCAACGTTCCCACCTGAGCATCTTAATCGATTCGAAAAGTTAGCATAGTAAATGCTTCAAAATTTCATTCAACTTCATATAACAGTTTATTTTTATTCATTTAAAAATATATAATACTAAAAAGTAATACAACTAGACCCCGTTTCGTTCCCGGTGCAAAGGTGCCCACGATGCTGGCCGCATTTCTAGTGTTATACTTAAAAATTACACAAAATCGATCAGATTAATCACATCTAGAAAATAAAAGGGAATAAATGTGTTTCATATGTAGAGGGCTTATGAAACATTTCATTTCAGTTTCTAAAGAAGTAATTAAGTTTTCCCTGTGAGAAAGAATTGCATTGCATTGCGGGAGCCGTTGTTTACCGGTACTGAAACTTAATTAGGTTTCTTTCAAGTAATTAATTCTGTTTTGTGTCTCTAAAGCTTGGATCGCTGTTGTGCCGTATAATTTTTAAACCTAATTATAAAAGCATTAACTTTGCAGAAAATGTGCAACAACTATTAGATGCATGGCGACGAAGATATGAACGAACGATATGATATGCATGGACATATGAACTGCGCGTAGTTTTTAAAAGCAAATCAGGCTTTGTTCACAATCTTCCAATGAATAATTATTTAAAATTTAAAATACATGTCTTATTTCTAACAAAAATATGGTACCGTATGATTTTTATATAGGGGAGATTCATAGACAAGTTATAATTCTTATTCACGAACATATTACGCATATTAAATTTTACCCAGACTCATAACACATTTTTATTTCTACGAATCAAATCTCAAATAAGCTAGGTGTATATCTACAAAAGCGCACTCTTTTTCTTTTCGTGTCATTTTACTTTTGTCAGCAGCAACACGATGATGCACGAGCAGAGCAGCTTGTTTGAACTGAAATGACGCCAATCCATTTTTTTATAATTATATTAACCGAAGTTGATAATAGTCTTGTTAACCCTGCCAGCTACGCTAATAGATTGATATTCGAACCAAGAACCTCTCGATCGTAAGGCCGACTTAATAACTACTAAACAGCCGACGCTTGACACATTCACATCATCATTCAATTGCTTCATGAACTTCATCGTTAATAATTTGCTTGTGTGTAAGGGAGGTGGTAGAGCACGTCATTTGGATTTAGACAAGCTTTAGGACTTTTGGTGGTACAAACGTTCAAAAGCCAAGGTAACGGCTTGTGATCATATATTCTGTGTTGTATTGCTGCCTTAGGTTGGATTTTACCATTCAAAACAACTGCGTTCATGACGAAATGAATTAAATTGCGTTATCTTCTACTACTCCCTGAATTTCACTATTCTAAATAACCTGAGATCTAATCTACAAATTTTATCCAAATAATGAAGATTGCATTATTAACGTTACTTTTGAGTTAGATTGATTTTTTTGATTTCAGTCGCAAAACTACTTACAAGAAACGAAATCTAATAAATCATGTATCCTTACTCAATTGGTAATTGTAGTACCTCTATTATGTTTGTATATAATATTAGCCATTTTCCGGGAATACGTGACTGGATCAAGTGGTTACCTGAGTACTTATCCGTGCGTGCCACGCAACGATAATGCTCGGATTAAGGACGACAATGTAAGCAAGGAACTAAAATGGCGAGACAACTGTCCTGGACATTAACAAGTACCTCCTCTTCTTTTATATTTTAATTGAAATATCGCTAATATGACAACGTGATTATCATATAATTAATTATCTAAACGATTAAAAAATATACAAGAAATAATTAAACATATCGATGCCAAGAAACACAAGTGAATATTCACGTCCTGATTGCCTGACTATAAAACTATATTACTATATTATATGTTACGTAACTGACGAGATGATAATATAATGTCAAGATATATATACACATTGATTCACGGATAAGCTCATGTGTATCTAATTCAATCTTTGTTACGGCTTTAGTCACTTAGCCTGTAGGTAGCATTACGTTAAAACCTTAATAACTTTGCTTAGCTTAAAGTTAAATCGAAAGCTAATGAATCTAGGGAGTGAAGTTATAACTAACTAATGAAATATCCACAAAACAATGTACTACAAGTCGCTGGAACTCTGGGAGCTAGCAACTCGAACTCATGTTAAATGCTTTTCCAAACATGCTGGACAAGTTTGATTGTACATTGACATTGTACCAGCATTCGCATTGTATAATACATTTCCCAACTATTGAAAATGGAATTAGTTTTCATAATATATGAATACAATTTCGCGAAATCGAACATTGCAGATGGTTGCAAATGCATCTGATCTTATTGGAGTTCTGTTGAATATCTTTTATATCAAATCAGGAATTAGAAATGTTCTAACAAGTTGTGCTAGGTACACCACTTTCTCGAAAAATACGATACTAATTATAAGTGAAATTATTTGTTAATATTTTATCATTGTAATGTTCTTTTAAAAATCTTTTTGATCCATACTTTAATAGGTATGCCTAGTAGATGTATTATTTGACGACAGTTATTTCTCCAAAAGTATCTAAAAGGCAAATTATGATTTTCGTTTTCACAGCACAATTTCCTTAATACGCAAAACCACAGAATATATATTATGTTCTGTGGCAATATTATGCTAAATGGTTCACAGGCAACATCTGGAGTGGTTGCTCTTGGTGAATTTTGTGTAGACTAGGGTTATTTTCATTTGTTTAGCTATTGTTTACTAGGAGAAACTCAATAGTCATGACTGCACTCTTTTCCATATGTGCTTTACAATTTTTTTGTACTGTCTGCCGTTGCACTAAAAGGTAGTTGGAACTTTATCAAGGATCACTACTCCTTACGGATAGAGCTCTAAATTTAAAAATATGAATGGGTCAGTCCCACTAATTACTCTTTAAAATTAATGAGTAGGTTTAAGTGATGTGAAGTCAATATGATATAATTCTCACTAAACAATTTTTTTATCCGTCTCTTAGAATTGTTTTATTATGAATGAACAATTAATTTCAGTATTTCATTTTGTATTTCGACCTCTGAGCTTATATTTTCTCATTAGGTATTCTAATATTCATAATTTTTGTTACAATGTTTTTAGCTTAGACTTCATTATTAACAATAGATATGGGTAAAAATACAAATTAATGTCTTTAGCTTCTCAGATTTTATTTAAACAATTATGCCATAAGTAATGACGTTTTCATTGGCAGCTATTACACATTATGTAAATAACGGTTCACGTGTATGTACGATAAACAAAATTTGCCCCAAAAAGCGGCTAAATAAATTTCATTTGCATAACAAAGCCCCAACCGTATTATAAGCTTGAAATTGACCCGTTAGAAACAGTAACACAATAATTAGGACAAACAACAAACTTTTAGAATCCAATGCTTTAATTTTGATAATGGCAGATCCCACAAAACAGTTTTTCCTTTTCTTATTCGGTAGCCAATTTGTTAAACGTCCAATTACAGAGGAAGGAAATTATCTACACGAATGACGGTTTATTGTTCAAATGCCTGTTGTATGTATGTATAGTTTGAGTTTCGTATTTAAAAGGATTTTTAGAGTTTTATTTGAGTCGGTGCTCAAATAAAAAAATAGATAATCTGACTGCAGGGTACCTTTGCACAAAAAACGTCAAATAAGGTCTTTGACAAAATAAGCGATGGGCTTTTCTTATTCGGTAGCCAATTTGTTAAACGTCCAATTACAGAGGAAGGAAATTATCTACACGAATGACGGTTTATTGTTCAAATGCCTATTGTATGTATGTATAGTTTGAGTTTGGTATTTAAAAGGATGTTTTGAGATTTATTTGTGTCGGTGCTCAAATAAATAAATTGATAATCTGACTGCAGGGTACTTTTGCACAAAAAGCGTCAAATAAGGTCTTTGACAAAATAGGCGATAGGCGTATCCTATGGACGGCGATTCAAGATAAAGAAAAAAGAGGTTACAGTCATACATACATAATCGTACGTCAATAAGCAGATGAGGTTGATTAGAAGATTCAAAGTTGGTTGATTGGGACTCATATAAAACCACATTACATTCTAATTTATTCTGAATATTTATATAAATGATAAAATAAAATGAGTTTTACATAGAAAAGTGTAAATTTTTATCTCTACTACTATGATCTTGAAACTATTCGTAGTTGTTTCAACTCAGTTCACATCTAACCTTAACGAAGCTAAAACCCATAAAAATAAGTAATTAATACGTAGCATTGCGTGCCTTAACCCATAGCGTGACTTACATAATTTTAGCTTGTCCCTTATTAAAAATAACTTATAAAATAAACTGTAGCAAAAGGGCGATATATTAATCTAATTACTTATAATGACCAGACGCACAAATATAATTGTACTTTCATATAAATTATCTTTACGCTAGTATACATGACAGCTGAAGGCTATTCAAATGTTTCTCATTTTCTAGGAATAAAACATATACACTTAACTAAACATGTACTAAAAAAAAGACAGCCTCTGTGACGTGACGGTAGTGAACGCGGCCTCTACGCAGGAGGCGCGGGTTCGATTCCCGCTCAGTGAAAATATTTATATGCATGAATATGTATATTTGCATTGGTCTAGGTGTTTCTATGTATATTATGTATGTATTTACAAAAAAAGGATCTAAGTATACTATCCGCATTCTAGATTCCATAACACAAGCAAGTTAATTTATGCTTACCATGGGTTTAGATAGCGTTGTGTGAAATGTTGTGGAATAAAACAGTATATTATAAACGTACAGAAATGTAGATATAATTAGTTCTAACTTGTTTTCAGATTAATAAATATGTTTATCTACTCTGATACTATAATACAAAGATTATAAAATTGAAATCAAAACTCTTATGACAAACATTACGCACAGGCCAAAAAAAAGTTTTATTACGATACAGGTCTTGTATGGACACCTATATCATTAAATAACTTTTTAATCATAACGATACACCTATACAACCTGCATCTGGACTGAACCTCTACTTTAAAAAAAACGGCCGATTCGGAAGAAAAAAAAAGAAACGCGCATGCGCAATCGATGTTTGCGGCTTGGCGTAGACTTGTTTTTTCATTAAAATTAAACGAAGTTTGGTTTTGTTTGTAAAATAAATTAGTTTATGTATTATAGTATGAGAGTAGATAAAGTAGTGTATGACACTGTACATAACTTGGTCTTATAACACACGAGTGTTATAAGACCAAGTTTTTTTATTGTATCACACGAGTGATACAATTAAAAACTCGCCTACGGCTCGTTTTTTTAAAACACACTCATGTTATAAGAACCCTTATTATGCAACAGTATCATAAACTACTATAATTGTGTCTCATCACTATGCATCTAACCTTTGTGAAACAATTTGAAAACATTTAATTATGGAAATCAATCGAAAGAAATCAAGTAAAATGTAATAAATGGTTATAGAATTATTAATGACGGAGACGCCGGTGTCAAGGTTCCAAGAAATTTTACCAGAGCCACGTTAGCAACGTCAGTTCATTCATTCATTTCCGTGTATCCGCCCCCCATGAGATCAGGTGGTCGGTTATGAATTTTATAATATGACAGAAGAGCTTTTATAGGGTTGTGTACCAAGCCGACATAAGCAAGAAATCTATAGATGATGTTCAGGCACCATTGTTAAAAATATTATACATCTTTGTTTGTTTTTATATAGGACACGTCAATTTGACTTCACCTCGCCTGATGGTATGCTGAAGACAAAGTCTCAGTCGCAGTGTTCCTAGATTGTACCCGTCCCTATGATAGTAGTCTTATTCTTATTTCCACTTAACAACTATTCATCAATAACACCAAGTCTAGTAAAATCAATGAAGTCTTTTCTTCTCTTAAAGGCGATTAGCGCCAAGTCGATAGCGAAGTTAACTTTCTTTCCCAGTCCTTTCGCCGCAAGGGGAATTCTGCTAAAGTAGAAATTATTTATGACTCAACTACATTTCGATATTGGAATTTATGTTAAGAGAACTTAAGATGGGATAATCCTCTTGTAAGAATATCTAAGCTCAGCGTAATGGAGATGTAAGAAGCGAAGGGTTAAAACCTTGGAGAAAACCGTTTTATATTCTGTAATAATATTAAAATGATTAACGGACAAGGCTCTGGCGCAGGTTTTTTCTTATTTTATACCACTGAGGTGGCAGACATTCGCACGGTCCACCTGATGGAAAGTGGTTACCGTGGTCTATGGACGATTGCAACACCAGGGGAGTGATACTCTTGTTACTGTAAGAGTTCTCTAGGGGTTCTTCCGTCTGACCTCCCGTCAGACGGAAGTCGCGTCTACCAAAACCAAGATATGCCACATTAAGAGAATGAGTAACGCTTTGATGGTGGTGATGATGATGATTATTTTTGTATTTTTTTATATCACTGAGGTGACAGACAAGGATACGGTCCACCTGATGGAAATTGGTTACCTTAGCCTATGGACGTGTGCAAGACCAGGGAAGTCACACTCGTGCTGCCGAACCTGTAACATAGAGAGTTTCCGTGCCGTCAGTGTAGAAGACAAAGCATGAAAAGCCTTTGGTCTTCTCACTGACAGTACATAAACTCTCCAGTGAGCTTTGGCTACCCTACTCACCGCCGGGAACACCACATGAGCTTATTATGACCGCGGTATTCTGTAGGGCGGAGGTATTTCCAGTCCTACCTCCTTATGTACTAGTATTTAGAATAGCTTTTTCAAAAACCTACCTTTTTCCCTATTCCGCACCATGTGTAGGGTTAAGATCAACCCTACACAAATTTTAGCGCTACTTTATGGTGTTAGAATTTCCAACGTTGAGATGAAATAATTGGCAATTAACTTAGATTGCTTTAATTTTCACTTCCAACTGAGATCAAATACTTTCTCAAACAAATATTTCAATTACATCTCTGAAAAGAACTTCTTGAAAATATTACTAGCCAATGTCCGCGGCTTTGTCCGCGTGAAATCTATTCCAGGAATAAAGAAGCCATGAATTATCCAGCCCTATACCGTATTTCAGCCTGACCCGTTCAGGCCTTAGAGCGTGATTGAAAAATATCCAAACATCTTCACAAACTTTCAAATTAATAATAAATAATATTATCGTTTGAATTAAATTTTTGGCATTTTTTCATGCTAAATATTTCAATCTAATTATAAAGAAAAATATTATTCAGGCTCCGCCTGGACAGATTCATTTTTTTCTCTTTAATTCGATTTAATAATATCGTGTTTTTTAATTAGTAGGATTAATCAGAAAAATGGAAACTGACAGTAAAATAAATAATGAGCGAGGCATCATTTTTGAAATCGAAACCAATGTCGAAATGAACCCTTAATTATAAAAGCGGATACTATAATATACTATTAATTATGCAAATTGACTCTAAAATATCAGATAGTGGACTGAATAGAAATACAATGAAATTTTCATCGACCCTATGAAAGCTCTCCTTATTATAGGATACAAATTAAAATTGATAATGAAATTTCATAGCAGAAATTCAGTAATTAATTTCATTAACAATGCATAACATTGAAATGAAAATGATTTTAGCGCATAAATCGCAACGGAAAACGTCGAAAGTCAACAACCAAGACGGAACTTTGATGAAACTTAATACTAATTAAGTTAGTGTAGTTGATTTGATATTTAAAGACACATTGAAATAACTGTGAGCGGAGCGGTTTCTTTATTTTTTATTCAAATTGTTACCATTGAGAAATAGATTGCATACTTGGTCTTTGATACTACGTGCCACATAAAATCTATACCATGCATAACAACTACGGCCATGCAAAACAGACCAAAATTACGTCATAATCAATGTTTTATACCATTTTTGCTAGTCGGATAAGACGTTATTTTTATTCGTTCGTGAGCCTGTGTAGACAATCAATTTCGTGTGGAACTACACCACTGAAGTATATGTCATATATTTGTACATAAACTGGTAGTAAAAGTCCTACATATTTCTAGTGCCAACTGTCACGTTCACGCCTCTCGCGTGTGTGAAAATATTTTCGCTTTTTACGTGTAAATGTCTGAAATATTTTCAACGCGTATGCCGTGTACCGAGCAGTAACTTAATTTTCATGGGCCTTTATGAAATGTGTGGAAGAAAAATGTATATCATAAACAGTTTCTTTGTTATGTGCATACTAAGTTGAAAGTGATGAATGACAAAATATTTTTATTTGTACGTGCGATTTAGAAAGCAAAATCTTTATGAATGTGAAGTGGCATGCACACTATACGATATATAACTATTAAATTTTTAATTGTCGCTCGAGAGATATTTATTCCTACTACTACAGCTTATGTCTTACACATCGTAAAAGCAAAATACCTTGTCCAAACCAACACAAGCGTGAAAACAGGTAAGACTGTCGTAAGCATGCCTTCATCTGCCACCCTACTCGCTTGATTGATTTGAGTAATCAGGGACTATATTGCGTAACCATTTCCACAATCATAACTGCACGCAATATACTCATAGTTAAAAATGTCTGCAGCGTTTCAGGTTCAGTTTTAACAATAGTTATTTTAATAAGCACCCTTAACAATTAATAGGTCGTTACATATGAAATTGCCGTTTCATTAAAGAAATTGGAGGAAACCTAATTTGCAGTATAATATTAACATATTTGCATTTTTTTAGGAATGACAAATCCAAATTTAATGTTTTTTTTTTTGTGTATGAATGAGACAACATTAAACTAACAGCAACTTTTATTACATTTTCTGAAAAGTGACAGCTTTAGTGATAGCATTTAGGAAGTACTGTTTTTGAAGATCGAATTTAATTTATCAAGCGGCCAATAAAAACAAAATTTAAATACAGAGTTGTAAAATCTTGAAATCAACTTTCAAACAAAGTATAAATAATGGAAATAGCTATTTAATTACAGGAATAACGAACTCATGAATCTGTAAGAAAATTTCGGTAATTATTAAATAGATATTTCAGTCTCCTAGACTTCACATAGATAAAATAGATAGTACTTATATTATTAATAGGGGTTAAAGTATGCAATTGCCGTTTCATTGTAATAGGTACTTCGAATTGACATAGAACCTTCATGGTTTGAGATTTTTGAGTGAAACTTTTTCCACATGGTACCTATGTAGTTCTTCATTTAAAAATGTGCAACATTCGATTATCGACTTTCAGTTGTTTTTTTTATTCAGCTTAGACAAGAAAGATGGATACTTCGAAAATTCGAGTGATTTTTGAATACGAGTTCCGACGCGGAACTAACGCGGCAGAAACAGCTCGCAATATCAATGTTGCGTTTGGAGAGGGGACTGCTAATGAACGCACCGTGCGATTTTGGGTTAAACGCTTTCGTGATGGAAACTTTGATTTGAAGAACGAACCACGAGGAAGGCCGTCCACACAGGTGAATAACAATGAATTGAAAGACATGGTGGAAGTCGATCCGAGCCAAACTACCCAGGAATTAGCTGCATGGTTTAACGTTACCTTACCAACAATATTGACTCATTTGCGTCAAATCAATAAAATAAAAAAATGTGAAAAATGGGTACCTCATGATTTGACTGATCTGCAGAAAGAAATGCGTGTTGAAACTTGTGTTGCCTTGTTGAATCGATACAGAAATGAAGGAATATTGGATCGAATTGTGACATGTGATGAAAAGTGGATTCTTTACGATAACCGTAAGCGAAAAATGCAATGGCTGACCCCAGGTGAAACGACACAACAGTGTCCTAAAGCAAAGCTTACCAATAAAAAGGTAATGGTAACTGTTTGGTGGTCTCAGCATGGTGTTATTCACTATAGCTTTCTACGATCTGGTCAAGCAATAATGGCAGATGTCTACTGTGCCGAACTCCGAACAATGATAGCAAAACTAGCAGTGAAACAGCCCCGACTCATGAATCGATCTTCACCATTATTGCTCCATGATAACGCGAGACCTCATACAGCACGAGTAACCGTTTTAACTCTACACGAACTGCAATTAGAAACTATCCGTCACCCTCCGTATTCGCCAGACCTTGCTCCAACAGACTACCATTTTTTTCGTGATTTGGACAATTTTCTATGTGATAAAAAGTTTTCTTCTCAGGAGGCAGTACAAAATGCTTTCACAAAGTTTGTCGAATCTAGATCACCAGAGTTCTATCGCAAAGGCATAAATGACCTTCCTACTAGATGGCAGCAATGTATAGATAATAATGGTAATTATTTTGATTAAATAAATACGTTAAATTAAAAAAAAAAACGAATTTCAATTTGTCAGTACAAATCGGCAATTTCATACTTTAACCCCTAATATATCCTGTAGGTAAATAATTTACTTCAACTTTAATCCTCTGAGGCCGGTGAAGTTATTCCGACATGGGCGTTGTTAAAATTCGAAACATTTTCTATTAGACGCGGTTTTATTGCCCCAACCTGATGGAAAGGCTTATCACCCACTTGCGGTGAAAAATTCTACACACTCTATATGGATAATAGGATAGTTTATTTTTTTCAAAGTTTGAGAAACTTTCTAGTAATGTTCAGGTAGTGTATTAGTGTACTCTTAAATATGGAATCTGTACCAGATTGTACAGATATTGATAGATTTTTATAGCAGTTTGTATGAACGAAAACTCACAAGATATAAATCCATTGTAATTTATAACAAAATTTCATTCTGCGTTAGTTGTCATTAAACTTTATTTGTTCATCAGCATCCCATAGAGATTTCCTTATTGCGTCCAAGGCCTGGGTACGTTTATTGATTTTGATTGACATATCAACGTTTCCTGGAGCAACTGCGGACAGACCTCCTAACCCTAAGTGGAACAACCGGGGACAATGGTCAGATGATGATGACTTTATCTTGAATCTAAGTGTCGGTAGACTAACATCTTCATTATAATGTTTAGAACTCGTACAACCCGGGCACGACCCGTGAATGTAGGGCACTACGGTATTTCCGTCCAATTAAGCTGGGGAAGTACCTCCGCCCTACAGAGTACCGCGGTCATAATAACCTCGTGTTGTGTTTCTGGCCGTGAGTAGGGTGGCCAGAGCTCACTGGAGAGTCTTTGTGCTGTTAGTACGAAGACCTAAAGCTTATCCTGCTTTATCTTCTACACTGACGGCAAAGAAACTCTCTGTTATTACAGGCTCGGCAGCGCGAGTGTGACGCTCCTAGCGATACACACGTCCATAGGGCACGGTAACCACTTTTCATCAAGTGGGCTTGTCTGCCACCTAAGTGGTATAAAAAAAAAATACCTGATATAATTATCTGGAGGACTGATAAAATATCAGAACTGAAAACTATCCGTATACTACTTGTTACCTTATTTCATAACTGGCTGCGAGGTAATTTGGGATCTTAAGAAGCATATTTGTAATGCAGACGTAGACAAAATTTATTATGTAAAATGATGCTTTTCATCCGGCTCAAAGATAATAACTATTCTACGACACTTCAGTTGAATAATACATAACTGGTATAATATTTTCTCTCTAAATAAATAACAGAGAAAATGAGCCTTAGAGTGGAAACCGCGAATCCGCAAATAGAATACGTCTATCGGAAAAACAGAGGACGATATGAAACAGGTAGCTGGATAGAGCGGAATTAGACACTACTTATTGAAAACTTTGACTGTGCAATCGTTGTCAAACAGAAAAAAACACAGATCTAATAATGAAATCATGAAAGTTATTTCATTATTTGATTACAATTGAAAGTTAAAATTCTGTAATACCTACCACAGAATAATAATATATTATGTATATCAGTATTCACAAAATTATTGGTGTACCTATTACAGCATTATTACAAGTGCTTTGAAGTATCAGGCTTTGATTCAAATCTCTTCACGGTTCCATTTCAAATTTAACATCGGTAAATGTAGAAACGAACGTATAATTTGAGTCAGAAAACTCAATTAAATTACGATTGGCATAGTACTCCATATAATACGGTAATAACCGTAACTCCGCCCTTTTCCGTTCGTTTTCTAATACATCTTAGTACTGCGTGTGGTTTAATTTGAGTGTCTGATAATAGGTACTTGTATTTATATTTTATTGTTTGAATTTGAGACAAAAATGTCTCGTTACTTAGTAACAGTACGATACGAGGGTCGTCCTAAAAGTTTTGAGAATAATAAAGTGTCCTGAGTCAAAACTGCTTAATGTCGTAGTTTTTTCCCAACAAATATGAATAGTAAGCTAAGATGTTGTCTAGCTAAACTGAAACTATGACATTTTATTATTTTTAATTCCTAAAATAGGTCAAAATTTAAACAAATAAAATAAGGGAAAACTTTTTAGATTCCTTATAAAATTTCAAATCAATCTTGTTATTATACATGTGTAAACGCAACGTGGACTGACATAAATGCGATACTCTCTTGCACTCCATACATTTGCACTACGCGCCAGCACACTGTGACGTAACAGTGTGCTGCGAATTTGTATGGAGCTTTTTCGGGTGGCTCGAGAAATTGAAATTTCAAAATCAAATACCTTGAAAACTATTTGTCATATGAACATTTCCCTTTCACAAATATTGTAAAAGAGACAGTTTGCGATAATAATAATAAAAAAATTGGACACAACCTTGTTGTAAAACAGTTTAATGATAACAGCATATTTATTTTTGCATACTGTGTTGTATTACTCTTTATTATATTGTGTACGTAATTGTAGGTAATACGTTACTATAAATTATATATTATTATGCGTATGTAATATAGTACCCAGGTTTGATTTGGGATGTCGAGAAGAAGAATCTGGTTACCGTCATTTTTTCTATCATCATCTTAAAATTGAAATCAAAACTCTTTTGACAAACATTACGCACAGGCCAAAAAAGAAGTTCTATTACGATACGACCTATACAACATCCATCTGTACTGAACCTCTACTTTAACACGTTCACTGCGTTACGGGGTTTTTTGAACCTCGTGCAGTGTTGTCGTTCAGTGCGGACGAAAAAATCTAGGGTGTGCTCGCTGGTGCGGGAGCTGTATCTATGAAATTATTTACTGTATGAGAGAGAAAAATATATATTTTTCATGTACGCCGTTTGAAGAAACTGTTGCTATTTTAAAACTATACGGGGTCTTATAAGCCCCGTTACGACCAGAGAGCAAAACTTATCTTCCAGTGCGATACGGGGTTCAAAAAGCCCCGTATAAATTATTGTGACCCCGTACGGGATCGTGAGTTCATTAGCATTAATGCTGTTCTTTAGCTCAAGACGTAGTGTTTAATTATCGATAATGAAGCGTTCGCGACGTATGTTGCATCTGTCACAGATTAAAAAGGATGATGAAACTCCTCCATCTCCAAGTTCATCCCAACGACAATCTGCATCCTCAACAATTTAGCGCAAGGTTTTTCAGCGGCATCCGAGACCAGCAACAGATGAGAGTGCTACAATTTAAAACATTGAATGCATCACATCCGAGTTGTAACCTACGTTGATCATATTTTCATTATAATATAATAATAATAATAATAAACAAACTTAATACAACTTTATTAGGTTTATTATATACATACTTATAATATGTTTGAATTTAGTGTTACAGTGTATTGTAGTAAGCTAAGCTATATAATTCCCAGTTTACATATTTTTAATTCAAATATATGTACCTACCTTTAAAATGTGTAACCTAAGTTCTTATATAAAGTTCCTAAGCTCAAATAAATATTTTTATTCAAGAAATAACATTTATCGTTTCTCCTATTTCCCAACACTATAATTTTATCGATATAATTGAGTTTTGTGCGTTACGGGGCAGTACAATCCCGTATTTTTTTATATCAGGTGCGGTACGGGGTTTACGAGACCCCGAATAATTTGTTTTCGTTTTATTTTCGTAAATTTTTGACTAATCCAGTGGCGAAAAGACTATAACATAGCTCATTTCATAATCTATCAGACTATAAAATAAAATAAAAGCAAACGTAAAATTTCTGTCAGTTATAGATTGAGAAAGCAATTAGGGTGTACGGGGCACTTTAACACCCGTATCGCACTATGAAGGAAGCACTTCACGGGGCGCATAATATCTCGTAACGCACTCGAATTCAAGACGGCTTTTGAGCTCACGCAGTGAACGTGTTAAAAAAAAAAGACGGGTTGTACTCCGGGAGTGCCGGCAGAAGTGAAAACTTTTTCTTTCTTTCTTTCTTCGTTATATACAGAGAAAAAGATAAAAAGAACACACCATACCATACCATACCCATAATAAAAAAAAAAAAGACGGGTTGCACTCCGGGAGTGCCGGCAGAAGTGAAAACTTTTTCTTTCTTTCTTTCTTCGTTATATACAGAGAAAAAGATAAAAAGAACACACCATACCATACCATACCCATAATATAGCGCCAGTCATAGAACCTATCACTAATTTTCTGTTAGAAGAAATTAATGAATTACAAAAAGAAAAAATAATCACAGAATGTAATAAATTACAAAAAGAAAAAATAATCACAAAAAGTGCCAGAAGCCCAGGTTCGAACTCGGTACTATCTGAAACCATAAGGACTTACAGTCGAAGCAGTTACCGCTAAGCCGCGAAACTCATTAATACACCAAACAAAATAAGCAATCTGTAGCTGTTGTAATGTTGTATGACGTCAGCCGTCGGTTACGGTTCAAAGGTCAACTAATCCTGACGCAATTTTAACACTTTTTACCCACCCAACGCCGCTAAAGAAGTTTTCACTTCAAAAATCCGCCGATTCGCAAGAAAAAAAAAAGAAACACGCATGCGCAATCGATGTTTGCGCCTTGGCGTTCAACATTTTACATTTAAATTAAACAAAGTTGGGTTTTGTTTGTAAAATAAATAGTATGAAAAAATAGTATGAGAGTAGGTAAAGTAGTGTATGACATAACATATGACATAACTTGGTCTTATAACACTCGTGTGATAATATAAAAAAATTCGCCTACGGCTCGTTTTTTTAAAACACACTCGTGTTATAAGAACCCTTATTATGCAACAGTATCATAAACTACTATTATCTACTCTGATACTATAATACAAAGGTTATAAAATTGAAATCAAAACCCTTATGATAAACATTACGCATAGGCCAAAATTACAGGTCTTGTATGGACACCTATATCATAAATAACTTTTTAATCATAACGATACACCTATACAACCTCCATCTGGACTGAACCTCTACTTTAAAAAAAGAATCCGCTGATTCAGAAAGAAAAAAAAGAAATCGATGTTTACGCCTTGGCGTCAACATTTTACATTGAAATTAAACAAAGTTTGGTTTTCTTTGTAATATAGATTAGTTTATGTATTATAGTATGAGAGTAGATAAAGTAGTGTATGACACTGGTCTTATAACACTCGTGTGATAGTATAAAAAAACTCACCTGCGGCTCGTTTTTTTAAAACACACTCGTGTTATAAGAACCCTTATTATGCAACAGTATCATAAACTACTATTATGTAGTAGTTAAAAAAAAAGACGGGTTGCGCTCTGGGAGTGCCGGCAGAAGTGAAAACATTTTCTTTTTTTCTTTCTTCGTTATATACATAGAAAAAGATAAAAAAGAACATACCATACCATACCTATAATATAGCGCTAATCATAGAACCTATCATTTATTTTCTACTAATTTTCTGTCAGAAGAAATTAATAAATTATGAAAAGAAAAAATAATCACAAAAAGTAATAAATTACAGAAAGAAAAAATAATCATAAAAAGTAATAAATTACAAAAAGAAAAAATTATCACAAAAAGTTTCAGAAGGCCAGGTGGTTTGAACCCGATACTATCTGAAACTATAAGGACTTACAGTCGAAGTGCTTACCGTTTAAGCAACGACGCTATCTATCGTAACTTGCAAAATAGATAGTCTGTACCTAATCTTGTATGACGTCAGTCGTCGGTTACGGTTCAAAGGTCAACTAATCCTGACGCTTCCTTAACATTTTACACCCATCCAACGCCGCTAAAGAAGTTTTCACTTCAAAAATATTCCTAAAAATAATGAACTCATAATTTGGTTATCTTAGCTAAAGAAGCGTTGTCAAAATCGAAAATGCTTTACAAAACTGAAGCAATTCGATCTGAGCCAAATGTTTACTCTTCTTCCTTCCTACCAACGTCACCGACCGTACTAAAATTTCATCTACTTATAACCTACCCCTTTCGAAGATAAACAGAGCATTATGTATATTTGCTTATTATTTAAAGCGAATAAATACTACATATTGTTAAGTAAACTAGAACACTTAAGATGTCTCTTAAATGTGTACAGTAATAATTGGGTTGCAGGTTTAGGAAGCATAAATATTTGTGGTAACGTTGTTTACCTACCATTCAATCTGTTGTATCTTCCTATGTTTAATATAAATAAATAAAAACTCTTTCCAGTCTAACTATGGGTTTGGCTGAAGTATCGAAGTTCAGCTTAACCCACAGTTAGACTGGAAAAAACTGGACCCTGGACTCCGCGGTAAATATCCGATATCGGTGCCGTACGCCGATAGCCGACACCTTGAGCTGTTTTCACAATGTTCCGACAAAATCGGCCCGATACGGCCATTTTTTCGAAAGCACAGTCTAGTTAGGCATGCTAGGAATGAATAAAAAATGAAAAAACTGCAATCAATTTTCGACCTTATTGACATGGCATGGAATCGAGTTTATTTCTAATATTCGAGATCAGCGTCATTAATTAACGCAATAAGACATGTAACTCAGAAAATGTCCTTACGGTCGAAAATTACTTGCAGTCGCTGTTTTAGTCTCTTTGTGTTCCGATATCGGGCCAAAACAGTGGTGTTGGCTCCGATAACCGATATATATATCATATCTCATACATTTGACTTCAACCGATATCGGATGTTGGATATCGGATGAGTGTGAAAATGCTCTTAGGATGAAGAAAAACTGTGTGTACAAATTTGAAGTTTGAAAAAGAAAACAACGAAGAAAAGAACTCGTAATATAATTGTAGAGTGGTCAACCGTAAGATCGTTATGAGAATGATAAGTATGAAGTAGATATACCCACAGGTATACCCAACGTTAGGTAAGGTACACAACAAGGCCATAAATATTAGCTAACATTTTTATTTATAGTTAAGTATATTATACCGGGTGTAAGTGACTTGATCCCGAAGCCGAAGGCCCCTGAGAGTACATTACGTATTGGCATTTTTTTTTCGATATGGAGAAAATATATATTTTTTTCATTTTTTTAACCATTTTATTAGCTTTATTTATGTAAGATCGTCACACACAAAAAAGCACGCGCTTGACGCCTTTTGTTTTTTCCTGTAGTGATGTTTTTTTTAAATGAGATTCTGGTTTCATTGATCTTTCCTTACTAATACGATGGAGAATAAATAATGCTAATTAAACGGAATTTTACTACCAGGGGCCTACCATACCTACCAGGGGCTTTGGAAGCGTTCCTTTTACACCCGGTATTGATTGAAATTCTATTTATGGAATGCTTAATACTAAAATAATATACTGGCTGCGCATCATGGCTCGCCTCTTTGCAATTATATAACCTTTCAGGTAGAGTTTTCGAATATTTTTCATAAAAACCCTTGTCTGGCAATTTAATGAAATTTTAATGCGATTGAAACGCTAACTATTGAAATCGGTTGGGATTAGAAAAATAGAGTGAGTAGACGTTATGTGGCTGAGTAGTTCAATGGTAAGAGCATTCCTCCTGTAAGAGACTGGTTACGGGTTTGAGTCCAATCTCAGCATTCCGGTTTATTAAGCCTTGGTCTGTATGTTCACTGTTTAGGTAACAAACATAATATATGTTTCATTTCAATTTATAAGTTGAGCGTTTTTAGTGTTAAGTTGTTCAATAGAATTATTTATTGTTCACTTAAGACATCGACATATTATAATACTCACCTTATTTAAACACAGTTATAGTTTTCTAAATGTATTGGAAAGAAATAATTCATTGCTTGTTATAAACAGGTAATGAATTATTAACTTATTCGCTTAAAATCACCATCAGGAACCTTATCACCATCTCTAGCAATATTATTTTAATCTTACTTTGTGACTTCTAGCGTTTTCACACTCATCCGATATCGGAGGCAGTCAAATGTATGAGATATGTATCTCTCTTTCACATTTCACAGTTTTTTTCTTTTTTTTTACTCCTAACATCCCCAACAAGATACTAGTACGTTATGTGGTCAGACTGGGTAAAATATTTATTTGTTCAATTTACTAGATTTTCCACTTGTCTTACAAGGAAGTACACAAATATCCCGACGAATGACAAAGGTTCGCGCCCAATTCACACCTTGAAAGTAAAGCAAGATTGAAATAATATTCCCTTTAAGAGATGGTGGCAAGGCTCCAGGCCTTGGCTTAAATTATAATTACATCACCTCAATTTCTCATGGCTAAGTTTATAACGGTTAAGCGTGCCATCGGGAAAAGGCGCTTGTTATCAAATTACGTTTCTGTACTAAAAATTGTGGGGTTGCCTTAAAACATTGAAACTTTAGATATTAATTTGGTTTGGGTTTTAAGCACGCACATTTAGGTTTTTGGAAAAGGCTTTCAAATTTATAGGCCCAGCCAAATTCATCTGACCGTGATAAAAACAGCTGAACAATGAATATATTTAATATTGAATATATTAATATATTATATATTAATTGGATATTAACACCTTATAAGTTATAATATTTTGCTTTTTAAATTAACATACTTTTATTTTCATACTGTTACTTTCCGACTTTCTAGTTCTATATAACAAATTTATACCAGTAATTTTCATTTATCTCATCAAAAAATTACAACAGTGCAAGTTAAGATAAACTCAATTTTTTTTTTTTTACGTGCGGGAAATCCCCACGGATACCCACCCCTCCGGAGGCGGAGGGGTAGGTTATGTCGGACTCGAACCGACTAAACCGCACGCCGTCTCTGGGTCGTAGTGCTAGGCCCAAGGTGAGGTTGTCATGCGACATATCCCTCGCACCCCGGCTGACCCAGGGCCATCCCTCTCGGTCTGGCCCTCCTCGGGAAGGGGGGGACCACGCGGTCCCCGACTCAACCCCGGTGTGGGGAGGCGCGCATCGTCCTACGATGCGCGCCGCCGCCGTGGCCTGCTTCTGCTAGGGTGACGGGCGGCTCCACCCGTCACCCTCAGGCCCGCGCTCATGGGGGGCGGAGGTCAGTCTGCGCCCTCCGACGCCCGAGCCGCCTTTGGGCGCGTGCAGCGATGTCAGCGAGCCTTTCTCGCTCATCGCGCCGCGCCCGCTCTGCTGTCTCCTTCGCGAGCATGACCTGCTCGCAGAAGGAGGCGCTGGCCGCCCACGCATCCGCGCAGCGGACCATCGCCGCGAGCAGGGTGGAGAGCGTGAGCACTCTCACCCCCAGGGCCGCCACAAGCTCCCGCCTCGGCGTCTCAAACGCCGGGCACTCGGTGAGCGTGTGCAGCCCCGAGTCCACGCATCAGATGCAGATACCGCCCGAAGCTACCGTGCCCGATGATAATCTGCGTCTGACGGTACGAGAGGCTACCGTGTTGCCTCTCTAGCCACTCCCCCATGATAGGCCTTACCGCCGCAATGACGGCGTGCCCTGCGCGTGGTTGCCCAAGTCGTCGCTCCCACTCGGCCACCATGACCTGGTGGAGCCGGGATTTCTCGGCCCGAATATCCTCGGGCTCGGGATCGAGTCCCCGCTCCCGCGCCTCCTTTCGGAACTGATATAGTGCCGAAAGGGCCCTCGCTTCCAGGATCCACGGTGGCGATCCGGCCAGGAGACTCGCCGCTTCGAAGGATATCGTGCGGTATCCCCTGATGGCCCTGGAGGCCATCGTGCTCTGCGCCGTACGGAGCAGAGGCAGGAATCTGGCCTCCAGGGTGTCCGCCCACACGGGGCACCCGTATAGGGCCATGGACCGCACGACACCCGCGTAGAGTCTCCTGCAGGAGGACTCTGGGCCCTTCAAGTTGGGCAACAACCGGCCCAAGGCATTCGCCGTGAGCACCAACTTGGGGCGCAGACTTCGGAAATGCTGTCCGAAGTCCCATCGACCATCAAGCACGAGCCCCAGGTATTTCAACCGGGGCTTGATGTCGATGGGAGTACCTCCCACTGTTAGGCTGGCTCCCGGGCCTGGCCTGCGCCGAGGGCCATGAAAGAACATGGCCTCGGACTTGTGCAGAGCCACCTCGAGACCCAGCCGCCGGATCCTGTCGACGACCTGAGTAACCGCGGTCGTGGCCCTCAGGGTCGCTTCGCGGTGCGTAGCCCCGCTCACCGTCACTAGCGTGTCATCCGCATAACACGTGACGGTGGCCCCGTACGCGAAGTCACCGCGAAGCACCCAGTTGTAACCGATGTTCCACAGGAGCGGCCCCAGGACCGACCCCTGCGGAACACCGCACGACATCTCACGCCTACCGACTCCCGTCGAACTTGGGTAGATGACGTCTCTCTCCGTCAGGTACGCCCCGACTATGCGGCGGAGGTAGAGAGGCACGTCGTGGTACACGAGTGCCTCCCTGATGCAACTCCAGGGCAAAGTGTTGAAGGCGTTGGAGATGTCCAAGGACACCGCCAACATCACCTCGCCCCGGGCAACCGCATCCCCCGCCAGAGTCCTCACGCGCATGATGGCATCCACAGTGGAACGCCACCGGCGGAACCCAAACTGGGTGTTCGCCAGGTCCGGCCCCACTCTAGAGAGATGCTCGACGAGGCGCTTGGCAATAACTCTTTCAAAGAGTTTGCCCACCTCGTCGAGCAGCACTATGGGCCGGTACCCGGACGGCTCGTCCGCCGGGCGTCCCTGCTTGCGGATGAGGACCAGTTTCCCCGTCCTCCACATCTTCGGAAACTGGCCCCGCTCCAAACATGCGCTGAGGAACCCTCTCAGTCGGGGTTCGAGGCCGTCCTCCCCTAGAGCTAGGACCCACGCGCGGCCTGGAATGCCGTCGGGTCCCGGGGCGGTGCTTTTCTTGGCCCTAAGCCTTCGCACCGCCAGCTCTAGTTCTACCCAAGTGACCTCGGGCACGTCGTCGTCAATCACCACACTGGGCGCCGTA
Source organism: Eilema caniola (assembly GCA_949126895.1). Taxonomy (NCBI): domain Eukaryota; kingdom Metazoa; phylum Arthropoda; class Insecta; order Lepidoptera; family Erebidae; genus Eilema; species Eilema caniola. The sequence goes on along the minus strand of OX421472.1, from coordinate 8,719,034 downwards.
GGCGACCGAGGCGGCGGAGCCATCTGCGGCGCAACATGTTCCGCTCGCGCCGGGAACAGGGATTCCACCACTCCTCCGAGCAGAGCCGGCTCGAGCACCTGGGTCAGCGGAGGGGCCCGGGGGCGCAGCTTTTCTCTTACCATAAGGTAAGGCCGCCCCCATGGGTCCCGCTCCAGCGTCTCCAGGAGCTCCCGGTAACAAGCGGCCTTTGACCGCTTGATCTCCGCTCGAAGGGCATTCCGGGCCTCCCTGTATCCCTCATGAAGCTCCGCCAATCGGGGCTCCGAGTCTGCGGGACGAGTACGCCTCCTACGGAATCGGGCCCACCGGCGGTGCGTGATCACGCAGGCCATACGCAGCCTCGCGATCTCCGCATTCCACCAGTAGACCCGACGCCTCGGATTATAGGCTGGAGCCCTAGGCATACTCGCATCGCAGACCCGTGTCATGGCCTCCCGGAACCACGCCGCTTCATCGTCGACATCGACAGGCCTGTCCGGTGCAATGGCCCAGGCCTGTACGATGGCGGCCTCCAGGAGGTCCTCCCGATTCAATCGCCCCAACACCCAGCGCGGCTCGCGTTGGGCCGAAATGACTGGTGCATCGCTCGGGGGAGGGGAGACATCAAACCGAACGTATCGGTGATCCGACAGTGTCTCCACCTCCGCGGCGACACGCCAGCCCCGCACGCGGAGTGACAGGGAAGCGCTCGCGAACGAAAGATCTACGATCGAACTGCGCTCCCCCGCCACAAACGTGGCCATATACGTGGCTTCGGCCCCGCGATTCTGGAGAACTAAGCCGAGAGAATCGGCCCAGCTCTCCAGAGCCCTGCCCCGCGCGTTTGTGCGCCGGGAACCCCAGGCCTGAGACCAGGCGTTGAAGTCCCCGAGCACAAGAACCGGACGAAGCGTGCAGGCATTGACGACGTCGGTCAGCCGCTCCAGCGACCGCCGATACTGCCCTATGAGTCGGTGTGATCTCGGCGTGAAATAAACGGCCACGACCGCAATCTCCCCCACCCGCGCCGCGCGATCACGACAAGGGGAGGGGCACCCTCAGCGGCGTTATGCACCAGTGCCGCCGATCCATCCAGGTCGACCACCCAGGCAGGCCCGAGGGGCCGGTGAGTGTACGGATCGGCGACAGCGGCGACGTCGATGGACCACTGTGCCATGCTCTGGAGCAGAAGTGCCTGAGCATCGACACCGTGGCCCAGGTTCGCCTACAATATAATAAACTCCCAGCTTGCTAAGAAAAAATCACGAACATGATTACATAGCAACAGTAATTTTCATTTATCTCATTAAAAAATTACAACAGTGCAAGTTAAGCGAATACACCCATAATAAACTCCCAGCTTGCTAACAAAAAATCACGAACATGATTACATAGCAACAGTAATTTTCATTTATCTCATTAAAAAATTTCAACAGTGCAAGTTAAGCGAATACACCCATAATAAACTCCCAGCTTGCTAACAAAAAATCACGAACATGATTACATAGCAACAGTAATTTTCATTTATCTCATTAAAAAATTTCAACAGTGCAAGTTAAGCGAATACACCCATAATAAACTCCCAGCTTGCTAACAAAAAATCACGAACATGATTACATAGCAACAGTAATTTTCATTTATCTCATCAAAAAATTACAACAGTGCAAGTTAAGCAAATACACCCATAATAAACTCCCAGCTTGCTAACAAAAAATCACGAACATGATTACATAGCAACAGTAATTTTCATTTATCTCATTAAAAAATTACAACAGTGCAAGTTAAGCGAATACACCCATAATAAACTCCCAGCTTGCTAACAAAAAATCACGAACATGATTACATAGCAACAGTAATTTTCATTTATCTCATCAAAAAATTACAACAGTGCAAGTTAAGCGAATACACCCATAATAAACTCCCAGCTTGCTAACAAAAAATCACGAACATGATTACATAGCAACACAATTTTTGCTACAACTCCCAAGTCGATGCGTATTTTGATGATAAAGATAGACTCCAGTTACATGTTACATATGTGCCTCGGCTCTTAGATGTAGAATGAAAGTCCCGCCATCTCCCAATAGACCTATAAGGGCAGTTTTCTTGATGAAATTTGTGTGTTACAGCCAAACTTATCTGACTGTACCCACGTTATAGTTTGACATTTTTATTGACAACGGTAAATGCTTCGGTAAAGTAGGTTTTTAATATAATATATACAAAAGTTTACAGAAGTGCCATTATAAATAATGCTTAATATGGAATCTGTGTAATTTAAGAATGATATATTGGTTTGGGTACCTTTACTTAAAAAAATTATATGGTTCTACATTGATTCAAGTTCAAATTTATTTTTGAAACCAATTTAAATTGAAAATTCTTCCGCCGCGATCTTTGCCTTACAGGGGCTGTGCTTTGACCAATAGGCTTCCAGAACTCGCCCTAACCAATTCAATTTTTTTTTCTATATGTTTGAGGCGACGGTGGAGTGTCTGTCTACCGATATTCTTACGAACTATCGGAACCAATGAATGATTTATCAATCATTTTTAAATATTGATTTTTGACTACTCCGCCCATACAATTTGAATATTTTGCATACTTTACTTTTAAAATTTCTTTATTAAAAATATTAAAAAAAAAAAACAAATACATTGCACATAAATGCTTATAGACTAATATTATGCGTTACAACAATGACTAAAATTATTCTGTAAAGGCTAGTGTCGCCTATGTAAAACATTTAAAATGTTGGTTGAACTGTTTTGACATAAGTGTATGTATAAACTAAATAAGAATAAATATAATGTACGGTTAGCTTACCAATACATTTGTAATTTCATGACTAATATATAAGTAAATGAAATATTATACCATCTCGGTACATACACGGAATCAAAGATCAAGAAATCTAATACGTTACTGTTTAGAATTGAGTTAAAACTAATATTTAGCAAATAATTCTTAAAAAAATTAACTCAGATTCAAATTTCTTTCTTAGATTTGGTAGTTGAAATGTCAGTCGCTTCCAAGAAATCATAAACAATGCGAAACTCGACTTCCAAAGTGTATAGGTATTTTGGAAGCAACTGTAAAATAGCTATGAAAATGCCGTGACGTCTGTATCTCCAACTGCAAAATAAAGCAGGTTTTTAAAATACTTTCGTTTATTTTTGTCTGATATTTAAACTAGGTCAAACTGGCTGCAGTCACAGATTGGGTTATGCTAGGCTACTACTGTGACTTATAATCTATCAACTCTTACCTGCTTTGCTTTTCCTCGGAGCGCTTCTACACTTCCTTTGGTTTGTTTTGGTTTTTACGGGAGCGACAGCCGGGTGACACACCAGTGTTACAGCCTCATGTATAAAAAAAAAGACTTCATCTCAGCTGATGGTAAGCTGACGGCAAAATCTCAGAAAATAGGGTCGACAAAACAGGCACCAACAATGATACAATAGCAGCCCTCAGCTTCAAAGCGAAAGAAAAAGAGATAAAACAATATCTTTTCATTTTAGTATGTCACTCGTATGTAGTCCATTTCCTCTGTCACTACTCAGACTTCAAATAAAAGTCGTGTGACGCCCATTACATTGTATATGACAGGAACAGTGTTAATGTCCATTCTCTAAAGTCCTGTCAGTTTCCGGCCTCCAGAGTGTTATCCCGGATCACAGTTAATACTATTGTCCCGGCGGAATTTCAGGCCATTTCGTATGTTATTTATAAATAAATACCTGAACGTTTTTAGGATTCCGTATTTAAGGGTAGAAATGGAACCCCAGTACTAAAACTCCGCTGCCTATCTGCCTGTAACCTAGATAGGCTGTAAGTCATAAGCCGACATAACCGCATGATATTTTCTAAATTTTACGCCTACTATCACTCATTGAAATAATACTTTCTTTTAACGAATCCGTTAAAATCATGTATTATAATTATTTGGTAAAGCTAACGTTTTTTTTATATAGGACACGTCAATTTGACTTCACCTCGCCTGATGATAAGCTGAAGGTAAAGTCTCAGGAAAGAAGGTCACTATTACATACACGTATCATGTTAACGGTGGTGGCACTCAGTTTCGGCCTCATCAGATGCTTTTTCACGCCCCGCTTAAAGGACCCGGGACTGTAGAAAAAAGGAAACATGTGGTTGACAAGGAGTTCCAGGTCTTAATGGTGTGACAAAGAAAGGACTCACCAAACCGCTTGGTTCTTGAAGGAATATTCAGCACCATATACGGGTGATATCTACGCCCTGCTCATTTTGTCCTGTGTAGGAAAGGAGAGGGCGGGACCAATTGGACGAGCTCATCAGAACATTCACCATGGTAGAGACGGTAAAATACTGGCAAGGAAGCTACATCTCTATGCATCTACAGAGGCTCGTGGGTGCTCGTGACTTCGGGATTCAAAATAATGCGGACCGAACGTCGCTGCCACGTAGTACTTTGCGGAGCCATCCCAGAGATGCGAGCAGTATTCCACGCAGGACTGAATTTGTGTCTTGTATAGAAGACACCGCTGCTCCGACGTGAAAAATCGTCCTAGACTCCTAGTTTACGCGAGGCTGATTTGATGATGCTCTCGATGTAGTTTTACGTTTAATCGTCGCGTCACAGAATGACTAAAGATAGTAGTTTTCACATACATAGTTTAAAGTGTAATTTATCTCAAAGCATCCGAATTATGTTGAATTGTTAGTGTTCCTGAAAGTGCCCACTGTGTCGTTATAAGTCTTGCTGTATTTTGGTGTTTTCTAGGTTCAATTAAGTGAATGACTAGGTCCCAGGCTGGTGATAGCTAGACAATTTTTTTTGTACGGATGATTTTATTCTGTTGCCGTTAGTATATTTAACAACAAATACTGAAAACAGAATAAAGTTATCACTTAAGTATAATGGTACGAAACCCTTTGTGTGCGAGTCCAACTCACACTTGGCCGGTTTTTTTATTAAAACGTTGGAAAAGCAATATTGAAATATATCTTTTGTTTCCACTGGAGAAATACTTCCGAAGCAGTATCCGGACGGAATGCAAAAATCGGAATATATTCTCTTTATATGACTCGTTACCGATACGTTGCTGGTCAGGGTTATGTCAATACAGATTTGAGCTTCACTTTTGTTTCAACTCTTTTGTTTGCACTTACTGATGTTTCTCTTTTTAAAAAGGGCTAATGTTAAAACGATAAGGCCACCCATATTACTGATCTTTTCTTATTAATTTTTTTCTTATGAACATTGTAATTGGCGTACAATAAAGTATGGAATAAATCCATACTAATATTATAAATGTGAAAGTAACTCCGTCTGTCTGTCTGTCTGTATGTTACGCTTTCACACCTAAACCACTGAACCGATTTTGATGAAATTTGGTATAGGTGTAGATTAGACCTTGAGAAAGGACATGGGCTATATTTGGTCGCGATGACCGACATCCACGCGGGCGGAGCCGCGGGCGAAAGCTAGTAATAAATAAATATGTAAATATTGTAGTTAAACACACAGTTTTTTTATTTAAACAAACAAGTTCCAATGTGATTCTAACTCAGCTCTCCAATAAAACAAAAAAAAAAAACACTGTTGCAAATATCATTGCTGCATTCAAGGGAGGGTACGAATAACTGCAAATTTTCAATTTAATCACACTTATAGACGACTTAAAAATGAACCAAGATGGAGGTGAAGCACATAGGTAAATAAAGATAAATTGAAAGTGAAGTGGTAAGCGATCTAGGTTAAATAACAGATGAATTAAAGTCATGATTTGATGTTAGATTAGTAAGTTTTAGTAGAAACCAGATTCCGACGTCGCTCGGAATTAAGAAGAGTTTGTTTCAAAATGTAACCTAGTACGAAACTCGTTCATAGTTCTTACTGTCTGAATACTCTTAAGCTTAACTCAAACAAAGTCAGTTTGAGAAATTTGATTTAAAAATGCTAGTTGACGGCTGATTATACATAATTTCGTTATTTCATATTTTATTTGTTTTGATTGCAAATGGAAATTGTTGTATTTGTATAGTTTGTGAAGATATTTGTATGCTTGTTATTCAATAACGCTCATACGGCTCAACATATAAGCTACGTTTTAACCTGGCAATAAGTTCCTATCGCGGGAACAGGTTTGAAATTCCAAGCGAGTGGAGTCGTGGGCATTGTAAAAGTAGTATAGAAATCGTACTTCTCATTTTTTGACGAAGAAGTGACGAAAATAACATAGTATTCTTGGTGTTCCTTAAATAAAGTGTCCTTGACATTTACAGACCATATTTTACCACCGTAAAATACAACGTATAGGCACTAATTTCTAAGAAAGTTAAGACAGGATACTATTAAGCACTTTGAAAACCCCACTTGCATCGACAGCTATTAGTAGGTTACCTATATTTAATTATGTAAATATGGTTTTAAATGAAGGTTTTATGAAAAGCTTTTTCCTTGAGAATTGTCCGATTGGTTATAAGTAGTATAAGTAAGTATAGTAAGTATTTTTGTTTATCATATTTTCGGTATATTTAAAGCCGAACTCCAAAACTGAAGGCGTCTATTGCGGGCCCGACCGAGCCTAATGTAAAGATGATAATGATAAGTATTTTCAGTATCTTGGAAACTGTTAAGTAAAAGTCTTTAAGTTTATTTAAATAAAGTTTCAGTCCTAAAACATTAAGTAAGTATATCTTTTGAATAAGCAGACGCAAACGCAATCGCACATATACCAATAAAGGAATTCCTTAAAATTATATCCGTTTAACATTAATAGAAGTACAACAACAAAGTATTCAAATCACTTATATACTTTACAGGATCATCAGTCGCTCGTGACCAAAAAAAAAGCTTCGCATACAATCGATACTCTGAATAAATTATTAGAAATGTCGATGGAATCTACCTACGCAATAATTATTCGGTTTCTACAATTGTCAGTCGATTTCCACGTTGCTTAGTTGATATATTGTCGAAATTTGTACTGTACAATATTACAGTCGAATCATTTTAAGGAGCCACAAATGACAGTTGCGTCATAGTGAGGTGGCTTGGTGAAAAAATCCCATTGAATTGGATAAATCATAAATCTATAACAATTTCAAACATGTCTGAGTCGAATGAACTAAATTTAATGAATTCATTCTGACAAAGTATTTAGATTATGTACTACAATTTTAACTGAATTTTATTGAAAATAAAATAAAAAAATCAAGTGAAATCTCTGTCTTATTTGACTATCCTGTTATCAAATTAGGAAATTGACGAGCTAGTCTTGAAACATTGGCATGGGCAAATGGGCATTGAAAAAGCATCTGATAAGGCTGTCAAGCTTAGTGCTACCTGCTTATACTGTTGATTGATGGCACTTGGTGGAACTTGCTACACATCTTCAATGAAAACACTTGTACTATTCCATATTGTTTATTGGATTCCTGACCGGTTTCGCCTTACGGCATTATCAAAGGTTGATACATGGTTTTGGAAAACCATGGTTTTGGAAAACTAGTACAAATATAAATAGTACAAGTGTTTTCATTGAAGATGTCTTAGTGCTACCATTGTAACATGTTTATAATGTTGACTCTATCTCACGAGACTTTGCCTGCAGCTTACCATCAGGCGAGGTGAAGACGAATTGACATGACCTATATAAAAAGACTTGTTAGCTGGACTGTGTAACTGGGTTATCATCTTTCTCCTTGCATAAGCGCAGCTCGAGTCCTCTGTTATTCGAATTTCCACTCTAAAACTAAGCCTTAGCTAATCCCCCTCCCCATCCCAGATTTAAACGGATGATCCGCCCCTGTCATGGACAGGTTTTAGTATTACCAGAAAAATACCATGAGTTTTTTCGATATAATTATTTTTGTATTTATTTTAGTTTAATACGTCTTACCATAATCACAAACTGCAGTTATTATTTATGGTTAAAAATCCCTTGTAAGTAATCTTCGCATTTAAAATAAATAAACGATTCAACATTCTTCTACTGTATTGGCATATGCGTAATAAATACCTACTAAGTTTTATAAATACTTAGTTTTTAAAAATACGGTATTTGGTAACATCCCTAATGTTTATATAGAAAAAGGATTCACTTATCCCGATTGCATCCGAGGCCAAGATGCCCTCGGAGCTAGGGGTCCGCCATCTGGCTCTCACTCCTCCACTTCGCACGATCTTGGGCGTCCATGGTAGTGAGACCATTTGTACGCATGTCGACCTGCACGACGTCAAGCCAGGACTTTTTGGGCCTACCCCTTCTACCTGGACCTGGCGGGGGCGCCATGGCCAGGCATTTGTTACCCACGTAGCCTGGCTGTTACCGCAAGACGTGGCTACACCAGCGAAGGCGACTCTCTTGCATTTTATCTACGATGTCACGGACATGAAGGCTGCCGCGGATGCGAGAGTTCCTCTCGCGATCTTTACGCTTGACTTCGCATATCCACCGCAGCATGTTTATCTCCGCGACACGCCGCTACTGCTTGTGTCGGTCCAACAAGTCATCGCTTATGCGGACGGGTGTGGGATCTGTTGAGTTTAACGCCAAGATACTGTCTTCGCCACATTTAGCTTCAGACCGCCGTTCTGAAGCGACTCCTTCCCCACTTTCACACGTCGCACCAATCTGTCCCTGTCCGCGTCCATCAACGCAATTTCATCAGCATACATGAGCAACCTTGGAGGCTGCCAATACCAAGGATCCCTACGGAACTTACGGATCCTTGGTGTATCCCGACGGTGATGGGTAAGGTTTTCGTGTCGCCTACAGCAGACTGAACCACGGAACCGGAATCGTGGTACATGTCTCGGATGGTGTCAATGTAGGCCTCTGGGATTACCTTGGACCGCAATGCCCACCAGATCACCGCGCGAGGAACACAGTCGAAGGCCTTCTGCATGTCTAGAAATAGGCAGTGCAGGGGCGTGTTCTTCGACCTATATTTCCCCGCGACAAAGGATTCACTGACGTTACCCAGTGCATAAAACATTAAAGTAAACAATGATTGTCATAAGCATTTTGAACTATAAAAAATTGAGGAATTATGCAGTTCTAACTTTGAAATATTGTATTCCTCCGTTACAAGGTTACGTTGTCGAATCATGAAACTTAAAATGTGGCTTTTAAGAACGATGCGACTATAGCAGTAGTTTGATATGACTGTCCTATGGAATTAAATTGCGAAAAATACTCAGGTACGATTAACAAACATTTTGTATACTTAGTTTACGAAGATTAATCTATATTCATTATCAATATTTAACACAACTATGGTGAAATCAAACTGAATTTCATCCAGCTTCAGAGGCGGACATTGGAAAATGCTTACACTCCATCACAACAAAAGCTGTAGGCTGCGATGGTCTTCAGCTTCAAATGCTTCTTCCCATCCTAACCTTAATTACTCCCATAATCACTCACATCATCAATTTCTCTCTATACAGTAATAAGTTTCCTTCATCTTGGAAAAAAGCGTATGTAATACCCCTACCCAAAGTACCCAATCCTTCCATGCTATCTCAATTCCGTCCCATATCAATCCTTCCTTTACTATCCAAAGTCCTTGAAAACGTAGTTCATAATCAACTATCATCTTACCTTTCCTCTAACAGCCTGCTGAGTCCATATCAATCTGGTTTTCGCCGTGGTCATAGCACTGTAACTGCTCTGGTCAAAATAACTGACGATATGCGAATGACTATGGAGAACAAACGGCTAACAATTTTGGTGCTGTTGGATTTCAGCAGTGCTTTTAATTCTGTTGATTTTGACGTCCTTTTAGGAGTTCTAGCTTCTCTAAATGTTTCATCCTCTGCAACTGCTTGGTTTAAATCATATCTTCAGGGGCGCTCGCAGTCGGTGCGCTATGAAGAGGCTTCCTCTGAATGGTGCAATTTGACTGCGGGAGTCCCACAAGGTGGCGTACTATCTCCTCTTCTCTTCTCCGTTTTTATAAATGCTATCACAAAAGTCATTACTTCTCACTATCACCTCTATGCAGACGACCTGCAGCTATATCGACACTTCAAGGCCGAGGAGGTGACTGGGGCTGTGGCAGCTATCAACAATGATCTTCTTAACATTAGTCAATGGGCTAGATCTTTTGGGCTTTTGGTTAATCCAACGAAATCGCAAGCAGTCATTGTTGGTAGCAGATACATGTTGAATCTTTTGGATCACCAGTCTCTTCCGAAAGTTTTATACAATGCGATTCCTATTCCTTTTACGAAACACGTGAAAAATTTAGGTGTCTATATAGACTCTAATTTGGTCTGGGACGTCCATATTGCAGATGTTAGCAAAAGGGTTTACTGCTCGTTTCAGTCCCTCAAACGTCTCCAGAAATTCCTACCATTTCAAACTAAAGTTACTCTTGCGCAATCTCTTCTGCTCCCACTTTTAGACTACGCTGATGTCTGCTATCTTGATGCAAAGGAGGAACTTCTTAATAAACTCGAAAGACTGCAAAATTTGGGTGTTCGCTTCATTTTTGGTCTCCGGAAGTATGACCATGTTTCTGAATTTCGGGCAAAGTTGAAGTGGTTACCTATTCGTCAGCGTAGAGACTCTCATATTCTCTCTCTCCTGTACTCTATTCTTTCTAATCCTGATTCGCCTTCTTACTTAAGAGAACGCTTTGAGTATCTTGTCCCCAGGGGTAAGCCCTGTCGCACTTTCTCTGCGCTTCTTCTTCGAACTCCTCTTCACTGCTCCAGCTGTTACGATGGCTCATTTACTGTTCGCGCGGTAAGGTTGTGGAATTCGCTGCCTCACTCTGTACGCGATAGCACTTCTTTGAACGTGTTCAAGATCAAAGTTAAAGAACTGTTCCTCGCTCAAACTAGTTAGATAACTGTGTATTATTTATTTATGTAATTTCCATAAGTTATTGTATATTTATGTATTTTTGTAATTAGTACCAGCATTTATAAATGTGTATATATGTATACATAGGTTTATATATATATATAATTTGTCTGTATGTAAGTAGTATGGTATGTACGGTATGTATATTCTTAGTACTTTTGTATTCTATTATTTATGTACATTCTCTGCAATTTGTACACTTGTTTTTCTACCCTTTTGTTGCTGTTTCTCCTATCCCCCAAAGGTTTGCTGGGAGAAAACTCAATACTGAGTTAAGCTCGCCTTTGTACATCAAAATGTATTTATGCCTGTTACTGTATTATTTTATGTGTGTGTACAATAAAGAATTAAGAACGTTAGTTCAATATATAAAATTTCGTCAACCAAAATATAATATGTTTTAAAGGAGTACTACAGCCGGTTTTTAGTAATTTTTATAATTAACTAGCTGACCCGGCGAACTTCGTACCGCCAATATTTTTCAGCCCGCGTGGCGTCAGATCCCGTTCCCGCTGCACCCTCTACTATATGAAACATGTATTATACATATAAACCTTCCTCTTGAATCACTCTATCTATTAAAAAAAACTGCATCAAAATCCGTTGCGTAGTTTTAAAGATTTAAGCATACAAAGGGATATAGGGACATAGAAAGCGACTTTGTTTTATACTATGTAGTGATACGATAGCTAAGACTGTCCATAATGATGATAGTTTTATGTATACGTTAAGAAATCTATGGGAAGTTGTCTATAGTAGAAATCGTACTAAGCATGTTTTCTAAAAGTGTAACGGATTATTTTATCAGCATCTGAAGAAAGGATTACATAATTAAGTACATATATGAAAAAGACTTCTGGATGATACGTATCAGTAATTTAAAGCTTTATAACTTTAAATTATTTTATAAACGAGCATGAAAATCACAATTACCTCTTGTTTTAGATTTAAAATGCTTAATATATTGGTTTAACATAATTGATGATGCTATGCAGCTGCATGCTAAGTCGAAATATAATTATAGCAGTGAAATTTAGCGCACGCTGTGAGAGACTATAATTAGCACAATACAGACACCCTTCACCTCAGTAGGGAGTGTCTGTGCTAATTATATTGAGAAGATGACAATGAAGTTATTCACTGTTGTGAATCCTGAATCACAATAGCATCTAAAAGAGTTAGTCAAATTTTATTAAAATTATACACTAATGCAACTATCACATAACATTGTATACGTATAAATTTGTGTGCACTTTCTGTGTCTGTCTTTCTTGTGTGTACAATCTTTAGTGCAAATAAGGTAGTGGCTAAGGAAATGACATCTGACAGAAATGTATGGAGCAGAATGACATGTGTAGATACTGATAAATAAATTAATGCAAGTGCCAACTATTCCCATGGAGTTTCTAAAATTATCGTTCATTAGAAACATTGCCTAATAATACCATACACAACAAAACAAAGATTAGCAAAATCTGTTCAGCCTTTTCCGCCCGTTCGTTAATCCGTGTAATTTCCTAAATCCCATGACCAGGGGAATAATGAATCCTGTTTTATTCGGACTATTCTTGATTTTGGACTAATGGATTGGTTTTTCTATACACCAAAGCTAATATATAATGCTTTTGAAAGTAAGAAGTAAGGAAATAGACAACATTTTAATCAAAAAAGTCTATTAGTAATGTTTGATCATGAAATAACCGTACCTACTCTTGTTGTACCTATCTGTCCAACTAGACTAAACCATACTAAACTGTCAATGTTAAGTAGTCACGTCGCTAGGATGTGGATGGTAGTTGAAACCCTCTAGAATCCTTGATTGCATGTCCGACGCCTCAACTGTTACGGAACCACTTTTAATAACTATCTAAGCTCTAGCTCTATCCAAGAGCTTTTAATTTTACTTGATTCATGGAGATTAGTTGATATTGAAATGGTTTGATCGATTACGAAAGAATCATTTTCAAATGTTTATTTACTTTATTTAATAATATTTTTAACTAGTTCTTGACATAATTGTAAAATTTTGATGTTCATATGTGCTCTTTATATGCATTAACTGAATAAACGAAATTGATTCTTTGATTCTTTGACTATAGATCTATTCTGTGCTATAGATAAAACAATAGCGGATTAGATGTGTTTCTAAAGGAACCCATTTATAAAAGGTTTGACGGTAATGTTGACTTTCGAGAGGCGGGTGAGGATAGATTATTAACAACCGTTGTCAGTGCTTAACCCGGGAAGTACGAGTAGAATTACATGCCTGAGTTCCTTGGTACAGTACTTGCAATTTACGAGCGCACGCTTGCCTTAGTTTTAGTATTCGTGTAGACTCGTATTAGACAGCTTTTTCTATTACTAATTGTAGGTACCGTTTTTGTGCACACGCACACATTCACATGCGTACTAAAACGACGTGAACGCAACTGAATGTGCGAATTTCTAATCAGCAACAGCTATAATAGGAGTATGGTCGGTAACGCATGAAACAGTAGGTCATTCCTTTTTGTCGTCATCACCTTTTTCGGATGAACTTAGCCGGCTGTTTTTCGTTGGAATTTGTTTTTAATAGGCCATATTGACACGCAACAGTCATCAATGCTTAGTCATACTGTGTGTAATGAAGTGATGTCACATTGACAGACGTTACTTTCTAGTGGTATCGATTAAAGTTGTGTAGGTGACTTTGTATGTGAGAATTCATGTTGTATTGGTCATCTTGGACCTAACATGTGCTCAATGATTCATCTTACCGACATGAGACACTTTGTTTTGCGGATTGTATTGGCTTAAAATGAATCATGTTTGAACACGACTAAGCAACGAACGTAGTGTACGAACAAATCTTTTTGGTTTTTAACCGACTTCGAAAAAGGAGAAGGTTCACAATTCAATAGGTACCTTTTTTATGTACCCGTTCACCGATTACTGCGAGATTTATTAGGTATCGGATTTACGTGATTGTTTTTTAGTTCGATGCAGAATAGCTGCCATTTGGTCCTATAATTTTTGAAGTGAAAACTTCTTTAGTGTTGGATAGGTAAAAAGTGTTAAACTCGCGTCAAGATTACTTGACATTTGGACCGTAACCGACGACTGACGTCATACAACATTAGCAACAGATTGTTTGTTTTGTTATGTACGCTATGAAACTTTGTAGCTTAGCTGTAAGCGCTTCGACTGTAAGTCCTTATGGTTTCAGATAGTACCGGGTTCGAACCTGGGCTTCTTCTGATACTTTTTGTGATAATTTTTTCTTTTTGTAATTTATTACTTTTTGTGATAATTTTTCTTTTTGTAATTTATTACTTTTTGTGATAATTTTTCTTTTTGTAATTTATTACTTTTTGTGATAATTTTTCTTTTTGTAATTTATTACTTTTTGTGATAATTTTTCTTTTTGTAATTTATTACTTTTTGTGATAATTTTTCTTTTTGTAATTCCTTAATTTCTTCTGACAGGAAATTAGTGATAGGTTCTATGATTGACGCTATATTATAGGTATGGTATGGTATGGTTTGGTTTGGTTTGGTATGGTTTGGTATGGTTTGGAATGGTATGGTAGGGTACGGTACGGTACGGTACGGTACGGTACGGTACGGTTAGGTACGGTACGGTACGGTACGGTACGGTACGGTACGGTACGGTACGGTACGGTAAGGTACGGTACGGTACGGTAAGGTAAGGTACGGTACGGTACGGTACGGTACGGTACGGTACGGTACGGTACGGTACGGTACGGTAAGGTACGGTACGGTACGGTACGGTACGGTACGGTACGGTACGGTACGGTATGGTATGGTATGGTATGTTCCTTCTATCTTTTTCTTTTCACTTCTGCCGGCACTCCCGGAGTGCAACCCATCTTTTTTTTAATATAGTTTGTTCCAGTAGTGTTCATTTTAAGAATATTTTTATATTATTTTAATTCAAACTTTAAACCGGCATATTATTTATGAGCATATACGTTGGGTGATTTTGAGGATAGCACAGGGGGGCTACAACGGTGAGCGAGCTCAAATCCACCAATTATAGATTATATACAATCAATGTGTGCGCCGGGCCAGGGCCTCGATTCTCGCACTGGTAAAAGATATGTGCCCCAAGGTATGCCAAAAATATTTATTTCTAGCAGATGCCCAGGAGCCCGCGCGCTCCACCCGAGAAGAATTTTTATCCAGTTCCCGTAACCAATCGGATAAAAAGTAGTCTATGTCTTATTCCAGACCATAATCTATTCTTGTACTAAAATTTCAGCCAGATCCGACAAACCGTGAGAGCGTTATTGAATTTTCACATTTATAATATTACGTAGGAAGCACATGATAGGATTTTTGTAAATACAACACTATAATAGACTTTTCCTCGGGATTACGCCAAAAAATAGTTACACCATAAGTCCTAAGGTCCTATTTGTTTAGTGAGTACGATCGCCTAACTTCTTTTTCCAGAACATTTTGGTTTTTCAGTACACACACATACCAAAAAATACATTCTCAGTTGTTGTCAAACAGTCATAAAGTTGTATAGCTTTTGAGGGAGCATGAACTAGCAGTGACAAGTTTTAGTTTTGAAACTGCTACTGCGTCAGTAATTTTTTTTCACGAGTCACCCGTGGGACATGCTTGTCTATTTTTATTTCGATTGGTATGAAACTGTACCGTACTAGCAGTGAGCAGAAAGTCAAAACAATTCGGTAAAGTTATGCTTAACAGAATTAGTTTTTTCGGTTTATAGATAGCGTAGTGTTTAGATCGTATCGTTGGTTCAAGTATAGACTCACAATCTGGGGTCCACTTTTACCAATCTAACTACATATTTGGCTGAACCTAGATATTTTCTGTGAAGCGACTGTCATCTGATCTCCACAACCCAAAGGCGATATCGAAGCATTGCAGTTAGACCAGTTATTGGACTTTTAGGGTCCCAACTACCCGTAACGACTGCCATAGATGTTTGTATGGTAACTGGGATGTGCTTAACTTAACGTGCTCGCCGAGGTACGATGGGATCAATGCAAATACCCATATTCATGCATACAAATATTTGCATTGAGGGGATCGAATTCGTGCCTCCTGCGTAGCGGCCGAGTTCACTACCGCTGCGCAAAAGAGGCTGTCTAATTGAGGCAATATTACTACAGTATTTTTAATTTGATACTACGGTGACGTCAGAAATTAAGTGAGATTCGGGTAAACATCAGTCGGAGCTTCTGTCTTAATTAAGGAATTCTACACAAAATAGTGTAGTATTCATTAGATCGAATGGTTTACGTAGAACTACAAAAGTAGGTTAACTGAAAGTTTCTTTGGAACTAAGGTTAATTACTGGTTCGACGGAAATACTATTTGTTTATTAACAAGAAACAAAATATACTTGTACTGTACTAATAGTCAGGGAAAAAAATACAGGTTTGAAACCTAAATTTTTTAATGAAAATTAATGTCTATCCTCATTATATACATTATGGTAATTACTTTGCTAAAAATACACAATACATAATCATCCTCCGACTCGTTTTTCCCAACACAGTTAAGGGTCGGGTTCAATATTTTCCGTGAAACGACAGCCATCTGAACTCTTCAGCCCATTGGTGTGTCAAAGTTCTGTAGTTCAATCAGTTGTGGAATCTTTTAGGTTACATGTTAAAATAAATCATCCTTGAAGGACCATAATTTAACCAAAGTTGTAGTTTATTTGTTTAATTATAATGTAAATGTAAAATCATATCATTAACACATAAAAACATTAGAATACCTAATGCTGCTATGTAAATATCAGTGTAAAAAATCATGAACTCAAAGTCGACTATTTATACAAACTAACTCGAAAGTCGATACTAATACATTCGATGAGACATACTAAAGGGCAAATGTAATGTATGGAGAATCATTTATAATGTGTGTACAAGCAAGATTGTGTGTCTTCGAATGACGTAAGCGTTTTTGTTTTTTCCCACAACGGCCATTTCGACGAGGTATCAAATAATATATTAATTCGTCATCTGCTAGATTAGAAACAATACAAAGAAATTTCATAGAAAAATAATTTATCGAATCAAAAAGTATACGAGTATAGCCATTGACCTACTTACTGCGACAACAGGGTTCGAATAATTCAGTATTTTCTTTGAAAGCCTCCATTCAAAAATCATTTACTGAATTATTGTTCTCGTTGCCGTTGTTTTCACAATGTAATGTTTTATTTTGTACGTTATTTTCATGATTAAAATAAGAAATATTATTGTACCCAATAATTCAGAAAAATGAGAAAGTTTGTGAACATTGCAAATATTCACTTAAACGGCTGAACGCATCGTGCTGAAATTTGGTACAGAGATAGATAGACAAGACCACGTGATCCGCGAGCAACAGGCGCTTAATAATAAAAACTCAAGTGTTCTGTTTACACCATGGTTCAACATGTAAATACATAATATAGGAAATTTGCATACCAAGTTGCTATCGACTTCTGTCATCAGCTTGCAACTCATGTAAATGACTTTTTCATAAATCTACAAAAGGTTTTACAACCTAAATATGTTTCTACCTTGTTAATATAATCAGATGGCGGAGTCATGCTTTTATTAGCACTCACAGACCGGTTGCAACAGCTTCTCTTAAGTGCAATATCACCGTGGCTCCGCCAGTGTTGTATTTTGATCCCGTCTCCTAGCTCATGGCAGCCTATTTCAGGGATGCCAAGGGAAACCTATTTGATTTTGTTCGATCTATTCCTGTCCCATATTTTAGCCAGATTCTTTAAGCTCTTTGAGGCAACATCCAAATATCTTCATCGGAACCTATTACTGTGATAAAAAGTAGTTCTTGTGCGATGCAAAAATAATTTACATTTGTTCAGCCGTTTTTACGTAAAAGACTAAGAAAGTTCCATAATCGCAAACTTTTAAATGTATTATATTAATACGATACTATTAGGCTAATATTCGTGAAATTTGTCAAAATTGGGATATCTACAAAAAAACACTCTTGACTAACAGGAAGATAGGCCAAATATGAGTCTTTAGCCTATATTCCTGTTAGTCACGCGTCGACAGGTCAGTTAGTAAAATTCGAACACACATCGGGTGACTCGTAACTGATTACTATTGATCGAATGAGGTGACTTGTTTATATGTCTAAATACAATACTGTGGGACTATTGGTAGCTCAGGGACGGGTCACTCACACAAAATCGATATATTTAGTTCGTAGCTCGCGTGTAAGTAAATGATGAAGACATTGATGTGTGGGTGGTTTTTTAAATAATCGAATATTGTTGTTTACGACTAACTAAATATCGCAGTTTTAGTGTTCCGGCTAAAACATATCTCTTCTTTAAATTTTCTTTAAATTGGTAAGCATTAGAACTTCGTAATCTAAAACTTGTTACTTTAATATATTATGCGGGTATTGAAGCAGAAAGGGGAAATTCTATTCAATGAACATCATACGAAATTATATTAGAACTCTGTTTAGTAATATATATGTCGCAGCCAACTAGCTTAATCAGCCGATAAATTAACTGCCTAGGCTCTTTACTAAACGGCGCTGTTCAATTAGCGGGCTGAATGATGTTAATTACTTGCCTAGCCATTCAATCCAAGTCATTTCTGCATGGTTTAAAAAAAAACCACGAAGGCACACTAATCTAATCTATCCAAGTCAGATTGCGCAGCTAACTTAATAAGCTTATCACTAATTTTCTGTGAATACACCTCTATTTACCCCCTCACGAATTTACAGGCGTGAGTGTATGTATGTATGTACGTAATTTTCTATCTTATTTCGCGGTGGCACCCCATCTTGCGAATGGCCTAGGTATTAGCCATCCAGTTTATGAAATTTTACAGTCACAGACATTTAGAGATAGGTTTGTTGAGAAAGTAAAGCATTCCGGCTTAGATAGGTTAGGTTAGGAGAACTAATGCGGGAGCGAGGCGGAGCCCGCATTAACCTTCTTGGTTATTTTTGTTATAACCATGCAGAAAAGTAATTTTTCTAGTTGTTTGATTAAATGGCTAAGCAAGTAATTAAACGTCATCGATCCAAGCTATTTGCCCAGTCGTTTAATCAAATGAATGAAAACCCTTCAGGCCGCTAATTGAACGGCGCCATTCAATAATGAGCCTAGGCGGTTCATTCAATGGCTGATTAAGCGAGTTGACTGCGACATATAAATACCTGCGCTATAGTTAAAATTTTATAAGATATTTAGGACATAATGTCATCAATTATCATAATTGTTCTATGAAATTAACTGATCTATAAATTAGAGTTTCCGAAACAAAATGTAGGTGATATTATTGTTTACAAAAGTTATATTTGTTTCGCGTTCATTTTAGATTATTATGATAATGTGTGTATAACCAATTTAACTTCTGTGGGTTTGCACATATCTTAGTTTAGTTTAAAACTATGTAACCTGTACTATTATTTACAGATTAGTAGGTACTAGCTATTAGCACTACAGTAATTGTCCTAATCAGTCAAGTTTTCTTTACGCGCATGTGATTTATTCTAAAAGTACCTAAGGCAGTAGGTACTCTCAAAAAGATTATTATATACCTAAAGAACATTTGAAACAATATTTCTGTTCCACAGATTAAAATAATGTTTTACGATATCACAATTATTTTCCTCAAGTCGTTAAGCCCCTTGCTTGAATTTTACCCATTAAATTGTAATGCTTGAGTCCGCTTTGAAGAGATTTATTGAACCATTTTGAGAATCATAAACAGGTCAGGCTTAAATCATTAAGCAATTGAAATTTCAGAAAGGTATTTATGATAGCACTTGTAATATAAGAAATTGAAATCACTAATTTAAAATTACGATAATATTAGTAAGTTAAAACTCGTGACAGTCCTGGCATCTTTAAAATGCTCCGCCAATTAATATTATATTTTCCTTTTCTTACGGCGAGTACTGACGATTTGTG
This sequence comes from Eilema caniola, assembly GCA_949126895.1. Classification (NCBI taxonomy): domain Eukaryota; kingdom Metazoa; phylum Arthropoda; class Insecta; order Lepidoptera; family Erebidae; genus Eilema; species Eilema caniola. Next base: position 8,699,225 of record OX421472.1, on the reverse strand, counting down.
TAGAACTTTGAGTATTTACCAAGTAAATGGGCTAGCAGCTGTTGTAAGTTCGTTTTAACCGTTTCAAAGTCTTCCATTTATCTTTCTTGAGCAACATCGGGGCCCCTGGTACCTATTGTATTTAAAAAAAACTAGTACTACCTCTACTCTCGATTTCTTGAGAGAGATTTAATGATAAGTGATTCGACATAGTTAGCATAGTAAAAGCTTCAAAATGTAACCTTAACCTGGGCCTTGCGTGTTGAAACATAATTTTACGGTTTCCACCTGGGGTTACGTAGAGGAAAATGATACACAGTTTTTGGTACATGACCGTGTATTCTCGTATGAACGCACGCACTAAATTATAATTACGGACTCTTATAAAATCATACCAAAACACACTGCGAAGATGATATCACAATTTTCCTTGGAGTCCTGAGAGGCTACTGGTGAACAACTGATTCCGTTTCCGCAACCTAATGGAACTTATTCGCGGGATAAAAGTAGCCTGCTAGACTGTAAGGTATTTCTGTACCTAATTTCATTCATAGATTCGTTTAGTCATTCTGATGTGATTAAGTAACAGACATTCATCTATTCATTCTTCGCTTTCAATACCTATATTTGTAGGTAATTTCCGATCAAAATAAAAAGGTTGTAATCTTCCGGGGGTTGAAACAGGATGATAATTGAGGTCTGGGGTAAATGACAATATTTACAGCACAAAAACTTTCCATTGAGCTCTGGCTACCCTACTCACCGCGGGAAACATAACACAAGGTTATTATATCTCGTCTCCTTCTCATTGGGGTAGCCAGAGACAATATCTTTCTTCTTTCTATTATCCTGACACACGCACCTTTCACTTATTCTATCTTTATATTATTTTTATACTGGCATGCTGGTTACGAATACACTTAACCTGACCTGAGTAAAGATCAATATCTATCTATATTGTATTTCATACAAAATTATTGAAGTTACTTTATCAGAAAATTTTGGAAATTGGAAATAATTATGAGCATTGAGAGCTCCCGAGAGCTTCAAATCGTTATTTTTTTGATTATTTCCTCTCGATTCCAGAGAAAATAAGAAATACTAATGAAATATAAGTGGATTGGAGTTACTTTCTATATTGCTAGTGTAAACAACGGGTTTGCTACTTGTTAGTTGAGCCGGTAATCGATAAGGTAAATATTTGTAGAACATTTCGGTACCTTAAAAAGCGTTGGTATTGATTAAGTGCTCCAAATGAAATTGTTGATATTCTAAGCGAATAGTTAGTTATACATACTTACTTATTACTAATTTACATTATTTTAATTTAGTCTGTGTCAGCGTAAGCTTGGATCCAATTAATCAAGCCCAAAAAAAAGTATAATACAACAGGTCTTCACGATGTTTAGCTTATTCTGTGTTAATATTAACACCAAATATTCAACATAGATCCCGAGCTAGCTAAGTTATCTATGTATAAACTATGAGACAACCATCAATCTTTAGTCTCCTTGCGATCATGACTGGTGAAAATTAACCCAAACGTAGGTATCACCATTTAATCTGTAATAAATTGATTCATTTCAATAAATGCTCCTGGCTACTGACATTGTCATTCTGGAATGAATGTTTCTGTGTCCATGAGTCTGTGGCCCTCGAATCAATCACGTGTCGAGCTTTCCACAGAGTAAGTAATATGCTACGTAAGAGAGCTTTTGCTGTGACACCCGTCTACAACTTTTACTGAATACGCGTTTCTTTTAAGTAATGTTATACACAGAATAAAAAATATTACAATGTAGGTACTAAATACAGTTAGTTCTTTTTCGGATTTATCTGAACAGGAATATTGCTTTAATCAACGTTTCATTAATTTAATACCAACGTAAGCAAGTAATAAACCGGATAAAATACCTAAAATCTTATCAACATTTTATATGCAGCCGACAATACCTTTAGGTATGTCATGTGATTCGAGTGAGTATTTACTACGTTTGATATAATTATAAATTTTTGTTTTGTTGCGTTGTGTTCAAAGCTTTGGTTAATAGAATATCCAATAACGTGACGTAATTGGACGTCGACGGTGGTTAAAATATTCTATCCCTTTTTTAATGAGAGGAAATATGCTACTTGTATCAATTAAGGCGACAAAGGTCAGTTTTGACCACATCGATAAGTACGATTTTGCTTTAATTTTGCCTTAGGCTTCATTCTCCTCACCTTTTCTATATTTTACGCCTTTCAAAGAATCTTTATGTTTTTTGTATATGTGTCACGTCAATATGACTTTACCTTGCCTGATGTTAAGTTAAAAGCCTCACATAATAAGGGTCACTATTTTCGATAGCCACAATATGCTACAATAGTGGCCTTCAGCTTGACGGGCCCATCACATAGATTTTCACGCACCGCTTCAATTTTCTGGGATTGCCTGTTGGATTTATTTGTTGCTCGTAGTTGAACACGATAATGTGAGGATTTTTTTTTTGTAAAATTATAGGAATTCGGGATCTACTGACTCAATTTAAGTTAAGATAATTTGAATCAGTAGACCCCGAATTAAAAGGTGAGGGTCTCCTATGCACCAGGATGATAATGTCAACGCGTTGGGATAATTGTAGAATATTCTGCTTCCGGGCTGTTTGGCCATGGTCCATGTGAAACTTGCGTTCCAGACGTTTCGTCGATCACTGCGGTCGACATCTTCAGTGGCGCAGGGCTGGGCGACGACGACTTCAGAGACCTTGCCTGCAAGGTCGAACGCAAGTTTCACATGGACCACGGCCAAACAGCCCGTAAGCAGTATATTCTACATGCAACGCCGGCCGTGAAAGTCTGAAGACTTGACAATATGATTGATAATTGATTATTCAATCAATGAATGATGATGAAATTGAATTTAATACGGACCTACCTGACCTACCTATTAGTGATTGTGTCCGTAGAATGAAGGAGTTCTAAGTAAAAGACACACGAAGTACCTAGTTAAGTAAGACACATCTAAGAGAGGTCAGCCGGGTTCGACCTCGTACTGATCAAATTAATAAACTATTGAAAACTATGATAGGGAAGGAAGCTCGTGATGTATGAAAGCAAATGTCACACTTTTGCCTGTATCAACCCCGGAGGGAAAAGCCGTAAGTTTATGTATTAGTAATTATATTATTTAATGAAAGTGTACTCTAGTTCATATGTAATTTTATATAATTAGCGTGACGTCATTAGTTGAGTATGACGCATAACTATACTCGTCCACTAACACAACATCACACAAAATATATTACACCAATATTTTAATATTAAAGTATTATGTACTCACGCGAGTAATTTTCTACAGTGACAAATTACATTGACACCTTACGATTTTTTATTTTTCTTGTATTGATATAAGTTTTTCTATGTATATTAGATCAGTGGACCGATAAAATGTATTAAATTTTTAAGTCTGAATGTTATGATTTCGTTTGACTTAACCCGATTGAAAATCAAAGGCAAATAATTATTAACCTAAACCAACCAACTATAATATAGACGTACAAAATCTACACCAATACAGCCATTTATGAGTTCAGTAACATACATACAACCTACATTTGATATGACATATCTCACCCACGTTATAGTAACCAATGTATCTCACAATATACAGTGAAACATCGAGTATGTCACTCGGAGAGTTCCAGGTAAAGTTCAACTACCTTGGAACCTGTAACGAATGTAATTAGATGTAGATAGTAGGAGCTAAAGAACAATAATGGATAGATAGATATTTTTAGATTTCACTTTAAGAATACATCTCATAATAGCTTGCTGAAAAAACTAACACGGTAACTATTTACCATCAGACGAGGGTTCTTAATGGAGTTCTTAATTTAAACACTATAGGGATGCTCCCTATAGTGTTTAAATTGACCGAACAGAAGAAATCCGACAGAATAAATTTATACGTATCTATTTCATTATCCGAACTCCTCACCCGAATGCATCCAACTTCGGAGTTCAGAGTCCGATATCGTTCTCTTTCTCCTCCTTTTAACGACCAACTGTCGTCTAAACTTCCCAATCCTGAGAGGACAGCCTACACCAGAGCCTCTTTCATCAATCAGCAGGTAAGTGCACCGGTTTGCACTTGAGGTCGGTTACTACCTCGATTACCTGGTGAGCCCCTTACACCGCCACAAGTTAATCACGAAGTTACGTATGTTTACCCAACTATGAAAGGTTAAAACACGTAATAACTACAAGGCTGCTAGCAACATCTAGTTTGTTACAACATTCATGACTAGTAAAGCAACAATTTGTTAATTGGTCATTGGAGAAAACTGACGCCAGTTGTCATCATCGCTAAAAAAAGTACTCAAAATAATCCAAATACCAAAATCCCAATTTTATATTGGTTACTAGCTTTTGCCCGCGGCTTCGCCCGCGTGGATGTCGGTTATCGCTTAGTGTTGAGCCGATTATTAAATTGATAATTAAATTCGCCTCTCTACAACTTTATCTTCGACTATTTACTTGCCTCTATTCTCGACTTTCTACTCGCCTCTATATTCGATTCTCTACTCGCCTCTATACTTGAATTTATACTCGACTATTTAATTTTTTTTAACGTTTAGAAACACCCACGGGCTTCACCCCATCGGTGCCGGTGATGGGGTGGGCGTGTCGGAATCGGACCGACTAAAACCACACGGTGTCCTTCTCAAGTGTCCATTGCCGGGCACCCCGGGTAAGCCCTCGAAAGGATAACCCCAGGGCCTCGCCTAGTGGGGTCGGGTTTTATCTCGCGTCGGTGAGATGGCAGGCGTGTGTAGGTCGACTCTCTACTCGACTTTCTACTCGCCTTTATACTTGAATTTATACTTGACTCTCTACTGACTTCTCTGCTCGCCCATCCACTCGATTCTATTTTCGCCTCTCTACTTGACTCCCCACTCGCCCTCGAATGTCTACTCAACTCTCTATTTAATCTCTACTCGCCTCTACATTCGTCTCTCCACTCGCTTTACTACTACTCGACTCCCTTTTTTGTTGCTTCTCCATACACCCTATAACAATACTTGACTGTGTCCGTTCCGAAGCTCTAATCTATCTCTGTACCAAATTTCATAAGGATATTTAAAATAACAAACTGTCATACAAACTTTCATCCCCTATTACCTCTCCCCCCTTTAACCCCTTATTTCGCTATAAACGGTACCCATATCAGTTTCCAAGTTCTAATCTATCTCTATGCCAAATTTTATTAAGCTATCGTCAAAATTGTCGGACTTTTATCCCCTAGCCCATAGGGAGAAGAGGGAGGAGGGGGTATAGACCCCCTCCTCCCTCTTCTATCCCTTTTTCATGATAAAGGTGGCCTATGTCCGTTCCCTAGCTCTAATCCATCTCTGTACCAAATTTCTTAAGAATATTTAAAAATAACAAACTTTCATCCCCTATAACCCCTCCCCCCTTGAACCCCTTTATTCGCTATAAAAGGTAGCCATATGCGTTTCGAAGTTTTAGTCTATTTCTGCGCCAAATTTCATCAGTATATCTCCAAAATTGCCAAACTTTCATATAAACTTTGATCCCATGGCCCAACTCCCTCCCTTCTACTCCCTGTTCGCGATAAAAGGTGGCCTATGTCCGTTCCCAAGTTTTAATCCACCTCTGTACCGAATTCAGGATATCTTCAAAACTGACAAATATTCAACCCCTATTCCCTCCCCTCCCTTCTACCCCTTTTTTGCTATAAAAGGTAGCCTACATCCGTTCCCAAGCTCTAAATTGTCTCTGCACCATATTTTATCCGGATATCTTCAAAACTGACAAACCTTCATATAAACTTTCATCCCATGGCCCTACTTTCCCCGTTGGACCTGCTGCCCTCCCACCCTTTTACCTCCCTTTTCGCGATAAAAGTAGCCTATGTGCGTTCCTAAGCTCTAATCCACCACTGTACCAAATTCCATTATGATATCTTCAAAACTGACAAACTTTCATCCCCTATTCCTCCTCCCCCCCTTCCACCCCATTTTTCGCATTAAAATGTAGCATATGTCTATTCCCAAGCTCTAATTCATCCCTGTACCAAATTTCATCAGGATATCTTCAAAGCTGACAAACTTTCATCCTCTATGCCCCCCCCCCCCCCCCCTTAAACCCCCTTTTTTGGGACAAAAGGTCAAGCCTATGTTCGTTCCCAAGCTTTAATCTATCTCTGTACCAAATTTTATCAGGATATCTCCAAAAATGACAAACTTTCATATAAACTTTCATTCCATAACCATATTCCACCCTTCTACCCATTTTTTTACGATAAAAGGTAGCCTATGTCCGATCCCAAGCTCTAAACTATATCTGTACCAAATTTCATCAAGATATTGTTCAGAATGACAAACTTTCATGTAAACTTTAATCCCATGGCCCTTCTCCCCCCTTCTACCCCCTTTTCGCAATAATGGGTAGCCTATGTCCGTTGCCAAGCTCTAATCCACCTCTGTACCAAATTTCATTAGGATATTTTCAAAAATGACAAACTTTCATACAAACTTTCATCCCCTATTTCCCCCCCTTAAACCCCCTTTCTCACGATAAAAAGTAGCCTATGTCCGTTCTCAAGCTCTAATATCATGATTGATGTATCAAATTTCATCAAGATCGGTTCAGCGGTTTCGGCGTGAAAGCGTAACATACAGACAGACAGACAGACAGACAGACAGAGTTACTTTCGCATTTATAATATTAGTATGGATTAGAGTGCTCAAATAGTTGTAAGTATCCAGAGTGGTCCAACTATCTTAACAATCGGTCTTCCAAAATTATGTAAGTTAGTAGAGTATTCATATTCATATACACAATCACGCCGGTCGATAGTATCCAGTCAAGCATAATTTCAAAACTACGGTAGGTACGGCTCCTTTTTCGTGAAGCAGTGATTACATTTCCGCGATTGCCTGCGATTCACAAGAGCTTATGCCTGGGATGAAAAGGTGCCAAGTATTATTATATAACAATCTACATATACCAAGGCCACGTTTCATTCGGACCTATTCAGCCTTTTCTGCGTGAAAGTTGCTCTTTCACCCAGAAACGGCTGAATATAATATTCATGCATACTTCCATCCATCCTCACAAACTTTGAATAACTTTTCGATGCCGTACTCGGATCATGTTTTGAGTTCCAATAGTTTATACCAATGTTTCAGTGTAATTTATTCTAATTTAAACTACTTTTCCTCCAATTTGAACTAATTTCGGGAACTTGGACATTAAAGTGTGATATTTAATTCATTGAGCAAACGTTTAGTAATTTATTTAGGTAATTATTATCAAACCATTGTGTCATTAAACAACTATTAAAAAATAGTCGAAAAGAATGTTTAAGTAACAAAATTTACTGTTTGTTTTTATGTCAATTATTATACTAAATAATTTAGTACTAAATTCCTGTTTAATCTTTACTCACCAAGCTTAGTCACCATATGACTATGTCACTCCAAAATCTCATACTAAATGTATGGGAGAGTTTAATGTCAAAATGTTAGATACCTCTCGTTAGATTTTTAAAAAGTTATTGATGTCATTTTACTCATTAGGTAACGTACTTTCGATATCAGTTTAAAGTTTTTTGATATCTGTAATAGTTACGGAATAATCGCCTGGACACACTTAACGATTACACCCTGTATATGATGTAAATAAAAATGCTGAAAGCAAGAATAACAGCAAGTTGAATTAATCTACTTACTTTTTCAGTAAGCCTATATTTTTTCAGAAATTAAAGTCTATTTCTTCATCATCACATAAATTAACGTTTACAATTATAGATTAAGTGTGATGGTTATTCACATTAAATCACGTTACGCTCTTTCAAAACCCAGATTAGGCCCGATATAGCTCGTCCCAATAACATTTGGCTGGTATCAATCCGCGAACGGTTACTACGGGTATTTTTATACCCAATAAATCCATTACGAATTCGTATCGAGTTACACAATTCATTGAGTCCGGTTTTGTGACGTGAAAGTTTAACTGGGTTTCCGGTGGATTGACAGGTTTTCTATTGTAACATTTATTGAGTAAATAAACGTTTCTCTTACGAACGGAGTGATCACTTTGCCGAAGGTAGTGTAAATAACTGAACGACGTTGATAATTGTAAGGTACGTAGTTATACACAATAGTCCGCCATTAGCTTTTGTCCTTACAAATTTCACAAACTACCTCTTCCGTTATAATTTTTTTTTTGCAAGTTTTACTATGAATGTGAGGTATGGCGAGAGCCAACGCGCCGAACGGAAGGGCCCCGTACAACTCCCTCACCACAGGGCTCTCTCGTCCGGTCACCAACCGGCACGACGACCCATATCGGGATTATGCGCGACCTGGTGGGGCAGCCTCCCAGGGTGGATAGTCTCGGTTGGGCCCCTGTACTATGCCGCAGCCGGCCAGCGGCACCACCGTTTCTACAGGTCTCCCTGCTCGGCGCGCCACCACCCACTAGATTACGCCAAGACCCACCGGTCCCACTTGTGCTGTGACCACAATCCCCCCTGCCCGGCTATGCACTTGTTGACCCCTGAACGCAAACCAACCGAGGTTCGATTACTTTGGTGTACTACCACAGTGTTACTACTACTAGACTACTACGGTGAATTATGCGAAAACCTAAGGTGTAGTGTCGAGCTTGTAGGTTTAGAGCGTGCAGGCTTTAGTGCTTAACGATAACTTTTTCACTGGGTAAGCTACTTAACTGTTTTTGATGAAAATGTTATATAATAATTATGTAGGTACTAATAGTGGGTTTTAATATTTTAGGTAAGTTTGTTCATATTAAATATTTGCAGAACAGAAAGAATTTTGCGTTTCTTGTTGGTTTATTTGATGTCAGAGAGTAATATATGAATAATAACCGTCATCACTGTTTGTGTTTCTGTTTAAAGAAGCAACCAAACGGTCCTTTTATATAAACATTTTACGTTCTGATGTAAATTATGTTTTATCTTCATACGAATTTGTTCCAATGAATCAAATTTTATATCATATATTTCGTGAATAGCAATAATTCAATAATACCACGGCGCAAAAACATCCTACAGAATACCGCAACCATAATAACCTCGTGTAGTGTTCCCGGCGATGAGCAGGGTAGCCAGAGCCCTCTGGAAAGTTTTTGTGCTGTCAGTGGGAAGACCAAAGGCTTTCCTGCTTTGTCTTCTACTCTGACTACACAAAACTCTCTGTGTTTACAGGGTCGGCAGCACGATTGTGACTCCCCTGGTGTTGTACACGTCCATAGGCTACCGTAACCACTTTCCATCTGATGTGCCGCGTCCTTGTCTTACACCAAAGTAATTTGTACGAAATTCACGTGTACTTCTCAAAGTGGACCTTTTTGTACCACTTCTTAAATTATAAGTTTCTAGGCTTTCCCTTTTCAACTAGACCTCTATTTACTTTTCTATCCTTACTCGTACATGTCAATGACACGCAACAAATTAAGGTGGTCGTCCCCAGCCCAAAGTTAATCGGATGTTAACCCCTAATCACTTAACGTCGAATGGTTTTCAATAAACAAATAAGTATAATTATGTACCTACTGACATGTTATTTTTGGGAGTCCAAATCGTAGTAAATTGAAAATTAATTAGTTTTAATTCTTTAGTACTTAAACTTCATAGGTAGGATGGGTGGTTGCAATGTCTGCGAATTTGTTCAATAACTACAGAAACAGACTACCGTTCTGCTTGGCTGTGGGGAGCACCGAAGGCCTGCAAACCCACACTTTGTTATTCATCCTTTCAACTAAGGTAAAGATGTAGGGGTTAACAAGTATACCTGTAACAGACGTTTTAAAATAAATGTTCTTTGAAATTAAATTCGTTATGAGTTCTGAATGCTTTTGAAAGTGAAGAGACAATACATTCAGTCTGAATTAAATTACGCAGATATGTTCAGTGGTAGTGATTAAATTCAAAAGCTCCATAGAGGCACCCGTTTCAATTAGAGGCGTATGTCGGACATTGTCACGAAATGACCGGAATGGCGGCAGTGCACTTATTGCTCACTGCGTACTGTACACGTTTACAGAATTTCAGTTTGTCAAATTTATTTCCCGTATAGCAAGTTCTAGTGCATACAGTAAAGACAAGAAAGTTTTGTTTGAACATTACTAAACGATTTCAAAATCTTCTAGAATTTAAAATACGAAAAAAACTAATCTTTACAGATAAAACAAAGTCGTGTTAGTTACACTACTTATAACTCAAGAACGGCTATACCGATTTGGTTGAAAATTGGTGAGGATGTAGCTTAGAACCAGGAGACGGACATAGGATACTTTTCATCCCATTAAACCCCCTTTTGGGGTTAAAATTTGGATGATAAATTGTATTTAACTTTACGCGTACTTAGTCGCGGGCGGCCGCTAGTTAGTGATAAAAAGATTTTATAATCTTTACGGTTTCAGTTTACTGCTTTTTTTTTCAATATTGTTTGTTTAAAGAAAATTAAATTTAAAAAAAAAGGATAAATTAAAATACAATTGTGTGTGAAGCTTCATTACGATTAGGTTCCTTTTCGTACAAAAGTACACAAGCACAGGTCAGTCAACATACTGTAGTACAAATTTCTACCTTCTACCTAAATTAAAAATAGTTGTTATCGTAGAGGTAGGGATTAATTATTCCAAATTATGCATCTCACGCGTGCCGGCATTCGCAAGTAGGTATATTTATATTGAAATAAGGATCACACACAGTATTAATATTTAATGATTTTAAGGTTAGCTTCATATTTTATTGCAAAAGGTTGTAAAGAAAAATTCGTCTATTATTGAATTCATAAGTATTTTTTTAATGACAACTAACGTTCTTAGTGTTTTCTTTGTTTAATACTAAAGGTTACATCCAGAATGATTCACTTCAATAAAATTTAAGGTACCACTACCTATTCTATAGGTACGCAGTTATATTTATTCCAAAAACCATAAAAATCTTCTTTATGTTTGAGTTTTATTCTTTTTTAGACGGCATTTTATTCATTTTCAGCACGGGTAAAATTTAAAAAAAAAAAACTATTGATATTAATTGTACATTGTCGCTTAGAAATTTATGTCTTAGCTTAGAATTACTATTTGTTTTGATAATGTATGCCTTTGTGGAGCAATTTTATCAAGCTCTTGTGATCATTCCATTCCAGGTATAAGTAAATAGCGACCGTAATATCTTGTACATTTGTCTTAGAATATGTGCCTACGTACTTCACAAAGAAAATGAAATTACGAGTACAGAAAGCATCAAGCAGGATATCTGTCTCCTTATAGCAAATAATTAATCAGTGGCTTTAGGCGTAGGGAAATTCATAACGTAAGCCCACAGCCGTAAAAATGAATAATTCATGTAATTTTATGTGACAATGGCATTATTTTGTAACATAAACATTTAATAATTTTAACAATACAACTACGTAGGTATATCTTAGTCTATATAAAATAAAGAAGGAATACGAACGAGTCGTAGTAATGAACCTCGACTTGAAATTAATTTCAAGTATGAATTGTATTACAACGCATAAGTTGAGATGAGATTTTATGAACGCTTAGATAAATTTGATAAAAATCTTCACTTAAGTGACAAAGAAAGTAAAGGAACGCCATTGGACAAGCTATTGTATTTTGAAAGAAAGAAACATATATTATTTATAAAGATACACAATACAAGAAACAAGAAAGTCAATAAAATATCACAAGAAAACTTGGTGTGCACTAGATTTTTTTTTCTTTAAGTAGTCTTAAAAGAAATTAGCTAGCGATCAATTAACAGTAATAGGTAACATCTTCCGTGCGAAAGTTAATAATGCCTTTCATCCTAATGACAGACTTCCCTCTGTTCACTTCCATAATTATAGCTGAAGTAGGAAACATGAATTATTTGTTACACTTCTCCGACGTTCACTCTCCTTGTATCTGCAAATGACGTGCATGCGGCTGAATAAAGTTCTCTATAATGTATTTTTAGTTACTTATGACTTAAATTTTCTTAGTAACAATAGGTTTGTTCTTCCTGGGAAGACGTTACTGAATATCGACATTAGAGAGACGATCAATACCTTTCTTCTATTTTTGACGTGACAACGTCTTATAAATTGGTTTGCCGGGTGACACTTCAAGAAACTGCGTTACGCTCCGCTCACGTTATGCGCTCACAATGAGAGCGAGTGAGAGGCACGCGTCCCTTCCACTCGGGCATGGTTAGCCCGCCTAAGAGCGAGAGAGACAGACATTTTTAAATTGTTACTATTATTTCATCCTTCTTCCTACTATACGAATGAATATTCACATTAAAATTATTTTACCACTCAAAGTCGTTGTCACGTAAAACTTTCGCCCGTATACCGACTTTACAGGCAACCAAATTTTTTTTCTTGCTACCTTTTACGATAGAGAAAATCTATATTAGGATAGGGTGTATGAGATCCAAGTTCTTCGAGACCAAAACCAATTTCACCTGTAAGTCGGTGTACCTGCAGATTAATTGAAAAAAATTTGGCGCAGGTTTTCCTCTTGCGGTTAGATGGTAGTTGCTTCCGTAATGGTTACCTAGCTAACTATGTTTTCTCAGTAGCAGTACGGAATTTAGTAAGGCACCCAGTAGATGACAATACGCTATTACGAGGGACTTTTGCCAATCCTTCGAGGATGATTCAGGGATGTGCTGGCATGAGTATTGTAGTTAACTATGATAGACCGACTAGGTAATGTTTTAAATTCTTATTATTCAAATTGAAAAATAATTACTTAAAAGTTGTGCCACAAAAGCGTCAAACTTTTTACAATTTATTTCTTTTTCAAGATGTAAGCACATCTCAAAGGCAATGATTTTTAATTTTCTTTACTAACCGTAATCTGAAAAGGGAAATGAAAAGCCAGACAAAAGCCTAATACACTTAATAGACAATTAATCGGCTTAAAATGGCCGCTAAAATGTTTAAGGGTTGCTCCAAACAATACCCGGCTTGTTGGTAGCAACTTCTTGTTATCTAACTTACATTTAATAGTTAGATGTTTCTAGGTATTAGTGTTTCATTCACTCACTTAGTGAGTATGTTGGAACTAACCCGAAAATATGTTTATCGTTTGTGCTTATGGGAAATCCAGCGAATACCGAAGCTACCAGTTTAGTGTACCTACTAATTTACAGGTCTACTAATTGAGTGTTCGGAATATTCTTTAGTCGTCAGGACTTATTTAGCAGTCAAATATTCAAGCTGCATCGGCTAATGCTGCAAAGGATACTCTTGAATATAAGGGTTCTGGCCTGGCTTTTATATTTCTGAGTGGGCGTTTATCTATTAATATTAAAATAGTACAACTTTTTGTAGGTTCCAGGTTTACCATTAGTATGCTACGCACTTGAATTCACTGAATGTGGTTCAAAATCACAGATTCTAACCGCAATTCCTCTTTTTATATCCACCAAATTAATAACGCTTGACATTGCTTCCATTACATAAACCACAACTTCAGCTATATAATTATTAATGTAATCTCTGGAAACGGATTGCCGAATAACGGATACATAACACGTTTAGTGCTATTAAATGCATTAATAATGTATATTAATCCTCTTTAGATCTAATTTACCGTAAACTCATAAACGTGCGGCCTTTATACGATAGAACCTCGTAGTAGCACTATTAATATGGTTTGATCACAATTTCAATAGGGCTCAGCTCAAAGGTGAAATGACTATCGATAGAGTAGTTACAATGTGTACGGCAAAATGTATAATTATTCATGAATCGGAGAGCGTATTACGTTTTTTTTTATTGTAGTTCAGTATAAGTGTGTAGTATAGTGTAAATGTCCAGGAATATGTCCTGAAACCGCTCATTATCAAATAGACTATGTCCAAGTTTACTGGTCTAGCTAGCTTGCCAGTACTAAAATAAATCTCTAGTCGATCGCGGTTAATCCAAAAATCAAGAACAGATAAAAACAAGAAATATAGCTCCCATAGTAAAAAAAATACCATTATCGCAAGATTTCACATGACATTTAACCCATACAAAGTGAACGAAGAATTCCGAATCAGACAAGTAATTGAGATTAAACACAATATTTCACGCAATGGCAGTTGAATCGGTATATGTGCAAGTCAACAAGTCTTCAGAGTGTGGGCAATCATAGATTTAGTTCTATTTGCAAAGCCAGGTGTTCCGATGATTGTAAGGTAAATGTGTGTCATTAGATTTACATGTGCTAGCAAACGACTTTGTAATCGCAGTGGTTAAACTACACATGTGGAAACAATGTCGAATTACATTTATACCTTTATGAATCAGTAAATTTATTGAACAAAGTTTTGAATTAATATTTCGAACTAAAGTAAGGACTATGCATATTTATTAAGGTTTCTAGAACGGGCGGTGATTTTCATGAGCGGTTTTGTGATGTAAAGTTTATTTTATTATAAATTAAACTGCCAACGAATATACCCAAAAGCGCGTATTCAAGCGTACCGCATAGTAAACCTAGTCACTATACTATCAACAGGCTCTACCTCCTCTTCATGAAACAAAACATTTGAACTCTGCTCGAGTGCCCTACCAACGTGAATCCACTCCTAACTAGATATTTTTATTAAGAAAAATCATATCCTAAGTCTAGTACAGTCAGCGTACGAAATATCTTGACTACAAAGTCTCAAAATAATCTTAAAACCGAAGTATTAAGAGTAAATCAAACTATGTATTTTATTTATTCAAATTGTATTACTGTACAAATTAAAGGTGTGTACCAAATATCAGAACAATCAGTCAACAGGAAGGGGGGGACAACAAAGGAATTCAGATAATTTTGAGCACTTTGTTCATCAAGATCGATCTGATGCTGACTGTACATAGGTACCTACCCATACGATCAGCGGTGAAATTATTATTTTCCCTTTTTACCGTAGTAGCACTGTCTGTTTACAACAGGATGTATTTTTTTGATTATTTTTAAAGAAGCTTGGAATAATTTTGGATAGCATGAAGATTGCTGTCAAGTCGAGGATGAACTTTGCTGCATCGCTTTTTACTTTTAACTCTCTATTACCTGCGAATCCGCCCGAAATGTTGATCCTCAGCAACATTGTTAAGAAAGGACATTATCAAAAACTGAGTTTTGTAAATGTCAGCAATTTTTATTCAATCTGGTGCACATTCAGAAGCACAAACTTGGATAATTTATAAACGCTCAAAGTATTGTAAGAAAAATTGGTACTTACTTGTTCGAAGAATCACGAGTAATAATAAAAGGAAGCATGTTTTATGTCTGGCCCGTACTTTTCATGATATAGATTGTACAGAAGAAAAAATATCGATCATGTAACGACCAGCGTTTCATTTGTATGAATGTGTTTGCCGTACGATCGCTATCTTGATGTTATTTACGGTAGCTACTCCGCAGTTTGATTTGGAAAGGAAATTTCAAGCGGTAGTCATTAGTCTTTGGACTATTTTTTTTAAAGACTTTGTTTATTTCGATGCATGATCGTAGATCATTAGGAAGTTGTTTTTATACTGTACCTGGTTACGAACCTACCATTTTATGCACGACTGTATGGAGTTCGTCTGAGGTTAGAACTAATTTTAGTTTGTTCCAAAATGTTTTCATATTGGCCTCGATGGTTGCTTGAAAATTACAAATTTGGCAATAGCATTTACAAAACTAAAATATTGACGCTGATGATAGCATCAGATAGCAGGAATTAATTGAAGGAGACGGAAACCATTACATACATTCCTGGGCCAAAAATGTAACGAGATAAAAATGGTATCAATTAATAGATATAGATTTACCAGTCCCTTTTTGAAAATGTCGTAGGTTTTGACAATCTGAGATCAGAGTTATAAGTGGATTAGTAAAAGTGAGGTTATGTTCCAAAAAGATCTGATTACTAAGTTCTTTAAGTACTAATTGGTGTAGTTAGTGGGGAATGTTTTAAAAGCCATATTATGAATAAATACTTATGACCTTAAAAGATAACAGGAAAGATTTTATCACATGGCCAGCCAGAATAAAAAAAAAACACTTTTTCACACGCACAACTTCTATTATAATTAAAATATTGAATTGTGCAGGTGGAATAATACAGAGTGGAAGATTTTAACCTTACCTGAAGGGGAAGTTCTCTAAATACTAGAGATAGCTAATTTCGCTCAAAGGAAACATTCCTTTATTTTTAAAAAGAAATAAAGTGGCATACATTTTTTTTTTTTAATTCTCTTGCCACCAATCTTAAATAATTACAATTTCTATTTTTATATCATCCATCGACAGGGTCAATCATAAGGATCAAACCTCTCTAACAAACATGGTAAATTAAATGAAAGGAAATCCTTGATATCTAACTTATAAATTAAATTTATTAAAATAAAGCACTTAAATTCAAAGGCTCACCTGATATCATCCTAACAATGAAATTCCATATCAAAAATGTTATTTTTTCGTGCAGATACCGTCGCTGGTTAGTAGGAGATTTACTCGAACCGACTGAAACCACACCGCCGTCTCAGGGCTCAATTAACATCTTCTGTAGTGTGGCGGTAGTGAACGCGGCCGCTACGCAGGAGGCACGGGTTCGATCCCCGCTCAGTGCAAATATTTGTATGCATGAATATGGGTATTTGAATTGGTCTGGCTGTGCCTCGGCGAGTACTTTAAGCCGTCGGTCTCAGTTGCAATACGAATATCTATGGCAGTCGTTACTGGTAATTGGAGTCCTAAAAATTCCAACTGTAATACTTCGATATCACCTTTGGGTTGTGGAGCTTAGATGGCAGTCGCTTCACGGAAAATATCGAAGCCAAGCCAAACCCGCAGTTAGACTAGTAAAGTGAATCCCAGTTTCCGAGGGAAAAGCGTCGGATGCGACTAGGATTAACGCTGAGATGAGGAAAAAGAAGAAAGTTACCACCAATACGGCAATTCTCTCGCCATCCCCGTTGCCCAGGGTACACCGCGTGGAGGTTTCCAATCTAGTATCCTAAATTACTACCAAACCTACCTACATACCTCATGCAGTTACTCAATAAAGTTACATTGTAGACCGGAAACAAAGTCCAGTCATTTAGTATCTACTTATTTAAAAAAATATTTAGCGTCAAGGATAACTTTATTGTTGATAAGCTTTCTGATGAGTCCTTGAATAAAAATGCTGTATCTGCTGGCACTGAGTTTAAAAGTTAAGATTTTATGGAGTTCCTTTCATTTAATTCACCATGTTTCTTAGACAGATTTTATCCTTATGATTGACGCTATTGATTGATGCCATAAAAATACAGGATGTTACTTTTTGGGATTTTAGTCGTTTCAATGCCCGGGTGTGACAAGCGAGTTTTCAAAAATCTTCGAATGCAGTTTTGTTGCTTTTTAAAAACAAAGGAATGTTTCCTTTGAGTGAAGTTCGCTAACTCCAGTATTTAGAGTACTTCCCCTCCAGGTAAGGTTAAAATTTTCCACTTTTCTAGCTACCTTTTACACTAGTGATATGGGCGCAGCTGACTGCTGATCCAGTTACAATAGTATCTAAGAATAGCCTCCCTTCCTCTACGAAAGCTGTCGACTAAAATATGAACATAGTAGGTTTCGTCGGCCTAGGGTACAGCACTGATTAGTTACTATCCCACAATAACAGCAATCTATAGTTTAAGCAATATTCCATCCAAGACAGTCGTAAAATCCAAAAAAACCAATTCCAAATCAAACATGTGAACATTTTCGGTGTCCAGTGTGAAAGCAAGCAACTATCGCAGAAGTAAATGTCAAATGTCAATGCCAATCTTTTTATAATATTTTTGAATTATTCTTATAATAGTGATATAGATATAAATTATTGCAATCGATTCAACATCGATAAACAATTTGATTTTTCAATTAATGATTAATTAGTTTTATTATATTAATTTTACCGTTGTTAAATTATATTGTAAAAAGTACATTATAGTGCATTTAAATAGCATGAGTTAATTGCCTACTAAATGCAAACCTTTTTTTATTTGTAATTTTGTAATCGATTAATAAAATCGCCACTGTACCTAAAACTCACTTTTGCATTTATCTCCGCTCCCAGATTAAGAATGTAGCTGATTTTTTGTATTTTTAAATAAAAAATATGACTATTTTTTAAACCATATCACAACAGATTTTGGCCCAAAATTTTCCATCTCCTTTAAATCACTTATATATTTTTATATCTGCAACATTTAACAACTACTAGCACAATGACTAAACTACTAGAAATGAACCTCGATTCGATCCGTAATTTATAATTGTGATGGTAAATATGATAAATCGTTTCAACATGGAAAGCCAAAGTCAGAACAATTACATTCTAAGTGGCAAGAAATACAAAACACTAAAGAAAACACGTAAAAATCTTAACCGCTTTGAAAGACTAAATAGCGCCATCAACATAGTCATTAGTCTTTCAACTTCGCATTCAGTTTTATAACAAATGACCACGGCTGGAAATTTCGTCTTCGAATCAAATTGTGGTGTAGTGAATCCAATTCAGGAACAAAAAACTCAACGAGGGAACTCTTTGACTAATAAATTTTATTATATTTAAACATGAATAATATATTTATATGGACGAAATTAAATATGTAACACTGATATTATTTAATATTATTTTAGGAGTTTTACTCTGAGCTTTGTTCACAATTATTCTTCACTTCACGCTATTAGTGCTCGCTACGCCAGAAATATACCGAATGCTGAAAATAGGGCGGACAAAAGAAGAGAAAGGGAAAAGAAATGGAGTCCCACTAACTATACTATTGGTAAATCACGAGCCTACTAGTGCTGGGAAAATCATGATTATCCTTCTTCTTTATTTCCCGTTCCTTATTTCGACCTTCTTACAGTGTTGTTCAAGCTGGTTTAAAGAATTTGTAAAAGTCGGAAGTGTGGAATAAAACTTAAACCTAAACTCAGGATAATAATATATATATTTTTTTAAATATCTTTAGTTTGATTTTCTGTTCCAGAATTTCATTTGTAATTTGCAGCATACATTTTTTTGTCAATTAAAACCAGCCTCGGGAGGCAACTGTCATGAATTCCAACAGAGCCTCGAGCTAGGTAGTGTTAATTAAAATTCATTTATGTTTGTAAAGCTTTGTGCTGTGAAATCAAATTAACCGGTACGTTTCTTGAGATTGTTTAAAGAGCGTGTATTTCTGATTGACACAGATTTTTTGTTCTTTAGGGGCTTGGCAAGATGCCAAGTAATATCAAACATGAGGAAGTAACACGTCAACTTTCGGGTCACGTTTGGCGCTAATAGATATTTTGTGTAAATATTTTGTTCTATCGGTAATAATGGTCCGCAAGCCAGCGACAGGTTCTCATGACCAATCGCCTCCCAGATGATACTTCCTACGATGGTTAAGGAAGTTGAATCATGAATTTTCGTGGTTGTCAGCTGCCACTTTGTTGGCGGGGTAAGCAGCAGTGACATGTAAAAAAATGAGAAAAATTCAGTCATTTCCTCCCGGCTGAAAATTGGCCAAAGAACAGTTAAGTCAATGTTTTGAAAGAAAAAAAAATTCAGCTGCTTATATCGTGGTGGAAAACCTGTCAGCGCATGTCACGCGGCATGGGCAGTTGACAATTGATTTCCTTCAAGGTATTGGAATATCTGTATTTTGGCCAATTTTGAGCCGGAAGGATATGACTGAATTTTGTCACGTGACCAGTTGACGCATTTTCCACTGCGGCATGAGCAGCTGACAATTTATTTTCTTCAAAGTATTGGTTTACCTATATTTTGCCCAATTTTGAGCCGGGAGGAAATGACGGAACTTGGTCAGATCACCAGCTGACGCATTTCCACCGGGGCTTTAGCAGCTAGCAATTCTTGTCCATCAAGGCATTGGTATAACTGTATTTTGGCCAATTTTGAGCCGGTATGAAATGACTGAATTTGGTTACGTCACCAGCTGAGGCGTTTCCAGCGTGGTATGCGCAGCAGATAATTTATTTTCTTCAAGTTATTGGCTTACCTATATTTCGGATATTTTTGAGACGGGAGGAAATGACGGAACTTGGTCAGATCACCACCTTACGCATTTCCTACTGGGGTATTTGCAGCGGCCAATTCTTGTCTTTTAAGGCATTGGTTTGATTGTATTTTGGCCAATTTTGAACCAGGAGGAAATGACTGAATTTTGGCCACGTCACCGGCTGAGGCGTTTTCCAGCGCGGTCTGCTCAGATGACAAGTTATTTTATTCAAGGTATTGGCTCAACTATATTTTGGGCAATTTTGAGCCGGGAGAAAATGACTGACGATTTTAGTTTTTCATACAACTTTTTGAACTTTTGGTCACCAGCTGACGCGTATTCCACTGCGATATGGCCAGCTGACAATTTTATTCCTTCAAGGTATTGGCTTAACTATATTTTAGCCAATTTTGAGCCGGGAGGAAATGACTGACGATTTTAATTTTTTTTACAAGTTTAGGTCACCAGCTGACAGGTTTTCCACCGCGATATGAGCAGCTGATAATTTTTATCCTTCAAGACATTGGCTTAACTGCAATTTAGCCTATTTTCAGCCGGGACGATTTGACTGAATTTTTTACAGTTTTTTACATGTTTGAGCGGTTACCGCTGCTTACCCCACCAACAAAGTGACAGATGACAAACTTCCTTAACCACTGTACGAAGTATCTCACGGGAGGAAGTCATTGACCAAATTTAAATGTGGCTCGTGGACTATAACTATAGTTATAGAACTTTACCAAAAAGTATGAGATAGCAAAAAAAAATCTTCATTCAAACGTCAAAAACAGTTTTTCTAACTCTTACACGTTGGTGCCCATTTTCTTTATACCACTTCGGAGGCAGGCAAGCACACGACGCACCTGATGGAAAGTGGTTACCGTAATCTATGGACGTGTGCAACACCATATGCAATACTAGGGAAGTCACACTCATGCTGCCGATCGACAGAGAGTTTCTGTGCCTTCAGTGTAGAAGACGTAGCAGGGCGTTTGGTCTTCCCACTGACATTCACTTTCTTAATTTTCGATACAATAATTTGGTTCGGTTGGTTTTTACGGGTACGACTACTCTCTGATCCCCAAAACCTTTCTACTAAAGGAAAGCCTGAAGTAAACTCGTCCATAATATAGTAAATGTATCTGTTTACAGCTGAGGCTGACTTAGACTCCGAAGATCTTGGTGGATGTATCCAAGGATAACAAACAAAATATCATTATTATTTAGGTTCAAAGTAAAACGTGACTTTGTCCTTTCTCACTTACTTTGCCTTTGATCCTCCTCCTTTGCTAAGGATAAAGTTTTCAATTTCAACTAAGTTTGTTACTTTAAACTATTTATACTGTTGATTGATGGCACTTGGTGGAATTTATTGTTACACATATTAAATAAACACATTTGTACTTTTTCCACCGTGTTTATTAATGAACCTGACTGGTTATCTCGTGCCTCACGGCATCGTCAAAGGTTTTGTAGCAAAATTACTGTAGGTTCTAGTAATGGGAGAGACACTGTTAGAGGCGTTGATGTAGTAATTACTAAAATGTTTAATGATATTAAATGACAAATGTAATATTAAATGAAAAATATTCTTTTTGTTGTTCAATCAATATATTATTATATATTGCTATAATTTACCAGTAAGGGAATGCGTTCTTTAATATGTAACGTATAGGCGTAACGTATTTGAGTGAAATTTGAAACGAAGATAGATTATACTTCAGATTAACGCAGAAAATGTACCACAAGGCGCAGTAATTACATAATTAATATTCCATTTATAGCAGTCAAGATGCGATTCAGCTCCATGTTTTCTTTTTCGCACAGTATAAATATTTATACAACATTAATCACTAATTAATCATTTTAGTAATGATGTTGGCAGTGGAAAAATTAGGTTACCTACTATTTAATTTGTTAGAATGGTATTTCAGTGACAAAGAAATTATTGATTTACAACACAAAATTAAACTTATATAGCCATTATGACCCAGCAATATGAATAGATGCCCTGAAAAAGGTGGGTTGGATAGACTCAGATGTACAAGGCGGAGGATTGGATAATTAGGTTTATGTACAGCAATGGACTAAAGTAGACTGATTGCTTTCGAATTAAATAAAAAACATTGAATCGGTCTAGGCAGGGCTTGATCCCGTGATCTTTGCCTTACAATGGCAATGCTTTGACTACTAAGCTACCAGACTTCGCCCTAACCAATTCAAATTTCTCCTTCTATAACTGTCTTTGAGGCGACAGTGGAGCATCTACCGACATTCTTACGAACTATCGGAACCAATGAATGATTTTTCAATAATTTGAAACACTGATTTATTTATACTCCGCCCATTTAATTCGAATTGAATTTTTAAGCAATTTCATGCTAAATATTCAAATCGAATTAAAGAGAGAGATTCATAATTAATAATACAAAGACCAACCTGAACAACAGATTTTTGTAGAATTTGCCGAACCTTTACGATGAAATACCCTTACAAGTGCTCTTAAAATTTTCACAAACTTTGCAAAGGTTGCTGTAAAAAAAGCATTAAATTATACCCAAACTGCCTTGTGGCTGAAACTTGAGCTTACAGTTAATTAGGACGGTACTTAGCAGAAGTGTTTTCTCGGCTCTGAAAGCTGTAGTAAAAATATGTACTACACCTTTAGCCTTAAAGAGTAGTATTCCATACATTCACATATTGTGCTTGTGGAGTCAATGACTTGTAACCGGCGGTGAGAAGAGCAGCCAGAGCTCACTGGATAGTTTTTGTGCTGTCAGTGGGAAGACCAAAGGCTATTCCTGCTTTGTCTTCTACACTGGCGGCACCGAAACTATTCAGTGAGCGCTGGCTGCTCTTCCCCGTGTTAACAGGCTAGGCAGCACGAGTGTGGCTCCCCTTTCTATCAGGCGGATCGTGTGCTTGTCTGCTACCTCAGTGGTATAAAAAAGGAATTGAAAACTATGACTAAACTTAAATATTACTATAGGTATAACAAAAACAAAATACGATTACTGGAATATTATGTGGGGGTACTCCGGAGCGGTGAAGAGGGGCCCCACGCGCGGTGGTCCCACTGCCACTGCGCCTGCTGCTGCTCCCGCTCCGGCCACTATCGCCGCGCCGGCCTTGGGTGCCAAGGGCAGGGGAAAGGGAAAGGGCAGGGGAAAAACGTCCTCTGCCCCAGCCCCGGCCCCGGCACCGACACCAATTCCGGCCCCGGCTGCCTCCACCAGCTCCGCACCGGCGGGGGGCTGGGAGGTAGTCGGCGAGGCAAAGAAAAGGCGGAACGCCAAAAAGGCCAAGAAGGCCCAGGCTGCAGCGAAGGGAGCGCCAGGAGCGCTGCGCGTCCCCCGCACCACCGCTGTCGTCTTAACGATGACACCGGAGGCTGCGGAGAGGGGCGTGCAGTACACTGCTCTGGTTAAGCAGGCGAGGGGCCTCATCGATATGAGGGTTCTCGACGTGGCGGGGACCCTCCGAGTGACACACACTCGGACGGGTGCCCGGCTCATCCACGTCCCTGGCGCTTCGAGCGGTCCCAAGGCTGATGCCATAGCGGCTAGGCTGAGGGAGACGCTCGACGCAGCCGACGTCCGGGTGTCCAGGCCCATCAAGTGCGCAGAGCTGCGCATTTCGGACCTGGACGACTCCATCACGGTCGACGAAATCCGGGTCACCGTGGCGGAGGCCGGGGGCTGCCCCCCTGAAGCGGTCAAGGTCGGAGCAATCCGCTACGGCCGTCGCGGACAGGGGGCAGTAGTTGTCGGCTGCCCCATCGCAGCAGCCCAAAAGGCTGCCGACATGCGGACCCTCGCGGTGGGCGGAGTTGTAGGGGTGCGGGTACGCCTCCTACAGGACCGACCGGCCAGGTGCTTCAGGTGCCTGTCGGTCGGCCACGTGGGAGTGCAGTGCACGGCGGAGGTGACGGTCGGCGACCGTTGCTTCCGCTGTGGCCAACCCGGTCATAGGGCCGGTGGTTGCGAAGCTCCGTCGCACTGTTTTAGGTGTGCGGCGGAGGGCAAGCCGGCCGACCACAGGGTTGGCAGCAAGGCCTGCACCCGTGGGGAGCCGAAGCCGCGAGGCGGGCGTTCCGCCAATAGTTCGGGGCGGGATGCGGAGATGGTTCCATAATGGATCCCCAGCTCCGCATCCTGCAGGCGAACTTGGGCCACGGTGTCGATGCTCAGGCACTTCTGCTCCAGAGCATGGCACAGTGGTCCGTACACGTCGCCGCTGTCGCCGAGCCATACACTCACCGACCACTCGGGCCCGCCTGGGTGGTCGACCTGGATGGCTTGGCGGCACTGGTGCATAACGCCGCTGCGGGTGCCCCTCCCCTTGTAGTAATCGCAAGGGAGCATGGCATCGTAGCGGCGCGTGTAGGGGAGATTGCGGTCGTGGCCGTTTATTTCGCGCCAAGATTACACCGACTAATCGGGCATTATCGGCGGTCGCTGGAGCGGCTGACCGACGTCGTCAATGCCTGTACACCTCGCCCGGTTCTCGTGCTCGGGGATTTCAACGCCTGGTCTGTGGCCTGGGGTTCCCGGCGCACGGACGCGCGAGGCAGGGCTCTGGAGAGCTGGGCCGATACCCTCGGTCTAGTTCTCCAGAACCGCGGGGCCGAAGCCACGTTTGTGTCGGGGGAGCGCAGGTCGATCATAGACCTTTCGTTCGCGAGCGCTTCCCTGTCACTTCGCGTGCGGGACTGGCGTGTCGCCGCGGAGGTGGAGACTTTGTCGGACCACCGATATGTTCGGTTGGATGTCTCCCCTCCCGTGGGGGCTGCGCCGGTCGCAACGGCCCAACGCGAGCCGCGCTGGGTGCTGGGGCGACTGAATCGGGAGGACCTCCTGGAAGCCGCCATCGTACAGGCCTGGGCCATTGCGCCGGACAGGCCTGTCGATGTCGACGATGAAGCGGCGTGGTTCCGGGAGGCCATGACACGTGTCTGCGATGCGGGTATGCCTAGGGCTCCTGCCTATAATCCGAGGCGTCGGGTCTACTGGTGGAATGCGGAGATCGCGAGGCTGCGTCAAGCCTGCGTGATCACGCACCGCCGGTGGGCTCGATTCCGTAGGAGGCGTAGCCGCCCCGCAGACTCGGAGCCCCGACTGGCGGAGCTTCACGAGGGATACAGGGAGGCCAGGAATGCCCTCCGAGCGGAGATCAAGCGGTCCAAGGCCGCTTGTTACCGGGAGCTCCTGGAGACGCTGGAGCGGGACCCATGGGGGCGGCCTTACCTTATGGTAAGACAAAAGCTGCGCCCCCGGGCCCCTCCGCTGACCCAGGTGCTCGAGCCGGCTCTGCTCGGGGGAGTGGTCGAAACCCTGTTCCCGGCGCGAGCGGAACATGTTCCGCCGCAGATGGCTCCGCCGACTCGGTCGCCTATGGCGCCCGGTGCGGTGATTGACGACGATGTGCCCGAGGTCACTCGGGTAGAACTAGAGCTGGCGGTGCGAAGGCTTGGAGCCAAAAAGAACACCGCCCCGGGACCCGACGGCATTCCAGGCCGCGCGTGGGTCCTAGCTCTAGGGGAAGACTGTCTCGAACCCCGACTGAGAGGGTTCCTCAGCGCATGTTTGGAGCGGGGCCAGTTTCCGAAGATGTGGAGGACGGGGAAACTGGTCCTCATCCGCAAGATGGGGCACCCGGCGGACGAGCCGTCCGGGTACCGGCCCATAGTGCTGCTCGACGAGGTGGGCAAGCTCTTCGAGAGAGTCATTGCCAAGCGCCTCGTCGAGCATCTCTCTAGAGTGGGGCCGGACCTGGTGAATACCCAGTTCGGGTTCCGCCGGTGGCGTTCCACTGTGGATGCCATCATGCGTGTGAGGACTCTGGCGGAGGGTGCGGTCGCTCGGGGCGAGGTGATGTTGGCGGTGTCCCTGGACATCTCCAACGCGTTTAACACCTTGCCCTGGAGTTGCATTAGAGAGGCGCTCGTGTATCACGATGTGCCTCTCTACCTCCGCCGCATGGTCGGGGCATACCTGACGGGGAGAGCCGTCGTCTACCCGAGTTCGACCGGAGTCGGTAGGCGCGAGATGTCGTGCGGTGTTCCACAGGGATCGGTCCTGGGGCCGCTGCTGTGGAACATCGGTTACGACTGGGTGCTTCGCGGTGACTTCGCGTACGGTGCCACCGTCACGTGTTACGCGGACGACACGCTGGTGACGGTGGGCGGGGCTACACACCGCGAGGCGACCCTAAGGGCCACGACCGCGGTTACTCAAGTCGTGGAACGGATCCGGCGGCTGGGTCTCGAGGTGGCTCTGCACAAGTCCGAGGCCATGTTCTTTCATGGCCCTCGGCGCAGGCCAGACCCGGGAGCCAGCCTTACAGTGGGAGGCACTCCCATCGACATCAAGCCCCGGTTGAAATACTTGGGGCTGGTGCTTGACGGTCGATGGGACTTCGGAGAACATTTCCGAAGTCTGCGCCCCAGGTTGGTGGCAACGGCGAATGCCTTGGGCAGGCTGTTGCCCAACTTGAGGGGCCCAGAGGACTCCTGCAAGAGACTCTACGCGGGTGTCGTGCGGTCCATGGCCCTATATGGGTGCCCCGTATGGGCGGACACCCTGGGGGCCAGATTCCTGCCTCTGCTCCACGCGGCGCAGAGGACGACGGCCTCCAGGACCATCAGAGGGTACCGCACGATATCCTTTGAAGCGGCGAGTCTCCTGGCCGGATCGCCACCGTGGATCCTGGAAGCGAGGACCCTTTCGGCACTCTATCGGTTCCGAAAGGAGGCGCGGGAGCGGGGACTCGATCCCGAGCCCGAAGAAATTCGGCCCGAGAGGTCCCGGCTCCACAGGGCCATGGTGACCGAGTGGGAGCTACGACTTGAGCAACCACGCGCAGGGCACGCCGTGATTGCGGCGGTAAGACCCATCATGGGGGAGTGGCTAGAGAGGCCACACGGTGGCCTCTCGTACCGTCAGACGCAGGTCATTACCGGACACGGTAACTTCGGGCGGTACCTGCATCTGATGGGCATAGAGCCAACGCCCGAGTGCCATCACTGCGACGCGAGCGTGGACTCGGGGCTGCACACGCTCATCGAGTGTCCGGCGTTTGAAGCGCCGAGGCGGGAGCTTGTGACGGCCCTGGGGGTGAGAGTGCTCACGCTCTCCACCCTGCTCCCGGCGATGGTCCGCTGCGCGGATGCGTGGGCGGCCAGCGCCTCCTTCTGCGAGCAGGTCATGCTCGTGAAGGAGACAGCAGAGCGGGCGCGGCGCAGCGAGCGAGAAAGACTCGCGGACATCGCTCGCCGCGTTCGAAGGCGGCTCGGGCGTCGGAGGGCGCAAACTGACCTCCGCCCCCCATGAGCGCGGGCCTGAGGGTGACGAGTGGTGCCGCTCGTCACCCTAGCAGAAGCAGGCCACGGCGGCGGTGCGCATCGTAGGACGATGCGCGCCCCCCCCCGCCCCCCCATACCGGGGGCGAGTCGGGGACCGCGTGGTCCCCCCTCCCGAGGAGGGCCAGACCGAGAGGAATGGCCCTGGGTCAGCCGGGGTGCAGGGATATGTCAAAAGACAACCTCACCTCCGGCCTAGCACATCGACCCACAGACGGCGTGCGGTTTAGTCGGTTCGAGTCCGACATAACCTACCCCTCCGGCTCCGGAGGGGTGGGTATCCGTGGGGATTTCCCGCACGTAAAAAAAAAAAAAAAACTGGAATATTATGTTTAGATATATCTGCGTGCCAAAAATTACTTCTAGTCCGTAGTTCTAGCCGTGTTGTTGAGTGATAGGTAGTGTAAAAAACATTCACAAATACTATCTGTCACGATATGTTCATTATTTACCCATTTCGGCAGCCCTATTATTGAAATATGTCCAATTTCCTCTATTCATTTGTGGAAAAATATTCCTTTTTAATTTGACTTAATTAGAGTGAACATGACATCGAACTATATGGGACATTATTTCGACCCACAGTGGCAAAACTTTCGAGAGCTAATACTAGCGACTAAAACACTTGAGCGCTAGATAATTTGGCACCAGATTGCGTGTTTCTTTTTCATTCGATAATTTATGGATGAATTATAGTTTTCTTTACAAATCCTTTTATCACTCGTGCCTTTTCACTTGTTGTATAGGAATTTTACAAGCGAGGTGCAGGGTCAGTAGTTTCAAAGGAATTCAGCTACATTACAATTGATTGCGCTGGATACATATGACCTCGACACATTGCGATTTAGGTGTTTCGTGATGAACTCAGTAAACAAACTTCTTAAGTACGTTGCGTTTGCAGGATTCTGAACTGAGTTTTAATTAATTCTGTCAATTTAGCTCGTGAGCATGTGCCCCTTATGTGACATCACCATAAAAGTGTTTAGCCCACTGAAACTCATTGACAGCAATATCTTATATGACCCTTTGCGCTCATGACATGCGTTAGTGTAGAGAGTAAAAGTGGCGTTTATTTTCAACAACGTCGTAAATGTTACTAACTCTCTTTATTCATTTTTTTATTTGCGTAGGTATACTTACACTATGTGACACACAAAATTTGAATACTGGAAATAACATAGCATAACATGTACTTACAGACTCATAAAAAATAAGCAAGAAATGCGCGGAAGAATGCTCGAGTACTTTTTACGTGTTAATTGTATATCAACAAAAGCGTCAGTAGCTTCGTCCCGGGTTCGAACCTACTCCTAGCACAAGCAATTTAGCTTAAGTTGGAGGGGTTAGAGGGAATATTATAAAATTCGATAATTTCAGCTATTTTAAGTATTTTAAGCTTTCTTTTATCGAATAAGGTTGGTTGATATTCTTAATAATATTTTTATTTAAGTTTCGGCAATTAGTTAATTACCATTTAAAATTACCCTAATTTATATGAATATAATATTTTTTAGTTAGAATAACAATAAGCCAGTGGTTAAAGTTTAAGTGTATGGTATGGTACTACAAATGGTCAACGTGATGAAATAAAAAAGTTTCTTGACCTACGTCGCAAGAGAATCTTAAGACCTAATAAAAGCAACAACCCACCCTATACAACTTTTATATTGTCGGTGAAGTAGTACCTAATAAAGCTTCGAACGAGCACCAACGATATATTACATTTACACGAAGGCTAAAACAAGATCAGGAAGTGCGGTTTTGTTAGAAACTGAACTATATGTGGAACTGAAGCTCCTTAGTTTTCTATGTAGTACGTAGATGTAGTAAGTTACATCTTAAAATGAAAGTGAAAAATAAATATCCTTGTTCTTCGTATGTTTACAGCAAAAACAGGATATTAGGCAACGGAAAACACCCTGTTGTAGGAGGTAGAACGCGTTTATAATGGTGATATACGGGCCGCAACTCGCGCTTAATTACTATTTTATATCTTCTACTGTCGCAATGTAGTCACAGTGTGTAAGCAAGACGCACGGTAAAATCTAAAGACTACCTAGCTGAATAGGTATGACAATCTTCATACAACCTTGCGTGTTCTCAAGGCACCTATACTGTTAGGTATATAAAGCCAGGAAACATGTCTATATTACTGCTGAAACTAAACAAAACTAAAACCATTTTAGTTAAATCACAGCATTAATTCCACATCATCGAACACATTGTGATCAAATGATAGAGGCTGGCTGGCTGGATTAATAGAAACATTTACAGCCCACAAGATGCCAATAACATCTGAATAACGTTAAGATCGAATAATAGATGAGTAAGCGTAATTGTTTTAGTAAATCGACAGCAATATTCTGTTTGTTATTCTTAGTGAGTTCATTATCATCAACAGTTACTATGCCAAAATCGTCAGCGAGTTTTGTGAATTAGAATTTTTGTAATCGTCAATTCTTTAAATAATGTCAGAACGAAGCAGAACATGTTCATGCAAAGTATTGAAGACAGGATATTTTCGTTCATTGAGTTCATCTACTGCAGTCTACTGCTGGTGCGCCATTGTTCCAGCCACCTTTTCCAGGTCGTCAATCCATTTGAATACGTTTAACCTTACGTTTGCCTTCGCCATTGGTCCTTTGACAGATGTGACCCACTGCTACTTCAGCTATCGCTAACTTTGGTTCTTTGTCGGATGACCTTACGAACTATTCTATCCTTCAAATAGACTCCAAGCATAGCTCGACCTATGTAGCCCGTAGCGCGAATTAATCTGTGCTTATATGCGAGAGTTATAGCGCGATTCCTAAATTGAACTCTCATAATACTCAATTCTATATTATTAATTCATATCAATTGATTGCAAATTAATTTACCTTCCATATTCACAATAACAAGCGTAGAGCTTAAGCGTCACCCCCGTACTATAGAATATGTAATATTGTCATACATACGACTCAAACAGTTCGGCTCGAATAAATACTGTCTATCTTTACTGCACGACAAATACTTGTAATTATGAGTGTATGTAGGATGACCCCTCCCGCCGCGGATTATCCGCAGGGATTTCCCGCACCTAAAAAGACCGGCACATGTGTTGCCTTACCTGGAATGTTCAAAGGTTTACATTTTACATTAAACAAAAAGAAATTCACTACTACGGCACTAATAATATAAAAAGGTCATAAAGTTCAAATTCGAACAAAATTTCCATTCTATAACAATTTTTGGCAAATAACTTTCCTCGGTAAGCTGAAAGTCGATCTCAGCATAAAACGCGAAGATTATTAAGTAATATTGAAAATGTGCAAACATTTTCTGCTCCATTAGGTACGTAGAGAAACAAACTTGAAAATTATGTCTTTGGCACTTTTTTGAATGTAAATGTATATATGAAATTTCAATCTCGGAGCAAGAGTTTAGCGTACTTGAGTATTTTATTACAAGAAGGTTTTGGGATTACGACTGAACATGAGTGGTTGTGTAATTACTAAAGCTGCGGACTAACGTGACTTCTATATTTGGATTCAAACCCTGGAATTGAACCTGGATACAGGTGCACCTGTTTACTGACAGATGATCCACAGGCACAGGCTTTCCTCTTATGGCTGGGTGATCAAACGAAGACATGACAAAGGAAGACGACCACCACTTTTTCACCACTTTTGCTTATAAAGGGGCTATAATTTCACCGCAATTAGCCAAATAATGACACCTGTAATCAAATTGTGACTTTTCGTCTTACTATAATTCTCAAGTAAGTTTTTCAATTTTGTTGGTTAAGTTCAGGGGTGGGCAAAATTTCTCGATGGGGGGGCCAGAAAGTTTAAGAAATTTCAGAAGAGGGCCAGACGGATACCTCAAAGCCGGTGGAAGACGTAATGTCAGGCTTGTACCATAGCGAGTAGCCTCCGTTCGTCGCGGGCTGTGTGGTTGACGAGTTTCCTTTGTTCCCGCTCCGTTGTCTCCTTCGCGAGCAATATTTGCTCGCAAAAGCAAGCGGCGGCAGCCCCAGCATACGTACCATGCATCGCCGTGAGCAAGGTGGCAAGCGAGAGAACTCTTACTGCTAGGGTGGTCACTAGTTGCCGCCTCCTCATCTCATACGCATTCTCGAGCAGTGCGAAGTAAAGGCGGCTCTCAAGTAGCTACTGTGACACCGGAATTTACTTTATACTTCTGACCCGTCTAATAATACTATTAATGTTGAAGGACCGTCGGCGGGCCGGATACTTTGCCCATCTCTGGTTGATTTGCTTTTTTCTTAAAAAAGTTTTGATACAAGAAAGGTCGTGTTCAATAGTACAAATAAATTAAAATAACTTCCTATTACTTGCTCATTTCAACTTCGGATTTTAATAAATAATTTCAACTTGTACGTGTTTAATATTATAGTCCGCTACAAATAAATAACTACTCTTTTGGTCTTTGGGCAGATGCGCGCACATGGAAATAAATATCAAGAAAAGTAATAACCAACTTCACACACATGTACCAAAATGTACTATTTACTTTTAACTTTAGAATAGTGTGTTTCGCCGGTCGGCTTAAATTAAAATTTCATTACTCTTTAGCTAAAAGTTTAATAAAATACGACATTCCCATGAATATAATAAATATATAATAAATATATATTCATATCTGATTAATTAAATATAACCTTGCCTTATCGAGGGCATCAGACATGCGTCATATTTGCATACTGTGAACATCATATACTTACTACAGTTAAGGTCAGTGTAATCAACAATACCATTAGGTATCATGCAGTGGTCCCTAGGGCCCATTATATATGGCATTATGGTGACAAAAGCCGTCAGTTTACATGTAGCGGACACATTGACGTGAAGTACGGAAAGCTGTTAAAATTAAATAAAAATTATGTTCATTTAATTTTTCTAATCTCTATGGTGAACCCATGGGTACTTTTCCCACAATAATAAAAAGTTGAGCCTATGTGTTATTCCATATTATGACCTATCCCTCTCATGTATCCATCCATAAACTCAAACATCTAAACGTTTTCACACACTTATTTTTTTTTAATTATAAATCTAGGCTCTTAGAAAGAGGATAGAACTAACAAAATATTTACCATGCTTATACATACGTAGAGTAGAAGTGACTTAAGTTTGGTAAACATCATATGATTTATGAATGGGTTACCATTCAAATCGCCATTCGCATTCAAAAAAAATTAGATAATCAAAAATCAAAGATTAATATTATTTCGTGCTGAATTTAGACTACGAATTTAATATTCAGTCGCCAACACGATATTGCATAGCTAGCATATCCGATGGACCGATGACCTGAAAATGGTGGCTGGGACGGACTGAATGCGGAAGGCGATGGATCGTACGAAATGGTGCACATTGGGAGAGGCCTCCTGCAGTGGACTGCAGTGGGCTAATTGGTTGATTGATTGATGTAATCATAAATAAATAAACATAAACAGATTAAAATATCGGTTTATATTTGTGCCATTTGAGGTTGAAACACTATTGCTAATTGTCAAGGATTCCGTGCATTTACTATCTCTACGGGTATTAGGGATGTTGCGAAATAAATGAATACATCATCACGCCTCCAGGACGCTAGTTTGTTTTTCGCACCTTATTGCGATGCCGAATAATTTTATAGGTCTTCAGTGTACTATTATAGTATCACTATTATTACTGATAGAGCTTGTTATTAGACATAATGATAAAGCACTTGTACTTTTCCACTGACGAAAAAACAAAACACGGAGGAGGTTCTCCAGTCAACGTGCATATTTTTACAGAGTAGTCCGATGTTGATTTTTTTTTTACATAGGAAAGAGTATATCCCGATGTAGGTCCCATATAAATTTGAAAATAAATATTCAACCTTAAGGGTAGGATAACAGGGGATAATTGGTTATTCACTCAGATTGCAGGGTATAACTACGCATAACTTTATACAGAGTAGTCTGATTTTCATAATTATTTTTTTATCGGAAAGTTGGTCCCATATTACGGCGGATTAATTTATTGTAAAAAAAAAATATTCACGATATTAATTATGAACCTGACCGGTTTAGCTTTCGAAAATGCTGTAACCATCAATTCAAACCTTTGTTCTTGTAAATTCATTTAAATTTTAACCCTTTTCATGAAGTGAAATCTTTTGATTTACCTTTTTCTAGTATATATTTTTGCCATATCAGTACGCTGTAAGTTACTCTATAATGAAACAAAAAAAAGAATAAGTAATTTGATCATACTCAGGCATGAGTACAACACAAAACGGTACTATCAATAATGGTAAAGATCTGGGTTTGTTAAAATTTTGAATTTGTAATTAATGTAATTTGTATTTGGCATTATTAGGCCCATATTCTTTTTTTTTACGTGCTATAAATCCCCACGAATACCCACCCCTCCGGAGGCGGAGGGGTGGGTATCCGGACTCGAACCGACTAAACCACACGCCGACTTTGAGTCGTAGTGCTAGGCCGAAGGTGAGGTTGTCATGCGACATATCCATGAGAAAAATTCAGACAGCCTGTCAATTTGTCAATAATCTTTTCCCAGATAAATTGAAGTTCAACTGAGTGACATTCTAGAACACAGCCTTAGTGCCGCGCATGAAGCCTAGCTAGCTATCACAGTAATGAAACCTACAACATTAAAACGGTAATTTTTATTTATATAATATAAAATTATGACATGACTTAACAAGATTATAACGACAAGCGTAAACAACTCGAAACAAATCAACTTAGAATGACCTACATCCACAAGTGTAGCACAAGTAGTCCTTTACAATACGATGAGAAACGGTCCAATTTAGGTGTATAACGATGTTGAATTTAAGATGTAGCTTTCATGAGCAACATACCTTTTTTCATCACTACAAACATCAACACTACAAAAAGCTGAATTTTAGAAGTCATTGAGCTGGAAATTTAAATACTCATTTAGTTTGGATTAAAATGCATACATAAGTGAGTGAATGAACGTCCAATGATGATCTCCTAATGATTTTCATTCCCATATAATCAAAATAAATGGGTTTACCAAAATTTATATGAAAATTAGCCTGGCGAAGGTTAATTCTAGTTAATTTATATATTATAGGTATTATTTAGTGCATTTCGAACACATCCCCGCAGCGCTTGATTTTAAAAGATGGGATAAAAGTAGTCTATGCCTACACTGGTTACAGTTCTAGTACGATTACAGTGTGGATCAATTTACCTATCTCTGGACCAAATATCAGCCCGATCAGCTCTGTCGTTAGATCGTGATTGGGGTACAAACATCTAAACATTTTCACAAACTTTCATAATATAATATAATAATATTAGTAAGTAATATTATTTCTTATACCTATTAGTAGGAATGTTTCGATTTGATCCCGGGATCCTAAGACTGAGTCCACGGAGTACACAAAAATGCTGAGTCTTTAACCACTAAGCTCCCAACGCCTTTTGAATTCGTTTACTAATATTGCCCAAAACCTACTAAATAAGTCAAACACTACCATATATCATAGAGTATACCCCTATAATTACACATTTATCGTCGGTTACATTCTAGGAAAAAATACTTGTGGTTTTTTCTGACTGTATGTATTCGTGGCTTGCGTGATCGTGGCCATGCATTTTTGATACGCGACCGCACCAACCCTACCAAATGTTTTATTATTTTTAGGCCAACTTACAAAAGTCACATTGTATTTAGTGCAATAGGTCGAGTAAATCGATTTGTTCGAAAATAGAGTGTACGGATAGTTTGATTAGGTTGGCCTATTTATAAGGTATTATTAAATGTGGTTTGTTGAAAATGCGTATCCTGCCTCTAAAATTACTAGCTTTGGTTTAAGAGCTCATCCATAATCATGGTAGTGATTTTTTTTATATTTTCTTATTTAAGCTATGGAGAAGCGTCTCAGCATGAATATTTTCTTTTTATTTTGGCACAAAATCGCGCCTTTATATTTATTTCATCTTTTGCTTATAAGAATGATATAAAGTTATAAGTATAACACAATAATATTACACAGACACAGTTACAAAACGCCCAGTACATATAATAGCCATCATTCTGGAGAACACATAATATAAAAGACCTATTACAGATCATCTTATGAGGAATGAGAATCCTTTTTATAAGATACAGACCATTGGACGGTAGGTAATCAGCACATTATGTAGGTATACGAGTTAATTAGTCGGGACTAGTCTCTATGGGACCAAAATAATCATGGGAGCCTTTACTCTAATAGATAATAGAAATGATTACGTGAAAAATACTTTTATGACGTGCGGAGATCCCTTCGTATATACAGGATGTATTTTTTAACGTAGAATTTAAAGCAGGTACCTTCACCGTTGTAGTTACAGCAAACTGTTCTTAGGAGCCCTTTTTTCGTCCAAGTTCGTAACAGACTTTTCATAACATAAAATTTAATTGTAGCTACAATAATTAAATTTTCATTTTTGTAACTAAACTTCCACGTAGTTACTGCTCGTCTTCAAGTAACACTATTTTTTATTCCAGTTTGATTGTTTGACTTTATGTTTAATATTTAAACATTAAATTTTATCATTTCTTTTTCAGGTAATATATCTTCTGCAAGATACAACTTGATTGCAACGCTTCTAAGTAAAATTCATCTTCTTCTGGAGTGGCTTATTTATTAAGAGTGGTAATCAAATGAAGGGCTCATCTAAAGATAATGCAATGGTTTGCAGTTTTGTCTTTATAGCTAAAGTATACTGTGTTCTATGTGATGTATATACATTTTCTATTTATTTTATAGACATAAAGATTTTCATTCATAACTGCGTCATTTCAGATTCAGTAATAATGTAGATACACAAGTATAACAGAGTCGAGCTTTTTCATAGAGTTTATCAACTGCTCATACATCACTTTTTCAATTTGAAAGAAAAATATTGACTTAGTTCACCAAACTCGGTATCAGTCACGGGCGTAATTTATTGATGAAAATTGATTGTTTTTTTTCTGAAGTACAAAAACTTAAACAAACTATACTTACTTATAACTATAAGCTCGCGCAACGGCCATCAAATTAGGGAGTATCAAAAGCCAACACCATATCTAGATGAAACATACCTATATCCAATGGCTAAGTTATTACTATTTCATATGCACATACGATATTACAGAGTGATCCACGCTCTCCAAAGAGGCGATCTTAGTACCAACAGTAACGCTACACTAAGTAGAAAGAGTGCGGTTTTATTTTAAGTACAGGTTGTTCTCTAATTGAGCCACTTCAAATTGAAATAGGAAATTGCGCCATTTTAAAATCTCTGACTCAATCAAGGCCTTCCTTTGTTCATTCGTCCACGTTGGTAAGGAAATTTGCTGGATGTTGGAGTTAGACTTTCACTGACTAAATATTTTAACAATATTGAATCAATTTATTCGTACGCAGAAATCGTGTCTCCGCATTTAATTATCAGTTTTTTGTTAATTGCATGTATCGTTCAGTTAAAGATAAATACTTTATAAGTATATTTATATCTTATTTTTGCAAGCAGCATATTTACTTCTATCGACTAATACATCGGTCAAATATAGATTTAAGAAAATCGATATTTTACTGGTGAATTTGTCATAAGATATTCTATCATCGTCACAGCAATATGTAAGACTTTTGTACTATTATTTTCAAGGTATTTTCCCTTGCTTTGTTTTTCATACGAATTTCATGCTTCTGGTAAAACAATACAATTTATAAATATATATAATTATATTTTTGTGAAATGAAAAGTTATCATAACAAATACTTTTATCTATATTATTCTATAACACGAAGATGCCTGATGGTTGTCAGTGTCTGTGAAACTGTGGAATTCTTTTGTACTTTTCTTAGAGAAAAACACCCATACCCTTAGTGCACGATTTATTATATATTACTTAGAAGGATTTTGCAAGCACTGCCGACACTTAATGCTGCAGAGTGACAAACACATTCTATGAAAAGGAATTTTGGTTTCAATTCATTATTTTTGCAATAACGTCAGTAAGTTTTTTGGTAGATAGTAGTGTATACAATAATATTTCACTTTTTTATATGAATGCCTTGTAAGTGTACATAAAGAATAAATTAATGAAAACAAATAAATATCATGTAAGTAGTATCGACATTCTATCCTTAGGTGTACTTCTAAAGAAGCGAACCTAATTAAGTCTTTACTTTTGAAGTAAAAACCATGAAATTTCATTTCATTTTTGAATTTCTCAATATTAGCTTATTTACTTATTCCTGAAGTGACAGTGACGGTTAAAATAATATATTATTTTATTAAAAAAAACTAGAAATCGCAATTTTTACTATTTAACAACTATTTAATATAACAAGATGCACGTTTGTCGGAGTATTAGCATGCAGTACCATCAATAAATAATGGTAACACAGTCAAGTTTTTGGTAGATGATTTTTTAAAGAATTAAGATGCTAATTCTCGTGTACATTTATTCCTATTCATATGAAAATGATGTACTTCCATACAAACGTTCATCCCCATAAAATAAAGCTAATTAAATATGTGTTTGATTTTTACAAAAAGAAACAGAACAATTTGGTACTTTAAACTCGCCAAAAAGTCCCAATTTACACTGCGTTACTGAATGCCTACTGAATGCCTACTGAATGTATTTAGCAGCCTTTAGCGGAAATTTGACCGCTGCGTGGTTTAAGGGATAAAAGCTAATATTAACTACCGGACGTATTATCGGTCCATCGTATTTACCATCTCCGGTTTCAGTACTTAGTTTTCCATGTAATAAGGCAGATTTTGCGTGGACGTAGAAAGTATATTAGTTAATAAATATGTAAAAAAATATATGATTATAAAGTTCACTAAAAGTTAGTAAACTCCTGTATGAGTTAAAAGTACTAAAAGTGGCTTGAAAATAAAATAAATGTGTATAACAGCATTATGTGCCTACGAACCTGCTTAAATATTCTATTGAAAACAACCGTAGGCCAGCTAGCGCTCTCATTCTGTGAAGTTGAGTTTTTCACTTTTGTGGTAGAGTGAACGAGTAATCATTGGCCCCTGATATTCATTAATATGGTGCTCCATCGTTCAACAAAACCCAATCAATGGAAGCTATTTTATGAACCATTCACTGGTTATTATGCTGAGCTCTTTTTGCAGCTGAATAGTGAATAAACACACCGTGGTGATGAACCCTATCTAACCAAACAACCAAGGAGTTCTAATGACCTTTAGGGTACTTGGTGAGGTAGTAGAGACGGTAATGCGTGGGCATGTATAATAATATACTACGTGCATTTATAAATAATAGTAACCTCTAACCTCTGATCTTACATGGGTGTTGAGTTTTTTACGACCATGACAACATGAACATATAGCAAGGTAATCTGTAGCTCTACCATGAATTTAGACATGACAAGGCGCAACGTCTGCGTCAGGTAAATTGACTGGGCCGCATTTGGGAGCTTAATCTTTGAAATTCCAATAAATCACGACAAGTCTTCTTCATCCTAGCGTTAATCCCAGTCGCATCCAAAGCTATCAACTTGGAGTCTGGGGTCCGCTTTTACCAGTCTAACTGCGGATTTGGTTAAATTACAAAATTTTCCGTGAAGCAACAGCCATCTGACCTCCACAACCCAAAGGCGATATCGAAACATTGCAGTTAGACCAGTTGTTGAACTTTTGAGGGCTCCAACTACGATTGTTTGTTTGGTAACTGGGAGCGACGGCTTAACGTGCTCGCCGAGGCAAGACTAGACCAATGCAAATACCCACATTCATGTATACAAATATTTGCACAGACCGAACCCGCACCTCCTGCGCAGCGGCCGCGTTCACTACCGCTACGCCACGGAGGCTGATGAATCACAAGTAAAACATTTTCTTATACCGTTACTCTTTTTTTATACCGTTTCGGGTCTTCAGATGCCGGGGTACATGGTTGCCTAGAGGATATCCCGCGCACTTTAGTTGACCCTGGGCCACCTACAGTTTTATGATGGCCCCCTCAAATATGCCAAGCTCGACATTCTCATTGGAAAAGGAAGCGGGGTTGAAAGGGTGAAAATGAGACACTGGTTCGATTTGTATTGGTCTAAGTATCTTGTATCGCTTGACGTGAATTCAAAAATGTATTGAATCTAGTATTATTGCAACAATTGTCATTGTATCATAAACTGTTTTTATTTCAGTTCTGTAAATTACACAGAATGTTGATTTTCGCTACTATCCTTGCTATCGGCAGTTTTAAATCACGAAAGTGTTTAAACAACTGTGGTTACAGTCCACTATTCCACCGCTATTAGACTTCGGCTGGCGTCCACGTTGGAATAATTGAATAACTGAATAAATAGAACAAAGCATAAAGTTTAAAATGGAAATGCTGCCTGTGTCAGCTGAATGCTTTGTGACTGTGTAATTGGAGGAGCACTGTTACAAATGCAGTTACGTTTTTATGAGTCATGCCGAAGATTTGACTTGAATTATGGCTCGACTATTATCATAGTAACAAGGACAAATTTCCTTTCTTTTTTTCTTTAAAGTGGTACATAATTCAGTAAACATTATAATTGACGACATGTGGGTGTTAAGTAGTTGTTACATATACACTTCTCTCTACTCCTGTGGGTATTTTCAGGTGTGTGTATAGGTATGTAATAATATTTATAATGTAATTCCTTCAAATCACGTGATCTGCTATTCTGGGTCAATGTCATGTGAAGATATATTTTGCTTTATCGATACTGCCGCATGCCAGCGAGCGCTGTGGTTTGTTTTAAGTTAGTTAGCATTTTTATTTTAGTTATTTCTTTATGTTGTATGTATCATACATATGTATATTCTATATGTATGACAGCTTATATTTTAGTGGATACCTGTTTTTTTTTAATGACATAGGAGGCAAACGAGCAGTCGGTTCGCCTGATGGTAAGCGATCACCGCCGCCCATGGACACGTGAAATACCAGTTAGTCATATGTATATGGTTTCTTTTTTTTATATAGGACACGTCAATTTGACTTTTTCTCGCCTGATGGTGAGCTGAAAGCAAAGTCTCAGGAAAGAGGGCCACCATTATATACACGTGCCATGTTAACAATGGTGGCACTCAGCTTGACGGCCTCATCAGATGCTTTTTCACGCCCCGCTTAAAGGATCCGGCACTGTAGGAAGAGGGAAACACTTGAGCTGGCAAGGAACTCCAGGTCTTAATGGTACGACAAAGGAAAGAGTCACCAAACCGCTTGGTTCTAAGATTTTCTTATTATTTATTAACGATTTCTTTGACGTAACTGCAATGTTTTGGTATGAGAAGGTATGTTGGTTAGCTAACTATTAAGTATTTATCATTTCCATCCTAGTCTTACTATTATTCATGGGCGTATAGGGTCGGTCTTTTAACATCCAGGCACGAATATACCCGAACATTCCTTAATCCACTTATCATCTGACCTCTCCTACCGGAAGAATGAACCTCAAAACTTTTTGGGCACGATTTCATTAAAAAAATATAAGCATATAACACCAGATTACTACCTCGAGCTTATATCATGATATTAATTAATTCGGTATTAATCGCTGCCGGTGTTTAATCGCTGAGTGTATAATAATGATGCAGGACACGAAAATAACTGCAATGACTAACGTAGCCAAATAGATAAATAATGATTAATTTATTTTAAACTCAACAATCAATAATTTCACGATGGAGTTCAACACCGAGGGCACAGCAGTTGTTTGATAACGCCACTGGCCACTGGGCCAAGAAGAAAGTTTTCCAATTTCATTCAAATTTTATTTTTATAATCAATATTTTCAATTTCAAAACGCTCGTCACTATGAATATATAATACAGCAGCATTTGTGTCGTAAAAGAATGGTCGTCTTATTTTCAACAACAGTGAAAAATGTAATGTAACAACTTCAATTTCAAACAAAATGGGACTGGCGATTTCCTTCTACAGAAGCCAGTACTAGGAATTATATCAAGACGGACTCACTCGAGTAAAACAAAATATAAATAGAAATATTTTTCTTCCTAAGGTCCAGTTCACGCGACACTCCCTTGCACGTTTATTTGTACTAGTTTTCTTGATTTATACAATCTTTCCGAGACTTTGCCTGTAGCTTACCATCAGGCGGGGAGATGTCAAATTGACGTGTCTTATAAAAAAAAATACAGTGGATTTTCATTGAGTAAAAACTTATAACCTCAATATATAGGGCTATATAATATGCCTCTGTTAGCCGAATACGCTAAAGTCTATGAAGATTTAATATTATTTTACGGTCAGTATTCATTTTTACGTATAAACGGTGTAAGATTTTTTTACAGTACGTCGCGTAAGGTGTGACGTTCCACTATTTATTCGTTTTATTTATTTTATGTCAAGCGAGGCGGGCGAGTTAAGTGTCAAAGCGGATATTATGATTTATATGATCAGTGATTCAATTAAACAATTGAAAAGTTGAAGCAACTTAGATACTTGCTAAGGTTTCCTATAAAGACAAATCGGCAAACGTCACTACTTCTAGTAATCAAAAAGATATGCTTTAAATAGCTCAACAACAGAACATCAGTCATTGTTTCCGCTAGTTCGTAAAAGAATTGTAGATGGCCAACATCAACAAATATAGTATTTCCCCTAAAAAGCGACTATAGAGCTATAGACCTAGGTTCACAGGTTCAAGTTACTTTAGTAATTTTTGTCTTTTATTT
Source organism: Eilema caniola (assembly GCA_949126895.1). Classification (NCBI taxonomy): domain Eukaryota; kingdom Metazoa; phylum Arthropoda; class Insecta; order Lepidoptera; family Erebidae; genus Eilema; species Eilema caniola. Next base: position 8,657,116 of record OX421472.1, on the reverse strand, counting down.
ATATTAAAATGTTAGTTTTAAAAACAATTCTCATCAGGTGCGTAATAATGTCTTCTATGATATTAGAATCTATGTTTTTCATTTCTCGTCTCTCGTTCCGATGAAAGGATTTTTCGCTCCTTCACAAGACCTCTTCTGTATGCATGAGCGCTTGCGAATGGCGCTTAGAAACGACTTATACACGGAGAATTTTGAATTTCATAACTAGTAGTTCCATTAAAACAGAGATTGTACAAAAGGGGTTTATTTCGAATATAATAGCTTACTTAACGGTACAATTTCGTTAGTTTTAAGAGAGTAAGTATATACATTTAAAATACTTAACTGTATGAGAAAAATTAAATAGTAATGTATTTTTGTCATGCACTCAGTGCATTATTGCCATGTGCTCCCTATTACAGAATAGTACAAATTACTATTTTATCACCCATTCAACATTACCTATCAACTATCGGCTGAGCTGTCCTCATTCATCATTTTGAGTTTGGTTCAGTGCAATTGTTCCGCTTCTGTAAATGTCAATTTGACTTCACCTCGCCTGATGGTAAGCTGAAGGCAAAGTCTCAGGAAAGAGGGTCACCATTTCATACACCATGTTAACAATGGTGGCACTCAGCTTGACGGCGTCATCAGATGCTGTTGGATTTCAATTTCTAAATTCATAAAAATATGAATGCATCTTGCATTTTTAACCTATCCAATCCGTTCCTTCCAGCATCCTAATATTTGCCGCTACTTCTGACGCGTGTGATCAATTTTTCACTTCTCAACTAAATGTGGGTGTAACAACATGGCCATTAAAATTCTCATACTGTGAAAGTGTAAAATTCGGGGACAGCCGTGCACGTGCTGAAGATTGCAGTTGCAGTAACGTCAAGTAAGTGCGAGCTAACCTCCCTTTTCCTATAAATCGTAACCTATACATATGCAAGGTGTTTATAAATTCTTTTTCTAAAACAGCATTACAGTCCATTCAAAATTTAAACGTTATAGTGATGTTTTTTCCTCCAGATGCTTTTTACGCCCCGCTTAAAGGACCCGGGACTGTATAGATATATATTTTGTGCATCCTGAAATTAAGCTTCCGCACTCACTCTTCTTTTAAATTATCTCTCACACGTCTTCTATTCCTTGACAACAAACTACCAAAGTATGATACAGTAATAAAGATGAGACTGACATCATTTGGTACAAATATTTAGTTACGTTAAACAATTCGGTATGTACTGAAGTAACATTCACCACAATAGGTAATTCCCATCGTAATGAAAATTGTCAAAGTTTACCAATATCTATCAAGAACCCTTCATAGTTACGGGTACAAACAGGTTTTCCAGCACCTAATACCACACAACCCCTGATTGCTATAGGGGCCGGTGTGCGCTCTGATTGAGCAATAAGTATTCCAATTGTCGACGTTGACCAAGGGCTAACAACTCAATTTGCCCTTTTCCCTTGAACGCGGGATATTGAAAGCCCGCGTACTATTATCCCTAAGTTAAGATAGACCCATTTTTGAACTGTAGAGGTTCGATGGAAATTAGAGGACGTATTTGTTCGCTCTCGAGTGTGTTCAAGTGTTCCTACGTCGAGAATGTTCTTTTCTCTATATATGATAATAGTCTATTTTAATCATGGAGAAGGAAATGATAGCGGAAATGTTGTAAGGCAATTAGGTCGCGAGCCTTTCATACGTCAAAACGACTCAATTGGTCTGTGACGTCATCATCTAGTTCTAGTGAAACGTCCTAGCGTTCGGTTGTCATTTTTGGTCAAAAGTTCCAAGATAAAAATATCTTTAACCTGGTTTAAGAATGTAGTATGCAGTAAAAGGATGTACAAAGTGTACAGATAAACAATTTAAACATTTTAAGGTTTTTTTTTTACGTGCGGGAAATCCCCACTGATACCCACCCCTCCGGAGCCGGAGGGGTAGGTTATGTCGGACTCGAACCGACTAAACTGCACGCCGTCTCTGGGTCGTAGTGCTAGGCCGAAGGTGAGGTTGTCATGCGACATATCCCTCGCACCCCGGCTGACCCAGGGCCATCCCTCTCGGTCTGGCCCTCCTCGGGAACATTTTAAGGGTATAACATTTCATCAGTAAGTCCACTATATATATTTTATTTTTTTTGAATAATGGCTTTACAGCACCATCTAGCGTAGAGAAGAAATAAGTAACCTTGTCTTACATGTATTATGTCTTACATACAATTTTTTCACACTAATCTCGCCCGAGTTCATTAGCAATTTCAAAAATGTTATTTTATTTATTAGAATAGAATAGAATAGAATAAAACTTTATTTGTACACAATTTACATAAATAACATTTTGGAATTAAATATAATTAGATGGTATATTCAGCTGAAATTGAAAATTACAATAAAGGCCAAATTATTTAAGGGGCCTAAATGATTTTGCTATAAATAAAATTATTTGCCTTATTATAGTTTATTCTAGAATTCTATGTAGCGCTCAGTGGCGAGTAGTCAAACTATAACAATAATTACAAGTTATGTTTCTGTTCGGTTTCGCTATGACGCACTAGATGGAGACGGGGGACGAGGTATGACGTCATGCCCCCCGCGTCTTCATTCTCACCTGCATTTGGCCACGCGTTTTTCTTAAGAGAAATTTTACTGTGGCATCTCCTCTACTTAATCATATTCTGTCCTCCGTGATTTTATTCCAGAACTGTCTGAACAATTTTAGTATTGAGATTTATTGAAAAGGGTACATCAATGCTTAAAATAAGTTTTTTAATTCCGTGTCCTTACGAATATCCTAGGTAATACTGGGTTTAGGCATGTGACTCAGAGTTGACAGATTATCTCAATAAAGCTTTTGAATCTCGCAACCAAGATAGTTTTTTTATATATTCAGTTTGTCAATTGTCTGCTTCAGCTGAATGGTAAGAAGCTAGGACTAATAGTGGCAGTTGAAGACTCCACTAAAAACAAAAGGAAAATACATGTGAAAGGGGCGCAATCATCTACCGCCTGCTATAAAGCTTGTTTCGATCTTTTCAGATCAGTCGGGTTTTTTATTTTTATTTTTGTTTTAGTTTATGCTTTTTAGTGATATATAATAGTATATATCGTCTTGTTTCCTTCATTTTGATACCCCACCCTACTAATTTAAGTGAAAAAAAGACGGGTTGCACTCTGGGAGTGCCGGCAGAAGTTAATGCTTACATCTTTAAAACTGATTTCGATGCGGTTTTTGAAGTGAAAACTTCTTTAGCGGCGTTGAATGGGTATAAAGTGTTAAACTCGCCTCAGTATCACGGGTTAAGCTCGCGTCAAGATCACGTGACCTACTCGCGTCAGGATCACGTATTAAACTCGCGTCAGAATCACGTGACTTTTGACCCGTAACCGACGACTTTGTAGGACGACATGACGTCATACAACATTCTTAGCTACAGAGTGTTTATTTTGCTAGAGGCATCGTAGCTTAGCGGTAAGCGCTTCGACTGTAAGTCCTTATGGTTTCAGATAGTACCGGGTTTGAACCTAGGCTTCTGACACTTTTTGTGATAATTTTTTCTTTCTGTAATATATTACTTTTTGTGATCATTTTTTCTTTTTGTAATTTATTAATTTCTTCGACAGAAAATTAGCAGAAAATTAGTGATAGGTTCTATGATTGGCGCTATATTATAGGTATAGTATGGTATGTTCTTTTTATCTTTTTCTATGTATATAACGAAGGAAGAAAGAAAGTAAGAAAAAGTTTTCACTTCTGCCGGCACTCCCGGAGTGCAACCCGTCTTTTTTTTAATAGATAGAGTGCTTCAAGAGGAAGTTTTATATGTATAATACATGTTTAATATAGTAGAGGGTGCAGCGGGAACGGGATCTGACGCCACGCGGGCGGAAAAATATTGGCGGTACGTAGTTCGCCGGGTCAGCTAGTGAGTAAATAAAAGAAACTCGATGTTTTCACGCTTGCCTCAATCCTAAAGCCGTCGTCGGTCGATGAATAATAAATCGGTTGGTGGTAGAAATGGAATTAACACAAAGTAAGTCACGAGTCTTTTCTTTTATGTACCTACTCGTTTTTGTAAGAAATTCCTATTGCTGCTCGCAATTCAATTTTAAACAAGCGTAGGGGGTATCCAACATTCGTCACTTTTCAAAATTGAATTGTTATTTACTATCCATACTAATATTATAATTTATAAATGAGAAAGTGTTTGTGTGTGTTTGTTTGTCCGTCTTTCACGGCTAGACCACTGAACCGATTTTGATGAAATTTGATATAGGGGTAGATTAGACCTTGTGAAAGGATATAGGTTATATTTGGTCGCGATAACCGACATTCACGAGGGCGGGGACGCGGACAAAAGCTAGTACATTACACAGTTAATTTAATTTAATTTAATTTAATTTAATTTAATATTATATTAGTAATTTCTTGACATGTGCTCTTTATGTGCCTAAACTGAATAAACGAAATTGATTCTTTGATTCTTTGATTCTTTGAGTACACTATAATATATTAGTACTTTTAGGAGTTTCAGAGACGTAATTTTTTTTTAACTCATTGTGTTATACTTTAAGTGTCCATTACGCTTCAAACAAATGTGTTTGTTGTGTTTTATCTGCCAAGTCTGTCTACTGTTGCTGTTGTATGCATACAAATATTTGCCTTGAGCGGGGATCGAACCCCACCCCCTGCGTAGCGGCCGCGTTCACTACCGCTACGCCACAGAGGCTGTCAATTTCTCTATTATCATTTTGTATCAGTTGCTAAATTTCTATACAAAGAACACCAAAGAATACATTCTATTATATACATAGTTACATTAAAACATTGATTACTTAAGCGAAGTAATAGAAGGAGTTACAAAAAGATGAAGAATAATCACCAATATCTATTTGGAACACGTACTCAAAAATCGTCGTGAATTTTTATGATTGGACGAAAAAGAAATATTCACCTGTAAAGTTTATTACATTTATTTAAGTACACCTTGAAACCGGTGCCTACATTATTCATTTGTCACGCGCAGGTAGCTAGGGTTGCCATATTTACAAAAGATGTTTTACCGGCTAAAACAATACCAGACGTTTATATTTACAGTCAAATACATTTTGTTGGTTTTTAGATAGTTTATGTAGGTTTTAGCACTCATTCAACACACTTTAGGAATAGTTGTAAAAATTTACTAGGCAGTAAAGTTTGAATGACACTCGTAGTGTTGGGAACTTTTGTTTTATGCTAAATATATATGATAGTTTTATCATCAGTTTAGCACGAGTTATGCCTGTGTGGCAAATGAATAAATGTTTTGATAAAAAGTTGTTTCAAGATTCCATTTTATTTAGTAGAAATATGACAAATAAATGCTCAAATTGAACTAATGGATGACAATATATTTATGCTGATAATATAAATTAATGTTGTATTGTCTAAAATTTTGAACTTAACAACCCTAAATTGCACGGAATATAGAAACTTTTCGACAGTCAAATAATTTAGATTTATTTCCAGGATTACAATGATGAGGGTTCGCAAAAAAATACATCGTATATTTATTTTTTATTTGCTTTCCATATCACCACGTTTATTTTTTAATTTATATTTTATCAAAGATTTGGAAACTCATTGCTACGAGCATTATTTATTTAAGCACACAATTATTTTGTTCACCATATTTGTAGAAATGTTTATCTGACTTTATGATTGTCTTTTATTTTTTTTATTTAAGCTTTATGTATCATAGTACAAGTGTGTCTAGTTGGTGATTACCGCTGAGGTGCTATTGAGACCTGAGCCGTTAGGTGAGGGTCATAAGAGAGCCGAGGACGGTAATCATCAATACACACATGTATCATACGCTGTTTTTCAACGCCATGTGAATAAAATAATACTAAAATAGATATTTACCTTTGCAGTTTTCAGGTATAACGTAAAAGGCTTCACATCAGTCACATTATAATATATATCAGACGAAAAAATAAATAATTTTCTTCATAACTAGTACTTGTGGGCATTTTAATTAAAATAAATAAATAAAAAAATCGTTTATTTCCTCACCACAAGTAAATAGAATACTGATACATTGTTCGATTAGTAATTGCTACTTTATACAATTAAAATTCTGTCTGTGGCTCGCTGGTGCCTGTGGTAGGTAACAAAGAGCTGTATTACAGGTCATCAGGTTCACACTGTAGAGATGACTTACTGCTTCAATATCAGCATGTTAGCATGTTAAGAAACTAGCCGGCAAGTTAAACTTGAGAAATAGATATAAATAGAGAATAATCTTTTTTTTTTGTCTACCCTCCGTAAAGTGAACTGTGCTGGAAATTTAGTTACGATATAATTTTGTGTTTTATTAGTATTTAATGCATAAACCTACTCAGAATACTGCTAATTATTACCTACAATAAGTGCTAATAACCTACCATAAATAGTCCAAAGTGGTTCTCAACCATTAAACCTATTTCTGTGTAATCGAAAAAGTTATCTAACGACTTTTTTCTTTTCTTTTATACGATACAACCCAAATTGTAATAAAAATGAAGTGCTACCAATGTGAAAGTGATGTTACTGGTGATGATGGTGTGGTACAGTGTGATGGGTGCAAACGAAATGTATGTTCAACATGCAGTAACCTGACAAGCAGTGAGGCTAGGGTTATGGGACTCAAATCGAGACGCACGTTGTTATACCTATGCACGCCCTGTCGCGAGGCACTATTCCAAGTACCGAAACTAATAAAGACATATGATGCAGTACGAGAAGAGCTCGATGAAATTAAAAAACAACTCGCCCAGCAAACTTCTCCCCAATGCGCCCCTGTGTCTTCATTGCCGATGCCAAATACCATGAATACCAACTCTATAATTGAAGAAATGGCAGAACGTGAGCGTCGAGCTGCCAATATCATTGTAGTTGGTATAAAGGAATCCAACTCAGAGGATAGTGCCACTCGCAAAGACCACGACGAACGAGCACTTAAAGATATCCTAGAAGAAGTCACTGGAGACGGTAATGCTTCAGCGAGGGTGGTTAGGGTGCTCCGCTTAGGACGAAAAGAGGGCTCCAAGCCCAGACCACTGAAAGTTATAATGAGGAGTCGAACTGATTCTATCCAGATTTTGAAAAATAAGGCCAAAGCACGTAAGAAAGTAAGAATCTATAATGATAGAACACCCCAACAACGTGAGGAACTCAACCAGTTGCGCCAGAGTCTCAAAGTAAGAATGGATAAAGGTGAGACAGATATCATTATCAAATATATTAGTGGAACACCAAAGATTGTTAAGTCAAAAAACTTATAAACACCAGCACTCCATACACCAACCTTACATTCTACTATACCAACCTATGCTCCCTATCTGCCAAATTCGACTTATTCCTTCTTGATATAAATATGCAGAACCCAACTTTTATAATTATAACAGAAACCTGGCTCAATAGTAACGACAGGAATAGCACTTATGTAATTCCGAACTATACTCTGTTCAGGAAAGACCGTAAGAGGAGACCAGGAGCAAAAGGTGATAAAAAAAGAGGGGGTGGTGTTGCAATTTATGTACAAACTAGTGTCAATGGCACCCCAATAATTGCCCGCAAGAATGAGTCGTACATGTCTGATATGGTGGAAGCATTGTACCTTGATATACAATTTGCCCATCACCACTTCCTGCTGGTTGGGGTTTACCGTGCAGATACCAATATCAACTGGGCAACTGACGACAAAACCTTATTCCACAACCTGTCAAAAGCTTCTGAAAACAACAATATACTTATTCTAGGAGATTTTAACTATCCTACCTTAACTTGGCCTATCTGTCCATACCAAAAACTGAGTGGTTCACCGGAGCTGTTTCGAAATATGTTCCTTGACAGTAATCTACATCAGCTGGTTTCGGACTCAACAAGATTTCGACATAACAACATGCCTTCATTACTGGACCTCGTTATGACCAATGACAAAACCTTGGTGATTAACATAGTGCATCAACCACCAATTGGCAAGAGTGATCACTGTGTTTTGAAATTTCACATGCAATGTCTTACTGCCCCATCGGGCACACAGCCACACCAAAGGCGATATTACCAACATATTGACTTTGAGAAGTTTAAGTACGACCTTACTACAGATCTGCATAAAATAGACTGGGATGAACAGGTGGAACATTCTTGGAATTGTGTTAAAAATATACTGAACACCAACATAGAAAAACATGCGCCCCTAAAGGCAGTCACTCAAAAATGTCACATCAAACCTTGGATAAAACCAGACATATTAAAACTAACTCTTGAAAAACGACGACTTTGGGATATATACTCGGCCAGTAAAAAAGCAGAAGATTATGCACAGTATAGAAATATCAGTAACAAATGTGTCAATGAATCTAGAAAGTACAGAAGTTACTATGAAGCAAATATACTCAAAAATGGTGACAAATGCTTCTATTCTTACTTGCGTAGGTGTACCTCTTCTAAGGTTAGCATTCCACCGGCCATACGGAACCCGCTTGGCAACTTGGTAACGAATCCATTGGATATTGCCAACACATTTGCTGAGGAATTTCACAAAGCATACTCGGTAGAGCCTGCTATACATAATACACCCAAAATTAATGGTATTGCACGTGTCGAAGACTCCCTTTGTGACATTTCGTTCGATGAAGTAGAAATTGCAAAGGTACTAAGGAATCTTAACACAAACTCCTCCCCTGGACCAGACAGTATACCGAATATAATACTTAAAAATAGTGTGGACCTGGTTACTCCCGTATTGGCAAAGTTAATGCAAATCTCATTTACTAATGGTAGCCTCCCTAACGATTGGAGACACGCTATAGTTACACCGATATACAAGAGTGGCGATAGAATTGATCCAGCTAAATTTAGACCTATAAGTCTCACCAGTACCATAAGCAAATGTATGGAAAAAATTATATCTAGCCAAATTAGATCATTCCTCAATAGACAAAATATTATTTCTGTAAAGCAACATGGCTTTGTCGAGAAGAGATCAACAGTAACCAACTTACTGACGTGTGTGAATGCATGGAGCAAGGAACTCGATCAGAAAAGAAGTGTGGATGTCATTTATCTGGACTTTGAACGTGCCTTTGATAAGGTTCCCCACCATCGACTGCTGTTAAAGCTTGAGCACTTTGGCATACGAGGAAATCTTCTGAAATGGCTTGAAAACTATCTTCTGTTTAGAACATACCAAGTTAGAGTGGGTAATATACTATCTGAACCAAAGCGTGTCCTCAGTGGTGTCCCCCAGGGCTCGGTTCTCTCACCTGTTTTGTTCAACATTTTTACAACTGATTTAATAGAAATAATACAATCTGAATCCTGTTTCTTTGCCGACGATGGAAAGTTCTTTGGTGACCCCATCACTCAGTCAGGGCAAATGCAATCAGATCTGGATAAGCTGCAAGACTGGACCATGGAGTGGATCGCGAAACTTAATGCAACCAAGTGCACCGTCCTACGACTAGGCAAAAATAACCCTGAAGTGCAATACATGATAGGTGACACCACGGTTAAATCTGTCAAGACACAAAAAGATCTTGGAGTAACTATGACTGGCAATCTAAAGTGGGCTGACCACATTAATAACATAGTTAAAAAGGCCAAGTCCTTCCTATATGCGATACGCCGTGCCTTCCAACACATAACTCCGTCAGTTTTCGTCAAAATTTATAAAACCTATGTTAGACCGTTGTTGGAATGTAACTTTCAAATTTGGAACCCATACTTTGAGAAGGACATTGATATGCTGGAAAGTGTTCAAAGACGAGCAACAAAAATACCATTTGGCCTGCGACGTAAACCTTACGAGGAACGCTTAAGCTTACTCAAATTACCAACATTAAAACATCGAAGGATGAGAGGTGATCTTATTGAAACCTACAAGATACTAAGCTCAAGATACAACCTCCCTAATGTCAAGGACATGTTCTCGTTAGGACAAAAAACTTATTCGTCGCGTGGACACACCCTAACCCTCAATCGCACGCCTTCGCACACATTGGTAGCATATCACACTTTGAGCAATCGTGTTGTTCGTGTATGGAATAAATTGCCAGAATGTGTAGTAACCGCTAAGTCAGTGAACTGTTTTAAGTGTGAACTAGACAAATGGTTTATAAATAACCCACCGGACTGAACAATATTATATAAAAGTGACTCACAAAAACATCATGATCTACAGTGCTAAAAAGACCTTACTCCAGTGCAGTGATGTGGACACATCAGCAGGTTTGCTGCTCGTCCATAAAGACAATAATAATAATAATATAAAAATGGATAATTTGGTGTGAGTTCTAGGTAAACGTGTTCTTGTGTGTTAGAGTATGAGATATAATAATATATTGTATGTGTATATGAAGTATGAGTGTTTGCGTTTATCTGTGAGTGAGTTTTGTGGTTTCAATTACTGCAATTTCAAAAGAGATTACTATATAAAACGAGGTTACTTTTTATTTGTTACGGACTAAATGGGGAATTTAAAGTTTTTACAGAGAAAACAAAAGTTATTAGTTATTTAATTGAGTGAAAGTTTTTTCTTATTAAACATGTACAAATTGAAATTATCTATTTAAACACGAAGTTGCATGAAATGAGCAAGTAATAGGACTAAATGGGGAATTTAAAGTTTTTACAGAGAAAACAAAAGTTATTAGTTATTTAATTGAGTGAAAGTTTTTTCTTATTAAACATGTACAAATTGAAATTATCTATTTAAACACGAAGTTGCATGAAATGAGCAAGTAATAGGACTAAATGGGGAATTTAAAGTTTTTACAGAGAAAACAAAAGTTATTAGTTATTTAATTGAGTGAAAGTTTTTTCTTACTAAACATGTACAAATTGAAATTATCTATTTAAACACGAAGTTGCATGTAATGAGCAAATAATAGGAAAACAATCTATAACTCACTTGTGCATTATAGCAATGAAAATGTCACAATTTGATTACAGGTGTCATTATGTAATTTTATTGTAAATTATAGCCACTTTATGAGCTAGTGTGTTGAAAAGTATATTGACGGACTTAATGTTGGGCAAGTTAAGCCCACACTAGATTGTTTATTATGGAATAAATGAATAAAAGTGGCAGTTTCATATATAATGACCAATTGCATTGATTTTAAATTCCTTTAATTTTTTTTCGTTTGCCTTTTAGTTTACGTTGCACTTTTTTATGCCACTTGGGCGACAGCCAAGCACTTGGCCCACTAGATGAAAAGTGCTTACCGTGGCCTATGGACCTGTGCAACACCAGGGGAGTCACACTCGTACTGTCGAACCTGTAAAAACAGAATGTATTTGTTTTTTGTGAAAAATATTTTAAACTAGAATACATAAACTGTGATGTACAGTATTAAGCTGTACTTGTGGCAGAAGGGGATTAACGTCAGTAATTTATCAACTCAGATGTTTTATTTGTGGTATCACTACTTCCCTTCAGAACTACAATTTATTCATTTATGTAAATTCATACGCCAAAAGTGTGCAGTATTCGTCAGCATTTCTTTATGTGTCTAGTAAATATATGTTAAATTATAACATTGAGAAATACATCAACATGAAAATGAAATCAATTGAATTGGAAGGGAGCAAATCTTATTATACAAAAAGAAATGATTCCAGATGAAAGGTTTCAAACCTTCGAAAATTCCGAAGAATTAATTACTTTCTTCCGACAGTCGGTGCTTATTTTTCTTAGGAAACTCGGAGTCATTTGAAGACCTTTTAAATTTAGTGATTCAATTACATGAAGAAAGTGATTTTTTTAGATTGGAAAAACAGAATTAAATAATGATAATTACTTAGTAACTAAGTTTATACAACATTACATTTGCTCTCTTCTCATAATATATCCATAATACGACAGTCACTCGCTTTTCAATTTTTTATTCTCTGGTGCCACTTTCAAACTTCCTCTAATATAGTCATTCCTTATTCTCTCCATTCTCGTCACCAACCACCTTAACATTCACCTCTCCGCCACATGCAGTTGTCTTTTATTCGTCGTACATTACAACATTTTTTTTCTAATCTATTATACTAATGACATAAGTATAATTCTGCCAACAAGTAAAACATCAAAGTATAAAAGTATTTTGAAGTACAGAAAAATGTAAAACGATGTTAATATGACATGAGAGTTAGACGACCTTAGGGACGATAACACGCTATCTTGTAAGCATTTAGTGGCGTGTTGCCGTGACAATGTTGAGTATAAATACATTTGAGGTACTGCTACACACACTATTTATACTAAATACATATTAGGTACTATACTAGTCAGCTAGACCGCTAGCCGGCTAGTATATTTTTACTTGGTTATTAACAGATAAACAAACTAAAATTTTGGTCTTTAGTTTTTAAGTACGTCTCGTAATTCCAATCAGCTACCATATTTTTAAGACCATTTGTACACTTATTTATTATGTGTTTCGAATAGTTACTCATTAAAATGTTATTTACTACAAATAGATATGCTGCTATAATATATGTACAGATTATCATTTATTTAGTAATAAATATTTACATCTTTTATGCAACATAAAGCTTTGTTTTTAATTATTACACCACACGTGAAACCTTATCAGTTGATTTATCTAAACATTTGACGACCGTGTACAATAAAAATGAAATCACAATGCAAATCCGTAAAAATGAATACCCACAAGAGATTAAACTCTGTCTTAAAATCACTTTTTCATTTTAAAAGTTCTTTGTGTGAGTGTTATCTCTACCATTTTCAATTTATTTATACTCGTACCGGGATACAGATTTCTTTTGAGGCTGTAAAAATAGAAGGTAATTTGTTGGTGGCTTTGTGTGGATAGGGTATTGTTGAAACTAGTGGTTATCTGTTGATGTTGAAACACCTATTGTATTTGGTTTTCAGCACGAGTTATTTGGAGTGCCTTTAGCTGTTTTACATATTTTTTTTAGTTTAGGGTGGCACTTTAATCCCTTATGGTTCTTATAGGATTTTCAATTGGTTTTGGATCTAATATTAATTCTTAGTATTATGCCTAATATTAATTATTAATAGGAAAATGTCCAAGTTCAGCCAAATCGGCAGTTGGACTGGTAAAAGCGGACCACAGACTCCAAGTTGATAGCTTCGAATGCGACTGGAATTAACGCTAGGTTGAAAAAGACTAATTCTTAGTGAGCTTGTGCAACCAGCAGAATCTTTTTTATGTCATTAGGAGCTCAGAGAATGAAAGTACTGCTATCTAATTCTAAATTAACCGTCTCGTATTATTGTGGTAGAAACTTGAAAAGGAACAGCAACATTTTTTCTTGGCTCTTCAGTGTATCTCTATCATATGCACCTGTATCATGTAACTATATTAACAAGACTATTGAATTAAACTGATATTTTGAAACATATTCTTCTTTCAACTTTAATGAGCGTTAGTAATATTCAACAGTTGGGAAGGCCAATGCACAGAGTATTGTCATAAAAATGTTCTTGTAACCCTCGATGCGAACCCATGCTACTGAATACATAAAAACCAGTTACGAAACCTCTGTATCAAGAAAAAAATAGGGTCTTCAGGGCGCTGAAACCTGAAAGGCATTGCTTTGATATTATTTTATTGTATTAATTTTTCTGTAACCCCAATTATTTGACCTTTATCCTTTTGTTTTGTTTTTTCTTCTAGTAAACTTAGGTTAAAATTAGAACAGATTTTTTTTCCATACATTCAATTGAAGAAAGAGAAAATATGTGGATTAAATATGGGTAGACAAATGATAACGATAACTTACAAAATAAACCACTGGACCCTAAATTAGATTCAGGTAGTTCACTACGACCACTGTATACGCCAAGAATTCATAAATCTGATCACGTATTATAAACACAGCACAAATTTGATTGATAGTGACATTGTCAGCTTATTGGCTCAATTTACCAGGCTTCTAACAGGCTTAGTTTGGTAGGTTCGACAGGCTTTTTTACTTAACTGAATTGAAAAACCCTGATTTGCCTTACTCGCTTTTGTTCATAATTAGGTACCATGAGTACTGTTATATTTATACCGAATAATAACGGGCATGTTTTCATTGAAGGGGCTACCTTCATCCCCAGTCGGTATGGTCTAGAATCTAATTAATTTCAGAAGTTAGCTATTGTTGTTATTATATTAGAGTGTAAAAAAATCAAATAAGTACCTAATCATGAAACAGAGTAAACATTCTTTTATTTTGGAAGTCCCCACCTTTATCACGCTCACTATAGAGAGTGACAGCCAAGACTATTTCGAAAGCCCTTCCATGACGTAAAAATATTTAGCCACTGCCAAGTACAGAAAGCATTGGCAGTAAATTATTCTACATAAAAGCGAAGAGTACGAATTCTCTTTTCAAAAGTTTGAGCCTGTGAATGTGTGAATGTCTACAGAGGCGCTAATGAACATTGCGTGTAAACCGCTGAAATTATTGTTTACTCAAAACCATCTTAATATTACCGAATTTGTAAAATGTCAACTGTCTTACATAATATTATTCAGGCGTTTCAGGCATTAAAAGCTGAATACTTATTTTTAATTCAGTAATGTTGTACAGGCTACCCAAATGCATTACTTAGGAAATATTTCTATTGTTATGATTTTATATTAAAAATGTACATTTGACTTAATAAAGTCAGCTATCAAACAAGCAAGCATAAACTACGCGTGTAGCAGATAGCAGACATGGTACATGTGGCATGCAGTAAATATGAAGTAAGCATCGTATCTGTCACAGCTCCGGTGCTGCGGGGCTGTGACAGAAACGATGCGAATTTATCGGCTCAGCCTTATAACCACCTGCTCCTGAGCTCGTGGGCCGCCTCGCCCTTTCGCGCCTGCGCTGGCTTAAATAACACTCTAGGGGTAGGGCAAACAAGACTACGCGAAGTCGGATTTGCAGCGATTCATTTCTGTCACTAACCTATTTTGTCACAAGTTTTGACTGTTCAAGACAACAATTAATGTTTAAAAAATAATCAATTTGTGATATAATGTTTAGGCACAATGAAATCTTTCTAAATATTTTGTCTAATGACCGCTTTATCAAACAAGACTTTATAAAATTATAAATTTATCAAGTTTAATTTTGTCACACGTTGTTTTTGAAATGAAAATTTGCTATTCGTTTTTTGTTAAATAATTGGATACTGACACGTGCGGCTTTGTCGCCGACGAATACGTACCTACTTACTTGATTATTTTCTCATGTCTCTTTTCTTGAAATGTATTCCAAGATTAATACCTATTGCTGTGTTCCACGGACCTTTTATTTTACAGAAACCAGCGCTAAATATGTTTATTGTCGTGTAACCACAAACTCGAAACACACAAATTCGAAACATGTCGTAATATTATAAATTAAATATTAGTATTATACAGTGATAAAACTAAATATAATTGTGTGGAACTTGTAAAGTGAGTTTTTAATATATATAAAGATAGTAAAGTACAAGTTATTTCTATAAACTGTATTTCTATAAAAATGTATTTAATTTTCAATGTAATTTTTCTGTACGAGGACACGGATATAACAGTCCGACTGGGGAAGGGAAGTACCTTCGCCCTGCAGAATACCGCGGTCGTAATAACCTCGTGTTGTGTTCCTGGCGGTGAGTAGGGTAGAGACGGCACAGAAACTCTCTGCGTTTACAGGGTCGGCAGCACGAGTGTCATTTCCTTGGTGTTGCTCACGTTCATAGGCCACGGTAACTTACCATCAGGCTGGCCGTGTTCTTGTCTCACCTCAGTTGTATAAAAAAAAACAATATTCACGACTCTATGAGGATATATTTATTAAATTTTATGGCTAATCGTTCGACAAATAATAAGGGTTAATCATATTTTTAAATAATTTGCATAAAATGACATAAAGATGTGTTTTTTGTAACACAGAATAAAATATTACTGTGAACTCTGTATTTGACGAAAAAAAGTATAAAATGAAAAACAGAAAGAAAAACATGTTTGCTTTTATTATATTAAATCATAATGAAAAAAAAATGAAGTCTATAAAAATAAAGTAAAAAAAAGACGGGTTGCACTCTGGGAGTGCCGGCAGAAGTGAAAACATTTTCTTTTTTTCTTTCTTCGATATATACATAGAAAAAGATAAAAAAGAACATACCATACCATACCTATAATATAGCGCTAATCATAGAACCTATCACTTATTTTCTGCTAATTTTCTGTCAGAAGAAATTAATAAATTATGAAAAGAAAAAATAAACACAAAAAGTAGGTAATAAATTACAGAAAGAAAAAATGATCATAAAAAGTAATAAATTACAAAAAGGAAAAATAATCACAAAAAGTTTCAGAAGGCCAGGTGGTTTGAACCCGATACTATTTGAAACTATAAGGACTTACAGTCGAAGTGCTTACCGTTTAAGCTACGACTCTATCTATGGTGAATTGCAAAATAGATAGTCTTTACCTAATCTTGTATGACGTTAGTCGTCGGTTACGGTTCAAAGGTCAACTAATCCTGACGCTTCCTTAACATTTTACACCCATCCAACGCCGCTAAAGAAGTTTTCACTTCAAAAATATTCACATAAAAAATATTATATAATTTAATTATGTAATCCCTCCCATGAAATAGTCGTCTTTCTATCTTAAGATTAAAATCTTCAAACTTAAAAAAAAATATTTCCACGTTTGAGTTTGGTTTGCTTATACCGCGTGTTTGGTTTTACTTTTTTACTCAAATTATTTTCTCTCATTTGACTAAAGCTTTCCTTCTAGGAATCGTTTATTTACACAGGGAGTAATAACATGAATTCTTATCGAATTTTACAAGGTTTGATAAAATAGTACATACGTTACGTTTATATTTTACAGACATGTTTATATACTATTATGCTAAGGGACATTTGCACTGCTAGAAAAATTCTGATATATATGATACATAAAGTTTGAGTTCCTCTAAGCAAATAGACTCCTTGTATATTACGATGTCCCAAAATATAAAATTCTCTGAGACTCTGCCTACACGCACGCATGATACGCAGCCGTGAGTATAATATCTATGAACAAGGAAATAGTAATCTAGCCAGCATTTTAGTTAAACACGTTCAAATATTAGTAGTATTTAAGCGGGGATTATAATATGTAAATGAGCTTCGTCGGTATTAGGAAGCCTCACCAGTAACTAGCAGAAGAATCGATTTTAGGTGCGCATTAGTGTTTTAGGTACAATTTTGTCCGTGGTACGGTTAGGTTGTCCGGCAAACCGGACCATAAGGAATTCTATGTATCCATAGTACGGTTACGCTAATTATTGACTGATTGTATATTCGGAAACCTGTACGTTGGTCCGGTTACCACACTGCGCTTAAAAATTTTGCTAACGTGATAAATCAATGAACGCGAGCTGCATAATAGTACTATCTCAGAATCGTGATCTTGAGTAGTCCACTGTTTAACGGCATATCTATCTGTTTATATAATCTGAAAAGAAAGTGGAGAAACAAGTTATAATTTGTTTATACTGGAGATTGATGGCACTTGGTGGAATCTACTACACATATTGGTTTGATAATGCCGTGGGGTGAAACCGGTCAGGTTAAAAATAAAAACAAAATAAAGTGTGGAAAAGTACAAGTGATATCATTATTCAAGTTATAATTTAATAAAAAGGAATATGAATAGATTTGTTTAGTATAATGCATCATCGTTTAGTCCACTTTACAAAACTTAAACAAAAGTGAGATCTTATCTTATGACCGCAAATTTGTTCAAGGCATGACCCAAAACAATCTCTTGGTTCAAGACTTGTAATTGTATATTACGTATAGTATCATCTTGTGCTATATCTACCTTCTTGCCTTTATTGGCTAAAATTTGTTTGTTTTTGAAATTAATATGTGTTTGTTTGTCAGTTTTTCTAAATAGTTTAAGAGACGTAATACAGTATTTTTATTAAGTGCCCGATTAATTTTAGAGTTCCAGCTTTCTAAGTTATTATTGGTGCGGTGCCTTTGCCCAAAGACTCTGATATATTTACACAGTGTACTGCTTATCTAAACTTTACAAAATAATGAAAAAACTTATTCATATTATTGGTCAACGCTTCGGATTTAATATACTGCCAGGCTTCGAAGATTGTTTCATATGGTAAACGTGGTAATTTAGCACATAATGCTATTAAACGTCTCTCTACTGCCGATTTTCTCTTACCTAAGAATTTCACTTTTCGCCACACATATCAGGACCAGTGATAGTAACAACCTATTATTTTTACTTTTTGAAATATTTTTGGTAATAGCATTAATTGCGGCTATTTCGTAATCACAATGAACGGTCAGAGGACTCCATGCCAGTCCTTTTATTAACAGACTGAATAATACACAATAACTAGCTTAAACTTCATTACAAGTGGCACTAAAAAAAATTGAAACGTCTACATAAAACCTTAAACTGTCTTTCGTAGTCCGGTTCACCGGACCATGGAGAATTAAATTCTCTCTATGGTTCCGACCAACCGTACCATGGAAAAATAGAACTTCCCGTGGTCCGATTCACCGGACAAACAAACCGTACCGTGGTACGATTGACATCTTATTGGCTCCTAGGTGTTCAATAATGGTTTTCTTTTGAGGGAGAATAACAGAAGAGGGTCTATGATATTTGTGTAGGTATACTGCTAGACTAGACTGTAAACTTTGGTCATCTACAATTGCCACTATCTAAAAACGTATGTATAAGGAATTCTCTTGATAAATACGCTTGCGATAATATAGATAGAAGTATGTGAATAACTTTCGCTGTTACAATCATTTATCTAAACCATGCAAACAAAGACAGCATAAAACTGAAGGTATACTATTATGAAAAAACAAAAAAAATATGTGAATTACTTCAATAACACAATAATCCTAATCACACACTATTAGTAATAATATTATATAATTGTACGAAATCACTAGTTTTTCACTTTGTCGGTTTCCATTCACTATCAGAAATTAAATCTGTTTAAAGCACTAGTTCCTAGTAATTTCTAGGATAGTCACGAGGCTGTTGCTTCACGACGTTTTCAGAAAGGTTGAAAATATCATTTCTTATTCGGCCTTTTTACATAAAAATATACGATAAGGGACATCCTTTTTTTCTTTATTCGAAAATTTCTTTATTTTCCTGTGGATGCAGATCAAGATGTTGTAAAGGTCTTCAGAATAAAGGTCATGAATAATAGTGCTTAAGTTAAATTGTGTAGCTCTGAAAGAAATTAATTGGGATTTTCGCGAGTAATTCACGAAAAATCTTGATTCGTTGCCACCGCCTTGAGTATATTTAGATAAATCGGTAGCCAAAATCTATCCAATAACAATACTGCGTATCTTACGCCAGCAAGTGTCGACACGCAACATGAATGCCCGTCCCAGCAGATCTGAAGATGGAAATAACCAGTCAATCTCCACGTGAAGGTGAATCCCAATAATTGATAGATACCCACGGTCTGCTGCTCTGCACCTGATTAAAATAATACTTATTTTATTTATTGAATAATATAATTAAGAGTTTGATTTTTAGCGTAAAAATAAATATACTGAATTAAGAAGATACTCATCAAAATTTATCTTCCTTACAATGAAATTAAGCAATTCATTTATTTCTATAAGGCCACAGTGGGTACTATATTGAAAATTGTTAATAATATACAATACCAGTAAAGTTACCAGAATCCAGTAGTAGTACCAGAAAATTCTTAATTGGAAGTCTTATAAGCAAACTTATTAGCCAACTTTTAAACAAAGAATTATGAGATTAAAATTTATAAACAAAGTTTTACATTTCTATTTAATCTCTTTCATAGACCCAAATATTTAATTGGAAAATAACAAGATTAATCATGTTTAAGATGTTGTGGAAAGTACCTAAATTGTACATGAGCATTGGAAATTTGAAACAAGTGAATCTTTGAATGTTTGTTCGTCATTAAAATCCGGGTGGTGACGGCGAAAGAATACAAGTATCATATCGCAATACGTTTATCGCAAGAGGCGATAAACTTAAAAATACGCAGACGATATCACTGCGAGAGAAGGAAAACTCGAAATAAAGCCATGTACCAACCCATCTGGCCAGCGTAGAAACAGTAATCCAAAGCCTCCCAACGTTGGGAGAACCATATGTTCAGCAGTAAACTGCGATAGGCAAATTGAGTCATATTGCTACGCCCGGCGCTTGGCAACTTCAATATATGGCCAAATTCCCATAGGAGTGAGCGAGACAGCACTATAGAAAGAGACAGCATGCCTTGACGTCACTGTTCTAGAAGGAATCGAATGAATAGAACGAGACGTCAGGCTAGAAAGAGACACAAACCCAATAGAACCTTCCAGAAAGTTCCTGTCGTTTTCAGAACGTTCCTGTCTTTTCTTGATCTTTCGCTACTCGGCCGCGCCCGATATAAAAGGCGACTAGTATTCGAAGCGATCATTGCGATAAGTGTGCGAAGCGATACAGTGCGATTGTACAAGTGACTGTGTATTGTGTAAGGAAGAGTTTTCGAATTTCTACGCGCTTTGCTGTAATTGAAGTGTAGCTGAATAAAATCTATCTTCAACGGTTGTCCTCGCATTTTCTATTTAAACCGATCCCCACGCTCGTAACAATATTAATAAGTAGGTGTAGTGTACCTGAAGTAGGTGTTGAGTAAGACTAATTTGAATTCTTTAGAGTCTGATTGTATTGAAGTCCCAAATGTAAAGGACAGCATAAATGTCACAGTCACAAATCTCGGACCTTATCGTGTAATTCACAGAGATTCATATTTTGATTCTCTGAAAGTTAGGTAAACGTCAAAAGTCAGTATCAGTATATTCTTCTCTTTTTTCTATTTAATATTTACAACAAATGTTGTTAGTCATTAAAATCGCGTGTTATATATCCACGCCTTTGTCTGTTTTTTACTTTTTGCCTATTATGTTTGCATTGATTTTCCAATTTACGATTATGCTAACACTTAAATGGCCTCTGCACAAACACATATTTTATGGTTGTCTGCTCACTTTATTGCCGTGCTTAAGCGGTTAAACTGTACTAACGACCTCTTACCATCAGAAATGCTCCTCATTAGTTATGGAAAAGTTACTAAATCCGCTTATTCAAACTAATTTCTGCAAGTCGGTTGGATTGTAACTTCCTACATTTTAAATTTATGTTCTGTTATATAAGAATATTTTTGAAAAATATTTTTGAAAATTTTATGCGTGTCCATGAATGCTTGTGTGCTTGCATTTACACGAGCGTGTAATAATATATAACTAGTCTGGCCATAAATACTTTTACATTAAAACTTTTATTTTTTTCAACTTTTTAATTATTTTGAATATGGAACACAATATTATTTTAAAAAATTCTTTCGATTTCGCGCCATTACACATATTTTTTCGTGTTCATTATCGAATTATAATGTGGAATGGGGTGTTAAAAAATAGAATCGCAGTGATCGCCTTGCACAAAGTGGGTATAGAGTGGTACGAGTATGTGCCGTATGTTTGTATATCGTAGTATCAATAGATACGACAACTCTTCGTCTGTCGAAGACCAGAAAATATCGGGGCGGCCGCGTGCTAGGATAATTCTTTTATTATGTAGGTACTGTAGGCAAAGTTGGTATAAAAGATATGACATGCAAATCATCTACGCGTCATGAAAAGAAAAAATATTTCAGGCAACAAATAAAAAGGAGCACACGTTGCTTTAAATAATGCAAGCTTTATGACGCACCGCGTTGCAGGGGAGCCAAACCATTTATAAACGTCTATTATTATTATAACTGCATATACACACGTGCCGTATATTTATGGAACGCCACAGTTGTCTCACCTGTCAAGTGACGTCACAATCGTATATTTGCTTTTCCCTCACTATGAATATAGTAGGTCACAAACGTATTTAGTAGGTCGTAGTAGAAACGACAGGCGTTAAGGATTTATGTTTAAGTTTTGAAGATATTACAGCACATGACGTTTCGTTAGGAATAGACGTTGAAAAAAGTTGAAAAAATATTTTGTAATACATCCTGTTATTGTTCGTGGCATCCTAGAAAAATAAAGCATACCTACACTATTAGCATCCATTAATAAAAAAAAGCGCGGCCTTGATCGATGATAGTAAACATGATCAATGCTCATTAAAATTGTTTTTCATTTACTCAAGGAAGTTCTCAAAAGTCTAAACAACTGAGTTGTTTCTCATCTGCCGGGCGTGAAATTCGTATATACGAGCAAGTTCCTCCCAATTTTATCTTTTTTACTTGTCATCAACTCGCTTGAACTAATAAGTTAAAACTAAAAGGAATGTTTCAAAAGTGGTTAAATAATATTATGTTCCACTATGTGCCTGATACAGAAACACTGCTTACGTTACTTCATTATTTTGTTATATCACGCCAACTTCGGTAAGTCATGCTTCTGATGTGGCATCCATGAGAAATTCTTAAGTAAATTAGGTTCAGATTTACAAGTGTGAGTATTTGTATGTAAGTATAGTGAAATAAAAGCGGCCAACTGCTAGTCGGACTCGCCCATGAAGGGTTCCGTAGCAGCAAGTTGCATAATATAAAAGATTTTGTAGTTCGTTGTTACTTTAATCGATGTTTTAATGATGGTGTAGGGTTTATGATTAATTACGTAAAAAATTGGTTGCCTGTAAAGTCGGTATACGGGCGAAAGTTTTACGTGACAACGACTTTGAGTGGTAAAATAATTTTCGCTCTGTCTCTCTCGCTCTTAGGCGGGCTAACTGTGCCCGAGTGGAAGGGACGCGTGCCTCTCACTCGCTCTCATTGTGAGCGCATAACGTGAGCGGAGCGTAACGCAGTTTCTTGAAGTGTCACCCGGCAAACCAATTTATAAGACGTTGTCACGTCAAAAACTACTTACTAGATCTCGTTCAAACCAAATTTCGGGGGAAGTTTTTGTAAACTTAAAAATATATGATGTACATTACCATGTGGTAATGTACATCATATACTTTTTTAGTTTTATCATTCTCTTATTTTAGAAGTAACACACACACACACGGCATTGAAACCTAAATATCATTTTTGAAGACCTATCCATAGATACTCTACTACACGTATGGGTTTGAGTTTGATGAAAATAAATTTTGAGATTCAGTTCTAAGTATGGGACCCCCAAAATTTTATTTTTATTTTTTTGGTATTTTTGTGTGAAATTCTTAATGCGTTTTAACAGCAAAGTTCTTATAGCTTCGGAAAAAAGTAGCCGGCCGTGACATACCGACGGACAGACAGTCAGACAGACAGTCAGACTTAACCATATTCTGTCCTCCGTGGACATGACGAATCCATGAGGGTTCCGTTCTTCGCCATTAGCCTACGGAACCCCAAAAGCAAGCTTGATAATATGTTTTCTTTTTACTAGACTAGACTTTTACTTTAATGTTGACTAGACTAGACTAAATTCAAAAATGGTAGGAGAGGGAAAATGATAGGACACCTGATGAGACACGATGAGTTAATAAAGAATATAATGGAAGGAAAAGTTGAGGGTAGGAGAGGGAGAGGAAGACATCGGAGGAGCTATATGGATCAAATAAAGGAGAAGGTTAACGTCATGTCGTATCAGGAAGTCAAGAATAGGGCGATGGATAGGAATGAATGGAAGTTACTCCACAGACAAGAGCGAGGCTCTTAAATTTAAATGAATGAAGTAAAGGGAATGAAATTCTTGTTTATGAAGATCTTTGGTTGTTTAGGTGTTTGTTTTCAAATACGCTCTAACAGCTGTACGGAATAACACATAGGCTGTTTATGTTCCCATGGTTCCACACGGGTGGACCCATGGGCAGCACTTAGCCATTAATAATGTTCATTCTTTTCTTGAAATAAAAATGATAAAATGTTTGTTTAAAATGTTAATGACCTTTTATCCAGTGGCTTTTTCATAAAAAATTGTTAGTAATTTCATGATTTGATTATTTGGCTATTAAGACAACAGTGTCTCAAGAAGATGAAAAACTTTACTCACTTTCAATCCGGAGAGAAAATGTACATTTTGTTAACATATTTTAACGGTAAAATACATGAGCCTAAGTACTCATATAGCTTCTAACTGAAAATGTTTACCAAGACGTATTTCAAGGACGATAGTAACTCGCAAGCTATGGGTAAAACGATCATTATTTTTTAATTATCGAAAGCGACAGGTGGTCTTAACTACCGCAGTTCCCATGGAATTACTCGGTTTGATTAAAATTAATGTGTGAATTTGCCCCTACCATGAAACAGTGACTTTGTTGCGTTACACCCAAATTTTGATTTAATTTTAAACTTTAGAGGGATAGCTCTTCAATTACTTGCAGTTGATTGTATCGTTTATCTTGGATTCATCGATGTCAATTATTAATTAATTAATTTGAATCAGTTCTAATACGGTTGGAAATTGAAATTGTTGGATTGATAATGTGGTATAAAAGTAGGTACCTATATGAAATTTTAGTATTTTTTCCGTTCATTGGATAATTATTATAAAACTATGTAAGTTTTTGTAAGTTCTGTTATTAGAAAACAAATCAATTTATAAAGTTACTGATGTGCTCTTCAGGCTTAAAGGTAAATAGGCTTAGGTTACTATTAATTATTCTGTGCTTAGGTGTCGGATTTTTTACGATCTAGAAGTTGAAGGGTTGAACCCATATACTAACTAAACTCACTCTAAGCTAACGAAGTCACTGTGAACTGAGAGGATGAACGATCGATCACATGGATAAATTGAACATGACACACCAATATGTGATTGATGGCATTCTACAAGTGTTTTTCCCTGTTCCCTAGTTTTCATGTCAATGGAAACGCAGCCTAACACAAGCTTTATAGTAGAGGGGAGGGATGATTATAATATTATTATAGTTATAGTAACTGCAGACTGGGCTTCGATTCTGCTAAAGTGAAATTACTTTTTTATATAAGACACGTCAATTTGACTTCACCTCGCCTGATGGTAAGCTGAAGGCAAAGTCTCAGGAAAGAGGGTCACCATTACATACACATACCATATTAACTATGGTGGTACTCAGCTTGACGGCCTAATCAAAAGAGGATTGTCATCGCAGCACCGCGTGACAGCCACTGGTCCCACTAGTGCTGCGACTACAATTCCCCCTGCCCGGCTATGCACTTGCTGACCCCTGATCACAATCTAACCGTAATTGGTGGTACCCACCCGGCCGAAATTTGAGACAAATTTCTACCAACAGTCTACTACCATATCACGGACACTGCAAAAAATATTACATTTAATTATGGACTTTAAAGTAATTCTCTTAAAGAATATTTCTTAACAGAATCGAGAGCCTGGTGATTTCAAAATAAACCCTATTATTAAACTACAACGGTAACTAAACTTCATAGCAGGCTTCGGATAGTTTAAGAGAGGTAAAGAACTGGAATAGTATCATCTACTTATGAAAAAAATATCGTTCGTATGAGTCAAAGTGGTGCGTTGAGAGTTTGATTTTGTATTTTTGGTGAACTTCCTTCAGTTGATGACCCGGTGGCCAAAGGTGTCCAAAAATGGGGACTAGAAATCAGTAAATGAATGAGGGAACGTCCACCAGCTGTGGGAACGAATAACCTAACAAAGGTAGCTGAGTTAGACTAGGTGCTGAAGGTGGAGGACCAAGTACCTAAAAGTAGCCTACAACAGGCAAAAATTTAATAATGGAAAAAGTTGTCATCAGCATTTTTTTTGTGAGTGTGACATTCGATGAATGATTATGTTGCCTTAGACGTTTGAATAATGTACAGCTGCAAGAAGTTGCTGGCCTGATTGTGTGCCTATGTAAGAATGTCTTATGTATCTATATTAAAGACGTGTCTCGGCGTGAAAATATCTGATTAGGCGATATAGTGACAGTCTGACGTCATAGACGATATTAAGGCAGCCAAATACTGAATGTTAATCGAGGTCATCCATCAGCTCTGTACTTCTATTAGGGTAAACAATATTTTGAATGATATCGTTAAAAAATACCGTCATACTAAATTTCCCTTGTGAGTTTTAAAATATCACGCTATGCTGATGAAATTTTATATTTTCTTCATTATTTGTATGTCTGATGTTGATGATGTCACAATATAATGAATACTGGGTCACTATTTTAAAAATTTTTTTATCACACAGCTACATATAATTATTATCTCATCCACGTCGGGTAGGTCAGGACACCGTTGCCCGTGGCGTTCTGATATTTTGGAAGTTTTGCATGTCATTGAACTATCCTACCAAGAAAAGGATCATCATTTTACCTAACAGCAATAACCTAAAATAACGTAGGTGTAGTTGTTAAAACTTCATCTCTTTTTATAAGAAGAATCAGTATTTTCCTGTTCCCGTTTTAGGAGTAACTATATCTTTCGTCTACAAAAATTTAGCTGAGGAAAATACATCGCAAATTGAAAATTCCGTGATATGATACTCCCATATTCGATTTTATTTTACTCAGGAAGAGTAACTTTTCCTTAACACGTGGCAGCCGAATTAATCTACTGAGGCAAATTTCTTTATTCCGTCCTATTTTCGCATACATCAATAAAATTCGCAAAAGCGAATTCCCATACAAGACTTTCTTTACCTCTATTTTAAATCATTTCCACTCACCGTAGTTACAAGCACCATGAATTTGGTGGTGTTGTATATCTGGTCTACCACATTCCTTATTAGGTTTCTTAGATCTTCATAGGAGAAATGTATATGGTTAGCAACGTACATGTGACATGTCTTGTCTTGCAATTCATTACGTACCCTTAGAGGCACAATTTAGCACTTACATTACCCGACAACAAAGTTTTCAAATCTAAAAAGGCAAATTAATCAAAAAATCTAAGCTATTCAAAGTATGATCAGGCTACAATAATGCTTGCAACTGATGATGATAAATCGAAATACTTCCCGGGAGGTGTTAAATAGAATCGATTGATTCCCACTATAGGTATTCAATTTAATCGCCATCAGACTTCCATAATTAATCACTTGAAACCTGACAGCGTTTTCGGCATGTCTCATCAACAACTTTACTTATCAAAGTTCAGTCATTAGTTGTTTTCCAGCTAAAGTAACATTGTGTCATCTACAATATTATTGGTTAGTGAGGTAGGGTGCAACTATCAGCGATATAAACTATATTCCAACGTTGAGTACGTGTCGACACCGGAAATTGCTGTATCTGTTGGGACATTGTGTGGTAATTTGACTCTGAGCGGAGTTCTGAATAAGATAGAAGCATAATTTAGGATGAAAATATGTCTGTGCAATGATGGCTTAATAGTAGTTAGTATTGTAGCAGAGGACGCATCTGGTTATGTTTAATGTGTGACAAACAACATTTGACGAAATTTTAGTTGACAAACTTATCATTTTACAAACTATTGCTTAATAAACTACTCACTAGACAAAATATTTATCTGGAGAAATTTCATTATGCCTTAAGATCATTTCACAAAATGATTATTTTTTAAACATGTTAGTTGGCAAAACAAGTTAGACCCTTCAATTATTGTCTTGAAAAGACAAAAGTTGATGACAGAAATAAATCTCTGCAAATCCGACTTCACGTGGTCTTGTTTGCTCTACCTCTAGAGTGTTATTTAAGCCCACGCAGGTGCGGAGGAGTGAGGGGGCCCACAAGCTGAGAAGAAGGTGGTTATAAAGCCCGCCGCCGCGGGTGAGGCTGGCCGGCCAAGCCAGCCAGCAAGCCGAAGCTGCAGTTGTAGGTTGCAACCATCTGCGACGACAGGCTCGTGATGGGCTGCCGGAGCCCCGCAGCGCTAGAGCTGTGACAGAAACGATGTTTGCTACATGCTACTTGCCTACTGTTTAATACACGCGTGGTTTATGCTTGCTTGTTTGACTGTTTGTTAACTGACTGTATATTGTCAAATAACATTTTTAAAATAAAATTTTAACAATTAAAATATTTTCTAAGTGATACATTTGCAAAACCTTTATTTATCAAATGATTCTTTTTGATGTAACATGTTTGCAAAATGAAAGTTAGTCAAATAAGTTTTTCAAACGTTGTTTGTAAAATGATCGTTTTCACTTCTCATGCTCTTAAATGTTACTTTAGTCTCTGCATAGCGGGACTAAAGTTCCTTATTAATCTCTAGGGACTAAAGTAATATTTTTTAATTTACTTTGAAAACTCCTAAACAGCCAATCACGGTGTTTGTGAATGGGAAAATTATCACCTTTTTAGAGATTGTGTATAGAAATAACCTCAAAATGACATTTAAAAAAATTTAAAAAACCCCTTAATTTCGTGAAACACGATTAATGATATTAAATTAATTAATTATTATGTAAGTATTAAGGATTAATTCATTTTATTATGCATTTCCAATTAGTTTAAAATTATTTTTCAAGTTTGAATCTGTTGGCTAAATATGCAAGCATTTAAAGCGTACGTCACTTACCAAAATAAAACCGCGGGACAAATTTGAATTTTAAATAGATTATTCGTATTAAGCTTGCGTTGTAATCACCACCAATTACCTACACCAATTAATTGTGCAACTTTTTCTAAGTTTTATCTTTTCTTTCTTTTTTTATCTTTGTTATTATAAATATTATAATTTTGTATAGAACGTCGTTTTTTTTCCTCGCATTCAAAGTGAAAAGTAGTGTTTAACGTGGGACTAAACAACCATAATGACACTCGAACTATTAGCCTATTGGCTAAAACATCTCGTGTCATTATGGCTTGTTTTAGTCCCTTGTTGAACAATCTACTATTGTCATACGTTTTTTTGTTAAACAATTGTAAGCCGGCGAGCCTTGTGCTGTCTAGCGGGCACTTTGTCTTGGGCGGTATGTTTATTGTCGAATGGAGAACAGTCCTATTCCTTAGTCGCCTTTTACGACACAGTATAGAACAGACAACTATACATAGTGGAAAGATAAGTCGGGCTCTGGAGGGAAACTACCTTAAATCCTTAAGTTGGCTCAGTTTACTTAAAGGACACCTTCCTTTTTATTTAAAAAGAAACAAAACTGCATTCAATTATTTTTCCAAAACTCCCAAAAAATAACAAACTGCATTTTTATGGCGTCAATTGATAGTGTCAATTATCTTTCCACCCCGTATAATAGATATTTTATTAAGTGAATGCAAAATTTTGGTACTCATATTTAATTAATTATGTATCTTATTATTTTAATACATGTATACGACTGGTGTGTAGAGCCAAAAATGATTAAATAGGTTTTTTTTATAATATCCGGCCTTCTTACTGTCAAATGATATCGTAAGATCTGTGCGACATATCGCTCATGGATTCATACTCTTCCTTTTCTTTTGTTTACTTCAATGGGGGCCACATCGCGCACACCATGGCGACGGTACAGTTCTTGTGGTCAGACTATATTTGTAATTCTTAGGTGCCTTGAGCTCGTGAATGAATGAACGAAAATCTCTTTTGTGTAGTACACCAAAAAGAAAGAACACATTACAATATAGTGGAAGGTATAGTATTGTAGCATACAATTGGCAGCCTTATCGCGCAAGGCAATCTCTTCCAGGCAACCATGGGATGGAGTTCAAAGAGAATAAATAACTACTAAATTTTAGGTCAATCTAGAGACAAAAGAAGGGGGTAGTTTCCTTATAATTATTTTTGTGTTCCATACTAGATATATTATTATATACAGGTACTAGATATTATAATACTATATAAACAAGTCTTACTATATATAAAATATAATACATAGCTAGTGAAACTCGTGACTTCATGATGCATTGTTTGAGAGGTCTAGAGAATAATCACAATCATCCCTAGTTTTGCTTTGGCCTGCTGCAAACTGCCTTAACATTTTGGTGGTTGCCCATTGCCCATATGTGGTTTAGACCGAATAATAACTATGTTCTCTGTTGTACCATTCCATCTTTGTACACCACAGGTCTATATAGAGTCACAAAAATATTTTTATCATACCCGAAAAGTAATCTTATAAGTACTTTGTGAAAACAATTTGTGTCCTGGAAACATTTTTTTCACCTATAATTTGGATTTATCTAACGGTCTATAAGGAAAGTTACAATGACTCCCAGAGCAGTGCTTGCACCGACGCGTACTTCCGTATTAAAATACAATCGCAATTGGAAAAGTTTTCACGATTTATATAATTTCCTGAAGTTATAAGTAACTTTGTATAGAAGCTCTAATTATAATTGAATAAAAGATAAGTTTTTCTCCATGTATGTTCGTCTTTTTAGCAGGTAGATTTAGCGACAATTGGTTCTTTAATTTTATGAAGAAAGGAAGTCCATTACTATCGTTTTAATTGTACACCCATGTATACCGCACTTTCTTATAATAATATAGGATCATCGAAATATGTTTTCCAAAACGAATGTGCCAACTTCGTTATTACATTGGGTAGAATTGATATTAATTTACTTATACTAGTCTGTAATTTAACTGCATTAGTCGACGCGAAACAGGTTGTAAGCCGATACCGTTTCAATTACAGTGCACATTGAAATGTCTAGTTAATTGCTTCTCGCCTACAAAGGCACCTAACAAGCTATAGCTGATCACGTCAGAGCACGTAGCTAAGTATAATAACAGAATAATCGGTCCAATTTGGGTTTTGTCATACCAACAGATTTGATTGAGCTGGCGTGGTTGTGAATACTTTTAGCAGCGGTTTCATTTTCCTTTTGCCTAGTTGAGTATTGTATGAATTTGTGGAAAAGGTTTTCTTTGACGTGTTAGGTAGGCATATCTTTATGAATATTGTTTTGTGAGTTCTTATTTACTTTGAGCAGAATATTTTGAATGGTTCAGGTTACTACTGACTAAAGAATGAGAATGTTTTATTATGCAAACTTTGAGTATAGTGTGTCGAAAGATGGTATAATGGGTCGTGGAAGACGATTAAGGGTTTGGGCTATTTTTCGTTTGACAGAAAAAATACAGCCTATGTTAAAATATCCGCTATGTGGCAATAGTGGGTATGAAAACCATAGTTATGAAATATGGGTTTTAATGCACCTCTGGCAGGTAGGTATAGGTCTTTTAAAAGAAGAAGATAACCTCAATCCTTTAACACAAATCCTGACTGTTAGCACCTTATCTTATCAAAAGCACATTTAAAATAAGTTTGTCTCACCTCGAACCAAACTACGAAAATGACCAGCTGGCTTTTACTTCACTCAACTTGCAAAACTTCTGCAGGCTGTCCTTAAGTTAAAACTCAGCTTTTGTGATTTCAAGTTGGTCTTTTATACCCTAAGTTAACGATCAAGTCAACATAGCACACACTTTCACAGCACTAGTGGATGGTGATGGAATTTTAATGAGGTTCGCCTTAAGCTATTTACCTAAATGACTTTGTTTAAAGTTTCTTCTTAAGTATCCCGTATATTGTGTCTGAATTTTTACTTAGAAAGTTCATGATTTGTTTGAACACTAAAAGATTGTGTTACACAGGCAAGTTGACTACGTAACTTTACCGTGCCAGTTTTCCTCTCATGTCTCGTGGCAAACGAAATTTTGGAATATTGGATTAATGGGCTCATCGGATACCCGATCATCGAATGCTGAGGCTGAAATATGTAGAGCTCTGAAATATTTTCATTAGCGAGTGGGATTAAAATACCAGATGTAGTTATTCGAAAAGTTACATTATACCATATTACTTTTACTTAAATTACTTGTTAATTATGTTAATATTATTTTTAAAACTGCAAAAATATTTAAATATTTTATAATTCAATTGAAATAAGTTTTTTTTTTAATATAGAGGAATAAGTCCTTCATACTTCGTCGTATGCGGTCGAATAAAGTATAGAACACACAGCGAAGAATGACTCCGTCGTGAGAATTTAATATTTCCATCGCTAAAGTCACAGAGTAGTGACGCCAGTGGGCTGTAGAAGTCAGATATCAGTCGTTTTACGGAGAATATAAAAGTAGAAGTTTTGCCGCTTCGCAGTTAGGTTAGCAAGTCCAACCCTACTGAGTTGGGAAAAGACTTAGAAGATGACAATGATGAAGTCACACACGAATACATACATATATTCCGCCTTTTACTCCTCGAAAGAGGCGGCAGAGTTGTCTTACCCCAACCTTTCGTCAACTATTATTTTCAGTCATACATAATAGGGGACCCTATCCCTTGTTTGCCTTCTATCACACTCATGAATAATAATGGGTTGGTCCTATTTCACTCCACCGGAATCAGATTCGCCAAAAACTTAATGATGAAGTCATAGAACACTAACATAGTCATAGACGACTACCAGCTTTACGGCTGAAGTCAATATACCTTACATAGTCAATATTCCAACATTACTCACGTGCACTTAGCCGAACATGATGTGAGCATAATAAATTTAAATGTATCCATTATTAATGGTTAACTCGCTTCGCTTAAACCTCGTAACCCATTTGAACTAAAACACTTTTATTTATGATGTTTATAGCACTTAACGTAAAAACTGGACCTAAGGGATTGAAGTATGTAAATCACACAATTTTATTGGCAATTTGATGGTTATTACTACAAGATCGTAAACCTTTGACTTTATTTTAAACCTTTCATTTGCAATCGGGTCGCGACCTTTTAATTACAAGTTTGGTTGGGTTCAAACCCCTGACCATTATACTAACAACATAGGCAACGTATTATTTACCAGGAGGGATTAACAGGAATATGAGTTATTTTAGTAAAGAAACGAAACATTTCGAAATTATGATAGCTCTTCTTCAAAAACCATAAGGAAAAAAATATAAATTTGTATCCACGAATAGCAACTGCCAAAAATTTTAATAGGTACTTTTTTGGACATGGCTCGGTGCTATTCGTTCACGTCCTATTTAGCTGGGTTCTCTAAGTGGACTACACCAAATTTTCGATACTTAACTACGACTGTCTGACTGTGACTGTTTTTAATTATTTAAAAAAATAGTACCTACATAACCAAAATTATTAATATTAATTTCCCTAGACCCTCTATCATAGTTAAATTGCTTATACGGTACGTCGTTAATGTATTGGTCAGGATTTGACCCCAGGAACTCTCAATCTCTAACCACTAAACTATCTAAACTAATTACAAATTCTACTAACTACTACATTATCTTAAATCTAAGCTAAGTGAAAACATAATGGGGTGAATTAATTTAGATTTTAACAAACGCAAACTGATTATAATTTCGCAATAACGTCGAACTAAAGCTGGATTCACACCGAAGATAGGTACCGTGGACGAATGAATTAGTGAAAGTCTCTTTAAGCTTGGAATTATCACATAGACAATGCTAACAGGTTGAAATTAGAGATAACCCTTGTAATTGTGAAGTTTGGAATGTTTAGATAGATTCGGTTGTTAAATGAATAATATTAATGCAGTGTTGTTCATTATTGTTGGGCATCATCTAGTAGTGTAAGGGTTTATTTCAACAGAATATTGACGTTAACTTTAACAAAACCATATTGTATGTATGTATAGTATTATTTGTATAATAAATATAATGAAATAGTATCTTCTTCTTTATCTTAGCGGTAATCCCAGTCGCATCCGCTTTACCAGTCTTACTGCGGATTTGGCTGAACTTCGATATTTTTTTGCGAAGCGGCTGCTGCCTGACCTCCACAACCCAAAGGTGATTTCGAAGCATTGCAGTTAAACTAGTTATTGGGCGTTTAAGGGCTCCAACTAGCCGTCATGACTCTTTTTTTATACCACTTAGATGGCCGACAAACACACGGCCCACCAGATGGAAAGCGGCCACTGTGGCCCATGGACGTGTGCAAGACCAGGGGCGTCACACTCGCACTGCCGACCCTGTTAGAACACATAATTTCTGTGCCGTCAGTGTAGAAGATAAAGCAGAACAAGCCTTAGATCTTCCCACTGACAGCACAAAAACTCTGTAGTGAGCTCTGGCTACCCAATCATCGCCGGGAACTCAACACGAGATTATTATGACCGCGGTATTCTGTAGGGCGGCGGTTCTTCCCCCAGCGGTACTTCCCCAGTCGGACTGCTTAATTGGACAGAAATACATACCTAACATACCCCCTATAAGACTGTCATATTCGTTCAGCTATCGCGACCGACGGCTTAACGTGCTGTCGAGACACGACCGGACCTATGCAAATACCTATACGAGTATTCATGCATACAATTATTCCTGCGTAGCAACCGCTACGTCCTAGGAGCACTATTATAAATTAGGATAATTATGTTAAACTAACGATTCTGAACCGATACTTCTTTGGCCTCGCCTTATCCCGTTACGTGCGATCGACTTTTCCAATCATTTTACGATATTTCGTTCTCTCCTGTGCGTCGTCCTCCTTAAGCCCAAATTTCCTCATGTACTTTTGGACATTCTTCATTCGGCGGGGTATACTCATCCTCTCTTTTTTATAGTCATGCAAAGGCACTTTCTCAGGACATGTTTATCTGGTCTTCGGAGTATATGACCGTACCACCAGTCTGAAATCTTGGATCTTATCAGCTGTCTTTGCTACCTTGAAGCTTTCCCTAATGGGTTCATTACGGATTGTCTTTAAGTTTACACTCCCACCCATCGCAACATTCGCACTTCTGTTGTGTGAAATTTTTGTTCACGCATTTTCTTAATTGGCCAACATCTGTTTTATCGACCTTGCCCTTTGTTATATTATTTAGGCATTTTTGCATCACACAAAAGCCCAGTCAGCATGTGCCACCTGTTCCACCCCGACGCTATCCGTTTGCCTATGTCCGCTTTAATTTATCCATCCTCTGATATTACTGAACCTAGATATTTGAAAAATTTTGCCCTCGGTAGTGCTATGTTATCGAACATGATATTTGCACTAATGGCCGCATTCGGGTTAAAGTTACAGAACATGAATTCGTTTTCCGTGTTACTAAGTGACTCTCTCCATTGCTCAAGGTTTTCTTGTATCTCATGAAAGTTAGCTGAAATAAGGGCCTCATCATCAGCAAATAAAAGGTTCCACGGAGTTAGTTGTTGGATTTTTACAGTAATATAATTCATATCGATGTTAAAACGGGGCTGAGGGCACTACCCTGATGAATACCAACTTTAATGTCCAAACTTTTGGAAGGTCCCAATGGAGTCTTAATGTATGTCTTAACATAATTGTACATCTCCTGAACAAGTCTTACGTAGCATTCGGGGATTCCGTGTGATCTCTTAAGGCTAGCCTCTTAAGGCTATCCCGAGAAGTTTGTGTTTCGAGAGGTTCAAGAGATTCTGGACCGACACTGAATTGTGGAAATCGACGTGAGTGAAGCAGCGGGTATCAGACTAGTCAACATAATACTATAATATTTTGAATTACAATTCTACAGCAGCTTTCCATTTTCTTCAATAGAGCTGAAGAATTTTCAATAACGAACGGATTTATACTCACGCATCGGCATGCATTGTTTCAGAAGCGGTATGGCATGAGCGGTGCGGTGGGCGCGACATGCGGCGCGCGCCGCCCGCGCAACCCGCCGCCGTCGCTATCGCGCTCTCGTTGTTGTTACGTCTCGTCAACGCAGGTGTGTACCTTTATAATACAATTCTTAATATAGTACGTTAATCTCGGTTGAATGCATTTCAATTTTATAATTTGGAGCCCGGAATCCACTTTTCTACTCTTACTTTTGACTTAGCTTATCTTTCGAAGGAAAGACTGCCCCGAATCTCGTCCGTTAACCAGCAGGTATACCACTCAGCAGGTGAGGTGAGGTTGGATCCCGAAGATCTTGGTGTGCCTCTCATACACTTTTATACAATTCTGTAGAATAGCAAGTGGATAGGACAAACAGTAGCAAAGTTTTTCTGATCTTAGTGAATGCGCTGGTCGATTTTCAGTAGCAGATAGTGTAATTTTTATATGTGTGAATACTGTTAGAAGGCAACATTGGATGAAAAACAACATTGAAGAAAATTTAGCGTGATAATTGCTTCTTTTAATACCTAGGTACATAATGTTGACATCAAATACAACTCACTTAAAATCTGTAGTGTTTCGTATACGTGATGCCTCATCGCCTTCGTCGCTTCATTAAGCAAATAAATACTTGCTCGATGGTTCGCTTATTCGGCTCTATGTATGACCCCAATGTGGATTTAGTATGTTTCTAACTTTTCAATTTACTCCTCATCTATTTTGATCCAAGGCATCCAAGAAATCTAAACCGTTTTGGTTCATGTCTCTTACGGATAGACAAGTGACTCGTTTTTAAATTTAGAAGTTGAGTCTTGTAAAAGCCTAAATTTATATTTTTTTATTTAGATATCAGCTGTAACTCCTTTAGATTGAGAGGTATGTATATTATATTTTTGAGCCCCATAGTTTTACCATCAAAAATTTCAAGACTAAGGGCCTACCAAACGCACAAGTTACACCACAGATTTACCTGCATTGGGCCGGTTTATAACCAAACCGGTCTACGTAGGCAAATTTGTTATACCTATATATGCCTATCATTTCGAACTTCACAACTGAATTAGTCCTCACAGTGCTTTCGTTAACTATCTAGATTGATAAGGAATTCTCATTAGTCATGTAATCGTCTTTCCTCACCCAAAAACCATTGCTTTCTTCTAATCTACGTTGTGTTGAATCAAATCGTGTATATTGAATCCTTTTTCTTGTGCTTTTAGAGTTCAAGATATATAATGCTTAAGCAATCTTTTATACTGAGAGTAAAGATCCCTTTTTAGAATATGTACATTAATGCTAGCAGTAAAAATTATCTAGTGAAACAACAACATGACCTAAATGTATTTTGATATTGTTTGTAAAGTAGTCCTTAATTACTTTATAGTCCACTTACGGTATGAACCCCGAACCCTAGGCCTACGAAAATATTGATAAACTTACCTCTGAAAGTTTCTTCACAGTTGTTAAAATATTATGTAAATGATAACAGTATTAGCATATTTCATGAATTAATTTGTGCTGGACGAGTAGAAATCATTTCTTTTATTTAAGAGATTTAGTAAGACAAAATAAAAATAATGGCACAATTATTAGGCAAGATTTTTTTATACCACTGAAGTGGCAGACCTGCACACGGCCCACCTGATGGAAGATGGTAACCGTGGCCAATGGACACAGAGATTTTCTGTGCTGTCAGCGTAGAAGATAAAGCAAGAATAGCCCTTGGTCTTCCCGCTGACACCACAAAAAATCTCCTGTGAGCTTTGGCTATCCTACTCACCGCCGAGAGCACATAAGTATCATCGACATAAGTATTTTTATTTGTTCTAGGATCAATGGGCCCCGGTATCCCGGAAAACATAACCGTGACGTTTTTGAATCCCACCACAGTGAGGGTATCCTGGTCCACTACTGCAGACCTTGTAGAAAAATATGACGTCACATATAAACCTTCAGACGCGAGGTAAGAGTTTGTTTGCAATTATTGTTGAATACTTTCGCAATTCAAAGATGTGGCATTTTATTTACTTATACTTATTTGATGTGATCATGATTAATTCTTAATGTATTTAATTCACCTGTGTGGGTAAGCTGAAGGCAAAGTCTCAGGAAAGAGGGTCTCCATTACATACATTCAGTCTTTGATTTGCGAAAGATCTACCTATATCTAATTCTTTGTCTATTGTTTTAGTCTTGTCTGCTATTTCTAACACAGTGCGCATACTGTATGGATGTTTATAATTTATATGTATTTTGTTATTCGCTTTAAATATACTTTAACTGAGTTTAACAGCAGTTTTGTGAAACTCTGTTCACGTTACAAAATCTGAAGTTTTAAGTTTTTCTTTTGCTATTAGTTGTCAAAATAATGTGTTTTATGATTTCTATGTACGTAAATTACGTGTAAAAATTTATTCGATGATTAAATTAATGAAATAGGTATATAAGAAGGGCAGGTTAAAACTACTCAAAACCGGCAGACTTGCATAAAAGGTTTAACGTTAGTAGAGGAAGTTCTTGAAGTATGTCAGAATAGAAGCAGACCTCGGAGGGAGAAAGTCGTGAGGTACATATATGAATAATATTTTATGTAGTGTTTTTATAAATCAAACTTATGCTACCAGCAAACGAGCTCATGATCCGTCTAATGGTTAGTGGTGTGACTATAAATAATCGCTGCTGTACTGGAGGTGTCAGTCGTGCGTTTATTCAATAATACACACGCACCATAAATCGCTCTGACTTTGATAAGACGTATATACCTAAACGCGTACAAATCTACCCTTTTTTTACGTGTGCTATATACCCATGGATACCACGGAGCCGTAGGTGGAGGTTATGTCGGACTCAAACCGTCTAAAACACTCGCCGTCTGTGAGTGCAATGCTGAAGGTGAGGTAGCTAGTGCATATCTCTCGCACCCCGCCTGACCCAGGGCCATCACTTTCTTTCTTTGATCTGGACCGCCTCGGGCGGGGGAACCTCGGAGATCCCAACTCTTATCCGGTATAGGGGGGCGCGCACCGCGTGCCGCCACTGCGGCTCGTACAAAACTACCCGTCAATATCGAAATGCTATCTGAAATTTATTCAACTAACAATTAAAAGAAGATTATGGTAGTTGGTGGTGACAAAAGTATAATTTTACTCCTTATTATACTCATCTTCAGACTTGACGATGAGTTATTCGAAACATGTTGTATTATTATAAACAGTATGTACAGACCTGACGATGAGTTATTCGAAAAATGTCGTAATATTATAAATTAAATATTAGTATTTATATTATACAGTGATAAAACTAAATATAATTGTGTGGAACTTGTAAAGTGAGTTTTTAATATATATAAAGATAGTAAAATGAAGTTCCATCAAGAAGGTTCAACAAATTCAATCAACTACATAACTACAGTTCATTGACGGATAAAACATCTTACACTGTATTTTCTCCTTTCATCGTTAATTGTTTGACCCCTTAGATAATTCAGTATCCAATAAAATCTCTTCTTACTTATCATTGGTTACTATTATTGAATGTTGGAGTGCCCTCAAATATAATTGAGGCACTTGTGACAATTGGATCAAGAGATTTAACTAAAGCTTCTGACAATAATTGCTTGGGTCTCTGAAGGGTTTACTGATTCAAACTAAATAATTATTAGACTTGTCGAATGCTTATCGCAATTGTTTCAGATTTGCTTCTGCAAGGTAAGCAAGTAAATAAAAAGAGAGTGAGAAGTTAATTTGAGATTTAATTAAAAAAAAATAGTTTTGCGTGTAATGAAGTTAGAACACCGCATGATGATGTACAACAGAACTATGTGGCGGATTGTATAAACGAACCAATTCGTTTTATTCCCAGGTGTATAACTAAACAGCTGCAGAAAAATTACACTCAGCTTTTAAAACATTTTAAGTTGAATGAATTCAGAACTAAGTGTTTACTCGAGTAAGCAAATTATAGTCCATAAGATCTTGTGGTTATTTAGGAATTGGATAACATTCTACAAGATCATACATTTAAAATGCATTTACTTATAATTTTTTATGCAAATGCATTTTATATGATGTTGAATCGTCGTTCTCCTACTTTTTCCATTGGTTATCGTTTAAATAATTATAATAACAAAACAAACAAAATCTTTTCAAAACTACTTTTTTGTTAGTCAGTTTCAACGATAAACATTGACATCTAAGTAGTGAGCATTTTATTCGTTGCCTAGTGTCAAGCAAAATTTTCCCTAGTATGTAAGTCGCAATTCGTAATTTCATATTCCCCTGGGTACATGGCAATACAGGTATCGTGATAGTCTCAGTCACAAAATAGAGATGGAATGACTAAAATTATTGCAAAATATGATATGATGTAAAATAATTGTAATTTCAATATTTAAGTTACGAACTTTGACTTTACCATAAAGTGAATTATAACATTCACGGAAAACTTTGATAAAAGTTCTTATTTTGGTTTGAAATTTTGACATGGCATGGCATTATAATATTATAATTAACTACGAAGATTCATTATCGTCATCATTGTCTGCTTACATTTATTTTGTGTCACAATAACATGTCATTTTCGATCGATGGTGTCTAATCAAGTATAAGGTTAAAATGCTTTTCACATTGTCATTTAAACACATTAAGTATCCTATTCTTACTTATATAGTCATCCCTTTAATATTTTTTTATCCCTTTATTTTTTTTTTCGTATTTTTTTATTCATGACAGTTGCTTGAGCCGTAAACTATTCATTTCCATTGCTGAGAAAAGAGTACGAATACGTAAAAAAATAATACGTGTAAATTAATATCACATAGTGAGCAATAATACTTTTTAAACCGTATATTACATATTACTGTAACATTTACATCAAATATTTACTTTAAAAATACAATATCAAGTATATCCATTTTTGATATTAGTCAACACGTATTTATTTATTACGTAGTACCTACGCATAAAAAAAAACACAGATTGTGTTAAAATGACATTGTAAATATTATTTTTAACTTATACTTGGTTAGATACCATTGATCGGCGTGTTTGCACATATGAATATAGACACTCTACTAAATTACATAATAACGGAAAACTGATGGCTAACATGGTTTGACCAATTCCAAAAGTTTGAAATTTTGGTATTCAGATCATTTTGAGTACTTTAGTGGTTAACATTTTTCTGATGCTGACTGTACAAAGAAAATATTCTCACGCATAACTAAATAATTCAAAGTTATGTCCTTATTTCGATTTCGTATTCCTGCTGATTTCTGTTAGGCATAATCAACAATATGAGACGTTACATAATACGGAATGCTAATATTCCAGTTCCATTTCGCGTCAGTAAATCACAGAATTTGACGCAAAGAGACGAGTCAAAGTACTCATTTACCTGTTAAGTAAATTTCATTAAAACGTTGTAACTGAACACCTTTTGCCTCTCGGAATGTGCTGTACACTATGTACTTATTACTGTTTAATTTTATATTGTTAAGTTCCTAATAGTTAAAACTAACGGCAATCATAAAAAGAACTTAAACGATTTATGAAAAAATGATGAGATCAGTAATCCAAATTTAAGATGTTGATAGAATCTTCTAAGCATATATATTTGAATTTTAGACTACACAGAGTTTGATGTCATGTGTACTGATTGATGTAGGTACAGATTCTCCAGTAAATGCTGTCTTGCCCTGATCTCTGATACTTTTGCGAAACTAACCTAATAAGGAAGAACCCGAAGCTATCCAACATAATATACTCAAGTAGTTGAATGTGTCCATGTTAGTCACCCATTCAATCTGCCAACGACCCCTAAACGATGTGTCGGCCTTTGTTAGGAAGACAATAAACGTCACTTATAAAACGAATTAACTCATTATTCTTCTCACAGGCTTACACATCAGAAATAACTGAATACATCTTAAACTAGAAAGCATCTTTTGTTGTTAATCGTACGTTCATTTATTACGCTTATTAAGTGCCTTAATGCTGCAATTATTTTACTGTTTCCTTTGTGATGAATATTATAGAACCAGTTTTTACTCAAGTGAAACCATTGAAGTTATAATTTTTGAATGACTCAATTAAATTAATCGTGTACCACGTAGTTTTAAAATCATGTTTTCAATTTTAATAAAACAATATCATAATCTAAATTTAAATGTTTAATGTCTTCAGAGATTTTCCGTCACAAAATCTTATCAACTTCTCTCCTCGAGAATTTTATTATGCTTAATTATTCGTAACTAAACTCGATCAGAAATTATCTTGTAAAACTCAACTTTGGAAAGTAATTAAAACGTGATTATTAAAACAAATATATTTTCCAACTTAGAGATAGAATTATAATAAGTCGTAGACTCGTCGTAGACGTAATAGGTAGGTATAATAAAATAGTTACCAACGTTAGTATATTTTACTCTTTAATGGCTTTATAAATTGATACCCTTCGGTAGGTACCAGTAATTAGGAGTTGACAGTTTTTAATCAGTAGGTACGTATACAATAAAAGACTTATTAGAAACACTGGTGCTTTAAGCAATTAGTAAAACACTGAAATATCATTAAAATGTGTTCAGTAAGCTAAAAATATAGCACAAAGTACGAAATAATATTACCTATAGTTAATTCTCAAGAAATTTCGATGATTGAAGACTTAGCACAGTTTAGTTTTGAGCGCATTAAATGTCGAGCCCTGGTAGAGAGGAAATTAATTTTGATACTGAGGACACACCTGTTATAATTCATTTGCACATAAGTATTGCACGAATACTTGGCTTATTCGTGTAATACCTATGTATACGTTTTGATACATTATGGGATAAAGGATGTTGGTATCGATGCATAAAACTAAATAGACCAGATTCTGATTCATTGATGTATCAGGGGTCTTCTATAGTTTCTTTCTCATTCTCCTTTATTCCTTCTTCATCTACAGAAAGAAAAGTACCAGTTAGTACAGGCATGTTAATAGTCTTCAATACGCACAACTGTTAATAAATCAAATGGGTCACGTGTATGAGTATATTGCCAATTTATCAATAAATATGAACTGAATAAAAATACTGAAACGTAGGCATATAATTTCTCAGTCGTGAACGTCTGTAATTTGCAAGTCGCCGACTCCATAAAAATCGTTTTAGGTCCCTTTTCAAGAACCGTTTAATTTTTGAAGGCATATTATATTAAGACTAATCTTTCTTGTAAAACTAGATAATATCAATGTTAAGAATATGCGCACATACTGGTATATGTGAATGAACATGAGGTAAGACACGACGGTATTTCCGTCCAATTGAGCAGTCCGACTGGGGAAGTACCTCTGCCTTACAAAATACCGCGGTCACAATAACCTCGCGGTGTGTTTCCGGCAGTACGTAGGGTAGTCAGAGCTCACTGGAGAGTTTTTGTGCTGTCAGTGGGAAGACCTAAAGCATGTCCTGCTTTATCTTCTACAATGACGGCACAGAGGCTCTCTGTTCTGACAGAGTCGGCGGCGCGAGTTTGACGCCCCTGGTGTTGCACACGTCCATGGTAACTACTTTCCATCAGGTGGGCCGAAAAGATGGGATTTGAATTTTAGCAAAAGCAGGTTTGAAGGAAAAAAAATAAATTAACGTACTTTCATATATTGCCAGATACAAGTACTAGAAGGAACAAAATATTCAATATTTAAATCGGAACACCGCAAACTCTTAAATATTCAACAGCTGCCAGTCGATAGTGCAAAACTAAAAGCGGAAAAGCCACTAAATAGGGAGGGATATGATAATGAATGTAAACTAGCTCGACTTTCCTGACAGAGCTGAATAAAATCTTGACATATTTTTATGAAATGAATCGGTTAAGTGTTTAAGGTGTTATAGAGAGGGGCTTTAATATGTAAGAATTTTAAATACAAAATATGAAGCAAATTCTGCACGTCAAACATTTTTCAACTTGCAACAATAAATTTAATATTAAAAATTTTATATTTTAATTTTAAAGCGCATTATTAGTCAGGAAGGTATAGATGATAAACGTGAGATAGTCGAATAGGTAAACATTTAAAAATGAGGATGGCTTGTACAATACTATATATTGTGAGAAAAGTGACCAGACACAGAGAGCATGATGTAAAGGCTTAGCTTTTCTTAAGTATGATTTCAAAGTGTTTTTTGGATGTA
This sequence comes from Eilema caniola, assembly GCA_949126895.1. Classification (NCBI taxonomy): domain Eukaryota; kingdom Metazoa; phylum Arthropoda; class Insecta; order Lepidoptera; family Erebidae; genus Eilema; species Eilema caniola. Next base: position 8,613,487 of record OX421472.1, on the reverse strand, counting down.
TTAGTGTCGAAGTGGTTCGTTTATTACACTTATGTACTAGATTGTATTAGGTTTCAATATTCTTCTGACTACCTATTTTCGTCTCTGCATATAACCATCACAAATTTACCTTTTGAAAGAGAATATTCGTAATATTGATATATAATTCTAAGGCACAAATTTTAGGTATAATACCAAACTTGTAGAAATAATACAGTACAATTGTCAACAACTAAATTGTTACCCACTTATTCTGACCCCTGTCACATCCCTCACATCCGAATTAGACCCTTACGCTAGGCTAGAGATATTTCAATGAATTCACCCATTTGTTGGTGAAGTCTGCTAAAAAATTGATACCGTACTACGTATTGAGAAACTTGGTCAATTATGCACGGCTGGCTGGAAATTCCAGCAAAAAAGGGCTGTCGTGATAATAAATGTTGACAGTTGGAAATTGGAATTTGAAAGGGTTGGACAGTGTAGTTTTGACGTTAAAGAAATCCTCGCCAAAGTGACTATCAGAAAAAAATCCCTGCTACGATTTCTAAATGATTATGTAAATGTACAGTACCTACTGTGTGTCCGCTGCCAATTATGCAGTGACGATTTTTAGTTTACCTTCATCAGATTTCGAATTTGCTTAAATCTTTAAAAGTCAATAAATGCCAACTTTAGACCAGCGTTGAAAAAAGTTTGACTTTAATCCCGCCCGAGAAATCGAAAATATTGGTGATTCTTTGTTCACATTTTGATTTGAAGTAATTTCAAAAAGAAGGTAGAATACCTAATATTCCAAAAGGTCAATACTAATAAAGGCTAAATAATCTAAATGCCAAATAAGAAAGGAGCTGAAATTGGAGAAATGTACAAAATATAGCAAACTTTGGTATAATAAACGTCAAGATTTCGAGATATTCAAGAAGAATTAATAGGTTGATTTTAGCGATTGATCATTGATTGCATTTGATCGATTTTTATCGTTTTATCGAGTAGTTAAATTATAAACGTCAAGTTTAAGGTAAAATTTAGTTGATATTTCGTCCATATGTTTAAGTTTACCTATCCCTCAGTTTACTTTAGAATATGGTTAGACCGAATCGATAGCAATGAAGATTTTGCCTACGACTTAATGAGCGTACTACTAAAAATAAGCTAACATCTGAGTCTTACATGATATAAAATACCTATAGTTAGGACGGACAAGTTCAATTAACTTATTTGGGTAAAATTTGTAGAGTTAAACGGCTTAACCCAGTTAAGTTTGAGTTGATCGCAATTAAGTTAATTGATGAAATCGGCCCTTAGTGCGAAAGTATTCCAGCTTAAAAAATTTCCATCATTGAAAATCACTCCCTAATTAATGACCGGCAATATGGCTTCAGGCCGAAACGTTCAGTGGGTGATCTTCTAGCGTATGTTAACCATATTTGGGGTTAGGCTATGGACAAGCACGGCGAGTCATTGGCAATTAGCCTTGATATCGCCAAAGCTTTCGATAGAGTTTGGCAGAAGTCGCTTCTTTCCAAGTTACCAGCCTTTGTTCTGCCTCCTAGACTGTTCGACTGGGTTGCCGGCTTATTGCAGGAGCGCCGTATTCGCGTCCTTTGTGATGGACGAGCCTCGGAGTTCTTGCAGGTAAATGCCGGCGTACCGCAGGGGTCTGTACTATCGCCAACTCTCTTTCTTCTGCATATCAATGACACGCTATCGACCGGCAGCATTAATTGCTATTTGCACGGGAGTTATCATGGACGTCCTGCGGATAAGCAGACGCATATCGCGGAAAAAAGGCAGCTTCTTGTCACCGAGCTTGACCGGATCCTGAACCACATTTCCCAATGGGGCTCTGAGAACTTGGTCGAGTTCAATGCCAAGAAGACGCAGGCATGTGCGTTTACAGCAAAGGTATCTTCCTTCCTTCCCATTCCCACTCTTCAGAGCACGCCACTGCCACTGCAGGACAACCTCAATATCCTCGGTATGGATGTTCGCTGCAAACTGAACAACAAAAACTACATCGAGAGTATCATCAAAGCAGCCTCGCGTAAACTCGGCGTCCTGAACAGAGTGAGACGGTTTTTCGCGCCGGAGCAACGGTGTCTTCTTTACAAGACACAAATTCGTTCCTGCGTGGAGTACTGCTCACATCTCTGGGATGGATCCGCAAAGTACTTATTAGATGTTCTCGACAGGCTGCAGCGACGTGCGGTCCGCATTATCGGAAGTCCTGAGGTCACGAGTACCCTCGAGTCTCTGCAGATGCGTAGAGATGTTGCTTCCTTGGCAGTTTTTTACCGTCTCTACCATGGTGAATATTCTGAAGAGCTATTCCAATTAGTCCCACCCTCCCCCTTCCTATACAGAACGACACGTGCAGGACTTAGATGTCACCCCTATACGGTGCAGAACATTCCTTCAGGAACCAAGCGGTTCGGTGACTCTTTCCTTTGTCGCACCATTAAGACCTGGAATTCCTTGCCAGCTCACGTGTTTCCCTCTTCCTACCTAGTCCCGGGTCCTTAACCGGGGCGTGAAAAAGCATCTGATGAGGCCGTCAAGCTGAGTGCCACCATTGTTAACGTGGCACGTGTATATAATAGTGGCCCTCTTTCTTGAGACTTTACCTTCAGCTTACCATCAGGCGAGGTAAAGTCAATTGACGTGTCCTATTTAAAAAAAAAAGAATAATCTTCAAGAACTATGGTTAGAATTTAATACTATTTAATTTTAGACTTCTTTCTACCTTTAGGAAACGATCAAACATTAATTATTCACTTTATACATGGTAATTCAGTAACATTTATGGTTTTAGCTGGGTTTTCGATAAAAGTCCGTTTTCAATGTTATTATGTTTCAGAAATAGTTTACAAAGTATCACAAAAACTTTATATTTTGGCTTTACATTTTAGTGACCTGCTTTTGTCAATATAATGAAAAAAATTCTACACAAATAAAATCAAAATCAAAATCATTTATTGCTGACCAAAGGTATTACAATAGTATTTAGTACATTTAGAAAGTCCTCGTCGGCCTACCTTGTTGGTATGCAAGAATACATTATTACATTTATTATCAAAGAAAAGTCAGGAGATACATGTCAATAATAATAAAATGATGTCAAGGAAAATTATTAATTGTAGGTAATCACTTAGTAGTTAGTAGCATTTCTTTGATAGAAATGTAATAGTTCATGTAGACGATTCTTAAATAGATTAAAATTTAATGTTTTCATTTCTGGAGAGACTTTGTTAAAGATTACTGGCACCATGCAATAGACACTTATATGCAAAAAGAGGATATCTATTTACCAGACTGGCAGACAGGCAGGTTTGATTACACAAAACAGACCTAATTTATCATTAGATAACTTCACTACTCGTCAAACCGTCCTTCTAAACTTTAATGCTGTGATGCAGGCTCATATGATCTGTTTCAGGAGATTGGCATGTCGCTGACGTAATTGGGTGGCCACGAGCCTGATAGCACTTCAACCAAACGTGGAATCATACAATTTCTAACGTAGAACTTATTATTGGATCTCCGTTGGCCCTGAAATGTAATAAGCGATATTTCTTTTATCTCTGCCAATGTGAAGAAAGAAAATATTTGTACTTTTATATTGCGTAGTAGGTACATTTATTTTTACCTTTGAACGCCTTTGTCAAATAATGTTTGTTTCGCGAAATACAATTTATTCAAGACTGCATTAAGGGGCGGTAACCCGGAACACTTTGAGTACAGCCATTTGGTTTTTGTAATGTACATTTAGGTACATGCTTGTATATGTTATGGCCAAAATAATAAATTGGGCATTATTAAAGTGCCTGGGTATTATAATAAATATGGACTTTGCTTACCTCGACATGAATAGATATACCTAGGCTAGAAAAGTAAGGCGGGAGCGGAGAGGAGCGGAAAGGAGCATAGCTCCCGCATGAGTCTTTGTGGTTCATTTTTTAAATGTATGTATTTTAAGCGTATGCATGAAACGTAGTTGAGTCGTCATGAACCTGAGTCTGATTAATATTTAAGCTCTGTTATTTATCATATTGGCCAACTGATCACTTGGTGCATAACGTATACATTAGGTGAAACATTTAATTAATAGCAGTTAGTACTATCGCTGTGTCAATTAGGTATGCAAATAATAGCCTGTTTCGTTCAGCTTGCGTTTACATTAAAATTGATGAACTTTTATTTAATAAAAGGAAACCCATTTTGCCTAAGTTAAATAATTCCAATAAAGTATTTACCCCACTTTTAGGATTAAATGCTTCTACAGATTGAAATGGAAAGCCCTCGAGCTTCGGCTATTCAACAAAAATCATTTAAACCTATTCACAAAAGAAGAAAAGGTCTCATATTTATACGTCGAACAAAAAATGAAATTAATTTACCATATTTAGAAGTATATTACCTACTTTCTACACAATAAATGGAGCACTCTCGAGGTATTCTCGCCAATTTTATTATAACCTATAACCTATTCAATAAAAAATGGGCTTTGAAATCGGTTCACAATTAGTAAAGATATCAAATCAAGAAATGTATCTAAAAAATATACAATAATCGAATTAATGTTTTTTTTATCAGATTGTGTATTCAATTCTTCAGCGGTAAACAACAGCAAAAAATCAAATTACATTTACTGATAAACTATTAGTTACTTTATGTATACCTTTGCCTGTATCTAAGAAAAGAACAAGACATCCCAATTTTAAATTTACAAAACAAAAGCCATATCCTCTTTATGCGAATAAATTTAATTTACATATGATTGCGTTTTTAAATTCCCTTTGTAGCCGTTTTTGAATAAAATATGGTATTACAATTATTTTTTTGGCATCGTACCGGAAAAATAGGGCGAAAAGTAATTATAACTCCGAGGAAATGATATTACGTGTAAGCGCATTTTGTAGGCTGTGTTAAGGTTCCAAGAAATATTACTGGATTCATAAGAACTGACAATTAATATATTTTTCTGAATTTTGTAAACTTTTTCTTATCAATATTAATACGTTTTTCGATAATTTCAAATCCAACAATAGAATTCATCATTCTCCTATAGCAATAGTCTGGTAGTTTCCAAAGACACTTTGAGACGTTTATTATTGAGAGTGAGCGAGAGAGAGGTAAAACCCTTAAGGCCCTGTATTCCTGCAAAAGTAGGCATTTATCGCTATCCCGGCTGGTCAGAAAATATTACGAGCGGCCGCAGTGACGGTGCACTCGGTGGTGACCCCGCCAGCGACACAATATAGAAATAAACAGTAGGAAAACTTGATTTGACTATGAAAATTAAATGCAGGTTTTTAACTTTATTTAGTTTCGTGAATAAATTAAGTAAGTAATAAATAGTAATTGAAATAAATACTGAATGAGTTTGAGAACTGTTTGTTCTATGCTTTTAGTTGCTTGGGAGAAAGTTAACTTACAGTATAATAATAGTAATGTTTGTACATTTACAAACATTTGTTTGAAATGATGCCAACGGTTACTCTATATCACCGCACCGCTCGTCATCGACAGAGCATTCATACTTACACTTTGGCACCTGATTGGTTACGTGGACAGTACGTACGGTTTCAGAAGAATTTCCTCCCGCAAACGATTTCATTGTGGACTGAAGTCCCTGCCGAGGTATTTCCTAGGGACTACAGTATGAAATTCTTCAAAAAGGTAGTGAATAAGTTTATTAAGGGTCGGCAACGCGTGTGTGATTCCCCTGGCGTTGCAGGCGTCCATAGGCTACGGGGACGCTTGCCATCGGCGGTCTGTTATGAGGTGGCAGACAAGCACACGGCCTACCTGATGGAAAGTGGTTACCGTGGCCTATGGACATATGTAACACCAGGCGAGTCAAAGGAAGTCAGTGGAAGACAAAGCATATACCGTATTATAGATAAATTACACCTACCACCACAAAAAACCGTGCCCATCACACAAAGATTTGTCCTGGGTGGAATTGGAACCCACGGTGTCTGTCTCAGTACTCAGGGACACTAAAACTGCAGAATTCTTACTGAAACCCTACAACGTCGTTATTTAGTGTAGTAAACCTAAGAAACAAGGGTGTCAATGTAGGTTGATGTAAGAGATTACAATATAATATATTTTTATCTATTTATGTAGTTAGTATATTTAGGTCGTTTATTTCAAATATTGTTTTGTATAAAGGGATGTAATGACTATGTTGATTGAAAGGTATCAAATTAAATAAATTTAGATACCTAGTAAATGTAAAATATTAATGAACATAATCTCAAAATACTTCAAAGTTTATTTCTTGTGTACTTGTACCCGGTTGCAAGTCTGAGTCTGGGTCAGAAGATGATAAAACTATGGACTCTACACAATTAACATTTTCTATTTGTGGCTGATGGTAAAGCGTTTGCTAACGTTAGGCAGGGGTACTGATATAGATAAAATATGAATAATCCAAAAAATTGAGAGCTGCTTTGGTTGTGCGGCGTACTTAATTATGTTTTTGGGTGTGCTGAATTCGAAATTGATTTTTGTTTTGTCATAGCACGTCACGGTTTTTTTACAATGTATGTCAGTAGGTGTCAATTTTGAACAATTTACCATTTCTACAATCTTAAAATAAAATATAAAAGACTAAACAGATTAACAAATCTTTTTTTTTAAATAGATAAAATTTATAAGTAAGTATTAAAAGTATTTATTTTTCCCAGTAAGACTCATTTTGCTTATGTGAACCAGCTGAAAGGTATCTCTGAAGCGTCCAACAGCAGTCTGCTATCATTGAAACGCTCTTATCTGTCAGGTTACCATATCTTTTTTGTTTCTTGATGAAGCTCACACAGGGCGTTCATTAGTTAAAAACTTATGATATAACGATCTGCATACATTTAAAAATATTAATGAAAACAAAATTTTACTTATTATTTAATTCCTCAAATTAACCCAATGACACCATTTTTCTGATAAAACTTAGCGTTTTGCAAAAATACCTGACGTCCTGGAAATTTTTGAGATTTTTTTAACGCTCAGAACACCCAAATGCATATACCTAAATCAGTTGAAAACATCCATGCAGCATTATTGTTTTAGACCTGTGAAATCGTAAGTAGTACATCCTCAGCAGTTATACTGATGTTTTTATACTATGGCGCGGCGCTATGAACGTATTTTAGGTATGATCATTTGATAAATTATATCTTTGGAGTGCATTTCTTTTTATTAGTCATTTTTATGGTTTTGTACGACTTTTTTCGCTTGCGTTGTTTATTCCCCGCATTGAATAACTTGCAACAATTTATTATAAATACGTAACACCGATTGATTGGTGTACGAAACTGTCGCGCAAAACTGACACAGGTCTGACTCCGGTAAGCGCCAGCGCGCGACTGGTGTGACTGTTCGGGCCTCAGCGGCGCGAGCACTCGCGAATTTTGTAGGTATTTAAACATAACTTTAAAAATTATTTAACAATATAGTCAAACTCTACGAACATGTCTATACATATGTAGTGCCTTTAGTTGAGTACAAAAATTTAATAGAAAATACCAGTAGTTTAGTCATAATATAGAAAAAACAATTACGGAAAGGGGTAACTTTGGGATTTTTTTCAATCGAGTGAAGTTCATTAGATCTGGTAACTGGATTCGAAAATGACTAGACTAGATCCTTAACTAATAAATGTCTTTTTTTCGAAATTTAAAACGCTTTTTTCTATGATTCAGATGGTTTTAAAGAACTCAAAAGCGCGGCCTCTGTTGGAATACCTAGCCTTAATAAATCGTGAAAGGATCTGTTAATAATAGTTCAATTACCATTACCAGTGCTCTTCGAGGAGAGGAACCAATTCCACATAGTCGGTATTAATTATTTAGTACTGACATTTTCTAATTATAAGACTTAGAACAGATAGAATTGAACTGCCAAGACCAGCACTTCGGTGAAAATTAAATCAAACAATCGTTCGACACGCTTTCTATCGAATTATCTTTATAAAGAGCTATATCACGCTGTCTGCACCTAACTCTAGGAGTCTTTAACATAGTTATCAATTTGTCTAGTGCAAGAACATCTCTGCACTTATTAAATCTTTTGTCTGGAGCTTTTAGCCGCTGGTGGTTTTCCGAGAATTTGCTTATATTATGGAGTGTTGATGTAGCGTCATATATATTTATTTAATTCTTTATTGTATACACACAATACCTACAAAGATCATACAATATGTAAAAAGACGAGCTTAACTTAAAATGTGTTCTCTCCTAGCAAGCCTTTGAGTAGCAGAAAAATATATGGTAATGAAGAGAGATGTGAAGTGCACAAAAAAAATTCCACAAAAAACAGAAATAAGCGTTTCCACACCGGGACATTATACATATATACACACATACCTACATAGCATACATATTATATTCATACATATACCTACACATCTATAATACACATACATAGACATATACGCAAATATAAATAAGTAAATATATAGACATATGCTGACTACATTATTGTTTTAGGAAATGTTCACTAGTTCTTTTCCTGAAGATGTCCAGATTATTACTACCGCGAATAGAGTGAGGTAGTGAGTTTTAATGACATACAGATCGTACCGTAAAGGATCAATCTTAGCAGCTGGATGTGTGTGTAGGTGTCCGAAGCAGACAAGAGGAAGAAAGACGACAGGGTTTGTCCCTGGGCACAAGATACTCAAAGAGTTCCCGTAAATAAGTTGGAACATTAGGATTGTGAACAACAGTATAGAGAAAGTTAGAATGTGAAGGTACGGCGCTGCCGAATAGGGAGCCAGTTCAGTTTTTGCGATATTCCGGAACATGGTCGTATTGTCGAAGGCCAAACACAAAACGAATTCCCAAATTTTGTAGGCGCTCAAATTTGTTCAGCAGTTCCCCCGATGCATTGAGAAAGCAGACATCAGCATAGTCTAACAGCCAGAGTAGAAGAGATTGTGCAAGAGTCACTTTAGTCTGATGAGGTAGGAGTTTCTGGAGACGTTTGAGAGATTGAAATGAACAATATACCCTCCTACTTACCGCCGCGATGTGAACATCCCAAGCAAGCATTGGAGTCAATGTGCACGCCTAATTTTTTTGCACTTTTGGGGTAATTAATGACTACAGTATCATACGTTAGGTACTGGAGGCAGAGAATCATGATTCAGGAGGTGGAGCATGTATCTACCACCAACAATAAGTGCTTGAGATTTTTTTGGGGAAAGTCGGTATTGATGTTAGTTCATCAGCTTTGAAGTGTCGATATAGCTGCAGGTCGTCTGCATAGAGATGATAATGCGACGTTTGGACCTTCGTGATGGCGTTTATAAAAACAAAGAACAGAAAAGGAGACAGGGCGCCACCCTGGATAACGCCTGTTACTAACTCACTACAATCGGAAGAAACGCCATTCACTCTAACTGTAAGTGTTCCTAAAGATAGGACTACATATTATACTTTTATAATATTCTGATTACTCCTGTAATAAGAACTATCTAAGGAGATACTTTCATACCGCATATTTAGGTAATATCCGATAAAGAATGATCATTCGCTTCAATTGCATTGAACAAAAACAATGATAGCAAATGCTTATGTATTTCACTGCACCGGGGTGCTGTAACCATGTATGTTGATTGCAATAAATAAACAATTACCCATCAAAAATGAACACATCTAAGAACATTTAGTAATAGGTATTTAGATGCTGTTTTCATTTGCGTGGTGATTTTTTTACTCGTTTGATGCTATAGATTATACACACAGGCCCTTACTAATAAAAAATATACAGAGTATACTCATAGAGCTGTTATGTTAAAATTTCCATATTAATTTTTTACCTTTATTTCTGCCATAACCCTTGTACATACCCTGTGTATTTTTTATTCGTGAGGTGTATATAATATTCGTATCATCATCATCATCAGATGAACATAGGCCTCTCCCATAGACTTCCAGAACGACCGATCTAACGCAGCCCGCATCCAGCGACCCGCGACCTTGATGAGGTCGTCCTTCCACCTGGCCGTTGGGCGTCCTACACTACGTTTGCCCGTACGCCGTCGCCATTCCAGAACTTTTTTGCTCCATCGACCATCTGTTCTGCGCGCTATGTGTCCCGGCCACTGCCACTTCAATGAGGTAATCCGCTGGGCTACGTCGTCGGTTACTTTTGTTCTCCTACGGATATCATCTTTCCTGACGCGATCGCGCAGGGAAATATAGCTCGTTGAGTGACTTTGAGCTTTTTTAAGAGACCCATAGTGAGGGACCACGTTTCAGATCCGTAAGTCATCGCGTAATATAGTATATATTATAATATTCGTATAGTATAAATCAATATACGTATTTATGCTTTAATGTTGTGTTTTAACCAATTATAAAACTGATGACCAATTATAAACAAATAATAGTAAGGTCAATATGTTTGACCCTTTTACATTAAGTTTGGACCTGACTTCTATGTAACGTGATCGACGCCAGGTATACACTTAAAGTAAACGGGTATATTATACACGTATACACAATAAGTAACATCTATAAGTGTTTAATTTTATTTGCATGTCAAGTATAGGAAAGACATAAGATTCAACTGCATGCTTTCAGCTGGTATTTACCCTTCGTTGACCTGTCTGTGGGGACACGCACTGAAAACATTCAATCTGTGGAAAAACGAATGAATATTAGAACATCCTCAGCACTTGGTAGGTTGGTGACTTCTATACATATTTTAAAGGCACAGGCCAAACACGGTTTGCGATGTGCTATGTGTGAGTCTATTCGAATATGTATTATATTCTATTAGGTGCTTATATAACTATATATTACTGCTAAATCTATTTTCAGTTATTAGAAAATATTTTGCCGAAAAATAACAGTTATGAGGTTCGTGCGTGTGTTTCAGTAGGCCCTCAATTAAATCTGGTAAGAATCGGGCTCTAGATATTTTTAAGTGTGATTATATGGGTTCTAAAGTGGGATAATAATGACTGATAGGTATCTTCTTAGAGGATGTACTAACTCTATCTTTATAGCAAATACTTAAATCTTGTTATTCATGAACTATTTGTTAGGTAGTAATAAAAAACAAATCATGTTTTGCGCATGATTATAATCCATGTACTTCACAGTAACCCCAATTCAATAAACTGTTTTAGCATTTTGACAATCATTTGGTAAGTAATTTTACTTTTTATGCCAAATTCAGATGTAATTTATTCCGGATAAGTGTCACTGTGACAAGGGTGAATAAGTGCTTTTACTCGTTTTAAGTTGGTATTAATAAACTAAAGAAGGAAAAAATAAAAATGTGTTTCCACGGCTTCTAGGTTTTTGTTTAATCGTATTTAGATTATATTCTTACATTTAATTAGGTACCCACCGGCATTTTTCTTTTAGTTCAGTTGAAAGGCCATGAAATGTAATATTGTATGCAAAATAACGGGCATTTATCAAGAATAAACGCTAATAATTTATTCATACATCTATTTGTCTAAGAAACGAAATGCAGGGAACTGGAGAGGGCTAAGATGTGTGTAGTTAGGCAATTGTTTTAAATTTATTCGAGCTCAATTTAGACACTTGGGAGATTTTACTTTGCGTTACGCTCATTATGTGTGGCGTTATTTGTGAGCTTAGCTAATGTTTCTATTGAAAACAAGCGATGAATTCCATTTTGCCAACATAAATAAGCGCGATATCAGCGAAAAGTTTAAATTTATTGCAGCTTTTTTTAAAGGAAATAGCCTGAGACTACTCTTACGAAATATTTTGCAAGTGACCTAAGTACAAAAATAGACACATTCTAGCTAAATTGATGGTTAAAGGAGCTACTTGCTCTTTTACGTCACCGGTCAAAGTAGGTACATCTACTAATCTCGATATTAACTTCATTCTGTGGGTATTAGTTCGTTGTTGAACTTGTTTCTATCCGCAGAGTTCTATTACCGACAAAGTTCCAAGAATCTGAACTTTAGAATTGTTTGAATAGGATTTATGGATCATAGTCAGGATATACGGGCGCAGAGTTCTCATTAAGACTTCATTAATATGAGTGGAACGACGCAGTTATGAGATAAAGTTTGAGTACGTTTGGCCTTTGAAATGCTTACGGAAAATATAGTTCGATATTTAAATTTCATTTTGACTTTAGATAATGAGACCTGCATTCCAGAACAATACAAAAAAAAAGAATACAATCGTCCTCAGATCGAGTATTGAATTCATATTCAGAACTGTCGAAAATTGTCTAAGGCCCGTATGCCAGAAACATACTTCTGGCATACGGGCCTTAGACAATTTTAAATATAAGATGTTATTTTTTTATTGAGTTAGAGTCATCAAACATTGTCACAGTGTGCCAGTTAAAACTACACCTAATAAAGAGGTAGATAAATTTGAATGAAATTTTGAAGCATTTACTATGCTAACTTTTTAAATCGATTAAGAATAGGATCATTCATTGTTTCCGATATTTCGTATAAATGTCGGTAGATGCCACCCACCGTCGCCCTAAGACGGTAATATAGGAGAATTTGGATAGCTTCAGGTGTGGCCCGGTGGCTCAGTGGTCAGAGCATTCCCCCTGTAAGGGAAGGATCGTGGGTTCGAGTCCCACCTGGGCATTCACTTTTTCCTATTCTTAATCGAAGTAGATAAATTTTTTAAAATTTTTAGCCATCTATATACTGTACACGTTTGTACACGATTCTATACAGCTAATTTCAGAATGAGAATTTACTAAGAGAAAAAATGTAATAAGCATTATCGTTATGCTAAAGTTTATTCAAAATAATATTAAAATTGCCCGATTTTGGAACGAAGATAGAGGTGTGGCGTAAATTGTACCTACACACATATCTCTAGTAAACTTGACAATAATCAGCTTTTTGTTACTGATTTACATCGTCATATTTTGAAAACGTACAAAGTTTTATTTAATTACATGCTTGACAACTTATGAGTAAAATGAGAAAATGCTTTCCGATATACATCCAATTCCGGTACTACTTGTACCAAATTTAGCTCTGTAATGATAAATCTAAGCATGCTCAACTGTACATATAAAATATGGGTAAACTAAATAGCTAATGTGGGTTGAATTTAATATATTTTGTGAGAATGTTTACCTATTCAATATTTCAGTTTATATGCATAGGCATGTTATGGAATGTCCTTCCTTGTTGAATAATGAAATCACTTGTACTTTTCCACACTTTTTATTTGTAACCTGACCGGTTTCACCTCACGACATTATCAAAGGTTTGATAATGCCGTGAGTTGAAACCGGTCAGGTTAAAAATAAAAATAAAACGTGTGGAAAAGTACAAGTGATTTCGTTATTCAATATGTGTAGTAGATTCCACCAAGTGCCATCAATCTCCAGTATAAACAGTCCTGCCTTGTTGTCCTTGGAATGTTGTTCCAAATGAAATCTATGTTTTTTTAATTCCACTAAGGTGGCAGACAAGCACACGGTCCACTTGATTGAAAGTAGTTTCCGTGGCCTATGGACGTGTGTAACACCAGGGGATTCGCACTCGTGCTACCGACCCTGTAAACACACAGAGTTTCTGTGCCATCCGTGTAGGAGACAAAGCAGGAATAGCCTTTGGTCTTCCCACTGACAGCACTAAAAATCTCCAGTGAGCTCTGGCTACCCTAATCATCACCGGGAACACAACACGAGGTTATTATGGCCGCGTTATTCTGTACTTCCAAAGTCGGACTGCTAAGTTGGCTAGAAATACCGTTGAGTATAATACCTCATACCTAGTTGTTGAATGAAACGTAAAGACATGTTAGATAAGCAAATTTTCACGACTGACATCTAGCCTATATTTTTTGCGGTGAACATGCACGAAAAATATCGTAATTATATTGAAGATTAGAATAATGATTCAAACGATCATTTGTTACAATTATAATCTTAATGCCAGGGAAAAATAAATAGCGTAGTCACTGAATATTTCAATCGAATTCCCGGTTATGATAATAGAAACAACACAATGGAACAAAAAAGTCAAAAACCTGCCACAAATTCAGCGAAATGGGTAGGGTTGTTGCACGGAAGTTCTATTACCGATAAATTTCCTGAGGAAAGCATGGCAGGCTTTGTTGTATCGGGGTAACCCTAATTTGTTTTGATAGAGTTTTACACAATGGTGTAGATTATAGGTATCGAGAGATAATGGGCTGATATCACGTGCAAGACGTAGCTGAATGGAGAAACCGTAATTTTGTATCAGTACTGGTATTATTTATTCCTATCGTGGACCTGTGGCATCTTTTGCATAAAGTAGATGCAGAGATTCTTGTTTTTGAATGAGAACAGAAGGCCTTTATGTGTCATGGTTGTCAGATAAAACAATTCGATCCAGAATTAAAGTGTTTTGTGCTTGTTGATAATTATCATAAAATTAATCAGTTAAATCTCTGTTAGTATAAATGTTATTTGTCTGAAGTACTTTCTTATTAATAACTCATCATTAAAATTATAAGACAAGGACCGTTATATAGCAAAGAATTGCTTTCATACGCGCGTCCATCAAATCAGTGAGTGATTACATTATCTTTCCTTGTAATCCGCTTAGCTCTCACCTTATCAACAAGGGATTTATGAAGAACATACTTTATTGTAAGAACCTGTCCCTATCTAACTATATACCCTCTAGAACCTGTTCTATTAAATCCAAATATTTTTCTTTCTTCATTCTTCCCAAGAATGAGACCACATTTATTGTGAATGACTTCTCTTAGATTTTCACTTTATTAACTACTCGTACCTACCATAAAGTGTAAAATGTGATAAATTTCTTCTTTGACTGGTTTCTCTCAAATCATCTGTGTTCTTAAATGTGGTCTCATCTTTTTTCAGCTTGTCATTAGAATTCAACGAAATTGACTCATTGTACGTTAGTTACAGAGTCGTGCTGGAGGTGGCTGGCAACTCAGATGCAGTCATACTAAGCGGTTTGGAAGCCGACACACAGTACCAAGTCACCGTTGCTGCTCTTTGGGGCGGCCACAAATACAGAAGTAGGCCTATTGTCTTCCGCACGCTGGGTAAGTATGGCAGATTAAGTTTGGACATACAATCAGCTATTTTATTTACAACTGTGTAGCGAAACATTCTAATCTGGGAATTTATTTTACAACGAGTAGTCGGAATACAAACTATAATCACTTCTTCTTTTTCATTTTAGCGTTAATTCCAGTCGCATCCTAAGCTTTCAGCTCGGAGTCTGGGGTCCGCTTTACTAGTCCAACTACGGATATGGCTGAACTCCGATATTTTCCGTGAAGCGACTGCCACTGACCTCCACAACCCAAAGGCGATAGCGAAGCATTACAGTTAGATCAGTTGTTGTATTTTTGAGGGATCTAACTTCCCGTAACTACTGCCGTAGATGTTCTCATAGCAACCGGGATCGACGGCTTTACGTGCTCTTTAAGGCTCGACCACACCAATGCAAATACCCTTATTCATGCATACAAATATTTGTATTGAGCGGGGATCGAACCCGCGCCTCCCGCGTATCGGCCGCGTTCACAACTACTACGCCACGGAGGCTGCCATGAAACTATAATCACTTATGGAATATTAAATATTAAACATAAATAATAAACAAAAACCATATTCACATATATCTCGATTCAAATCTGAAATTAATCAATCTATTTACAGTTCACAATCATATTACGAATAATAACAAAAAGGTTCTTAAATTGATGCAAGACATGGAAAATATAAAGAACGGAATATTAATTGCTGGTAACCCTTTCTGCGTGATTCCAACGTGTAGGTATTTCATATTTTTTCACTAACAACTCAATTTGCATAATGAAGGTGCTGACCTTCTGGATACTAAATTAAAGCAGCTTTATAAGAATTAACTGAAACGAACTAAAAATAACTGCTCCATCTCGAAGCGACGCGAATAGCAATTAGCCACTATTATTAATCTGTGAAATACACTTGAATAAATTAGGAGTCATTAAACATCAATCTCTTCTTTGGTGTCAGATACAGATGCATTATAATCAAGTTAAAGTTTTCTTTACCCACAATTCTTTGCCCACAATTATTACACTTATAATTTTCTAAGAAATAGCATAAAAGCATTTTAAGTGTTCTTATCATAGAGAACGAAATGATCATATTATGTTCTCCGTGGTTCGTATGCTATGGTTGCCTTTTAAATCATGTTCTATGAAAGTAATTCTGATAAATAGGTATCTGTGTCACTATTTTCAAAAATTAATGTATTTTTTCCTTTTTTTCTTTTATGTTGCTAGTTTCATTCGTGGTTAGCTGTTTTGTTCATTCTAGGTGTCAGAATACGTAAAATAAAATAAGTAGTCCTTTTAGTTCCTTCGAAGGTACTACAGAGACTAGAAATTTTCAGTGGGTAATTTCTTTTCTATTCCCCAACGCTGGCTGTTACTATATGTATAAAGATGTTGTTGACAAGTATACAAAATAAATTGGAGTCCAAAGTATTTTCTGTAGAAATCTGCCAGCCACATATTTTCTATTTATAAATATAAAGACAGTATTGTGCTCTTTGTGCTAGGGCATCGGGTCACAGAATACCTCTCGGATGACCTAAATATAGAGCGGGAGCTTAGGACGTTGGTAGTGAAGTGCAAAATGTTAGTTCAGTGGTTTACCTCAGTCGTGCACCGGAAATTAAGTTATCTTTAGTTAGAGTTCACTACCGCAGTATTTGCAGTGTAACCAGTAATTTTGCTTTTGCTGTAGAACACTTATATTTTGTAATACATATATGCGTAAGACCATACAATAAAATGATAGGACTAAAATCACATACAAGCCATTTCATACTACAAACATAACAATCCAAAACAAACAGAAAGGCGACAGGACCGACCCGTACAATTACAGGCCTATTGCTATAACCTCCCGTCTTTCGAAGGTGATGGAGCGCGTTATTAATACGCAGCTCCTTAGATACTTGGAGGGAAACGATCTACTGAGTGACCGACAGTACGGCTTTCGCCACCGTCGCTCTGTCGGTGACCTTGTGTATCTCACAAACCGTGGGCGCAAGCTGTGGAGAGTCGGGGGGAGGCACTAGCGGTCAGCCTCGATATAGCGAAGGCCTTTGATCGGGTCTGGCACAGAGGTCTTCTTACGAAGTTGCCATACTATGGACTCCCTGAGGGACTATGCGTATGGATTGCCAGCTTTTTGTCCAAAAGAAGTATCCAAGCCGTCGTCGATGGCAGTTGCTCGGACCGCATGGACATAAACGCTGGTGTCCCACAAGGCTCCGTGCTGTCTCCGACCCTTTGATGACTTCATCTATTGTTATGCGGACGACAGTACCGGGGACACGTGTTACACGGGCCGTGCAAGTATCTCTCAGTTCAAGGTGAAAGAGAGTCGCGAACAACTTGTGTCCGAAATCGAGTCTACTCTCGGGAGTATCCGACTGGGGTCGACTAAACCTATTTCAATTCAATCCCACTAAGACACAAGTATGTGTATTCACCGCTAAGAAAACCCCATTTATTGTAGCGCCCCAATTCCTGGGTACATCGCTTAGCATTTCCTCGAGTATTGAGGCGTCGACATCTCAAGCGAAGTCCAGTACCGCAGCCATTTGGGTGACGAGGCTAAGCTGTCATCTAAGAAACTTAGAGTGCTTAACAGGGCGAAGCAGTACTTCGGGGCAACAACTCCTTCTTTATAAGGCACAGGTTCGGCCCCATATGAAGTACTGCTGTCACCTTTTTGCCGGAGCACCTGTATACCAGCTTGACCCCTTCGAATCGATACAAAGACGGGCGTGGAGGCTCGTCGACAATCCCATACTCGCAGGCGATGTGGAACCTCTCACCCGCAGGAAGGACTTTGCCTCACTGTGTGTGTTCTGCCGCCTATACAATGGTTTGTGCTCAGATGAATTGTTTGACATGATGCCGACAGCTACTTTCTATCATCGCACCGCTCACCATAGACAGGGAGCTCATCCTCACACATCGCGACCCCTGGTGCCATTGATGCCCCTGGTGTTGCACACGTCCATAGGCCACGGTAACCACTTACCATTAGGTAGCCGGGCGTTTCTGCCACCTAAGTGGTATAAAAAAATTATCATAGATCTGTTATAATTTATTTTTTGTTGACCACAAGTTGACAGACAATATTGACCATAAGATGATTGACGAATTTAAGACTCCATCCATGATTAACCATAATCGAGTATCTGTAAATCTATCAGCAATACTAGTGGTCACGCATCAGCGGTCTATCCTTCTCCCCAAGGAACTCCGTGCCCTACTCACCAGCAGAAACGAAACACTCACGTAATTACACGCAAGTTCCATTTAATTAAAACATTTTTTATTTGTCTGAGCTAAATATTTACTGAATAAAGTTCTCGTTTATTTTAACACACGTCATGTTGTGCACAATGTTTAGTTAAGCCATACCTAGTTCGCTGTTTATTTTAGTATTTCAGAATGCAAAATAGAATGATGAATTTAATATGATATTACGATACATATTTACAGTCCTAAATAAACTGTGATGGCAAATAACATACGCAGGTATTATGTAAGTAAATAAGCATGCACTGAGTTACTGTTATATTGACTAATGAAAGAAACATCAACATCATCATCTGAGCCTTAGGTTCTTTTCAGTCCAGCTGTGAAGCGACAGATTGAAATTGTTCGTGAAACGATTGCCATCTGAGTTTCACAATCCATTGGCGATATCGACGGAGCAAAATAAAAAAAAATAACTGGAAGAATTTCAGGAATGTAGTTTCAACGGAATTGTTAATCAAATCAATAGTCGCAATGGTCCAAAAAAGATGCTAAGTGCGAATAAAAGAGTCCCTCCCCTATGTAGACGAATATTTCGAATATCTAGGATAGTTCCAAGTAGCTCAGCTGGTCAGAACATTTCACCTAGAAAGCGATAAGCCATGAATTTTAATTACATCTCATCATAAAAATATGGGTACCATGGCCTTAAAAAATATTACTTATTTCTTACTTACTATCGTGCGCCTCTGCTACCTATAGCTAGCCTGCGGGCCTGAGGGTGACAGCGGGCCTGAGGGTGACGGGTGGAGCCGCTCGTCACTCTAGCAGAAGCATGCCACGGCGGCGGCGCGCATCGTTGGACGATGCGCGCCCCCCATACCGGGGGCGAGTCGGGGACCGCGTGGTCTCCCCTCCCGAGGAGGGCCAGACCGAGAGGAATGGCCCTGGGTCAGTCGGGGTGCGAGGGATATGTCACAAGACCAGTGGGCTCCGAAGGGTGGGGTATCCGTGGGGATTTCCCGCACGTAAAAAAATAAAAATAAAAATAAATAAAAGAAACCTATAGATAGCTTAGCGGCTGTGCTGTTTATTTTTATATTAAATGTTTTTAGTTGTTATTTTTGGAACGAAATATTTTTTTTTAATGTTTTGTATATATTTTATAATGGCATGTCTGATCAAATTCCAAGCATGCCGAATAAATTAGGTGGTTATATTCCTTTACGGAATGACTCGTCCCCCAGAGAACTTCCTGAAACTACTTAATTAAACTTGCTGTAACTATTACTCATTCGTCATAGTTGTAAAATATCGTTTTTGTGTGAATGAACTTCAGTCACCTCTTATACTGATGTTTCGCGTGTCAACTAATAATATGGTAGCTGAAACATGCAACCAAGGCATTACCGTTAGTGGGATGAGGCTGCTCTGGTTAGGTATCTATGATTTCTACTTTAAGTTATCGTGGGGTTGGGGTTTTTATGACAATAATGCACAAATGCTTCATCTGTTAATATTTTCTTAATTCTGCTGACGTTTTATAAGATCCTTTTTTGATAGTCTATAAAAACCAATGATTTTGGACTTTGATTCTGGCGAGGGATATTTGCAGAAATAATAAGTATTGTACTAGTAGTATCTATATTCTAAACTTAGTATCGTAACGAAAGTGAATTTTATTAGTAGTACCTATTGTGTGTTTATCGCAGGTTTTTTAAGTGCCCGGTTAATGGCAATAGGCTCGCCACCTATTACATTGGGACGTAAATATAAACTGGCGAAATGTGTGTGTTAACACCTCTGCCTACCCCTTCGAGGATATAGGCGTGAGTTTATGTTTACGTTACGTTTTATTGATAAATTTCCACTTTAGTAGAAATCTGTTAACAAAATTCACTATAATTACAATTGAGTACCTACAATCCTAACCATGTCCACATTTACTTCTATCCAGATCTTTTTCTTTTAACATTAACATTTATTGACAACGTTCGAAACAAATACACTGACTGCACCTGTTGCGTGTCAACGTTGCGTGTGTCCTAAATACCATGTCTAAATAATAGGTCGATGACTCTTCCATTACGTTAAATTACACACTATGAAGGCTATTCACAAAGGTGGCGCTTTTGATGGAATTACTTGGATAAGGGCTTGTGGTACCATAGGGACCTAAAGGGCAATAGCAGTCTGACCGGCTATCTAGTACATCTACTTGCTCTCGGAGTTGGGAGGTCAGATGGCAGTCACTCCCATTAAACTCAAATCAGAAGGAGGAGAAGGAGTAAGCCTACCTTTAACTCCGAGGTGAAAACCTGAGAAACCTTATGAAATATAAAATGTATGTCATTAACGCGTGCCTACTGAATAATGACCTACAAAATACTGCTACTTATGTAAACTGTGTGGTTGGCCCGTAGAGTTAAATATTCATAAGCTGACTGACAGGTGTTCAAGGAAAAAGTACTAACCTCCATTCTATACGTCAGTTTATACTCTCTAATTACGTCGTCATCACGTCTTGGTCTTTAGATTTCGAATAATTAAACTGGACATATTTTAATATATTAAGGTCGTCAAATTGACTGCACCCCACCTAATGGTAAGCTGGGGTGCATTACAAGGAGTAGTAGCTGCAATTGCAGATGGTGTCCCTAGAGTGGCGGGCCCTGCCTTAATGGCATCGGCAGAGAATTTCTTTACGCTGGGGACTGCAGAGATAAGGAGTCACCTGTGCTAGTTAAGAGTTCCAGAACTTTATGGTGAGGCGAGGAACAACAGATTGGGATTACTTGAGGCTGAATTTCACGAATACTAAACTTTTAATAGCGATTTATTGAATATAACCTGAGCTTGCACATTTAACTCATTGATTGTTGAATTATTACATTGTACTAATTTTTTTTATACAACTGAGTTGGCAGACAAGCACGGCCCCCCTGATGAAAAGTGGTTACTGTGGCCTATGGATGGTTGTTTTTGACCGCATAGATCACAGAATACTGTATCAGAAGCTACTGCGAATGGGAGTGCACGGGAGCTTGTTTAGGTGGTTCGTGTCCTACATTGACAACAGGTCTCAAGCTGTTGCACTCAACGGATCCATATCCAGCTGGCACACTGTGCCCTCTGGCGTTCCTCAAGGGTCCCTGTTAGGTCCTTTACTGTTTAATCTTTTTATCAATGACATTGCTTCCTGTTTTGTACACTCCCAATTTCTGATGTACGCAGATGATATGAAAATTTATAAAGTAATAAACACTGTGGACGATTGTTTCCTATTACAACAAGATCTTATGAGATTCGAGGAATATTGTCGTGTAAATAAATTGGATATCAATGCCTCCAAGTGTTACGTAATCAGTTTTACACGTAAGCCACGCATACACGATTTTAACTATGCTCTTAAAGGTGTAACACTTAAGCGAGTTCAGGAAGTTCGGGACTTGGGGGTAATACTCGATTCTAAACTCACGTATGAAAAGCATGTAGACAATATCGCAAAGAGATCATACAAAATGCTAGGTTTTGTCATCAGATCATGCTCACAGTTTTCCAATATGAAGGTGATCAAAATTTTATATTGCTCGTACGTTCGTAGCGTCCTGGAGTATTGCTCTCAGGTATGGAATCCGCAGTATGATGTTCACATTAACAGATTGGAATCAATACAGAATAAATTCGCAAAATTCTTGCGGTATAAGTGCAGCACACATGAGGATACTTATGAGGCGAGCTGTAGGAGACACCACTTACTGCCCCTTCACATGAGGCGGAGACTTGCGGATGTAGCTCTGCTATTAAAAATAGCACAATCAAAGGTGGAGTCTCCATATCTCCTCTCCATGATATATCTGAAAGTCCCAACCAGATCGGTGAGAATACCTGTCCCTCTCCATATACCCTGTAGTGTCACGAATTACAGAAGCAACTCTTTCTTCCTTAGATCAGCCAAGTTTGTGAATAGAACGTTCGAATATCCGGAACTAGATTTATTTAACACAAGTCCTGCTAAATACAAAAGTATTGTCGGTGATTACTGGTTTGGATTGGCTCTCTAGGTGCTCTTTGTCGGGGTACTCAATTGTTCTTTCTTTTTACTTACTTGTTGCAAATATTTTTATTCCATATATTGTAATAACAAAACCGTGTAGTGTATATTATATTTTTACTTATATGTGAAAACTTATAAATGGCTTTTAGTAATGTAAGTTGTAATATTACATAGTTTTTGATGCTGTTTGTTTTCCGAATACAATAAAATAAAAAATAAAAATAACACCAGGGGAGTCACACTCGTGCTGCCGACCCTGTAAACATAGAAAGTTTCTGTGCCATCAGCGTAGAAGATAAAGCAGGTTTTAGGCAAGCTTTGGTCTTCCCATTGACAGCACAAGAATTCTCCAGTGTGCTCTGGCTTCCCTACTCACCGCCGGAAACACAATACGAGGTTATTATGGCCGCGGTATTCTGTAGGGCGGAAGTACTTCCATAGTCGGACTGCTAAATTGGATGAAAATGCCGTTGTGTAAAATACCTCATACCTATTTGTTGATTAAAACGTAAAGACAGGTTTTCACGACTGACATCCAGCCTAGGTCCAACATGGCCTGATTTCAAAACTACTCATTGAAAAATATAACACCATAAAATACATCCAGACTAGCCACGTCAACATAATGTTCACAACAAATCACACGTTTACATAACGGTCTTCAATAATATGGAAAAGCCAAGTACCTACCATGACATACTTGGTTCAGTACGTTTGGCATCTATCCAGTCAGTTCATTTACCCATTCAAGCATCCGGATGCACAACTACACGCAGTAAATAACTGGTGGAATATTCTGAAAGTCATATATTTGTTCATTATGTTACTAACATTGAGTTATTACCCTTTTCTTCAGTCTATTGCTTATTATGGAAATCTTTGGCAGGTATGTCTATGCCAAATTTAATGATTTCCTATATGGTTATATCCTACTAATATTATAAACTAGCTGACCCGGCGAACTTCGTACCGCCAATATTTTTTCGCCCGCGTGGTGTCAGATCTCGTTTCCGCTGCACCCTCTACTATATTAAACATGTATTATACATATAAACCGTCCTCTTGAATCACTCTATCTATTAAAAAAACCGCATCAAAATCCATTGAGTAGTTTTAAAGATTTAAGCATACAAAGGGATATGTAGTGATGCGAAAGTTTGTGAGTATGGATGGATGTATGTATGGATGTGTTGATGTATGTATGGATGTATGTATGGATGTATGTATGGATGTATGTATGGATGTATGTATGGATGTATGTATGGATGTATATATGGATGTATGTATGGATGTATGTATGGATGTATGTATGGATGTATGTATGGATGTATGTATGGATATATGTATGGATGTATGTATGGATGGATGGATGGATGTTTGTTACTCTTTGACGTAAAAACTACTGAATGGATTTAAATGAAACTTTACAATAATATAGCTTATACGTCAGAATAATATATAGGCTATATATCATCACGCTACTACTCAAGGAAGCGGAGCAGTGATCATTAATATCAACAAACCCGGCCTGCATATACAGTGAAGTGACAGTTTAGTTATTTCTGCTGCTAAGCCCCGGCGCTGTGCATCGCGCAAGCGCGTGAACTTCGCGGTTGGCGGTCGAGCAGGCCACCACAAATTATTTGAATATAAAAAATTCACGCGCTCAAAGGGTTGATACTTGGTATAGGGATGGATAAAACTTAGAAATGGACATAGGCTCTCTTTTATCGCGATAGGAGGGGTTAAAGTGGGGGATGAATGTTTGTAATTTTTGAAGATCTCCTGATGAAATCTGGTACGGAGGTGAATTAGAGCTTGGGACCACCACGCTATAAGCGACATCTACGCAGGTGTAGTCGCGGGCAACAGCTAGTTAATTTATATTAAGAACATACAAGTGAGGTTAGTTGTTTGTTATACTTTCACACTATAACTACTCAGTTGAACATTATGTTTTGAATACAGTATTATACTTTATCAAGAGTTATAGGAAAGGACGAAAAATACCTTTCAACCCGAAAAAAAAAACAAATTACTTTCTAAGCTATCAACTTATTTCTTAGAAAAAAGAAAGAACTTCTTAATTATCGTTTTCAAAAACAAAGCTGTTTGCAAAGATATTAATCTCAAGTCGCAGCAGAGTCCAAACCAAATTTGAAATACTTTTTGCAACCAAATTCGGTTGAAATCGATTCATGATGGTTTTTAAATAAGATCTTAATGAACCTCAACTCTGAAATGCGATTTTGGGACCGATGTTTTACGTGGGAAACGTTTTAACTGTTTTCCACATTTCGGTTTCATTATTAAATGTTGATTGCAGATACATTTACGTTTTATATAATGATCAAATTGTAATTTGGTGAAGTTTTAATTTAAAACAACCAATTAATGTGAATGACTGGATGCGGAAGGCGGGGGTTTGGGTAAGGCCTATGTCTTGCTAGCAGTGAACTGCAATAGGCTAATCGATTGTAGCGATGTGATATCAATGGTACATTCTTTTTTCTGTCTTATTCGTATATCCACCTTGTTTTCATCATATATATGAAATGTAGCATTGGTTTCTTGTCAGTCGATATTAAAGTTAGAAGTTAGTCCTTCTCTAGACAATCCGACCTGTTACTATTGCGAAAACTTCAGTTATATCACGTAGAGATGCATATTTCAGATATTTCTCAGAAAAATTATGCGGGTATATAAGATAGTCTGCGTGGTGAAGAATTATTATTTGATCAGACGGAGTTCGAGATCCACGCACCACAGATGACATTCAGTCAATGACCCCTAACATACATCTAATATATAAAATTCTCGTGTCACAGTTTTCGTTGCCAAACTCCTCCGAAACGGCTCGACCGATTCTCATGAAATTTTGTGGGCATATCGGGTAGGTCTGAGAATCGGCCAACATCTATTTTTCATACCCCGATTCGCGATAACCGACATCCACGCGGGCGGAGCCGCGGGCGACAGCTAGTAGCAAATAAAAGTCTAGCATGTCTTTGGGTGCTGGTGGATTGTGCCAGATAAATTTAGGGACAGGAGTGCTGAAGTCGACCATGAGGAAAGATACAAAAGCACAGCCATACCAACTGCTGTGGCAAAGCATTATGTGGAAACACAATAATGGTCATAATGTGATTCACCACCATCTTAGCATTGGTTCCGGTTGCGTCCAAGTCTTGCTCCTCGTAGTCCATGGCCGTACTGACCTCGACAAGAATGCCTACACTAGTCTCGTCATACGGGTGAGATCAACTTGAGGCTGATAGACTTCAACCAATCAATTAACCTACTGCAGTCCACTGCTGGACATAGGCCTCTCCCAATGCGCGCCATAGGCCTCTCCCAATGCGAGCCATTTCGTACGACTCCACCTTATCGGACTCCAATTGTATTTCAAAATACATACAACCTGCATAGAGACAGTCACACCTCTTTCCAAGTGGGGTAGGCATATATCACATTTCCACTTGCTACGATCCTGGCATACGACTTTCACTTCTACTTACTTATTAATTGTTTTCCTACATACTCGTCGGTAACGGGTACGCTTGACATGTTCTTGATGATCTTTGATTGACATACGTATCAATGGCTAATTGAACATACGAAATATAATCAGCAGATACGTAGTTTACTTTCGAGTACGTCTGTCTTTGTTATAGAACTTTATAAATTTTACTTTCATCGAAGTTTCAAGCTTTCAGCTTTCATGATCGCTAAGAGACCAATAGTTCTACTTTTATTACTGGATATATAATATAACTCACTTTTCTATTTGAACAATCTTTCTTTGCTAGACTGGAACAAATTGGCATCCTCGAATGGTTGAATGTTCAATAAATTTTACTTATACTTTTAAATAAATTGAGTAGCTATTATACTTACCTTTTATCTCTCTAATTTCAACAATGTTTTCAAAATTAATGAGAGAGAGAGAGTAGATAGATAGAAGAAGAGAAGCAGTAGATAAATTCCCTGATGAGGCATTCTGTTCTGAAATTTGCACTAATGCTTTCAATTTAGTAGCTGCAGCATTCCTCCTTTGTGGGACGGACTGGTCGCGGATTCATGTCCTGTTTTGGACAATAATTTTGTTCCAATCTGAATCAATTTAGCAGCTATTTTTTGTCTAAGTCAGTATGAAATATTATTGTTTATTCAATAATTTGGCGAGAAGTAAAATTTCAGTACGCAGATGCATAAGAGACATACATATGAACAAATAAATAAGGAATGAATACTACTGCGTATACGTATTACGACAGATTACTTCTAGTAAATTTG
This sequence comes from Eilema caniola, assembly GCA_949126895.1. Taxonomy (NCBI): domain Eukaryota; kingdom Metazoa; phylum Arthropoda; class Insecta; order Lepidoptera; family Erebidae; genus Eilema; species Eilema caniola. The sequence goes on along the minus strand of OX421472.1, from coordinate 8,586,868 downwards.
CAAATATTAGAGTTGTCACTAGTAATTTTAACTTCCTACCTAGAAAACAGAATAGGTACTCGGTCCCGTCGAGTTCAAAGTACACGAGAGAGCTCTGGCTGATTTCTAAAATTGGATTCGACATTTAGTTTAGTGGGTCTTCTTAGAAAGCACCGTAGCGTATCGAGGTACATAAACGATGATCGATTTGCATTTACTTGACTATTTGCGTTTTAGATTTATTGGTAAACTCGTCATAAAATATGGAGAACAACATATTTTATGATAATATAGAACTATTTTGGGAAAAAAATACAAGTTTCATGTCATATTCTTAAAAGCTCTTCTCTTGCTAAATTTCCTTTGTACGAGGCTATGTTGCAGGTTTTCCTCTCAGGTTTCTCCACCTTCCCGGGAAGGCCAAAATAAAGCAATAATAGAGGGGTAGAAGAATGCACGCTATGCTCCAAAGTGTAATCGAAAAGATGATAATAATACTAAACACCACCTTCTAAAACTTTTGCTAATACATACGGTGGTGACAAATAGCTTTATAAACATTTTAAGCTACTTCCAAAAAGGAGGAAATTTCTCCATTCGTCTGACTCTTTTTTACATAATCTGTTAACTCGAACACTTAACAGACGTATCGACTGTCAGGATGCGATGCGGCCTCTTTATCCTATAGATTGCGATTAGCGATTCAAATAAATCAAGATGAACGGAATTGAGATTCGATGAGAATAAGATCAGACGGTGAACCACAATTTACGAGTTTAATATTCTATTTTATTTTATCAAATGTTTTAAACAGCTTTTATATTGATATCGTACCAAATAACGGACCATCTAATGTACTAGGGTACCAGAAAAGTAGCTGACTAACTGGTAATGAGTAGATGCCAGAGTGATATCATTTATGCTTTACATACCTGTATACATAGAAGGGAAAGGACGTAAAACTTCGGCCATCTCTCAAACAATCGTGTAGTAGTTATTCAAAGTATATTTTGAAAAATCCACGATGTTATTACGTATCTATTTTATCAAAATTAAATCCTTTTTAAAAATACATTTTAAATTTGACATCAAAACGTTAGAATCATTATGGCGTCTGTCTACGACGTCACGCTTTGGTAAACATTCCAAAATACGACCTACTTAGATACAAAATGCTTAGATACAAAGTGCTTCTAATTGATTTTTGACCTAATATGGCGCATTGTTATTATTTACCATTTATTTTTTATTCAAATAAATAATAAATAGCACTCGCAATGTATAAATAAATGATTTGCTTAGAATCTCTCTATCCTATATAATTATATAAAATCATAATTACAGTGATTCTTAGCATGCCTATTATTAATGCAACATACACCACTTAAGTGCGTATTATACAGCCGAATCGACTTTCTTCTACCAGTTAATAGATATAAGTAGATAGATGTTGTAAGAACCTACATCTATCAACAATATTATAAACATGTTACTTTGAAAAAGTGTACCTGTCTAACTAGATTCAACTTTTAATTATACCAAAGTTAATGCTCTAAATATACATAATTATACAGTTTTGAAGCGGCTACATCACGTTTCGCTCTTGTAATTTTATTTTAGCTTTTTAAATTAAAAAGCTTGTTTGGTACAAGTACAAAGGTGCTTGTTATTTACCCAATTTCTTAACCCGACAGGGTTTTCTGTTGACAGAAGATAATCTTCTTCAGGATGTCGGTTGCAAATTCAAATAAAACTATCCGGTACTCCGGGTACATTATAAATTGTCATTTTTTTTCGATTTGGCCAAAAAAACATATTTATCATTAAAAAAAAACAGTTTAATTGGTATTATTAATTATTCATCGCATTAGGGAAACTCAACGACAATTTCATTAAAAGAACATCACTACAGAAAAAAAAACAAATGACGCCAAGCGCGTGCTTTTTTTGTATTGAAGTTTTATACGATGGAGAAAACAGAATTCGTAGTGCAGTTTTTTTATGAAATTATCGTAGGTTAGATGTCACTTGCGAATGTCATACGAGATTCGAATATCATACGAGAGCTTAATGCGACGAAATTGTATAATTTATCATTAAATTTTATGCTTAGAAGGCTCACAATTGTTGCGCTAATTAAAATATTTTTTCGTATCCTGCGCCATTGTAAATAATATTGATTCCACAGATGAATAAACATCTGACCATTTCAGTCATAACAATCAATCGCTAATGGTGATATCGTGTTTGTACAGAGCCCCCGCGAACTTCACCCCAGCAGGACGGGGGGCTGGCAGGAGCTACGCCACGCTCATCCGTCGCTCCACCCGACCCATCGCCCACGTTTCCGACGGTAATGTAATTATTAAATAAAAACGCTGTGATGTTCTTTTATATTTTGTAATATCTCGGGACATATCTTGCATCTAAAATGTGCTCTAAACGCACAATACACCAAAACACGTTTCTTGGGAGCCTTTTGAGTATTACACGGCATGGTTAAACTCAAATTCAGCTAGCATAGATAATTACAAAATAATGCGGGTGCACCAAGGCTTTGTCTTGCGACTTATCTCAAAGATATGTTTCCCGAGTTATATACCCATCAAAATACGAATAATAGAAGGTAAACTGTCAAGTGGTAAACAAGCGTATAGGCTGCCAGAACTATTGTTGTAGACAGACACCGTTTATTCTAAAAGCTTCTAATAAACAGCTTGATTTTATGGACCTACTCTTTATTTAGATTATTTTCACTAGTAGATTCTACTGGGTCTGATATTTTTTTGTATTGCTGGCGTGCGTTTTTCAATACGGGTGTTCTCTTCCAAATTATTTTTACCCTCAAGAGCCTCGGTATACTGTTTATCTATCACAAAAGAAGAAAGAAACTTGGGACAAAGATTTATATCGGAGTATAATATTTAGATCTTTTTTCTAAGCAAGAATGGTAAAGCACTACCCATTTAAATGACAAGTATTAGGATACAACTACTGTTATTGTAGCAGTTTCATCACTAGTAACGAAGCCTTAGAGCTTTAATTCTAATAAGAACGGTCGGTAAACGAAGATTAATTTAGTTAAGCTTGACAATGGCATCGAATCTAACTGTATTCATCACTAAAATTAGCAATTCAGATATAATATTTGGACGGACGAATCGCTTTGTTATAATTTATCAGATCGTGTTCAAGAGCTTTCGTGCCAATCAGACCTTGTTTATTTTTAAATTAAGAATTTTCTTTTCGGTATTTAGAATTTAAATAGAATTTTTCGTTAATTTGAATTTTGTTTTGATTAATTTCATGGATGGCAGCTGTTGGGTTTGAAATTTTTATGGCCTCTAATTTCCATTTCATGGCCTTAAATCAAATCTTTTAATAAAAGAGGAAATACTTCTGAAATTAAAAATATAATAAAGGTATAAAGATGCGCAGAATTATAATATAAAATTATTGTATTATTGCCCCGCTTAATCTAAACAAAATTAAATGAGAGGCTTCAATAATTCGCACTCGGCTGAAATTTAGTAGGGTTGTTAAAACATTAATATAAATGAAATATAAAAAGTCTTCATTGATCCGATTCCTGGATTTTTTTATTCAACGGTCAACGGTTCGTCGGTGGGGGTTTCCACACGTTAAAAAGAAAAAAAGAAAAAACGGTCAACGGTCATAATTTTTTTTCACTCAGATCAGTCTCAATCAGTCCATTTATGATGGTGTTTTAAACAACCTTCCAACTTGCAGCCGGGTGCAAATTAATGTACCCTTGGATTTCTATCTTGACCAGAGTATATATTTATCTCCTTGTTGCCAGGAAAGCTTTGCGCTTGTTTGTCCCTAAGAATATAATTATCCCTTGCACAACAGTACAAAGATTTGCCCCTAAAATTTGGATTGTATAAATATACTCTCTCAATGGTAATTATAGAAAATAATAGACGTAAAGCTTATTATAAGACTGTTAATCTATTAATACTTGACTATATTTACAAACACAGATTCGAGGCGTAGAGATCGGTATAGTAGTATTGGTGCTGATCGTGTGGATTGGGGCAATAGCGCTGTTTTTTAACAGATGGGGAAAGATCAGAATGTTGCTCCCATACCAGCCAGACTATAAACAGGAGCAATTAAAGGTGAGTTAAAAAGAATACGGAAGAAAACAATAGATATATTGTTTTTTTTTTGTAATTTCGGAACGAAAGATTTTGGGTAAAGTTTCGGTAGTAAAATCGTCTGGAAGTATTAATTCGGCGAAAAAACATTTTTACGGCATTAATATATTACTCCTTTCACCTGTACATTATCCTTATACATTTTTTTTACTGTGCCTAAAACCTGTTGCTCCGAAACGACAAAAAAAATCTGATTTGCTACTTTATTTATTAAGTCTACACTCTGGTGTACAAAAAAAATGTTGATTTGTATATATTAACATAAATTTATATATATTATATATTAACATAAATTTTCGCTTTTCAAATTAGTTTTAAAATAATATTATAATAGCTTAATTTGTTATTAGTATTTTGAAATATCATAATGTCTTGACATTTTTGTGTTACTTTTGTATATATTCACACATTCATATTTTATTTACTTAAATATTATACCTAGTATCAATGATTAAATACACATTTTATTTATGTGTATGTTTTTCAAAACGTTCACATTATGTTTTGAAAAACATATATATAAATAAAATTTCAACAGGTGGAATAGTGTACTACACATGTACCAACGTTGCTGTAGGATTTCAATATGGTTTGTTAGTAGACATAAAGTGGCTTCTTTTTCTATCTCCGTAACTAGAATCCTGTACTTTTAGTACTTGTATCAAATTCAGTAGGTATTTAGAACAAATTCGTGCCGTGATTTGACCATGTTTTTGATTCTTTTATTATTCTTACTACATACCTTTCTGATAAATGCTATTAATAACAACAACGTATTTATATTATAAATTTAAATTGAAAAAGTCATCTGTAAAATTTGAAACCACAGTCTGATATTTTTTCGTTCCGATTAGTTCAAAGTAATAGTATTGCTTTTATATTAATTTTAATTAATAAGAACTGTAAAAAATAATTAAATACATTTTATTTTTGGGTTTGATTACACATACAGATCTTAAAGTATAACTAAAATGAATAATAATATTTAACCTAGTTAACATAACACAATAATTTGACTCATTTCAGTTTAAATTTATAAGACCGTTATTAAACAGTGTTGCGCTAAAAATGAATCTAGTTATGTAAGTTATCTTATAGATATTTGACAATCCTTTTCCATTTAATCAGCCTGTATACAGATATATTCCCTCAAAGTTGTTTAAATAGAAATATATAACAGTACTGTATAAGTAGGAACCTCATTTACCTCAAATTTTCCTTCCTTAAAATTTACCACTAAGAGTTTGTTTATAACTGCGCTGAAAGACCACTAAGAAGTTTATTACAGAGCAAAGTTATTGATGAAGTTACTCTATACATAGGGCGCACTGTAAGTTTTGTGTAAAGATGAAATAAATAATTGACAATTCAACACTGCAACCTTCTTATTTTTTTTTTTCAAAACAATCCTACACTTAGACGTACCTACTGAAAACCGAGATACGATCGCTCATTTTTGAAGTTTTTGAAAACTCAGTAAACAAGTAATCATCATTAAACGGGTGTGATCATTACCCCATGTTTTTTATCCTACGTAATAGGCCTTATTGCCTTTAAGTGGATACTTTTAAGGAGTTATAATATGTTTAGCTGACCGGGAGGATTCAGTAGTCACCGTATACAACACTGACGTAAAGAGATAAGGCAACCAGGAAAATTAATTTATCTGAGAAACTTTCATATTTTATATTTTCTACAGTTATCATAATTTATTTCTCCCCATGGTCATGATTAGATGAATGGAATACAAACCGTATTAACAAAAACGTTTATAGTAAGCAGAAATAATAAATTCCTATCGGTCTCACTATGAATACTTACTAAAGCAGCATGTTAAATTATGCCTCAGGCCGTATACTAATTTTATAGCTAAATAAGACTATTGGCATAACTCGAACGTTATATAGGCATATAAGGCGAGATCGTAGTTTATAGATATTCATAGGCCAAAGACCAAAGGCACTCTCAAACTTCGAGTAAGTTACTTTTAATATTAATTAATATCTACAAATTAAATATGGACTAGAAGTGAAATAATATTTATGAATTCATGAGATTTAATACTAACTTTGATAAACTCTGTTGATTGAGTTGACAATTCAATGAACTTCATGAACTATATACAGTACCTACCTTGTTTTCATTTAAATTCGTTAATTTACATTACATTATTGTAACTCAAATTACTTTTTACCTTTTGTATGACTTCGTTCTTTAGATATAAATTACCTACCTACTTGTTTTCAAGTTGTTTTTTAATGTTTATAATTATTTATTTGAATGACAGGTAATATGGTCCGAGTAGTTATCTCATTTATTTATTTTAGTCACATGTACCTACTTAATATTGGAAATAAATTCCAATGTTTGCGAAACTTGCAGTATGCCCTATGTACTTCATTTATATTTTAATATTCATACTCATGAAATGTATTATTAAATAACAATATACATTCAGCATCCATCGATATTAGGTATTGCCGTGCATACTCTACTTAAGTTTTCACTTTTCAACTTACTATAAGCCCTACACTGACTTCACAACAATTTGTATATTACAATTCCATTTCTGATTGAATGCAAAGCAGTTCTTGTTCTAGTTCAATTAATATACCTAATTACAAGTCTTTACCTATGCATATTTGTTAGGTAGTTCTAAAAGAAATATTGCATAAGGACTATGAACGAAAATGCGAAGCTTACTGTGCTGCCCCTCTAGACAAGTGGCAATTCGCTAGCCGGCGTTTGGTGGAATAGAATGACGAATAAATGGGATTTGACGTATATGACAGTCGTTAACGCTTGTCAAATACGTCAAATCCCATACATTCGTCATTCTATTCCACCAAACGCCGGCTAGCGAATTGCCACTTGTCTAGAGGGGCTGAGTTAAAAGCTACCGCCATTGCTACTGGTCGCCAATCACTCCCTCCTCTCTTGTAGTGCGCCTACTTTTTCGTTAATAGCTATATAACTGTACTGAACCAAAATATTAATGGCTTAATTAGAAAATCCAATGAATTAATGGTACATTTACATTCGTTAATATAACAGCCATTGCCCCATTGATATGTCATGTATAAAAGTACACAATTATGATCCGGGAAGACACGATATTACCTATTAAAGTTGTCTAATTTTGGACTAGGTGAATTTCATGCAGAAAAATAGAATCGGTGGGTCTTGTTTATTATTGAAACCTTATCATAAGCTTAAAATTATATCTGAAAGCAAAAACTTAAGCATAGTAACTATTTTCGAGTGTTGCGGCATCGAATTGCAAGAACATAATATTAGTGTCTCATGTATTTATCGATCGCTTAAAAATTTATAGACAGATGTCCAGTTGTTTATTCATCGACTTGAATTATTATAAGACATGTTAGGCGTATTGTTAGTATTTTATGCTAATATTCCATTTGCAACATATTACAATTTTGAAATTGACTTGACGACTGTAAAAGTCTGATACAATTTTGACATTCACCTGTAATTGTATTTAATAGTTAATATATACTTGAAAAATACCGTATTTCAATCAAATAATAATTAAAATTCTGTTTAACTTTAAAATTTTGATTGTATAATCATATTGTACGTCTTTCCAGGAATGCTACAATGATACTTGACCTATTTAAAAGACAAAATCTACTACTACTCACCTGTAACAAACAATAAATAAAAAAAATAACCGTATTTTTTTATCAGAAATATAAACTTCACACACACTCTTAAAAAGCTATTCACATAATCTCCAATAGTACATCGATAACACATTACACAAGTTTCATATTTCTTCCAGATCTAATAATATATTATTTAATAAATTGGTCGTTTCTATACACTTTGTTTTGATGTAACAGGTACCAGGAAGCAGTGCGTTAGCAGCTGCCCAGGCAGGAGGCACATGTGGAGCCCACTCTGCACCATCAGCGTGTTCTGTAAATATGGTTTTTATTTAATTTATTGATGATAATTTTGTAGTCAATATAAAAGTTTTACCTTAGACTTTATATAAATCTATACCTATACGCAGAAAGAGTCATTCCATCACCGCGGCAAAAAAAAATAGGTACCACTTCGTTATAAGTTGACATATAAATCATACATACATCCCGTTGTATGTATATGTCAACTTTCAATGTGGGCATATGTACACATTGATAGTTTAAAAACCAATATTGTTATTAGCTTACCTTCAGAAAACGCGTTTTTCACGCCGTTTTTTGCGATGAATTCTGTTAGTGTGTCTATATTGTATAATTGGCATATCACGTTTAAAAGAAACAATATAAATACTTTTGATCTTTTGTTTACTTATATTGACTATAAAATTACCTTACAGAGGTCCTCTTGTATATTGCCCCTATCGTATGTTAGACTTCTTTTTTCTATCAATTATATCATTCTTAATTGCTATATAATCATCACAATTTATCAATATCATATATATTATGTAATATTTACATTTCGCTAAATGTAGAAAATCAAAGATTTTTAGAATTTGTGATCTGTAAATATGGCTACTATTGTTCTTAAATTAAAGAACTCAACAGTATTGATAAAAATATTTTTGTCTCTAATTTTATATTTTGGTATGACTTTTTATATCGATTTTCTAATTTTATTTTATGAAGGTAAGCGGTATTCGAAAACTATAGTCTAATTTGTGTTTTGATAAATTTATATTTTTGTTTGTCATTTATATAAAAAAAGACTCTATTAAGGTGTTAAGGAAGAATACATAATAATAAATAGGTATATTGGTTACACAATAGCCCTAATATTACTAAGATTGTTCATCAAATACATGGGAGTGAAATCTATTTTGTTTATTAGATTATGGAGCCATTTTATCTTCGACTTACACATTATTTCTCTACAGTATTTGATATAGATAATCTTTATTTACAGCTAACAAAAGCGGCAATATATGCGGGAGCGGTACAATGAGCGTTCATATTACAGTCTGCAATATCTTACAGAAAACCTTTATAAAGTCTAATTTGCAAGATAATGCAGCCTGCCATGTACTTTTATTTATACCGAAATCTAACTTTTTATTTCGAAGTAGACAATTACGTGATCTCTTTTTATATGGAAATATATATTTTACTTTCTATTTCAATATTTTACTACTAACTTTGTTTCTCTTTGATAGACACAAACAGAAAGCGGTGATTAGTTCAGATAACCAAAGATATATTAGAAATGGTAATTCCAACAAAATATAAAACAGTCTTTTGTTAGTACTAATCACTACATCCTTAAAAGTCAATATTATTTTATAGATAAGTCTGGAACTGTCAATTAACCGTTTTAACCGCAGAACAGTAAAAATTAACCTATAACCATAATAATCGTTTTAACCTTAACAAGTACAAGTAACCTTTAGTCCGTAATATTGTATACATCATACCTACTTAAGCTGGTTACATAATTATAAATTGGCAATACCCTGAGGCAGTTTGAGGAACTACCTTCTTAATATTTTTGCCAGTTAATAAGATATCTATTTATTATTTTCGGTGACTTCAACTTTGTTAAAAACATTTACTATATGCTGCGTAAAAATAGAAAATAATATTAAATATTTCAAATTTAAATCATAACTAGAAACCGTAAAAATTCGATACAAACAAATGCAGAGTACTTCAATGATCAAATTTTCGCAAAAAAAGACTCGAATTTTACAACTGTAATTCTCATCTGTACCTAATTCTTTATATCTAAGGGCTTTTGTACACGACGTTTTTTCTATGCGCTGAAGACGACGCGCGTAGAACATTATTAAGTCGATCAGCAACGTAAGAAGTTACGTTGTAACCTTTGCACACGAACCTTGCATTTTGGTTAGGTACGCTTTGAAAACGTACAAAGGCTCTAAAGGCTGCAGCATATAAAATAATGTATCTACTCACTATTGTGACACAGTAATGACAAGTCTTCTATATAATACTACTATACTAATCGTATCATTGATGGTCAAGGTCGTTGTATTACCTGGATAGTCTTAGGTTGCAGTATAACATGCATTCTAGCGTGATTACTAACCGCATTGCAGCATTACTTTTGTTGAAGGTCATGGAAAATCCTGCAGCTTAGAACTGTACCTTGAACACCGTAACTTTATTGTTTTAATAGTACGGTAGGTTTAGATTATGCGTGATAACACTTGAAAGCTTTCTTCGCGTTGTTATTAGCATAGTTTTACGTCAATTGTTAGACTAAAATCACTTAAAGACGATTGTTATGTTTTCCCATAATTAATTTGATATTAAAATAAATAGTCTCTCTTTAATGTGCAGATTGCTATAAAGGGTTTTACTGAATAATGTTTCTGATGCATTGAGTATATTATTATTTAAAAATTCAATAAACAATGGAATAGGCAAATAAAATATTTATAATGGAAAATGGTTCACAGGTAGGATATGATATTTCATGCAAATTTTTATTGCTTAGGCAGCGTTCTAGTTCGTTCAATGTGTGATTCATTTTAATTGAAAAATTATAAAATGTTTTATATTAGACTGCTTTCACTAAGAGTTGGCAAATTTAATTTTAATTAAGTCTACGCCAAGGCGACAAATGATAAAAAGGAAATAAAATCAATGCAATCAGGTGTTGGTTTTTACAACTATACAATACTACAACATAAATTTACCTACTAAATTTATATTCATATTCATTTATTTATTCACATAATGCAGCTATAACAAGTGTGGTCTTATAATTAAAATAATGTTTCCTGGTACATTCTACCACTTTTGTGTGGTATGTAAAGATTCATACTATCAATAATTAATTTATGATACAATAGATATAATATAACAGTATATAATATAATATAATCATATTAAAAAAAACAAATGTTACTATGGTCCAATAAATAGAAATAATAAGAATATCAAAATAAATAATAAAATTGAACGTGTAAGTTAGTTTTAGGCCCATGGCTAAACCTGCGTGAAATAATTACCTACCATTCTTCCGACCCACATGAACCTATCATTCTCAGGATAAAATTATAATTATCCACTATAAAAAAAACATGTAAAAATAAGCTAATAGTAGTTCAAACTGATTGTCCTATAAAAAAGGTATCAAATCTTTACGGAAGGCCAAGTTTTGAACTATATGCCCTAACTCATATCTCTGTACCTTCATCATTGCGTATTGCGTTCTGCCTGAACTGCGTCTAAAGTTCTCATCGAATCGTAAGAGTGTTAATAACTATTGGTATAATATATTATATGAATTAGAAATCAAATATCACATTACCACTATTACAATTTGACGTTCATAAAATGAAATACCGATAACGGTTTGGTATTCAAAAGTCTAACAATCGATCGTATTCTATGCCTGACCCTTTCCTACCCTTAACACTTTATACTCTCCGTATGTATTTGAATTTTGCGTAGGTTTTATTGTGAGTCCGGACAGAGGTGAAGTTTAAAGGTTCGAATCACGTTTCCCAGTTAGCTTTGCGTGAATTATTTAAAACTTGATTTACGTAAAATTGCGAATGTTGAAAGTAATGATGTAAAGTTAGATTTCGATTCAGGATTTTTAAATAAAGTTTGGATAGGCATAAAATAGGAGCTTTTATCGATCCCCGCTGACTGCAAATATATAAGGATGAATATTGGTATTTGTATTGATCTGGTCGTGCTTCGATGATTACGTTAAGCGGTCTGTCCCGGATGCAATACGAATATCTATGGCAGTCGTTACGGGGAGTTAGACCCCTAAAAAGTCCAATACTGGTCTCACAGCGATGCGTCGATATAGCCTTTGGTTCGCCTTTGGTTTGTGGAGGTCAGATGGCAGGCGCTTCGCTGAAAATGTCGAAGTTAAGCCAAATCCGCAGTTAGACTGGTAAAGCGGAACCCAGACTTCAAGGTGAAAGCTTCAGATGGGACTGAGATTAACGCTAAGATGAAGATGAGAATGACAGTAGAGGAGTGAAGTATGTATGTATAGAGTCAAATGACAGGTAGTTGTCTCTGCCTAAAACGGAGAGAAATAGACGTGAGCGATGTTTGTATGTATATTTATCTAGTTTGTTCAAACAATTTTCTAACAAAAAAGGCTTATTAATTTTCTAAAACAATACAAATCCATACTAATATTATAAATGCGAAAGTAAATCTGTCTGTCTGTCTGTCTGTCTGTCTGTATGTCTGTATGTTACGTTTTCACGCCTAAACCACTGAACCGATTTTGATGAAATTTGGTATAGTGGTAGATTAGACCTTGAGAAAGGACATAGGCTATGTTTGGTCACGATAAACGACATCCACGCGGGCGGAGCCGCGGGCAACAGCTAGAAATAAATAAAATGTTAAAAATATAACTTAAAATAGTCAATAGTAATATAATCCTGTTTACATTTAGTTTAATTTAACCCAGGTAGCTGTACTCTTTTAAAAATTAGTTACCACCAATGCGTACCAATTACTAAACTTTGGATAAATAAACCTTCTTTCAATAAACATCAATAACATCTATGTAATATATTAAGTAATTATCATAATAATATATCAACATTTACAATGTATTTGCTTAGATTGTGAATACGTTCTATGAAGTACTTATGTTATGAAACCAAATATTATTAGGAATTTATAATCTAGTTCGTCTGAAACTTAGTAGCAATAGAATTAATTTTCGACTTATAAGGCTTCTTTGCGTACACTATTTGAATTTGTATGATGAGGGACTTGAACAAAGAACCTGTTTGCTTTCGAAGAACAGAGAATAACTCATTCGAGCTAGCCGAGTTAAAATTAACAATCAGTCTGGTCTTATGTTTTGCGTATAATCATGACGTAATATAAGTTCACATGCATTGTTGGGTTCAATATTGTACTATAAATTTATCATCATATTTTCCGCTTACCCGCATGAATACTTATACAGATTAATGAAAGAAACCCCCTTCTTTGTAATAGGCCACAGTAACCACTTTCCATTAAGCGAGCCGTATGCTTGTCTGCCACCTAAGTTATATAAAAAATATTTGTGTATTAGTTAGATCAAAGCATAAGCAAGTACGTTCATTCAGTATTTTTTAAAACAAAGGCTTGCATGATCTAAAGTGAATTTTCCTGCTTAGGGGAAATCTCATCCTGTAACTTATTTATTTTGTAAGTTTCCATTAAGCGAGCCGTATGCTTGTCTGCCACCTAAGTTATATAAAAAATATTTGTGTATTAGTTAGATCAAAGCATAAGCAAGTACGTTCATTCAGTATTTTTTAAAACAAGGGCTTGCATGATCTAAAGTGAATTTTCCTGCTTAGGGGAAATCTCATCCTGTAACTTATTTATTTTGTAAGTGAGAGTCATTGTTCCTACTGACCTGTAATATCACTGTGCTCGATAAGCAACCGTTTATAAGGTGGGCTGTTTAGTCGCTCCCTACATTATAAGAAGGAAAAAATAAATATGTGCAAGCATGAACTGAACTTTAATTACAGTTCTTCCGTTTCTTAAGCTTACCTATATTCATTTTTAATCAGTAGTTAACCAGGACCACGTAAAAGTTACTTTGTAGAGTGCGTAAAAGAATCTTTATTAAGACTGCTCGCTTCTGAAACTTTTCCCGAAGAAAAATTTATTTGAAAGAGTGAAGACGCGACGGTCGAACACCAATTTTATGACAACCATCTTTTTTACTTTGTTACGAGCAACAATATCCGTATAAAAGTCGAAAGATATGCGCCCGTAAGTTTTATTAAGGCATTGTTTCGATAAGGTTCTTAGTGAAAATAAGGAGGAACGATGAACCAATCCAATAAAGAAACATAGTTTGACCGTCTTTTATGGAAATCATTACTTATAAGAAGTTGTAGTTCCGTTTTTTTTTTTTTAATTATGTCTGAATACATTCGAACAGAAAATAAAGTACCTAGCAATAGAAGAATAAAGCATTATTACACCAGAGATTGGCACAAAAAAATGATAATATTTATACAGTGAGAAGAGTTTAACTTTCACGGTGAAACCGAAATTTTGGGCTTAGAAGCATTGTTTTTATCCTAGTAGTGATATCCTAGCTGCGTCTAAAGTTTGTACTTTTCAGCCTGAAACACTGTTTCGATTGATATGTGGGCTGACCGGTGCAGTAACTTGCAAGTGAGGTTGCATTTGGCCTTAAGGATGGCCCAGTATACCTTTTGCCAATTGTATACGTTGTCACATAAAAAGTAAGATATAAATAGCTCCAGTTCATAATAATGTAATAGCCGCTAAAGTTGGTTTACCAGGGGGTAGAACCCTCTCTCTTTATCCGCGCCCACAGTATCTCAGCCACAATCATTGCTTCAAATAAAGTCGTTGAATCAATTATGGCCACTAAAATCTGTCAGTACAGTCCGAAACATAAACGGGCAAATAAAACATTACACTTATTACAATTCCTTTTAGCGGAGACGGAAATACTGAACTTTTAGTGGTCGTAAGCAAAACATGATAGGTTCTACAATCACGTTGTGGGTACCATCTTTACCACTTTAGGAATGCGATAAACTCCGTTGTAAAACGTGTTTTATACGACGTTATATTGCACAAAGGCTTCTCGTTCCATAAAATAAAAAAGAGAGGGGGATGTAGATTGGCAGATGTGACTTTTTTCATTACTCTGGCGTGATTTGAAGTTCCTATTTTATGTGTTGTAAACCCGAACCATCATATCGGTCGTCTGATTTGATTTAAGTACTATAGTGTTATTCGGTTTATGTAAGTCGTTTCTCATTTTGCCTAGTAATGAATTCAAATGCTTTTAAATCGATCGAATCAAATCAAATCTTTATTAGTTCAAAAGGTTACATTCACTTTACAGGTAAAATTGCTTGATGGAACATTTTTTATTTGATACGAAAGTTATTGTATGCTATCGACCAAACTAGGCATTTGTTCTCCTATAATTTGGAGAATTTAAATCGATTCACTTGCTTTTGAACTGATGTTTTTTAACACATATACATTACACGAGAATGATGTAATCCAAAAGGAAATATTGTATTAAAAAACACAATTACATTTTTAGGTAGGTAGGCAGAGGTTGACCTTGACCTTTTTACTTCAATTCTAAATCTTTAACTATTAAGAACCATTACTAACATATCAAAGAACACATAGCTGACATATAAAACCAACGCTCAACAAAGTCTATAATATGTGAACACCTGCAACAGGGTACCAACCAATACCTACTTAAGGTTCCATAAAACACAGATACTATATAGATGAAGAAAGAATTTAGATTTATACCGACAGTGACCCGCAAGGCTAGTGACATTAAAAAGTACCTAAATTTAAATAGAGAAGATGGTTGGAACGTACCTCTGGCCTGGAACCCAATCCATCTACTTAATTAAACCTAGAAAACATCAAAATCCAGCAAGATTTAACGACAAAATGAGCTCTTTCTGCGTAAATATTAACAACAACAATTCATCATAATTCATTTTAACTTTTAGTTTTCTTTTTTAGTATTGTGTAATTATTTAGAAATGTAGTTTTAAAACCATTGTTATGTAAATATGAGTGTCTTAAATAAAATAAAAAATACATAATTCAGATATTTTAATATAACTTACACTTCACTCTATGTAACAAGTACCATCCTTGTACCATCACTAGTCACCCCGCGACCAAAAGCCTCGCTGCTAAAAAATTGTCGGTACGTCGGGTTAAATGTAAATAATATCAAAAACTTAAATCACGATAGAATGCGTTAAAAAGTGGTATTGTTTCAATCTTTAACTATCAGTATCATCAGTATCTTATAAATTTAATATCAGTTTGAAAAAACGAAAGCTACTGAGTGTGACTATCATCTATTATTTACATACTTTATTACGAATTTACCCGTATAAAGGTGACTTTTGAGACAATGATTGATTGTATTTTAAAGACGTTGTAGTCAATGTGACTAGCTAGTATATAATACAAAATTTTCTTTGACTTCGGTCAGACGGTATGTATTGAATTTGTTTCAGTATTTTCTCTTTTGAGAGTGAGAAGTAACCAACAGAGATGTGATTCCAAATTCAAAACTTATTGTAATCCATAACATATCTGCACAACGCCCCTTTTAAACCGTCTTCAAAAAAGAGGACGTTCTCAATTCGTTTAATATTTTTTATTTTTTACTTTTTAGTGTTTAAAGTCGGTTTCTTAAAACGTAGTTCCTTTTATTATATTCTTTTTCTCATGATACTTTCTGAAGTTTACGTGAAAACCCCTTTTTAACAGTTTTTTCTCTTTGTTTTTTTTTTTAATAATATGAATTTTGGTTGTTTTCTGCCCATCTTGTGTCTGTAATTGAGTAAGAAATAACGTCAGCTAAAGCATTTTTTATGTCTTTTGTATTGCTTTCAATATTTTATCGCATAAGTATTGTAAGTTTATAGCTGTCATTCACACAGTCCTTCGTTGACAACTTAAAAATAGCTTGTTTTTCCGTTAACTATTGAAATCTAATGTCCGATCCAGTCAGTATTATTATTAAGAAATAGGTCACACAACTAAAATGAGAGCGACCAAGTAGGTCCGCCGCACATGACTATAATTAGTGGGAAGTTACAGGACAAAGTTCTACATTAACGATATCGTCAATTATAACTTTCACGAACTTCAGTTACCAAGGTATCGCATGATATAATTATTACTTACAGTTTAGTAGTAACTTTGTTTCGTGGTTTTTGATGAAAATAACTTCTATTATATCCTAGAATCAATCCTTTGAGACTATTCAATTGATCCTACAAATATATACATACAGGGTAGGTATATTTTCGAAATTGGGCGGTAAGCCTAAAGTTTTTTTTTTACGTGCTGGAAATTCCCACAGGTACCCCCCCCCCTCACTGGAGCCGGAGGGGGAGGTTATGTCGGACTCGAACCGACTAAACCGCACGCCGTCAGTGGGTCGATGTGCTAGGCCGAAGGTGAGGTTGTCTCGCAACATATCCCTCGCACCCCGGCTGACCCAGGGCCATTCCTCTCGGTCTGGCCCTCCTCGGGAGGGGGGACCACGCAGTCCCCGACTCGCTCCCGGTATGGGGGGGGGGCGCGCATTGTCCTACGATGAGCGCCGCCACCGTGGCCTGCTTCTGCTAGGGTGACGAGCGGCTCCACCCGTCACCCTCAGGCCCGCGCTGATGAGGGCGGAGGTCGGTCTGCGCCCTCCGACGCCCGAGCCGCCTACGAACGCGGGCAGCAATGTCCGTGAGTCTCTCTCGCTCGCCGCGCAGCGCCCGCTCTGCTATCTCTTTCACAAGCATGAGCTGCTCGCAGAAGGAGGTACTGGCCGCCTACGCATCCGCACAGCGGACCATCGCCGCGAGCAGGGTGGAGAGCGTGAGCACTCTCACCCCCAGGGCCGTCACAAGCTCCCGCCACGGCGTTTCCAACGCCGGACACTCGGTGAGCGTGTGCAGCCCCACGCTCGCGTCGCAGTGATGGCACTCGGGCATTGGCTCTATGCCCATCAGATGCAGGTACCGCCCGAAGTTACCGTGTCCGGTAATGACCTGCTGACGGTACGAGAGGCCACCGTGTGGCCTCTCTAGCCACTCCCACATCCCCCATGATGGGTCTTATCGCCGCAATTACGGCGTGCCCTGCGCGTGGTTGCTAAAGTCGTAGCTCCCACTCGGTCACCATGGCCTTGTGAAGCCGGGATTTCTCGGCCCGAATTTCTTCGGGCTCGGGATAGAATTCCCGCTCCCGCGCCTCCCTTTGGAACCGATAGTGCCGAAAGGGTCCTCGCTTCCAGAATCCACGGTGGCGATCCGGCCAGGAGACTCACCGCTTCAAAGGATATAGTGCGTTACCCCCTGATGGTCCTGGAGGCCACTGTCCTCTGCGCCGCGTGGAGCAGAGACAGGAATCTGGCCCCCAGGGTGTCCGCCCATACGGGGCACCCGTATAGGACCATAGACCGCAGGACACCTGCGTAGAGTCTCCTGCAGGAGTCCTCTGGGCCCCTCAAGTTGGGCAACAGCCGGCCCAAGGCATTCGCCGTTGTCACTAACTTGGGGCGCAGACTTCGGAGATGTTCTCCGAAGTCCCATTGACCGTCAAGCACGAGCCCCAGGTATTTTAACCGGGGCTTGATGTCGATGGGAGTGCCTCCCACTGTAAGGCTGGCTCCCGGGTACGGCCTGCGCCGAGGGCCATGAAAGAACATGGCCTCGGACTTGTGCAGAGCCACCTCGAGACGGTAAGTTCAAGGTAACTGACCTTAACCGTTGTCGTTACAGCAAAATGTTCTTAGTAGACCTAAAAACTTTTGGCCATCAGATCCTCTAATTATGTCGCAGATAGAGTCTAAAATTAAGGATTGATAAGAATGCGTGGAACTTCTACGAATAAGGTGCTATAATTGCAGAATGCCGAGTGAGACCAGGGTGCGCTGCTTAGTGTTTTATAATTTTAAATATGTGTTGGTAAACAAAAGAAATTTAAAACCACCAGCATTTTTGCTCATTGTCCCATTTGATAAAATAAGTTGAAACAATTACAATTTCAAAATCGAATTGGAAGCGAATTAACTTAATTATCACATTGAGTTCACGCGTTTTGAAAACTGCGTCATTGCATCAAAATCCAGGTGCGATGCTGAGTCACAGAGGATACTTGGTTAGGCGGTGGGCACGCTACTAAATTCTTGGCTTTAGTTAATCGCTGTTTTCGTTAGACAGTAATGGGCTCTACAAACACATTATGCGTCATCATTATTACACGAAAATGGCAAACCATGCAAGTAAATATTTTGGCGGTATAATTTGGTGGTGCGGGCACAGATTTGATTTAAAACATGTAATAAAAGCCTCTGATATTATATGAACTAATACATTTATGTAATAAGTCTTAGCACAAGGGTGAGTTAACATCAAAAATTGAAGTGTAGAATCCAAATGTTAAACCGTAATCTACGAAAGTAAGATTTGCAAACAAATCCACATTATATTTTACATTATACAACAATGATAACGGGAATAATCTTATGTCGACTAAGAACCGGCAAATATAATATTATTTCATATGTGTTGTGTTATATCTTGTTAACACAACACAGCTACTTTAAATATGATTTTAAATTAAAGTTAAATATCTAACTAAAACTATTGCATTACCTAATAACTGTGTACACATTTGGATATCATCCGTCAGAAATGTATTTTCAAAACAATACAGTGTTTGTCTGGATTTAGAGTCAGATAGCTGAAGGAAAATGTTTGGCTCTGGTCCAAACAGTGTCAGCATCAGATGCGTTTTGTTCGTGGAAGCCATGCAGGACGGTGCTGAATTTAAATTGAGATGCCTATTTAGGAATACAACTCATTTCTTAAATGTAAAGCATAACAGGAACGCAACGTGAACCCACTCGTAACACAAGCAATTTAGCTTATATTGCTGGAGGGATTAGGTTACGGTTGATTCCCCATATTTGTATAGTTGTATCAGTACACATATTAGTAGTAATCACATATTAGTAGTAATATCAATTACTAACATGATTTTTGTCTAAAAGCACTTTACGGCTTCAGGTCAATAAGTTTAATAAGCTTTTAAAAGGATCTTCCAACAAACCTGGATGTTTTAAAAGTTACTCCTGCATTGTATCCTCAACGTTCTTTCTAATGAAAACACCCAGCCAGGTTGCATGAAGGTGACGGAAAGGGCAGCCGGTCGCCGGTTTAATGTTTCAGAAATAATGGCTAGATCATATTATTTCAATCGTAATTCTTCGGTTCACTCTTTTATAATTGGATGGGGTCACTACCTATAAGTTTATTACTTGCTGAGAGACTGTTGGTAGAGTAAAAACAAACAGAGAGTAAAAAAAGACGGGTTGCACTCCGGGAGTGCCGGCAGAAGTGAAAACTTTTTATTTCTTTCTTTCTTCGTTATATACAGAGGAAAAGATAAAAAGAATACACCATACCATACCGATAATATAGCGCCAATCATAGAACCTATCACTAATTTTCTGTCAGAAGAAATTCATGAATATTGAAGAAAAAATAATCACAAAAAGCAATAGATTACAAAAAGAAAAAATAATCACAACAAATAATAAATTACAAAAATAAAAAATAATCACAAAAAGTAATAAATTACAATGAAACGGATGAAATGAGGTGCACTTAATTGAGATAAAACATTGTGCGTAATATTTAACAGGACATATTTATAATCTTTTTATACAAATATTCTTCTCGTACACATAAAACAGCAAAATTCTTTTTAAGTAATGATATCACAAAACATTGTGCGTAATATTTAACAGGACATTTTTATAATCTTTTTATACAAAATATTCTTCTCATACTCATAAAACAGCAAAATTCTTATCAAGTAATGATATGATACCTCATGATTATGTTGTATTTATACCCTGAGCACCCTTTTGTTTTGATCACGTATATTGTAGAATGACTGAATATTTAAAATTTTTATATAAATTAAAAAATTCAATTATAAATTTTTTAATACTAATTAATAAATACTCAAATTCATTAGCAAATAACAAATCGATCAATTCTTAAATAGAGAAATATCCCTCATACGATCAATATTACAAAACTTTTGCTAAATGTTCTGTCGAAAAGATAATCATGAACTACACAGAATACGATCTCTGATATATTCACGTAGTTGTAGTCGTAAACTCCTCATTCAGAGAGTCAAGTACCTTCAATGTTCATATGAAAGTATCGATAAATCAAAATATATCGGTACTCAATTCTTTTATTGAGGTAATCGTCAGATCATGTCGGAATTGTATGCTTACAATCATATTTTTCAGATTGGCAATACTTGCTACACTATTTGAATCAGGAAAAAGATAAAATATTTGATGAAACGACCACTTTTATACTTGACTGAAGTATTACAATTATTTAAGGTCAGTAGTTATATGATATGGACGGATTTTGTAACTCTATTCTATAAAAAGGTAGGTATAACATGAAAGATAATAATAGAACTTGCACAAATTTAAATTAGAATGCCTATTCTTAATTCTTAATCCTTTATTGTACACACACATAAAATAGTACAGTAAAAGGCATAATTACATTTGATGTACATATATGATTACAGAGCTAAAGACTGAAGTAAAACATAAACCACCAGTTCAATATTTGATTTCAAATGAAACTACTAGCTTCTATTTTATTATCTTGCACTTCACCACCAGGTTGGCTAAAATCATATTGAAGAGTATAGAATTTTGATTTCAATTCTAACTACACGTAGTAATATGCTTTATGCCGAATATCAGTGATTTGAGGTAAAATAAATACCTATTCGAAAATCAAATAACATTATCTCTACTATTCGAATTCTGTCTTGTCATTGTCTAGCAGTAACAGACTAATTGACGCGTCAATCCAAACAGACTGGTCGTTATCGGCTTAACTCACTGGATTGAATAATTTACTAGCTCTGAGAACTTTGGTATGATGCTGTAAAGATCAGTCTCTAATAAAGTTTAACAAATGATTGCAAAAGCTTATAGTAAATAATTAAGTATTACTGTCTACCCCCACAAATATGCTCCGTATTTTGAAGTGTAGACCAAATCAAAGTACATAATTAAATAAATAAATAAAATTATTATACGTCCAAATCGGTATATTATACTCGATAGATTGAGAATTTATAAAGCTTTGGCTTCCAAAAAAATTATAGCTTTTTGTCTACACACGTAAATTTTATAAATGCAACAATTTGTTCGAAATGGTACCTCATCTAAAAGTTAATTTAAATTGTGATTATACATAAAAATGAACATAAGGATTAGGCTTTGAAGTTACTCTCTCAGCCAATGCATAACATATTATAGACTAACGACTCAACGACGGGACTTTCTAGCAAGTCAATTTACATTTAATTTTAATCCTTCTATGTTTGTCTTTGTGAACAGCCTTTTGAGCTATCTCTTAATTATTATTTATTTCGAGAATCACCATATTTTTTTTTCATAAAATCGAATAAGCTTCAAATACGAACTACACACACCGGCAGAATTAGCGGAAAACAAAACAAGGAGATTATAAAATAGTAAGCTTTATTTTTAAACAAATAATAATTAAACATGAAACAATCAATGATTTCTTGGGGTAATCTCTACCATTCTTCAACTAATGAGTTTCGCAGCTCGCCCAGATTGTTAGGAGGTGGCATTCTTGATTTGACACTCCTCTTTAGCAAGTCCCAAACGTGTTCAATCGGATTCATATCCAGGGATCGTGCTGGCCACTCCATCACCGTAACACTAACATGGTATAATACATACCTAATGCCTGTACTTAGCGAGCACTGTGAGCCTGAGCATTATCCCGCATTAAATTGAAGTCGTTACCAATAAATGGGACAAATGGCACAACATGTACCTCTAAAATCTCCCTGATATACCGATCAGCAGTCAGATTTCCGCCATCAACTACCACTAACTCTGTTCGAGCTCCTAAGCATATCCTTCCCCAGACCATAATTTTGTGTTCCGCTAATTCTGCCGGTGTGTGTATTATTATAATTCATAAAATATATCCAGTCAAAGAATCAAAGTAACAGAAAATAAATGAATTGAAGAATCAAAGAGTCGAAGAGTCGAAGAGTCGAAGAGTCGAAGAGTCGAAGAGTCGAAGAGTCGAAGAGTCGAAGAGTCGAAGAGTCGAAGAGTCGAAGAGTCGAAGAGTCGAAGAGTCGAAGAGTCGAAGAGTCGAAGAGTCGAAGAGTCGAAGAGTCGAAGAGTCGAAGAGTCGAAGAGTCGAAGAGTCGAAGAGTCGAAGAGTCGAAGAGTCGAAGAGTCGAAGAGTCGAAGAGTCGAAGAGTCGAAGAGTCGAAGAGTCGAAGAGTCGAAGAGTCGAAGAGTCGAAGAGTCGAAGAGTCGAAGAGTCGAAGAGTCGAAGAGTCGAAGAGTCGAAGAGTCGAAGAGTCGAAGATTCGAACAGTCGAACAGTCGCAGAGTCGAAGAGTCGAAGAGTCACAGAATCGCGGAATCAAGAATCCCAGAATCACAGAATCAAATGTCAAAGAGTCGAAGAGTCAAAGAGTCAGAGAGTCAGAGAATCAGAGAGTCAGAGAGTCAGAGAGTCAGAGAGTCAGAGAGTCAGAGAGTCAGAGAGTCAGAGTCAGAAAGTCAGAGCGTCAGAGAGTCGAAGAGTCGAAGAGTCACAGCATCAGACATTACGCTATGCAAATAGCTAAAATAAACTAATCGTGCTGATTCCTCTGACTAATTCAGTGACCTTATTTTTCTAACCGCATAGGCAGCTGAACTTGAGAACCCCATTGTAGTTTACTATCTGGAGTCATTCCAAGTAAAACTATGGTATCGACTATTTGAATTCATCATTCATTGTAGTATGAGTATCTATCTGTCTTACCTTAGGTATAGTATACTTTATACATTTTGTTTTCGCGTTGAGCAGCAAGTTGCTACTTGTGAACCAAAATAATATTTTAGAAAGGGTATGATGGACGTGAAAGTTGAAAAGTTAAGAAACAAATTGTATTTCATTTTATACATGTTGATAATTTCTTGCATAAACTTCAACCTGTCCTTTTTCATTTTTTTCATTAATTACATAAACCTATTTTTTGGTAGTTTCTAGTTTTGAAATAACTACTGTAAAATGTATAGAAATTTGAATAAACAAAACTATCATCATACAATATTTTAAATCCCTAAGCGAGAGACCTTAAACACCTTTCATGAACCTTTTCTCTGTGCTTCATCAATGTCAAAAGCAGTATTAAATACTATTCCAGGTATCTCTTTGGGGCATTCCAGTGAGTTGAAGCCCGTGGTTGAAGCCCTTTAACTATCCAATATATGTCAAGTATTGCTTGTTCGCTGTCCATTCCTATTTGCTCAATTGATCAGTTATATTATTTGCGGGTAATTGGATTTGTTTCATCTGGTTCCCTATTAGTAAGAATATAATATCACAATATAAATACAAAGAGAAATGCAATATACAGTTTCTTGGATACAATCAATCAGTTTCTCTAAATATTGTTACGAAATTGCAGGACTTGATCTGTGATGTAGCTAAACCAGCTTAGAATGGGGAAACAGAAGTGTATTTTGTCAATCACCTTTTGCCAGCTATTATTTTCGTACCTTTTGCCGTCGACCCGACTCTTATTCAAAAGTTGTGTGTTTATTGTCCGATGTTGAACAACTCTACTCCTTAGTCATTTTTAACATTCATGGGTAGAAATGGAGTGGCCGTAATATTTCAATTCACCAAGAAACATGTGGCCAGACTTCATGACATACATATAAGGTATATTGTAATAGGTTTGAAAAGGTTATAAAGGAGTACCTATCATTAAATGTAAGTACCGAAGACATTTGGAGTATATTGATAACTCCCATCTGAATGCTCAACCTTTATCCAGTTCCATATATGAAAAAAGCAATAAGAATCAAGATCACTGTTAGAATAACAATTGATTGGTCTATTCCAATGAACATTGTTCATAGCCATTTTGCCCAAAGGCCTCTTTCAATATCTGGCGCACGCTTTTACGCAGTTTCTATTGGAGATTTCAATCAACGTAGAAATTGCATTACCTCCGTTACATTCGAGTATTGTAGTTAGAAAGGTATTCATATTTTTCCTAGAAAGGTTTAGAAAGGATTAAATTGTTTTCTTGGTTTTGATGGCGATGGTTTATAGAGTATGTTATTGAGAAAATTCATAGACATGGGCTTCTTTTATACTAGGAATAGGTTTCTGCAGGCTACGGGAAGAGAGACAGTATTTCACGCGGGTGAAGCTACAACTAGTAAATGAACAACATATAATATAATATGAACACATCACAAAGTCAAACAATCTACACGTGAGCGATATTTTAGAAATATCGGTAGTTTAGTAATATTTAAGTATTTAACATCCTCAATTTAATATCCTCGTTGAAGCCAACAGCTAAGTATAATCCAAAATGAAGTACGATATAAAGTAATGCCAAACAAAAGCCCGTGAGTAAAAAGTTTGCTAAGTAAGTACGTACCTCCGTAACCTTAATGCAATCTTCCGCTGGCAAGTGAAACTTCGACATGTGTTTGGCCTCTAGAGCGAGTTATCTTCAGGAGTGTGAACAAAATGTTCAATCTAAGCTCAAACCAGGTTATATTTATAGTTTAGTCTTTAGTTTAATGAGATATGCATCCGAATGCTTACTTGAGGAAATTTCACTAATTTAAAAGCTAAATCGCAAATCAATATTATTTTGTTCTGTATAATTGCTTTCTTGTGATACAAAATTGATGTTAATTTTATTTCGACGTGACAACAGTTCTGATGGTCCTTTTAAAATTCTTTGGTTATATTACCTGTAATTTCAAAAGTGTAGTTGGTTGACTTTATTCTGACACTCTTTTCTTTTCAAAGTGATCATTCAGAAACTACTGGTAAGTAAATTAGTTTATTGTAGCACTTTGAAAGTAAGATTTAATAATTCTAGTATACTGAAATATGTAATACACAACTAAACCAATTTAACTGTGCAGAACTAATATATACATGCATAATGAAACCCATTTACGTTTAGATTGACAATAATTAACATAATAATGAACAGGATAGGATTAATTAACCTCATGATTTAATCGCTATTACCAAACTTTAAATTAACGTGTCCATCACAGTCGCAGCATGAAGACTCAAGTTAGTTGACGTATAAGAAGAAATTGTTGCTTGACAACCGTGCTAATTTGACACCTCTTGAACTTCGGAGAATTTAGTTTATATGTTAACATATCGTTGAAATGTTATACTATTATAAAACACTGAAAACGTAGGTCTAAGAGCGTTTTCACATTCATCCGAAATCCGATATTCGATATCGCTATCGGACGCCGATAGCCGACATCCAATAGCCGACACCTTGTGCTGTTTTCACATTTATCCGATAAAATCGACCCAAAACGGCCATTTGCTCGAAAGCACAGACTGAGACTAGGGATAAAAAAAGAAAGAAAAGTGCAAGCAATTTTCGACCTTATTGACATGACATAGACCCGAGGTATAAGAAGAAATTGTTACTTGACAACCGTGCTAATTTGACACCTCTTGAACTTGGGCACAGAATAGATAATAGTACTAACTTGGGAGAATTTAGTTTATATGGTTATATACCGTTGAAATGCTATATATAACAACAGTCTTATATTAAAAAGATATAGTTACGGAATAGGTGTTCAAAACAGTCATTGAAAACGTAGGTCTAAGAGCGTTTTACCTGGTACACTACATAAATACGAAAAACTTTATTCCGAAAATCACAATTACGAATTTCAAAATTCCGAAATTCATAGTTCCGAATCGTTCGAATTCCGAAGCTCAGAATTCCAATTTATCATAAATTTTATTTGTTGCAACCGCGAATTTAAAAATTCCTAATGTGTCAGAATGTCGAATTTCAAGATTTCGAACCATTACAATTCCGAATGAATAATAATCCGAAATATCATAAATACGAATTCCGATTATCAAAATTCCGAAACATCACAAACCCAACAATCAAACGCCATGGAAACTTGTTTGTTATATTGAAAAAGAATTGTTGCTATTCTCGGAGCACACGAAAAAAACATGAAAATTGAATGGGCAGATAAGTACCACGGCAGTAGAAATGTCGAAGCCAACTAGCTTAACCAGCCGTTGAATTAACTGCGTAGGCTCTTTACTGAACAGCGGCTTTCAATTGGCGGCCCGAATGGTGTTCAAACGGTTAGGCAACTAGCTTGGATCGGTGAGGTTTAATTACCTGCCAAGCCATTTAATTAAATAGCTATGAAAATGGATTTATTCTGCATGGTTCGCTCCTTCTAACCTAACCTATCCTATCCAAGTCGGATTGTACAGCTTTCTCAATAAACCTTTCACTAATTTTCTGTAAATACACCTCTCCCTACCCCCTCGGGGATTTACAAGCGTGAGTATAATGTATGTATGTAATTTTCTGTCTTAATTAGAGGTGGTGGCCCATCTTACAAATGGCCTAAGCATTAGCCATCTAATGTTGTAACAAACATTACGGCTGAATATCTTTCCGGTCGTTCATTGAATGAAGTCGTTTAGTTAACAGTCTAGGCAATTAATTGAACGGCTGATTAAGCTAGTTGGCGGCGACAGAAACACGGCAAGTCGCCTTTAGCTCAATTTTCATTAAATGTTTTCTAATATTTAATTTATTAATTATGTACTTAATTTTAAAATTCATTGTTTGCCTGCTTCTTCATGCGTGATATGGCAAATCAAACTTTTATTTATTTTTGATACTAATTTTCAATATGACCGATGAATTTTCGGGAATCTGAAATTAGGATTGATGTTTTTCGGGGTAATAACACTACGGATTTTTAATTATTCGTACAAATGAAATTCGGCAGAGTGAACATTCGTATTTATGAAGTTCGGAAAAATAACTATCGTGTTTTTGAATAGTCGGGGTTTTGTTTCTTAGGAATTATAAATATTCAGAATTCTGAAAATCCGAATTTCGGAATTCGGAATTAAATATTTCGGATTTTTTGGGTGTTCCCCTAAGGACGTTTTCACATTTATCCGATATCCGATATGGGTATCGGACGCCTATAGCTGACATCAGATAGCCGGCACCTTGTGCTGTTTTCACATTTATCCGATAAAATCGGCCCGATACGGCCATTTGCTTGAAAGCACAGACTAGTTAGGGAGGCTAGGGATGAAAAAAAAAGAAAGAATAGTGCAAGCAATATTCGACCTTATTGATATGACATGGTATCGAGTTTTTTTCTTAAATTCGTGATCTGCGTCATCTCTCTACTCAACTCTACTCACCGCCGGGAACACAACACGAGGTTGTTTCCTCCTTTAAAGATTAATTTACAGTTAGTTAAATTAAACTTTGAAGTCTGTGTAATATTTTATTAATTCTTTTTAATGCATTTTAATATTAGCAAGGGTTTGCTCACAAACAAAGAGTTGCTAAGGTGGCGTGACTGAAGCAAATCAAATTATGGCTAATTTATCAAAATTGTACCCCAAACCCAATATACCGTTTTAGTAGGGCGTCTAGCAAATATGCACCCGAAACTATTAGTTTCGTAAATAAAATGAGATTTCATAGAAATTAATATTTTCAACCAGTTATTATTACAAAATATTATTAACTATTTCGGCAAAAAGAGTTATGAAGTTATTGTAATACCAGGTAATAAAAAATATAAAATGCCAAATATAAAAAAATGCTTCAGTAGCTTTTTGTATTGTGTTTTCAGTTATCATTCTTCAAAACTATAACGCTCACTACCTTTTACATCAATTTTTTTACGGATATGATAATCTAATCTGATATAATATTGGGCAGTGACCCTTCATGGCCATAACTGATTAAGTTACTTGAAGGTCTTGAAGGAATTATATAAGGTGGTAGAACGATGCTTTCTTAACACGAATAAACCTGATCGATGGAAGAAATACTTCTTTTTTGTAACTCTCAAGTGTCTATAGTCACTTTGTGAATCAGTAACCTACTGTCGTCCCATCATTCCGCTATTCATTAGTTAAGTTAGTTGAATCATTTGTCAGAAACCCTCATTTTATCTTCCAGGCATTCCTAAGTGGACACATCAACAAAGGGAAGCAGAAACATTTCGGCACATTCTGCCTCATATCACTACTCATCAGTCCGCTAAGTCTTAGCACCATTTTATTACCCGTCTGTTGTGTTCCCTTGATGCTTTCTGAAGGATTCTTCTCAAGACAGCTATTTAGGCGGACAGCTTTATTTACTCGGATCACGTGATTAATTGCAGGTGAATTAATTTATCGTAGGACTGACCCCTTGACCTCTTCTTACAGCCAAAGGTTCAACGATTTTCTTAAGATTATTTTTACGTTCAATAACCTTCCGTACATAAAAGGTTACGGTAATTTTTAAGCATGTCGTCGTATATTAATTGCATTTTAATGTAGGTACCGAACCTTTTGGTGAGTTATAACGTCTACTTTGTATAACATGAGCTATTCCTCTCTTTCTATAGGTGTTTTTCAACAAAATGATCTCGCCTACGTTTGTAATTATTTTATTTTTATTTTTATGCAAAAATATCACAGCAACATTAGTGCTTTCCATACGAAGTTAAGTTCGCTATCTTAAGGAAAGAGTAGCGATTATCACAAAATAAGCACAAACTCAACACATATATCAGTAAGTCTCTATAGAAGTCTGATATGTGTGTTGAGTTTGCTGACTAGAAAAGTATAGTTGTCTCTTATTTGTTTAATTCGAAAAAAGTTTTCGTTCCTGTCGTAAAAAGTTTTTGGTTAGAGGAAACTGCAGTTCTAGAAAACTACGATTATTTGCCTTTAACAATAAATTAGTCGTTGTCAGTATTCTGTATTCTTTTCTCCTCTCCACAAAATATATTGTCCTTGCATAGCCGAGGTACGGACCTAATTTTCTTTACAGTCGAGAATGTCACTTTTTCTTGCAGCTTTAATGTCGTACATTATGTTGATTTCCTTACAATTTATTATTCGGAGTACCTACTAATGAAATTGAAACTGTCTTCCTTAACGTCCTTCCAATTAGTGAAACAACAATTACACTGTATAAAGTTTCATAAGATGAATGTTTTTTTGAACTGTAATGTAAGACAATGTGAAATATTCTAGTTGTCCTCTGCATAACTACTTTTACAAACACAATAACAATGCAACTAATATTATTTTTAATAACTAAATAATAAATAAGGCCTAATCCAAGTATGTGTATATTTGAATATGTCTTTACTCTCTTTATTCTTAAAAGACAAAAAAAATGACTGAGGCACTGGGGGACTGCCGCGGTAAAGCTATTCCATTTTCTGGATTCGGTCGCCGCGCTCAAAGACCGCGATAAAAGCTATGCAATAGCTTAAGTCTGTCTGTATGTCCGTCCGTCCGTCCGTCCGTCCGTCCCTCCGTCCGTCTATATGTCTATCTTGTCCTTCTTCCCCCCCAAAGTAACAATTCTTGTTCGTAAAACTTCTGATAATCCCCTCAAAATCTTTTTGATTGAAGCCGAGCCGAGCTACATGGTAGGCGGGTGTTAGGTTTTCTTCGTTACAGAATTTCTTGATTCGGTCGCCGCGCTCAAAGCCCGTGATAAAAGCTATGCAATAGCTTAAAAAATATCATGGCGGCATAAAAAGAAGAATATCCCAGCATTTTACTTATTGTACCAAGAATGAATTCTCGTATCTCTTTCAATTACCACAAAAGGGTGACAAGTACTCAGTTGCTGTCAAGATTTTAAATTGGATAAGCTCATGTAATGCATTCCGTACGTCACGATTTGGGTTTAGGGATACGCGAGGCTTAGGATGAGTACCAAACGGCGATAAGGCTTGAGAATAGCCTTCAAGGAATTTGAACACCCAAAGTTATTTTACGATAGAATTAATAACTAAATATCATTTTAATTGTGTGGGTTATATCTTGAACTGATACGTTCTCTTCATCACAGCAAGTTAAATAGTCGTATGATAGATAAAAATATATCGATATCTTAATCTCAATGACTGCTTATTTTTTTAATTATGAAAGTGAACTAAGTGAATATCTCAGGACCAAAATCTTTTCCATCTTTATCACGATTTTTGTAGTAAAACCATCCTAAATAAACCTTTGAAAGGATTAATAATATTCATTTGAACATTTTCTTTTTCTTTCTTATCGAACAAACGATCCATGTAATCACGATTTAGTTTACGGACACGTTACTATAGGTAAATCAAGGCTACGTAAATTAAAAATATTTAACTCTAGGTGAAAGTTAAATTCGTGACATGAACAGTTACCGCACATAGGCATGTATTATGTTTCCAATTACTCTGTTTATTTTATTAACTAGGATTTAAGTTTACCGTAGTTTTGGTGGTCCATTATTACAAAAGCGTTTAAATCTCGTTCTGATAGTTCACCATTTGTAAACATATTGATATAATTGTATTCATAGTTCGTACATGTGTTTTAGAATATAGAAATTTGCCTGGCTGAATGGGATATGTACAGAAATTTTTATCCCTCATATAACTACAGTGGAATGTGACCGCACTGCCAAGGCAGTTCATGCAATTTATCCGTGATGGCACGGATATGAAGACTGTCGCTGATGAGGTCGTTTTTTATGCGATGCTTCGGCCAAAAATCGTACATTCACAGTATATGCATCACCACAATCGTAGCTCCTTCTTGTATTTAAAAAGCACAGGCCTAGTGATACTTTTAGTGAAAAATGTATCTATTATATATTATGTAACTTTATATTACAAACTACTCTAAACTAATTACTTTTGATTACCATGAAAACTGCCATGTTAAGTGCAAATAATCTATTTATTTAAGTAAGATATCCATTTGATCCAACTGGTTGAATTTTTCAGGTTAATTTGATAACATGTGCCAGAATCACGCAAACCGTTCGTTAAAACGTTATTAATTCGATATCTGCGATTGTTTTATTTTTCATATTGATACATGTTTGATGTATAATGTTCTAGGATTTATTTCAAATTCGTTTTCATTGTTCATGCAGTTCTAAGTCGCAAAATGAGTTGTGGATTATTTTTGCTCCTAAAGAATATCCATAGAGTTAAAAACTTTAATAAATCATGATAAATAGTATTAATACTATAAAGAATAACAATTACTTTGTAGCAACTTATACCAAGGTATGTTAATGAGTTCTTTTTATTCAAATATTGCCACAGAATCTGGACACGCATTTTCTAGTTACAATCTGTTATTGTTCTTAAGAATTAAATCGTACAAAATATTATTTTCACATTAGATATAGTAAAGTTAAAAGGAAAGAGTCATTACCCAAATTAAAATTGACGTATTTCTATTGCGAAAACTGGAAATTAAAATTTAAAATGCATCGCGTTATCAGTTGACATATTAATTTACACGCTGACTTTAATAGATGTTATTAATTGCGAGTTTAATTTTTAATACACTCAGTAAGCCTATTGAGTTGTTCCTTGTTTTTATAATATTTTGATTTTATAGAGCCTATTCATCTCATGGGACAAGTACCTATTACTTTTGTACTTCCTACCGGTACGTGTAAAGCCACTATTACAATAACGAAACAAATACAAGGCGTAGATAACGCCTACACTATTCATTACTCTTGAGTTCACGTAGTACGGTATGTTTACCCCTGTATCCCATCAAACTTTCGTATTTATAGTTAATTAATAGCAGTATTGTAGATGAAGATAAATATATTGCTTTTTTATCTTCTCTACACAAAGTTCAAAATAATGAAAAGTGTAACGTTTAATTATTAAAAGCACAGGTCACAGACAATACCCAGGCTTCATTTAGTTTCAAGACCTATTAGTTAATCAATTTGATTAAACCCAGTAACCTTTTTCTATGACCTGGGGATTACATGATAAATATTCTTCGAAATACGTGGCTAATACTAGTTTATTGCTATTTTATATAACATAAAATCTAGATAATTATTTCAATTGCATGAATGATTGAACCGATTATGAACTAGTTTTCTCCTTCATCATATCTAATAATAAAATTATCATTATTATACAACAGATGTAGAATAAAAAGACGTCAGGTCGGGAGCTAGTTGGATATTATAGTAGTTAAAAGACTTTGTTCATAAAACTAACAAATATATTGCACAAGCCATAATAGTATACTCTGAGACACATTTGAGCATAGTATTCAAATAATTTAGGTAATTTTTCCAATAGTTAGTGGCCAACTTCTGACAGATTTGGGTCGCCCATATAGGCCTCCGTCTTGACCTAACGACTGTGGACATCCGGGTCCAACTTTTAACGTACCCTCCGAAGCACGGAAGCGCTCAGATATAACACAACTAAACTGTCGCCCATCCCAATGGTAACCTTCGCCTAGGTAAGTGAATCCAAGGACCGTTTACCAAACAGTGAGCGCTGTTGGCCACTAGCGCGTACACTTTAGGTATTAAGCTTCAGCAAACATCAAGCCACTTTTATTACTATTTTTAAACAGGAACTATTCTTCCATATGGTATAACATATTTTAAGAATAAATACTTCGCTGAACCAATTCAAAGTCCGCGGCACATATTGGAATGATGAGTTTTATCTTCACAGAAATTCTAAAGAAAATCTCTAAGATTACGACAACATGGTAACAATGGCGGTGACGACAATAGGATTTTAGAGTAATACTCTTCGCTGAGTATTACTAACAAGATTCTGAGGGTCTGTATTGATACGAAGGCTTATTTATGCTTAGTTAGGATGGCTGTGCTTACATTAATGCTGATTTCTTTTGTTCTAGGCCTGTCAGTTTATAGCAGAGCCAACATCTACTAAAGTAAATATACTTAGTAGTTATTTGACACGAATGCTATTTAGATTTTTGTTTAGATGCTTGTGTACTCCAAATGTTGAGCAAGTAATGTAAGCTAATTACAATATAGCAAGCGTAGCGAATAAATTGGTTGGGTGTTCAGCCATGTTGAAAGGATTAGTGAAAGTCGATTAACGAAGAAGCGATAATCAGGCCTATATCAGTGAAGTTTTAAAACAGGGCGTTCAAAAGAAATGGGGAATTCGTTCGTTTGTAAGTTGCCATCGACTGGGAACCAAGGAAGTGAAGGAAGTTTAAAAGGATTTTTTTCTTGTGATCGTTCAAATTGTATGCAGCGGACTTCAAAAGTTTCTAAAGAGTCGAAACCGTGGCAAACAGAGGCTATGCTTGTTAGTTACTTTAATGGCATACATAAAATCATGATTGTAAGGAAGTGCATGATAGATTCGCATGCTTAGTGACCATAAAATTATTGGAAAGCATTAGGCTTACTAGGTAAATAAAACTCAATAGTTTATTTATATCCATGAGGGCAAGACAAGAGGTGTATTTCAGTCTTACTTGAATTTTGCTAACATTTTATTTCTATGTATGAGAAGACTACCGACTTCATAATACCTACTTATAAAAAGTTACTAACAATAAACTCAATTAATAAATTGCTCGACCAAGAATGGGGTCTTTAACCTCACGATCGTACCTACAGATAAAGTGAACTTAAATTATGTAAAGTCCCTAGTATAATTTGAGCTGCTTCCGCACATTTTCTACCCCTGATGTAGAAGAAATTGACCGATGAAAGGTTTTGTATTTTTTAAATGCAAACCTATCAGTTTATCTACTTTTTAAGGCAATAAGCCATATATTACTTACCTAATGGCGTATCTTCTTGAAGGTACATCACATTATATTATAACCCGATCATTTCAATATGTAGATGTAAATTGGACGAGAAGAGAATTAGGGGCATACGTAATAGATCGTAGTAAAGGTCTCTGAAACTCTCATAAAGCGAATAAAATGAAGCATACTATAACTATACAATGATATATGGGAGACGCTGTTCTTTTTCCGGCAAAATAATTTCATTTTAGCTACCTGCCTGCCACCACCGTGCCTTTAAACAGTAGATAAATTGTAGCCGTAGATAGCTACGGAGTATAATTATTGGTCAGGCTCTTATTTATTAGACAAAACTGTGATCACATAGATATGTTTAAGTCGTAAACCTTGACTATGCAGACGATTAGTATATTTGTCTAATAAATTCGCGCATGTATTATCAAATTCATTGTCCAAATATTTATGTGAAGTGAATTAGTAGGATTTTCATAATCTTAGTCCGTTCTTCAACTTATTTCCCTTTTCATTAGAACGTGTTACAATTGAGTCTCTACACACTTGTACAGCTAAGTTGAAGTACCTGTTTTTATCTGAATTTTACTGTGCTAGTGTACTTGGTCGGAAGGGAAATAATTTTGGACTCCGTGTCTAAACGTCCTGTTCTTTCGGTAGCTACTGAGATTGGATCGTTAACGTGACTTTCCATATTAATAGTATTCAAGGCGACTAACAGATAACCTGCAAAATTGCTGCCTGTTGATAGATAGGCAATATCATATTAATTGTAGATAGTAAGTAATTTCAAGTACTTCTTTACCAAGACGTTCTGATTTTGCTTTCTTTATAATTTGATCATCAATATTTCTAATTTGAACATTGAGGTCAACCTGTACTGGTACGGCTTTGTAAATAGGATTACCTACAGATTACTTTACAGATTACAGATTACACAAGCAAGCTCACGCGATTTATAACAATACTGTCTAAACAAAATTCGTGAATGAAAACGTAGTAATAAATACGTTAAAATAAGATTTTTGAATTCATACAAACACGGTAACAAAGGAACATTCTAATGAACAATTCACATTAATACACAATATACTTATCTATCAGTATTCATACAACAAGCTCTATCTTTCTCTCTCAATTATCAAATTGAACTGCCTAAATAGTTAAGTAACGAATAGTATATTTTAATACTTTTAATAAATTGTTATGTATCCTCCTCAAAAACCAATTTAATTTATTTATGAATAAAATATCAGAAAGAAATCCATTATCATAGTAATTATAATTATTTATTTTTCAACCTAGCATGATTAGCAATCTGTATTTAGCATAGGAATTTAGGGAGATTTAGGGAGAATTTAGGGAGTTTGGAAGGCTAAGGTGAAACTAGAGAAAAGCAGTGCCTTAACTTTCAAGATTTTTTCCTTCACCTAGAAATATGAGCCTTCAATTGGAAATTAGTACTTGCCAGTATATTCCTATTTTATACCTTAATATTAGAAGCTAAATTATACAAAAATTGCTTTAGTGAATTTTTTGCTTGGATAGTCATTAATAGCTGATATAGTTTATATTAAATAATACCTGAATAATAGTTTTTATAACGGAAAAATTACTATTTGATAAAAAGAACAAAAAATAATACTTCATTTGAAGTGTTTATTTTTTTGTATTTGTTTAATTTTTTATATTTATCTATCTATTATTAAGTGATCTGATTGACTGTTGATGAAGATAATTTTATGTACTGTAATTGAAGGACGTACGAGTTGACTTGATATAGTCATAACTGGTATGACTTTCGATAAAATCAATACAATTACAAGGACATGACGAACGTTTGAATGCGGTTTACGATTGGTTTATTCCCTTTTCGCATCAAGACCGCGTCTTCGTTGTCCTCGAATGTACAAACCTACCTCGAATGTAACCTTTTGTACCAAATGCTAAGTAGACTGCTATTTTAACGATTATGATCTATTTGGGGTTCGAAATAAATATATAGTTCCATGTCAATGCTAGAATACTTTATTCATATTTATATGATACAGATCTGATCGATTAAAATTATATTATGTATTCTAACATTTACAAAATCTTTATGTTAATATTAAGATTTCACCTCAATACTAGCTGTTACGTCCTTGTAGGTTATAACATGAAATAGGCAGCAGTCATTGTTGCTATATGCGTGTTGCTTAAATGGTGTCGTGCGCAGGACGTATGCTGTCTCCTGGATCGTTGCTTCCTATACCCGCGGCGGAGCGCCCGCGACTGCGGCTGTCAATTTGCATTGCTGCATGCCGCCCAAGACGAGACAAACCCGGGTAGCTAGCGGAGCCCTGCCCGCGCTAGGACGCGGGCATGCTCCCACTGCCAATGCCGGTGTGCCGGTTGCGACCACCAAGTAAGCCGTAGCACGCTTACTAGTGTGTTACAAAAGTCGCGTTTTACACGTATTCCTGCTACGCACGCTACTCACACGGAGTCGACACTTGCACTGGTCTCACATATTACCATTAATTTTTGAGTGCAGTTACAGTCGGGTTTGTAAACATGACCTCTCTTACAAATTTCACATGTGTTTTTGTCGTGATTTAAGCACTGTTTCAGCTTTTGAATTGATAAACACGCCACGTTTTGCCTCATTACTCCTCACTGAGTATTCACTGTCCGAGTTCAGAATCACCTGTGAACAAGAACATAATTCCAAGTGTTTTGTGTTCGTTTGATGCAATGAATGTATTTAGTTAATGAAATCAAAGCTAAAGTTCAAAACTATATAAACAATGTTTGTGTTACCGTGGTCTAAAGCATTACCCGAAGCTAATAATAGCTAAGTTTACAAAACACATTAAAGTCACAAGCGCACTTCAACATTTCTTATTTGACAAGCACTAATTTGTAAAATGTCCACAGCAAAGCATTTTGATTTGATTTTGAAAGTATAGCTTATTCAGGAGAGACTACTGGATCATTGTCAGCAAGTTCGAGTATCGCCAAAATTTGTTTCTTTTTACTTATTTTTTTAGCTGGGACTGTGAATGAATTTAAGTATGTGTAACGCAACATGAGTATGTATATTTTGGACTCATCATCGTCATTGCTTTGACCCCAGCTTTGGCATCTGACGCCTACACCTCCAAGACCGGGGTCCACATGCTTAAGGATTTGATTGATTTCTTCAATATGAAAATAATATGTTATGATTATGAAAAAGATCACTGTTTGACTTCCCAACCCGGTAAAGGGCATCTTCTCCAGAGCCTCATTGATCAATCTGCAGGTGCACCAGCTTGTAGGTAAGGCTTGTCTCCCAAAAACCTTGGTGGGGCCCCTTTTATACCCATTTAATTTCCTTCTAGGGTCTATATTAATCTTCTTTGATCTCACGTAGTTGGATAGTCAGGCATATAGCTGTACACTTTTTTTTAATTCGCCCCACTCGGGTGCCAAATCACAGAAACAGCAGCTCAAAACACAAGTATAATGAAAATAAACCAAATAAAATAATTGAATCTTTTGAAATGGCTCCACTACTAGTTTACCAGACAAAGGAAATATTAACGTTGGTAACAAGCATGCGCCGTATTCACTCGGTAAATTTTAAAGGGATGTGATCGATGTTTGTGGTTAAAACAATTTAGCTCGTAAATCAGGTTTCAGAATTGCAAGGCATAATGTATGTGCTCTGAATAATATTTCGTGATAGCAGTGAGTTATACTGTTGTGTTAATGTGTTTATAATTATGTAATACACATAATGTTCTTATGTAGGTTCTAGAGGATAAATCTTTACAAATATAAAACAAAAATCACACACATACCTACATACAAAGGGAATCTTGGGCATTCACTTGTAATGAGCATTCTTGCGAATGTTACATTACAGAAATGTAAGCGAGAGCAACGCATTTAAGCGAGCTTTCTTTCAAGCATTCTGGCGAGCCATGGAGGACAAACATTTGAACCGACTACAGCGATCGCTAGAAAGATCATGAAAATTTTCGTAGCGATGTTTTGGCTCCGTTCGTTGCTTCTGATCAACAAATTTAAAAACGGTAAATGCTCAATGTTCTGTTACAAGTGTAAGTAAAGCCTATCGGAATCTTTCACATGACAATAGATGAAACTGATTTTATTATATAACGTAAGTAAACTAAACCAGCTCATAATAATTATATATCCAATCGAACCTTCGTTTGACATTCGCAATTCAATGTTCAGTAAATATATATTTAGAGCACCTGTCCAATTACATAAAGGCAACAGACCGCGCGGACTGTAATGCACGTCAGTTGCAGTTACCCCTCTTAGTTTGTTACACAACTGACAAAGGTACCTCCAAAGTTGGTAATTCGATTTCTCAAAAACAATGCACTAATAAGTACAAAATTCATTTTGCAATGAGTTGCTCCGCACGGTGTTTGTGAAATTATGAGCATCAAGTTGCATTTTTGCATTGTTTTGAAACAGGAACCTTCATGATATTAGGAAATATTTCATGTAAACTAGTTTTGATCAGTGCTTCTCCTCTGAACACAAATGCCATGTCACACAGCAGGTCATGTCGTTTCATATCTCGCTTGTTAACTATGCTTGGAGTATATTTCAAGGATAAAAATGATCCGAAGAAAGAATGAAGTCATCCAACAAAGAACTTGATCCAACGTCCACCTTAGTCTCCGTCAATACCCCACTGTTCCAGACACATTACATTAACTACCACCTAAGATAAAAATTAAAGACCATGCAATTATCTATGAAATTCAATCAAGTGCGAGTCAGGCTCGCGCACTAAGGGTTCCGTAGGTACGAAACTAAATGAAGGCATGAATTTGTGCTATGTTAACGGTAATAATTTAACTTAATTTAATAACGCAAAGTATGCGTTAAATTAGAACTTAGGATATTACCGTTGAGCTAGAACCTTTTTCGGGTCATCGGTATCCCCAGTGTGTGGAGCGGTGCACCAAAAGTAATCGCTCACCGTGCATCGTTGTCTCCAATAGCACAAAAGTCAAATCTGCAATTTAAGTTTGCCATTTAATGTTTTAAGTAAATAGTTAAGGGCTAGAAAGAGGAGCTAAAGAATAAACCGCTTTCATTGGTTTTCAAAGTTTGTGTAACCAAGAGTAAAGTAAAATAGAAACATTATTTTTGTTTACTTGAAATCAGAAATTAAAAATTATACCCAGGCACTTCTAGCAAACTAAACAACCACCAAAAGTCGTAAAAGATTCACTAATGAAAATATAAAATTACCTAACATGCCTTAACTTCTTGGATTTGTACAAATTGTTAAATTACTGTTAGAAACATAATTTTAATGGACCTATAAACATTTTTACGATCATTGCTAAGCACTTTAAGCATTAACTAGATTTTTAATTCATGACTATTAACAACTTCCATTGTGCAATAAAGCGCTATATAATTTGATAAAACTAACTCGTATTAAAAATACTTCAGAAAAGTTCATATCGACGCTATAGTAAGACTAATGATACCTACCGTGAAATGGCAAAACAGAAACTACGGTTGTCACTCTCAAAGCAAATAAAAGGCAATTCATCATGATTTGACAGCATTGAAGGGAAAGCGGCTGCTTCTTTCAGTTCACAGTATTGCTGGTTTTACTATGAGGGCCAGATGTAACTTGTGCCATGAGAGAAATGGGACACTTCAGCAAGTTCGTCCTAATCGACACAAAAATAGCAAACGATTTAAGTGGTATGCTATCCACGACTATAAATACCTCAAGGGTAAAAGAGGCTATATTTGTAAATAATTATACAAAACCACGCACCGCATTCCTTATGTATTTCTGTACGCTACGCACGTGACAAAATAAATTTTATATGAAATTATGAGTACCTTCACTACACACACGTATGGTAAATTTATTATGTAGTGATTTTAAATTGAGCAGTAAATAATAGATTTTTTTTAACTTTCCACCACTTCTTTAAGATTGACATGAATTATTATCAGTTAAATAATACGTTTCTTCTTCATCTTAGCAAAGATTCCGGTTGCAACCGAAGTTTTCACACCGCTCCCGGGGTTAGAGATCAATGAGGCTTCATTCGTTGATCAGTCGCTATTCCTACCATTTAAGGACGTAGTACCCTAAAATGATTGGAGCCTTTATTTTCACAAAAAGGAAAACAAGTTTAATGCATAAATTTAATGCTTAATTCCTATTAAGTTACTAATTCTGACTGCATTCAAATTACTTAATATAATTAAGACAACATCAACCAACTTATAAACAATCATCATCTTAAAAAAAAATTAGTATGGTAATTTCAAGTTAAGATTAAGAATGTTTC
The DNA here is from genome assembly GCA_949126895.1 of Eilema caniola. Taxonomy (NCBI): domain Eukaryota; kingdom Metazoa; phylum Arthropoda; class Insecta; order Lepidoptera; family Erebidae; genus Eilema; species Eilema caniola. The sequence continues at coordinate 8,546,105 of OX421472.1, read as the reverse complement.
TGATTACATCTAGCTTTGTGTTTTTCTGGAGTAGATCTGCCTGTTACAGTCAGCGTCAAAATGATAGTGACACTTACGGTAATCAAATTAAAAGACGCAAGCAAAAAGTCAATAACTTCGGTACAAGTTAAGTTTCCATATTGCTGACAACCATATAAGCGCTCAAAAGTCGAGACAAAATGCCATAAAGATAGGTTCAGTCAAACCGCCATAAATATGGTCACAGTCATCTCACCAGTCGTATCCAAGCATTCAAGTGTTTAAAAATGTGGAACAAATTAGGTAAATAAACTTTAACGCCATACATTTTAAATGTCAATTCCCATATCAAAACATTACTTACACATAAAACGAAAGGGATATAGGAACTGCTCTGTCCTTTTCATTTTAAGACGGCTTACGATACTTCTATTGTAAGCAATAAGCAGTGTGTAAATCTCATTGATAATTGATTTAGATAATAGAATGTCATGCAAACAATATTATGTTACACAACCTCTTTAGCATCTCCTTCACGGGAAACTGTTTTAACATGCTTTGATACTGCAGTAAAGTTTATTTTCTCAAACATGCTTGGAAATTTGAACATTATTTTGACAACCTTCTTCGAGATACATCGAAATTGCTGTAAATGCGAGCAGCGGCCGGCAAAAGTTGTATGAAAATCCATATCTGTCGTGTTTTAGCGGCCAAATAAATTACTATATAAACACATATCTGTCGTGTAATTTAAAAATGGAACCATCTTTTATTCCGAACCATGGCAACCTAGGAGGTAACTTATCCAAGGCATTATTTAAATAACGAACTGGCTTGCAAATAGAAAACTGTTTATTAGCAAAAATATAAAACAAATGAACATTTTGCCGTGTGATAAATTACTGTTGTTCGTTGTTCGTCATTGATTTTGAAAAGTAGGTAACTAATTGTATTTTAATTTCCGCGCATTGTTTGAGAAAGCACTATGCAAGCCTTGGCCACAACTGAGCGTTACCGGACTCCGCATACTTCACGATCGTCCGGCAACACTACACTTGGCGGCCGCGGCGGTAATGTACTATTACCTAATTTGTTTCTAATTTTGGAACAATTGAATGCTTGGGTGCGTCTGGTGGGATGACTGTAACCATATTTATGGCGGTTTGACTGAACATATCTTTATGGCATTTTGAACGTCTCGACTTTTGAGCACTTATATGGTTGTAAACAATATGGAAACTTTACTTGTACCGAAATTATTGACTTTTTGCTTGCGTCTTTTAATTTGATTACCTTAAGTGTCACTATCACATTGACGCTGACTGTACGTTAGAGATAAAGTTCATTACTTAGGGTGGAATAATTGAGGTGTCACAGGTTAAGTTACTTAATTAAACAAATGGGTTGTAATTTTGTATTCCACTGCTTGGTACGATTTTGATCATATTACTTTGTAACCAGAAAAGCCAATATAACTTTTGTTTTTATAATATGGTCACCTTACTTGCAATTTATCACATTTACTCGTGTATTTACTGAGTTTGGGTTTGAACTCGTGATCTTTTCCTTACAGGGGCTACGCCCAAACCGATCCAAATTTCTCCTTTATATCTTTATTATCTTTATATTATGGGAGGAACACCGTGAAACACCTGGGTGTTCCACGGTAACTTTCTCGGGTCTGTCAGTTGGCATTGTGAATTTCTTTGATGTCACAAGTACTTATTGCATGTCAAAAGTCAAGACTGCTGACACGCAATACAATATTTACTAGTTTGTACATTCAGTTCTATGTATTATATACATATTATACAGCAGTGTATACCTACTTCATTGTAAATATTAAAATGAAATCTTTTATTTTATTTTTCAACAAAATAAAAAGTAATAAACATTATTTGCAATATTTTTTTTTTTTCTTCGTGACAATATTTATAGCAAGACTAAGGATAATATAAACAGAGGTACCTAATATATTCGGGTATTCTAATATTCTTATAGCAAGTTTATCAACGAAGGCACTCATTTTATTTGTTGCAGAAGAAAGTTTCTACTACAACAACTAATTAGTGGAAACTTTCTCTAGAAATTAAACTTCCAATGTAAATTTAGAAGTCAAACTTGTTATACGAATTTAATAGAACAAATAAAAAAAAATTGAAAGTAATTTTGGTTACATAATAAATGTATAAAAGTCGTTTACTTGTCGAGTGACAAGAAATTATCCAACGGTTAGTCTTTGTTTAGTATAAAAAATTATACTAAGATGAAATTATTTTTACTTTTCTTCCTCCTGATCTTCTTGCCTGTATTCTTTTAAATAAAATATAGAACGTCTCTCTATTTACATAATTCTTCGACTTAATAATATTTTGGATTAATTTGCTAACAATCAGCCTTCAGATCACACTTCCTCTAGTTCGATTTTGCCTATGACATGAACAAAATAATCACAGTATTTGAAAATAACACTCCAAAAAACCGTCTTTATGTAAATATCCGAAAAGAAGTGAATGGATTTCATATACACTGTGTCAATACGGGTATTAAAAGTAATAAAATCCAGCTTTATACGCTGAAATAATTATATCGTTTTTATTCAATAAATTTCACAAAACTCACTTTTTCTTGAATTTGCACCTTTTAGGGAACACTTAACATTCAAATATAATATAATTCTTATGCTCTTAATGAATTCTTACTCTTTCTGTACTTTACTACTTTCCTCTTTATTCCTACGTTTTGTTTACTCTGATAGATTTTAGATTGCTGAGATGATTCATTGCATTGATTTTTATCTTATTAAGTTACTTTTATTAGTTTTTATAGATCTTAATTAAAATTTATTTTTTTCTGTTTTAGCACATGCGTTGGTCGCACACGCATACGCAGAGCTTGGAGTGCGAAGAGCGATTATTGGCTCGATGCAGCCGTCCTCGAGTCAACTCAGCTATCTTTGTGTCAGCTGAGCCTTCCGCTGCTGGTTTCCCAGGTTTTGATGCCGGCGAGTTCCTGAGACGTCATGGTTCTCAATCTACATTGTGCCGTAAAGCCAGGCTAGTACTGTTTTGTTTGAAAGTATCATGAATATTTTAGTGATCCCTAAAGGTTTCATTTTAACGAACACGTAAAATATTAATATTAATTACCAGTTGAGATCTTTCTAGCTTTTCTAAGTCCCTCCCTTCCGTGTACTCCAGAATGATTAGACATACATATCTATGTATATTACTGTATTTCATTAGGACATTGTGTGAATCGTTTTTTTTCATAGATAATAATAATATAATATAATATTAGGTCTTTACATACGAAATTGGTATTTCAATCGAACTGGCTATTTTGATCTCAAAAATCCATCGTTTGGTTAGGAATTCAAAATTTAAATTCATTTCAATTTTAAGCTAGTCTATTTGTGTTGCGAACTTAACTTTGCTTAACATGGAAAACTTCAAATATCGCATTATTTTCGAATACGAGTTTCATCGCGGCACCAGCGCTGCAGAAACAGCTCAAAAGATTAATGATGCACGGAGAACCCACTGTCAAAGAAAACACAGCATGTTTTTGGTTTCAACGCTTTCAATCTGGAAATTTTGACCTCCAGTATAAACCTCGTGGACGGCCCGAGACCCTAGTTTTCAATGAGGATTTGAAAGTAATAGTAGAAGCGGATCCATCTCAAACCACGTCATAGTTAGTTGCAGGTTTTTGTGTCAGTAATGAAACCATTTTGAATCATTTGAAATAAAACACGCGTCAACTGCTGCGTCTCGTTACTCGACCGTCACAATAACGAGGGGATTTTGAATCGCATTATTACTTGTCATGAAAAATGGATCTTTACGATAATTGGCGACACAAATCACAGTGGTTAAACCCTGGAGAAACGACGAAATACTGCCCCAAGCGAAAGTTGACTCAAAAAAAGGTACTGGTTAGTGTCTGGTGGACCAGCGTTGAAGTCATTCACTACAACTTCCTCAAGATTTGGTATACGATTACGGCAGATCTTTATTGCCAACAACAGAAAACCACGATGGAAAACCTAGCCGTTTCACAGCCGAGATTGGTCAACTGCTCTAGCAGCAGCTTCAGGACAACACTAGACCATACACTGCACAACAGATGGTTGTGAAAAAGGAGCTAGGATTGGAATGTCTCCGTCACCCACCATACTCCCTGGACCGTGCTCCAACCGATTACCACTTTTTTCGGAATTTGGATAATGTCTTAATTGGAAAAGAATCTATTCAGATGAGGCAGTCCAAAACGCCTATAATTTTTTTTATTGATTCTCGCTACCGCAATTTTTTTTAGCAAAGGATAGTTTTGCGATTTTATAGGCAGTTCATTAGTATGAACTGCCTATAAAATCGCAAAAGTGCATAGATAATAACGGTACATAATTTTATTGATTTAATAAAAAATCTGTAACTATCTTTTTTTACATAAAACACCAATTTCATATGTGAGGACGTAATATTATATTATATTGTATTATATTATCCGCTTGCTCCTTATGAGTTTATTTCCATATTTGCGAGTAGATAAGCTGTAACGTACGCACAGTATGCAAAACCGCCCAAAGGTTGAATCCAAATTTTAATGGAAGAGAAAAATTTGTTAAATTTCTTGGCTAGGTACCAAACCAAGATATGCAACAAATCAAGTACAATTCTCATTTCACCCGTACCATTGTGCCAATGTCTCTCAGGTGAAATGAGACGTGCATTTGAAAAGTAATATAATTAACAAGTTAATATCTTACAGATCCGCGGACAACATACCTTTAACAGCAATGAGTGAGTCATCAGAGAGGCTATGTAAAGGCAAGCATCAAATAGAAGAAACTATTAACGAAGAAGCTAGTAAATCTGATGACAGTAGCAGCGTTGAAACTGTCAAACATTTTGGCCTGCCAATTCTTTCAATATCGGGCCCCTCTCCTCCTGACGAGGATTATGATCAGATAGATGAGTATCTGTAGCATTTCCATACTAGTTTCCAGCTCAAATATGTGCTGGAAAAAATGAGGCCTCCATGGCCGAGTCCCGCACATAGTCCCAAAGCTGATGACTAGTCTAGCATCGCACTGCACTGGACTTCTATAAACTTACCCTTTTGTGATATAGTGTGTTTTTGAGCGTATGGTTTAGAATTTCGGCTTACAACGAATTTCAAAGACTTTCTGCTGAAGTTCTATGTGTGTCTTGATGAGGGACCATAGCTGTAGCGTGGTGTGTTTTCATTGATTTTAACATTAATATTTTTGTAACTAATCTCCTGTGTCTATTGAGTGTTAAGATATTACAATTAGTCTTTTAACCCACTTTATAGCGTACGGACTGCACAATAACTTTACTATCATTAATATTATTAACAGTGCCACTTTTAACTTAATTGGAAGTGTCTATATAAAATTTTATCTTAAGCAATTTATCGATTTAAGTATATCTATAATACGATGTATAATAATAATCTACAGTGTCTTAGAGTTCTTCGTTTATTTTAGTTTCTAGTTCACTGTTAGTATAATTATAACCTATAAAATTTTGTATTGCATGTAGGTGTAAAACGTTTGCAAGTAACTAGTATATTATGTAGCGGTAGAATCTGTGAAAGATTTGAAGGTTGAACTTTGGTCCAATGAAATGTATTACCTGCACATGGTGTGTTAGAGTGTAAGAAACGTATTGGTATAGCAAACCTTTGCGGCGAAAGTAGGTGAGTCAGTGACATGTTTCATAGTCAACATGCATTTTTATCCTGTACCTCGTCCTATGTATAAATCAGAATCCACGCACTATTTGATCTTAAAAATAAAGTTTAATAAATTAACGTTATTTTCTGATGTAATGTTTAAAGCTGTTGTTTGATTCACAGAAATGTATTTTTAAAGTCAATTAAATGTATCACCAATCATATTATTTGTGATTTTAGATATTTTTTGTAAATTGTTATAAATAGCGAAGGCACTTAATATTGAAAAAAAATAGTCAATACTGTATTTCATAGTCGTTTACCTTCTAAATGTATGAATCTGAACTGGTGATTGGGGACCATATGGACAGCATATGTCAATGTAGGCCTTAAATCCAAATCACGGAATATTTCCACATCCTAACATTAAATATTTGAAATAAACCCATTTCAAAGCTAAGACTATATTATTCCCTCCACTATTTATAGATGATCCTTCATCAATTTAATATAGTCGTGTGTTTGCACATACCTGACAAAACGTCATTTAATTTAGAATGAAATGCAGGTAAGACTTCATGAGATAGCTTACGCACATTGAGCACATACATTATTATAAAAAATGTATCAATACATAAATGCGTAAATAATTTGAAATGAAAATAATAGGTTGCCCATTCGCTTATCCTAGCTTGCATCTCATCTTCCTGTTTTAGAAGAAATAACAAACATATTTGTGCAAGATATAAAAAATTACTCGTAGCATTCATGTAGTTGTCAATTTTAATCCCAAATCTTACAACCTTCACAATATGTATACAGAGCTTATATTTATTCAATATTTTTCTTTTACACATACTATTGGATCTCGTAATAGAATAACAGTAACTTTTTAATCGAACAATATTCGACTTGAATCTCAACACGTTAATATTCATAACAAAATCATAGTAAATAATATGTAAAGAAGTTAATATCTCTAGTCGACTATACGAATTCCGAATAGAAACATATCTGATACCGTATAGCTCCAAGTCACAGAATGCAATTTTAAAAGGATCAATGTTATGTATTTTAATCATCTATGTATTAAGATTGATGTAATAGAAAATTACAACATGTTGATAGTTTAGAAAAGAAGTATACCTAATCATGTTTTCATTAAAATATATGTATGGTCGAAGTTGTCTTGTGCCAATACTTTATGAATATATCCAACATTAGCCATATCTGATACCCTATGTATAATAGTAACTTAGTTTTATTTTATTCTTTATTACAATAGATTCTGTAAATTACTTAGAGAATCGGGCCAAATTGGAAATTTTAACGCACTGTTGAGTGATTTTTATTATCATTATATAATTTGGCAATTTTTTCTAAAGTATACTAGGCAAGATATAATAGATATTACATCACTATTATTAATTTACTTTGTAAACTAAAATAGTGTAGCTTTTACATGATATTATAAATGCGTATCGTATAGTGTTTTACTTATTGAAGTTGTACATATCTTTGAATGGACACGATTATTATTGTATCAAGGCTCATATTCTAATGTAAATAATAAAAGGTCTAATAAGTATATTGTACAATTACTATTTACATCCTTACGTCTATTTACTATCACAATGAAATAAAATTTTAAAAAGCATTTGTTTTTTTGTTATTATATGTCCCTTAAAATTAATAACCTATATTATAGTTAAATCAATCAATTAGGCTATAGCAGCCCACTGCTGTACATAGACCTCTTCCAAGGCCCAATACCTGGACCACCTCCTAATGTATACATAAATGATTATGAAGCGAAAATTATGTTCGACTTCATTCTTTTAAGTTGTCAGAGAGAGTCATCACATGGGGGCCGGTCAGGTCCAGCGATAGTAAAAATCTCGAGTTAATCCCCAACCCGGCAGATGACGTATATGCTGCTTCTAGTAGCTTTAAGTTTATTTCCCCTAAGGCCGATAAAGTTGGTGTATGTGTCAGTACACACATTATCGTTTAGTAAATTCGTGTTAAAGTATTTTGCGGGCCACTCAGGCCCCACTTCAGCAAATACGTAACTTTCTTAATATTGACTTTTTGTCATATCAGTATACGGAGATATAACAAAAATAAAACCTAGTACTTCAGCTGGAAATGAACATTGAACCGATACCAGCGATAGACCACATTTGAGTGAAAGTGTGTAAACAAAAAAACCACGTGAAATTGACTCGACTACTGGGGATTGATATGTCTAACCATCAAGAAGAAAGTAAAATAAGAAAGCAGATGTTCAAACATGTGCGCCGCCGACGTGTCTGCGCCGAAGACCATCGGCCTCCATGACCGGGGTCCTGAGGACGGTGAGGGGGCTGCTCACCGTCCTTACAGAAGCAGGCCCATGACGGCAGCGTGACGTGAGAAATAACGCACGCCCCCCCCCCCACAAGAAGCGGGGTGACATCCGAACTCCCCCCCCATAGACGCGGGATAACACCCGAACCACCTAGGTGAGGCCGCAGCCGTAGGTCTGTTAGTAGTCCTGGGACATCCTTTCGAGGGCTTACCCGGGGCTACCAACCGCAGGCTATAAGGCGGTACGTGAGGGTTTTTTAGTCGGTAGGAGTCGGGCATAGCATCCATGAAGGATTTTCCTTCACGTTAAAAAAAAAACATGTTTACTGAAGCTTTAGAGGAAATTTACACAAACATATTAATGTAAAAACATGGTTTTATTTGTCTTCAATACGCTAAGGAAGTTTGCCCAGATTGTGTGTAAGTTGTGTTAATTTATTAAGTTTATTTTGTTAATATATGTACAAATAATACACTTACTAATTATTTACGCCAGTTAGTCATATAAATTCAGAAAGAGATATATTCTTTAACCTACGGGCCTTGCCGGCCCCCATGTCAGTGATTACAAGAACGAGAGAGAACAGAAAAACGAGATAACAAGAAAACCACGTCACTAGTTAAAGGTTAGAATAAGGTAAAGACCAACCATAATAGTATTATTAATTTAAAAAGATTAATTTAAAAAGAATACACTATGGCTTGGTAACAGATGAAGAATGTTATTTATTTGTGGTTGTGGTAGAGTATTAACCGCAGCAGGTTATTGAAACGTTGACCGCACTATAGCCTGGTGGGCTGGCAAATTGTCAAACTCAATAAAAAGTATAGACGGTTTTTATTGATAGACGATTTATTATTAATCATATGATTTAACATCAGCCTATTTAATTAACTATAAATCTAAAAATTGTACAGATTAGTATTTCGTTTAATAGTCGTAGTAAGTCAACTGTTCAGCTAATAGAACTTTATTGCAAATTTATTGTTAACAATACACAGTAATTATCTTTATTAAACATCATAATTGTCACCGGTGCAATAAAACGTCTGATCTGCCTCTAAATATTTTATTTAAAAATAAAGTTTTTTCTTAACCGGGAACCACTGAGTCCCGCTATAAACATTGGTTTCAATGGATTATCATTTGTATATTAACAACTAATAACAACAACAAATAAATAATAGAGTATAAGCTAAAGCTGTAGGGCAAAAGCATTACAAGTGGAAGAGAACTGTGAAAATTACCGTGGTATAATGATAATATATATATGTCGCCGGCGCAGCCAACTAGCCTAATGAGCCAAGCCACTGTCACCTCAAAGACAGATATAGAAGAAGAAATTTGAATTGGTTAGGTTAGGTTAGCCCTCCAGTACCTACCTTTATTTTCGTGCGCCCCCCACCAACCGGCTGGATACTATTATACTTCGGGTCTCAACCGAAGACGATTACTTATATTACATGCAGCATTACATGAGATGGTGCTATCTTCATCACACGTTTAGATCTTAAACACTAAAAAAAAATAGAATAATAGGACATATTTTTATTACAATTTCCTATTTCACTACCGCTGGCAACACCGTACGCCCTTGAATCATTACGTGTTTTTGTGTTAACGGATTCACACGAAGTTTCACTGCGCGTATCTAAAATGGGAAAAAGAAAGCGTTCAAAGTCAAAAGATAGTAGTTATGATAGTATTTTGCGAAAAGTGAGAAAATTAGAGTCTAAATTAAGAAAACGACGGCGTCTGACTTCGTCAGAATCGGAGTCGGTGGAAAGTGATAGCTCGTACAACCGATATTATGATACCCACGGATATGAACAGGATGCGAACTTACCAGGTAACTTAATATTGTATTACATAACAACTGAATTTAAAATACATGATTTTGTTTAATTGCAAGAAAAATAATATGGTTTGAAATTTTAACGACCTACCCGCACTTCTAAAAAGTATTGGCTATTTGAAATGTTTCACAAAGTAGGTAATAATGTAAAATGTACCTACATAAAATATAAAACTCTTGTCGACGAGATTGTTATCTCGCTTTGATATTTTATTTCGTGATAATATTGGGGTTGTACTTTTATTCTCCGCTATTAAAATACCTAATAGTGTTGAGGTTCCCTACTCCATCTATGCACCATACTCCACTATGAGTGTTGAGGATAACTTTGCTCCACGCAAATCGTGTTGAGGATATAGGTACCTACTCCACTATAAGTGTGAGAATAACTTTGCTCCACGTAAATCGTGTTGAGGATATAGGTACCTACTCCACTATGAGTGTTGAGGATAACTTTGCTCCACGTAAATCGTGTTGAGGATATAGGTACCTACTCCACTATGAGTGTTGAGGATAACTGTGCTCCACGTAAATCGTGTTGAGGATATAGGTATCTACTCCGCTATACCTAAGTGTTGAGGCAACGTACTCCATGTAAATCATGTCGAGATTACACTTCGCTATATTTTAAGCAAGTCACGCATTTTCGGTGTCTCTTAGATTTTGGTCTTGGTATCTATTGTCTACAGAACAAGAGGTTCTTGATGACGTCGTCTATGTCTACGATGACCCTCAACCTGGCGCAAGTGCTGGTGGCGACGACGAAGCAGTCGCGGGACCATCCACGTTATCAGTAACGCCAGCGTCAGCCCCTGTACCCGCACCGGCGTCGGCACCGCCGGATGTCAGCACCGAAAATCTTGAAGCGCCACATCCAAATGACGTTATTGAATTAGACCCTGAGATTTTACAATTACTTGGCACAGACCTCGCCAATCAGAAAAATTATGGTGATATATTACATAAGGATATTGCCTCAAGATGGGCCTATATTTTGGCTAACGGTTTATCCAAAGACACACAGATGGAGTTAATAAAATTTTATTTACCACCAGAAAACTGTCCAAATATGAGAGCTCCCAAACTTAATTTAGAAATCAAGGCAGCCCTTTCGGATATAAACATTAAAAAAGACTTTTTCAGTCAGAGTAAACAAAATCAGCTTGGTTGTAGTCTCGCTGCAATAGGACGTGTTTTGAATTGGGCCCTGTCACCAGAAAGCTTGGCGCCACAGGATATAATAAAATCGTTGAGTGATGCCGGTAGACTCATATGCGATAGTCACTTCAAAGAGTCTCAATCACGACGATATGCGGCTTTAAGTACTTTAAATAAAAATATCAAAGATACTGTCAAAAACACAAACATAGATGAACAGCTATTCGGTTCCGACTTATCTGAGTATATTAAGTCGTCAAAAGCTATAACTAAGACTGGTTCAGAAATAAAATTAAAAACTCAACGGCCTATGTATAGGACATCGACCGTTACACAACCTCGGGGTGCTTTAAACTCAAGGGGGGCGCCGCCACGCATAGCGGTCGAGCCGCGGTCGACCCCCGCACCACGCAGACCGCCGAGGGATCGACGTCTAGAAGCAACCCGGGGACGCCGCCACGCCAACAGCGCGCGGCATCAGGCGAGGAGGCGATATTAGGAACACAGGTACCTATTGCTGGCCGTTTATCAAACTTTTATAATAAATGGTGCGAGTTCACTGACGATCATACTGTTTTACAATGGGTTCAGGGATATAAAATTCCTTTCAGTGAAGCACCTATACAAATAGTTGAACCCCTTAACAATGCATGTAATTCGCAGTCACAAAGTCAAATCATTGACAAATGTATATCAGACTTGATGCGTTCGAGATTTATATCATCATGCACATCTTGCCAAGGACAATTTATTTCACCAATATTTACAGTGCCCAAGGCGAACGGAACCCATAGGTTTATTCTAAATTTAAAAGAATTAAATAAATTTGTTAGGATTGAGCATTTTAAGATGGAGGACTATCGTACTGCACTAAAATTGTTAAATCATAACTACTTCATGGCAACAATAGACATTAAGGATGCTTATTTTTTAATTTCCATAAGTGACGATGACCGGAAAATGTTACGGTTTCGATGGAAGTCTCAGCTATATGAATTCAATGTTCTTCCGTTCGGCCTTTGCACTGCACCATTTGTGTTCACAAAATTACTCAAACCTGTTATAAAACACTTACGCATTTTAGGATTAATATCAGTAAATTACCTCGATGATTTTTTATGTATAAGTAGTTCGTATGATGAGTGTTTGTTAAATGTTAAAACTACAGCCGCAGTGTTAGAATCGTTAGGTTTTGTAATTAACATTAATAAAAGTGTTATGTCACCTAGTAGGGTTTGTAAGTTTTTAGGCTTTATATTTAATACCTCAAGCATGATTATAACTTTACCGGATGAAAAGAAACATCGAATAAGAAATAAAGTTACCGAGTTGATGTCCAAAAATCAATGCACTATAAGGTACTTTGCTGAAATAATAGGACTATTGACCTCCGCATGCCCAGCAGTTAGTTACGGTTGGATGTACACAAAATTGCTTGAGCGCGAGAAATTCATAGCCTTAAATTATTCCGAAAATTACAATAAACACATGAAAATAGAAACTTATCTTAATAAAGATCTTTCATGGTGGATCAATAACATATTATCGTCATCTTCACCTATCAGAAAAAATAACTATTATTGTCTAGAGATTTTTAGTGATGCTTCGAACACCGGCTGGGGAGCAACATGCAGTGGTCAAAGTGCAAATGGAAATTGGTCAGAGATAGAATTGTCCTTACATATAAACACACTTGAGCTTACGGCTGCATTTTATGGCTTAAAGATTTTTACTAAAGGCTTAAAAAATGTCAATATTTTGTTGAGGATTGATAACACCACTGCCATATGTTATATAAACCGCATGGGTGGTGTTCAGCACCCACATTTAAATGAAATTACTCGAAAGATCTGGCAGTGGTGTGAAGCAAGAAATATATTTATATTCGCATCGTATATCAAATCTAGCGACAACGTAATAGCAGATCGAGAATCTCGGCGGATTAATATAGATACAGAGTGGGAAATCTCAGATTGTGTTTTTTCACATATAAGTCAATTCTTCGGAAAACCAGAGTTTGACTTTTTCGCGAGCGCTCAAAACTACAAATGTAGTAGATATGCCTCATGGAAACTAGATCCGTATTCCGAAGTTATTGATGCATTTACTGTTTCTTGGCGTAACATTTTCTTTTATGCTTTCCCCCCTTTCTGCCTAATTACTAAAGTGCTAGAAAAAATTATCCTAGATAAAGCGATAGGTATTTTAGTAGTACCTTACTGGCCATCTCAACCATGGTACCCACTATGGTCCAGTCTTGTTACATCAGAAAAGGTATTCTTTGGTCCTCACGAATCACTTTTAAAATCTCCTTTCAGAGCCCGCCACCCACTTCACGCGACGCTTATCCTGGTGGCAGTGAAATTATCCGGGAGGCACTGATCAAGCGTGGAGTACCACGAACGTCATTACATATAATGATGGCCTCCTTTGCAAATACAACCTTAAGACAGTACAATAGTTCAATAAAATCTTGGTGGCTTTATTGTAAAGATAATAACTTGGATCTATACGAGACGGATAGTGCCCAAATTATATCATTTTTAACAAAAAAAATTGAGGAGGGTACTAGCTACAGTAGTTTAAATACGCATAGGTCTGCCCTCTCAGTTATTTTAGGCTATAACGTTACTATAGATGACTGTATCAGCCGCTTCCTTAAAGGTGTCTACAGACTTACTCCCCCAAAACCAAAGTACAATTCAACATGGGATACAAACGTAGTACTGAAATACCTTTCCGAATTATGCCCTTACGATAATATATCTTTAGTTGATTTGTCACATAAAACTTGTACATTATTGGCTATCGCTTCTGCACAAAGAATGCAGACCATCAGTTTTATAAAGTTAAAAAATATATCGATACAAGAAAATGAGATTGTAATCAAAATTAGTGATTTAATCAAAACATCGAGGCCCGGGGCATACCAACCACTTATCAAACTTCCGTACATTCGCGAAAACCCCAGTATTTGTCCAGCATTTGCTATTGAAACCTACATAGACAAAACTAGATCTTTGCGAATTGACTACCCCGAAGGCAATCTTTTTATCGGTGTACGCAAACCTCATAAAAAAGTAGGCTCCCAAACATTGGCACATTGGGTAAAAAAGGTTTTGCAAGACAGCGGAATAGATATTTCCATATTCGGTGCTCACAGTACTCGCTCGGCATCTACATCTGCCGCGCACAGATCTGGGGTCAGTTTGGAGGTGGTTCGCAAGGCCGCGGGCTGGAGCAACTGCTCAAACATCTTTCTTAAGTATTATTTAAGAGATGTGGTAGACTCGAATGACACCACCTTTGTCAATTCTATATTCGGTTCATAATGTGGAAGATTAATTGCATTTATATAATTAACATGTTAAGGCTTGTTAAGGGAACGATAGATGTTACATTGATCATTGTATGACTTCTTTATGATTAATTAAACCTTTCTCTATAGTTCATACACTAAACTGCTATTTATTTTTTCTTTTTCCTCTGCAATATTGCAATGCTCTAAACATCTGCATGTAATATAAGTAATCGTCTTCGGTTGAGACCCGAAGTATAATTAAGAATCAAACGAACTTACCTGGTGAAGTTTGATTCCAATTATGCGAGGGTCTCAACCGAAGACGATTACTGCCCATCCCTCCCAACCCAATGGCCAAAAGGCAATTTTATAACACAAAAATCTACTCTGAAATAATGATTCAAGGGCGTACGGTGTTGCCAGCGGTAGTGAAATAGGAAATTGTAATAAAAATATGTCCTATTATTCTATTTTTTTTTAGTGTTTAAGATCTAAACGTGTGATGAAGATAGCACCATCTCATGTAATGCTGCATGTAATATAAGTAATCGTCTTCGGTTGAGACCCTCGCATAATTGGAATCAAACTTCACCAGGTAAGTTCGTTTGATTCTTAAATATTATTGAACTCAAACCTAAAACCAGACACCGTCTCGGGTTCTATCGAATATTTGTGTATAAAATTATTACTGTAAATTCGTATGGAATAAGTACATTAAAACTTAATAATATATGTACTATGAGTAACTTAGAAAACCGTAACAATTCATTTGAATTAATTATGTATCTAGTCCGCGATGTGAAGACGATGTTCCAAGTTGTCAACAACTATGTAGGTACCGAAGAGCTCTATAAAATTCATGTCTAGAATGCTTCTATTTGCATAACATTGCAGTCAAACGCGTTTGATAGAGTACCGACGATAAACTGTGGCATACTGTAGCTTCGTTAAGCTATAGATTTGAACGAGGGAGTATGTGTAGATAAATTTGAGGCACAAAATAGATAATATACAAGGACCTGAGGCTATGTTCTTTTTTTCATACAACTGAGATGGCAGAGAAGCACACGGCCCAGCTGATAGAAAGTGGTTACCGTGGCCTATGGACGTGTGCAACACCATGGGAGTTACACTCGTGCTGCCGACCCTATAAAAACAGATAGTTTCTGTGTCTTCAGTGTAGAAGACAAAGCAGGAGTAGTCTTTGGTCTTCCCACTGACAGCATAAAAACTCTCCAGTGAGCTCTGGCTACCCTAATCACCGCCGGGAACACAACAAGGGGTTATTATGGCCGCGGTATCAAATTATTTGATTGTAGTTCAAAATTAGGTTTTGTAAGTTTATTTTTGTTCACAAAGATGTTTAATATAAGAATTTCATGTAGGGCAGGCTTAAATCCTCATATATATAAGTTGCGTAGGGTGGGGTACCTACTTAAAATGAATCTAGTTTACTACCCCATTATAATCTACCAGTTTCACATTTATTTTTAAAAAATTGGCTCATTCAAGTTCAACAGTTCATAATCTGTGTTGAATAAACGAATAGAAACTGTTATATACAAGTAAAATACGGTAGGTCGGCAGGTACGGTACGGTAAAAATTAATATGATATAATATTATAGTGTAATTAGTGCTTTAAAATCCGCATTTCAACCGTAGTGGAATAGACAG
Organism: Eilema caniola; assembly: GCA_949126895.1. Lineage (NCBI taxonomy): Eukaryota > Metazoa > Arthropoda > Insecta > Lepidoptera > Erebidae > Eilema > Eilema caniola. Next base: position 8,530,084 of record OX421472.1, on the reverse strand, counting down.
AAAAGTTTATGTACAAAGTGCACGAAATATTTCACTTAGTAAACATGAATCACAATACATGCTACATGGCAATTTATTTTGTATTCTAGCTTTTTTTATACATCTGAGGTGGCAGACATGCACGCGGCCCACCTGATTGAAAGTGATTACCGTGGCCTATGGAAGTGTGCAACACCAGGGGAGGGACACTCGTGCTCCCGACCCTGTAAACACAGAGAGTTTCGGTGCCGTCGTAGAAGACAAAGCAGGAATAGCCTTTGGTCTTCTCACTGATAGCACAAAAACTCTCCATTAAGCTCTGATTGCCTACTCAACGCCGGAAGCACACCACGAGGTTATTATGGCCGTAGAAAAAAAACCATAAAAAAACCGTCCTGTCCTTCCTCCTATGGATTAGTTATTTGTATATAGTTATTTTCAGTTTGATTGTAAACCTGACCTAAAAATGAATGAATGATGTTCAAATAGTCATGCATAGGTAAAAATACACACTTTCGTATCATGTAAGTAATTAAGTTCCATGGTATTTCTGTACAGTCAGTTTTATTAGTTCGTTAATAGTTCACTAGTATCGACCGGTACCAACTGTTTGATCAAATGGAATAAGAGATTAGTTTACTTTCGTGTAATTGTGACATTTTAGTAATTTTTGGAACTGGAAAATAGGCCACTTATGGTGTGTGTTGTTCCGGTGAAAAGGGCGTAAACGTATACGTGTTTTCATACATAAATATACGACTGTAGTTATACATTTACAAAAAAAAGTATATCTAAGTGTGTTTATCAACATTCTAGATCGTGTGGCTCTAGATAGCGCAATGTGAAATGTCCAGAGTCTAGAATATCTATATGTCATTGAGAAACATTCTTACTAAAGTACTGTTCTCACTATATTTTTAACACAAATCACACAAATGTGGTAATAGTTTACTGTAAGAGCAAACATTAAATAGGTGCTTGTATGAAAAGTTTAATCGCCGTAGAGGAAACTCTTGAGGTCTCTCAAAATATAAGCAAACAGACAGAAAGAAATATGTTGTTCATTCTTATATTACTTAGTTACCAAGATGTATAAAGCATAAATTGATTTACTCAAAACAAAACATATTGTCTAGTAACAAACATCACAAAATATACAAATCATAGTATTCACACAAATTATTAATTGTATGTTTTACAGGTAAATCAAATAAGTAAAATGTCAGTGATTACAAGAACGAGAGAGAACAGAAGAACGAGATAACAAGAATACCACGTCACTAGTTAAAGGTTAGAATAAGGTAAAGACCAACCATAATAGTATTATTAATTTAAAAAGAATACACTATGGCTTGGTAGAGAGGTAACAGATGAAGAATGTTATTTATTTGTGGTTGTGGTAGAGTATTAACCGCAGCAGGTTATTGAAACGTTGACCGCACTATAGCCTGGTGGGCTGGCAAATTGTCAAACTCAATAAAAAGTATAGACGGTTTTTATTGATAGACGATTTATTGTTAATCATATTATTTAACATCAGCCTATTTAATTAACTATAAATCTAAAAATTGTACAGATTAGTATTTCGTTTAATAGTCGTAGTAAGTCAGCTAATAGAACTTTATTGCAAATTTATTGTTAACAATACACAGTAATTATCTTTATTATTTGCCTTCCAGAAAGACAGTATTTAATTGAAGAAGCTGTCTGTGATTTTTAGCATTTTTAGCGTAAATATGGTTCAAATCTTACCTGAATATCTTACTTTCGACTTTTAGTTACGTATTTCAAACTCACCACTGGCAACAGCACATCTCTATGACATATCATAGATTCATAGCGTTTTGTGATTTTTACCGCGTAAGGTGTAAAAATTTTCAAGTCAAGAAAAAAGTTCTTAAAAAGTGAATTACATAGTAATTATGTTGTTTTTACCGTTTGTATGTGTACAGTGCTACATAAATAATTGCAAGGTATATTATTTTAGTGAAGTTTCTTTGCTGAGAACTTCGGTAAGTAGATATTGTACCATACTAAATGAATACCGCAGAGGCAAGCGAGAGTGCTCCAGATCGTTGCTCCGGAGGGAGAACGAAGTACTTATAAATCCGAAGGCAGTTCCTCATCTTCGGAAGATCAGGATAGCTTTACCTCGCCATCCCCGAATAAGCGGTTCAACCGGTCGAATCACGTCGAAACGTGTTCGAGAGATGAACCCACATAAGTACGTAACTTAGACTTAAATTTCACAATAAGATAAGGTTTACACCAAAGAATTAACCTGTTGGAATTGGTAATAAAATCCAAGACACTCATTAGTTACTGATATACATAAAACTTAAATCGTTGCTTGGCTGACTCCTCAACATTCAAAAAGATTGTAACTCCCCAGCAATTTAAGTCATTCAGACAATACTAGCTCGGCAGACACTTGATATATAGACTATCATATATATAAGTTTACTGGCCACTTTCGTCACCTATTTAATGTGTGATTGATCAACAAATGTTACCGTAATAAAAGTAATGATTATGGCAGGCACTGATCAGTTGATAGCAGGCTTGTCTAACATAGCATTAACATGAAACTATCTTACAAAATGTTATAGCAATCTATAACATTCCAAGGCCTGGTAGGTTAATAGAGAAGAAGACTAGAGTGTCTAGTGACTGGATTCTTACATCCTTATGCCATCAGTAGAATTTTTCAGGATGTCACAAGTTATAAGTTGTAACCAAGACTAACTATAAATATTATATTATAAGTTATACCGTAAAACTAAAAAAGAGAGTTCTAGTTCACACTCTAAATCTGAAAGGAAGAGTAGGTAGTAACCATAAATGCATGTTATCTTAATAGACCAAGATTTTAACATTTAAATTACATTGGACTGCAACCTGCCAAGCATGATCACCATGCCTAAGACAGGAAAGTTAAGAGATTTACAGGTGTCACTCGTAAGGAATCTAGCGACTCCAAGTATTTTAAGTAATAGGCACCTGAATAAATAATTCAAACAGGAATCAAATTAGATTTTGAGAAACAGCTCCTTCTCGCTCACAATTTTAATAAAATTTGAACTTAACATAACAGTTGATCACCCAAATAGATGGGGTTCAATTCCTACAACAGGAAGATTGAATGACAAGAATTGTACCAGGCAGTTCTTCATCTATGCAAAAAAATGATCTCACAGAAGGCTCCTGTGCAAAATACCTATAAGGAAAGAAATTTCCTATCTAAGAGCCCTCCCTTTGGGCCCCTCATCATCACCATTGCAACGACAACTAATTGGATTGCGGAAATCCTTTGGAAACAAGTCACAGCCATGGTCCTTTTTTGCTAAATAAATCATCAATATTCTTTTATTTTGATCTCCTTAATGCCATCTTAATGGTCCCATAATAATATTTTGGTTCTTGAATATACCTAAAATATACCATATACACATTTTAGGAAAGTCAAACTGATAGGTGAATTAGGTAAATTCCAAAGATCAATCCACCTTGAATCACTTGGAACATTAATTTCCAGTCTACTTTAGATAAGTGTTTTATTTATCAAAATTTTACCAAATATGACTTGACTCCAAGCAAAGGTCAACAGCAAAAGAAGAATAAATATATGTACAAAATCTACATTGAATTACCTAGTAATGTATCAATGTAGTTGATGTATAAGTAATTGTATAATGTTTAGAGAACAAAGTTAATGTATTTCATAATGGTGATTACTTTAGGAAGAGAAAAAATGAATAATAAATGAAACTTCTAATTAACCACTTTTGCTGTTGACTCTACTATAGTTGCAAGGTACTCTAAAGTTAACCTGAGGTCTATGTACAACTTTATTGTCTCAGGATGCAATTGCTTCAAACAGGGTAAAAAGGGCTCTTTATCCCCTAGTGCGGTGCGATTTACAGTGGTAGCTCAGGAGTGGGGACCACAGCGCACAAGGGACACTCAGTCAAAAAGGTGACCACTCACTACAAACGTGATGGTCGTGGCCTAGGAAATGCTATTGAACAACTTTATGTTGTCAAGCAAATGGAGTTAGACCAACAAAAAGTGGCACTCCAATATGATGCAATTTTAAGCAGCTTTACTTATGTACAAAAAGTGCTACTGGTCAAGTCAGACAGCATCCAACTGGACCAAAAAGGAGCACTTGCTCCTTAACCCGTAGAGGTGTCCAGAAAACTTTCCAATTTATCGAGCAGTTCATTACTGACGGCATGTCACCCCCAACCCTTTCAGATCAAGGGACTCACCCATTGTCCTATAGAATGTGGAACTCGAGGACTTGCAAAGCTTTAAGTCAGACTGGAACTATCAGTTGAGATTGACGTTTCCTCCACCCAGTTAATACCTCAGTGGCTGGGCCATCTAAACAGTACTCTAGGCTGGTCGATCTTAGATTGAGAGCTTACCACTAAGTCTTGTCAATAAAGGATTTGCGGAAGATCCTTAAACAATGACAAGAGACAACACTTTCTAAATAGCCCTACTGTGGGATGAGTACTGGGCTGGTCAATCTCAGATTGACAGCCTGAATGGACCCTTACCAATAAAGAATCTGCGGAAGATTCTAACAGGCCCTCATCAGGGACTGGGAGGTTATCCTGCTTAAAGAGGGGGGGGGGGGGGAACAAATAAAGTACTGGAATAAACAAGAAAGGGAGTTATTGAGTTGTAGTTGGTGGACGACCACTCTCAATACATACATGTTTTAACACTTTGGCTTTTACGTGGTTGATATTCTGTAGAGACTCGAAATATGCTTTATATATGAGTCTAAACTGTCAATGGATGTTATGAAATCCATAGAAATAACATAACATAACGTAAACTCACGCCTTTATCCCCGAAGGGGTAGGCAGAGGTGCTGGCACCCACATTTCGCCGGTTTATGTTTAGGTCCCAATGTAATAGGTGGCGAGCCTATTGCCATTAACTGGGCACTTATAAACCTGCGATAAATACACACATAACTTCGAAAAGCATCGAAAATTCATCGGGGTGTGCCAAGGAAAACCTGGGATCGAACCCGAGACCTCGTCTCAGCAGTCCATTACCCATACCACTAGACTACCGCGGTTAGTCTATAGAAATATCAACCAAGTAATACCTACTTTTATGCCAAGTTGTAAGGGCCATTTCTTTCTCTATAGACTTTGATCTATAGTCTGCGCATACAGGGTAACCCTGAAACTATGGGTTATATATTGCATTTTCACTGACATTCTTTCATGTTATAGGGCCAGGGTGGTGCTTGGTATCCCAGATATCTTGGTTTAAACATAAATAAATTTATTTACCTTTTGCTTACAATTCGATTAATTTAACAATTAAGATCTGCAGTTCTTTATAGTGGAATCTGCAGTCTCAGCATATTGTGCTACAAATGTAGACAATTGTTCTAAGGACTTATTCATTCAACAAGTCCTAAAAGCTACTGCTTTAGTCAAACCTTAGGCCATTAACTCCCCTAGATGGCATATGTTAATACATTCATGCATGTGGATCTCCAAAGGGGAGGCAGAGATGTATTATTTGACACCCATACTATGTACATTTTTCATTTCCATATAACATGGAGCGAGTCTGTTGCGCTCAAATGGAGAATCATTGGCTGATTTCTACTATTGGTTGGTAAACAGCCGTATCCCTTAGTAACCCATACCATGGGAAATGATAGGATACCCAAATCACACTTTAATTTCCAGTTTCAGTACAATATAACAGCTCTTTTTTAAGAATTCTAGAAGAGTTGCAATTATTATGCTTCTAGCTGCAAGCAGGTTAGCGCGTAAGTTCATTTACTAGATACATCTTGCAGTATCTTCACAGAAGAAGAGAAAAATATGTAAAGAACAGAATTTATTATATAATACATTCTAAAACTGATGGTAGATAGCATAGGCAGTTCAGGTGCTAATATCAGAACACCAGAACGCCTGTTTGTGCTACAATATACTCAACTCTGCAGTTTCAAATACTAATGTAACTAGTTGTTTTATCTCAATCAGAGGTGCTGTAAGAGCAACTACCGGGACACAATTTAGTGTCTATTCCTAGATGCAGTACACATGGATGCGGCTTCAGGTAGGTTTCGATCCGCAGTGACCTTCAGAGGTTGGTTTGTAAACATGCCTATAGCATAGATTTTAAGTTGAGAAAATCAAGTCTCGTTTAGGTAATTAAGTTTAATGTTATATATATGATATAGCATGCTACATCTTCGTGGCTTTTTTGTCTAAACATTCCATTATGGTTATAATTATAATAAGGCATCCTTTTTCATTCATACCCTTAATAATACCTACCGTTTTAAGTATTATCACATAGCGTTACAGTTACCATCACCAGCAGAAACCAAACAGGTCTTCAATTAAATACTGTCTTTCTGGAAGGCAAATAATAGAGCTGTTTTACATAAAATAAAACAGTTATTATATGCCGAAAGAAAGACAGTATTCGAGCAAGGTCCTTGCTGGCGAGAAGACCCTATGAATCTATGATATGTCATAGAGATGTGCTGTTGCCAGTGGTGAGTTTGAAATACGTAACTAAAAGTCGAAAGTAAGATATTCAGGTAAGATTTGAACCATATTTACGCTAAAAATGCTAAAAATCACAGACAGCTTCTTCAATTAAATACTGTCTTTCTTTCGGCATATAATAACTGTTTTATTTTATGTAAAACAGCTCTATTAAACATCATAATTGTCACCGTTGCAATAAAACGTCTGATCTGCCTCTAAATATTTTATTTAAAAATAAAGTTTTTTCTTAACCGGGAACCACTGAGTCCCGCTATAAACATTGGTTTCAATGGATTATCATTTGTATATTAACAACTAATAACAACAACAAATAAATAATAGAGTATAAGCTAAAGCTGTAGGGCAAAAGCATTACAAGTGGAAGAGAACTGTGAAAATTACCGTGGTATAATGATAATGTATATGTCGCCGGCGCAGCCAACTAGCTTAATGAGCCAAGCCACTGTCACCTCAAAGACAGATATAGAAGGAAAAATTTGAATTGATTAGTTTAGGTTAGGTTAGCCATCCAGTACTTACCTTTATTTTCGTGCGCCCCCCACCAACCGGCTGGATACTAATATTATTGAACTCAAACCTAAAACTACACACCGTCTCGGGTTCTATCTAATATTTGTGTATAAAATTATTACTGTAAATTCGTATGGAATAGGTACATTAATACTTTATAATATATGTACTATGAGTAACTTAGAAAACCGTAACAATTCATTTGAATTAATTATGTATCTAGTCCGCGATGTGAAGACGATGTTCCAAGTTGTCAACAACTATGTAGGTACCGAAGAGCTCTATAAAATTCATGTCTAGAATGCTTCTATTTGCATAACATTGCAGTCAAACGCGTTTGATAGAGTACCGACGATAAACTGTAGCATACGATAGCTTCGTTAAGCTCAGGTCCTTGTATATTAGTAGATAAATTTGAGGCACAGAATAGATAATATACAAGGACCTGAGTCCTTGTATATTATCTATTCTGTGCCTCAAATTTATCTACACATACTCCCTCGTTCAAATCTATGGGCTATGTTCTTTTTTTCATACAACTGAGATGGCAGAGAAGCACACGGCCCACCTGATAGAAAGTGGTTACCGTGGCCTATGGACGTGTGCAACACCATGGGAGTCACACTCGTGCTGCCGACCCTATAAACACAGAGAGTTTCTGTGTCTTCAGTGTAGAAGACAAAGCAGGAGTAGCCTTCGGTCTTTCCACTGACAGCATAAAAACTCTCTAGTGAGCTCTGGCTACCCTAATCACCGCCGGGAACACAACAAGAGGTTATTATGGCCGCGGTATTAAATTATTTGATTGTAGTTCAATATTAGGTTCTGTAAGTTTATTTTTTGTTCACAAAGATGTTTAATATGAGAATTTCATGTAGGGTAGGCTTAAATCCTCATATATATCAGTTGTGTAGGGTGGGGTATCTACTAAAACTGAATCTAGTTTACTACCCCATTATAATCTACCAGTTCCACATGTATTTTCAAATAAGTCGGCTAATTCTAGTTCAACAGTTCATATTCTGTGTTGAATAAATGAATAGAAACTGTTATATACAAGTAAAATACGGTAGGTCGGTGTAGTTAGTGCTTTAAAATCCGCATTTCAACCGTAGTGGAATAGACAGAAAAGTTTATGTACAAAGTGCACGAAACATTTCACTTAGTAAACATGAATCACAATACATGCTACATGGCAATTCATTTTGTATTCTAGCTTTTTTTATACATCTGAGGTGGCAGACATGCACGCGGCCCACCTGATTGAAAGTGATTACCGTGGCCTATGGAAGTGTGCAACACCAGGGGAGTGACACTCGTGCTCCCGACCCTGTAAATACAGAGAGTTTCGGTGCCGTCGTAGAAGACAAAGCAGGAATAGCCTTTGGTCTTCTCACTGATAGCACAAAAACTCTCCATTAAGCTCTGATTGCCTACTCAACGCCGGAAGCACACCACGAGGTTATTATGGCCGTAGAAAAAAACCAAAAAAAAACCGTCCTGTCCTTCCTCCTATGGATTAGTTATTTGTATATAGTTATTTTCAGTTTGATTGTAAACCTGACCTAAAAATGAATGAATGATGTTCAAATAGTCATGCATAGGTAAAAATACACACTTTCATATCATGTAAGTAATTAAGTTCCATGGTATTTCTGTACAGTCAGTTTTATTAGTTCGTTAATAGTTCACTAGTATCGACCGGTACCAACTGTTTGATCAAATGGAATAAGAGATTAGTTTACTTTCGTGTAATTGTGACATTTTAGTAATTTTTGGAACTGGAAAATAGGCCACTTATGGTGTGTGTTGTTCCGGTGAAAAGGGCGTAAACGTATATGTGTTTTCATACATAAATATACGACTGTAGTTATACATTTACAAAAAAAAGTATATCTAAGTGTGTTTATCAACATTCTAGATCGTGTGGCTCTAGATAGCGCAATGTGAAATGTCCAGAGTCTAGAATATCTATATGTCATTGAGAAACATTCTTACTAAAGTACTGTTCTCACTATATTTTTAACACAAATCACACAAATGTGGTAATAGTTTACTGTAAGAGCAAACATTAAATAGGTGATTGTATGAAAAGTTTAATCGCCGTAGAGGAAACTCTTGAGGTATCTCAAAATATAAGCAAACAGACAGAAAGAAATATGTTGTTCATTCTTATATTACTTAGTTACCAAGATGTATAAAGCATAAATTGATTTACTCAAAACAAAACATATTGTCTAGTAACAAACATCACAAAATATACAAATCATAGTATTCACACAAATTATTAATTGTATGTTTTACAGGTAAATCAAATAAGTAAAGTATTATTTTAATCTTTTGTTAAATAACATTAGCATCTGCTGCTGAGCTAGGCTTGTAGCCTGTGTTTCAGCAGACAGCGCAGACAACATTTAGATAGATGTATTATATTACTAAGAGTTACAATTAATATAGCAGACGCCGGTTTATGTTTACTTAATACTTGGTAATATCTAGTCTTTAGCCTAGCCCTTCAAAGATATACATGCGTACTTGCATGCTCACTACCAAGTCAAATTAATTAATTCTTCAAACCCTTTGGAATATTAGAATTCGGTTTAATCTTTTATTACTACCACGGATTACTTAATACTTGGTAATACCTACTCCTTAGCCTAGCCCTTCAAAGATATACATGCGTACTTGCATGCTCACTACCAAGTCAAATTAATTAATTCTTCAAACCCTTTGGAATATTAGAATTCGGTGTAATCTTTTATGTATATTTTAATATTTGGACCCCTTAGTTCGCGCGGATTCCCATCATCCAGCCTTATTAATTTATGTTAAATTATCAAATATACCCGTTCTGAAATGCGCGCCTCGTGTCAGATACTTATATAGTAAGGGTGATTTCCAGTCGATTATTGATGAAATCGATGCTATTGATTGGGATTATGAATTTTCCTCTCGTTCCATTGATGGCTCCGTCGATTTTTTTAACAAAACTATCACTACCCTACAAAATAAGTATGTACCGCAAAAACTCGAACGTAAAGGTAAGTATCCAACATGGTACAATTCTTCACTAATTAAAACGCTTAAAGAAAAAAATAAATTTATGAAAAAGTTTAAAATTTATGGTAATTTGGCTGATAAAAATACTTTTAAATTATTACGTGAGAGGACTAAAACAATGGAGTCATTATGTTACACTAATTATATTAAGAATACTGAATCATCTATTAAAAACAATCCGAAATGTTTCTGGTCCTATGTTAAAAATAGGTATAATTCATGCGCTATTCCTAGTACACTTTTTGATCGTGATAAAAATCAGATATCAACTGGAGAATCCATTTGTGAGGCGTTTTCGTCTTATTTTGGATCGAACTTTCTCAGTCATGACACTATCAACTCTGGGAGTCTGACTTCCTCTCTTTCTAGAACCTCAGTATACAACACTGCCGCTGATATCTGTCAAATAGAAATAAAAACTGACGCTGTAACCAACTTGCTCGAGAAGTTAGATGTCTCAAAGGGTACAGGACCTGACAATATATCACCCCAATTGTTAGTAAGATGTGCACCATCTATCGCCTTCCCAATCTCATTGCTGTTTGTCAAATCCCTATCAGTAGGCATAGTCCCAATTATATGGAAATCAGCCTTCATAACGCCCGTGCATAAGAAGGGTTCAAAAACTGAAATTGTGAATTATAGGCCAATCTCTAAACTTTGTACATAGCTAAAGTATTTGAGAGAATTGTTTATAATCAGCTCTATTCTGCAATCTCGAGTTCCTTAGGAACTTTTCAGCATGGCTTTTTGAGAGGTCGGTCTACTACCACAAATCTTGTCTTACTGAACGAATTTGTCACTAAAGCTATGAATGATGGCAAGCAGGTGGATGTCGTTTACACAGACTACAGTAAAGCCTTCGATAGAATAGATCATTGTATCCTGATTGAGAAACTGGCCACGTTGGGAATTCGTGGAGATCTTCTACGGTGGTTCTCTTCATATATCCAAAATAGATCTCAGGCTGTGGCTATTAACAATTACAGGTCTAATTGGGTCTCAGTGTCCAGTGGCGTGCCCCAGGGCTCCCTGCTTGGACCTCTTCTGTTTGTGGTTTTTGTAAATGATATCGGCCGGTGCCTTCAATCATCTGAATTACTGTGCTTCGCGGATGACATGAAAGTTGTAAGATCAATATCTTCAACTGAAGATATGTTGGCGCTTCAAGATGATTTGAACCGGCTGCAGGAGTACTGTCGCCTGAATAAACTTTAAACTTGATCATAATCCTGCTAAATGCTCAGTTATAACATATACTAGGAAGCTCAACGTTCTGCACACCTCTTATACTTTGGGGAACCATATTCTTCAGAGAAACACCAGCGTCCGTGATCTGGGAATATACCATGATTCCAAGCTACTTTTTGATTTACACATTGACACTATAGTGAAAAGGGCATCAAAATCACTTGGTTTCATAATGCGTATAGGCAAAACCTTTTTAGAAGCCAAAACCCTCAAAATCTTATATTGCACCTATGTAAGGAGTCACTTACAGTATGCGTCTCAAATATGGAACCCGTGCTATTCTGATAAAATCAATCGAATCGAGAACATACAAAAGCGGTTTGTAAAATATTTATGTTACCATCAAAGAATTCCATACCACTCTAAGGACTATATCCGTCTGTGTAGGAGATTTCATCTCTTACCGCTTTTAGATCGGCGCGAAATAGCGGACTTTACCTTCCTTGTCAAAATCATGGACAACAAAATTGATTGTCCTGACTTGCTGGAGAAAATATCACTTAACGTGCCAGCCAAGCCACTTCGCTTTAATCCCCCTCTTCACATTCCTCTCGCTAAAACGAACTACCGAAGGAACAGCTACCTGTTACGCGCAAGCAGAAAGTTCAATGAATTGTGTAAGCAGCATGACATTGATCCCTTTTTGGTCAGTGTGCCCTCAGCAAGAAGACTTCTAAGTCGTAATTTTTTTAAATTTGCTTAGTGCAGCATTTTCGGCTCGTTGGTATTGTTTTATGCGATTTAACCTTTTTTTTTGTTCGTTTGCTTTTTTTTTTACTTTCTAGCCTTTGCTTACAAATAAGTAACTATACCAAATCTAGAAGTGAAAACTTGTAATTGGCTTCCAGATGTTTAAACTGTCTTTAATTTATTGTCTTAGCTGTAAGTTTTCCATGTACGAATAAATAAATACGAATAAATAAATAAATAAATATTCTCTTATGTATATGATTAAACGTATGGTTTGAGTACTATCTTGAATAGAAAGCTTAATTACAAAGTGTTCCATTGTTAAAAAGTTATAACTTGAAGAAGCTTGCCTTTGAAAGCAGTTAGGGCAATTTACTAGCAAGGAATGAAAGTAGATATTGTATAACAATATGATCAAATCAAAAACATAGTTGTTACATTTATTCTGACAGCCGACAGCTTTATAAGGAAGCGTTTGGCCTATAAAATACCTTTTATGGTCGCATAATAACGTACTTTAGTAATATAAGTCAGAAAATATAAGAGAACGCGAATTTATTAGTTCTGTCACGAAGCATTTGCAAGTAATTTTATCAGTGTTGGAATCTGAACAAATTATACTGCATTGCGGCCGAATCCATTATATTAAAATAGAGATATAAAGGTGAAAATTAAAGTGTCATTCTATTTAAATGAAGAAAACGGCTAGGTACTCCATAAACCTACAATTATATTACGCAATATTGACTGTCCACTACTATTTATCGCTTCTGTTTTTAGAGTGCTAATTCCGCCATCCAAACTGGCACTAAAGAGCTCAGGATCCATTTCCCTGCAAGAAATCTTGTGCCAGAACCTCATCTGTTAATCTCCATGTGTACCAGCTAGTTGTTGAAGTTGGGTAGCGCTGCGAAGATGCAAACGGGAACCCATACGGGGTGTATTTCATTCCTGTGCATAATATTGCGCAATATTAGATGCTATACCACGCCCTAAGGGCCCAAGCCTGGGCGAAGAGTTAATATAATTACTAAAATAGTGTATCACGTAGTTACTTGCTGTTGTCTTTTTACTTTATTTAACTGGTGATATGACCCACAGGTCGATTAAAACCACAAGTTGGTTTACTGCTTGATAGGCGATACGGTGGAAGTATGACTTTTTAGACGACTAAGCCGAATAATATACCTACAGAGTGACTCAAAAATAAATAGTTGCATCCGCTCATTTTCCGAAGAAAATGATTTAAAATGTCCCCGTAAAATACTACTTAAGCCACGATCATTGCATTGCGTTGCACCGGGATATACTTAAATGTTTTAGACCTCTACTTTATAAATGACAATATAATATAGTACCTAATACTGTGGCAATGTTAATTTATACTTCATAAAGCTTCATAATGATTTCAATAATAATCTTCTTACTCATCGCATATGTTTATGATCTTCAAAACTAAATCATGATTTTAAAACTGACTGTCCTACCTCATTATTCGAATTAAAATAAATATTTAATCTCCTCTCTGTAATACTTATTCTATTAGCTCCAGTGGAGTACCCATTATACTTAAAATGTAAAAATGAAACGTAGTCTCAATAAATTCTCTTATTCTTAATTACGTTCAAGACTAGTCTGAATAATAAATTTTGCTTTATGTTTGCCTCTTTTATAAAGAACTCAATTAATTTTTTTTGTATACATATAGCGTTACCTAATTTATAAAAATCATTTTTGTGAAACAAATACAGAAGAAAATTGGTGTACTGTGGTACGATTTATGAGGCGCACTCAATATCTTAAGGAACAAGCAAACCTCACCCGCAAGCCGGCACACCAATCGGTTCACAAACAAAGACAAAAGACACCGGTTTTTCGAATTTAGAAGGTCAGACGAAAGTTGCTCCACCCCGGGAGTATAAAACATCGGATGCAACTGAGATCTACGCTAATGTGATGGTAACGTCATACAATCGTGTTATATAACATATTCATTATAGGACGGATTAACTATTTGAATTAAATTTTTTTAGGCGTTTTTCATGCTAAATATTCAAATCGATTTAAATTGAATTTAAATCTGTCTGTGCGGAGCTTGAACCCGCGATCTTTGCCTGACAGGGGCAATGCTTTGACCTAAGCTTAAGCTAAGCGACCTCACCCTAAACAATTCAAATTTCTCCTTCTATATCTGTCTTTGAGGCGACAGTGGAGTGTCTACCGATATTTTTACGAACAATCGAAACCAATGAATGATATTTCAATCACTTTTGAACATTGATTTTTGATTACTCCACCCATATAATTGGAATTAAAAATTTTAAGCATTTATCATGTTAACTATTCAAATTGATTTAAATTGAAAAAAATGAATCTCACTAGGCGAGGCTTGGTAGCTTAGTGGTCGAAACATTACCTCTGCAAGGCTCGGGGACCGCGTGGTCCTCCCTCCCGAGGAGGGTCAGACCGAGAGGAATGGCCCTGAGTCAGCCGGGGTGCGAGGGATATATCACGAGACAACCTCACCTTCGGCCTAGTACATCGACCCACAGACGGCGTGCGGTTTAGTCGGTTCGAGTCCCCCCTTCCGGCTCCGGACGGGGTGGTATCCGTGGGGATTTCCCGCACGTAAAAAAAAACTCTCCTCAAGGCTAAGAAGAACCCCCCTAGACTGATTCAATTTTTTCAATTTAAAACGGATTACCTAGTTAAATATGCCAATGACGAAAACCTGCACATGTCTAGCATTGTTTTCACGATTAAGTAGCAAAAAACGAAGTCGCAGACTCCTAATATTAGTAATATCAAAATAACACTATTGGAACAGGAGTGAAGTCATTAAAGTATATTTGACATCTCTAATCCGCTCTAATCGGCTTGCAGACCTCATTATGTTCAGCTCATGTCCGCGCTGTCAACCCCACTGATGTGGGAGCAAACGTGACTGGGAATCAAAGTGTGACTTTCCACTAATATACCAGGACAAATCTCATTTGTGAACAATAAATCCTTCACTTAGTAAGAAGTGGTATTGAACTGACACATACTGACTGAATGTGTATGTGCGACAAGTATGTTTAGGTTGCAAAAGGCAGGCCATAACCCATTTTGATCTATTAATAAAACTTAATGAAAGTTTGTTAGGTGAGTAATTATCTTTTTACTACTACAAATAGAGCAATTGGAATAATCAAGAACCAAAATTTAGTAGTAGAATATATCATTTCGTAGATTTGGGATGACACTGGCACGGTTTGTCCCTAATCTTCTTCGTACTGAATGGAAGATGATGGTCTTCTATTCTATAAGTAGAAACACGTGATGTTCTTAGAAACCACAATAAACGCTTAGAATTTGATAGGCATTGCCCTTGTTTACTATATCAATAATATAAAAAAGAGAATATCATATTATAAAGAACTCTTAGGCCTCATATTCCATAGCACAAAATATAATAAACAAAACGGAAATCTCCCTCGTTCCAATTAACAGGTTACACGTGCTTCAAAAGTTCGTTTCGTACCGACAATTTGCCCATTGCAAACAATTTTGAAATTTGGAAAGCAACTACAATATTCCATTTAGTCTCGATAAGCACTTAAAGTTTGTCATGTTGACTGGTTTTTAATTAACTCGCTAAATGAACACGATTGTCGACACAAGTTTGTAATTAATGTACAAATATTATTTAGCAATGTTTGGTACCCATTTAGTACTAAATCTAATCTGTTATATTATAACATCTACAATAGAATTTAGGACAGGTTTTCTTCCTCTTTTGTTTTATTGTGTTACTGAGTAAGGTTACTAGAGCTCACTGGAGAGTTTGGTGCTGTCAGTGAGAAGACCAAAGTTCCTGCTTTGCCTTCTACACTAACGGAACAGAAACTCTTTGTGTTTACAGCAGCACGAGTGTGACTACCGTGGTGTTGCGCACGTCCATAACCACTTACCATCAGGTGGACCGTGTGCTTGTCTGCCACGTCAATGGTATAAAAAGAACATCATTATCATTGAAGCGTTAGTTTCAGTTACACACAAAGCAAGTACTCTGGTGCGCGGGGTTTGTCATTTTGGTCTTTCTCCTTGATTTGGCTTAGATATCATGGGGTTTTGTGAGCAACTACCATCTGACCCCCAACCCTGAGAGGATGAATCGGAGTTTCGTCGGGTAATCAGCAGGTGTACTGGCCAGCAAGTATTATTTTCCTTAATGATCTTGAATACCCCTTGTTACTCATTTTAGTCTTTTCATTCATATAAAGTTGGCGCCCAACTATGTGAGCAATACTACATAAATATAATATAAATAACCTTTAACTACAGCTGTTTCTACAATAATGGGCATCCAACTAAGTTATTCTAATAACCCAGATTAAAAATCAACCGTGATTAAAGATAACAAACTACTAAATGAAATTGAAAACAAGAAAAAAAATAATCTAAAATAAATAAATATTACCTTGATTTAATATAGAAAACTAATATGCCTTTAGTACTATAAGGCCCAAGGACAAGGAAATAAGATTAACATGAAGTTTCTCTACAATTTATTTAAGAGCACTGTAATTATCAAAGTTGTGGCTCGCGTAACGTTGTAATTAATTAGAACTAGTGTTGTAACTTACTCCTAATAGGTACATGTAACTCAATGTAATTCAACACGGCCATATTCGAGTTGTATAGAAAGTTAGAATATGTTTTAAACTATTAACAGGAACAGAATTGTATTTACCAATATGGAATAACAAACTTACACGTAAAACGAATTATTAATAATAATACAGCTATTTTGTCAAAACGTCTAAGTCCATACAACATTTTATTAAAACAGCCGTAAATACCCTGTGTAATTTTTATGACAAAGACGGTTAAATTCTTCACGTGTAAATTTTTGCAAGTACCAACGACTGGCGTCATTGTTGCCAGCATTGGCATTTGCATGTATGTTTGACAGATCAAATTTAGATGTCATAAGTGCTGGTAGACTGAAAATAGCTTCTTGCATGCTAACTGAAAAAAAAAACACGTTCTATAAACATACAACAGCGCATGCATAACATCCTTTCATAAACGTGTCCTATTGACCTACTTTGGATGACACGAATCAAATTGACCCGTGCACTTTGTCACCACTTTACACCTTGATTGTAAGAAAATGGTCTGTGCACTTAAGAGTTAAATAGTAGGTAGATAAAACATAAACGTTGGAACCTAAAACCTTCTGACTTCAACAAGGAAGGCAAGCGAAGAATTAACACATATTTTATGCGAATAATCTCCTGTGAAATTGCCTCCTAAAATAAAGGATAACAAGTATGCATACCTACATGAAGTCAAAATAAAGTGATTTATAATTCCACGATTGTACATATACACATACGAACGTTATGTTGACTTAAATGTTTTTTACAAATGATGAATTTTGAATATCATTTTTGCCTTTTATAAAAAAGGCTATTTGAATATTTAAGTTAACCAAACGTTATTGGTGTAAGCTTGGGTCGTCACTCGAGAAAGTTCAAAAATATTACCTACATTCCACAGGTCACTTGAAACAATGTCGAGATAGAAGTCACCAGGAGAATTTTAATCAGGAGAATAAATGAGATAAATACCTACCTTTTTGTGTACAAAAAAATATATTATAGAAACACGGCTAATTTTTACACAAATAATTAATATAAAAAACAGCTAAGGTAATAAAAATAATGGCCATCAGTCAGTTTTATTTATAATTGAAGTTATGTGAGTTTATTCATAATAATGGCCAACATTTTGTCACTATTTGATAGTTCAAAGTTTTGAAGTATAAAATAGAAATGCAGAATTTAAACGGAAACACTAAAATTACAATATTTTAGTGTACCATTCGCTGCTACGACATTTTATGATTATTTCAGTATTATGTCGGCAATTAACCGTTTTGTGTTAGACATGTGTAGTGTACTTTAGTCTGAACAAAGGATGTGGGTAGATAGATGCCAAATAAATCATTTAAGTGTAAGCACCTATTTACGTAGAAGATGATACTTTCTTCTAAGCTTAATGTATTCATGTTAGTATCTTGCTTATCCATACAATTTGTAAATAATAGTTGTAATTTAGTAAAATGTGAGTAAGAGTGTGTGAGAGTGAGTGCAAGAGTGAAAATGAGTGGAGGTTTTTACTGTGCGATTACTTCTCGCAGGGTAAGGTAAATGCCTAGCGAATCCGGCTGTAAATGTAAAAGTTCCTGATGTACATAAGTATTGATACTGATTGCATACTGAGCCTTTTTTTTTTTACGTGCGGGAAATCCCCACGGTTACCCACCCCTCCGGAGCCGGAGGGGTAGGTTATGTCGGACTCGAACCGACTAAACCGCACGCCGTCTCTGGGTCGTAGTGCTAGGCCGAAGGTGAGGTTGTCATGCGACATATCCCTCGCACCCCGGCTGACCCAGGGCCATCCCTCTCGGTCTGGCCCTCCTCGGGAAGAGGGGGACCACGCGGTCCCCGAATCAACCCCGGTGTGGGACGATGCGCGCCGCCGCCGTGGATACTGAGCCTAACAACAACTGGTTAGAGTTGGAAAAGAAAGGTTTCGTCACATTTCATTTTTCTTTTTTTCTAATTAGGTAACGTTCATACACTACACAGTTCTTATAACATGAACTCTCACAATTTACCTCCCTAGAAAATTACATTTAAGGAAGCAGACAAGTTTCAAGTAATAAAAAATATACTTTTAATAAATCCTACAGTGTGTCTCCGCTTTACCAGGTTCCTGATATACACTACTACCAAGGCACAGACACATTTCTACTGTCGTTTAGCTGTCCTATAGTTTGAAGACAGTAGACAGCTGTTTTATCAGCCGCTGCAATCTTTATGTCTGCAGCTTTATGACGCTTGTGAATGATATTAATAATAATGAACAGTTGTGGTTAGTATGTAGGCAGAACTTTATGTATCTTTAGTTGAGTAATGAATCTGGATACGTTTTAATGTAAAATATATTGGGGCTCGTAGTTTAAGATTTTTTTGTATAAAAATATCAAAATAAAAGTATATTTTTGGGTATCGGAGTGGACTTTGCATTCCTCGGCGAAAATACGTGTACGATGGACGACCTCCGCCATACCCTTCGTGTAAGGTTACTTGTGATACAGGAAGATACAGAAGCTACAAGTAAAAAAAACTACCTCCATTGTAAAAATTAACTATAAAAATTAAACCAAAACACATATCACGGTTACGTATCAAAATCTAATTTTTGGGATTTTGAACTTCGAGTTTTTGAGGTTCGCTATTTCGTACATTCGGGTTTTTAAATTTTGGTATTTTGATACGTAACCGACACGAATCCGCGAACGAAGCCACGGATAACTTCTAGTATTAGAATACGACAGACAACCAAACTTACTAGTTTCAAATTACGAATAAGTTCATTAAAAAAATCAATTATAGTGCAATAGTGAAACAGTTTATCGAGAAAATTCTCGGAAAATTTAATTAGGTCATACTAATGCGGCGGGCGGGGCAGCGAGGACATAGTGAAGCAACTGAATACTATATTGAATTTTTATCATTGGATATCGGCTTTGCCATAAAATACTGCTATTGCATTTATTGAACTTATATTATTATCTAACTTTTTATTTTTTCATTATGATGGTACATTCTTACAGTTTTTTGTATCGTTATAAGTTCTGTGAACAGTAGACCTCCCTAGAACCCTTTGACACATTTTTCTGGTACCCTTAATCAAATCTGGTATCCCAAAAAAAGAAAGACAATGAACAGCCCTAGATGTTTTACCAAAAAATAATTACGACCCTTTCTTAAAAAAACGTTACAGCAAACTCGTGAAAATCGGTTAAGAAATGTGCCCTCTAGACCGAAACTGACAAACCGACATAGATACAGACAAAAGCAAAATCGGCCACCTTGTCGAAACAGCATATAATTTTAGCTTATATGGCATTCGTTTTATGATGAGAATTAATGCTACAGCCCGTCTAGACGACAGTTATATTCTATGATTAATTAGCTTGTATTTAATATATGGGTTCTATGTATCAAACCCGCGAACTACGAAGTAGCAGCCGAACGATGTACTGCTAAATAAAAGTCACAATAATAATACATCATACCTTGCTTATACTCACACCTGTAAATCCCCGATGGGGTAGGCAGAGGTGTATTAGCACCCACGTTTCACCAACTATGACTGACGGTCCGACGTAATCAGGGATGAGCCTATTGCCGTCTACTTTGCACTTTGTCTTGGGGTGTATGTTTACTGTGGGAGGGGGGAGAACAGCCCTATCCGTTCTTATTTTTACGACACCCAAAGGAAGAGCTGGGGTGGTCCTATTCTACTCCAACGGATAGGAGGAGGAGGTATGGAGGTATGGAGGTCTTGATGTGATCTCATTCACTCTGTCTCATAAGTTATGGATCCAGTTATTACTAACACGGTGCACAATATTAATCGTAGAATGTGATTTAGAAAATCATAAAAATTACAAACTAGTTAAAATAACTATTGTATTAAGCTCAGAACATAGACAAGACTTTGATGTTATAAACTAAAAGGACTTGATAAATTTTGACAAGTATTAAATCTAGCTTCTCGACGTTGAATACACTTTAAATCTACGTCAAGGGACCTCCCTTGATACTGTTCAAGAGAAATAATGTCTGAAAGTCCATAATATATATTCATGTAGTATATTTATACATGTAGTCTAGGTTCAGTGCTTTCACTAGGAGGGTTCATTTTGATGTCATCATGACGTCATTTAAAACGTTTTACCGACTGCTTTTGGTACTCTTGGTATTTGAGATTAGTAAGTTATCTATTTAAACAGACTTGGATTTTCAAATATTGAGAATAATAAAATGTCACCATCTGCGGTAAAGGTTAGAACCTACTTGGGTACGCATATTAATACATTTTTATAATACAATTTATACAAATGTCATGCAACGTAAAAAACGAAAAAATCAGCAGTGGTTTTATAAGTGATATTTTCTTGCTTTTTGACTCAGAATAAACTCTATGCATCCATACTAGTATTATAAATGGGAAAGTGTATGTGTGTCTGTTTGTTTGTTCGTCTTTCACACCTAAACCACTGAATTGATTTTGATGAAATTTCGTATAGGGGTAGATTAGACCTTGAGAAAGGAGAAAGGAAATATTTAGTCGTGATAACCGACATCCATGCGGGCGGAGCCGCAGGCAAAAGATAGTTAGATATGGATAGTACTTTCTACTGTGGGACTTTTTAATACTATTAGTTATTAACAGAAAACTCTCGTACTCGATTAATGGTCTATCCTTAGAGATCAAAGCTCTTACAATATGTAAATATGAAGAATATTTTAGACTCTGTGTAAATTTCTTCTGCAACGAATCCCATTTAGTCCTAAGCACATTCAACCAAAACGCTTTCATAACTTGCAGTTGCAAGTTGCAAGTCTGAGGGGCTTCGCTTTATGACCTGTCTGCATAGATTCGATGGCGTTGCGAGCTGTCAATGCTATTCATCATGTAAGTAAACTCACTGGAAGGGACTAAAACTGCATGTAAAATATATAAAGCATTTTTGACATTTAGCACAATGAAATGACTTTATGTTAACTGATATCAATCAATTAATCAAGTTCCATACTGCAGTCCACTGCTAGACAAAGGAACTTTTAACTGATAAAACAGATACTTTTAAGGAATTCTTAAATATGTACCATTAATAAATGAAATGTTAAAGCATTTAGTATGCTAAATATCATTATCATTTCAAATCATTTAAGATAGGATATTTTTTTATCACTTCATGCGGAATTCGAACCCGCGATCTTTCTCTTACAGGGAGAAAACTCTGACCACTGAGCCCGCATAAGAGATAGCCGTAAGAGAAAGATTGCGGGTTCTAATCCCGCCTGAACAGATTCAATTTTTCCATCTTAATCGATTTACTATCATTGTCGTGCGCAAATCCTGACGGATACCTTCTGGCCAGCGGGCGTGTCTGCAGGCTTGCATCTATAGAACTTGCAGCTGACGATCTCCGATTTCGGATCGTCCTTTTAGGAGTCACCATCTTGCTTGAGGAAGGAGGGGAGGGAGGGCATCGTGCCACCGCCGTAGCCTGCTTCCACTCCAGGTACTGCTTTGCTCTATACTTATATTCTATACATATTTCTGTCGAAGATCATTTAGGGCCGTAATAGTATTAGTAGTTCTCAATATAATAATTACTATTATGAGTACTACTAATATTAGATGTAGGTATTTGAACTTGAAAATACACATTAGTCACAATAGATGCATGTCCATGTACAAAATTTACTATGCTTCAGCACCTGCATTTTGCAAGGCGATGTTTCCACAAGTTTTTGATCCGGATTTTAAAATGAAGTTACCTGGTCTAGCAAACTGAAATCTACATAGAAATTTCTCGCCACTATTTCATATGTCGACATCTCGGTGTCTATTTCACTGAACGATGAAATCTGTTCCCCTTAGAGCTATTTCAAATTTTCTATACGTTCGACGCCGTGGCATCATTTGGTACAAATAGGTATTAGGAACTATTATAGAGGGAATTTCCCAATTCCATCCATGCATATCGAACATGCTCAATTATCGTTACATACATCTAGTTATGGAATATCTTCGCGAGCATTGTTCCCTGTTGCATTCGAGACTTTCACCGCAAGGATTCCGATTTTCCTCGTCCTCTTGATTTGGCTTATATGGCTCTTTTGGGACCGAAAAATTTTTGACCTGACCAGAGCCTTGTCCGTCAATCAGTAGGCTGGTTTGCCCTGGAGGTCTTGATGGGATCTCACTCACTCTGTCTCATAAGTTATGGATCCAGTGATTTCAATTATACGCGTGAGTAATAATAGAAATGAACATTCAGTTTACAATATTTACACTACATTTACATTCACTTCCAAGCATTCGCTTATTTTATTTACAACTGAATAAATTCAGGCAATAACTTTGTGTTTACGCAATATGTTTTTATCGGAGCGTTCGTGGAAATTCTACGGTGGTTGATGTTTGAAATAAAAAGAATAAAATTCAGCATTTAATTGTGTCTACGTTTTATTTCCCTTTCAAAAGCTTTCTGATTTTTTAATTTTGTAGTTGGTGTTAATTTAATTACTAATTTCTTGCTGTTCCAAGAGGGTTTGTAGCAATTGTACATAAACGTTTGTTTTTTTTTTAAGAATATTAGCAACCGAAATTATCGAAATTACTAATATTCCCTCTAACCTCTCCAACTAAGCTAAATTGCTTGTGCTAGGAGTGGGTTCACGTCGGTAGTGTAATGGCCAGGATTCGAACCCGGGACCTCTTGATCGTAAGGCCGACTCCTTAAACGTTCATAGCAAAACCTGAATATTTTAGTCACGCGACAACGCCTCGGTAAGAATAATGACTACCGTATCCGCAATCGAATTTCACATCCGATGCCTAAAATACAAAAATAAACTACTAACTAAAATAACTTCACTTATTAACTTACTTATTTTTTCACGCATTATTATAAAGACGTGCAACTACTTATCAAAGTGTTTGCAGATATGATTCATCCGCATTTTAGATCTCATAACACACGCTGGTTAAGTTATGCTTCCATTGGGTCTAAATAGCGCTGTGTCAATATTATTTTTTGAAGTGAAAACTTCTTTAGCGGCGTTGGATGGGTAAAAAGTGTTAAACTCGCGTCAGGATCGTTTGACCTTTGGACCGTAACCGACGACTGACGTCATATAATATTAGCTACAGACTGCCTATTTTGCGAAATACGATACATAGCTTCGTAGCATAGGGGTTAGCGCTGCGACTGTAAGTCCTTATGGTTTCAGATAGTACCGGGTTCAAACCTGACCTTCTGACACTCTTTGTGATATTTTTTTCTTTTTGTAATTTATTACTATTTGTGATTATTTCTTCTTTTTTTAATTTATTAATTTCTTCTGACACAAAATTAGTGATAGGTTCTATGATTGGCGCTATATTATGGTATGGTATAGTATGTTCTTTTTATCTTTTACTATGTATATAACGAAGAAAGAAAGAAATAAAAAGTTTTCACTTCTGCCGGCACTCCCAGAGTGCAACCCGTCTTTTGTTTATATGTTTCTCAACTGTAATATTCTCTCAAAGATTCAATCTCTTGAATTTTATAGGTACTCTTAACCACATGAGTAGACACATATGACTTAACTACCAAACACTAGTTAAGTCCTATGTGTCTACTTTTACGTACTTTTTATAGAAATATAGGAAGAGTGACTATAAATATTTAATTTTCTCAACACTACGGAAGTAGCTTTAATACTTTTTTATCCTTTAGATGGTACAGATTACATCACATGCTTTTACTCTCCAAGTACAGTTATTCCGTCGAGTGGTACATGAATTATTCACAGAAGTAAACCCTCTCCCAATCTAATGCAAAAGTGATGTGCTGAGTACCAATTCTGAAAACAAACACAAACTGAAATTCTACTTTTTCATCCCTCATAGAAGAATCCCAATCTTTTGACACTACTATCAACATGCCCGCAGACGCAACATGCGCGCATACACACAACACACACACAACCCACACACAACACACATACAACACACACATACAAACACGCATGATATGGTATGATATAGTAATAGCCATGATGCCATAGAGTGTTCATATAAACTAAGACACGCATGTTTAATGAAATCGTTTTGTATAGCAGTAACAGCGGAACACTGACTCCCAAGTCACAGGATTACATAGTTTAAGCCAGTGATTTTTTTTTGTATAACCTTAACTTCATGTTTGTTTAAGGACTATGGCATCAATAAATTTATTTAACATTAAAAAAAAGTAACATTGTTTAAGAGTTACCAATATGATACTATGTCTTAAACAAAGATCTTGATATAGTAAAATGAGTATTCACTGAGAAAATACTGAATCAAATACAATTACTTTTTACGATACTTTGAATCTCATGACGAAATTATTCATAGAATAGACAGGATATAAACGCAGGGCACACAAGACACATCCATCACACTTAAAGGTGAGAATTATATCAATGCCTATGCGTTCTCACGAGCCAATTTCGAAGGTAATCAATCACTATTTCAGATATGCTAAGTGAGTGGAGCATGATATGTTAAGGGTTGGAATATCACATTTTCAAGCTCATAAGGAATGAAATAAGGCTTTTTCCTAATATCTACTTTAGTTGATTCTGAGAAAGGTTTCTATATTCATTTTTGTATGTAATATGAAGCACTCCGATGTAATGGTATCATAGTAAAATTAAATGTAGACCAAAATCGCAGAATAATGAAGAATGGGAGTACAGGAGTGAAGAGCTGAATGGATTATTGTTGAACAAGAAAATAATTTAGGTACAATATGCATAACATTCATACGATCGCAAAAGCGTTATTACTTGAAAATAATGTAGACTCATAAACAAACCACTTATGATAAGTAAAATTATTAAAGCTTACTAGACAAACAGCTAATTAACTCATGAACAATGTGGATGCATTTTCTCTGAATAATACTCATAGCTTGCGGCACTTTTACGGGTAAGTCACTAGAAGTTGAGACGTTGCGTATACTTGAGTTGGCAATTACTTACGTTTGATGTAGTGTAATTTACTTTAGGTACTCGATGTAAACCATGGTCTTGAATAAATTTTAGTAGAATTATAACTTCTGTTTATCATTCTTTTACGTTTCGAATAAAAAGCACGGCATAGGCCTACCTATGTCCATCAGTGTACTCCAATAGACTAATTGGCCTTTTTATTTCATTTTTAGCAGCCGAACACACAAACTATGAAAACTTCGGTTCAATAATTTATGCACTACTAGCTTTTGCCCGCGGCTCCGGCCTCGTGGATGTCAGTTATGGCTATAATATCGGTGATCGTTATAAATTGTAGCCTGTGTGTTATTCCGATGTATATGCTATATTATTGTAAAGTTTCATTAAAATCCATTCGGTAGTTTTTACGTGAAAGTGTAACAAACATCCATCCATAACTACAAACTTTAGCTTTTATAATATTAGTAGAGTACAAGTTACTAATCGTTACTAATCGTATTTCTTGAGAGTATGAAAGCATTAGTAACTAGCTCACTCTATAAATTTGCTTTAAAGCCTTGTAGATGGTAAACTGAGAAGAATAACTACACTTTATTACACAACTAGCTGTTGCCCGCGGCTCCGCCCGCGTGGATGTCGGTTATCGCTTAGTGTTGAGCCGACGCTATTGAGCATTAAATTCGCCTCTCTACTCAACTTTGTCCTCGACTATGTACTCACCTCTGTTCTCGACTTTCTACTCGCCTCTATATTTGACTCTCTACTCGACTTTCTACTCGCCTCTATACTTGAATTTATACTCGATTCTCTCCTGACTTCTCTGTTCCCCTCTCTACTCGACTTTCTACTCTTCTCTAAACTCGCCATTCCATTGGCCTCTCTACTTGCCCATCCATTCGATTCTCTTTTCGCCTCTCTACTTGACGCTCCCCACTCGCCTTTCTACTCGCACCTCTACTCAACTCTCTATTCGATCTCTACTCGCCACTACATTCATCTTTCCACTCGCCTCTCTACTCAACCCTTTACTGCATTCTATTTGGCTCTCTAGTCGCATATCTACTCGCCCCTGTAGTCGACTCTACTCGACTTTCGATCTTTACACACCTATCCACTCGTCCCTATAACAATCTCTACTCGCCTCTCCACTCGCTTCTATATTTGGTTCGTTACTCGACTATGTCCGTTCCGAAGCTCTAATTCACCTTTGTACCAAATTTCATGAGGACATTTTAAACGAAATTCTTACTGTATATGCCATATTGACCCCCTTTTTTGTGCCAATGAAAAATTATAAACTTTAATCACATAGCCCTATTCCGCTTCAATCCCCTTTTTCGCGATAAGGGGTAGCCTATGTCCATTTCCATCCTCTAATCCATCTCTATACCAATTTCATCAAGATATCTTCAAAATTGTCAAACTTACATACCCTTGCCCTATTCCACCCTTTCAACTCCCTTTTTCGCAATAAAAGGTAGCCTATGTCCATTTTCGAGCTCTAATCCATCTGTGTACCAAATTTCACCAGGATATCATCAAAAATGACAAACTTTCATACTAACTATCCAGTCCTTATCCCTTCCCCACCCTTTTACCACATTATTCGCGATAAAAGGTAGCATATGTCCGTTACCAAGCTCTAATTAATCCCTGTACGAAATTTCATCAGGATATCTTCAAAACTGTCAAACTTTCATACCTTTACCCCATGCCCCCCCCCCCCTTAATGCCTGCATTTTCGCGTCAATAGATAGCCTATGTTCGTTCCCAATTCAATCCATCTCTGTACCAAATATATCATCAGGATGTCTTCAAAACTGGCAAACTTTCATCCCAAGGCCCTAGTCCCCCCCTTCAACCCCCCTTTTCGCGATAAAAGGCAGCTTATGTCCGTTCCCAAGCTCTAAACTATCTCTGTACCAAATTTCATCAAGAAATCTTCAAAAATGACAAACTATCATACCAAAGGCCCTAGTCCGCCCCCCTTCTACCCCCCTTTTCGCAATAAAAGGTACCGTTTCCAAGCTCTAAACTATCTCTGTACCAAATTTCATCAAGAAATCTTCAAAAATGACAAACTATCATACCAAAGGCCCTAGTCCGCCCCCCTTCTACCCCCCTTTTCGCAATAAAAGGTACCGTTTCCAAGCTCTAAACTATCTCTGTACCAAATTTCATCAAGAAATTTTCAAAAATGACAAACTTTCATCCCAACGCCCTAGTCCCCCCCCTTCTACCCCCATTTTCACGATAAGAGGTGGCCTATACTATATCCATTCCCACGCTCTAATCTACCTCTGTACCAAATTTCATTAAGATATCTTCAGAAATCTCAAACTTTCATAAGAACTTTCATCCCCTATTTCCCCCCCCTTAAACCCCTTTCTCGTGATAAAAGGTAGCCTATGTCCGTTCTCAAGTTCTAATATACCTCTGTACCAAATTTCATCAAGATCGGTTCAGTGGTTTAGGCGTGAAAGCGTAACATACAGACAGACAGACAGACAGACAGACTGACAGACAGACAGACAGACAGAGTTACTTTCGAATTTATAATAGGACCGTGTTGTGCCAAATCATACCAATCCACAACTTCGTCAAAATTGAGTTATATACATCATCCAACGTAAAATCACCTCTTTATTCATGTCGCTAAGTTTGATTTCAATCTGACACGTAGAACTAAAGTTATTAAAAAACAAAAGGTACCTTGAACCAACCCACAATATGAATAAACATTTTTTTTTTTTGGTCGATTCAAGACATGCCGCTTGGAACTTGCCTTAAGCTGTAAGCGATATTGCTTGAATGTACCAAAATGACTTGGTATAATCTCAAACTGCAAACGATATTGTTTAAATATACCAAAAGCACTTGGTATATATTGTCCTAAGCGAACACGATATTGCTTTAATGTACCAAAAGCACTTGGTATATTCTCAAACTGCAGACAATATTGTTTAAATGTACCAAAAGCACTTGGTATATCAAACTGCAGACAATATTGTTTAAATATACCACTTGGTATATTTTGGCAATAAAATACAGGTCAATGTATCAGTCAGAAGATTCCAAGCTTTGTGTAATACAGCAATATTGTGTATTAAAATAATTCTGCCAATATGTGCCGAGAAGTTTGGTTGTTAAACATTAAAGAAAACTATTTCACCAATATGCTCCAAGAGTATTATTCCTTACAAAAAGATTGAATAACAAAAAGAGCGGCTGAAAATATCAAAATTGAACGCATTTTTTATTTATTTTATATTTTTCTGTGGCAGAACAGACCTGTCAGTTCTCATCTCTGTCATCTCTTTTAGTCGTTCGTGTACATTCGTAAGTTAACCGACACTCGCTGAGTAAAATATAAATATTTAAAAATGGAATCCACAAACAAAGTGCTTAAAAGTGCAGTTATAGGATACGAAACTTCTGATAGTGACTCAAGTGGTAAGTAGTTAATCTTTTACGTGTTTTGTAGATGGTTTCCTATCCTTTACGTGTTTTGTAGATAGTTATATAATCTGATTGTTTCATGTGACTATTTTTTTTTCAGACATACCGAATTCACCAGATCCTTCGTTAAATATTAAGCATATTACGGTACCAGAATCTCCACAAAGTAAGTACCTACTTAGTCACTTAATAACTACCTACTTACTGCCCAGTTCCATTGATCAAGCTTTTATTTACAAAATGTGACGCTGGTTATTATCGTTGTTCGGCTCGGTTCGACCGCCATTTTTTACACTTGCGTTTCTAAGAACTTCAAAGACTAAAGACGTTGCATTAATGCAGATGTTGCACTGTAGGTCAGAGACTGTACGCGCTCACCAGGCGGCGATTAGGTAAAAAAAAAATAGTTTATTTGTCACCAAAATCCAATAATTACAAAATATGATAACAAATTTTATACCGTATGCAACATTGGGTTGTGGATTGCTGGTGTCTATGGTAGGTAATAAAAACCTGTATTACAGGTCACCAGGTACCCACGAACTGATACAATGCAAAACTTGAATACAGACACTCATACATTGCTATTTTACACAAATTAATGAATAGGAGATACATAGAATTTGGGGATTCACGTTACAAAGGATGTGTAAGGGTGTGTTTACGTATGTGTGTGGTGTGTGTGTATGTGTGTGTGTGTGTGTGTGTGTATGTGTGTGTGTGTGTGTGTGTGTGTGTGTGTGTGTGTGTGTGTGTGTGTGTGTGTGTGTGTGTGTGTGTGTGTGTGTGTGTGTGTGTGTGTGTGTGTGTGTATGTGTGTGTGTTTTGCTGTGTCTGGGAGGCACGTAAAAGATAACTGCGCTATGAAGTTAGGTATTGTTACATAGATAGTACTGTTGATGAATAAACATTTTGTGTAGGTATGATGAAATTAGAGATGAAACGGATATCCGGTAACTATCCGGTATCCGGCCGCGCCAATGTTCAAATCAAACTGATCGCGTCAACGCAATAAAGGTCCGAATATCCGGCAGCCGGATATCCGGCGCTCCAGCCTAGTAGCTTGCCGGATATCCGGTATCCGGTCAAACTACTATCCGTTTCATCTCTAGATGAAATTGATGTGACTTACTAATTTTATTTTATTCCTACTTTAGGTCCATCTTTGTGCAGCCGTTACGAAGATTTTTATGCCAAAGTTGAGTCCAATCCGATATTGCTACAAATGAAAGATGCCTCGTGCAGGCATTGGATAATACCCATTCACGCTACATCGAAACACCAGCTAAGTCACCTCTAACTTCTGAACCGTTCTTGCAAAACGATCCGCGCAGCATTGAAGCACCTGCTTACTCACCTCTAACTCCTCGTCCTGGACAGCTCTTGCAGAACGATCCGCGCAGCATTGAAGCACCTGCTTACTCACCTCTAACTCTTCGTCCTGGACAGCTCTTGCAGACCGATCCGCGCAGCATTGAAGCACCTGCTTACTCACCTCTAACTCCTCGTCCTGGACAGCTCTTGCAGAACGATCCGCGCAGCATTGAAGCACCTGCTTACTCACCTTTAACTCCTGGTCCTGAACAGCTCTTACAGAACGATCCGCGCAGCATTGAAGCACCTGCTTACTCACCTCTAACTCCTGGTCCTGGACAGCTCTTACAGAACGATCCGCGCAGCTTTGAAGCACCTGCTTACTCACCTCTAACTCCTATAGGACTAAAATTAAAAAATAATTCTTCTGCATGTTCTTCATCTAAGGTAGGGGTTTCAAATTTTACAGCTCACTTATCACGATCCAATAGCGAAATATCTGCATCGCCAATTCCGTCTATGTCGCCCCAAACACAGAAATTGTTTCAAACATTAGTTGGCGATGGTTTTGATAGCGACGATTCAGTACAAGATCCAAATTACGAAGGTGATAAAGATGAAATTGAAAGCAGTGATTATGAAGAAGAACAAACAAGTTTTCAAACAATTAATGTCGAAGCTGAAATTCATCAAGCATCAGGAACTATACAAAAAAATAAAAGCAAGAAAGAGGGTCACTCAATGCCAAAAAGTAAACAATGTAATGATTTGGATAAAATAGAGGAAGATATTTGCGCAGAAAACGAAGAACGCGGTGACGAAGAAAAAAAAACAGACAATGAGAAAGATGGTGGGCAGGACATAGATGATATGGAAAATGAAGAGGTTAATATTAGAAAAGGACGACCCAAGAAAGGCAGAAATCGCATAGGCATTTTCCCAAGGTGTAAAATTAAAAAAAGAAAGTATGATAATAAGCCATATACCGACCGAAAACATAACATAAACATAATTTAATTGAACCCAAAGAGTTTAGGAATATGCAATGTTCTTGCTAGAAAATGTGTTCAAATTTAGTATCGACAGAAGAAAGAAGAAAGGAATTTAATACTTTTATGCGTTTAGGCTCGTACACTGCGCAGTTGCTTTACATAACTAAGTGTGTAGAAGAAATAAATAAAAAACGCACATACCAACCTGATCCCAACAAAACATCTAAGCCAA
This sequence comes from Eilema caniola, assembly GCA_949126895.1. Lineage (NCBI taxonomy): Eukaryota > Metazoa > Arthropoda > Insecta > Lepidoptera > Erebidae > Eilema > Eilema caniola. The sequence goes on along the minus strand of OX421472.1, from coordinate 8,498,406 downwards.
AAGAGTTTACGCGAGTTTATAATCTGGGAGGTAAAATAGTTTGCAGGGAAATGTTTTTGAAGACACTACAAATAACTACACAAAAAGTTGACACAGCTCTAAAGAAAATGCGAATTGGTTCATTAACAGACCGGAGAGGAGTAACAGGAGGTAACAATAGACTATCACCAGAAGAATACAAGTTAGCTGAAGAGGTCATTAATAAACTGCCGAAATATAAATCACATTACCGACGTGAAAATACCGACGCAGATTACCTGCAACCTGGAATGACAGTTCGTAAAATGTACGAAGATTACTATTTGAAGGAATTTGATAACTTGCCCGATAAAAATACTCGCCGATGCCTCAAGTATGGGACTTTCAAAGAATTTTTCTACAAAAACTTTAATCTTAAGTGCAAGCCTCTTAAAAAAGACACTTCACTTGCAATAGATGTGATAACTATGCTATTCAACAAAAAAATGGAGTTGACGTACAAGAAGAACATTATGCACACCTTAAAAAGGCAGAGTTCTTAAGAACACAAATGAAATTCGATTTTGAACGAGCACAGAAAGAACCAAACATAGAGTGCCTTACCTTCGATTTGGAAAAAACATTGCCCCTTCCCAGAATTCCTACAAATATTGTGTTCTACAAGCGACAGCTTTGGGTATACAATAGTGGCATACACAGGGCATCAGACGACAAAGGCTTCTGCTATGTTTGGGTTGAGGGTGAGGCTGGACGGGGTGCGCAAGAAGTGGCTTCTTGCCTTCTCCGATTTATACAAAATGAACTCGTAGAAAACACAGAACACATTATCCTCTGGAGCGATTAATGTGGCGGCCAGAAAAAAAACTTAAAACAGCATTACACTCACACAACACACTGAAAACCATCTCAATGCGATTCCTAGAACCTGGACACACTTTTTTACCGAATGACACGGACTTTTCGAAAATCGAAACAAAAATCAAAGAATATGATAGGATATATACAGTGGAAGATTACATGAAGATTATGAAACACGCTAAAATTCGAAATCCATTACATATCAAAAGAATGAATAATGAACAGTTTCTAGGGTGCAGCAATATTGAACAGGGAATTGTCAACCGAAAAGTTTTCAAAGATAAGAAAAAGGTAAACTGGCTAATGACTAAAGAAATACTGTTAAAAAAAGATTTCAGATATTCCATATTTATGCGGACGGATTTTGAAAGCGAATTCGACGAACTTTTTATAAAAAAGAGATTAGGAAGAGGTGGAGGAGAAGAAGTAGAAATAGTCATGAGCGAATTGGTTCCTTTGTGGCCAGATGGCAAAGAGATTGCGCAAGCGAAACTCAACGATCTACGCTCCATGCAGCATCTTATACCCGCTGATTGTCGTTCTTTTTACGAGAATTTAAGAGGCAACGATCAAATCCTTGATGATTTGGATGGGTACGGGACTATGCCCGACTTTGAATTAGAATAGACTTAGTTTTTTTAAGATTTAGTTCATTTTTTTTAGTTAATATTGGTACTGTGTTACCATAAGCAGTTCTTTTATATAATTCTGTTGTTCTTTTTGTATTGGTTAATAGAGTATAGATGGTCGAGGAGCCATGAACAACTAGAATGATCTTGTTGTTCATAATAATTTTGTATGACGTACTTTTTATCGTGTAAAGTGGATTGTAAACCCAAAAATATTGACAAAACAAATTGATAAATAAATTGATACAAAAAAAAATGTTATTGGTATATTTTGGACTTATTTACTAATTGTCATTAGTATGAAAAATCCTATTTAGTCAGAATGTACCAAGTGAGAAAATGCACTTTTTTTTTTTTTTTTTTAAATATTGATTGTTTGTGTAATAATCTAAAACAGAACTCCCGTATCTTTATACTGATTTTTAATTTTTAGAGATATTTCAATATAAAACAATAGATAACTCATGTCAAACTTAAAACTTCAAAATCTCGCAATAAGGTTGATGTGGATTGGTATACTTTGGCACAACACGGTCCAATATTAGTATGGATCTCAGAGTGCACTATCAAAGGTAATGACTGTATTTCTCATGAAATCCTTTCTTCTAGTTAATTTATAATAAATGAAACTAAACTGTGGTCAAATCGTATTTATGCCTAACGTGAATAAAAGCTTAATGTCAACTTTTCAATCGATTCAAAAAGAGGTGGGAAAATAAAGTCGATGTTAGATTAAGTTTAATGGACTATCACGGTAGAATAAAAACAAATGGAATAAACTATCGAGCAAAAAATTAATGCTCGTGTCAAGTCGGTCAAGTGTTCAGACGCGATTAAAATAAACAAGAGAAGCTTAAGATATTCTGCTAGATTAATTTTTAAAAACAAATCGAAAGAAATAATACTTTATAATTAATAACATGGTCATACCTACCTATCATACAAAACAAAACATTAGCTTAAGTAACTTTTATCTCAATGTAAAGGTCTCGAGGTAAATATAATTGGTATAATCTTACGCTTCCATGAATTTTGTTTGTAGCCTTTAAATTAAAATGTCGAAAATCCTTTGTGTAACGGAACCAATGACGTAGTATTTTTCCATTCATACTAACCAAATTATGGTTTATATTATTCATCTACCACCTACTAAACATACATGAAATAATATTATGACGACTGAATTCGAGTTTTAAAAATCAACCAATTCTCTTTTATAAAGGCAAGGTACAATCCATACCAGTCGTTAAATAATTCATAGCAAACCAGTTAGGAGGTTAGCAAATACAGCTTGAGCATTCGATTGAATAATTGAATGCCCTGGCTATTGTAAATTACCCTGATTTTAAGCCATGTCTGAATTGTAAATAGTTTCCCAGGGGGAATGTTATTTTAGAGTGATATTTAACCAGTGAGCTAGAATTTCAGAATATCGGTAATGAGAGTGTGTAACTTTAAAATACATTATCTGAGAAGGGAAAACGTTGCCAGCCTGATGGGCAATGAAATGATTTGCTTGATCAGAAATTGAAGATAAATTTATCTGAAATGTTTAAAATATTTATATTTATGCTTCAAACATACATGAACAATAATATACAACGGTAAAAATAAGGGCTGTTTCATTCTGCAGTGTGTCTTAGGTCGCTGGCACCGCCGTACCGGTTCAGCTGAACATCATCAGCATTTCGTGACCACATCAATTTTGATAGTTAAGGAAAAGCCCAAGTCTGAATTATTTTGTTTCTTAATCTTCAATGAAAACACTTGTACTGTTCCACATTATTTATTGATTTCCTGACCGGTTTCGCCTTACGGCATTTTCAAAGGTTGATACATGTTTTTTGGGTATCAGATGTCAATTATTTATTAACAGATGTCAATAAGTATTTATTAATTGACATCTGATACCCAAAAAAACATGTATCAACCTTTGATAATGCCGTAAGGCGAAACCGGTCAGGAAATCAATAAATAATGTGGAACAGTACAAGTGTTTTCATTGAAGATGTGTAGCAAGTTCCATAAAGTGCCATCAATCAACAGTATAAGCTATTTCTTAATCAATCAGAATTTCACTTAATACGAATCGGGAAATAAATTATTTTCTGAAAAATTCAACTCTATCAGATGAACGATTTATAATTTTATATGGTATTATAACTGGCGACTTCTCCAACTCCCCCAAAAAAAAAACGCAAACGATTTTGTACTTCTGCTTGAATAAAGTTATTTTCTGCTACTTGACTTATACGTACAGGAAAGAAATATTTAAAATTGTTAAAAATATTAATTAGGCTAAAAGACGGAGAACCTTCTTCTAAAACTAAATATTTATTTATAAACGTTTTGGGAAATGAAATAATAAATATAACTTTCAAACACTTTCGGCCAGGATGCTATATAATATGTGCGTATTCCCAATGTTTGGGTCAGAAGCCCTCGATTTGGGAATATTTATGAGTGGAGCGAGTGAGGGTTGGACTGAAGAAAATATTTGTCAAGAGCTTTCACTTTAATTAAATGTGGGAATTTGGAGGGTTGCTTTTTTCGCGATTGATATAAACAAAATGGCCAATAGTACTTAGCTGATAAATAAAGAATAATATTACCATATATTGAATGTTAATATATCAAAAGCAATAATCTAAAATTTATCGATCAAAAAATTGTCACTGCTTTATGATTCACATGTTGCTTAGCAGTTACCAAATCCTACTAATATTAAAAATAACCAAATTTGTGAACATGTTTTGATATTTGTTCTACTGCTCTGATCTGGCTGAATTTTTTTACAGTGATAGATTATAATCTGTAATAACACACACATCTCTGGAAGAGATTCCAATGCAGCAAACAGATCAGAATGTCACAAAGGTGAAGCCACGGGCTTTAGTTTATTAAAATTATATTATTTACTAGCTGTCGCCCGCGTGGATGTCGGTTATCGCGAATCGGACTATAATTTGAGATTTAAACTATCCTATCTCTCAAGTTGGATCGAACTGCACATGGTGTGCGAATTTTATTATAATCGGTTAAGTGGTTTAGGAGTCCATTGAGGACAAACATTGTGACACGAGATTTATATATATTAAGATTTATGAATCGTTACATATGAAATTGCCGTTTTATTGTAGAAATTGGAGGAAACCCAATCTGTAGAGCTAACATTTTTGCATTTTTTAGGAATAACAACTCCAAATTTTATGTTTTTTTTTTTGTGTATGGATGAGACAACATTAAGCTAACAGCAACTTTTATTACATTTTTGAAAAATGACGAGATAAAAATGGTATCAATTAATAGATTTAGATGTATGTATTTATTTTATTTATTTATTCTTTATGCACGATGTACATTGGCGGACTTAATGCCGTAGGCATTCTCTACCAGTCTACCATTGGGTGATGCAGAGCTAGTACGAGGTAGGCGCATGTTAAAGAAGAATGACACTTGCTTCTATATAAATAGGAGAGTTGACTGGTCGCAGCTATTGCGACTGCGATTGTAGTTTAATAACATATACTTACATAAACAGTACATATACCTACATACCATAATATATCATATATATCTCACTAATATACATATATCACATAAAATATACACACATACATAACTTTAATATATATACCTAAATATACATATATCCTTATGAGTAGGAATGTCATTATCGTTGAGACAATGATTCTGCCATTTCAGTGGTGGTAAATCTGCCGAAGCTGTTCAACTCATCGGGTTTGCCGACGCGTCACGTTCTACTGGATATGGATGCTGTGTCTATCTGAGAATGGTGGACAGATCAGGTAAAGTAAATATAGCTTTACTCTGTTCAAGGTCGCGAATCAACTCACATAGCAAGCCACTAACCATCCCGCGATTAGAACTCAATGCCGCGCTTTTACTATCGCACCTAATGAAGAGAACGCACAATACGCTTAGCTTGAAAATTGCAATTAATAATGTTTACTTATTTACTGACTCCATGATAGTCCTAGGTTGGCTTAATACCGAAATTGTTAATTTACAAGCTTACGTCGCGAACAAAGTGAAGATTATTAAATAAATTTCTTCTCAGTATCAGTGGTGCTACGTCAACACGAAGAAAAACCCTGCTGATCTAATAAGATCTAATAAGGTCTTGCGAGCTGCTCACTATGGTGGCATGGGCCATTCTTCCTACAAAATGGTAAGCATGAGTTCTGCAATAACAGTCAAACCCTACCCACTGTCACCCTCCCAGAACTCAAGAAAGTGGCGCCATCTGATGATCAACTTGTTACACTCTCGGCGCAGGTACAAAACGATTTATTCGAAATTTTGCAGAAGTATTGACGCCTATGGTGTGGCCCTAGAATAGCACCACCCTATCTCCTCCCGTGGGTGTCGTAAGAGGCGACTAAGGGATTCAAATACCGGAGGATGGGCAGCAGCATCTTTCCGCGTACTAGCCACCAAACTGCGATCGCCAACCCGCCTGCCAAGCGTGGCGATTACGGCATAACCCCCCATGATGAGGAAACACAAGAAACGGCCCCTAGTCCCCGGCGGCCCCGCTATTCCTGGCTATGGTAGCGGCCATGGTAACGGCGGGGCAAGGGGTGCGAAGAATCCCCGGCAGATGCCAGGCTACCAACCCCGACGACCTTTGGCCCTGGCAACGTACAACACGCTCACACTGCGAACCAACGAGAAGCTCGCTGAACTCGAGGAAGAATTGAGCAGGTTACGGTGGGATATCGTAGGATTGTGTGAAGTCCAGAGAGAGGGGCAGGACACCATGATCCTCAAATCCGGTAACCTGCTCTATTTCCGGGAGGGCGACATACTGTCCCAGGGTGGTGTCGGGTTTATCGTCCATAGGTCCCTTGTCAACAACGTGGTCCAGATCGAGAGTGTTTCGACGAGGGTAGCGTACCTTATACTCAGAATCACCAAACGGTATTCGCTGAAGGTCATACAGGTACACGCACCGACCTCGAAACACCCCGACGACGAGGTGGAGACTATGTATGACGATATCTCTAAAGCCATGCATAGCTCCCGAACACACTATACCGTTGTGATGGGGGACTTTAACGCGAAACTGGGCAAACGAAGCGACAATGAGCTGAGAGTGGGGCAATTTGGATATGGAAAGAGAAATGCACGTGGCCATCTGCTGGCCGGCTTCATGGAGAAGGAGGGCCTTTTTATGATGAACTCCTTCTTCAGAAAGCCGGAACAGCGTAAGTGGACATGGCTACACCCTAACGGTGTCACAAAAAATGAGATTGATTTCATCTTGTCGACGAAGAGGCACATATTCAATGATGTCTCCGTGATCAATTCAGTAAAAACAGGAAGCGATCATCGGATGGTAAGAGGCACATTGAATTTTAGAACAAAGCTCGAAAGATGTCGACTGATGAAGTCTACGCTCCGACCAGCACCTATCCAGTTCCAGAACCCTGAGCACTTTCAGCTCGAGTTGCAGAATCGCTTCGAATGCCTGGGAGATTGCGAAAATGTGGATGATTACAATGACAGATTTGTGGAAATTGTCCAAACGACTGGGTCTAAGATCTTCAAAGCCCGTCGTTCAAAAGGAACCAAAAAGATTTCGGACCTCACCAACAAACTCATGGAACAAAGACGAAATTTGGTTCTGCAGTCCTCTGAAGATGCTACTCAGTATCGGCGTTTAAACAGACAGATCTCCAAGTCCTTGACTCGCGACCTACGCCAATTTAATACGACTCGTATTAAGGAGGCGATTGAGAGCAACAAAGGCTCAAAGGTTTTCGCAAGGGATCTGTCTGTTGGTCAAAGCCAACTGAATAAGCTGAAGGCGGAGGATGGCAGAATTATTTCGTCAAGGCCGGAGCTGTTGGAAGAGGTCGAGAAGTTCTACGGACAATTATACACGAGTGTAGGGCAATCTGTTAATAATCTGGCCAAAAACCCAAGAGCCAGATTGACCCGACACTATACCGAGGATATCCCGGACGTCAGCCTGTACGAGATTAGAATGGCTCTCAAACAGCTAAAGAACAATAAGGCACCGGGTGATGATGGGATCACGGCTGAGCTTCTAAAAGCTGGTGGAACACCGATACTTAAAGCTCTTCAGAAGCTATTTGATTCCGTCATACTCGAGGGACGAACGTGTGGTGTGTGGTGGTACTCTTCTTCAAAAAAGGTGATAAAACCTTGTTGAAGAATTATAGATCCATCTCGCTTCTGAGCCATGTCAACAAGTTGTTTTCGAGAGTCATTACGAATCGTCTCGCTCGCAGGTTCGACGACTTCCAGCCTCCCGAACAAGCCGGTTTCCGAAAAGGCTTTAGCACCATAGACCACATACATACGCTGCGACAGATTATACAGAAGACTGAGGAGTATAATCAGCCACTCTGCTTGGCGTTTGTGGACTATGAGAAAGCCTTCGATTCGATCGAGACCTGGGCTGTGCTACAGTCTCTCCAACGGTGCCAAATTGACTATCGATATATCGAAGTGCTGAAGTGTTTGTACGAAAACGCCACCATGTCAGTCCGCCTCCAGGATCAAAGCTCAAAACCTATCCAGTTGCAGCGAGGGGTGAGACAGGGAGACGTTATATCTCCGAAACTGTTCACCGCCGGCCTGGAAGATGTTTTCAAGCTCCTGGACTGGAGAAGACTCGGCATCAATATCAACGGCGAGTACATCACTCACCTTCGATTCGCTGACGATATCGTAGTCATGGCTGAGACCTTGGAAGACCTAGGCACAATGCTCGAAGACCTCAGTAGAGCCTCCCAAGACAAGACGAAAATTATGTCAAATGTCCATGTCGCACCCACTTCTTCTTTAAAGGTTGGAGACTCTACACTCGAAGTTGTCGACGAATATGTTTACCTGGGACAGACAGTCCAGTTAGGCAGGTCCAACTTTGAGAAAGAGGTCAATCGTCGAATCCAACTCGGCTGGGCAGCGTTCGGGAAGCTTCGTAATATCTTCTCGTCCAAAATACCGCAGTGTCTCAAGACTAAAGTCTACGATCAGTGTGTGTTGCCAGCGATGACCTACGGAACTGAGACTTGGTCCCTTACTATGGGCCTCATAAGAAGGCTCAAGGTCACCCAAAGGGCGATGGAGCGTGCTATGCTCGGAGTTTCCCTGCGTGATCGAATCAGAAATGACGAGATCCGCAGGAGAACTAAAGTAACCGACATAGCACACAGAATCGCCAAACTTAAGTGGCAGTGGGCGGGGCACATAGCTCGTAGAACAGATGGCCGTTGGGGCAAGAGAGTTCTCGAGTGGCGACCACGCGCCGGAAGACGCAGTGTAGGCAGGCCTCCCACACGGTGGACCGACGACCTGGTGAAGGTCGCGGGAAGGGCATGGATGCGGAAGGCGCAGGACCGGTCACTGTGGAAATCCTTGGGGGAGGCCTTTGTCCAGCAGTGGACGTCTTTCGGCTGAAATGATGATGATGATGATTCCGACATACATAGGATGACACGAGTAATGGCCTATGTACTTAAGTTCTGCCACAATATAACAACAATCAAATTCTTCTCAATTATTTATCTAGTGAAGAGGTAACAAAAGCTTTAAATTTAATTATAAAGCAAGAACAATATGTTCATTTCAACCAGGAAATTAAAAACCTAAAACAAAATAGGGACATAGTGGGTCCTCTTAAATCGTTACATCCTTTCCTGGACGATCAAGGTTTACTCAGAGTAGGTGGCATGTTACAAAATTCCCAAATTCCCTATGTACAAAAACATCAAATAATATTACATAAGGAATCTATGGTCACTCTTGTTTAGGTCTGAACATAATAGATTATTTCATGCAGGTCCCAAATTACTTCTTTCCATTTTAAATCAGAAATACTGGCTCATAAATGCTATGCGACAAATAAAAAAAATAACGCACAAATGTCTTGTGTGTTTTAGGATGAAAGCAGAGTCTGCAAAGCAGCTAATGGGATCAATATCGCAGCAGCGCGTTACAGCCTGCAAGCCCTTCCTCAAGGTTGGTGTAGACTTCGCGGGGGGGGGGGGGGACTCCCAGTTAAAAATAGTAGAATTAGGAGGTCGGTGGAAACAAAAGGATACATATGTGTGTTCGTTTGTTTCGTCACCAAAGCAGTGCACTTAGAACTGTCATCAGATCTAACAACGGACTGATTTTTAGCCTGCTTCAAAGCGAAGTCTTCGCTGACAATGGGACGAATTTCAGGGGTGCGGCGACCAATTAGCTGACTTGTATCGGTTACAGGCTACCTCAGAACATCAAACACGGGTGCAATCTTTTTCGGCCCAGCAAGTTTCATTTTGTGCCGAGTAACTCGCCCGTGTTTGCTGGCCTGGCGGAAGCTGCGGTGAAAAGTACAAAATTTCACCTCAAAAGAATTTTGCTAAAACTAGTTCTTACCTACGAACAGCTAAATACAATCTTAGTACAGATAGAGGGCATACCTAATTCAAGACCTCTCGTACCTATGTCCTCAGATATTAACGATTTCAGTTTTTTGACCCCTGGTCATTTCTTAACAGGTACTGCTATAATGTCTTACCCGGAAAAAGATATTTCCGACTTGCCTACAAACGGACTAAAGTTTTGGAAGGTTTGTGAACATGCAAAGCAATCAAGCGTACCTAATGTGACAGAGGCTATGTTGGTTATTCTTAGAGAACCGAATTGTCCCCCATTGCATTGGCCATTGGCTAGTGTCTCGAAAGTGTTTCCAGGCAACGATGGAAAGGTTAGGGCGATAGAAGTTACTACTCCTAATGGAAAAACTTATAAGCGCTCCTTGTCAGGTATCTGTGTTCAACCAGTGGATGATAATTTAGCATAAGCATATAACTTTGTTCTTTGCACAATTCCATGGCGAATAAGGTGTAAGATATATAAGTGTCTGATAGAAATTTGTACTTACTAAGATATTCATAGAAGCTCCTTATAGTCATAAGTAAGCAATAATAAGTATAATCTTACTTATTTTAAGCAGCTGCTTGTAACAAATGTTTTTTTTTATCTTTTATGTGTGTCTTTCAATTCAAAGTACGTAAAAAAAGAATTAGTTATGTCATAAATAATATTCTATAGTTATAATATAATATACTTAGTTTTGTTATAAATATGAAACGAAATGTAGTTGTATTTGTACTTATAATTTTATTAAGTTAACAAAACTGTTCTGTTTCATTCTAACAAGTTTGTTGTAACCATTATTCTTTCTTAGTTTTAGGATTTAAGTAACTTTGCAATGTAAAAAGGCTTATTTTCTGGTGACGAACATGTTGGCAACACCAACAAAGGTATTGTAATATTTGATTTAGAAACATTGTAAAAAAAGGCTTCCGTATTGGCTTCGGTGTGCGCGTCCGTATATAACTTAACCTAGTGGTAATAAAAATGTAGAATAAAATAAAAAGACAGTTTCTTAGTGCCTATTTAAGTGATTTTACCTACTACTCTGTACCTACTGTGCGTGTTGTGAGTAAATAAATTGTGCCCCTCAAGTAATGAACTTTCACTGAGGAAGACGAATCAGCCCCTAGCTATCCCCGAGCAGCACATCAAGCTCTAAACAGTGAGCCTATTCGCAACAGTCAATGTCAAATATCAATGTCAATCTTTTTTATTTTTAAATTATTCTCGTATAGAGATATAGATACAAATTATTTAAATCGATTCAACATGGATAAGCAACTTGATTTATCAATTAATGAATAATTTATCTTGTTACATTAATATTACCGTTGTTAAATAATATTGTGAAAAGTACATTATAGTGCATATAAATAGCATGACTTAGACATTGATGAAATCGTCACTGTACCTAAAACTCTCTTTTTCATTTATCTCCACTCCCAGATTGAGAATTAAGATGATTTTTTTGTATTTAAAAAAAATGCAATTTTTTAAACCATATCACAACTTATTACATTTTTGAGCAATATTTTCCATCTCCTTTATCATCAAAATAGCATTTAGGAAGTACTGTTTTTAAAGATTGAATTTAATATATCCAACGGCCAATAAAAACAAAATTTAGTACAGAGTTGTAAAATCTTGAAATCAACTTTCAAACAAAGTATAAATAATGGAAATAGCTATTTAATTATAGGAATAACGAACTCATGAATCTGTAAGAAAATTTCAACAATTTCATATGTAACATATATACTATAATTATATTATGATACTACCTCATTACTTCCTATGCTCTTCTAAAATATCTTAGTGACCAAAGACTTAATAATCTTAACAAAGCGTTTATGATCAGCCAACGCAAACGGCTCAATGGCTCTATATAAATTTCGATATAATCTTTCAAAGCAAGTAAGGAAATTGTACACATTGAATAGTAAAGCAAGTCATATCTAACGGTTTATGTAGTCTATACTAGCGATGACAACAGAGCCCAAACTTGGCAGGTTTCTCCAAAATTTTCGACATTCTTGATCCTTATCAACAACTTATGAAAGTGATGCCAAAGCTTCAAGTCTGATAAGTATTCCTTTTATAGATCGAACCCTTTGTGTTTGAACCAGAAACTGGTGAAGATAGTTTGGCTAACGATGAAATATTGAATAGCATCCGGGGCCATATAACTAGTACCGTATTAGAAAAAATAATTTACATTTTGATGTTGAGTTTTGGTAAAATACATGGTTTTCCAAGCAATGGGCACCACAAATTTTTGTTGTATTATCACGTCACGAATATGTTTTCAATTAGAAAATAAACAATTATAGGTACTAACAATTGTAACCTTTGCAATAATTTTAGCTGTGTTTACAGTACCATCTCACGGAGACCCGAAGTAAGCCAAAGTATACATTAATTCTGGTGCAGGCTTTCCTCTCGGGATAAGGAGCTCAGATGGTAGTCACGTCCACAAAAACCAAATAAGCCCGATCAAGACCAAATGCAGAGGAGCGGACCTAAGCTCTAAAGTATAAGCTTTGCATGTAGTCGAATCTAACATTCAGTTAGCGGCCTTAAAATACCAAGATATTAAATAAAAAATAAACTATGCAAAGAGTGCACACGGTTCTTGGATTTACTTTGATGTTGCTCATCCAGCTGATGTCAAAGGTTGCTAGATTCAGTCAGGGTTCCTTAAAGTTTAATATGAAACTTCGGATGATATGTAATCAAATGTATTTTCTCTTTTACAGGTGTCTACTTTATTTTCTTCAACCTTTCGTTTCTTTTACCTTTAACTTAAACAGGTAAATACGGCGCAAAGTCAGGGACTTCTTTTTTTTTAGAGTCGTAACGAAATCCTGGCAGCACATACCGATATGACATACCTACATCCAGTGAGGTAAAGCCAGAAGGGGTAGCCACACGTAAAAATAAGGTAGATAATGGCTATAAGAGTGCACTCTGGGCAACTGCGTGCTTTAAGTCGGTCCGATCCGACATAATCACCCTCGTCGGGGTGAAAAGTGGTGCTAGCTGCAAGCTGTCACACAATATTTCATATTTACTCAAATAGTGAAAATCCTTTTATTGAAAATTCAGTTTCATAGAAGAAAGATTTACATGTTGTAACAAGATTGAAATGCCGAAAGTACCGCACACAACACTTCGGTGGCGAGACTACTCACTTGAACTATGTACTGTAATAACTTTGAATATTTGAACGCGCATGTTGTGATCACATTCAGTTTCATATTATTTGGTTTGAAAAACTATAAACTAGTTACATTTTTATTATGCCTTATGCAATTGATGTTGTTTTAAATTAGTGTTAAGTCACTGTACCACGTATCAGTGTGCAGACGACACATGCCTGCTCGTAGCTGATACAGATGCTTCCGAGGCATTCGTAAAAATACAAACAGACCTAGACAATATTAACAAACGGTGTCACGACAACAGATTAGTCCCAAACGCTAGTAAAACCAAACTGGTTCACATTTGTTCTCTCTATGGTAAAACTCACTCTCCTAATGAAAAGAAGCTGGATATCTCACGAATATCTGTGTTTACATAGAAAAGATAAAAGCTTTCAATGCCCCACAACATATGTATTGATATGCTTATTAACTATTTCAAATAGTTAATAATTATATATATCTTGGCCTAATAATAGACAATACATTTAACTGGCTGAGAACATTTCAGGCCAATGTACGTAAACATCATAAAAAATAGGACTCCACTGAAAGTGAAGCTCATGCTTTATAACGACCCTGCTAAAATAATCACTACATATGGTATCAATAGTTACGGTAGAACTTTTAAAATGTACCTTGATCGCATATTACGACTACAAAGTAAAATCCTAAAAGCAATCATTTCACGCCATAATACAGTAAAAAGTAAAGATAATATAGAACTATTTAAGCACTGCAAGGTGCTTCCAGTTCATTCCATTGTTTCATTGTGTCTTCTCAAAGAACAATTTTGACGCCAGCATACCAGTCGAAACATCTTATTCTGTTCGGACACGGTCAGTATCTAATAAAAAATTAGAAACCTGCAGGACTATGAATACCTACGCTGAAAGGACCACGATCTATATTATTCCCCGTTTTCTAAATTAATTTAATACGTCCTTCCGATAGAGTATCACACCAATAAAAATAGAACGTAAATTAAAAGCGCACTTCCGAACCATCCTTTAAATAGCTAGCACAAAACCAGTTCTCTGTCCGGTCGCTCGGGCGAAATTGCCGATCGATCACAAACAATTTTTACATTTACCTTCTGCATGCATTTCTAATAACTATCTACTGATGTATTGTATTGTATTCTGTTATTTTATATTTGGTTCGTAATAAGAATAGGCATGTAAAATAGGCATTTTATAAAGTCGTACGTACGACGAGTACGCACTCCACACAAACCTCAGTGGTTTATGGTTCGCTATGATGTCATTCTCTCAGTCTCAAAATAAATAAAAAAGTCTATTTGCCTTTTTGACAGACTTTATGTGCTTTTTTATTCGTTTTTTTTTACTTTCATCTAAGTACTATTCTACTTGGTCTCAAGGAGCTTTCTCCTTTGGACTTCAACCTGTTGAGCTCTCCAATTTGCCTCTCTGCAGTTCCTGAAGCCATAACTGATCGAAAGCAGCTTCTTCATGCTTCTCATGAACGGCTGAAAGGTCTTTCCACGCGCGTTGCGATTGTCTTATTACGGATGTGCTTCACTCTCCCGAAGATCGCGTACTTATTGCGGACCACCCCAACTTAGCTCAGGAAGTCTCCTCCTTCGACGATGTCCTGAAATCGGTGGCAGAGTCGGTCCTCAATTTCTCCTTAGATGGAACTCAGTGGCCCTGCCAATCCGAAGTGTTAGTCTGGGGTGCGCTACGTGCGTAATGTGAGCCTCTCGGCTTTTATGGCGTCAGCGCAGGGGGTATCTAACCTCGTCACTATTTTATTAAACCCTAACGGTGACGGGGGGAATGTGCCTTTTGTGTCCGATGCCATATCAGCCTGGTCGGCCCTCAACAGGGGTGCATCGATGCCGAAACTGGGGCATCGTTAGCAGAAGTGGAATGAAGTGGGGATGAGGCGTTTCCAAGCATGAATTTTAAACGGAGCTGCGGGGGCCGATGAGGCAAGACTGCGGGCTGTGTTACAGCTGGAATCTGGAGCGTGGTTGCAGACGTTACCCTAGCCTCACCTGGGTACCCTGTTTGACGGTGCCTTTCTGCGTGTGGCGGTGGCTTTCCACCTGGGCTGTAAGGTGTGTGAATCCCATATATGCACCTGCTGTTACATGGTGAAAGCGGATGGCCATTACGCTTTGAGTTGTCGGCGGTGCACTGGAAGGTTTCTGAGACACCACGCTCTGAACGATATCGTCCGCAGAGCCCGTGTAACGTCAAACGTACCTCTGAATCTCTGAGCTCAGAGCAAGTCGAACGATAAAAGACCGCACGGGCTGAAATTAGTGCCCTGGAAGAACGGCAAGTGCTTGCTATTGGACGCAACGTGTATTAGTACTGTAGCCACCAGCCACATTAATCGTACCGTCCATTTCCCGTCGGCTGCCGTGGATGACGCCAGCTCAAGTACGCTGAGTTGAAGCCGCGGTACCACTTTGTGCCACTAGCGGTGGAGACTCTGGGGCGCTAGGGCAAAGAGGCCAAAAGCCTTCTAAAGTCGATTGGACAGAGGCTCATGGAGGCCACTGGTGACTACCACTCCGGATCGTTCCTGATGTAGAGGCTGACCATCCAGCGTGGAAACGCGGGAACTGTAATTTTTTGCGCCGGGAGCGAGCTGGGGTGGGTTATTCGGTTAATACTGAATTTGTATTTCATATTTATCATTAAGGTGATATGAGATATGAGATATTTCATTGTATTTAGGCGACATTACTGTTCTAATTTTCCATCGGTTACTATTAAGATTGAAAATTAAATAATTAAATAGTTTTTCACTTAGATAATCGTAACAGCCCAAAAGTTAATTGGATTACAGGTGTTAAGCATTGTTTATGGGAACATATTATTTACTTTAAAGTAAAAACTTACAACTTCAAACTTTAATTGCAATTAGGTACTAATTTATTATTCTTGTTTAAGAATCGATTTCAGCCACTTTAAAGATTTCTTCAAAAAAAAAAAGATTAATTCTACACCTACAAATAAATCTACACCTGTCATTACTTCCTATATACCAACGAGACATATCAATTGTAAATTAATATCCGTCTAAACAACACACACGACTACATTTTATTCTATGTTCCCTGAACTGAAAGGCAATACATTATTTTCACAAAACAAATGTGTCTATTCAACATCACATAGAGTAAAACTTACAATACGATATCCCAAAGTGACCACAATACTGACATAGGTTGGGTTTCGTCAACACAATCTGATAGCTTCAACGAATACGGGAGCAGGGTTGGTATCTAACCGAACCCTAATAATGTAATGTAAAACGCCTTTATGTAAAGGGATCGTTCATGAAAATGACGAGGCAGATACAGTTTTCTGTTCTAAATGATTTTGATTTTCATAGTCGTGAACTATTTCTAAAGATAAAATACAATTACTGTATACAATAAAGTTGTCTTGTCTGAAGTTGTCAGAGCGAAAATCATCATCCTTATCCAAGCTATTTTACAATTTTGCTAGGGTTGGCTTTTAATCTAAGTACAAAAGCAAGCAAGCAAGTGTAAAATAAGTTTTTTTTATGGCGAAAGTACTGATTAGTTCGAGTTTATTGTCAATAGACGAAGTTGGTCAACTGTGTAAGTAAAGAAGCGGTTGATGAGCTGTAATGTCTGCCTATCCCGGAGGCAAAAGGAGTGAGTATACAGGGTGTATTTTTGAAACGGGGCAGTAAGGGCAAGTACCTTAACCGTTGCAGTTACAGCAAAACGTTCTTAGAAGACCTTCCCTAACTTTTTGACATATTTTGAACTGCATTCACAGATTTTGTAAAAAACTTACAGTTGGCAAAAAAAATGCAAAAAGTCCAAAAATTTTTTTTTATGCCAATCGATTCTATTTCATGTGGGGATCAAAAAACTCTATGAGACCATTTTAGCTTTCAGTACTAGGAAAGACAGAAATCGCCAAAAACGTTTCCCATACATTTCGGCAACAGAAACAAATTTCTAAGATGGTCTAACTTTTTGTTATGGCCAGGAAGTGGGTAGAATTGACTGTAAAGTAAATAAAAAGAATTTTTACCCTCAAATTTCGAATTTGATTCGAAAATCTGTGTGTTATTCTTAGTTTCAGCTGAGAAACTTCGTATGAGTTATTAATTAAGGATTTTCGCTAAAATGTCTTCTAATCGTGAAAAAAATTACTTATTAGAAGCTATTTTGTCAATAATCGAAATGCGGGAGCTGCATTAGTGTGGTACCGCAATAAGTATCCGTTGCGGCATGTGCCAACAAGAAAGGTTATTACAAATCTTTTGAAAAACCTGGAATTGCAGGGTTCTTTCAAAAGAAAGCGGCAGCCTCGTGTGGACATGGACACGGAGATTGCGGTTCTAACTTATGTCGAAGCATATCCAGAGGTATCGTCCAGGCAAGTCGCCCTTGAAGTAGGTGTATCCCACTCCCTTGTGATAAAGATATGGAAGAAATACGGCTACAAGTGCTATCGATATGGGCGCATAGTTCAAGTGTTACATCCGGGTGATGATGTTCGAAGGCTTACTTTTTGCAGATGGCTAAGAGGAAAAATAAGCAGAGATCATGAATTTTTAAATTACATACTGTGGTCAGACGAAACGAATTTTTCCAATAACGGTATGTACAACAGAAAAAATCACCACTATTGGTCCAAAGAAAATCCACTAAGAGTTACGGCAAGTCATAATCAGGTTCGCTTCTCATTCAACTGTTGGTGTGGTATTAATGTCCAATCGAGTCATAATGGTGGAATTTTATGAAGGGAAACTGAATTCTGCCATGTATAATGAAGTAATTTTACACCATCTTGAAAACGAGATGGACGAATGGCCCCTGTCGGAATTGCGAAAAGTTCATTTTCAACAAGATGGTGCTCCGCCACATAACAGTCACCTTTCACGTTCCAATTTGAGCCGCCTATTCGGTACACAGTGGATAGGTACACATGGTCCAACACAGTGGCCACCTCGTAGCCCCGATCTAACACCACTTGTTTTTTTTATGGGGCTTCGTGAAAAACGAGGTGTATAAGACGACGTACGCCAGTGTTCAAGAGCTCAAGGATGCATTAATGACCATTTTACGTAATATTCATCCCAGAACATTATTAGCCGCCATTCGTTCAGTGCAAAAAAGGATAGACTTATGTATTCGTGAAAATGGAAATCATTTTGAGCAATTTATTTCATAAACCAATTTCTTAAATGTTTAAATGATTTTTTTTATTTAAAAAAGTTCAAAATTTTACCTGACCTATGAGTTTCGAGTTGATTTATCATATTTCCGTACGAAATGTATGGGAAAGGTCTTTGGCGAATTCTGTCTTTTCTAGTACTGAAAGCTAAAATGGTCCCATAGAGTTTTTTGATCCCCACATGAAATATAATCGATTGGCATAAAAAAAAAAATTTGAACTTTTGCATTTTTTTTGCTAACTGTAAGTTTTTTACAAATGTGAATGCAGTTCAAAATGTCCCAAAAAGTTAGGGAAGGTCTTTTAAGAACGTTTTGCTGTAACTGCAACGGTTAAGGTACTTGCCCTTACTGCCCCGTTTCAAAAATACACCCTGTATAGTATGTAAGATTTCATAGTGTGTCAAAATAATTAAGAATTATTCATGATTATATGAGGATAGGTGGATAAAAGCGACGCATTGAAATGAAATATGAACATACTCGACTCGGCAAAATAATTTCCGTCTGCAAAGTAATCCACAAATACAATGGAATTGCCAGTGAAACCTTTTTATGTTTTGGTGGTATTTTATAAATATTTTTTGGTGGTTTATTTGGAGGAATTCATCCATCCAACAGTAGTACCCTGACTTGCAGCTGAAGGTTGCTTAGAACCCGAATATATCAAATCAAATCACTCCATAATTATATTCCGATCTAGCGCAACAATACTGCAAGCAGTACATATATGTATTTCATTTAAATAAATGTAAATCTACACTTTTGCATCTATTATTTAAAACCGAGAAAAATGCAAATGTGCGTTTATATGCATAATGAGTAGACTGCGTTTATTATGCAATACTTGGCAGATGTTTAAACTTTTACTGTTTAAATTAGAGCTGCGCACATTTTCAACAGGAATATGCGTAAGAGTCGTTACAATAACATGGTATATGCTGTGAAGGAAGAGTCTTTGGATGGTAAACTCAAAGTGAAATAAAATCAGCTAATCACATTACAGTTTTGAGTCCCAAAAGGTAATCAACTCCAATATATTCAACATATTCAAAAATTGCTACTTAAATCCCTGAATTAATTGATTATTAAATCACATACCTATTTGTATACTGACAAAGTACTGCAATTACATCAATTAAATCAAATTAATTGTGTGATTATGAGTAAGCATATTTTATTTAATTCTACAAAGAATCCACGGCTTCGTAGCCACAATGCAATGCTTGTAGCCGATAGCTACGAGCACAATGTATCTTGTAATCACTATAAATAATTTCCTTGAATGTGAAATGACACCTTCACGTAGTAGGACTGTGACGAATAGCTCTCTATCACGGACCCTTTAATAGAATAAAATGGTCTTAACATGGTGTGTAAACTAACCATCTTATACAACAATAAATATAATATAATAATTATATTATATATAAAATCATAATCATCTGTTTATTTAACGATTAGGCAATTTTACATAATTTCTATAATGTAAAAGTAAATTTTTATGAACTTTTTTTATCGAAATGTTATACATCTTTTAATAATTTGATTGTGCGTGTATGGCGCAAAAGCTCACTCGATACAAATCGTAAAACAATACAGCGATCGAAGAATAACTCAACCGACTAAATTATTACATTGTTATTTTATATTTACACAAGCTGGTTTTCATTAGCCGTACTTTGCATTCAGGTAGTTGAGGGCCAATCACAAAAGAGAAAGGGTTTTAAATAACACCACCGGGCAATGTGCAAAATGTACGTTATTTTACTCTCAAATGTTCATGTATTGAATATGCCGCAGCCAACTAGTTTAATCGTTCAATTAACCACGTAGGCTCTTAACTCAACGGCTAGGCAAAGTTTCATCCTAGGCTTCACTAAATATTTTATATTTTCAGGAATTTACAGGCGTGAATAGGTACGTATTTGTGTAATTTTCTTTCTTATTTTGAGGTAGTGCCCCATCTTACAAATGGCCTAAGCATTAGGCAGCCAGCTTATTCAATATTGTAATAAATGTTACAGCTAAATACTATTCAGGCCGTTAGTTGAATGGCACCGTTTAGTATTAGGGTAGGTTAAGTTAACTAGGTAGTTAGTTGAACAGATCTATTTCACATGAAAATGATGGTATGTATTTTAACGATAGTAGAACTCACACCCATTTGGATAGGGTTTCGTCACCAATTTTTGACGAAAATATGTCGCCGCCAACTAGCTTAATAACTGCCTAGGCAGTTTACTAAACGGTGCCATTCAATTAACGGCCTGAATAATGTTCAGCCGTCTCGTTTATTACATCATTTAATAACCTGGCTAGCTAATGCTCAGGCCAATCGTAAGATGGGGCACTACCTCGAAATAAGATAGAAAATTATATACATACATACATATACTTGTATCTGGACATCCCTGAGGGACAGTAGGCAGTAGACAGAGGTGTACTCACAGAAAATTAGTGATAGATTTATTGTGATAGCTGTGCAATTCATCCATTTTTATAACCATGCAGAAATAAGTCATTTTTCTAACTGTTTAATTAAATGGATAGGTAAGTAGTTAAAAGTCATCGATCCAAGCTATTTGCCTAGCCGTTTAATTAAATGGCTGAACACCATTCAGGCCGTTAATTGAACGGCGCCGTTCAGTAAAGAGCCTAGGGCAGGTAATTGAACGGCTGATTAAGCTAGTTGGCGGTGGCATAATATATATACATTGTTCGCATGAAAGTGTTGAGCTATTATTCCAAACTGATGTTGACGTCAACCACATTAAATTTAACTAAAACTCTTTTAGTAAATGATTAATCCACTTAATACGGATAACATTTTTTATTAATAGAGGTGTGGTATGATAATATAATGAACTTAAATTCCATATTTGTTTACTTTATTTAAAAATAATATATTAACTCAACTAAAGGTACCTACTGAAACGTTTCACCACTACTTCGCCACCGAAACTGAAAATCGTTTTGTATATGTATACTCATAGTAATATAAGTTTTGTAAGTTGTATTGTATAAGTTGCTATCTGCTACATTGGGGCAACCTGTAATGGCAGTTGGTAGATTAAAATAAATAAATAAATAAAATTAAAATAAATAAAATTTTGAGTATGTGGTTTTGATCATTAGCGTAAAATAACGTATTATACTAGAAACAACTATTACTTTGTATATATTGATGTACAATAAAGACTTACCTATCTTATCCTTTTCTTGCTGGGCAGTAGTAATTTAAGCTTTCTATTTCACATTATAAATGTAAACATTTAATTTGATTAGATGGATAAATGTTTGCTACTCAATCACATGACAGGGAACGATCTGGATGAAAATTGGCATTGACATGTAGGGTTCCTGTAAGTGGCGGCTCGCTATTAATATTATATGCATGTAGGCAATCTATTACTTACTAGATAAAGTAATAGTGATTGGAATTCAACAAAATGGACCTTCTATGTCACATAGCAAGGCTCATAAGCAATTACAGTAATAGTTATTCGTTTACAACAAGTGGCGAAGGCTGTGCTAACCCCTTGACACAGAAACAAATGCTCGGATACTCCGCTCCTGTTGAGGATATTATGATGTCACTCTATATGTTAGCAGTAGACATTGTTGTTTAAGAGAATATTAGACATTAATATCAAACTATTTTGGTGTATTTTCTGGGACTTTGTTTAATATTATTTACAAGTATCCCAACGTATTAGTTGCTTTTAAAATTACGTAGATAGTGTGTATCTTCATACCTATTTTCAAATTATTTTTTAACCCAAATTGGGCGTGACTTCCCAGAAAACCCAAAGAGTCTGTGAGTTTCCTAATCCTAATCAATCATGGGCTGTGGCACATGTCATGATTGATTGAAACAAATTAATGGGAATAATCTTGTTCTAAACGAATCTACGAGGCGCACACAGAACCTATCGATATGATTTGTAATTGTTTAAAAACAATTTAATTTATGATATTATATTTCATACTGATTTGGTTTCACCAGATTTCATATAATATAAAAAAAATTGAAACCACATTTTATTTTACTATACGTTTTTAACTCCATAAATAATCCTTACTCTAACTGTAAAAAATTATGTAATTATTTTTCTACTAGTATTCAGGTTCGTGGTCGACGCCCCCGAATCTGATTTTTTTTATTTTTTCTGCTTTGTATTCTTTATTATATCGATTGACCTGAGAATAGCCACAACGTATAACCATAGCCCTTAGCAGTTCCCTTCTTGGCGGGCGGCCAAGAGAAATGTAGGCTGAAAAGAGTTATTCTATGTTGTTAACATTTACCGGACTTCATCGTGCCAAGGTTATAGCGCTTAGCGCTTTATAAGTGACACACTTTAGTATCCGCTTTATTTTACGCTTTGCTGTCTATAAACAAATGGTAATGGTATAGTATTTTATATCGTCTTAGTGTTCTTTCTGGTTGCACCCGAGGCTTTTAACTTCAAGTCTATTCCCGCTTACTCCTTGTTCTCCTCTTAGTTCGGTTAGTGTGGCTTTTCTGGGAGTAATTGCCTTCTTAACTCCTAACCTCGAGAGAATATCATGCGACAGATCTTTGTTCGTTAATCAGCAGCTATACTGGTTCGCAGTGTTTGAGTTCCAAAGATCTAGATTGCATAATGTATATGCAATCAAAATCTTTGGGGCCTCGGCTAACTTCAGGAAAGTGAAAAATTATAGCCGCGGCTAAAGACATGGCCAACAACTTACAAGTACTGTAGATATGTTCACACGTTAAACTTACTTCATTTTGTATTTACAACTGGTCTATTCTCTGGTATGTTCTCTAGTAGTGCAATCACTTTAATACATGTTTTTTGTTAAGTTTTGTGTCAAGAATTTTAGTTTTCTTGAGTTGAACAGACAAGCAATTCTCAATTTCAGACAATACGGGAATTGTAGCGCGGATGGTAGTAAGGTGTAATACACAAGAGGCACATACATTCTCGTACAGAAGCTTTGCACATCGCGTTATATTATTATGAATTTCTGTGGAATACACCTAGTTCTAAAAATCAGGGATAAGAATTCTTTATGTGCAAATAAAGGTGCTTTAGCATTATAATAATCATGGCAATTTTTCGAACATAAACATCCGTAATTTTTTTCTTAAAGAAATATTATTAGTATGGCCGACTTCTTGACTATTAAGCTAAAAACGATTAACGGGGAGAAATGACCAACTGAATGGGAAAAGGAAACAAAAGGGCCAACGAATTCTAATAAATTTGCAATCTATGTGAAATGCACCATGTGGTTCTTTTTTGATTGAGTCAATCAGAGTACACAATTTTATTCAATACTACATAGTGATATAAATTGATTGATTGATTCTGAACAAAGACTACAAGAAATATTCCATTCAGGATTTTAATCAGAAAATACAAATCGTATATTTCAACTGTAAATTCAGTCTAAAACATGTGAAAAGTATACCGTTCATACCTACATAGTGATATGATTGATTGATTGATTCTGAACAAAGACTACAAGAAATATTCCATTCAGGATTTTAATCAGAAAATACAAATCGTATATTTCAACTGTAAATTCAGTCTGAAACATGTGAAAAGTATACCGTTCATATATAATGTAATCAACCGAAAGTGTTTGCCCCGCGATCTCTCGACACCATGCTCTTGCCGTCCAGCTTCCCGCAGATTTACGACCTCGCCAGACCAGCTAGAAGGATTTAATTTACTTTTATAAAGAGCCCGTTTTTCTCCTTTGATGTTCTCTCGGCGTCAAAAGACGACGCTTGGTTAAGTCCACGATAGTAACTGTTTTGTTGTCAGCAAATGCACCTATTGCAGATATATTTTTCTATTTAACCTATGCCCCCCGCCGCCTGTATGAAAGACGGCTATCGCAACTTTTAGTCATATCTTCGATTCTATTTCATCAATTGAGATTTTATGGCTGACCAAGACATTTCTAAAAAAGACGGGTTGCACTCTGGGAGTGCCGGCAGAAGTGAAAACTTTCTTTCTTTCTTTCTTCGTTAAGTATATACATAGCAAAAGATAAAAAGAACATACCATACTAAGCAATAATATAGTGCCAATCATAGAACCTATCACTAATTTTCTGCTAATTTTCTGTCAGAAGAAATTAATAAATTACAAAAATAAAAAATAATCACAAAAAGTATCAGAAGGCCAGGTTTGAACCCGGTACTATCTGAAACCATAAGGACTTACAGTCGAAGCGCTAACCGCTATGCTACGAAGCTATTTATTATATATTGCAAAATGACAGTCTCTAGCTAATATTGTATGACGTCAGTCGTCGGTTACGGTTCAAAGGTCAAGCGATCCTGACACGAGTTTAACACTTTTTACCCGCTAAAGAAGTTTTCACTTCAAAATGCATCAAATTTCGTTGCATACAAAAAAAAACTAAATCGATTAAGGTAGGGGAAAAAACGAACCTGCGCTCGCAACAAACGCCAAATACTTAGTCTATCACAAAGCTTGAGCGTGCATGTGATGAAGTTACTTTCATACCGCATGGTGCGCTCTGTTTTCAGTCGCAATGTGTGAGGATGGACTCCTTGCGTGTGGTGAGCTTGCGATGATAGTTCCTGAAAATTCAGATTGATCGTATTATACGACTTATGAAAATGTCTATGGTTGAGGACGTAGCGCTATTAACCACACAGAATGAGGGAGACAGCACTACACCGGCTTACAGGGATATGTTCTGACCACTGAGCCACTGAACCATGGCTGTATCCATTCACATTTTTCTATAAATCCGTCTTGTCTTTTATTTTTTTATTTAATTACTTTCATACAGTACACATACAACATAAATTAACAAACCAAAAACCATGAAGGGTTTATTCGGAGTGCTATACATTCCGTTCATAAACAAAATATTTTATTTTGCGAAGCAACATAGGATATGCAAAATAAAATAGGTACAAACACTCGAACCAGTAGGTACCTAGTTCGTGTGCCGCTGTAGTCCCAAGTCGCTTCATTGTAACATTCACACTAGTTGATCGATAAATTATCTACATTTCACAATAATAAGATATCAGGTAGCAAGGTATACTAACAAGATACCTATTTACAATCCTATTCAGCTGGGTAACCACGTTATCGCCTGAGCGATCGAGCGGTTGGTATATAGTACCGGTTTACAAGATACATCTACAGGCTGTTCAAAAAATGAAGTTTTAATTTATTTTTAATATTATTTTTTGTGATACTTTGTATAAAAGATGGACTAAGCTTATTTAGCAAACGTGGAATAAGGTACATCGTGGTCCTCTCACCGTACTCATTCACTGCCCTGACTGTGATTACTATATTTTGTTTACTTTCTTACGCGTTTGTATCTTGTGCGATATTTCATTTTGGCGACTTTTATTAAAGAACTGTTCTTTAAGGAGACTTTAGGTGGACTTGACATGTATGGGCAGCACTTTACAAAATTTGTAAAGTTTGTATTCATTATTTCTGAACTTGGAGCCATCTACCGACACTCTTACGAACTCTTGTCTTAATCGACTTAAATAGTTAGCATACTAATACTATACTGTTTTTACTAATGATTGATGGTACTTGGTGGAATCTACTACATAATATATTGAATAACATTTGCACATGTACTTTTCCACAGTTTATTTTTATATTTAACCTGACCGGTTTCACCTCACGTCAAAGGTTATGTGAAAAGTACAAGTGCAATTGTTATTCAATACTAATACCAGCTTTAAAATTTCATTCAACACAAATTAAAGTTGAAACATAAACCGGTTTACTGGTTAACAAGTAAATTTATAACTATACTAATGAATAATAAGGTTAAGTTTACCAAAACATTTTTTAACTCTTTCTTTTTACTTTATTCAAAATTATTCTACCTTAGTATTTCCGTAAGACTAGTCGGATTTAATATGTGTCTAAGCCCATGAGATATTAAATTCAAGTTTATGAAGTTGGCGTTCCATACACTTCATTCAAGTTAAATTAACTTTCAGAAGCTTGTGCTCTCATAATATTTATTTATTCCTAGT
Organism: Eilema caniola; assembly: GCA_949126895.1. Taxonomy (NCBI): domain Eukaryota; kingdom Metazoa; phylum Arthropoda; class Insecta; order Lepidoptera; family Erebidae; genus Eilema; species Eilema caniola. Next base: position 8,472,066 of record OX421472.1, on the reverse strand, counting down.
AATTCCTGTTATTTATTAATACCTAAAAATTATTACAAAGTTTAAATTTAATGTCAATGTAAACTTTTATATCTTTAGACAAATTAGGTTGTATGAGCCAATTTAAAAAATAACTAGACTTTATTTTTAGAGCATCTGTTTGAATAAGGTCTTTTATAGCTCCAGAAAAATCTTTGGAGCCCAAAGCAACCTCACCTGGAATCGTCGGATGAGACTAAATTGTAGATTTTCGTGTTGAGGTTATGGTTCTGCTGGCTATCGGCTCCATAAATGTCAAAACAACCGAGTCAAAAGAAAAAGAAGTAGAACAGTGAAAGATAAGATGCAATTTTTCAATTAGGTACTTTAAATGCCTGGATGAGCTTTAGATACAACTCGGACAAGTGTGTGAACAGATTTACTACTCAAGAGCTTAACAAGTTCAACCACACTACAAATAGACTAGCAGAAATCTATAAAATGCCGGTAGAGCTAATATCCTCGGCAAATATTTACTATATTGACTCACATTATTTTCTAACTCATAAATCTACGACGTTCTAATTAAATACGAGCGTCATAAATTTTATTACCCACAAACACGAGATTACTAACTAGTATAAGTATATTGGACTAAGTGTGAAATATATTGCCGCCGATAGATTGAAAGAAAATAGCGAGATTGTTATTTTGTATAATGTTATATTTTTCGAATAATTATAGTAGATATAATATTGTTATTTATTATGTTACTGAAGTCAATTGTTTAACATAAGTTTACCAGTTAAATTAAAGATTTACTTCATCCATACTAATAGAATAAATGCGAAGGTTACTGTCTGTATGTTACACTTTCCCGCCTAAATCACTGAACCGATTTTGATGAAATTTGTTTCAGTGGTAGATTGAACCCTGAGAAAGGACATAGACTATGTTTGGTCGCGATAACCGACATCTACGCGGGCGTAACCATAGACCAAAGTTAGTATTTTATTTATTTCATTTTCTTATTCTCTCTCCCTCTCTCTCTCTTGCCCTAGCCCTTCAGAATGTGATATTAGACATAGATCATTGAGATGTCGCAGTACCCATGTGAAAGTTTGAGCCTGTTGTTGCAACCCATAAGAACCTATTGCCGGATAAAAGGCCTATCTGTTACTTCAAACTGTCAGTCAGATCCATTTAGTCGTTAGAGATTCCATAATAAACTTCTTCATAAGCTGTTACACCTATAATATTAAGTGGGATAAGTTTAGTAGGCTATACTACGTCATAAAAGTAATTACCTAAAAATGGTTTGAACCACACAAACTTAGACCGTGTCTCATACGATAATTACACTGGTAGTATGCCTCAGTAAGCTCCTCCAAGTTACGAATAAATAAATGTAAAAGAAACAGAGAATGTTTTCGTAAACATTATGCACTAAATAAATCCTTAAAGCCTCAACACTCTGGTATACTAGCTCTGATCCCCGTGCACCCTTTCAACTATGTAAGAGAAATTTCACACGTGGGAACTACATCTAATGATTTATGTAACAATTCATCTTTCATCTTACATTTATACCGGTTTCCCTCAAGACTATCCTTTAAAGATGAAAAGAGTTATTTTGCATGTAAGGGATTTTGAGAAACTTGTTTTGTTTGTGTCGTAAATAAAATATATTTCACACATATCAGTTCTTTTTATTTTAAATCGCATTAGATAAATGAGTTAGTCGCAATTCATTTTTTTATATATAATACTAGCTTTTCGCGTGGAAGTCGGTTATCGCTTAGTGTTGAGCCAACGCTATTGAGTATTAAATTTGCCTCGCTATTCAACTTTGTCCTCGACTATTATTTACTCGCCCCTATTCACGACTTTCTACTCGCCTCTGTTCTCGACTTTCTACTCGCCTCTAAATTCGACTCTCTACTCAACTTTCTACTCATCTCTATATTTGAATTTATACTCGAATCTCTACTGAATTCTCTGCTCCCCTCTCTACTCCACTCTGTACTCTCCCCTATACTCGCCTTTCCATTGGCCTCTCTACTCGCCCATCCACTCGCATCTCTTTTCGCATTTCTACTTGACTCTCTCCACTCGCTTATCTACTCGCCTCTCTAGTCGAATCTCTACTCAACGCTCTATTGGATCTCTACTCGCCTCTACATTCGTCTCTCCATTCGCCTCGCTATTCGCCTGTCTACTCGACTCTCTACTGCACTCTATTTGATTCCTTACTCGCCTCCCCATTGGCTTCTCTAGTCGCATATCTACTCGCCCCTGTAGTCGACTCTACTTGACTTTCTATTTGACCTCTTTACATGCCTATATCGATCTCTACTCGCCTCTTCACTTGCTTCTATATTTGGCTCATTACTCGACTATGTCTGTTCTTAAGCTATAATTCACCTTTGTTCCAAATATCGTGAGGATATCTTCCAAAAAAAAATTCTTACTATTTATCCCCTATTCACCCCCTTTTTTACGCGATTGAAAAATGACAAACTTTAATCCCCTAACCCTACCCCTAGCTCTAATCCATCTCTGTACCAAATTTCATAAGGATATTTAAAAATAACAAACTTTCACACAAACTTTCATCTCCTATTAACCCTCCTCTCCTTAACCCCTTATTTCGCTATAAAAGGTAGCCGTATCCGTTTCCAAGTACTAATCTGTCTCTGAGCCAAATTTCATCAGGTTATCGTCAACAATGTCAAACTTTCATCCCATGGCCCTGTTCCCCCTACCCCCTCTTCTATCCCTTTTTTCGCGTTAAAAGGTAGCATATATCTGTTTCCAAGTTCTTATCCATCTCTATACTAATTTCATCAGGATATCTTCTGAATTGACAAACTTACATCCCCTAGCCCTATTCCCCACCTCTACCCCCTTTTCCCGATAACAAGTAGCGGGTCTATACCGAATTTCATCAGGAGATCTTCAAAAATGCCAAACTTTCATCCCCTATCCCCCCCCCCCTTAAGCCTCCTTTGCGGCAAAAAGTAGCCTATTTTTGTCCCCAAGCTTTAATCTATCTCTGTACTAAATGTCATCAGGACATCTTCAAAAATGACAAACTTTCATATAAACTTTCAAACCATAGCCATATTCCCCCCTTCTACCTCCTATTTGCGATAAAAGGTAGCATAATGTCAGTTCACAAGCTTTAAGCTATCCCTGTACGAAATTTCATCAGGATATTTTCAAAACTAACAAACTTTCATCCCCTATACCCCCCCCCCCCCTTAACTCCGTTTTTCGCTATAAAAGATAGCGTATGTTCGTTTCCAAGCCCTAATTTATCCCTGTACCAAATTTCATCAAGATCGGTTCAGTGGTTTTAGGCGTGAAAGCGTAAAATACGGTCAGACAGAGAGAGTTACTTTCGCATTCATAAAATTAGTATGGATATGATAGCACTCGCTCTCATCAGAGTTCTCCCGAAAATAGTATTTTATTACTCTATAACAAAAGAAAAAAAATCGGGGGAATGCCTAGCTAATCCGAATAAATCTGTATTACTCGTATATCGAACCTGTGGTATACATCAAAATAATTGAACTAACCACCTTTATTTTTATACCACTGAGGTGGCAGACAAGCACACTGCCCATCCGATGGGCCTTGGTTGACGTAGCCTATGGACGTGTGCAATACCAAACGAGACACACTCGTGCTGCCAACCCTGTAATGGCAGAGCGTTTCTGTGCCGTCAGTGTAGAAGAAAAAGCAGGAATAGCCTTTGGTCTTCCCTCTGACAGCACAAAAACGCTCCAGTGAACTCTAGCTACCCTACTCCCTGCCAGAAACACTGCACGACGTTATTATGGTCGCGGAATTCTATAGGGCGGAGACTATTGCCAGTCGGACTGCTCAATTGGACGCCAATGCCGTCGTGTCCTACCTCCTCAAACCACCTACCTGAGGTGTGGTTCAAACCGGTTGTTTTGTGAGGTTGTGAGGTTTCACAAACAAATCGGGTGGACATGCTAAACAATGGTCAGGGCACGCCGTGATTGCGGCGGTAAGACCCATCATGGGGGAGTGGCTAGAGAGGCAACACGGTAGCCTCTCGTACCGTCAGACGCAGATTATCACCTGGCACGGTAGTTTCGGGCGGTATCTGCATCTGATGGGTATAGAGCCAACGCCCGAGTGCCATCACTGCGAAGCGAGCGTGGACTCGGGGCTGCATACGCTCACCGAGTGTCCGGCGTTTGAGACGCCGAGGCGGGAGCTTGTGGTGGCCCTGGGGGTGAGAGTGCTTACGCTCTCCACCCTGCTCGAGGCGATGGTCCGCTGCGCGGATGCGTAGGCGGCCAGCGACTCCTTCTGCGAGCAGGTCATGCTCGCGAAGGAGACAGCAGAGAGGGCGCGGCGCGATGAGCGAGAAAGGCTCGCTGACATCGCTGCACGCGCTCGAAGGCGACTCGGGCGTCGGAGGGCGCAAACTGACCTCCGCCCCCCATGAGCGCGGGCCTGAGGGTGACGGGTGGAGCCGCCCGTCACCCTAGCAGAAGCAGGCCACGGCGGCGTCCTACGATGCGCGCCTCCCCACACCGGGGTTGAGCTGGGGACCGCGTGGTCCCCCCCTTCCCGAGGAGGGCCAGACCGAGAGGGATGGCCCTGGGTCAGCCGGGGTGCGAGGGATATGTCGCATGGCAACCTCACCTTCGGCCTAGCACCACGACCCAGAGACGGCGTGCGGTTTAGTCGGTTCGAGTCCGACATAACCTCCCCCTCCAACTCCGGAGGGGTAGGTATCCGTGGGGATTTCCCGCACGTAAAAAAAAAAAAAAACAATGGTCGGTGCTCTGGCGCAGGCTTTCCTCTAGGATAAGCGAGGTTAGACAACAGTCGCGGAAAAGCTATAACATACCAGTTATAAACAAGAAGCAGACCTTGAGCTGTAAAGTATGTATATGTCGCAGCCAACTCGTTCAGTCAGACGTTCAATTAACTGCCCAGGCTCTTCACTTAACAGCGTCGTTAAATTGGCAGGCTGAATGATTTTTAGCCAGTTGATTAGACAGTTAGGAAAATGGCTTGGATCGATGACATTAAATAACTTGCATTGCCATTTAAAAAAAAAATCGCTCATCTAAAAAAAATACTTTATCTGCATGGTTATTAAAAAATAAACGACCTATCCAAGTCGGATCGCGCAGCTATCTCAACAGGGACTTACAAGCGTGAGTATGTATTATGTATGTACGTAATTTTCTATTTTATTTCGGGGTGGTGCCTCATCTTACGAATTGCCTAATCAGTAGCCAGCCAGTTTGTTAAATGTTGTAATAAATGTTACGGCTAAATATCATTGAGGCCGTTAATTGAATGGCGCCGTTAAGTTACCGGCCTACGCAGTTAAATAACCGGCTGATTAAGCTAGTTGGCGGCGATATATATATTTACTAGCTGTCGCCCGCGGCTCCGCCCGCGTGGATGTCGGTTATCGCGAATCGGAGTATGAAAAATAGATGTTGGCCGATTCTCAGACCTACCCGATATGCCCACAAAATTTCATGAGAATCGGTCGAGCCGTTTCGGAGGAGTATGGCAACGAAAACTGTGACACGAGAATTTTATATATTAGATAACGCGTCAACCGAATAAGGGTGTTGAATTATGTAATAATTGCAAACATAATTCAACTAAAATAAACAAGATACCTATTCAGAGTTAACCCGTCTATAGTGTTCATTCTAAGTAGAATTATGGTTAAACACCTGAATGAGAGGTATACGAGCATAACAATAACATCTATATACGCTTAGCGATACGGCTGTATGCAAGAGATAAGACAGTTTAATTTGCATATTCGCTTTAAACTTCATGACATGAATGGTTTAACAATAACATAATAATAATGTCGGCACAATACAAGTATTTCAGCTTTTAGGTAGTAAAGTTTTTGTTAACTGCTACTGAAATAACACTGTTAGTATCATTTTACCTTTACAAGTGTATTCAGGATCTCAATAATATGTTACCATTCATCTGTTGTAATAAAAGGAGATTGAAAGATATGCCTTTCATACGAGCGGTTTTAGATCTGTCCTTACTTAAACAACAAAGGAAAGTGTCGTAAAAGTATTGTAGACGAAAGAAAATATTTACTGTATAACGCATGATCTATATTTATTCATATTTAGGCTTAATATATCTAATAGTTCTGGATGAACGTGTACTATGAATCCATTGGTTATTTCACATTCTTATTTTTTTTTTATTCGTTTATGTGGTAAGTTTGGTATTAAACTACTAGAATACCTATTATTTTATACTTATACATTGAGTTTAAGCTCAATTTTAGACTTTATCCTCTTACCCTTTATACATTTCATCAGTTTACTTAGAGTTATAATTCATTTTGAGTTAAAAAACTATGCATAATATTACTATCATTAAAATAACAATAATATCAAAATTATCAGTTTCATCACCAAAATAATCACTCTCATATATTCGAAATGTGTCATAAAATTTCAAATTAAAATGCTTTTGTAAACCAAATCATAAAAAATACGCATTCAAATTTTTAGGTTACTTTGTTCCACGAAACTCAGAGTTCATTGAAGTACCCTCAAGTACTAACGAGGTTCCCTACACAAATGAAAATCCGCTCTTATTCAGAGCCACAAGAATTTTGTCTCTATTTTAAAAACTGATTCACAGTACAAAGGCTGCTTGTCTACCTCTTGTTTTTTTTGAGTGACAGTTTTGACCGGTCGAAGAGGATTTTGCCACTGTTTTTTTTTGTTCTGTTGGAAATAGGACGAATATGCACAGAAGCCGTTTTAAATCTCTAGGCAGTGACATTTTATCTATGTAGAATATTTTGTTCTTCAGAATTGTTTATGAACTGTTAAAAAACTCATGATTTGAACTAGTTATGTTAAAGAATAAAATTCAATGGCCGTGTCGGCTATCGGAGGTCGGCTATCGGCGTCCGATACGGATATCGGATATCGGATGTTTATGAAAACGCTCATAGGTCTCACCAGGATCTCGAATTCAAAATGTACTATAGTTATAATGTTTCTGGAGTATAAGGTACCTAGGTATATATTGACTGTTGAGTGTATAAAATCAAAAAGTGTAATAATTTGAGCAATGTCTACTTGGATAAATCGAGTATTTTTATGGATGAGCGGGGTCAAAGACATCATGTTGAGCTTGAACCCTTGGCTGCCTTCATTCGACCCTTTTCTTACAGCAGACATTTTCTTTGAATAAAAAGTAGAAACAGTTGATCGCTTCCATATAGTATTTGAAAGGGTTAATAACTCAAATATTTCCTTTCAGTATACATATTAGACGTACAAGACATGAGTTTCATGTGTAACTGACATAATATGTAAATACGGTTCGCGTAGTTGCACGACATTGAACGGAATCGTACCAGACAGGGTCAGAGTAAAATGGAGTGCAAAATTTTTATATCTACTCGATGACGTACACTCAAGTACTACAAGTACTCGTAACACTTTCATATGTATAAACATATCTTTGAAGAATGTACAACGGTGGAATACATATTCGCAGATAACGCGATATTTTCAGTGTTTCATTGTATGAATTCAGTGTTTCATCATTCTGATGTCAATGAAATGAAAATACATGTCATGAAAATAAATGAATCACTAAATAAAGCTGTACCTAGACACAAGTCTAAAGTTGAAATAAATAGGAATTTGGAATTCTTAACCAAACGTCAGATATTTGATATGAAAGTCGTCAATTCGACAAAGCCTCAGTTGAATTTGCCAGTGGCAAAATATCGGTAGGCATGCAATGCATTTGTCCCATCACAGTGGCGAGGAGAATTAATAAGCCTGCGAATAACGGGTAGCCAGTACCATCCATGTGCTAGTAACCAACAAACAATAGTAGTTTCATAAAGCTTGAACACAACTTATAGGTACAGTTTAAAAAAAAAATCATTTCACTTGCTCATTATCTGGCTTTAATCTCACCGAAATTAAATTTCATCTTGTACGTGTATAATAAACAAAACTTTTACTCAAATATAACTTATGTTTTCTCTCTGTTGAAAACTTTAATTAAATTCACATAGAAAAAAAACGTCGTATGATACACGTGTGTATTGTTGATTACCGTCTTTGGCCTCTTTAGACCCTCGGCTGACGGCTCTGGTCTCAATATCGCCTCAGTGGTAATCACCAACTTTACACACTTGTGCCATAATTTACTATATCAGGTGAGTATACTAATACAAAATAATATATAAGAATAAGAATAATTTATTTGCCTTTATTAAATATCAAGAGTACCGCAAACTGGCGAGCATGTATGAAAACATTTATTTCATCTAAAAAAAAAAATCTTTTATTACCGAATAACTTTTCACAACACCCTGACATTGGCAAATTGTGGCAACACATAGAAGCCCATTAGAAACATTTATGAAAGCAGAAGAAGCTAAAGATTTTTGCCAGAACCGTAGCAGGTGAAATAAGTGTTCTCTGCCTACCCCACCGAGAAAAAGACGTACAAAATACTTAACTGACTTTCATTCAAAGAATTTAATTGGTCGGTGTGTGCAATTTTCATCAGGAAGTAATTGTCACGGAGCAATTTTTAGTAATTAAACAAAGTATTTCATATAGTGTTGTACGTTTTAATTAATTAAAAAGCATGTAGGAAGTTGTTCAGAATATGCAAACATTGTGTTTTATACGAATCGTTGTAGTGAGTTTACTTTTCATATGTACTGGATGCGTGGATGGTAATAAAAGCGGTCAAGTACGTTTATATAATAGGTAGGTATATTCATTAATTTAGGTCATACAGTAATTATCATGGATGTCACGAAGAATATTGCTATGGTTAAAGGTGTTTACTCAATTTCGATTAAATAATTGGTAAGTTGGTTTCTTCTTAGTAATTTTTTCTAGGTTCGAACCATAGAAACAGACTTTCATTGTCTTTGTTTAAACTGTAACGGAACTTAGGGCCTACGGCCCTACGCTACATGAAGCTGTGATCGTCTAATTGCTATTCTCGAAATCTACTGCACTAATCTATTTACATTCAATATTGACTCCTGATCGTATATATATATTCGTATAACAAATGCTAAAAGCGTCTATTTAAATCGATAATTTGCCACCCCAGTGGTATATAAAGTATGATGCTCTATCCCAACTTTTAACTTTAAATGTATATATGGAATATATTTTATGATTTCACAGTTCAGGTGAGCTGTGTGCTTGTTTGCCACCTCAGTGGTATATTTAACTTTACTGTATGTACGGAATATATATTATGATGACAAGACTGTGGATTTATTTGGAATCAAATGAATTAATATTAAATTCAAAATATAGGTCTGTGATAGTTTGATTTTATGTGTTTGGCCTCTTGGGCATCTTTTTCAGCTGTATTTATATTTTTATAGGCCTTTAATTGTCGTAGATATCATATATGATTTATAATATGTGATCCGGATCAATTATTTATTTTTTTGTTGTTGTGTATTGCAATACAATATTATCTCAAGCTCCGAAGAGCGAGATTATCTCAAGCTCCGAAAAGCGAGATTTATATCGATTCCGAAGAATCGATAGCTCTGATCAATAGATCGAGCCCGCCTTCAACTCGTCACAATGAATTTAATTAAGTTTGTAATACCTCCGCTGACTTCACTGTGTACTGTAGGTTTCCGTGTTAGCGTTCAGCTCCAGTACAAAATGATAGACCCTTAGACCTCGTGACATTAATGATTCAACTGAAGCAATTATGAAAGTAAAATGATAATGATTATGAGTCTTATTATTCCAACAACAGTATCGTAAACTTTTACAGCAATGGTTGGCTGTCAGTTATTAATGGGATATTTAATTTCTCAAATAGGCTTCAGCAGAAAACTAGTGTCACTACACATTACAAACTTGGGCTCAAATACTGGTCCAAGTGACTCAGGAGCTAAGTGAATTTACCTACAGATGTTTCAATGAGTATAGCTTTGACTGATATGATGTAATGAGTGAGATCTTGTATATGTCGGAGATGTCAATTAGTCTCTCATTAGCAACTATGTGCTGAATTTAATGATCTCAATAAATAAAGCCTTTTGTTTATTCAATGTACTGACTTTGCGAAGTAAAGTAGAGTTCATCAATGTATATGATTTAGGTATATTGTTAATATACTAACTTTAATCAAATTATAATTATAGTTACACTTGTCACTATTATTTTGAATAAATCCCGACTGTAAGAGCACAATAATCTGCTTATTTATTTATAACAAAATATAAGACGTTATTATAACGTATAATTACCCCAATTTCAATTATTATATTAACACAAAATAAACGCACAAATTAACTTTTCACCAAACGTAATGTATCAATTACCACTATAATTCTCGTAAGAATTCCTAGGTTCTATCGCAATAGAACGTCTATACCTGCATTCTAGCTAGAAACCTAGTGTAACCTGTAGACCATGAGCTCGTACCAAGAAGAACATGGATGTGTGTGATTTTAAATGTGTCTGTATTGCGAATTGTGTAAAGGAAAACAAACTTGAAACTAGCTACGTGGAATAGGGAGTGCTCTAGTTTTTAGACTTACCTACAACTAGATCACGGAATCCTAGATGATCGGGATAAAGGTATTCGAATCGCCTCCAGAAGCCAGTCTCAGCTCCCAGACTTACAGTCAATAATTTACCTATAAGAACTTGCCAAAGACGGCGATCCAAAGGAATATAGATGTTGTTAGGAAGGTATGATAAAGTAATTAGGAACTTCTAAATATCAATTCAGAAGCGCGTTGTTTTCAAAACACGACTCAAGACACTGTCTTATCACATCCACAATATTTGCACTTGCTTAAAACGGCAGCGTCCAAAACGTGTGAATGCTAGTTAGCCAGCGTATTGAAGCGATGTCAGAGCCCAACTGCCCTCACGAAACGTTAGGAATCGCTTTTTATCAAAGACGCAGGATCTGAGCGTCCCTCGCCTGCGCGCCCCTTTCAGGTAGTCGCTTGCGCCGGGAGCTCGCTAAATCCTTTGTATGTAATTTAATGGACAATGTATTTTGTTGTCGTGCAGCTTATAACTATATTTAAATGATAACATGCCTTCGTGCAATGTAATTAATTTCTTTCTACAGAATATCAAACCATGCAAATTGATACCATATAATAATATAAATAATATACCAACAGTATATACTCAATTTAACCAATTTAACCAATTCAACCAATTCAACCAATTCAACCAGCTGGTCATGCATTTTCAATTATATAAATTTACATAAACATTATAGTACTATGCGCTTAACTCGGCGAGAGCTCTGATTTTTTTTTTTGATAGAATTCTATTTCATGTATTTTTTTTTTTATTGCATTTTCGGCCAATTTCCATGGATCAAACTCGCATAAACCTACAGTTATATGGTGCCTAATTATGGCATTAACATTAATTCCACCTACTTAGTCATCATAAATAATATATTCCAACAATATGAATATCATAGTTTCATATTTGCCTTTGTTCAAGCAAGATAATTTTAGAAATATTATAACATCTGAATATTTTAAACACCAGGTGCTTACAATAAAGTATCGTGCCTGCACCCCAAAATCTTCGCTTTGTCCTAAAGAACCTTTTTTTTATCATTTCTTTTGTTCTTAAAATAGTGTTAAAGTCGTTGGCTATTTTTTTGCACTATGAACCAACACAAAACATTACTGCCAGATGTGGCACGGTACTCCGAGCTTGTCGTCTCTTTGTGATTCTAAATGTGAACTTTTAAATTCCTCTAGTTTTTATATGAATAAAATAGTAATAGCAATATTCTAAATACTTAGGGCAGGCGTATATTGGAATATACACTGTCCCGTCTCAAAACAATTTATTCCTAGTGATATGCAGTGTGAAATTCTAGTCCTAGTGTAAGCCAGTATTTCCGATCTATTAGTTTAATACATAAAAGTTTTTCTATGGTTTAGTGAAGCAGTCTAAGGTTGAATTGCATCCGAGCAAAACATCTGTTTAAAATGAAGAGAAAGTTACAAAATTCAGGGTCAGGGAATAGTTCATACTACACGTTATGCTTATACAGGGTGGAAGATTTGGAACTTACCTGGAGGGAAAGTACTCTAAATACTGGAAATAGCGAATTTCGCTCAAAGGAAACAAAACTGCATTCTAAGATTTTTAAAAACTCGCTTGCCACACCTGGTAATCGAACCGACTAAAATTTCAAAAAGTAACATAGTATATTTTTATGGCGTCATTCTATAGTGTCAATCATAAGGAAAAAATCTATCGAACAAACATGGTAAATTAAATGAAAGGAAGTTCATAAAATCTATACTTACAAACTCAGTGCCAGTAGATTCAGCATTTTTACTCAAGGAGTCATCAGAAACCTTATCAACAATAAAGTTACCTTTGTAGCCAAATATATAATAAAATGAGTAGATACTAAATGATTGAACTTAGTTTCCGGTTCAGAATGTAACTTTATTGAGTAACTGCATGAGGTATGTAGGTAGGGTTGGTAGTGATTTAGGATGCTATATTGGAAACCTCCACGCGGTGTACCCTTGGCAGCGGGTAGGGCGAGAGAATTGCCGTATTGGTGGTGACTTTCTTCGTCTTCTTCGTCTTAGTGTTAAGTGTTCCAGTTGCATCCGACGCTTTCATATCGTAAACTGGGATTTACGTTACTAGTGTAACTGCGGGTTTGACTTAGCTTCGATATTTTCCGTGAAGCGTCTGCCATCTAAGCTCCAAAATCCAAAGGTGATATCGAAGCATTACAGTTAGACAAGTTGTTGGAGTTTTTAGGAATTCAGCTACCAGTGATGACTGCCATAGATATTCGTATGACAACCGAGACCGACGGCTTGACGAGCTCTCCGAGGCACAGCCAGGCCAATGCAAACCCATATTCATGCATACTAATATTTGCACTAAGCGTAGATCGCAACCGTACCTGCGTAGCGGCCGTGTTCACTACAGCCACACTACAGAAGATATTAATTGAGCCCTGAGACGGCATGCAGTTTTTGTTGGTTTGAGTCCGATGTAAATCCACTACTGACCGCGGCGGTATCCGCACGAAAAAAAACGAATTTTATTGTTAAGTATGATATCAGATGAGCCTTTGATTTAAAGTACTTTATTTTGTCAAATTTAATTTATAAGTTTAGATTTCAAGTATTTTCTTTCATTTAATTTACCGTGTTTGTTAGAGAGATTTGATCCTTATGACAGGGTCACCTGTCGATGGATGACATACAAAAAGAAATTGTTATTTTTTCAGATTTTAGTCGGTTCGATTACCGGGTGTGGCAAAGGAATTTTCGATATTTTGCGTGCTGTTTTACTTATTTAAAAAAATAAAGGAATGTTTCCTTTGAGCGAAACTCGCTATCTCCAGTATTTACAGTACTTCCCCTCCAGGTAAGGTTAAAATCTTACCCCGTGTATCGTTGCATACGGTATCTAGCTCAAGAACAAGCTAGTTTATTGGTGACCGGTTATATTGATATTTAACTACCCATATAAAATAGTAAAAGCACCTAGTGCAATGATATTGGATGGGCAATAGACTAGAACCCGATGTGAACCTATTCCAAGTGCACATAATATGAGGATTTACGACCAATTTTATTACCAATAATTTCGTAGAAGAGATGAAGTAGGTCAGTATTATTTAATTGTCCTTTTTATACGTGTATAAGAGAGGTACTATGCTTGACCTATTATTAACCGAACTGAACATCTATTCATCTATAGGCTATTAGTGTGCTTTTAAGTTAAAAGCAGCAGGGTTTAAAGTTTCAACCCTGCTGTACGAGTAAGAGCATTGTTTTACCCGACTTTAAAATATATTCGAATTTAAGTATAAAGTTGGATATTATGCCTTTTTAGAATGTATGAAACCCAAGCAGGGCCGAAGCCAATGTCAACTACAAACGAATACACACCTGCTGATTAACAGGAAAGAGTCTATCAGGCTTTTCTCTCGTAGTTCAATATTCAAGTTTAGTTAAATGCAAAAGTCAAAAGCCTTGAAAGCAACCGGGATTGGCGATCAAATGATGTAATTTTCGTTAAGTTGATTATCATGACCGGTATTAAACAAAGCATAACGAAAGCGACTAACTATCGATTGACCCGGTCTTTCTAAGAATATGTCAAAAGTTTCAACAGGAACGTCTTTATAGAAATAATTTTCTGATAGTCTGATTGATCCTTTAAAGGGGAATTTGGTACCGCTGACGTTCAAATCTTTGAGTGGAAATAACAAAGGCTTTGTTTTGGAGTTTATTATATACCACTTCAGTCAATTACATATACTATCAAGGTTTTACCTCTTTGGCATGTTTAATAAAGGCGGTAGTATTATTTGCGTTAAGAAGAACTACTTGTCACCATGATACCCACGGTTACATTCTATCAAAGCACGGCCCGCCACAGATGGATAATTCTTCCTCCTCTCTACTTAACTGGCAGACAAGGAAATGGCCTACTTGATGGGAGTGATAACCGTAGCCTGCGGACGTGTAGGGTAAAACCAGGATAGTTGCCCCAGTTTTGAATACTATATGTTAGGGACTTTAGTGATGTTAACATTTTACTATAATGGTAAAAGGTCCTCATGTAGACTGCACTAACATAAAAAATATCAGTGTTGATGTAAACGTCCTCGCAGTGTGAGCGAAAGTCTTCCGCGGCAATACGTCGATGGATGAAACATTTATTTTGCTTAGAAGTTTCTATCGAATATTTTTATTAATGATTGAGGTATCAGTCAACTTTTTATTTCTTTGTATAGATTAGAGTTTAAATTACACTATTTATTACGTTTTATGCTCGAATAGCTTTTTATTTATTTCGCAAATAAAGAGGGCAACGAACTGTATCAAAAAGGATAGTTGCCCCGATTACTTTTGCGGATAGTTGCCCTTAGAGCGCTCTAAGGGCAACAAGTTGGAAAAAAGGTTCAAAGTTATTGAAAATTTACATTCAAAGTATAAAGGAAAGAAATAGTTTATTAATGACCAACTTAAAGTTTGGAGGCTATTTTAAAACTGTCTAATATTTTATAGTGTTGATTAGTACTTAAAAAAGTATTCTCGATATATTTCCCTTTTTACGGAATCCTAAGTAGGTAAGGATTCAGATGATAAATAATTGGTGGGGATTTTCGTTTATACATTATTAAGAATATCTATCCCACGCTGTAGGCAACTATCCTTCTTAGTATTTCCTGATGGGCCAACTGTCCATATCGTGAGGCATCTATCCCCAAAACCAGGGGTCCCAAAAAGCTACTTTTTGCAAAACCCGTAATTAATAGGTATAAAATAATTTAGTAACTCAGCGTAAAATCATTAATGTTAAAATAATAGTTTCAGGTGTGGCTCGGTGGCTCAGTGTTCAGAGCATTCCCCTTGTAAGTGAAAGATCGTGGGTTCGAGTCCCACCTGAGCGATTCACTTTTTCCTATTTTAATCGATGTTAAAATAATAGTTTTAGAATTAGGAGGCTATTTCAAAAAGTGAGGCATCACCGTAGTCGCACCGCATCATCACAGTGAGGTTTTACCGTAGGTATGTACCAGGGGCGTTATATCACACAGCCTACTCTATGAAAGTCTTCTAATGCCATTCTTGAAGAACTCCATATTGGAGTCGCTTGGGAAAGCCACAACAGGAAAATCATTCCACAGTGGCCGCAGTATGAAGTCTCACATCTCACTCTACGCATAATGCAAGATGTGAGGGTGAATTTCATACCTGTGGCGAATGGTGCACTAATAAAAAATGCAACCTTAATTTGTGCTAAGGTAATGACGACCCCGATGATTTTTTTATGCTAAACAAAATCTCAATTAAGCAAGTATACAGATTTTTATTTTATTACTTACCCAGGTATTCGAATTAGTATGTCGTAAATGAAATGAAAGACGTAAAATGGGCAATAACAGGTAGGGTGAGATTGCATTTAGGAATTAAATATGAAGTTGCCTCTATATCTTGAATGTACGAGTACATTGAACTTAATGTTCAGGCCATAATCTGAACCTTTCGGGGTTCGTTGAACTTTCTGAATATAACCTGGAAATGACCCGTGCAAATAATCTATTAATTAATCTTTTAGCCTATTGCAATCCACTGCTGGACATATTTTTATATAAAATAGATTAAGTACTCTTGCGTGTGTCTTTCTCATAGCTAAATAAGTAGCAACGCTTTTCTTCCCATTCTTTGGAGTTTCTCTGTAGTCTTTTTTTCTATGTCGGGGGCCCTTCCAAGATTTTCGTGGCCAAACGAAACTCACCTGCAAGCCGGCACAACTGTTCAGCTTGACAGATAAAATTCTAGTGCAGGTGTTCGTCTCGGGTTGGAAGACAAACGGCAGTCGCTCCTATAGAAAACGTATAAGCTAAATCAAAAAAAGAAGCCATAAGAGGATTATGTTCAAATTGTATAAGTTGTTTGTAGTTTCATATACTTGTTTGTAAAAGTTCAATGGCAAGGCAGTATTCAAATTCAGTAAAATATCTAGCAATCCTTTTCATAGGGGCGCTATGAGACCGATATTCTTAGCAATCCATGGATTCTCCGTGCGTGTGCCGGGCCATCGCGTTGCTGAGTTGGGAACTCGGGACAGTGCTTGGGACTTGCGACCCAGGTGTAGGTTTAGAATGTTGTTGATGTACATAACCACTCACCTTCACTACCCAAGTTCCCCTCCCTGCCTAACCAAATTTAATGCGAACCTACTAGTGCCGCTTTAGACATTCGTCCTAGTAATGAGCTTATTGTAGCTCTCGATAGGCCTAGATCTTTTAGTAGGTTATAGAGAGATTTTGCTGGTATAACTCAAATATAACGGTGGAAAACAAATTGTAATCCTTTAATAAGATTAATAAATAAATTATGAATGGACCTTAAAGACCTATGAAAAAAATGTCATCATCATCATGCTTCCTCGGAGCCCGAGGTCCGCTTTTCCTGTATAACTGGGACGCGGCTGGACTTCGGTATTTTCCGTGATACAAATGCCTGCTGGCCTTCTAAATCCATTGACGATAAATTGCACTTAGAACAGTTGTCGAAATGTTTAGGGCTTCAATAACCCGTAACGAAAACCATAGATGTTCGTATGACAACCGAAGGCGACCGCTTAACGCACTTGGGCATAATAAAACACACAAGTATAGCAAGAACACAGATTTCTCATTTCTTGACCACATGTTTCATTATTTACATAATAATATTATTTAGAAAAGGAAAACCACAATAATTCGTATAGTAAACAGCTTGGTACAATCCAGTCAACATCGATATAGTACAACTTAATTTGTATGTAGTGTCCGACCGACACGGTAAGGAGTGGTAAAGTTTAGTCACCTTGACCTTAACTGCAGCATATGCAGATAATGAACACACTACCACTATTGGTACAGTCAGCATCAGATCGATCTTGATGAATAAAGTACTCAAAATGATTATGAGTAATTTCGTGAATGAGTAATTTATGTTGTTTGTTCTGATATTTGGTATACACCTTTAGTTCGGACAATATTTCAATTTAAATCAATAAAACAGTTTGATATGCTGTTAATACGAGAGTATTAACATCATTTTGAGACTATAGTCCAGATATTTCTGACGCTGACTGTACCTATGAGAGTTTTTGTAACACTGCTATTATTTTCTGTTACATTTTTTTTTGCTACAATGAAGTTGTTAGTATATATTGTATATCGAAAATCTGGGCAATGGGTACTTTTCAGATGACTATTTAATATAATATACAAAATATGAGCGCAATAACTCGGTCCATTTATGTAGAAAAATAAAACTGATCAATATTTAACATGTTTAAGGTAAGCTGCTGACCTGAAACACCTCACGGAACCCATTTACTGTAGCTTTCTCACTCAATAACTAAAATAAGTGTATTTCCAATTTGTTGATCAATGTAGTTTAGATATATTCGGTCGGACACCATCACGATATATTATATTCTTATAGTACACAGAACATTGATTTATATTTTTTTAGAAAATTAGTTATTTGCCTATCTATACGTTTAAGCAGCAAGCATAGAGCTGATAGGATGGGATATCGTATAACTATATCGAGTTGCTATATGTGTATATATATACCGTTTTAAATTAGTACTGCATTGCTTCTTCTTCTTCAGTCATACTCTAATCTTTAGTTTATACAGAAAAGACATTTTGCGGTAGCGGCCAAATTTATGTAACGCAACATAAATCTTATGTAGCAGTGTACAATAACATCAATGACCTGACGAGCGCCACTCGATGCGATGGCGCGTCCCTTTAGTGGCGGGACGTCGTCGCCTGGAGACGCGGGCGCAATACTCCTTCAAGACAAAAACGACGTTATTGCAAATTTATAAGGTTTATATTGCGTTACTAAAACTGTCCGCCACGTCTCTTCTGTATAAACTGCGCCTTAGCAATATATTTGTCAAAACCAACCAAAAAAAATTAATATTGTAGTGATCATGTCTTAGTCTATAACTTTTGTTTTCATTAACTTGACATAAATGCCACTTAGTATTTGTTCCTGGCATAGCTACAAATGCTATGAATTCTAGGTATGTCAGAAGGGATCATCACGATATAAAAATATAAATATATCTTTAATTGATTCAGTAGTTCAGAAGTACAAGAACTACAGACGTATCTATATCGATGTCGAAATATTACGGCACTATCCCATCCAATCAATTGTACACCAGCAGTTGTATGATATAGAGGAACACCAATACTTTCTGATCTAAGGTGCCTAGCCCTATGCCTTCAATTTGGACCGGGGCAGGTCGTAAACACTAGGAGGGAAACATTGAATTCCAAGTGCAGGTGAAGAATTACTAGGTAGAAGTTGGTAACATACACAAGCGATGTAATATTTATAACTTTTGATAAGACTTTTGTATGGCATTAGGTTTTCCGTCTTGCACTAAAAGAAAGCGATACAAAAACAATAAGTCGTATACTTGATTGCTTCATTTTTCCTGCCCTTACCCGTATAAAAAGGGACAGCATAGGGCTAGAGTTACCTTTTGACATTTTTGTTAGGTAGTAGTGGTCTAAATATAATAAAAGGTGCATTTTTTTGTCATGGACACACGTATAAAACAGGAATGACTAAATCTATCAGAAAAATATAAACTTATAAAACAACATGACAATACAAATTGCATTCATCATATTTTCACTTATTATTGGAATAGAAATACCAACATAATTAAGATTACGATTCTCTTCAGAATATAAATCGAAAATACATATTTATCACACGTAACTCACATATTGCACATACAGTCATACATTTATATTTTAAAATTTACTTAAAAATAAAACACTCTGACTAAATTAAGGAATCACTTATAATTAACGAAACGGGAATTAAGTAATCACAGGCTGACCACGGCCGGTGTAACCTGGTCGAAACGTCAGGCAATCAAAGGTATGTAAGTACCTATACCATGATCGCGTTAATTCCCGTTTCGTTAATTATATATCATGGAACGCGAGAGTTTAAAAGTTAGTTTAAGGAATCACTTGTTGAAAGATTTCATACAAGACTAATGATCAAATTCATTATCTTGTTTTTGCTATATAAAAAAAAATGCTTGAAAATAAAACACTGACTAAATTTAGGTATCACTTGTTGAATGATTTCATACAAGACAATTTGATCATTATCTTGTTTTTGGTATACCCTTGTCATATTTAAGCACACTAAACCAACTGCTGAAATGGTTGTCATTGTCAATGTGCATAATGGATTCACAACGTAACCATTGCCAAGTAAGGCTAAGTCAGATAAGTGACAGTCTATATAACGACGAAAGCATACAGGTAAAGAAAAAGATTACAATGTTAAAACCACTAACAACAAACACCATCTATATACAATATTATAAAAATACTTCACGTCAGACAATTTGTATAACATCGAAAATACATTTTAACTGTCTATTTTTATTCAAGTAGTTAATATATAAAAGAAAAATCTGTATCAATAAAACAAGACAAATATATGTTCATTAGTTAAAATTCTTGGATATATATATTTTTTAAATATATAGTACTTTAAAGTTTGTTGAAGTTTCAATATAAGAGAATTCTTGTGGTGATAAAATAAATTTCGTAATAATAATCATTCACATACACCGAACTAAATTATTGATGTGATGTGCCTATTGAAAAAAATGACAGGTCAAAAGTACTCAAAACTGGCGGACTTGTATGAAAGGAAGCTCGTAATGTGGTTAAAGAACAGAGCAGATGGCGGGCTGTTTTATCAGCATAATAATTATGTTTATTCAGATGGAAAAAAGAGTATAACATGAGTGTATGCACATAAAGTAGAAGAACATAAGTTGTTTTTTATTTGGTTTAATTTCATTGATACAGAAGATATATGATATTTTATGACTGAAGTTTCTCAACTATCAGGCACAAAACAAAGAAGATACCTATGATATAAAATGTCATAATAGCTATAGTGATAAGTGAACTTCATTCGGTTGGAAAATTATTGGAAACAGTAACTAGAACATTGATTAAAGAAATAACTCCATAAAAATATTTTACACTCTCCTTCATTCGCTTTCTTCAGACGCACTCAGTTGTAAATTCTCATCGTGCAATATTAACAACAAGTAGGTATATGAACCATATAAATTTCAATCGCTTACAATTCCTTAAACATACACTTTCCGTTATTCGACACACAATGTCGATACACGCCAAACAGAGGACCAGCCCCTGAATTCATAAGAATACGAAAAAGTATCATACGTCTAGAAGTAACATTCTTTGACGAGCATTCGTTTATTCGCTGCTAACTAATCTATGCTAGCTGTTTCTAGAAAATGGAGAAAAGCGCGTTTTAACCTCGAGTACCCCACCGTGTAACAACGGCCGCGCTTAGAGGAGGTACTCTCATTGGTCCGGTCTATCAAACGATGTATTTGGTGTGCTCTCCACTTTCTTTAGCACAATTTTGAATGCAAAAGTATGTTTCGGAGAGACCGATGCTGGTCGAGGGGTCTGTGGTGATCGCGGAGGAGGCTCCGGAGGCATCTCTGACCGTGTTCGTGATCGTCGAGGTCCCGTAGGCATACGTGTAACTGATTGCACTGGAGCCGATGCTGGCTCCTTTGGTATTTGCGGAGATAGTCTATGTGGAGATAAACGCCCTGGTGACAAATCGGGAGTGCTTGGTGGAAGCATTAAAGGAGGCAGATTAGCACAAGGTGATCCACGCGAACCGCGACGTTCCTTCAAGCCCATGGGTGGAGGTGGAGACATCGGTGGCTCTTCATCGTCAGCAGCAGCAACGACAACTAAGGGTTCAGTTCTTGCTAAAGGTGCTTTCGGTTCACTTGCATCTGACGTAATAGATCTTCTAAAATAATTTATGCTGTTTTCAATTTCAGCTAAAGCTCGTCTGACAAATGGAAAAGTCTCGGAAATTTCTGAAGTAGACTTGCGCACTGGAAACTCTGTTTCACTGTCTCGCTTCTTTGGTCGACAACGCTCAAATGTAGGGTCCCCAGACCCTCCCACTGTTTCAGACACTTGTCTGGTTAGAGCAGCGTGTTTCACAGAATCTGACTTTGAACGAGGTTCTCTCGTCTTTGGCGTTGGAGAGCGTCGATCACCGAACTTTTTACTGGCAGCACGTTTAATAGAGGAGAAAAGTCCAAGTTTTTCTGGGGGCTTATCCGCTGGAGGAGGGCCGGGAGGAGGAACAACAGGAGCAGAGGAAGGACCGGGGACGGGTTCGGGCGTGGGACGGGAAGGGGGGTTCCCCTCGCGTTAGTTGTGCCGAGAGTCTGAAGACGGAACATCGCTCGAGCCGGTGGAGGAGAGGGTAGTATTGGACCCGTAGGGGTCAAGTGATGACTGAACGGACATAGAGCGACCAGCACGCCGCACTCGCGCTGGAGATAGTTTACCAGGATCTACGCTGGCCGGGTCTGCCTGCAACAAGAGCGTTTTCAGCACTCTATTCTCTGAGCTACTACGGTGTGTCATGTACAGTCAGCGGCAAAAGCAGCGGCACCTTGGTTCTTAAATATTAATATAGTAAAATATAAAATGTTGTTATTCGAAACGTTTACAAATATAATTAATGCTTAACGCATCGAATTATTGTATATTTTAAAGTGTTCAACAACTTTTGTCGCTAACTGTCCATATTATAGTATCTATAAATTAGTTTAGAAACCGTAACTCATAAAGTGTGCTTGTTGAATAACTGAAAAGGTCTGTAAGCCTTATTTTGAAAATCAAAAATAAATATTGTAGTAGATGGCTAACTGACATATTCGTATTAATTAAATATCCAAAAATTTTGTCTTTTTCTTTTTCTATTTGCAGATTGATTACAAGTGTATTGTTTGAGACAAGGCTGCCGATTTTGCTTTTGTTCGTATCTATGTCAGTTTGTCAGTTTCAGTCTAGAGGGCGCATTTCTCAACCAGTTTTCACTAAACTTTCTACACATGTTCTTGAAATTATCAGTCAACTTTTTTGATAGGATGGAAAATGAGGGAGGGGGAAGTTTGCTGTTCTGTTATTCAGGAACGGATCTTGTTATTTTGTGGCTGGAACAAGCACAGGTTGTTGTGAAAAAAAATTCTTCGTGAAGGTGAACTTTATTTTAAAACAAACATTTGGGAATTGAGGGTAGTTTGCCAGTTTGTTATTGTTCAGTGAAACATCCAGGGCTCTTTAAAATGGTGCTAAAAATTCATTAAGGTAATCAGAAAAAATTGACAACGAGTGCTCGCGAGGCATACTGCTCACAGAACTATTGGTATGAATAATAACATTGTTATCATATAGAGAATAGTCAGACTTTATTATTGTAAATAAAATAGTCGGTAGAAGCCATTGTTTGAAATAAACACACGAACTGAAATGCACTTCATATAGTCAGAACGTAGCGCTTACTGCTCCGAGCTCTTTAATTTATAGACACCGGTAATCACTTATCATCAGCCTAGAAGTACATAAACTCTATTTGAAAACAGAGCACAGATTTTTTTGCTATAGTACGATTGAAAAACAATAGTTTATGTATGGTAGTACTATTATACAATCGAAATTACTAGTATTCCCATGCTTGTGTGAGGATTAGGTCTAGGTCAGGATTCGAACCCGAGACCTGTCGATCTTAAGACTGAATCACAAACCTAACAACTTAATCAAGACTGCTTTCATGCAGCATACATCTTCGCTCTATTCTGTAGTTACAGTCATTATTACAAAATAAATATTGTTTACGTAAACCGCACCTGATATGCCAAGGCATTCATGATGATGGAGTAGGGCACCAGGCCTAACGGGTGGACTTCCCTCATCAAGACATTGGCTGGGATCTTGTGGAAATGGATGTACTCCAGGAAATTCCCAATTACATCCTTCAGGATCATGTTCGGGTTTGTATCGCAGTATTTCTTGCTCCACATCAACGCAGCCTGAAATAAATATTTTTAATAAACTTTACATTACTTTTTATTTTATGATATTTATATTGTTCCATTAATCGGACAGACCCTGTAAATTAATAACCAAAAAGTAAGGTCACCATTCCTGATGCTATCCCTAAAATGGCGATCTGTACCTTAACGGCTTTCTCGTCTTAAACAACCTAACTTAAGTTCAAGTTCCTAAGAGTATTTAGTTTGCAAAATACGTTGATCTTAAAACGATTTACGATTTGCGTACCTGAGACCATCTGCTACATAAAAAGAAAAGTTCTCCGTCGCTGTACCCTGTTACTAGTAGGTTGGTACCTAAATTTTCACCTAAGAGAGTTTTCAAATTCATGCGATATCCGATATCGGTGTCGGAAGCTGATAGCCGAGATCCGATAGCCCACATCAAATGCTGTTTTCACTTTTAACCGATAAAATCGGCCTAATTCAACCATTTCCTCGATAGCACAGATTAGTTAAAGATACTAGGGATAAAAAAAAGTGCAAGCATATTTCGATCTTATTGACATGAGAGCATATCGAGTTCTTTTATATTGATACGAGCGTGGGGATCGGTTTAAATAGAAAATGCGAGGACAACCGTTGAAGACAGATTTTATTCAGCTACACTTCAATTACAGCAAAGCGCGTAGAAATTCGAAAACTCTTCCTTACACAATACACTTTACACATTTATTGCAATGATTGCTTCGAATACTAGTCCTAGACTAACATGAGCGGAGGCTGTTAGCTCGCCTTTTATATCGGGCGCGGCCGAGTAGCGAGAGATCGAGAAACGACAGGAACGTTCTGAAAAAGACAGGAACTTTCTGGAAGGTTCTATTGGGTCTTGTGTCTCTTTCTAGCCTGACGTCTCGTTATATTCATTCGATTCCTTTTAGAACAGTGACGTCAAGGCATTCTGTCTCTTTCTATAGTGCCGTCTCGCTCACTCCTATGGAAATTTGGCCATATATTGAAGTGGCCAAGCGCCGGGCGTAGCAATATGTTCGTGATCAGCGTCCACAATTAACGCGAAAAGACAGGTAACTAAAAAAATGTCATAGAAGTCGAAAATTGCCTGTAGTCGCTGTTTTAGTCTCTGTGTGAACCGATATCGGGCCAAAACAGCGGTGTCGGATCTGATAACTGCTATCGGGCCGGACAATTTGCAATACAGATATGTCATACATTTGACTTCCTCCGATATCGGATGTGGATAATGTGAAAGCGCTCTAAGAGCCTTCAGAGCTTCAATTCTAAAATTGGTTTATTTTGGTTTGTTCAGGAGCGATTTCTGTCTGACCTCCCAACCCCGAGAGGAAAGCCTGCCCTAAAGCCTCGTTCTTTCGTCGGTTAACTGGGGCTCCAAAGAGTCAAAGAGTCTATAATATTAACATATACCCTAAAACTATATGAATAATATTTAAAAATTGTTATTCTTTAACGCAAAGTTTTCCATTTTCTGTCGTTAGGTGTATAGAGACCCATGAGGACCGAGGACCGTTGAGGCCAAGCCAACCTGACCCACAAGCCAGCACACCTATTGGACTGACGAGGTTTTAGCGCAGGTTTGTTAGGTCAGGTGGTAGCCGCTCCCATAAAAGTCACACAGTAGTACTACTCTCCTACACAGTAGTACCTAAATTTTCACCTAAGAGAGTTTTCAAATTCATGCGATATCCGATATCGGTGTCGGAAGCCGATAGCCGCGATCCGATAGCCCACACCATATGCTGTTTTCACATTTAACCGATAAAATCGGCCTAATTCAACCATTTTCTCGATAGCACAGATTAGTTAAAGATACTAGGGATAAAAAAAAGTGCAAGCATATTTTGATCTTATTGACATGAGAGCATATCGAGTACTTTTATATGTTCGTGATCAGCGTCCACAATTAACGCGAAAAGACAGGTAACTAAGAAAATGTCATATAAGTCGAAAATTGCCTGTAGTCGCTATTTTAGTCTCTGTGTGAACCGATATCGGGCCAACACAGCGGTGTCGGATCTGATAACTGCTATCGGGCCGGACAATTTTCAATACAGATATGTCATACATTTGACTTCCTCCGATATCGGATGTCAGATATTGAATAATGTGAAAGCGCTCTAAGAGCCCGAAGGTTTCAATTCTAAAATTGGTTTATTTTGGTTTGTTCAGGAGCGATTTCTGTCTGACCTCCCAACCCCGAGAGGAAAGCCTGCCCTAAAGCCTCGTTCTTTCGTCGGTTAACTGGGGCTCCAAAGAGTCAAAGAGTCTATAATATTAACATATACCCTAAAACTATATGAATAATATTTAAAAATTGTTAATCTTTAACGCAAAGTTTTCCATTTTCTGTCGTTAGGTGTATAGAGACCCATGAGGACCGAGGACCGTTGAGGCCAAGCCAACCTGACCCACAAGCCAGCACACCTATTGGACTGACGAGGTTTTAGCGCAGGTTTGTTAGGTCAGGTGATAGCCGCTCCCATAAAAGTCACATAGTAGTAGAGTAGAAAGCCTCACATGGAACTGGGAAAAACACAATGAGCTTTTATCTATCGTACATTTATTTCTGTCTTTTTTAGTATTATACCTGAAATTTAGTAAATTCATCCGCTCGAAGTTCATCTCTCGCCAGTATTAACCTTACGACGTGTTGTGGCAGCAACGTAAATGATCCGAGGTTAAGCACTTCGTTACCATGCTCATCTACAAACTCCAACACCTGTAAATTCAAAAATTGCCCAAATAAATATTGAAATTTGTAATACTACTAAGTTCATGATGAAACTTTAGACGTAGTAATTAACTTGTGTAAATTATAACGTATTTTATGAGAGTGCCTCGACAAATACATAAAGTAATGAAATATTAAAATTCTAATATCGTGAAATTTTGCCAGACACTCATTTTACTAAAATATTTTTTATTATTTCACTTTCTCATAATGTGGCTCTAATGTCACCGAAATAAGGCACATAATGCTACCTATTATCAAAGTGTGGTTTTTTGATTGTTATTAAATCACGAGTCGGGTAATGTCCTTTTTTTTTCAATTTTATTGATCAAAGTCAAAGTCAAGTCAAGTCAAAGTCAAAGTCAAAGTCAAAGTCAAAGTCAAAGTCAAAGTCAAAAATCATTTATTCTGCATAGACCATTAAAACGGCACTTACAGAACGTCAAGTTAAAAAAAAATCTAGACTAGTTTAGCAAAATGGACCACCGGGTCGAAACGCGGCCCCGACCTGAGAAGACTCCGGCAAGAAACTCAGCGGGCATTTTTTTTTGGTCTACTTATTTACAAACATTTGCTTAATCTACTTAGTCTAAATACAATAGTTTGCTTGAGTAGTATAGATGAGCGAACAGCTCATTTCCAAGCTTGTTTATCATCCTAAATATTCTTGGATTTTATAATAGCCTTTTTGGCACAGTTTAGTCTTAATTACATTTTTAAATTTATTCACAGGTAAATCTCTAATTTCATGGGAGCTTGTTGAAAAAGCGTATACAGTTGCCCCGGAAAGAATTACTTATTTTATGGAGTCTACTATCACAAGCTATAAGATCGTTTTTATATCTTGTGTTTATATTATGCCTGTCTCAAACTCTTGAAAATTTTGAGATATTTTTCCTTACATACATTAGGTTTTCAGAAAATGTTTTGTGACACTACGGTTAAAATGTCTAGTTCTTTAAACTTTTCTCGAAGGGAAACTCTTGGGCCCAAATTATAAATAGCTCTCACAACCCGCTTTTGTAAAATAAATATTGAGTTTTAATCCGCGGAATTACCCCAAAGGAGAATTCCGTAGCTCAAAATACTATGAAAATAACTGAAATAAACTATTCCAGCCGTATCCACGTCTGTTAATGTCCTAATCTTTTTTACAGCGTAAGAAGTCGAACTTAATCTACTGGCTAATTTTTCAATATGCGATCGCCACTGCAGTTTGGCGTCAATACTTAAACCTAAGAACACTGTTGATTCCACAAGGTTCAACACTTGTCCATTGAGTTGTTAATTGGTTTCCACCTGTATAACATTAGGTAATCTGAATTTTATACATTTAGTTTTGTTCCCATTAAGGCAAAGATTATTAGTATTAAACCAATGGACCACTCTTGTGATTGCACCATTCACTTCGTCATAATTATTTTGTTGCCTTTTAATTTTAAATATTAACGAAGTATCGTCAGCAAATAAAATAATACTAGTTTTGTCCCTTACATAGTAGGGGAGGTCATTAATATATATTAAGAACTAGCTGTTGCCCGAGGTTCCGCCCGCGTGGATGTCGGTTATCGCTTAGTGTTGATCCGACGCCATTAAGCATTAAATTCGCCTCTCTACTCAACTTTGTTCTCAACTATGTACTCACCTCTGTTCTCGACTTTCTACTCGCCTCTATATTCGACTCTCTACTCGCCTCTATACTTGAATTTATACTCGACTCTCTACTGACTTCTCTGTTGCCCTCTCTACTCGACTTTGTACTCTTCTCTATACTCGCCTTTCCATAACATTGGCCTCTCCACTTGCCCATCCATTCGATTCTTTTTGAAGTGAAAACTTCTTTAGCGGCGTTGGATGGGTGAAAAGTGTTAAACTCGCGTCAGGATCGCTTGACCTTTGAACCGTAACCGACGACTGACGTCATAGAACATTAGCTATAGACTGTCTATTTTGCAAGATACGATAAATAGCATCGTAGTCGACTTTAAGTCCTTATGGTTTCAGATAGTACCAGGTTCAAACTTGGCCTTCTTACAGTTTTTGTGATTATTTTTTCTTTTTTGTAATTTATTACTTTTTGTGATTATATTTTTCTTTTTGTAATTTATTACATTTTGTGTTTTTTTTTTGTAGTTTATTAATTTCTTCTGACATAAAATTAGCAGAAAATTAGGGATAGGTTCTATGATTGGCACTTTATTATAGGTATGGTATGGTATGTTCTTTTTATCTTTTTCTATGTATATAACGAAGAAAGAAAGAAAGAAAATGTTTTCACTTCTGCCGGCACTGCCAGAGTGCAACCCGTCTTTTTTTTCGCCTCTCTACTTGACTCTCCCCACTCGCCTATCTACTCGCACCTCTACTCAACTCTCTACTCACCACTACATTCATCTTTCCACTCGCCTCCCTATTCGCCTCTCTACACAGCCCTTTTTTTTACTGCATTCTATTTGGTTCTCTAGTCGCATATCTACTCGCCCCTGTAGTCGACTCTACTCGACTTGCGATCTTTGCACGCCTATCCACTCGACCCTATAACAATCTCTACTCGCCTCTCCACTCACTTCTATATTTGGTTGGCTACTTGACTATGTCCGTTCCGAAGCTCTAATTCACCTTTGAGCCTAATTTCATGAGGACATCTTAAAAGAAATTTTTACTATTTATGCCATATTCACCCCCTTTTTGTGCCAATGAAAAATTTGAAACTTGAATCCCATAGCCCTATTCCCCTTCCCCCTCCCCCTTCTATCCTTTTTTTCGCGATAAAGGGGGTTAGCTTATGTCCTTTTCCAACCTCTAATCCATCTCTATACCAATTTCATCAAGATATCTTCAAAATTGTCAAACTTACATACCCTTGCCCTATTCCACCCCTTCAACTCCTTTTTTTGCAATAAAAGGTAGCCTATGTCCATTTTCGAGCTCTAATCCATCTCTGTACCAAATTTGACCAGGATATCATCAAAATTGACAAACTTTCATACTAACTATCCAGTCCTTATCCCTCCCCCACCCTTTTACCACATTATTCGCGATAAAAGGTAGCATATGTTCGTTACCAAGCTCTAATTAATCCCTGTACCAAATATATCTTCAAAACTGTCAAACTTCCATACCTTATTACCCCATGCCTCCATTCCCCCCCATGCCTCCATTTTCGCGTCAATAGATAGCCTATGTTCGTTCCCAAGCTCTGAACTATCTCTGTACCAAATTTCATCAGGAAATCTTCAAAAATGACAAACTTTCATCCCAAGGCCCTAGTCCCTCCCTTCTACCCCCCTTTTTGCGACAAAAGGTAGCCTACGTTCGTTCCCAAGCTTCAATTGATATCTGTACCAAATTTCATCAGAATATCTTCAAAAAAGACAAACTTTCATCCCATAGCTATATTCCCCCCCCCTTGTACCCCCCATTTTCGGTTTTTTAAAAGGTAGCCTATGTCCGTTCCCAAGCTCTGAACTATCTCTGTACCAAATTTCATCAGGAAATCTTCAAAAATGACAAAGTTTCATCCCAAGGCCCTAGTCCCTCCCTTCTACCCCCCTTTTTGCGATACAAGGTAGTCTATGCCCGTTCCCAAGCTCTACACTATCTCTGTGCCAAATTTCATCAGGAAATCTTCAAAAATGACAAACTGTCATCCCAAGGCCCTAGTCCCCCCCTTCTACCCCCCTTCTCGCAATAAAAGGTAGCCTATGTCCGTTCCCAAGCTCTGAACTATCTCTGTACCAAACTTCATCTGAAAATCTTCAAAAATGACAAACTCTCATCCTAAGGCCCTAGTCCCTCCCTTCTACCTCCCTTTTTGCGAAAAAAGGTAGTCTATGTGCGTTCCCAACCTCTAAACTATCTCTGTACCAAATTTCATCAGGAAATCTTCTAAAACGATAAACTTTTATCCCAAGACCCTGATCCCCCCCTCTTCTTCCCCCCTTTTTTACCAAATTTCATCACGAAATCTTCAAAAATGACAAACTTTCATCCAAATGCCCTAGTCCCCCCCCCCTTCCACCCCCCTTTTCACGATAAAAGGTAGCCTATGTCCGTTCCCAAGCTCTAATCTACCTTTGTACCTAATTTCATTACGATATCTTCAGAAATGACAAACTTTCATAAAAACTTTCATCCCCTATTCCCCCCCCTTAAACCCCCTTTCTCGTGATGAAAGGTAGCCTATGTCCGTTCTCAAGGTCTAATATACCTCTGTACCAAATTTCATCAAGTTCGGCTCAGTGGTTTAGGCGTGAAAGCGTAACATACAGACAGACAGACAGAGTTACTTTCGCATTTATAATATTAGTATGGATAAAAATGGTCCAAGTATCGAACCCTGTGGAACACCCATTGAAATCACAGATCCCACTGAACGTGTACCGTTGACATCAACCCTCTGAATTCTATTGTTTAAATATGAAGTCAGAAGCACGAGTGCCTTGTTCCTTATTCCATAATGTTCTAATTTCCTGATTAATGTCTCATGGTGGACGCAATCGAAAGCCTTGGATAGATCACAAAATACACCCAATGCATCATGCCTATCCTCCCAGGCCTCGTAAATACAATTTAACAATTCTATACCAGCATCAGCAGTCGAACGTCCCTTAGTAAACCCAAACTGTTTATCATCAAACAATTTGTTTTCACCAAAATGGGTCATCAACTGTCCTAGGATTAATTTCAAGGTCGGCAACACAGAAACGGGTCGGAAATTAGAAGGGTCTGTAGCGCTGCCAGCCATGAACAAAGGTATGACTTTGCTATGTTTCATTAAATCAGGAAATATATCGCTGTTGACACAGTCACTAAACACAGTTGCTGGATGGGGAGTAATGACATCAATGATACATGAAATAGTTTTGACTGATAATCCCCATAGATCTGCGGTCTTTTTGATATTAATAGAATGAAACGAATGCGTCCTCACACTCGTTTATCGATTCCTTAAGAAGTGACACAGTGGAAGTGGAAGACAACTGAAGAGTTTAAGTTGTTATTAACGGTATATTTGTAAAAAAATGTTCAAACTCTGTCGCTACTTCCAGATCCTCCGTGACATGGCGACCTTCTATTTTTAAATGAAAATCTCTTACAATTGATGGAGATTTTCCACATTCGGAATTTATAATATTCCAAGTAGTCTTAATTTTATTTACAGATTTAGAAATTTTATTTTTAATGAAGTTTGACTTCGCAAAGGAACAGGCTCGCTTAAATATTTTGAAGTAATTTTTAACATAATCCTGGAAAACAGACAGATTTTTCAGAATATAGATCATACAATCTCCTCCTGCTCTTATAAATCCCCGATGTTGCCCAGTCATTGAAAACTGGACGACCACCAATCGATAATGTTTTTGAGGTAAAAATTCTCCCAAACTCATTATTGATCAGGTTGATTAGGTCTGGGTAAGACTCTTCTACACTATTGTATGAGGGCAAGTCAGGTAGTTTGTTTACAATACTTTCCTTGAAAGCGTCTAAACGGTACTGGTTAATTGGTACAATTTTAATTTCTTTTTTACTAACTTTACAATTATTTCTTTCACAAGTTATTAATTGGCCACGGTGATCCGAGTGTACAGCATCCACAATATATTTGTTGATTGGTTTAATGTCCGTGAAAATATTGTCAATACATGTAGCAGTAGTTGCAGTTTTTCGAGTAGGTTCCGAAAGCATATTAATAAGATTAAAGGACTTGAATAGATTTAACAATTTGTTTTTCTCTACTGGCACTAGGGTGTTATCTAAAATATTTACGTTGAAGTCTCCACAAACTATTATCGCCTCGCTTCTTCCATCCTTCCTTCAAATTTTGCATAGGGCGTGTCTGGGGGACTGTACACGCTTAATACAATGAACCGTTCAAACTCAATACTAGCTATCTTAATAACTCGTTCAATAGAGAGGCTGACTAAATCTTTACGCTCTTTAAATTTTATATTCTTATTAATAATAATTAGGGTGCCTCTTTACCATTTATCAATCCTTCGACATTTTGTTGCACCAGGTTTAATAATTTATTTATTGAATATAAATTACATGCAGGAGACTCAAGTGTCTCAAAAGCCGCATGCCCATGTCCGAATGTAGCGTATCTGATGTCAAAGAATTAAGTTTTTTTGGATAACCATATCCACTATGTCATTATTATTTTCTTCAAAAGAAGTAATGTTGCTAGTCAGTTCATTGACTATTACACTTAAAAAAATAGAAATTTTGATAGTGAAAAACTATCTATTGTCAAAATAAAATATTTTGTAATACAATATTACAGTCAAAGAAATCTATGGTGCTACAATATGTAGTTAAGGTATGTAATTTTCTATTTATATTATACCTAATGCTGTTTTCACTAGCTGTGAAAGATTTACTGTAAGGTTGTAAAGTTGCATTACACTTAAGATAAATTAGATACAAAAAGATCGAACAAATAAATCAATATACCTACCTTTTGTTTGTTTATTTCTTGCAACTTCGTATTTAAATATAACATTTCATCTTGAATAAACAAAACTTTTGTTTTCTATATGTTTAAAACTTTATGTAAATTCACCATTTCTTAGTCTGTGGCCAGTGTTTTTGTTTTTTATTATTTCCGCCAGTCCGCCAGTAACAAAACGTTTCGTAATTAGTTTTTTATGGTGAAATTATAGTTATTTATTAATTAAAATGTCCACAAGTATGCACTAGTTATGAAGAAAACGATTTATGGACCTAGTACACCACCCGATAAATACACATATACTGTACAAATTCCAATATTTGATGCCATTGATGTGAAGTCCTTAACGTTTTGGAATGTTTACTATCCGAAAACTGCAAGGGTAAATATCTATTTTCTTATTATATTATTCAAAAGTGAAATGAAAAACGACGTATGATACACGTGTGTATTGTTGATTACCATCTTCGGCTCTTTTTCTCTCAATATGGCCTCAGCGGTTATCACCAACTTTGCACACTTGTATTGTAATCTACTATTAAATCCTTTAACAAAAGACTAAGTTAAAATCCTGCACCAACAAAACTACATGTTATTAACAAGTCTACATATAGATAGAAGAAAATAACCAATTCACGCATACCTTCTGTACAAGTGATTTCGTACATTTGTACTGTATGTATCTTTCAGCAGAGGCGAGAAGAGCGCAGACAGTATCCACGGTGATGCAACATTGTACGAAGCCGGCGCATGCACGACGTAGCTCATCCAACCCATAATAGTCGGCAGCATTCATTACACCTGTAACGTGCAGATCAGTAAATAAATTCAACTACATACCATATCACAAATTTTATCATTTATTATTATTTTACGATTAACTAAGGTTTACAAAAATCAAAACCAAACCAGCCTAAGGCAGCGCACTCGCACTTTTTGCACACTCGCTCACCCTAACACCAGGTACTTACTAAACAAATGTAAGTAAATAAAACATATTTGGATTCAAATGTAACTTTTCCTATCTTAATCCAAGCAAAATATAGGTACCTAAATGACTTAGAGCTTTCTTTACAGCGAAATCGAAGAAACTTAAACCGTTTTCGTAATGGCAAGCTTGGTGGAAAGCGTCAACAAACGACGAATCCTATTCTTTTGCGTTCGATCAGTAGTTATTCCATATACCCTCGCTGCTATTTTTCCATCGATATATATGTAGTCTTAGTAATAGAGAAATTAAAGACGTAACATTCATTTATCGTCTATTTACTCTTAATGCAAATAATCAATTAAGAAGTTAGTTCAAACAAATAATTTGAACTCCTTGTTTTATTCAAAGAAAATAAGATTTATCTACTACAAGATTTCATTAAATCTGACATTTAGGTCTTTATAAATAGACGCTAAGAAAATGGAAATTGGAAACAAGCTCGAGATTCGCCCACACTTTTACAGAAACTCCCACATGAGTCTTGCGTTGCGATTTATTAATATTTGAAGAAACTGGAGTAGGTTATTATTATGTCAATGACATACTTAGGAAGATTTTGTTTACTATGAGTAAAGTAGAATATGAAAGTATATTAATATTAAATTGAAATTCAAGGTGTTTGGCACTATAGGGTTAAGTGTTATGCACTCATGGTATATTGATCTGTATTTCATTTTCAAGGAGTGTTTAAATAAAAAAATATTTACCAACTCTATTTTAATGCCAATGCAAAATTTATGGCGATTTAATCTGGTTAAATTGCCCTTAAATCAATTTTATTATTACCTATTTATTTTTGGTATTAAGTGTCAGAGCGAAAAGAAAATATTGATAAAATTCAAGGAGTCGGTCAGATGATTGACTACGTTGCTTTTCATGATAAAATTCATAAAAAGCAACGTAGTCAATCATCGTTATCAATAGTCTTTAGATGTGAAATAACACAACAACTACCAAAACAAGATAAAATAAGAAAATAAATAATATATTTTCTTTTTTTTTCTTTTTTTTAAATACATGAGGAGAGAGATTAAGAAGCCGGCTATCTCCTGAAATATTTACGACTGTTTTATGGAAGGGTCTCATGAATAACAACAAAACGAGAATAGAATTATTACAAAAACTGTAAAGGCGCCCACTCACTATCAGTTTACCGGACGACGGCCGGACGATATAAATCTGTCAGTTAATCGCAATAACCCACACACTCACAGTTTCCTTAACGATTTTGGACTGACGACTAATACGATCCGATAGTGTGTGGCCGCCGAACGATTCCGGACAGTTCTAAGCCGGACAGTTCTAGGCCGTCAGGGCGAAAGAGCACAACGGGCCTGTCGATCGACGTTTCGTGTCAGTTTTTACTAAGATTTTATTCATTTTTTGTACATACTCGTCTATATTTCTTATGCACATAGTCGATAAGGTTCAAAATAGCGAACACCTATTTCCCACAATGATTAGCACGTACTTATATAAGAATAACGTAGTGCAGCTATTTTCGACCTTATTGACATCACAAGAAATCTAGTTTTTTTTCTTATATTCGTGATCAGCAGCATTTATTTATGCGAAAAAACATGTAATTTAAAAAATGTCAATAAGGTCGAAAATCGCTTGCACTGTTTCGTACTCTCTATGTAACTGATATTAGACCATTACCGGCAGGCGATCGTACGACCTAAAACTGACAACTCACAACTGCTAGTGTGTGGTCGCAAAACTGACAACAGGGAATTGCCGGCGGGCCAAAATCGCTTTAGAGTGTGGGCGCTAACGGCTAAGGACTGCAGGCCGCCGGACAGATCAGGAACTGCAGGCGGACTGCAGGCGGACTGTTAGTGAGTGGGCGCCTTAAGAAACGAATCTGAAAACACGACGTGAATAATATCGCACAAATTCAATATGTGAAGGAGATTACAACAGACTTCAACCAGCAATCAAGCAATCAAAATCAATTAGCCCACTGCTGGACTCTAGGCCTCTCCCAATGTGCGCCATTTCATCTGAACCTCCTCCTTTCAACCACCAAAGTTATGTCAAAAGCAATATTAAAAATAGAAAATGTGTGTTAATGTCCTGGTCCATAAAATAAGTACGCTACTACGAAACTCTTTGATTATTTTCTCATAAATCACAATAAACTGTACCAACTTCGTACAGACAGGGACATTTGACCTTTAAGGGGTCCAATACATTAACGTTACAGTCATGACAGTGGGATGTTAATGTAGGACGTCCTCAATTTTCGTTTGCACTTAAATTCGTCCCATTGATCCTTTTATTTAATCGCCTTTCACCCGTTACTTTACTGACTCACTGAATCTGTATACGTGATAAGAATTAATATCTTGAGTCTTATAAAAATATGTATATAAGGTGATTGTAATTTTCTGATTCTGACTATATCTTAATATATATAAGTCTCGTGTCACAATGTTTGTCCTCAATGGACTCCTAAACCACTTAACCGATTATAATAAAATTCGCACACCATGTGCAGTTCGATCCAACTTGAGAGATAGGATAGTTTAAATCTCAAATTATAGTCCGATTCGCGATAACCGACATCCACGCGGGCGGAGCCGCGGGTGACAGCTAGTATAATAATATTTATTTGTTGATTTTTTATATAAAATATAATGAGCCTATGATTCAATCTCTTACTCGCAATACACAGCAATCTATTTTGGATATAAAAATAACAATTATTCTACAAAATTGTACTTAAATAATTAAAATTAAAAAAAAATAACATTTGTGGTTTTCATAAAGTAATATGGTTTGGGGTATGGATTAGACATCAGTAACACAAACACAAAGAGGCAAAACTGAATAAACCCTGAAATTTAATAAGTTTTTAAATCAAGAATTAGAGAAAAATATGCGAATTTTGAAAGGAAAAACTTTGAAATACTTTGTTGGAATACGAACCAACAAGTACAGACAAAGTAAAAAAAAGGTATCTTTAACAAGAAGAGGCTTTATCGTTAATACTTTTGTATTTAGCGTATTAGGAGTTTCAGGCATCCAGTTTTAGAAGAGAGTTACGAACTTTCATAATTAAAAAAGTATACTTTGTTTTCAACTTTTATTCAAGTAATTTAGAGTATTCGCGATAATATCATGTTGGGAAAACATAACACAATCTTTCAAAGAGTACTTTTCATGCTAATAACCACTTATTGGTATTTCTAAAATGATAAACAATTTCAATTTCAGTACGTTCAATTCTAACGAACAATGGGAACCAACTCCCAAGATAAAATGCCCATTATCGATGCCAAAGTATAACAATCAAACCGTCATCCGATTAGCTTTAACGTTTCGGCGTGCTTGTGCAACAAATATAAACCCATCTACTCTTATATCATAAGCAAGCAATACTAAACATTCTCTATTCAAGAGCATTCAACCACAAGCAGTAATACAACAACATTATAAATTGTATTAGAAGATACCTTCCTCCAAAACTCAATTTATTAAACACTCGTCGACGTAAAATGCCATGTGAACGAAGTTACTATAGGTTATATTTTAGATGCTATTAAAGATGCAGCAATCTAAGAGTGGTTCATAACTGCGTTACATATAGTTAGTCATAAGCAATTAGGACTCAGGCCTTACCTATTTCAGATATTGTCTTTTATGTTTAACATTATTGCATTATCTTGGCTAGTCTAACATGTAGGTATGATGCATAAATGTGTTCGTGTAACATAAACTCGTCTCAACTGCAACTTGATGCACTTGCTAATTGATGAATGAGGCTATAGTGCATTTTCCTATTCGGTTGATATTCATACGGCAATCGCTCCTGCTAAAATATGCTAAGTAAAAAACGAACCCCGGGCTCGGTACTCAGTCTCAGTAACAATTGCTATTACCGCTAAAATGAAAAGTAGATATCTATTTTTTTATATTCAATCCCTAATTGACTACACTCTGCTAGACGGTAAAAAAACAACTAGTTCAACAACGTCTGCTTTTTTACGCATGCTTGAAACCCGGAATCGTGGGAATCCATGTGAAGCCTTTAATATTTTAATTTAAAACCTGACTAGAATTAACTTTCGTCTTCAATTCTAAACTTAGTTCCTATCATTTTATCATATTCTAGTATTATACTATATATATAATACATAAAAATATTCTCCTTATGATATCTGAAGATGACGAGTCTTTTCACTCTGCAAATGAATCTTTCTCAACCGCGAATGACAGCCTCCGATCTTTAACACCAGCTCTTAGTGATCGTCCCTGACACACCTTTTCAGACCAAAAAACTAATAAGCTGCTTTATGTGTGTCAAATAAATGCACAGAGCATACCTTGTCACTACAGTGACCTGGTAGAGACTTTCATAAACACGAACATCCATGCCATCCTGGTCTCGGAGAGTATGCTCAAACCTGAGTTACTATCTACTTCCTACTCTCTTCCTGGCTTTATTCTTTTACGCAACGATCGAATTGGTAAGGGTGGAGGTGGCGTTCATTTACATACGGAGCTCCTTTCCTTACAGAATTTTAGCTTCTTCCTGTCCAAACTACACCGCTGATGCAGAATACTTATTCCTCGAGGTTTGTGTCAGGGGCATCAAACTTGTTCTCGGAGTTGTTTATTGTCCTCCGACTGTTAACTACTTCTCCAATCTGGAAACAGTACTGGAATCTTTAGGGTCCGTCATCACATCATCATGGGCGATCTTAACACGAATCTCCTGGATCTTCAGTCTCCTGGAACCCGTAAATTTCGCCACATTGTCGAATCAGCCAATCTTCACAGTCTTCCTTTGCATGCCACTCATCATAACATTTTGGTTGAGGACATTTGGCTTGACTAGACATTAATTTCTTCCAAATCACACGTGCCACGGACAAATGCCAGCACCGGCATTTTCCCACCTGAACCTGATTTTTCTATCCTACGTACTCAAACCTCCTAAATAATCTCCCAAGGTGGTGACCATGCGTTGTTTTGGGCGTATGGATGTGGACAAATTGCATCATAATGCCTGTTCGGTAAGTTGTTGATGAAAAGGTTTAGTAGTGTTTAATGACGTGGTACTCAGCCTCTACGAAGTGCATGCTCCCATCAAAAAAGTAAAACTGAAACGAAAACCGGCACCTTGGATTACGACGGAGGGTTGTGCGTCAAAGCGTCCAATGGGAGCGGGCCTTTAATAAATTTAAAAAAACCGTACGGCAGAAAATTGGAATTGCTTCAAAGCAGCAAGAAACTACTGCAACCAGATAATACGCAACGCTAAACGCCGACATATCTCGAGTCTCGATTGACGGTTGGCCTGGATGATCTGAACTGAAATTTTTCCACTACGACTCCTCTCAATCACCAAACCACAAGTCATACACCGAGTTACATAGCTGGTCAATCAGTCCCGATATAGATACTTTCAAGTTCTCTCCAGTTGCAACAGAGGAAATCAAAAATAAAATTTAAGCTATTAAATCTAACGCAGTTGGTTGTGGCAGAATAAGTCGACGTATGATAGTGACAATTATCAATTAATTGCTCCCAGTAATTTCCCACAGTCAATTAGTGTCTCTTTCTGGTACGTTTCCATTTGCTTGGCGTAAGGCCCACGTGACACCCTTACCTAAAATAAGCAATGCTATAATCCTATCCGCTTTCGTCTAATTTCTATACTCGTATTCTTGTCTAAGGTACTTGAGGCCTGTGTGCGTGCTGACACAGCTTGCTTCGTATGAACATCGGAACAATTTGTTAAGTCCGTTATATTCAGGTTTCAGACCTGGCCATAACACCACATCTGCATTACTAAAAGTCATTGGAGATATAAGGACGGGGATGGAGGCCACTAAAGAGACCATACTTGTTTTAGTGGACTCCTCCAATGACTTCAATATAGTCAGTCATGATATGATATCTTGCTGTCCATCCTTTCCTACCTTATAATCTCCCCGAAAGCACTGGAATTCTCCACGAATTATCTTCAGGGGCGCCAACAGTCTGTCCGTAGTGATGATTCATCATCTACCTTATTATTTTCTATTTTCATTAATCTCGTGACTTAAAATCTTCGATGTGCGTATCATCTGTATGCGGATGATCTGCAACTGTATGCACAAGCACCTGTAGAAGGTATAACAGCAGCTATCCAAGACGTGAATAGGAATTTAAAAACTTTTAAAAACTGGTCAGCTAAATTCGGCTTAAACGTGAACCCATCCAAGTGTCAGGCTCTTATGGTAGGCAGTAATTTGATAACCAGCAGAATTGACACTGCGAGTCTGCTGCCAGTAGTATACAACGGCACAACACTACACGTCGATTCCTCCCTCGACTGGCGAGTACAAATCACGAACTTAAGTCAGAAAGTCACAAGTAGACTTCGAGATCTGTATCGCCTGAGGAACTTTTTTCCAATGAAGACGTAAGTGCTGTTGGTGCAAACTCTGATATTTCCGCTGATTGACTATGGTGATGTGTGCTACTTTGACCTGAATGCAGACCTTCTCAACAAGTTAGACCGTCTTCTCAATAACTGCATTCGATTTATTTTCAACCTTCGTAAATATGACCACGTGTCCTCCTTCCGTTCCCAGCTTAATTGGTTTCCTGTCCGTCATCGCCGTAAGTTGCGTTGCCTTCCTACTCTTTATAAAATTCTTTACTCTCTTACATCTCCTACTTACCTAACTTCTTCCTTCCAACTGTTATGTACAAACAACAACAGAAAACTTAGCTCTTCGAACAACCGTCTCCTGTCATGTCCGTCCCACAAAACTAACTTCTTAGGCTATGTCTGTCCTTTTATGGAACGCACTACCCCCGAGATCGGGATGAGCACGACCCGGGATATGTTGAAGTCCAGAGTTCGACTTTAACTTTCAGTCAGCATTAATAAGTTATTATTATTGATATAATATATAGTTGTGTTGTTTATATGTATATATATTTGTTTATGTATTGTGCTTATAAGTATGTGTATGTGTATTTATTATGAATGTAATGAATTTTTTAACTATTAGAGGTTGACTGGTAGAGAGAAGTCCGCCATTATACGTTGTGTATGAAGTGAAATAAATAAATAAAAATAAATAATAGAGTAATTAGCGTTTAATTTAAAAATAGTAATTAGGAATTAGTAATTAGCGTTAGATTTCAATTAATTGGTGTAGCAATATATTTCTAGAAATTCTAAAGCTTCGAAACAAAATATCAATAAATCAACAAGAGATTGGCATGTTATTCAATACCACATCGTTATTTTCCTCATGTTATATTTTTTATTGACGTTCGTTTGTCCTGGTTCGGACATGTTATGCGTAGGGATGAAAGTAATGACGTAAGAAAGGAATTATCTATGGAAGTGGATGGCTACAAAGGGAGAGGAAGAC
Organism: Eilema caniola; assembly: GCA_949126895.1. NCBI lineage: Eukaryota > Metazoa > Arthropoda > Insecta > Lepidoptera > Erebidae > Eilema > Eilema caniola. Next base: position 8,430,992 of record OX421472.1, on the reverse strand, counting down.
TTAAAAGGGTGGATGGACTATGTGACAGATGATTTATGGTTAAGAAGGGAGTGAATGTGAGATGACTGCAACATCAAAGAGATGAAGAAACATAAACGTTGCGCCGACCCCAAGTAATCTTGGAATAAGGGCAGGATGATACATGAATGATACATTTTATACACTAAGTTTAGTACTTCTAGCTAATCTGAAGTATTTGAATTTCGAATGTTATATTTTTTTATACGTTGCAATCTTCTTAGATATAAAAAAGAATCGGCGGGAAATCATTTGTCAATTGTCTTTCTAGTAGAAAAGATTTTAGAGCGATGATTTTTCAATTATTTTAAAAGTTCTCTCTCTCCACAAGACTGTGCCGTTCGTCTTCAAAATGCTTTTGAGAGAGAAGCACCTTGTTTGAACACTCTGAGGCGATGGTTTGCTAAATTTTGAGAGAGGTCAAGTTTCTTTACATAACGAATTTCGTGAAGAGCGGCCTTCAACTGCCATCAGCGAATATAATGTGGCTACTGTTAACCGGCTAATTGAAGAAAACCCTCGGATTACCTATGAGACAATTCGAGGGCTATTGGGGATTGGTATGACCCAAGTGAAGTATGACCACGGACATTCTAATGATGTTTATGACATTGTCACAGGAGATGAAACATTGATTTATTGTTTTGAAACCAAAAAAACAGCAATCTTTCCAATGGGTGTTTGAAAATGTGAACAAAAGTGAGGCAGGCGAGAAACATTAGTTAAAATGATTGTGTTTTTTTCTCAGCTACGAGTTCCATTTGCACAATTTCATTCAATTTGTATATGTATATAGAGAAGGAAAACTTGAAATAAAACCCTTTGCCAACCCGTCTGGCCAGCGTGGCAAGAGTAGGCTAAAACCCCTCAAATGGAAAGATGCCACAACAAAAGGCCCCCAGTTCCCCGTGGTCCCGCTATTCCCAGCGGGACCACCGGTGCGGTATATGGTAGCGGTTCGGGTAACGGCGGGGCGGGGGGTGCTAAGAATCTCCGGGCTCCGGGGGCTACCGTAAAAAACTACTACTGGCAGCTTACAACTGTAGTACACTAAGGCTGGACCATCACCTCGCAGAACTCGAGGTAGAACTAGGTCGCATAAACTGGCACATATTAGGGTTGTCCGAGATCCGAAGACAGGGGGAGGACACGATAACCCTTGAGTCAGGCGACCTGTTCTACTTCAGAGAAGGTGATCTGCTCTCCCAGGGAGGTGTCGGTTTTCTGGTAAAAAAGGACCTCATTGGCAGCGTTGTTGAAGTCGGCAGTGTGTCGAACCGGGTAGCGTACTTGATCCTAAAAATCACGAACAGTCGTTCGCTGAAGGTGATACAGGTATATGCGCCCACCTCGCGTTACGCCGACGAAACCGCCGAGGCTGTTTATGAAGATATTGCCAAGGCAATAAATCACACCGCCAAGGCCACATACAACGTTGTTATGGGGGACTTCAATGCCAAAGTGGGAGTACAGGAACGTGGCGAAACGAGAATCGGACCTTATGGGGTGGGGCGGAGAAATCACAGAGGGCAAATGCTAGTCAACTTCCTCGAATCACAGGGGCTCTTCTTAATGAATAGCTTCTTTAAGAAGAAACCCCACAGGAAGTGGACTTGGCAACGCCGGGACTCTGTGATAAGGAACGAGATAGACTTTTTCATAACGGACAGTAGGCACATATTTAGAGACGTCTCTGTGATCAACAGGTTTAATACCGGAAGCGATCACAGACTTATCCGAGGCTCTCTAAATATCAACATTAGAGCTGAAAGACTCCGAATGATACGGTCTACTCTCCGACCTATGCCGCTCCAAGTAGCTCTGGGGTCCGAAAAGTTCCACCTGGCACTTCAAAATCGCTTCGCAAGTCTGGAAACCACCAGCGGCATTGACGAGAGAACCGACACAGTGGTCAAAACATTACAAGAAGTGTCTCGAAAGTTGTTTCCCGGAAAACGCAAACAGCAAGAGTCCAAAATCTCTCCTGAGACTCTCGAACTAATGAGAAAGAGGCGTGAACAACCATCCACACAGTCGTCTTCGTCAGATGAAAGGGCCTTAAACAAACGAATTAAAAAACTGATACGACGCGACCTCCGACGCTTTAAAACTCGCACCGTCCAGGAGGCGATTGAGCAAAATAGGAGGTCGAAAGTGTTCGCTCAGCAGTTTGGGAGGCACCATCTGACGAAACTTAAAACTGTGGATGGCAAAATTATTGCCTCAAAGTTCGGGATGCTTGAAGAGATCGAGAAATACTATGGACAGCTGTATGCATCACGGATGAGTAAGCCGACGGGACACAGTGATGAAGAAGACCACAGAGCCCCGCTCACGCGCCAATACACCGAGGAGATACCCGATGTCGAGCAGTGCGAGATAGAGACGGCTCTCAGGCAACTGAAGAACAACAGGTGTCCTGGTGATGACGGAATTACTACTGAGCTCCTGAAAGCAGGCGGGATTCCAATCCTCAAAGAGCTAGCAAGTCTTTTTAATTCCGTCATCCAACAGGGTCTGACACCTAGGGCGTGGAGCGAGAGTGCAGTGACACTGTTCTTCAAAAAAGGCGACAAGACCTTGCTGAAGAACTACAGGCCCATCTCGCTCCTGAGCCACGTCTACAAGTTGTTCTCGAGAGTCGTCACAAATCGCCTCGCGGGTAAACTTGACGAGTTCCAGCCACCGGAGCAAGCCGGGTTTCGAAAAGGCTATAGCACCGTGGACCACATCCGTACTGTTCGGCAGATTGCAGAAAAAAGTCAAGAATACAATCAGCCGCTGTGTATGGCGTTTGTGGACTACGAAAAAGCCTTCGACTCCATCGAAACCTGGGCAGTTCTAGATGCCCTGCAGCGGTGTCGTGTTGATTGGCGATACATTGATGTGCTGAGATGCCTATATGACACTGCCACAATGTCCGTTCAGCTCCAAGACCAGAAGACGAAAGCGATAAGCCTCCAGCGTGGAGTTAGGCAGGGGGGCAGGGGGATGTTATATCCCATAAACTATTCACCAATGCATTGGAGGACGTCTTCAAGACTCTGGATTGGACTGGGCGGGGTATCAACATTAACGGAGAGTACATCTCACACCTTCGGTTCGCCGATGACATCGTCGTTGTTGCGGAGTCACTGGAAAAACTGTGCGAGATGCTGCACAGCCTAGATAGAGCTTCTCGACGCGTCGGCCTCGGTGTAAACTTGGATAAAACCAAGATCATGTTCAACGAACATGTTGCACCAAGACCGATTGCTATCGAAGGGGCGACGCTCGAAGTTGTCCAAAAATATGCATACCTGGGCCGGGTTATCCAGCTCGGTAAAAACAACTTCGAGAAAGAACTAGCCAGAAGGATTCAGCTGGGCTGGGCAGCATTTCGCAAACTACGTCGAGTCTTCTCGTAGGGGCGCAATGCCTCAAAACAAAGGTCTTTGACCAGTGCGTCCTACCTGTTATGACTTACGGTGCCGAAACGTGGACACTAACGGTAGGGCTAGTCCATAAACTAAAAGTCGCGCAGCGGGCTATGGAGCGAGCTATGCTTGGAGTTTCTCTGAAGGATAGAATTCGAAACGAGGTGATCCGACAAAGAACCAAAGTTACCGACATAGCTCGCAGAATAAGCAAGCTGAAGTGGCAATGGGCTGGCCACGTCTGTCGAAAGGACCGATGGCCGTTGGAGCAGAGCAAACGAAGGGTAGGACGCCCCCTAGCCAGATGGCCCGATGACCTGAAAAAGATGGCTGGGACGGACTGGATGCGGAAGGCGGAGGATCGTACGAAATGGCGCACATTGGGGGAGGCCTATGTCCAGCAGTGGACTGCAGTGGGCTAATTGATTGACATTCAATTTGTAAACCCAGGGCGTTAGAAAAGGAAAGACGATCAAAAAACCGCATTCTACTACATCATGACAATGCGTCTTCACATACGGCAAACAAAACAAAGTCATTTTTGGCTTCCGAAAAGTACAACCCTGTGATTTCTGTATTTTCCCCAAAATCAAAGATTTGATGAGAGGATTCACCTTTACCAACTTCAAAGAGGTAGTGATACTCGTAGCGTTCATCAGCACATAGAAATATGGCTACAGATCTGTGGTCCTCCTGTTTTAAAAAAATGGTTCGATTGCATGAAAAAATGTTTAAAATGTAAAGGTGAGTATTTTGAAAAGCAATAAACATAATATTTCGGTTATAACATTTTTCCCGGCAGAATAGAATTTGGGCCACCCCTTCTCTTCCCATGTGGTGTCGTACAACTCGACTGATTAACTTTAACATCAGACGGACATGTACAGCCCAGTCTCAGCCTCAGATGCTTGGCTGGAGTCAACAATAGTGCCCGGAATACGGCAATAGGCTCACCCCCTATTATGTGGGACCGAATACAGATTGGTGAAATGTGGGTACATGTATGCCCACATGTATGCCCACATACATACTATGTATGTATGTACATTTTTTTTAAGTTACTCAAATCTTGAAGTGTGACCTACGTAATAACGTTATATATAATAATACATACACTAAGGCCATATCCATGGTTACTTCATAAATAACAATAGTTCGTACAAAATCACTGAAAGCAATCATGTACCCGATAAATTTCCTTTTATCAAGGTACTATTACAGCATTATCTATTTATTAACTCGAAAAGGTCAGCATTTGATGTGGAAAATAATCCCTTTACCAATATTATGAAACAGATAATCCCTTATAGGTATAATCCATATAGGTTGATACTGTTACCAACGAATATCAAATTCTGTAGGTATTAGAAAACTGATCTCATAATGCCAGATGTATAGGTAAATTGAATCAGATTTGACACCATTGTAAAATTGTAAGTCTAGATATCACTGTGTAGAATTCCCCATACTAAATGTTTACTCAGTTTTGTCCTATTTTGCGCAAATGCTAAGAACAACTTAAGAACAAAATACAGATATAGGGTGGGTTGAAAGTATGTACGACTTTAACTTGACACTCTATTTGCACTCCGTTTGACACTCTATTTGTAAGTTACGGTATGGAAGTTCACTTACCGCTAAGCACGATAGTGCTTTCAGATACTTAACCTTTAAATGTGGAATTGCATCAAATGTTCAAATTTGAAATCCGTGCTTTTGCAGGAAGTTCATACATTATTTATATCATTTACCTACGAAGAGAATAAATTTTGAAAGATACATTGCACAGCAATAACTACAAAAATGCACATTCGAATCAGCTAAGAAATTGATATTTGCACAAGTAAAGAGTCAAGAGTGAATCTAGTGCTCAAATATTTTTCTGTATATGTGTAAAAAATAAACTGCCTACTGATTCAAAATAATGTAGAACAGTGCAAGTGGCTTAACTCAATATGTGTAGCAAGTTTTTTTTTTATATATCACTGAGGTGGCAGACAAGCACTCGGTCCACCCGATGGAAAGTGGTTACCGTGGCCCATGGACGTGTGCAACGTCAGGAAAGTCACACTCATGTTGACGACTCTGTAAACGTATATAGTTTCTGTCCCGTCAGTGTAGAAGACAAAGTAGGAATAGTGTTTGGTCTATTCCTGCCAAATAAATGGTCAAGTTCCATCAAGTGCTATCGTTCAACAGTATAAAATAGTTTAATTTAACCAAACAACATTGAGATTGTAAATTGAAATTACAAATTCATTTATTAGTAGGCCGTTTTCAACTTGAACTGTCAGAAATTGAATTCGCTTCAATATTAAACTTAATTTGCTCTTCCACTTTATTTGATTCCAATATCGAACAAATCGATTTTTCCGATTCGTAATAAATTTTATTCGACCACGCTCCAGTTCACTCATTGTCGTTTAAATCGGATATTAAATAGAGTTTATTTCTCGTGGAATAGTCAAACGAGTTCAATTTGAAACCCAAAGATTGTTGAAACTGAAATTTCTTTATACTTCACTGAGTTGGTTGTAAATATTGAAAATTAAAAAAGAATGATTGATTTAGGATATCAAAGCGTGATTTGAAGCGATTCTGACGTGTGTATTGTTCTTCAAAGAAGGTATAACTAATTGTTTCGTGGTGAATATCATTTGCCCAATACATACTATTTAAGACATTACAATTTCATTTTTTATTTTTAGAATAGATTCAATTCATTAAAATAATGATTACTTGCAATTTAAATATACAACAAACAACTAGATCATTAAGTACCATAATTATTTGTACTCACCGAGTAAGGTCCTGGGTTGAAGAGTCACGCATCCAGTGTGAATGTATTCTATAAGTTGGCGGAACACGTCAGGTTCAAATTCTTCAATAATCAACGTCTGATGTTGCTGTGAAGATGGCTGTCACAAGTAATGGATTCATTAACTAACATTTTAATCACAAAAACATAATTTGTGGTATTGGTTGCATGTAACATCATTTATTTTCTCAATGTTATTTACAGTGACGAACAGTGCCTATAATCTGAATTTAAATTGTGCGCCGCATAATATCATTCATGAAGTGTAATTTAATAGTCAGAGATTATCTTTAGCATAATCAAATGCACTATAAAAATAAATTAACCCATCTTGAAACGAAAGATATGGTTATAAATTAAAGTGTTAGTAAAATTCATTGAAGTAGTATCAACATCAAGTAATTTAAACATTCATTTCATAGGCGAAGAGATGTATTAAACATGCTTCACAAAATCTACAATAGGATTGACAGCATAAATTAAGCCCAAATTTAAAAGAAAAACAACAATTTACTCACCTATTATACAATGTAAATCAAAACACCGAGATTCCAATAAATCATGCAACACAAGAATTTTGGCGCAACTACTAAAATGTAATAAAAATTGTTTTTAAAAACTTTTAATCGATCACGAACTGAACCTATCTACAATGTGTATTGAAAAGTGAAAAATTTATACAATATGAACACCGAGTACGCAAACCGATAAAATGTGAATCCCTAAAACACCTTTAATTTTTCTTTTACCTCTTGTATTGGTGCCAATTGCTGCGCGAAAGTCGATCTCTGTAGCGAACACAAGTAAAAGTTTAACGTTAACAATTTTCTATTCTGCAATTTCCAGGAATATTTTCCCCCGTTCAATGTTATTTCCTATTGCGAGGAAGTTGTTTATAGGAACAGGATAGCAAAGCATTTATTTTTTGATGGAATTTTTTCACATATTTCCATGTGTACGTTTATACGTTTCATTGCATTTGTACGAATTTAACCGCACTTTGATAATGAGAGTGAGTTCTTTTAAAAAGAGATACATTTTGTAGCGTTAGTAGCGTTAGTGAAGAGAAAATGGGTTTCTACATCAATTCAAGTTCAAACGACCTTCCTTCAAACTCATTGGATTCTATTGATTACGAAGGGAGCTAATGTTTTGATGAAAGTATGAGATACATTATATCTTGTATACTACAAAAGAATACGTACGCATTATCTACGAGGGTTATCGATTTACAATTCGACAAACAAACTATTTCATTTGTTTTCTTGATTTTAATACAATGAGCCGCGTCTTTTAACTTTCACTAAAATTGAATGGCAAGTGCTACATTATATTCAAAGTTAAGTAACAATAATTTTATCAAAAGATACAACTCATTGCACATTTATAACATTAATGTTATCCATCAAGATGGTAAGATCATTGAAAATAATGATTTTATCTCCAAATTTTTCAGAATGGGATATTCAACATTTAGCATTCTCTTGCAATCCAACTAGTACCTAAGCTTTATTTTTTTATTTACCTGTTGTGCAGCATTTTGAAGATTCAGGAGTGGCTCTGAAGATCTTTTAAGGAACAATCGTAGTTTGTTCTCTCTGGGAGCAGGTTCTTTCTTCCGCTGAGGACTTGGAGCTTGATAAAGCATTTTTTGAAATACCCTAGAGATACAATATTCTAAGAAATTATTATGGCAAAGATAAAAATATGTTTTATTTACAATGTCTGGTGGTGATCTCAAACTAAAATAATACCAGCATTAAGTAAGAAGAGCTTCACTGAAAATTCAAATTTAGTATATTATTATTTGAATAAGTTATTTATTTTATATTTTAAAATATCAACTAACCTGCTTCGGGCCGCTAGCACAGCTTTAACCGCGCACACCGGCTCCCTGGTATCTCCAACCAGGAAGGTGACGTCACAAAGTTCAGGCATAGAAGCAAGGAACTTCATATCGTCAGCCAGCCCAGTCTTGTTTTCAAAGGTGTTGAGGTCAGGCTCGGCCTCCATTGCTGCTAACGCCCCGCTTCGCATTGACGTCTGGACAAAATATAACAGCTTGAAATTCCGTAAAAAATAGCTTATGTTGTTAATTCTAAGTTAAGTAAAAATCCCGTAAGTTAAGTAATAATGTTAATCTTTCAATCTGCTGTTTTCGTTTAGTGGTCATCACAAGTACAAATGTTCCTTTTCTTCCTAGACATAATTGCTTACTTAATTAATTATACAAAAGAATAAATTAATCTTATACAAAAGAAATTAGTGATTTTACATTATGAACAGAAAGTTTAATGTGATTGATACTTTAGGCATTACGAACGGTCTTAGACTATAAGATAACTTACCATTAGATGGTAAGTTATCTTCATATAAAATATAAAAAATCAGTGATTTTACATTATGAACAGAAACTTCAATGTGATTGATACTTTAGGCATTACGAACAGTCTTAGACCATGAAGAAAACTTACCATTAGATGGACCCAACCGTTTGATAAATCATTCAGTGCAATAAACAAAATAATAAGCTCTCATAGTTTTCTTTCTAAATTTTTTGAATCGTTTTTCTATAAAACAAACTTCAATATTGGTTCAACATACAAAGTATCATTCAGTGCAATAAACAAAATAATAAGCTCTCATATTTTTCTTTCTTAATTTTTTGAATCGTTTTTCTATAAAACAAACTTCAATATTGGTTCAACATACAAAGTTTATTTACAAGGGTACTCAATTAGGCGTAAACTGATTTGCTTTGAAGGAGGATAATTTGGGTCCGAAACGTTAAACTTGACAGAACAGTACTCTTCACCTAAATGAACATAGTTGAGAAGCTAAAATTAAAGGCAACATTAACACAATTAATATCTAGTTATTGAACAGTCAACATCTATTAGATTCTTGGTACAGTTTGCTAAGGGTTCATGTTAATCAGACTATCCCGGATTTATGTATTTGGCTGCTAAGCTAAATATAAGAGGGTATCGTTACAGCGTATACGTAACTAGGTTCTCCTAACGACTTAGCATGGAAAATATCATAAAAATTCCTCAGTGGAGAAATCTTCCTTAGTAGAACAAGTTTGATATTGAGCTTTTCCAAAAAAAAAAAATATCTAAAGAAAGAAAAAACATTTTAGAGATTATTATATAAATAGCTTATGACCACGTTTAAAAATCTCTAAATTTGTTACTTTCACCTTCTCAATTTGAAACTTAAAGCTATAAAAAGAAAATAGTCTTAGTTATTATAATTTTTTTTTCATACTCCGCTGCCATCACACATGTTTAATGAAAAAGGTGATACAAATATTACTATCCAAGTCTGACAAATTAATAAATGTCACGTCACTGTATCCGGTAAGAAAATGTAGTTAATTTGAATTTAATTATTTATTTGTACTTTTTTATAAAATAAGTTGAATAAGTAAATAATTTATTGTTATTATTCATATACAATGTTGGTATTATAATCAATAATATTATACATCACACGAACTGCTCGGATCTTAATAAAAATAAACGAAATGAATTGAATCGACTTTTAATAAAAAAAATAAAACACGACTACCATGGGGATACAACATGTATGCTAATGTGACCAAATAAAAGAATAAACAATTTAGCTTATTTTGTAGATCATCAAGGTCATTTAATTTGATTTATAGATTTGATCTAATCCTTATCTCTTATATTATTATACATCTTTTGATTTAAACTCTGCATCACTAGATGACGCGAAAAAAAAAAAACAAAAAAAAATCGAACCGTAATTTCGAACAGGAACATTCCTCAAAGTAATTTATGTACTGCCAAGGGAATTTTGTGAATTCGATAGTAAAACCAATATGAAACTGAAATATGGATGGGTCGTATCGCGGTATATTAATTTTTGAAGAATTTTCAGGGCATTCCGGAATATCCTTGTGAGTTTTATTGATCATTAAGTTTATTACTGCAGCTTTCGCATACGCGAACATTATTACAAAATTCATAGAAAAATTAATACCTTTATTTTTATGATTTTGTTCTCTTTGTTTGAGTAATAGGTACCTATTGTAGTGTCTTTCAATTTCAGTCGGTATAAATATAAAGATGAATTGATTTGATTTATTTTTCTTCTTAAGAATTAAGTGGAAATTTCAAATTGGTCATGTATGTTCATTTTATAAATACCAGAAACAGTTTAAAATATTAGTAATAATATGTAAAAAGAAAAATATTATGCAATGTGCGATGTATTTAATCTATAATATATACTCGTAAGTACTCATAGTGAATTTGGAATAAAAATTAATCTAAGATGAATTAAAGGAGTGTAGTTCGAATAAAGAAAACCATGCATTTTCATATCAAAGACAAACATACTGTTGAGGTTTGCACATTTACTGTCTGCTAAGAACATTCTACTAGAAAATAAAAGTGACATTAATATTTTCATTTGAAATATGAGAACTATTACAAATTTCTTATGAATTTGCACTTTTTTAAGTATCCTCATATCCTTCATCCTTCTTATCTTATAATTATGTCTATGCTATTGATTTGGATTTAAATTCATTGAATTTCAAAGTCTTCATAATACTCGAGCAAGGTTGTCCCTCGCCTTTATGAGAATTTTGTGTGTTTGATCTCATCCTTAGGTCCATTTAAGTCATTGAAGTGGTATTATTAGGTATAAGTTTCAGGATAATTATTATATTAATCTTGTCTTAATAATTTTAATGCCATTCGTATTTTTAACTTGATACTAAAACCGATATAACATCAATTAAAGAAAAACAAGATTTAAGAAATAAATCCAATGACATTACAAACACAGTTATTTTTAAATTACAACTTACTTCATCTAAACTGAAATGTCTAGTGACTGTGATGTCCATGTTAGATTAAAAAGTAATTGCTGCTCTGAACTTAATTGAGTTTTGATATTAGTTCGCTACCGGCAACCGTTCGGCGCGACGTTCGAGAGACGACTGATAGGAAACGGAAGTGTTGCGTGACTTCATCCAGAATAGAGGTGATGGTCCAAGTAAAATAGGATTTAAGAAGGTTCGTTATATAAAATAATAATGAATCAGTAGTAAGAAACCAGAACAATGATAATAACAATTACCTCAGTCAACTGTTGCATGGACGAAAGTTTATAAATATTCTAATACTTATAGATCAATTTGTATCGATCTTTTATGTTTGTATCGATCGAGATTAATACAGCATACAAAACAAACCTTTGTGGTTTATGGAATGCTGACATAACTTGTATTCTTTGCATGCTAATTTTAACAGTAAATAAAAAATTAAAAAATAAAATAAAATATTACGCTTAGTAACAGGATAAGTTAAACTAATAGAAGTTAGAGATCATTTACTACTTTTCTTCCTTATGTCTTTAATTTTGTCTTAGTAAGAATACACCGTTCACCTGAGTAACAAGGGAAGTACTAATGGATGTATGTTCCTCAAGATAACAGGACGTCGTACTTAAATTCTTTGAAGATTTCCTTTGACTCTTCCTTTGTTAGATGACAAAGACTCACAATAAAAGTAAGTACATCTATATGAGTGTGTATACCGCTATCCGACACAACATTATTTTATATTTAGGTAAGGAAAATTGTATGTAATTGCATTGTTAATTTACTAATGACGGAATATTAAAAAGTGGGCTTAATTTCATCAAAATGCACCTACTATCACTGAAAGAAATAAAAAAATCATTAAAGGTTCAACTTTGAGACAGCACTTAAATAAATATTGACAATATTATTTTGCTGATTGTTCATGTAAGCCCCCAAGCAAAAAATTACAATTGAGCATAAAGGAACCATCAGAAGAATAATATTTCGGACGTGCAGTCTATTGTAGACCATATTACTACACGAGAAACCTTTGTTTACATTGACCAATATTGTGAATCAAGCAATCGATTTAATGTAGGCACGCACACTTAGCAAAATTTTAAAGCAAATCGAGAACGTTTGCCAATTATTATTATTTCTTAAGCAACTGTAAACTATACAATATTGTTCGTTACAATGATGTTACATTTCTTAACAATAATAGCCTTCAGTTTGGGTTACATGTTTTTTATATCTCGCTTAAAGGACCCAGGAATGTAGGAACACAAAAATATGTGCGTTGTTAAAGAACCCCAGGTCCCTATAGGTGCGGTAAAGAAAAGATTTATTTTTATTATTTATTTTTTGATGAGTTTTATTCATATTTCAGATAAATAAATTTACTAAGACCCTACTAATATAATACATTATCAAGTTTTACCATGATGCTGGCCAACTAGCAGAATTCGTAGCGCATGTGATGATACGGCTACGAACTAGTTGACTACGACTAACATTTTAATGAGATAAAGTTGTTTGATTTGCTACGAGTAGGTCTACGACGTAGTCCGTCTTTGTAAAGTAGGTGTATAGCATAGATTGATTTTACGAATAATCGCTTTTAGTTTATTATTTGAGTAAAAAAAGCATTAGATCTAACTAAAAATTTATGATAATAAACTGAACCCTTACCATCCCAGTATGCTTTTGTAAGTAGTGTCAAACAGACTCATTTTATTAATGTAAGGTATAATTTTGCTGTTAACGTTATCATAAAAACTAAAGTATTTATTTTTATGACTTGGACTGTTATCTAGTTTATCACTAATGTTTTACTAATCTAAATGTGCAGTGAAAATATTTGTATATGTATTATTTGGAATTAATTCACGAAAATCGTACTTCATCAACCCAGAAGTGTCCGACAGACACATTAACATTTTTTTCCTATCGAGTGTGAAGGCAGATTGCTTTTATTTAAATTTAGTTACCTACAATCTTATGGTATCGGGTAGGCGATAACGACTGCCAGACTTTGTTTATATTATAATCGTATCATACGTACATATACAACAAAAATATATTGTGTTTGTCAGACACGTTATTGTTCAAACGCAAAATGGTGTCTGCGAGACACTTGTGGGATGTTAAGGGTTAAATAATTGGGCGATAAAATTCTGCCATCTCGATCGCATTATCAATATCTTTGTTGAGATCGTTCTTAGTGTAGGAGAACATAGGGGACATGAAGGCAAGTGCAATATGAACTACACCGGGGCTCTGCAGTCATATAGTCAAACCTGGATCTCGCATTCACCACCTGCATAGATTTTATCGAGGTCTTCCGTTTCTTACCCACGAAACTGTACCCACAAGCTAAAAGAATAATAATTCCGTTTTTTTCCTACTGTGTAAGTTCATTACGAATTTTACCCTGAAGTATCGTAGACCGGCCGACCAGAGTGCATAACCTATTATGAGACCTCCATACCGGTCATCAGAGGTTCTTTATTTATTTTTAGTTACATTCTCTTACTTAATCTAACACACCTGTTTTGCCGGTTTTACATTCAATGTGTTATTATGCGCCAGCTGCTTTACAATTTAACCTGGTTAGATTATAAGTTTGTTTACGCAGTTATTCCCGGTACATGGACCACAAGTTATCATATTATAAACTATAATCCCTGTCCATCAATAAACTTTCTTAGTTATCATTATCATACTATCAAACAAGCGCTCGTAGCCAGGTGCGCTCACTGACCGGTAAGCGATCAGTGGGTTAAGCTACCGAAAGGCGCGGCTGCCTTTGGATGGGCGACCGCTTAGTGGTATTTCAACTGAGCGCTTCCGTGCTTCGGAGGGCACGTTAACATTCGGTCTCGGCTGCCACAGTTGTTAGGTCAAGACAGAAGCCTATATAGGCGACCCGAACAACTCTTTCTGTGATTGACCACTAACCATAACTTATGCTGGGAGGTCAGACGGTAGTCGCTCCCAATTATAGCCGAAACAACTCGCCACATCAAAAATCATCCGTACCCCCGGTCCAAAAAGTGAAAACTTTGGATGCAACGGGGATTTACGCTCGGTTAATGATACTACTAAAACTTACATGACATACGTGGCTCAAAATCTGCCAAACCAATATAACATTTCAAATTAATTATAATGATAAACGATCTGCCTAGGAACGGCTTAGCTATCCTCACCTAATTAATGAGGACGGGACGCACGTCCCCATAGAATATTGTTTACTTACTCGCTTGTATAGGACACGCGCATTGAGCCATGAGCGTTTGTATCCCCTATACTCAATATTGATTTTTGCGACAGTATCTGAACGAACTGTCAACATTTTTTTTAAATTGAATGAAGGGACACACCTTTTATAATGGTGCGTAGCGACTGATGCTGTTCACAATGTGTTACATATTACAAAGCGAGCATTCGTGTTGACTGTGAGAGATGCTGTAGTGATTAAGTAAGTTAATACATCGCAAGGTTAATTTATACACGCTAGATTCACATACCAGGACGTGTAACCACTTTTAACCTATGACATACATTACCGGTAGTTGTAGCCCTAAAAGTTCATAAATCTGATGTAACTAAAACCTCAAACAGGGTTGTGGAGTTTTACTGGCAGTCCCTTTACAGGAAATATCTAAGTTCAGCCGTAGCTATACCGAACGTCGACCACCATCTACTGTTACACTACACCATAATAGCACCAGTTGGTTAGCACCTTTAAAGTTCGTTAGCTTTTGCAGTTCGGCAGCTATGAATACTTTATAATACTACAAGAGATAACATGTTTAACTCTAAAATAGTTTATGAAGTATAAAGCATACAAAATAATCTTGAACATCAAAAATTTTACGATTAATAATAAAATAACATATCTCACACACACACACATATTTACATATTTATAAATCTTAACTATCACATTCTAGACCAGATTTTATTCACATTACGATGAAAAACTAAAAAAAATACAAATTTAATTGATTAATACAATTAATAAGAAGTATCATATTATTATTTATTAGTTTAACTGTGTTAATTTTTGGATCAACAAACTTTACTGCAATCAACAACTTTAATGCCAATAATAAAATATTGCACACACACACACATAAACATAATATATGTGCAGTAAATGATGTAAGATGATGCCACATTCTTATACGTCTTGTAATAATCAATCGTATTTTGTTTGATAATTAGGTAATTCACGTACTCATCGTAACAAGAGTTGTAAATGAAATGTTCGTGATACAAATTTATTTACCGTCATTCTGTCTACTATAAGCCAGATGTTCCACCCACGCAGTTTGTCTGGAGTAACGCCCACATTCAACCATCTTACATATATACGTTTGTCATCAGATAACTATAAGCAAACAAAACCTACCTGTTGATGTATCACCTTCTGCACTTCAATGGAATAGTCCCTTGATTTATTCAAACGTGTGGATAATTACACTCAATGAAAAATATTTTATCAATTACACACCAAGTATACCGGATAGTACGACTGAAAACCGCAATGGAGTCAAAGTATACTAAATACTCTAACGAAGAAACTACAAAAGAAAAACTAACTATGAAGTGGAACTAGTAGCACGATTATAAAGCCATTTTAATAGAATGCAAGACCTATTATTGAGGCTTGACAGATTTTGGTACTTTGGAGTACACAATATACATAACAGAGACTGGTGGTGATACGCATGCGTGGTATCTAGAGCGCATGCTCTGCGGTGATATCAATATGACGCTGTCGCGACAGAAGGTCGTTACTCAATGGGTGAAGGTGAAATTCATGAATGAAACAAAACTAGCAAAAGCCGTAAATTTATAACTAAAACAAAATTTACAATTGTTTGTAATCTGAATTATTATTATTATTTTCTTTATTAATTTTAAAAACTTACAAATTATATTTTTAAACACATATAGAAAAAAAAACAAACATCTATTTAAAAATATAAAAAGTAGTGCCCCACCGGTATCGGGTCACAAGGACCAAGCTACCGGTAGTTAGGGCTCCAGAGAAAGGAACTTCCTCACGATGCGCGCCGTATCAAGGAGCACTGCCTTCTGCATCTGGCCCTTAATCCAACCGTCTAATTATTATTATTATTATTTGATACACTAGCAGCTCTACGATACACACACAGCTGTATATCTCGGCACTTGTGTTCTTAATTATTTAAATGTTTGTCAAGTCTATTTTTGAAACAGTTCACTGTTGGAGTACTTATTACAGTTTATTTTAAGATATTTCATAGTCTTTATTTATATTAAGTAAACATTTTGTGATCAGAATATAATAGTGCATGGACATTTTAAAAAAGTGTTAGGTACTAAGAATTATACTACTTTAAGAATATGTAGTACTTTTTGGTACAAGTTTAGTGTGTAAAGTTGGTGATTACCGCTGAGGTGCCATTGAAACCCGAGCCGTTAGGTGAAAGTCTTAAGAGAGCCAAGCACGGTAATCATCAATACTCACGTGTATTATACGTTGCTTTTCAACGCTCTTGTGAATAAAATAATATTAAAATAGATATTTACCCTTGCAGCTTTCAGGTAGTAAACTTTCCATAACGTTTAAGGTCTTCACATCAATCACATCATATATCGAACATTGTACAACATAAATAATTTTCTTCATGACTAGTACTTGTAGACATTTTAATTAATAATAAATAGTGTTAATAAAAAAATTAAAACGAATTATTTCTCACAAAAGCGGGCAAGATAAATTTGTTTTGATATGCGCGCTCATAGGTCGGCCACAGAATAAGGAGGTTTCTTTTTTAATTTGTCGCGGCTTTTAAAGTTTACACAAAGAAAACAAAAGTTATATACGTTAATTGATTAAAACTTTTATTTATTAAATACGTACAAGTAAAAATTTTCTATTTAAATACGCATTTGCATGAAATAAGCAAGTAATAAGTAAATTAATTTATTTGTACTATTAAACACGACTTTTTCTGTATCGAAACTTTTTTTTAAAGAAAAAAGCAACTACTACTACTAACTAACAAAAAAATCTTTACCTCACTTGTGAACTATAAAAATCAAAAAACCACAGTTTGATTATGAAGTCTTTATGTGCCTAATTGTGGTGAAATTCGAGCCAATTAATGAGCAAGTGTGTTGAAAAATATATTATATACTGGTACATGGAGGCCACCAAAATCTTTGGAGCCTGACACCTGCAAGGTGATACACTTGCTGATTGATGGACGTGACTGTCTTTGCCGTTTAGGTTTAGATGGCAGTTGCTTACATAAAAGCCAAAATAAAACAGTGTAAGATAGGATTAGGCAAGCAATAACATCTAAAATGATAGACGGAGTGCAATAATAATTATGAATGGTAGACATCTGTGGCATTTAATGCAAACTTCTATCTCTTCTAGCTATCGAGATAATAAAAGTGGGTGCCTGAAAACGGACTACAATTTTCAAGCACCCGCCTAATCGTGAGGAGGAGAGTGTTCTCATTTTCCGCACCCAAAAAGCCCGTCTACCTACGTTTGCACACTAGACATTCCAGTGAAATGTAATAGATGGCGCTACATTAAGAATACCAACACCAAGTCTAAATAGGATACAAACTTTGCCAAATAAGATTTTGACAAATATAAATGCACTATACATTAAAACCAAGTTCTTGTAAAAGAAAATGCAAAAAAAAAACATTTTCTCAAACAGTTCAAATAAAGCTATCAAAACCATAAAAGCAAATGAGAAATCTTAAAACTATCTCTTAAGTACATAACATAAAACCTAATTCAGCTGTTTAATCAACGTTTACCTAATGGGTAGCAGCTGAATTTAATTCTCGGTGCCATTTAAGACAATCTTGAAGGGACCGTTGTACGTAAGCTATTAATTAGAAGCATCAGCGTGGAATCTCATACGATTAGTAGTGTAATGGAGCAAGGAGACGGGAGAGACGTTGATGTATGTACGCTTAGACGTTTGTATTGTCTAGTAAATGACGCGTTTTCTTTATATTCATTGTGTGTTCCCTTTTCGTGGACTGTAGATGTTTTGGTATACAGTATTTTTTGAATTTGTTTTTAATTTATTTTGCTGTATCGGATGATTTTGGCCACAGTTTCGATAGCAAAATCGTCTGGAAGCATTATATTCGAGGAAAAAAGTTCTTTTTTAACCTGTGCCCAAAACGACTATAAAATCAATGCGTATACAAATATTACAGTTTTTTTACAATTTTAGTTAAGACTCGTTTTCCCTAGTTAAAACTAGTATAACTAAATGCCTTTGTTGGCATTAGTTAAAACTAAGAATCTCTCTCTCAGAACTCAGAACTCAGAATGGAACATCAGTTAAAACTAATTCTGACTAGACAAAACATGTATCTCCTAAACCAACGCTTTTTCCGAAGCGAGTTACTTATTTTTTTCTAGCTTAACTTGAAGACATAGCAAGCCTGCAAGCCGCGGCAGTGGCAGCTAAACACCATTTCCGTTCTCATTTATTGTGTGTAAATTTAAACAATATGATGTTAATACCAATTGTGACTAGGTATTTATAGATTTAACATTTAGTAAAACTAGTTTTAACGGGGAAAGCGAGTTCTAAACTAAAATTGCGTTTTAACTGTAACATAATTTACATATAGAAGTTGTTTTACAATTTAATTACTGCTCATAGCAATAAAACTGAAATTGGTAGTAGTTAGTCTAGTTTAGTTTAATCCTTAAAATGTACAATGTCTTAACAATGGACGTTAAAATAACATTTCGCACACAACTATCCTAAAAGACAAAGCTAACATTTACTAAACCCGTTTCCAACTGAGTGCACTCTAAAAGTCTATTATCATAGGAGAGGTTTACTGCAGATAATTTAAATCCCTTCCCCAGAAAACTATCCGATATACTGTTTCCAGCTTTTTGTGTCTCTTCCCATTGATGCAACGGGATCATTAATTAAGATCGAAGCTGTGTTATGTTTTTCTAATTTAGGCCAATGTATTACTTTATTTTAATCAATGGTAAAAAAAATATGTTTCATAAAGTGTTACGGGTAGTTAGAGCCCTATAAAGTTCAACAATTGGTCTAATTATAATACTTAGATATCGCCAATGGTTTGTGGAGCTCAGATGTCAGTCACTTCATGAAAAATATCAAAGAATAGATCGGAAAAAACGGCTGGGGTGGTGTGGGACTCCGAGATGAAAACTTCGGACGTAAGTGGGATTGACGCACAATTAAATACGAAGTTGCATGAAATGAACAAATAATAATTACATTAATATATTCGTTCTATTAAACACGATCTTTTTGTATCGATTTTTTTTTAGAGTAATGCAACTCTAAAAATAATATAAACAAGTCGTTATCCCACTCGTGATTTAATATCAATCAAAAACCACAGTTTGATAATAGGTATCATTATGTGCCTAATTTTGGTGAGATTAGAGCCACATTATGAACAAGTGAAATGAAATGTTGTTGCATTGATGAATTAATATAATTCAGATTATCTAATCTATCTAATTACTATTGTTTACTTTTAACATACAAGGGTTGACTTGTTGCAAATTGCAAATATTGCTTTTGTTCTGAATTTCTCTTGAACTGAAAGTTCATGATCGAAAAACGCAAGCGAAACTAGCTCTTCCGACAAATACCACAAACGATTTAAAATCTTTTTCAGCGCAACAGTATTTAAAAAAAAAAACTTTTAGGTCTTTTAGAAATTGTAAGTCGTTTCTTGATGCTGACTAACTGGTGGAGGCTTGAAATCAATTTTTGACATAAACTATTACCGTAAAAATACATATTTGTCTCACAGCCTTTTCGTCCTTCTTCGTTAGCTTCTACTGATGCTAAAATGAATGAATTTTTGAACAGTACAAAGCTCTTTCCATCTATCTGGCTCAATGTAGAATGTTCTGACGACTTTTTCAGGAACACCTATAATTGTGTGATGGTACGTCGTCTAACGTATTTGATTTAAATATTAAGTCAAAAGTGCCAGCCCCCGCTCTTTGGCGTGAGTGCTCCGCCAGCCGCACAGATATTGAGGAATTCATCCAAAGACAACAATTCGCCTACTGGTCTCAGCCATTTCCATAGACAAAGGAATTAACCGCAAGTAAAAGAATTGGACATGAAATACAAAAAAAAAAAAACGATTACGTTGATAGCAGTTACTTGACTCACATACATTCGATCGTACTTTTGAGTTAGGCTTACATCATACCGCACTGCCGACACTTAGACCCCCGAGAGGCTCAAGTCCCCAATCTCCAGTGTGCCATAACTAGTGTTCCGTCAATTTGAACTTTAAGCCAGCTCTTGCATGCTGTACTCATCTGGGACTTTAACCTCAGCCCCTTCAGGTATGATAGGACTGGTGTAATAGAATTTATACTATGGCTGAATACGGCCTAAATGCGATAATTTGCTCGTAACTCATCCATTCGATTTTCACTATACATTCGTCCTCGCGTAGCACCGCCTCACTAGCAGGTTACAGGCTACAGGGGCGTCGTCAGCCTAGGCACACACAAAGGATAACCTCCAGCCTCTGCTAAAGCATATGTTTGCCAAGCTCCTGGTCCGAAAACCATGACTCGTTACGTGGGACATTCTAATACGCGTCGAGGGCAAAGGTACCGCGTAACATTTATCAACGAATCCCGCGATCATAAGAATAACGGTAAATGTACACAATTAAATAGCGTCACGTAAGTCAGCTAAGAATAATATTACACATACAACATATAAATACAATATTAACTAAATAATGGTATGAAAGTAACTCACCACGTCTGTCCAGTCAGTAGGTAAGAAACTATTGTCTATACGAGTCTCACTTGCACGTAAAATGTTATATAGACACCTAAATTAAAAATTGATGAATCCAGCATTTAAGCTGTCTTTGAACACTTTTGTAAAAAAATGACAGCTGGTAGTGACCTCTAATTCTTAACATGATCACAAACAAAAACCTGTATTTCATATTTAGAGGTATATAATCAAATGAGAAAGCGCGCCGAATATAATTCGAAAGTCAGAAATAAAGACCACCCTAATGAATAGGTGTGTATATTATTAACCAATCCACAAGCGAAAAATTTCCAACTATTCCCAATTGCTAGTCATAACCTTGCAGTATTATCACAAATAGCGGTGTCTAAAGAAGATTGTACCAATTTTTCTGTCTCGAAATTCAGAGTTCCAGAATGCTTTATAAAAAACATTCACCGGGAAGCCTGCCTTGTTTGGACTGCCTGATGAGTTGTTTGCCTTGTAAACGAGACCCGTATTTATTAAATATATTCGTTCCTTTTATATCGCGAGTTCAATGCGCATCCTCGACAATTTTGGAACTTATTTTTGTTTTTGACGTATACAAGATATTTTTACAGGGGACGCATTTATTTTACTTGA
Source organism: Eilema caniola (assembly GCA_949126895.1). Classification (NCBI taxonomy): domain Eukaryota; kingdom Metazoa; phylum Arthropoda; class Insecta; order Lepidoptera; family Erebidae; genus Eilema; species Eilema caniola. Next base: position 8,409,440 of record OX421472.1, on the reverse strand, counting down.
CAGAAAAAATTGACTTACCTATATAAAATTAAAGCTATTTAAAATACTGTCGTATCTCACGAAAAGGGGCGTAATTGCAAAAGAGTAACTTTTCAGGAGAAGCTTTTTTGTGTTTATTAGTAAAGAGAATAAAGATATCGATAATGTTTTGTTTTAGTAACTTGTTTTAGCACCCTGTAGTTAATTTAGAACTATTTTTCGGAATCAACAGTAATATATGAATCAGTTATGTCCCTTAATTCCTTTGTAACGGACTGCAGTTGGTAAGTGGAAGTAGTTCACAATTAGATGGGTAGATGGAGCTAAAATTCAAAATTCAAAAAAATGGGTGTGGTATTTAAGAGGGATGTTAGATGGCGCTGCGATTGAGCCATTTCCTTTATTGTAAATAATTAAATTCCATGTTTGTCTTATTGGTAGCGAAATAACGTAAGATTATCCGTAAAAAAAAAATTGAAATAAGATTTAACATCAACTGCTACTGATCCTGCGGTTGATGTAACCAGGAATCTCTATTGGCTGCATTTTCTGTGATATTGCGCTAGTCGCGAATTCTAAATATTAGTATACGAATAATTAACTGGAAAATTAGTTAGACATTATCTTGGATTATTCTTATTCCAATCATATGAATTAAGGAGTTTTTATAAAAAAGGAGCAAATTCGCTGAGGCGGCTTGCCGGAAATAGCTCACGATTGGATGAAGGATGATGTGTAGTTCTAGAAACGGCGAGGTTGGTTTAGAGAAGGGAGACCTCGCCTTTAAAAGATGGATTTTCTGGAGGCGGGGCACTCTTTTTTCGTCATTCATTCGATCCAGATAGCTAAAAGGGGTACGGCTCGGCGGACTGTCTTTGTAAGTTATATATTTCTATCGTTGTAAAGAAATAGTGTTAAATTCCTTTTGTGAATTATATGAAATTGTTGCCGGTGTTGTGTAATAAACGAATTACTAGCTATCTTCGTTTAACGCGAACAGTTTAGAGTTTTTCCAATGTACCGCCGAGAGTTTTATAATTCTGTAAAAATTATAAATTGTCGAAATTTATTGTAAACCTTGGGGTGTGGGGTAGTTCTCGCGTCGAATATTGGGATGGGTCGCGATCGGAGCAGGACCTGGGGCCTTTGCGAAAATGAAGACACCTTACATTGGGCAGGGATAGTACGTGTAAATGTATGCGTATTATTACTGTCTTGTGCTGTTGAGTCTGGCAGTGCATTCGTAAAGTCCTTACGGTCGTTTTATCATCTTTATTATGTTGAAATTGTTGAAATTAATTGTAAATCTTGATTTTGTGTGTGGTTGGGCGTGATACGTACAAGGGTGCGCGATTAAGATTTGTTACGACTAGGGCGTGGGGTAGGCTAGTTCTCGCGTCGAATATTGGGATGGGTCGCGATCGGAGCAGGACTTAGGGCCTTTACGAAAATGAAGACACCTTACATTGGGCAGGGATAGTACGTGTAAATGTATGCGTATTATTACTGTCTTGTGCTGTTGAGTCTGGCAGTGCATTCGTAAAGTCATTGCTGTCGTTTTATCATCTTTTGTTATGTTAGTAGTTGAGGGTAGCACTGCGGTGTTTTAGCTAGTTCTCCCGTAGGAAACCCATGGCGATGTGCCTGGTTATGGAGGGATACCTAACGGTGGCAACAACTCCATATTTATCTGAATAGCTAGGGGCCGGTAACCTTTGAAGCGGGCGGCATTCCGATTTTACCTGTGGAAACGGGATCGGAAAAGCTTCCTGAATGTGGGTGACTGTTTGTTCTGTGATGGGTAGGTACCGTCGAAGTGGAACCGTCCAATTGGGCCTGGATCAGAACTTACAGAGCTCGCAGTTCAGTCTTATATATCTATTTATATATACACTAACTATTATCTCGTTAGGGTTTCAGTTCACATCCCTGAGCTTCGGCTCGTGGACTGGAGCAAGCACACAGTTATGAGGATAGGCCAGTCAAGCCTAACTAGCTTGCACCCATAGCAGAGCAGGAGTGTTGATGGAATACCATCAATACATGATAGGCTCACAACACACCACACGTTTAAATGTAAATAAGGTGACGTTACACCTAGTTTTGGTTGAACAGAAGTTCTAAGTTGGGGGTAGAGTAGGCACTCACACAATGGGAATAGGTTAGGAAGTGTATTAGTAAGGACTAGTATTGTAACGGTTCTGAGCTAATCGGGCCTTTGCTTGGTGATGTGACATATCATTCCTTGGTGATGCTTGTGATTGATTTAGTTAAGGCTTTTCGTGCGTTAATGCCGTGGTGAAATCGTGATTTGAGTAAATTGTATACGAGCTATCGTGTTGTATATTTTAGTAGGCGTTCGTTGTATTCGGATTAGACCTATAAGCGAGCCGTCGTTGGACCGCGTTGCTAATGTTCTACTTGCCTAGCAACTGACTTAGTATGGTCTCAATGAAACTCAGATTGGTGGCATAACATATTTTAAATCCACCCACATCATAATTAATCAAATTCGTAATGGAAATTATTCCGAAATGAGAAGTTTGTTTGACTGATCTACCAATTGACTTTGAATAAAATACTATGCTATAAATAATACTTATTACTCGGAGCGTCGTAGCCGAGGAATCATTTTGGCGAGGTACATCTAGCTCACCTTAGCAGAGCGCTTTCCTAATTTGGAACTTGTATCGAACCTTAATTGATTTGGGCAATTGACCCTAGATATGGCTGTCTTCTACACCAGGGACACTATATCGATCTCGTTTATGCACGTGACAAGTATGAGTCAGTTCTGACATGTTAAAGATCCTATTTTGGACACAGAATCTCATTTGATGGATTGGTCATCAGACCGCGCTACGACATGAAACTATTCATTGAATCTGTACTAGTCATACTATGTTTTGACAATATTGTGAAAGAAATAATCTTATTTTGAATTAGAATTAATTGGCAACGCCTTTCTAATTCAAGTCTAATTAGACGTATACATTTGTCTGGATTCAGATATTGGGGGAGGGAAAATGCGAGTCGGCTATCCTACTCTCTAAAGGCGCGTAAGTTCCATTTGGGGCTACGTGCTTACAAAAGGATAGAGGGGGGATATTTAAAGTTGGTAGTATCCCACTGCACACGGCGATTGGTGGAGCCTGTGTCAACGGGGAAACAAAAACTAACAAATTCAAAGTATACGCCAACGGGGAAACAAAAACTAACAAATTCAAAGTATACGCCAACGGGGAAACAAAACTAACAAATTCAAAGTATATGCCTATGGGGAGCAAAAGTTATTCGGGTTGTTTGCCACAGTAGTAGTGAATAGGGCAGTGTTAGGCTTGCAACACTAAGTCGACAATGTAAAAAGTTAGATCAATAAAGTTATTCGGGTTGTTTGCCACAGTAGTAGTGATTAGGGCAGTGTTAGGCTTGCAACACTAAGTCGACAATGTAAAAGGTTAGATCAATAAAGTTATTCGGATTGTTTGCCACAGTAGTAGTAATTAGGGCAGTGTTAGGCTTGTAACACTAAGTCGACAATGTAAAAGGTTAGATCAATAAAGTTATTCGGGTTGTTTGCCACAGTAGTAGTGATTAGGGCAGTGTTAGGCTTGCAACACTAAGTCGACAATGTAAAAAGTTAGATCAATAAAGTTATTCGGGTTGTTTGCCACAGTAGTAGTAATTAGGGCAGTGTTAGGATCTAGTACGGTTGTAGGTTGCTTGTGAGAAAATTATTTGTGAGAGACTCATTCATTGAGAAATTGTTGTACCTTAACATAAATCAGTTAAAGTAAGTGGGGGTAGAATTAAGTAATTGTATAGTAATGTTTCATTATATAAATACCAGCATTCCTAGAACTCTATAGGATCCGGGATATGCGGGCTCATCTAGGGTCTCCTCTGACCATTATACGATCATTGGCCAAAGTAGAATTAACAATATAGACGATTTATTTAGTGTGGTGAAATGCGGCGGGTATGACCACCGCTTTATTACGTATTGGTGCTGTGACGCAGGATCACGGTACAATTTGGTCCCGCGTGACCAGGGTATTACATCTTGGTGACGTGATCTAGGACCGGGGTGATTACAATTTGGGGCCGTAAGCCAGGATTACACGTTAAAATTTGATGACGTGGATCAAGACTACACACTACAAGTTAATGCCTGGTGGCCAGGACGACACCACAATTTGGTGTCGGTAACCAGGATGGTAACATTTTGTCTGCCCGGGGATAGGTTGGAAGGTCAGGCGCCAGTACGATTTGGAGCCGAGACCTGAGATCAGAGTCTGAGACAATTTCGTTGCAGTGTTCGGGATAGACACTATATTCTGACCATCGGTCGTTGGCATTGTGTTTGTTTGTTGTGGGTTAGTTGAGGGTAGGAGTACGGTATGTTGCATACCGTACAATTTGTTGCTGTATTATAGGTAAGGGTCTCTAGGAAATTATGCTGGGGTGAATTTAGTGTAAAATGAAAAATGGTGAGAATAATAAACAATGGGGGGTCGTAAAGTCTGGGTTAGGATGTTATCAGTCGAATTGTTGGGGGGTCGATATTAAGTATCTTATAGACTTGAGTAGGTCGAACTCGGGAGAAACATTTATTGAATTGAAATACCTACACATATCGTTGGAGTGCAACATTGTATGACAGTGAGGCATCCCAACCAACAGTTAACACTATAATGTATTATTTGTTAACTTATCGTGTATATATAGTTCCGGTTATGAGCCGTGAGTCTTAGCTGAAAGTGGTGTTCAAATTTATAAGTAAAAAGGGAGTTTATAGTGATTGTATTGACGAATCGTTACGTGTAGTGTTCTTTGAGTGTTCGATCAGTGATAAATATAGTATGGATAAGCCGAGCAGGAAAAGGCGGGCGCCTGCCCGATATGGGGAAAACAGGACAAGTGAGCAAGGGACGACTAGTCCTGTAAGGCAAACTACGACGCCCAATGAACCTGTACCTACCACATCTAGGCGTGTGAGACGGACAATTGAAGCTAGAAGGAGACCGGAGGGGAGAAGTGTGAATGTGAACACTTCTTTAGCTAACCTTCGGTATAGGAAGTTGAATCGTACTATAGAAGATTTAGCTGCGAAATTGGAGACGTTAAGGGCTGAGATGAGTGAGGCAAGAGCTTCCCCAGCAGACAGAAGCGGAAGTAGTCGCGAATGGGGGGCAGTGCCCACAGAAGCGTTGTCTGTGGTTAGGGAACAGGCTAATCCGGAATTGAATCAACAACTACATACAGACTCTCCTAGATTAAGGGAAAATGGGGAACCCTCGATCTTCGTAGAGTGTGTCAACTCGGAGTTACCTAGAAACATAAACTACCATGTGAGAAATGTAACGTTCGAGAAGCCCAAGTTCGGAGACAAAGTCGATGTGCATCCGGTGACGTTTTTGGAAGACCTAACAACATATTTGGGAAAGGTCGGTCGGGACGGCAATCAATTAGACTTGATACAAGAATGTCTAGTGGGTGAAGCCAGAGAATGGGCAAGAGTTTACAAATGTCGTTGGAGCGTATTGCAAGACTTCAAGGCGGACTTTTTGGCTACCTTCTGGGGAGAAAGCGAACAGAACGAATTACGCCGGTCTATAGTGCATGGAGTTTGGAATAAAGCGGAGTCGCCTACTATGTTAGGCCATTTCCTAAGATTGACCGGGAAGGCTCAGATGCTAACTTATAAGTTTTCCGAGAAACAACTGATTGGGGACATAATTAGGCAGTTTCCGAAGTATGTGCAACAGGGATGGTATACGTCCAAGCTGAATAACATCATTGAAACAGCGGAGTTTTTGAGAGGGATGGACGATATAGCTCGGCAAGAGGCTGTATCAACTCCAACCTCTGGCGGCGAGAAGAGGATACCGGAGAAAAGGGCTAAGGATTCTCGTCAGGACTATCGCAGTTGGCCTAAGCCAAGCAAAACTCGACCGTCTGGTGAGCAGGTGGCAACGGTAGTGCAGAGTGATACATCGGCGTTAGCGTCACCCGCAGGTTTAAACTAGTAGAGGCTGGAAGTTCTGTTCCCGATCTAGCCTCAGTCACAGGGAGCGCAGCGTTAGATATGATGATCAAAATGGGTTGGAATCCAGGGCTAGCTTTAGGTAAGGTAGGAAACGGTATTAGGGCGCCGCTAGTGGCGAAGATGACTACTCGTGGTATACGTGAGGGATTGGGTTTTGGAACAGTAGAACCAAAGAGTCTCTTTATCGATAAACAAATAGTTGATGTGATTAAATTAAATATTGAACAGAAACTTTTGAGACAAGGCGATCCTGTGTCGATAGAGGCGGTATTTGATGAAAGGTCTACAGAACGCGATGAGGGAACCTTTAGTTCAGAAGTAATAGTGCATATTTTTGATCATGAGGTTATAGGATTAGTGGATACTGGTTGTGATATAACCAGCATCTCAGAGGAATTCTGGGATGTACTGAGGTCGGATAGGAGTCGCGAAATTCCGTGGATGCCGATTAGACCCTTTAAAATTAAGACAGCTGTGGGTCATAGGAGCGGAGAGATTAAGAAAATAGTTCTATTGCCTTTAAAGCTTAGTTAGTTCCAGGCCTAGTTAATTCGTTGATTTTAGGATTTGATTGGTTAAAGGGGAATGAAGTAACTATCAACACGGGAAAAATAGATAGAGGTTTAGTTCTGGATCAGGCAGGGCAAAGAGAGGTAATACCGTTTTTAGAGCAAGTAAAGGGATCCGACCTAAGGGAGAGTGAGGAATTAGTATCAGCCATGGATAGTTGTAGCGAGTTTAATGATCTAGTCTGGACAAGTCTAGAGACCGGAGTTGCTATAGAGACAGAACAGAGGAATAGCTTGCTAAAATTGTTACATAAATATAAGGGTGTGTTCACTTCGCGTTTAGGGAGAGCGAACTGCTATCAGCACGAGATAGTGATGTGTTCAGATGTACCTATTGTTAAGAAAAATTATCCGGTGCCATATGCTTATAGGGGGAGAGTAGAAGAAAAGCTAAGGGAAATGGAAGATTTGGGGATAGTTAGTCGATCTGCAACTCCTTATTGTAGTCCATTGACTTTTACGATTAAGCGAGATGATTCGATTAGAGTGTTATTAGACGCTAGAGAGATAAATAAATATATGGTGGCAGAAACGGAGAAACCACCACTACAGATTGATGTCATGAATTCCTTCCATGGGGCTAACTATATAAGTGTAGTAGATTTGAATAATGCTTATTTCCAAATACCTATTACGCAGAATAGTAAAAAATATACGGGGTTCACCTTCAATGGGAAGTCCTACGTTTATAATGTGTTGCCCCAAGGGTTGAAAACGTCCGTGGGAAGTTTTAGTAGGGCCATGGATATAATATTAGGACATGAGGTCAGGGAATTTTGTGTTAATTATTTAGATGACCTAGCGATAATAACGACAGGGTCATTCACACAACATTTGGAACATTTGGACATAGTCTTAGGTAAATTGCAAAAGGCAGGTTTAACGTGTAATTTAAAGAAATGTGAGTTTTGTTGTAAGGAAGTGAGGATGTTGGGTTACATCATCTCTACTCAGGGATTACACACTGACCCAGATAAGGTTAAAGCTATACAAGAGTTTCCGATACCTAGAAGGATAAAGCATGTGAGGGCATTTTTGGGGTTATGTAATTTTTATAGGAAGTTTATACCTAACTTTAATATTCAAGCGCAACCATTATATAATTTGTTGAAGAAGGGTAAAGGCTGGGGTTGGGGTCAACTCGAACAAAGGGCGTTCGAACAAATTAAAGCTTTGTTCTTAGAAACTATCCAATTGCATCATCCGGATTTTACTAAACCTTTCTATTTGCAAACGGATTGTTCTAAGGTGGGATTAGCAGGGGTTTTATATCAGGTAGGCGATGATGATCAGCAGAGGGTGCTGGGGTTTTATAGTAAGGCATTAAGGGGGGCTCAATTAAATTGGACAGTGACTGAACAGGAGTTCTATTCAGTAATCTGTTGTTTAGAGAAATTCGAAACGTATCTGAGGGGAGCTAGGGTAGTTATTAGGACGGATCATAAGGCTTTGGCATTTGTCAAGACGTGGAGGTTATATAACGCTAAGGTAACTCGGTGGATTAACTATTTAGAGAATTTTCAGTATGAAATACAACATATTAAAGGGAGAGATAATGTGGTCGCGGACGTATTGTCGCGCTATCCTCCTAAAGGGGAACTTTTGCAGGAAGAAAAGGTTAGGTCACCGAGCATCCTATATATGGAAGCGCAACGAAATAAAGAATTACTGAACCAATTAAAACTACTACCTGAATTACAAAGGGCTGATGTAGAGATAAGTAGGTTAATTAATCAGATAAGTACGGCCAGCACAAGAGGAGAGTTAGCGGGTTTGGCGAGTAGGTGTAGATTGATTAATGACGTTTTGTATATAGATAAGGGGGGTGAAAAGGGACAAGTCATTTTCTTACCAAATGTCCTTAGGGAAGGATTAGTTAGGCAAGTACATCTCGAAATGGGTCATCAGGGAGGTTACAAGGTGATAAAGTATATAAGGGATCGGTTTTATTGGAAAGGATTAACTAAGAGTGTGAAACGTTTAGTGAGGACTTGTGACGTATGTCAGTTAACAAAGCATTCTAATTCAAACAAAGTAGGCCCATGCTGTTCAATAATTACAAGAGATATTGGCGATTTAGTGATGGTAGATATATACGGGCCTCTCCCTACGGGTAAATTTGGAATGAATTATATACTCGTTCTACAGGATTCGTTTAGTAAGTTTGTCAAATTTTTTGAGCTTAAGAAGGCAACGGCGGTGGCAGTGTTTAATAAGGCCAAGAGGTTCTTCGACATAATAAAGCCGAAGGCGATAATGTCGGATAATGGTACCCAGTTCACTAGTCGAGTGTGGAAAGAGGGCATGGAAACGTTGGGGGTTAGAGTGGTATACACTACGGTTAGGAACCCACGACCAAATACAGTAGAGCGAGTCAACAGGGAGTTAGGGCGTTTGTTTAGGACATATAATAGCACGAATCACAAAGGATGGGTAAAGACTCTTCCCAAGTTGGAGGAGCTATATAATAACACTTATCATGAAAGCACAGGATTTACCCCTTGTGAGATAATGTACGGAACTTCGACGAGGTTGTCGTTTGACGAGATTATAGGTAGGAGTAATGGAGAACTAGACGTACAGAAAGTCAGGGAGATAGCGCGTAAGAATCTACAAGAGGCTGGGGAAAAACGGAAGGCAAAGTTTAATGGTAGATTTAAGTAATGTAGTTAGTTAAGTAGAACTAGTAAGTAGGATTGATTTAAAATTATATTCAATTAATAATTTAGATCTGGTCTGAGGATAAATATATAAAAAAAAAAAAATGTGATCAATAAATTTGGTGGATAGGGTGAAGCCCATCTGATAGTATGAGCAGTAGTCCATCATGTGAATGAGTTGATCATAGTAATTTTCACTTAGTTTCACATTAGTCACTTTCACCCTAAATTGTTAACGAAATATGTTCTCATCCCGTCAGATGGTGGGGAGCAGGGTGGCTTTACCAAAAAAAAAAAAAAAAAAAAAAAAAAAAAAAAAAAAAAAAAAAAAAAATTAATTAAATATCACAAAAGGAAAAAATTGTAGTAAGGTTCGTTATAGTTCGACTTTAAGACTTAATCAAAATTTATCAATTTGCCACGCGTGGTGTGCAATAGAGGGGGATACTGAAATCCGCTTTTCCTTGCAAAAGCTGGAGCATTCCTAAAATTACGAAACAATAACCATGCGTTTGTATCGGGTGCTGATTGGTTGGTAGTCTGAATGACCATGGAAGTTGGTTATGTTAGAGCGAAAGGAATATTCACGTTAAGGAATGGTCATGGAAAGGTTGTATGTTGAATGAGTACTTGTTTAAATTCAGTGTGAAGGGCCTTCCCAACCAGCACTATGGGGAGTAGAATCGCGAGGCTTGGTTATAGTCTAGTCATTCTGCATGCACCTCAATCGGAATTATGAAGGATTGCTAAGAGTTAGGATAATAGACGGGCTCGAGATTGATGAATCCGAGGTCTAAGCATACCGTTAAGGTACCTTCACACTTCCTCAACTATACAGTTAGGTTATAACGAGCTACACTGTACATGCGCCATTTTCGGGGCAAATGCTTTTGGGTTTCGAGCCAAGTGGGGTGGACCGTTTGCACCTACTATGTTTGACGGCTGTTAAGGGGTGACTTTATTATTGGGGGATGGGGTAATTGGTTGTGGAAGAACGTAAGATAGGTTCGCTCCACAAACTTTTACTCTGAGTCGCTAGGACTGAGCTTGCCTCACAACCAGGCTTTCCTTGCTTTAGACTGTCATGTCCTGGTTCGAGGAGATAGTTTGTGTTGCGGGACTACTATCAAGCTTGGTATCGGGACTGAGAAGTGGTTTGTCTTGATATGGTTAAACTGCACAGACACTTAATGTGTGGGATGACTGGATTCTAGCTAAGGGGGAAATATACAAAAAAAAAGGGGGGCCTGTGGGTAAAGAAGTATCTTCACCTCGATTTGCAGCCCGTGTGAGGTTTAAATCAGGTTGTCTTTTATTGTTCTGTATTAAAATTAGTAGAATCTTTACTCCGGTCATAAAAAAAAAAAAAAGAATGTACCTTCATAAAGATTCGGGGGTCGGGATGTAACGGACTGCAGTTGGTAAGTGGAAGTAGTTCACAATTAGATGGGTAGATGGAGCTAAAATTCAAAATTCAAAAAAATGGGTGTGGTATTTAAGAGGGATGTTAGATGGCGCTGCGATTGAGCCATTTCCTTTATTGTAAATAATTAAATTCCATGTTTGTCTTATTGGTAGCGAAATAACGTAAGATTATCCGTAAAAAAAAAATTGAAATAAGATTTAACATCAACTGCTACTGATCCTGCGGTTGATGTAACCAGGAATCTCTATTGGCTGCATTTTCTGTGATATTGCGCTAGTCGCGAATTCTAAATATTAGTATACGAATAATTAACTGGAAAATTAGTTAGACATTATCTTGGATTATTCTTATTCCAATCATATGAATTAAGGAGTTTTTATAAAAAAGGAGCAAATTCGCTGAGGCGGCTTGCCGGAAATAGCTCACGATTGGATGAAGGATGATGTGTAGTTCTAGAAACGGCGAGGTTGGTTTAGAGAAGGGAGACCTCGCCTTTAAAAGATGGATTTTCTGGAGGCGGGGCACTCTTTTTTCGTCATTCATTCGATCCAGATAGCTAAAAGGGGTACGGCTCGGCGGACTGTCTTTGTAAGTTATATATTTCTATCGTTGTAAAGAAATAGTGTTAAATTCCTTTTGTGAATTATATGAAATTGTTGCCGGTGTTGTGTAATAAACGAATTACTAGCTATCTTCGTTTAACGCGAACAGTTTAGAGTTTTTCCAATGTACCGCCGAGAGTTTTATAATTCTGTAAAAATTATAAATTGTCGAAATTTATTGTAAACCTTGGGGTGTGGGGTAGTTCTCGCGTCGAATATTGGGATGGGTCGCGATCGGAGCAGGACCTGGGGCCTTTGCGAAAATGAAGACACCTTACATTGGGCAGGGATAGTACGTGTAAATGTATGCGTATTATTACTGTCTTGTGCTGTTGAGTCTGGCAGTGCATTCGTAAAGTCCTTACGGTCGTTTTATCATCTTTATTATGTTGAAATTGTTGAAATTAATTGTAAATCTTGATTTTGTGTGTGGTTGGGCGTGATACGTACAAGGGTGCGCGATTAAGATTTGTTACGACTAGGGCGTGGGGTAGGCTAGTTCTCGCGTCGAATATTGGGATGGGTCGCGATCGGAGCAGGACTTAGGGCCTTTACGAAAATGAAGACACCTTACATTGGGCAGGGATAGTACGTGTAAATGTATGCGTATTATTACTGTCTTGTGCTGTTGAGTCTGGCAGTGCATTCGTAAAGTCATTGCTGTCGTTTTATCATCTTTTGTTATGTTAGTAGTTGAGGGTAGCACTGCGGTGTTTTAGCTAGTTCTCCCGTAGGAAACCCATGGCGATGTGCCTGGTTATGGAGGGATACCTAACGGTGGCAACAACTCCATATTTATCTGAATAGCTAGGGGCCGGTAACCTTTGAAGCGGGCGGCATTCCGATTTTACCTGTGGAAACGGGATCGGAAAAGCTTCCTGAATGTGGGTGACTGTTTGTTCTGTGATGGGTAGGTACCGTCGAAGTGGAACCGTCCAATTGGGCCTGGATCAGAACTTACAGAGCTCGCAGTTCAGTCTTATATATCTATTTATATATACACTAACTATTATCTCGTTAGGGTTTCAGTTCACATCCCTGAGCTTCGGCTCGTGGACTGGAGCAAGCACACAGTTATGAGGATAGGCCAGTCAAGCCTAACTAGCTTGCACCCATAGCAGAGCAGGAGTGTTGATGGAATACCATCAATACATGATAGGCTCACAACACACCACACGTTTAAATGTAAATAAGGTGACGTTACACCTAGTTTTGGTTGAACAGAAGTTCTAAGTTGGGGGTAGAGTAGGCACTCACACAATGGGAATAGGTTAGGAAGTGTATTAGTAAGGACTAGTATTGTAACGGTTCTGAGCTAATCGGGCCTTTGCTTGGTGATGTGACATATCATTCCTTGGTGATGCTTGTGATTGATTTAGTTAAGGCTTTTCGTGCGTTAATGCCGTGGTGAAATCGTGATTTGAGTAAATTGTATACGAGCTATCGTGTTGTATATTTTAGTAGGCGTTCGTTGTATTCGGATTAGACCTATAAGCGAGCCGTCGTTGGACCGCGTTGCTAATGTTCTACTTGCCTAGCAACTGACTTAGTATGGTCTCAATGAAACTCAGATTGGTGGCATAACATATTTTAAATCCACCCACATCATAATTAATCAAATTCGTAATGGAAATTATTCCGAAATGAGAAGTTTGTTTGACTGATCTACCAATTGACTTTGAATAAAATACTATGCTATAAATAATACTTATTACTCGGAGCGTCGTAGCCGAGGAATCATTTTGGCGAGGTACATCTAGCTCACCTTAGCAGAGCGCTTTCCTAATTTGGAACTTGTATCGAACCTTAATTGATTTGGGCAATTGACCCTAGATATGGCTGTCTTCTACACCAGGGACACTATATCGATCTCGTTTATGCACGTGACAAGTATGAGTCAGTTCTGACATGTTAAAGATCCTATTTTGGACACAGAATCTCATTTGATGGATTGGTCATCAGACCGCGCTACGACATGAAACTATTCATTGAATCTGTACTAGTCATACTATGTTTTGACAATATTGTGAAAGAAATAATCTTATTTTGAATTAGAATTAATTGGCAACGCCTTTCTAATTCAAGTCTAATTAGACGTATACATTTGTCTGGATTCAGATATTGGGGGAGGGAAAATGCGAGTCGGCTATCCTACTCTCTAAAGGCGCGTAAGTTCCATTTGGGGCTACGTGCTTACAAAAGGATAGAGGGGGGATATTTAAAGTTGGTAGTATCCCACTGCACACGGCGATTGGTGGAGCCTGTGTCAACGGGGAAACAAAAACTAACAAATTCAAAGTATACGCCAACGGGGAAACAAAAACTAACAAATTCAAAGTATACGCCAACGGGGAAACAAAACTAACAAATTCAAAGTATATGCCTATGGGGAGCAAAAGTTATTCGGGTTGTTTGCCACAGTAGTAGTGAATAGGGCAGTGTTAGGCTTGCAACACTAAGTCGACAATGTAAAAAGTTAGATCAATAAAGTTATTCGGGTTGTTTGCCACAGTAGTAGTGATTAGGGCAGTGTTAGGCTTGCAACACTAAGTCGACAATGTAAAAGGTTAGATCAATAAAGTTATTCGGATTGTTTGCCACAGTAGTAGTAATTAGGGCAGTGTTAGGCTTGTAACACTAAGTCGACAATGTAAAAGGTTAGATCAATAAAGTTATTCGGGTTGTTTGCCACAGTAGTAGTGATTAGGGCAGTGTTAGGCTTGCAACACTAAGTCGACAATGTAAAAAGTTAGATCAATAAAGTTATTCGGGTTGTTTGCCACAGTAGTAGTAATTAGGGCAGTGTTAGGATCTAGTACGGTTGTAGGTTGCTTGTGAGAAAATTATTTGTGAGAGACTCATTCATTGAGAAATTGTTGTACCTTAACATAAATCAGTTAAAGTAAGTGGGGGTAGAATTAAGTAATTGTATAGTAATGTTTCATTATATAAATACCAGCATTCCTAGAACTCTATAGGATCCGGGATATGCGGGCTCATCTAGGGTCTCCTCTGACCATTATACGATCATTGGCCAAAGTAGAATTAACAATATAGACGATTTATTTAGTGTGGTGAAATGCGGCGGGTATGACCACCGCTTTATTACGTATTGGTGCTGTGACGCAGGATCACGGTACAATTTGGTCCCGCGTGACCAGGGTATTACATCTTGGTGACGTGATCTAGGACCGGGGTGATTACACCTTATTCTCGGTTACGTTTCCACTAGAAAGCGCCTGTTTTTGGTCCTAAAACGCATGGTGTCCTTTTTCATCGGAAATATAGAGGCCACAATCGCCATTTAGCCACTTCTAAATCCTGAAAATGCTGGTCTATGATATCTATTGCTTAAAAAACTGAGATGACTGTTCTTAGCATTTCATGGATTCTCCTTGCGAGTGCCGGGTCCATCGCGTTGCTAAATTGGGAACTCGGAAATTGGTTATGTTGGACTGAACCGATTAAAACACACGTCCTCTCCAGCCCTTGACGTGATGAGAACCCGGGTACGGCTTAAAAAGGGAACCCCCAGGATCCCGTCGGGTTTAGACTACCACCAACGTTTTATCATGGCTGCCACTCTCCCGGAGAGATTTTATCACCCCTCAGTTCTCCCGGCTGCTTCTACCTCCTTCTGCTGGGTGAACGGTCAGCCTAACCCGTTGCCCTCGGGTCCTACCTCATGGAGTCAGGAAGTCTTGGGTTAATGAAATAAATATTAATTAACAAAAAATAACTCAAAACGCTGTTCTTTTCTTCTTAATCTTAAATCTTTGCCTTAACTAATTTAACTAATTGAGAGCAAATAATCAACTTTAGGTAAGATAATAAATAATAAAATAATAGATGCTTTAATAATAAAAGAAGGAAAAAAGCCTCTACTGACTTAAGGGCTCCTAAAGTATAAATAAAATTACAAGTCTTCTTTTTTCAATTTTTACAATAACACATCAAAATCTAACTTGACTTTCGTTTGCTATTATAAAGATATAAACCTAATTTATAATACCAAAACTTACGAATCAAGGCAAAAAAAAATTGGACATAGAATAAAGACACACATGTTTTTACGGCTTCTTCTCTTCCAGACATTTGTGCTTTTTCGATTCCGCGGGATAGTGACCCAACGGCGCTCGCGCCTCTACCCCGCCCCGCACATAGTGACTTTTTTATGTAAAACTTTGCCGCCACGAAATTGTGGCCTTTGAAAAAACTTGAATATCATAAAAGCAGATGAACTTTTTAAAACATTTATAAGACAGGAAGATGCCTAAATGAACGTAGAATATGAATAAATGAACGTAAATAAATGTAATAAAATAAAAAAGCCCTTATGATGATAGGGGCAGTTTTTGTGGGATACGACGATACGTTTTTCTTTCTTTATTGGAAAAATCTATTTGCACGATTCCTCGTACGCATCATTTTTATTAAATATAAAGTACTAATGAAAAAACTATCCACTCTCATGACCCGACATGAATAGATTTATAATAGGTTTATGTTAGGGTACTTGTCATAATGCACAAAGAAATAGGGGGTCCATGTTGGCTCACATAACATTTTTATTCCTATTCTTTTTCTTACCACCGATTTGTGTTCATAATCATCGCTCTTCATAATTTATTTTTCATACTTTTTTATTCATACATTTTTATTACTATTATCGGAACTCATAACAGCGATTATAATTTTTTTATTAATACTGTTACTACCGAGAACCAGTTTAAATCCATATTTTTTTTCAGATCTTTTTCTTGATAACATTCTATTATATTATTAGTCACAGTTCTAACCTAACCTAACCTACTTGTCTGGTAGCATCTCGTTTCTGGTAGCACTTATGATTAAGAAATGTATAAAAACAAATATTAGAATAAAACACATTTATGAATATTATAGTTATTTATTCGAATGATTATGAGTTTCGATCATAAGCATAAACAAATATACTAAAACAAATATTAGTAAAAACTAAAGTGTATGATTTGTGATATTATGAATTTAAATGATTATGTTTTTAACATTTAGTTTAATTTTTTTATGAATAACGATCATTATAATTTTAAATGGTATGAGAGACATTTTCGGACCTCCGATAATAGGAGTTGAAAACTTATGTAAGACAATGCGCACCCAGCAATAGGGGCCCCGTGAAGCGGGTCCCTGTTGACATCCCACATCATATTTTAATGAACTAAAAAATGATTCACCGTATGTTTACTCATTTTTGAATTTTTGCGATTATCGTATAATTAACATTTGCTTTACCTTTGCAGGATGTTGCCTGATTCGTTATTGTTTTGCATGGAATTAATCTAGTGGTGTAGGCTGTGGCTTCATGAAACAGGATTCTGCAAAATGTTACCATTTACCTTTCTTCTTGCTCTGCCGACCCATCAATAAATCCATCTGTTCATTTAGAAAGAAAGAAAGAAAGAAAAATATTTTATTTGTGACCACACACAATGCATTATGGGTACAATAATAAAAAGTGTTATTAATTAATTTTAACGTTACATTGTGCGTAGTAATTTTAACGTAGCATTTAATTAATCAATGTCTTATTATGGGTAGATATATCTGAATGTCGATATCTCGGGTTGCCCATAGCTATTAGTAATACAAGATCATTATTATATGTATTACTAGCTGTTGCCCGCGGCTCCGCCCGCGTGAATGTCGGTTATCGCTTAGTGTTGAGTCAACGCTATTTCTCTACAATAAAAGTAGCCTAAGTTACTCCTTATTACATCAGCTACCTGCCAATAAAAGTACCGTTGAAATCGGTCCAGCCATTTCAGAGATTAACCGGAACAAAAAGACAGACAGACAGAAAAAAAATGTAAAAAATGTTATTTTGGTGTATTTACCGTAATATATTCATATGCATGTAGTAAAAACGGTTATTTCAGTATCACAAACAGACACTCCAATTTTATTTATATGTTTAGATTAGATTAGATTAGGTGTAACTATATTATACCACTATTTGGTCATCATAATACATGCACATTATGCACTAACATAATACATTCTACTAGTTCATATTCCATAGATCTTAGTTCTTAGGTACTATCTGAGCAATCAATCACTCGATAAGCTACCCATACAACGGCACGCAGTCGGAAGCGCCTGTAATGAATGGCTCTGAGATATTACGCGCGTCCATATTAATTCATGACTCTGAGACACTGAGACTGACATTTTGTGATCTTGTAATATAAGGAAATTGTTCCAGGGTTTCGTGATATTATCACAGTAAAGTAGATGACATGGCAACAAAATGTTGTGATGAATGTTTTATTTACGGCCTGACTTTAGTTATTATCATGAAGTTTTACTTTATATAAGCAACTGTTGAGTCGGCCCTTTTTTTTCTTGTGTGTGTTTTTACTTTTTGTGATGCTTAGAGAGAATATACAATGGGAAGGATGTGATAGGGTGTGTATACCCGAACCTTAAGGAAGGGTGCCGACCCTGTTAATGAATAGAAATAAGGACTCTTCAGAAAAGAAAGAAACAAAATTTCTCTGCATAAAATTATAGAGACCAACCATATCATAAGTATCATGACATACCGTTTCATCGAGTGCAAATGTATTTACAGAATAGTCCATAGACTACAGAACTAGTCTACAGAGACTAGATAGGCAACAGAATGTCCCGTAACTAGTATTAACCGCTCAGTACAATAGACACTCGTCATCTTCAGAGACCAGCAGGGCTAACATGCGCGCGTCGTCAAATATCTCGAATCGAGATGAGATATCATCTCGAGTCTTCTCGAGCGAAGTAACGTCGACATATTTTGTCGCGTCAAACTTTTTCAATTGTTGTCTATGGCATACACATTTTTTAAACATTTATCCGATAAAATCGGCCCGATACGGCCATTTGCTCGAAAGCACAGACTAGTTAGGGATGCTAGGTATGAAAAAAAGAGAAAAAATAGTACAAACAATTTTCGACCTTATTGACATGACATGCTATCGATTTTTTTTTCTTATATTCGTGATCAGCGTCATCAATTAATGCGAAAAGACACGTAACAAAGGAAATGTCATTAAGGTCGAAAATGGCTTGCAGTCGCTGTTTTAGTCCAAAATGAACCGAGCACAAAAAATGTTTACACGACATAACTTCTCTTCGACCAAATGAAAGACGGGAGACAAAACATTTTAATTAAAAAAAGAGAAAAAATATTGCAAACAATTTTCGACCTTATTGACATGACATGCTATCGAAATTTTTTTCTTATATTCGTGATCAGCGTCATCAATTAACGCGAAAAGACACGTAACAAAGGAAATGCCATTAAGGTCGAAAATTGCTTGCAGTCGCACAAAGGTACTAAATTTTGATCCAAAATGAACCGAGCACAAGAAAAGTTTACACGAGATAACTTCTCGTCGACCAAATGAAAGACGAGAGACAAAACATTTTAAATGTCAAAATTCGAGTAAATAAGGGCACGTATGTTACAATTTGCGGACACTAAGTAGAGATGATTTCTCGAAGTCGAGTTATGGCGATATCTGACAGATCACCATGAAATTTGCCATGTTACCAACAGTCGATATCGACATAAAACGGCAAAATGCCTCGAGATAGCTATCTCGTGGCGCGCATGTTAGCCCTTCATGCTACCAACAGTCGACATATCGACATAAAACGGCAAAATGCCTCGAGATAGCTCGACAAGTTCATATTAAATTCAGGGGTATATTAGCACTAGTACAAATGATGGTCTAGGCAAATCATTCCTCATCACATATCTAAACTGTGCCCAATTACCTTCGAACTTGTGGTGTAGCGCATCCAACAATGTCAATTATATAATATGTAAATTTCGATCTACACAAACCTTCATTTCCAGCTATTCATAGTTGCCTATAGCCATCTGTTATCCGACGTAATGTTACCAAACTGCGTCACGTGCTCATTACATACCCCCAAATTAAACATAATTTGCTACACGCACAGATTACGTTATAATGCGAGGATGTAATCTAAGTCAGGTGACGTAGAGATAAATTTCGGGTCGTATTAGATGAATAGTGCCTCCCTTCTATCGAATCCCACTAAAAGATGGATTACCGGCCAAACTGAGATTAATTACGGCGGTTTCTATACAGACATCGCAGTCTATAGGATCAATTAGGTATGGACATTATTCAGGAGAGCAGTCTAGATTAGGTTTTTCTTCGGCTCACGTTGATAAGTACCAAATTTTATGTTTAATATACTTTGTATCCTTCAGTTTACTTAGAAATAAATAGTAAATTCTGAGTATCTTCTTTCAGTGCAAATCAATTATATTATTTCTGTTGACCAAAACTTTCATACTCATTGACCTTTGTTACAAATGTTAAGTTTTAATTTTAATATTAGAGAATTCATTTTATTTTATATTAACAATTAATTTTCGCTCCGGGGTAGGCAGAGATAACAGCCGGACATTTACTTCCTAAGCTGACAAGAGGGCGTGAACATTACGTATGGATGATATTAATTTAAAAAGATAGCCGTGTTAGATGTTTTGTTGACAGACATGTAAATTGTATTTAAATTCGCAAAGAACGTATGTAATAAATTCCTGGCAAGAAAATTCCATACGATACTTAAAATATGAGATCTTGTATATTGTTGAAGCTCATATCTACTGAAGTTACATTACTAACATCTCATCTAGGCTAATAATAGGTGAGGTTTTAATTTCGGAATCAGGACAGACTAAGGCTAGAAAGGAATTAATCCTGCATATTTAACTAATTGTTTATGTCATATTATTTTAATAAATCGTGTGAGACTAATTACGGTTTGGATAATATACCTAACCTTGCCTTATTTGACCGAAACAATGTACAATATACGCAAAAACATTTCCTCCAGATGTTACCATTAGACAGTAATTGTTAAGCCAATTCAGAGCTCCATATGTGGCTTAGCAGTTCGGAAAAAGAACAGTCATTAGTTGTCTGTAGTAATGTTACTCTCGTCAATAAACTGGCGTGTTCTGTACATAAGCTGCCTAAAAAGTGATAAATAATAACGTTTTATTTATATTATAACATATTTCGGATATAGTTTTACTAAAACACTTACTAAAATCAACAAAGATTACCGATATTTTGGATAAACTTTTTTGTATCACCTTAAATGGTGTGCTCACCTACAACAGAAATAATTTTAACATATTTTTTATAATTTCGATCACAATAGAAAACTACCATTGCCGGTTAGAGTTCTTGACGATCAACTCATTACAAAGATAGATTGTAATCTATCTTAACTGTATAATCTATTTCTCTTTAACTATAGTCTAGAAAAACAAACAGGCTTTTTTTACCCCCGAAAAACATTCTCATAGATTGCAGGAGCGGGAGCGGGAGCAGAATTTCATGTGGAGCTGCTTGGTAATATCAAGTTTTACATGAAAGTTCAGCAGGCACCATACAGGCTTACAATTATCTTAAACTGCTCACAACTTTGTAAATCTCATGCCATGTCACAGTACAATTTAAAAGTTACATAATAAATAGTAAAATAAAATCAGACATTTGTGCAACATACCGAGCTTAATTACTGAGAGCCAGTAAACCGCGAGCGGTGCCGGGGCACAGAAATTATATGCCAGATAATGGCGTACATTCAGCTACGGCGACATCTATTGTCCCGTTTCGTACATATGCGGATGCACTATGTCGCTGCTAAGTGTAAAATGTAATACATGTTAAAATGTTCTGGGTATTGTTGGTATTACAATGTATTGCATTAAGTGCGGAATTTGCTGGTAGTAATTTTAATTTAGATGTAGTTAAACAGATTTTGGTAAGTACTGTTTATTAGTTGATGGAATTTGGTTCTTATTATAAATTTTATATTTTTATAAATTATAAATATGAATATATAAAATAAGAAAAAAATTCAGACAATGAAAAACAGCAGCGTGGTCAGAAATAATCATTCTGACCACAAAATAGTCATCATAATCATAATCGTAACGGTTTATTTACGAAAAATATATCGGCTTATCTAGAGGCGCCTACCAGTGTTGCCCAAAATCGGACTGCAAGAACAAGAGTCTTGCAGTCTTGGTCTTGGTTTTGCAGTTTTGCAAGACCAAGACCAAGACCACCTATTTTTTGCAAGAGCAAGACCAAGACTGACCCTAGCAAGACTCGTGCAAGACAAGACTACGTCTGCAAGACTCTTGCAGTCTTGCAGTGAAGTCAAACTGAGATTTGAGCATTTTGAACATGTATGTAGGTACTGGGTACCTATTTGATTTCTATACTGACAATGATAGACGGTAGGTAAGGTAGGTACCTACCTAATACTATGCCTATTACTTTTTTTTAGTCGGTATAATGATTTTATACCTACCTATGTTTAGCGTAGGTAAATAGAAAGGAAACTTCACTGACCTCGAATCTAAAGCCCTAGTTATTGAAGAACACAATGCGGTAATAAGTAGTATAAATATGGATTACCGTGACTAAAGTTCTTTTCATTGTACCTATTTGCCGACAATCAGCGCGAGCGGCGACTTGCGCAGTGTCAATTTGAAAGTTTGTGAAGATGTTTGTATTTTTGTTTGTTTGTTACTCAATCTCGCTCTAACGGCTTAACGGGTCTGAATTTGGTAGGTACAGTGATAGAGCCTAGAATAACACAAAGGCTATTTTTAATCCCGGGAATAAGTAGGTTTTCTAACTACTGTAATTTAAATAAACTACAAGTAAATATATCTAAATGCTATGCATGCACCTTTACCCGGAAACATGCACCTATTATTCATAATTATAAACTGAACGGATCTAGTGTTAAGTGATCGTGACTTAGGCCTAACTTAGGCCTAACTTTTGACTTTGTAACCACTGACCTAGTCAGGTGGATACTCACCGGCTCGCTCAGGGGCTGATGCAGAACTCTTACCCAGGGCGCCTTCTCCACAGAGCTAGAGAGGTGCGTGCACAGGGAAGCTAGGGCTCCAATGAAAACAGCTGGTAGTTTAGGTGTACACACATATATTTGATAGAATAGTGTGGTGGTTCAAGCCCAGTTAGGTGATCGTCTATATATTTGAATCTATGTATAAGAGCTCAGTCACTTCATTACAGGATAACTTCAGTGCTTATGAGTTTAGTGATGGTCTTTGTGGCAAATTTTCTTAATTCAATCGCGTCTGGTTATGCGTGTGTGCAATGTAGTGATGGATGTTCCCAAAATAACAAGTCATATATTCACTTCAGCTTACTTTTAATGGACCTCTAATTATTTGAAGAAAGAGGTCGTTATAACCTCAGGGATAGTTTGTCTCGAATTAGTAATGTGCTGACGCAAATTAGGTCGAGTAAGTGCTTCCGACGCGCGTATATGACTGTTAATTGAGTCAATAGTAAGACCATCTTTGCTGCCCAAATCACTCTGGCATTTACGGGATTTTCCTACGGCCTGGCTCAAGGCTTCCACGCATGGAATTATGGGGCTCGAATTCAACTCCTTTTCATCGCTGAGAAGCGGTCAAATCAACACGTCCGAGGACATGGATAATTATATGGCGCACATAGCTGCCTGCCCCAATACCATGGTATAGTTTTATATTATATTTATATATCAGTTAGGGTTCTATTCGGCCGAATAGAGGTCGGAGTTGATTCGATAAGAGAGGAATGTGTGTATTTGATGCCCAGATTTGCTAGCTAGCCGCCGACAACCTTTGCACAGTTCAATTCTGACCCAGAATTGCGGTTTAATTCAGGTCGATCTCAAGATCAACTATTGCGACGGATACACAATGAAGATCCTCTATCGTGTAGATGTCCATTGGGATCCGCACAAGGGAGTGTCACTTGGTCTGCACCCTTAGTGGAGTTAAAGTTCCACACTAATGCAAAATTGAATTCATATAAAATGTGCCATCTTTTGACTATAAGCATTGAAATAACCACTGTCTTGTAAATTATTAACCAGACTAAATAAATTTAGTGTCCAGATTCTGCAGTAAGATCAGGATCTCCAAATCTGTCATATAGTAAATCAATACTTACTAGACTCAATTCTCCATTATTCTCGTGCATTGTATTCAATTTGAGACCAAAGTATTCAAAGTTCAATTAGATATGCAATGTATGCTTGATATAAATTTTAAGACTCTGTGACTGTTCATTGTTATAGTGTCTGAGTATAGCTTGAGCTATTACTTGACTTCACTAGATAGAAATGGCTTCATTCAGTTAAGATCAGATAGAAGTTTGGCTTTTCAAACTTTAAAATTCAAGTATAGAAATCTTAGTTTCGTGTATAAATTCGTAAAATAGCCTGGGTTTGTACCATGGAGTTTTGTGGATGAAAATTGTACTTATGTACTTTATTTATAGTGTAATTCGCATTCTGCGTGACCTTAAGAGCTGAATAATTAACATCCTCTAAAACTCCATTTTACCTTAACCAAATGGGAAGGGACTTAATTTTAGACCATTGAAATTACAGAAATATAAAATTAAGAATTATTTATTTCATAACCAAATTGTATCATTATCAGTGGCGAATCTAAGTTGATTATTTAGATTAGATGTGACTGATTAGTGTCACATCTAACCGGACCTTCAGTTCCTAGGCTCGTATATAAGGGAAAACGTAGGCCCAAATAAAAAACCCTTATATGCCGTATTACTTATTTCTAGCATAATTATTTACACAAGACTTAGATCTATTTATAATAAAGGAAACATTCACAGTAAATTACACGTTTATTGTGTGTTCGGTGAGATGTTATTCATTTGATGATTGAACTCTAATCTAATCCAGGATAATCTTTAGGCACACTTTTATCAGTATATAGAGATGGTGTCTCCATGTAATTATTCACAGTACTATCTAATATGACCTCTCTTGACTGTTGTTTATGTTTGCAAGAGATCGGTTGATTTAAAGACATTAGATTGTCTGTTATTCAATTCAGTTTTCCTGTATTAAGTTTTTATGTCTGGCTATTGGCTCAGAATATAATGATATATATACATGTGTATGTATACATATATGTTGGATTTGAAATTTAATAGCGACTCGACATACATGACAGTGGTTTTATCTAGAACTAGAATAATATGATTATGTACTCAATTAATCATATTATTTGTTACCAAGCACAATATTTCAAGAAGATTCGTTATTGGGCTGGATTTTAGTATGATCTTCGGATATTTATACATCTCATCTCACACAGACATGATTTAAGACAGTTTATATACATTATATACACATCTCCTCATAACTCTGTTCACCGTTCGTCATAGTCTATTGTATCTTTCATGAATCGTAAGTGCTGAATAATTCAATACATTTAATTAGGCGAATTGTATGGGTTCTAATGGTATTTCTACCATTCTCGTCTCTGTCATTCGACAACATCTTTTCATTATCAGCACAACAATAATTATGATAATTATTATAATTGAGATATAGGAAATTGCTATTTCTATAATTCATATTCCTTATCGGACATTACACCCATTGTCAAATAGTTTATTTATTTATGTTTCGTTACAAATGACAGTTATTTATGTAACGCTGTACAACAATGTACAAAGGTATGAGGCATAGAAATAATTACAATAGGTTTATACATTACCCGTCAATTCTCAGCTTCAACTTTATCACTCCCGCCTAACTTATACAAATTAATCTAATTTTACTTTCACTAGTTAGACTTATTTCTACAGGATAACACTAAGATTTGAATTCAGGGCTAGCATTAGCTAGTCAAAACTTCTATCAGTTTTCTCCAGCGAGCCAAGACGTGCGAGATCTCTAGCGGTTCAGATCCTTGTCCCCGTCTGTTCCTGACTCGCGTGCGCAGCCAAACGCTCCTGGGTCCGCCTCCTGCGTAGCTTTCTGCCAATGAGAAAAGATCAAGCCAGTAAACGGTTCCTAATTGGTTTATATTAGCGTCATGTTGTGATTTTTCCCGCCAAGATTTTAGCGGCAAGATTCCCACGCTGCAGTATTCCTTTTTTTTTTGTGTTGTCACAAATCGTCACAAGTGTTTGCAATAATTTAAACTAAATGTCTCCCTTTTACAAATTTATGACTCGATAAGCATTACACATAGGCGAAATCCCTAGAATTTGTGTCACTTAAGGCCACTCTATTAGTGTAACACTTGGACATTTTAAGATATTAACTTCGAGTACAAGTTAACTTATCGGTTTTGGGTACCTTTTGAAACTCTCTGTTAAGTGAAAAAATTAAGATTTGTTTTGGCAACAAACCATCTTATTAGAATTTTTAAATACTGGCTAAATATCTGAAATAGTTGGCCATCTCACACTCCCCCAAATAGATTTTGAAACTTGACTTCTCCCTTCTGATATTTCATTAAGCAAAGTTTTAAAATATATTTCTCCTCATCCTATTTAAAATAAAATTCTTTCCTTCGTCTACTATACTAATCCTGACTCAATTCTCACGCTCCCCCAAAACTTCACACGGTGAGCTACCAATTCTCACGCCTTTCAAACCATTCTCACAGCATCCCTTTTGTATTCACAACACAGCTGTAAAGTTGTTTACACAACTTTCCTTACATTCAAACCGTTTTTTTTTTTTTTTTTTTTTTGGCTATAGACATTGTCACATGGTACCGCTCCTATTTGCTTCTACATTCCACCTCTTGCCGCATTTATTGGTAGCGTGATCCGATTCAGTATCATGTTGATAATGGTAGCGCTCGTCTCTCCCCCTAGTCGTTCGATCTCGCTATCCGAATTCAGTCTAACACTAGACCTATCTCGTAAATGTTCTAACCTCAGTCTCCGTTCTTAACCACAATTCACTATTCCTTTCACTCTTTCTAGCCAATCACAGTCCAGATAATTTCTGCATGATTAATACAGGTGCTTCTACAATCAAATTATCTAACTTGAATTCTATTAATACCAATCAGTTTGTGCTCTCGCTTCTTCATCCAAATTCGTAGTCAATTTCACATACAATTGTAAATTACACAACAACTTATTAATACCTAATCATCATCATCTGGGATCATCAGCATCTTGTGAATTCATAATACATAATTATACGATAATTCCATCTTAAAATATAATCGCTGCAAGTAAGAATAAACCTTCTGTCCACATTTTAAGGGTTGATGACGGCGTGACTAATTCTTTAAACTATCTTATCGTATTGGAAAGTTTGAAATTGCCGTGATATGAGTAATTTATGATTTTCTGAAACAAATCACTAACTGTCTAGTGTTGCATTATTTATCGTATAGTTCGCTTAGGAAATAGTCCGTTAGCCTACACGCGTCTAATTACACCGTAGGAGGTGTTGGTATATTCTTTTGTCATGTGAGTAAGGTATCAAACAGCATTAATTTATAAACTCAGGTACCTAATTTAACGAAGCTTTGTCCTTCCTTGATCCAATGAAACTTAATTTACATACCTCGTCATATCTGATTCACGTGATTTTACCAGATATTAGGTGGCCCGGCCACCGATTAGTCGCCCCTGGCGAAAGGTTTCTAGTGGTCACGATGCTCAGCTACTCCATTGCGCTGCGAGTTGAAACACGCTGCACTATCTCGATACTGCATAACGCTGGATTTTCATATTCACGAAGCGATGAATCTTCCAAATAACCCTTGACTTGACGTCAAACCAGCAAACACGAAGTCCGGTGTCACTGAAATGTTATAGCACACGAGCAGAGAATTTGTTGCAAGAGAATTCATTGAACCTCCATCTCGATAATCCATTTATATCTAACGTTTTTTTCTTTTTCGCCAATCAAGTTTTAGTAACTAAGGTTGGTAATAGCTAACCATCATAGTTCTAATAGTATCCAATAAACCTTTACCATAGTTGTACTGACATTTTTTTTTTTACTCGCCAGATGGTCAGACAACGCCTAGACCCTTTTTTCGGAGTCTTTTGTAATCACTGTCTCCATTCACTTTTAACTACCATCCATTGCACAATCGTTTCTTGCTTATTTTAAATATGTTATATGCTCACGCTGGTTTATACCAGAATGGGTAGGCAGAAATGTACAGCAGAGAAACAAATAACTTAATTTCCGATCTGGGTGTCGAACCCTCGTGAATAGTGTCTAAATAGTTGAGTCACTGCTGTGCCAATAGGGTAACAACACCCAAGTATTCTGCCGTATTTTGAAACTTCGGGATTCGAACCCGCTATCAGTCTTGTTTCAGGAATATTTAGCAACTTTGCTAATAAGCAAATTCTTAAATTCAGCTGTGTCGCTAAGAATGTTTCAGAAGTGTATATAAATAGATAAAAGAATCTTCAATTTAAAATAATCTACTAAGGAGATTACAAGGGCCATTCATCCAATGTATTATCACAGAATAGATAATAATAGTACTAGCGTAGTATTGTGAAATACAACCTACAGTCTGGGCCTCGAACCCAGTACTATATTATAATAATGATACAACCTATGACAGAGATTATTAATTCGACTAACGCAAATAAGAAATAACCTAAGAATACAGGTAACTTCTTTTTCTCATTTCATAGACTTTAGCCTAGGATCGAACCCAAGCAACTCGTGTACGTAGACCATTATAGTCAATACGAGTCTAAGGTAATTGAGAAAACACCTCAAACACTTCATTGTCCTAAGAATTTAATTCACCCACGCTTTCAACTAAATTATAAACAAATCATTAAATTTCTTAGTCGCGTCCAAAGTATGTGAGTATGGACATAGGATCGCAATGTCCGCACTTTGTTTCGGCCGTCGTTTTCTCTCAAATATAGGTTTGGCGACCGTGGGTTGAATCACAAATGTTGCGTGTAGTTGAAGATGATGTACTAACACTCTCGGATGTAATACTCGCGGATTACTGCGTCATGTTTCCATCTAGATTACCTTCTTCTACTGTACCGCGCGATGATACGCTCGTCGTGTCCTTCTGTCTGTCACTACTGTTTGAGCTACTCAACTACTCTAACTTTCTGTTAAATTCATCCATACATTGTAGTAACAATTCCAAATCCATCGTATTACTTAAAGGTTCCGTAATTCGTTCGTCACTTTCACTCGTTTTCGTTTTTTTTTTCCTCTCCCTGTCACTGTCACTCTCTTACTTCGTCTCTCAGACATCTCTACGACTAAACTATTCTCATACAACTTGCAATAACAATAGGGCTACCCTAGACTTTTGTTTGTTTATTACTTTCGCTTTCGCGTTTTATGTTTACAACAGTGTTCGAGCGGTCATAAATTTGTAGGGAAATTATAATTTGAAATAAAATTGCAAAATTAGAAATGTATAAGATTAGAAACGGGATAATATAATAATAGTCATATCGTCCTGGGTTTTCTTGTCGACCTGAAAGTTCGTATTATATTAAATAAATAATAATAAATTATAAATATTCCACAACATTTCACAGAACGCTATCTATAGACCCTTGTTAAGCATAGCTTAACTACCTTGCGTTATGGAATCTAGAATGCGGATTAACATACTTAGAAACTTTTTTTTTTCATACATAATATACATAGAAACACGCAGACCAATGCAAATATACATATTCATGCATACAAATATTTGCACCAAGCGGGGATCGAACCCGCGCCTCCTGCGTAGCAGCCGCGTTCACTACCGCCACGCCACAGAAGTTGACACTATTCGTCCTTTCCGTGTTGTTACACACAAATTACACATAATCATATAGCTCGTGTAGGTCATACACACAATAATTCACAATAATTCCTGTTTATCAATTGGTCAAGATTCCTGTAAATGAAAGGCTTATTTTACGTCTCGATACACGGTTCTTTTTGTTCTACGTTGTGTTTTTAGTAAGTTAAATTTAATAAATCCAATCGTATCGTTTTTTCGAATACGTAGTTGGATCGCTGGTCTGCGGCACCATTTTCTGTGGTGGTTCAAGCCCAGTTAGGTGATCGTCTATATATTTGAATCTATGTATAAGAGCTCAGTCACTTCATTACAGGATAACTTCAGTGCTTATGAGTTTAGTGATGGTCTTTGTGGCAAATTTTCTTAATTCAATCGCGTCTGGTTATGCGTGTGTGCAATGTAGTGATGGATGTTCCCAAAATAACAAGTCATATATTCACTTCAGCTTACTTTTAATGGACCTCTAATTATTTGAAGAAAGAGGTCGTTATAACCTCAGGGATAGTTTGTCTCGAATTAGTAATGTGCTGACGCAAATTAGGTCGAGTAAGTGCTTCCGACGCGCGTATATGACTGTTAATTGAGTCAATGGTAAGACCATCTTTGCTGCCCAAATCACTCTGGCATTTACGGGATTTTCCTACGGCCTGGCTCAAGGCTTCCACGCATGGAATTATGGGGCTCGAATTCAACTCCTTTTCATCGCTGAGAAGCGGTCAAATCAACACGTCCGAGGACATGGATAATTATATGGCGCACATAGCTGCCTGCCCCAATACCATGGTATAGTTTTATATTATATTTATATATCAGTTAGGGTTCTATTCGGCCGAATAGAGGTCGGAGTTGATTCGATAAGAGAGGAATGTGTGTATTTGATGCCCAGATTTGCTAGCTAGCCGCCGACAACCTTTGCACAGTTCAATTCTGACCCAGAATTGCGGTTTAATTCAGGTCGATCTCAAGATCAACTATTGCGACGGATACACAATGAAGATCCTCTATCGTGTAGATGTCCATTGGGATCCGCACAAGGGAGTGTCACTTGGTCTGCACCCTTAGTGGAGTTAAAGTTCCACACTAATGCAAAATTGAATTCATATAAAATGTGCCATCTTTTGACTATAAGCATTGAAATAACCACTGTCTTGTAAATTATTAACCAGACTAAATAAATTTAGTGTCCAGATTCTGCAGTAAGATCAGGATCTCCAAATCTGTCATATAGTAAATCAATACTTACTAGACTCAATTCTCCATTATTCTCGTGCATTGTATTCAATTTGAGACCAAAGTATTCAAAGTTCAATTAGATATGCAATGTATGCTTGATATAAATTTTAAGACTCTGTGACTGTTAATTGTTATAGTGTCTGAGTATAGCTTGAGCTATTACTTGACTTCACTAGATAGAAATGGCTTCATTCAGTTAAGATCAGATAGAAGTTTGGCTTTTCAAACTTTAAAATTCAAGTATAGAAATCTTAGTTTCGTGTATAAATTCGTAAAATAGCCTGGGTTTGTACCATGGAGTTTTGTGGATGAAAATTGTACTTATGTACTTTATTTATAGTGTAATTCGCATTCTGCGTGACCTTAAGAGCTGAATAATTAACATCCTCTAAAACTCCATTTTACCTTAACCAAATGGGAAGGGACTTAATTTTAGACCATTGAAATTACAGAAATATAAAATTAAGAATTATTTATTTCATAACCAAATTGTATCATTATCAGTGGCGAATCTAAGTTGATTATTTAGATTAGATGTGACTGATTAGTGTCACATCTAACCGGACCTTCAGTTCCTAGGCTCGTATATAAGGGAAAACGTAGGCCCAAATAAAAAACCCTTATATGCCGTATTACTTATTTCTAGCATAATTATTTACACAAGACTTAGATCTATTTATAATAAAGGAAACATTCACAGTAAATTACACGTTTATTGTGTGTTCGGTGAGATGTTATTCATTTGATGATTGAACTCTAATCTAATCCAGGATAATCTTTAGGCACACTTTTATCAGTATATAGAGATGGTGTCTCCATGTAATTATTCACAGTACTATCTAATATGACCTCTCTTGACTGTTGTTTATGTTTGCAAGAGATCGGTTGATTTAAAGACATTAGATTGTCTGTTATTCAATTCAGTTTTCCTGTATTAAGTTTTTATGTCTGGCTATTGGCTCAGAACATAATGATATATATACATGTGTATGTATACATATATGTTGGATTTGAAATTTAATAGCGACTCGACATACATGACAGTGGTTTTATCTAGAACTAGAATAATATGATTATGTACTCAATTAATCATATTATTTGTTACCAAGCACAATATTTCAAGAAGATTCGTTATTGGGCTGGATTTTAGTATGATCTTCGGATATTTATACATCTCATCTCACACAGACATGATTTAAGACAGTTTATATACATTATATACACATCTCCTCATAACTCTGTTCACCGTTCGTCATAGTCTATTGTATCTTTCATGAATCGTAAGTGCTGAATAATTCAATACATTTAATTAGGCGAATTGTATGGGTTCTAATGGTATTTCTACCATTCTCGTCTCTGTCATTCGACAACATCTTTTCATTATCAGCACAACAATAATTATGATAATTATTATAATTGAGATATAGGAAATTGCTATTTCTATAATTCATATTCCTTATCGGACATTACACCCATTGTCAAATAGTTTATTTATTTATGTTTCGTTACAAATGACAGTTATTTATGTAACGCTGTACAACAATGTACAAAGGTATGAGGCATAGAAATAATTACAATAGGTTTATACATTACCCGTCAATTCTCAGCTTCAACTTTATCACTCCCGCCTAACTTATACAAATTAATCTAATTTTACTTTCACTAGTTAGACTTATTTCTACAGGATAACACTAAGATTTGAATTCAGGGCTAGCATTAGCTAGTCAAAACTTCTATCAGTTTTCTCCAGCGAGCCAAGACGTGCGAGATCTCTAGCGGTTCAGATCCTTGTCCCCGTCTGTTCCTGACTCGCGTGCGCAGCCAAACGCTCCTGGGTCCGCCTCCTGCGTAGCTTTCTGCCAATGAGAAAAGATCAAGCCAGTAAACGGTTCCTAATTGGTTTATATTAGCGTCATGTTGTGATTTTTCCCGCCAAGATTTTAGCGGCAAGATTCCCACGCTGCAGTATTCCTTTTTTTTTTGTGTTGTCACAAATCGTCACAAGTGTTTGCAATAATTTAAACTAAATGTCTCCCTTTTACAAATTTATGACTCGATAAGCATTACACATAGGCGAAATCCCTAGAATTTGTGTCACTTAAGGCCACTCTATTAGTGTAACACTTGGACATTTTAAGATATTAACTTCGAGTACAAGTTAACTTATCGGTTTTGGGTACCTTTTGAAACTCTCTGTTAAGTGAAAAAATTAAGATTTGTTTTGGCAACAAACCATCTTATTAGAATTTTTAAATACTGGCTAAATATCTGAAATAGTTGGCCATCTCAATAGAACACAGAGTTACACACAGAGAAATATATAGTTGTGAAGTAGGTAGATACAGGTGACAGAAGGATATGTACAGACAAGTAGGGAGACAGACAGGCACAGAATACAGAAGATGCGTAGTGATAAGTAGGTAGACAGACAGGTACAGAATACAGAAGTGTGAGACAGAAAGAACACACACAGCAGGCACAGATAATAGGCAGATGAACACACAATTTGCATACGAATTTTAGCACTAGCTACACATTAACAGGTACGTGAAATCTAGCACAGGCTACTAAGCGTACTAAGTTTTACAAATGGTACTACACGGCTACGGCTACACAGGTAATAGGCACACAGCGGCAGTGTACTGGCCTTAGGTGATTGCTGGATGGCCTCAGGGATGTTCGGAGTAGACCTTTCTCCGCTATATGCAGCTCACAGCAGCCGATGTACCACGAAGCACGCAGTAGATAAATGTAAGACAGGGCGGATTCAGAGGGGCTCACGAGCTCAGACCAGCGACCCTGTATAAAACAGACCACTCTTAAGCCGTGAATATACATACAGGCCCGTAATGTGTCCCAATAAATAGAGGAATACGACTTACCAGAATATCTGGGAACGAGGTTTTCACCAAACAATTTTATTACGAGAAATAGACACAGATTTTATTTACTCAGAGACAGCTACGAAGATTGAAATAGAAGTTCTCTTGAGGATCGGCGCAGGCCTATTTATACCCGAATCCATCGAATATTCGTGAACAAACCTCAAAATTCTGCTGGTCACGACCTAACTCATTAGCGGCCCATAGACAAGCAAACTAATCAGCCGCTGATGGCCACAGACACGACTAGACCAAATATGACAAACATTTATTATAATTATGACTTGTTCACGAATATGTCACAATTTCTGAGAAAGTAAGTATCATTTATTTATTATTGTTAAATTGTAAATAAAATGATAAATGAGCGCAATTAAAAAATGGATATATGCTGTAGGACACCAGCGCCATCCACCGGTCGAGTGTGAGAACTAGAACACACCTAATCGAAGATTAGAAGTTTCACTGCCAAACAATTATGCCTAGTTCCCGTGAGACACTCTAGGTGGCTCTGGAACAAAGAAATCTATATTAGGAAACAATAAGCAACAGTGAAAAATATCACGTTACAACTTCAAGCTCATATTTGATTAACACATAGATAATATTGTCAAACGAGCCTCCAAGGCATTAGCTTTTATTATGCTATTATCAGCTGATTTTAAAAACATCAAAACAAAAAACTCTATATTGTACGTTCGTCCGCAGCCACCTCGAATTTTCCCTCGAAGTTTGGAATCCTCATTACAACTTCTACGTAGATCGGATCGAAGGCTTTCAGAGGAAATTTTTAAGGTACATTCAATACCGCTTTAAATCGTATCATCAAAATTATACGACACGTTGCAGAAAATTTCACCTGCTAGCACTCCACATTATGTAGGCTCGTG
Source organism: Eilema caniola (assembly GCA_949126895.1). Classification (NCBI taxonomy): domain Eukaryota; kingdom Metazoa; phylum Arthropoda; class Insecta; order Lepidoptera; family Erebidae; genus Eilema; species Eilema caniola. Next base: position 8,375,455 of record OX421472.1, on the reverse strand, counting down.
GCTGATCAATCTCTGCTTTTCGGTCTTGTAAATGGTTCAGTTGACTGTTCTGAGCTATTGGCTAAAATTGGACTATGCGTACATCACTCCTTCTTGAGAAAGCCGCGACTTCTTCATATTCCCATAGTAAATTCCAAATAACGTCAAAATTCTTTTCTCATTAGAGCCTGCAGAGATTTCAATGAGATCTCGCAGTCTCACAACGAAGTTGACTTGTTCAACACCAGTATAACAAAACTCAGAAGGATTATAAGAGGTGCCTTTTTTGAAAGATGAATGAGTAGTATACCCTTTTTTTTCTATCTATTGTTTTTGATTCAGTCCTTGTACTTTTGTACAAGATAATTATGTATTTACTCATAAAAACTTGTAATTGGCCTCCTTGGGGCTACTTTTATGTTTAAATTTTACTGTAATAGCTGTAAGTTTTTCTCAAAGAATAAAATAAATAAATACTTTTTTAATTCATAATCTGTGGGTAGGTTATAGACAGAGTACCTGTAATATAATTTTGTGTGTTCTGTGTAAAAGGCGCGTGTCGCTCAATTGTTTTAAATTACTTATTATAAATGGTTTGTGTTTTAATATTTTTTTGAAGTAAAAGTACTTATCAAAACAACATTCTTTTTTAAACCGCGATCTAGGCCACTAGCCACTATCATTCTGCAAAGGAACGAATTTTTAAAACACTCAGTTCTGGCAACCCGACAATTATTAAGAGAATAGGCAGCTCAAGGTAGGTACAGTCCTACCTACCTACCCAAGTGACACAGGACTCGAAGTCCATTTTATTTATTTAAGCTTTATGTACAAAGGCGGACTTCCATATTGTAGAATGCAAAACAAATCATTATTTGCACCTATCTACGCATTTGTATTAATTCATATACTTTGACCTTGTGGAGGAACGAGATGTGATGTTCCTCCAACACAAAGGGAGGATCCTCCGACCAGGCAAGGTGATCACGCCTGGCGGGCCGCGGCCCAACGAATGTCGTTGGGATGTTCTATATGTATTGTACCGGCGCGGGAACTTCACTTTCACGATGCAGGATTTGTAGTATCGTAGTAGTTCGGCTTGATGTCGCTTATTCCATTGGCGGAACAGTCATCCTCGCTAGTCCCAGTGAGTCGGGACTACCGCACTTGCCCCGCATCTTCGTGACCAGCGGTAGTCCCGACTCACTGGGACTAGCGTGGATGACTGTTCTGCCAATGGAATAAGCGGCGTCCAGATCCGACGGAACGGAACTACTCAAGACTGGCACTGGCACGCTCCTCAAGAGAGCTAAGACAGCTGACTCATCGCAATCAACCTCCGGTCTTGCAGGGGAGTGATGTGGCGCTGGGTACATGTGGTATCGCATTTTGAAATTGCGTTTTTACTGATTATTTAGTATCGAATAATTTTCATTAACTGCTATTAGTGTAACAGTGTTGAAATACAAGGCAGGTTACTAGGTAGGTACTAATTCATTATCAAATTGAATATTGTTACTATTTACTGCAGTCAAACACTAGAAATAGCCCGCATGTTCACCCGCGTGTACGTCGGTTATTGTAAAAAACTAGCCTATGTAGGTATAACTCGAAATACTTATCTTGGACCTAAGTCGCGACAGACACGAGGCCCTGGCGCGCGCGGATTGTTATGATATTATACAATATCGGTGGATTTTTTTTTATCGTAGTACACTCTGCTATCCTCAAAAGACACAAATAAACGCGTACTGCGCGTAAAGAGCATATTTTGAACATATTTTAGTTACAAGATACGTGATGTGGGTTATAGGTACCTAATAGATACCTAATCTCAAGTTTCTCTACTTTATTACGATGTTTAAAATGTAACTCACACTAAGCAATTGATAAGTGCGAGACTAGACCAAGAACGAGACCAAGACTGAAAGTGCAAGAACAAGATCAAGAACAGAACAAGGGGTATCGGTGCAAGACCAAGACCAAGACCAGGGGTATCGGTGCAAGACCAAGATCAAGACTGGCTCACGTCTCGTCTTGGTCTTGCAATGGCGCTAGGCCTACCATCTGAATAAAACCTGCTCCATAAACTTATTTAGTGGGTTAGTTTGGCTTGGGCCTCGAGGATGTTAATAAGGTCTTTTACCCTAGTCAAAAATAGGTACGTGGCCTTTTCCTTACCTTACAGATTATATTTGACTGCAACTACAACTATTATAATACCCGAAATACACGTGCATTCATACACGATGTTCATAATGTCGAGTCGAGTCAAGATAGAGCAGTTTACCAAGGAAATGCGATGCCAGGCATATACAACTTGACGCCTTTGAATTTATGAACGTTTGAATTTTATTCAGAAGTGAAAACCGACTGCAGAGGTGATTCAAAAATATTTCGCATCTAGAATTTTAAGTTTAAATTAGTTTTTGAGGCATTTGGTTTACATGGGGCACATTACTGTAAATCCTGTAAATAAACATGATACTTTTTGACGTTTAAGCGAACATCACTCATTGACATAAAACCACTTTTTGATGAATTCTATCGCGATTTATTTATTATAATTTACTTTTAGCCCGACGTTTCAGTCACCCCGCGACCATGAATGCTGAAAAGTAGCGGACACGTCTGGCTAAAAGTAAATCATCATATCAGCCATACGCAGTCCACTGCTGAACATAGGCCTCTCCCATAGACTTCCAGAATGACCGATCTAACGCAGCCCGCATCCAGCGCTTCCCGGCGACCTTGATGAGGTCGTCCTTCCACCTGGCCGTTGGGCGTCCTACACTACGTTTGCCCGTACGCGGTCGCCATTCCAGAACTCTTTTGCTCCATCGGCCATCTGTTCTGCGCGCTATGTGTCCCGCCCACTGCCACTTCAACGAGCTAATCCGCTGGGCTACGTCGGTTACTCTTGTTCTCCTGCGGATATCATCATTTCTGACGCGATCACGTAGGGAAATACCGAGCATAGCCCTTTCCATAGCTCGTTGAGCGACTTTGAGTTTGTTTAAGAGACCCATAGTGAGGGACCACGTTTCAGATCCGTAAGTCATCACTGGTAACACACATTGGTTAAAGACCTTCGTCTTCAGGCACTGAGGTATGTCGGACGAGAAGACATCTCGTAGCTTCCCGAACGCTGCCCAGCCGAGTCGGATTCGTCGATTTACCTCGTCTTCGAAGCTGGAATTGCCTACCTGGATCAGTTGACCCAAGTAGACGTACTCGTCAACAGCTTCTAAGACTGAGTCCCCAACATGAACCGGTAGAGGCGCAACATGGACATTTGACATAACCTTTGTCTTGTCCATGTTCATCTTAAGGCCCACCTGTTGGGATACTCTGTTGAGGTCTTCGAGCATGGTGTTCAAGTCTTCCAGCGATTCTGCCATAATGACAATATCGTCGGCAAACCGAAGGTGAGTGATATACTCGCCGTTTATGTTGATGCCACGTCCTTTCCAGTTCAGGAGTTTGAAGACGTCTTCCAAGGCAGCCGTAAACAGTTTCGGAGAGATCACGTCTCCCTGTCTAACGCCCCTTTTCAGTTGAATTGGTTTCGTGCTCTGTTCCTGTACTCGGACCGACATAGTGGCGTTCTGGTATAAACACTTCAACACTTCGATATACCGGTGATCTATCCGGCACCGCTGGAGAGACTGTAGCACGGCCCATATTTCGATCGAATCGAAGGCTTTCTCATAGTCCACGAATCCTAAGCAGAGAGGCTGGTTATATTCTTTGGTCTTCTGTATAACCTGCCGCAGTGTGTGGATGTGGTCCATGGTACTGTAGCCTTTTCGGAATCCGGCTTGTTCGGGAGGTTGGAAGTCATCGAGCCTGTTGGCGAGACGGTTCGTAATAACCCTCGAAAACAACTTGTAAATGTGGCTCAGGAGCGTGATGGGCCTATAATTCTTCAACAAAGTATTATCACCTTTCTTAAAGAAAAGGACCACCTTACCCCCGCTCCACACTTCCGGCGTTATGCCTTCGTGTAGGACGGAATTGAAGAGCTTCTGAAGGACCTTCAGTACCGGCGTTCCGCCCGCTTTCAAAAGCTCTGCTGTAATTCCGTCCTCACCCGCCGCTTTGTTATTCTTTAGCTGTTTGAGGGCCATCCTAATCTCGTACAGGCTGATGTCCGGGATGTCTTCGGTATAATGTCGGGTAAGCTTGGCTCTTGGATCTTTAGCCATGCCAACGGGCTGCGTTACAGACGTATATAACTGTCCATAAAACCTTTCGACCTCCCTAAGTACCTCTGCCGTTGTCGTTGCCATGCCACCATCCTCCGTCTTCAGCTTCGTCAACCGGCTTTGTCCAACGGACGCATTCCTTGCAAACACTTTGGACCCTTTATTTCGCTCTATCGTCTCCTTAATAGTTTTTTGTATTATAGGAGCGAATGTCGTGTCGCAAAGATTTCTGTATGCGTCTGTTGAGCTGCCTATATGCCTCAGCGTCGTCGGAGGTCTGTAGTGGCATAGATTGACGTTTGGTCATGAGATCAAGGGTCTGGGTCGAAATTTTCTGAGGTTTTTGTTTAGGGCGAGACCTAAAGAATTTAGATCCCACCGTTTTGGACAGCTTCTACCAGCACGTTGTTTACCTCGTCCACTGAAACGCGATCCTGTAGACAATCGAAACGATTGGATAGTTCGAGCTGAAAGCTCTCGGAGTCCCGGACATCGGCATATGACGGTCTGAGTGTTGGCTTCATCAGACGTGACCTTTCAAGTCTAGGGCTAATATTCAATGTGCCTCTTACGATACGGTGATCGCTACCGGTTTTTACACGGCTGATCACAGAGACATCATTGAATACTTGCCTCTTTGACGTCAAGATGTAGTCAATCTCATACGCCATGTTAGCGGGGCTTAGCCAAGTCCACTTTCTCTGGGGTGGCTTTCTGAAGAAAGAGTTCATTGCGTAGAGACCCTCCTTCTCCATAAAGTCCGCCAGCATGTGGCCCCGGTCATTCCGCTGCCCATATCCAAAAGGCCCCACCCTCAACTCCCCATCGCCTCGTTCGCCCAGTCTCGCGTTGAAGTCCCCCATAACAACAGTGAGATAGGTTTTGGAAGCATGTATGGCCCTACTTATGTCCTCATACACTTCCTCGACCTCTTCATCGGAGTATGACTTGGTGGGCATGTACACCTGGATGACCTTCAGCGAGTATCTTTTGGATACTCTGAGTATCAGGTATACCACCCGACTCGAGATACTCTCGATGGATATGACGTTGTTAATAAGGGACCTGTGGACGAGGAACCCGACACCATGCAGTGACTTTCTGTCACCCTCCCGGTGGTAGAGTAGGTGACCAGACTTCAGGGATGTCGTGCCCTCCCCCGCTCTTCGCACTTCGGACAACCCAACAATGTCCCAGTGCAACCTACTCATTTCCTCTTCCACCTCGAGGAGCCTCTCGTCAGTCCTCATCGTGCTGACGTTGTGTGTTACCAGGGCCAGTTTCCGTTTGGGGTGGTAGCCGAATCTCTGCCGGGGATTCTTCGCACCCCCTGCCCCGCCGTTACCATGACCGCTACCGGAGCCAGGAATAGCGGGGCTGCCGGGGACTAGGGGCCTGGTCTTTTTTTGTCCGTTCATTGGGAGGTTTCTTGCCATACTCGCCACGCTTGGCAAACGGGTTGGCGAGCGCGGTATTTATAAGGATGCATCACAAAAGACGCCGCTGCCCATCTTTTGGTGTTCCCTTAGTCGCCTCTTACGACATCCACGAGAAGAGATGGAGTGGTCCTATTCTATGCCGGGAACCACACAGCACAAAGTAAATAATAACAAATTAATCGTGGTAGAATATGTTAAAAGTGGTTTTATTTCAAAGGTACACACATGATAGAAATTACACTTATCATATGATAGACAATCATACGCAGGACGGGTTCGATCCCCGCTCAATGCAAATATTTGTATGCAGGAATATGAATATTTGCATTGGTCTGGTCGTGCTTTGGAAAGCACGTTAAGCCGTCGGTCCCGGTTGCCATGCGAACATCTATGGCAGTCGTTACGTGTAATTGGAAACCTCAAAAATCTAACCGCGGTTGCCTAGTGGTATGGGCAATGGACTGCTGAGACGAGATCTCGGGTTCGATCCCAAGTTTTCCATGGCACACACCAATGACTTTTCGATGTTTTTCGAAGTTATGTGTGTATTTAAGGTAGAAGTACGTATTGCCGGTAAGGTCCCAGTACCCGGTGACTAGTCAGTTTTTAAATATTTACACCGTTCTACTAATAACAAACAAAATTTTGTGAATAGCAATATTTTCTTAGTAATATTTTGAACAATAATAATGGCAACACTGACCAAAAAGTTTAATGGTGTCGGTACTCTGCAATATCAAAAGTGTCCTCTAAAAAAGTTCTGAGAAAATACGAAGTTTAGACAGTGAACTACGGCATCACCACATCGCATTGGATAGCTCGCTGTGGGTCTGCGGAACGATATCTGGTAAGATTGTTACTTTTTTTCAATATTTGATTAAGTTATTTAGCCAAATAACCTATAAATTGCATTAAATCTAACTATAAAGTGAATATTTTTACATGTCACATCTATTGGTACTCATATACCCCACATGTCCCAGTTCCCGGCAAAATCAAAAATATTTTTACCGGTAACTGGTACAGGCATTAACTCGGTATAATGTCTTGCACCAAAACCCGTTATTGTACCTTATTGCCCTTACACAAGTCTCATTTTCCTTTGATTTAGCTAACAATAATTAGCAAACTAAAACTACCAACCTTCCGAGGGGCAAATTCTCGATATTATTACTATATCGAGACTGGATTTTGAAAAAATTGATATTTAATATGAGAGACTGTATTTTCAACATATTTTATTATAAGAATTGGCCTTCTGAGGGCTTCTCAATACTATACTATTAGACTAAAATACGCTTCTTTTGTGGGGCATTGGTTGCCGGAGGTAAGATTGTGTTAGACATATCCCTCGCATCCCGGCCGACCCAGGGCCATCTCTCTCGATCTGGTCCTCTTCAGGTGTTAGGAACACGGAGTCCTCAATTCACTCCCGGGTATGGGGAGGTGTGCAGTGCGTGCCGTCACCGCGAATTGCTTCTACTATGGTGACAGGCGGCTCAACCCGTCCAACTCGTCTCCCCCATGCACGCGCTCATAGGGGACGGAGGTCATTCTGCAACCTCCTACGCCCGAGGTGCCTCTGCGAACGGGCCGCGGGGTTTGCGATTCTCCTTCGCTTTCACTCCGCTGAGCATCACTTACTTGGATGTTAACTGTTACTCCCAGGGCCGCAACCCGCTGTCGTCTCGGCATCTCTCGCGCCGTGTACTTGATGAGCGTGTGCAGCTCCGAGTCCTCACTCGCGTCGCAATGATGGCACTCGGGCGTTTGCTCTTTCCCGATATAATGCAGATACCACCCGAAGCACCCGTGCCCGGTGATAATCTGCGTTAGCCAGTACGAGAGATTGCCGTGAGGCCTCTCTAGCCGAATGTTCAGTGGCAATAAGACCTATCATGGGGGCTGGCTACTACGGCCTGCCCTAGACATCGCCCTAACCGCACATATTATTTCCAACTTTCTTGATTTATATTTGTTGAACGACGAAGCTTGGAAACATTATTTCCAATTTTTCAGTCAGTCAGTCAAGCACACGGTCCACCTGATCGCGAGTGGTAACAGTGGCCTATGGACCTGTGCAACACCAGGGAAGACACCCTGTTAGAACGTAGGGTTTCTATGCCGTCAGTGCAGTTCCCACTGACAGCACAAAAACTCTCCAGTGGGCTACCCTACTCACCACCGGGAACACCACACGAAATGGGCATACAGGATGGTGGATAAATAGTTAGTTCTAAATTTGGATGTACTTCATGTCGTTGAAATTTCCCCGTGATACGAGTTTTTTAGCATTATAATCTAAGGTGGTTGAACAGGCAACCTACCTGGTAGTAAGAGATAACTGCTGCCGACCTAGAGGGAAGCTGGGAAGGAGGAATGAAAAGAATACCGAAAGTGACTCAGGGGATATTGAATTGAATCTATTGTGTATTCAAAGGTTTGCAGGAGATGTTATTTTTATTACAGGTTCCTGATGGATGAGAAGCAAAATGCGGTATTAAAGGCTATGGAGGCAGTTGAAAAAGGAGCCTCCATTTCAGCTGCAGCCAGGCAGTACGGTGTTCCACGATCAACATTAGATGACAAAATACGGGGCCGCTACCCAGTAGAATGCTCTAAGGGACCACCTACAATCCTATCAAAAGACGAGGAACATCATCTAAAACGATGGATAATTTTCATGGCTGACAGTGGCTTTCCGATAACTAAGGCACAATTACTTGATAGCGTCAGTTTATTAATTAAAAAAATGAAACGAAAGAACCCATTCCAGAATGACAGACCGGGTCGTCACTGGTTTGAAGCATTCATAAAACGCCACCCTGAGGTAGGACAGCGCGTAGCCCAAAATTTAACGCAGACTCGTGCATTAGTTCAAGAATGCAATATCAGGACTTGGTTTCGAGAAGTAAATGATTATTTTTTATCAAATCATTTAGAGGAAGCAATTCAAGATCCCAAAAGAGTTTTCAATTGCGATGAAAGTGCTTTCTTTTTATCACCATCTGATAACCGCGTTTTAGCTAGACGTGGCGCAAAAAATGTATACAATATTATCCCCAGTGGTGAAAGAGAATGTGTGACAGTCCTGATCACAGCGAACGCAGCGGGCGACTTAGCACCCCCAATGGTCTTGTTTAAATTAAAAACCGTACCACATAAAATTTCAAGTTCTGCATCTAATGATTGGGGATTGGGCTGTACACCAAAAGGTTGGATGACAGGCGAGTCATTTTATGAATACATAACCAATGTATTCTATCCCTGGCTTCAAAAAAATGATATTTCATTGCCAATTTTTTTTTTCTTGGATGGACATTGCTCGCACACCACGCTGCCACTAAGCAATTTCTGTCGGGAAAAAAATATTCAGCTGATCGCTTTGTATCCAAATGCGACACATCTTATCCAACCGTTGGATGTAGCAGTATTTCGGCCTTTAAAGAGGATCTGGAAAAAAAACGTTTATGACTGGCGAAACGAGAATAACTTTCAGAAATTAAAAAAAGAACATTTTTGCCCGTTGTTACAGAAATCGCTTAATGAATTGGATCCTAACTCGATCAAAAATGGATTCCGCAAATGTGGGTTATCACCTTTTGACGCAAATAACGTCGATTATTCAAAGTGTGTTATGAGCCACCAAAGAGCAACATCTAAACCAGCTGATATCAATCAGACGCAATCAGAAACCGCAGCGCATTTCAATTTTTTTGAATCAAACATAAAACCTGAACACCTTGAAGCTTTATATGCCAACAAGGGTTCAACATGGAAAGGTGATAAATCGCTAGAAGGATTATTCAATGTCTGGAAAGAAATGTACATTCAAAACAATTTATCTTCAGAGAGATTCAATAACAGCTCCACGTCTTTAACACAGATCTCGGTTCAAGAAACATTAAATATTAACGATTCTTTTGGTGACATTGGTAACTTCACTGGTCTTACAGATATTTTAAATTCAAATGAGGTCAGTGATTTAATTATTAATGACGAAAGACATCTAGAAAATGTAGGGAAAATTGAGGTGTATGAAAATTTAAATGGGACGTTGATGAAAATTACGGACGTGGAAATTCCTTCTAATGAGCTTCGGAACACAAACAAAAGGACTCAGACGGAAAAGCAGACAAACTACGAAGAAAAAGAAAATTCTAGTCCTGAACATGAAAAACTTAAAAGAATATCTCATTCAACCAGTCAAGTATTTCGGACAAAGGGCTCGAAACCGTTATACATTACTTCCAGAAAAACAATAACCAGTGACATTGGGGTAGCAACAGAAGTATCACTTCCTCATACAAAAACCATGTTAGATTTTGTTGAAGCAGGTACATCTTACATGGACTCAACTGAGGAACAAGAACAAAGACAGAAAAACATACTGTCAACTCAGACCCAAGAGTTCTCTAACTATGAAACATTCCACATAACACCTCCAAGTAAAGTATCTTCAATAATTTCAAAAGACGTGATTTCAATAATAGCTGATGATACAATTCCAGAATTACAATTAACGAGTAGGCAAAGCGAAAACATGGGGATATTGCCACAAGTCCTGTTACCTGAACATGGCGACGAACCGAAAGTAACCAAATATTATGGGAATCTAGTGGTGCCAACCCCATTTAAGGACGCGTTATTTTGGCCTGAAACGCCAAATCTACAAGGTGCAAAAAGTAAAGTCAAGGTGCCGAGCGTCATAACATCAGACAGATGGCAAATTTTTACACGAAATAAAAAAGAAACAGCAAAGGATAAAACTAAAAAAAATAAAAAATGTGTGAACAAAAAACCTAAAACAAACCTAACAATCCAAACAAACCCGAACAAAACAAACGTAAAAAGTGAAGACTGGTTTTGTCGCTTGTGCCAAACTAGCGTAAAATTGGATATGATCCAATGTGTAAAGTGTAAGATATGGTATCACACGTCATGTGCTGAGGTTTCGAAAAATCAATTAACGTTTACTTGCTTGTATTGTCACTAAAATACAGCCTAGTAAACGTTAATGAGTAACACCCTACTTAAAGTTTAATCTTCAATGAAAATGTTTTAAAATACATTCCAAAGTTATTCATAAGACCAATAACATTATTTTCTGTTTGAGACTCATATTTAAATGTTGCTAGTTATTTTAACTTATTGATCTCATTTAATCCTTCTTTTGTTTTTCAATTTGTTGCTCAGCGATTTGCTCACAGTGTACCTAGTTATGTACGAAGTTTTTGTTAAAAACTTATTGATCTCATTAATTTAATCCTTCCAAATATTTGTTGCTCAGCTGTTTGCTCATAGTGCAGTTAGCTACTAAGTTTGTGTAAAAATAAACTGTTAGATTCTTTCACAATTCTACTCTTTCGTAATGTGTTTTTTCAGTAATTAGACCTAAAGTTGTGAATTGTGATATCTATAAAACACTGCTAAGTACCTGATACAATATATTTATAATTTTATAAATAATTATTATATTTAAAGAAAGTAGTATAATACAAGACTTTTGAAGTAATACATATAATTGTGTCATCTGTTACGTACGTTGATTTCATTTTATAAGTTTTATTTTAAAATATTAGTAGATATCTAATGTTTATTTCAAATAAATATATTTTTGTTACCTTTTTAAATTCAAAAACCTACTCTTAAAATTTGTAAGCATTTTTTCAACGAAATGTGATTTTTAGACTGTGATTGTGATTTATAGAGTTTGTTATTAGTTATTAGTTGAGAAAAATAACAATGCTGATTATAGCCTATTCATAATTATATTGTGCCATTAGTTCATTACCTAATTACGTTGCTATTATAGTTATTATATTTTTCCATTTATAAACACGCATTTCTTTTTGTATCTAAGAATAGATGCAATTGTGTCGTTTTAAATAACATAAATGTAAAATTTTAAATTTATGTCAACTTTATGACCAAGCAATAGAGTTCAAATTTGTAATAAAAATTAACGAATTCTGGGACCATTTTACGGTTAATAGTACAATTCTACCGGGTACTGGTACAATAGGCTCTTTTTAACATTATTTCATATTATTGCATATTAATGTTAAAACTAATTTAAAAATGAGTAAACCCACAAAAACTACAATAAATGACCTATCCAGCCATGCAAATTTCGTTTTTGTAAATATAATAGTTTTAGTAAAGCAGATCATCAAAGTTAGTGAAGTTCAAAAATTAACGGTTATTGGGCCGTTTACCTTATCGCAGGTTTATAAGTGCCCAGTTAATGGCAATAGGCTCGCCACCTATTACATTGGGACCTAAACATAAACCGGCGAAATGTGGGTGCTAGCAACTCGGCCTACCCCTTCGGGGATAAAGGCGTGAGTTTATGTTATGTTAAAAATCTAACAACTGATCTAACTGCAATGCTTCGATATCACGTTTGGGTTGTCGAGGCCAGATGGCAGTCGCTTCACGGAAAATATCGAAGTTCAGCCAAATTCGCAGTTGGACTGGTAAAGTGGACTGCCAGACTTCTAGTTGAAAGCTTCGGATGCCACTGGGATTAACGCTAGGATGAAAAAGGTTCATGATCATCATACTGTCCATCCCAGACGCAGCCAAGCTTGCATTTCGGTGCTAGGGTTCTCTTGCTTACTTTTTCTTGCTATGATTTCGTTAATCTTCACTTTTACGGAAGTGACTACCGACAGACCCGCAATGACAATTATGTTAGCTAACCATGACGAGATATACCTTTAATAATTATAATTTAATACCTGGTATCCCGCTAAAAATAAAAATAAAAGAAGTAAAAAAAGTTGCAGCACGTAACTGTACTATCTACAGTACAGTTACGTGCCTCATGTAAGAGCTCTGTATTCTTTTTATCATAAACGTAGTTATTATGACTACTATATCCTCAAGGGTAAAATTCTCTCGGCCACCTTTTATAGTGTAAAAAGGAATTTCTGATCGAACTTTTTTTTTCAGTGTCAAATAATCCCGAGCGATAGTGTTCGAAATTCAAATTACTTTTACTTAAGCTCACTTCAAGATAAAAGTTGAGTGCAGTTTCTTGCTGGAGAGGTTAAACTATTATTTTTAGTTTATTAAAACTTCAAAGTCATGTCTCATAAAAACAATATGAGAATAAAAACGTAGAAATGCTATCACCATTATCATTAAAACTGGCATTATTATAATGCTGCTCGGAAACACGAGGAATTCTCGCCTCATTGAAAGGCTCCCGTTATGAGCATTATCTACTGCCTTCACAATGCACCTGCCGGGGCCCATTCACTGCCACAATTGCACTATTATATCACTTTATTTAAACAAAAGCCGCTATAGTAATTTTAAATTATGTTTTTGGGGCATCAGATAGACTATTTACAGTTTCAATGGTACGGTATTGAGACAACAAAACAGGTATCTTTGATCACCTAATTCAGATGCACGCACACGCGTGCACACACACAGACACATACACCGACACACACATACACAGACATACACACACACACACACACTTAGTTAGCATGCTTTATATATTTTAATAATAGATAGCATATTTGTACCAAAACCGATTATCCTGCTATTTATTTTATGAGCACAACATATTCATTGTGATATAGTGGAATCCTGGTGACTAGTAAAACAGGTAATCATTTTCATACAACAGGCACCAGCGATCCACAACCAGATTCTATTTACACTAAAAAAAAAAACTTCATCAGTCCAATAGTCTTTGGTTTATAATTGAAACAAACAATATTTATATAGGTAGCGGGCGCCCGCGACTTTGTTCGTACGTGGAGTGTGTTAAACTTTCATACAAACTACCATCACCTGTTTTAACTACATAAGGGGATTTATTTCTAAGAATGTATTTTTAGAACACCTCAACATCTTCCATAGAGCATATATTTTAAACTAGTTACTAGATATCGGTTATCGCTTAGTGTTAAGTCAACGCTATTTTTCTAAAATAAAAGTAGCCTAAGTTACTCCTTATTACATCAGCTACCTGCCAATAAAAGTCCCGTCAAAATGGGTCCAGCCATTTCAGAGATTAACCGGAACAAACAGACAGACAAAAATTGTAAAAAATGTTATTTTGGTGTATTTTCCGTAATATCTTCATATGCATGTAGTAAAAAACGGTTATTTCAATATTACAAACATACACTCCCAATTTCATTTATATGTTTAGATTAGATTGAAATGAAATATATATATATATATATATATAATTTATTGCCAGAAAACATGAAGGTTACATTAATTGCCGATTAGATGTTTAGATGAATGAAATAAACGAAATATTCAAAGCACCGAATCAAATGAAATATTATTGAAATATATCCGCTCGTGTCACTCTACAGGAAAGGGGGTTACTAATAACCTACCTACATATCGAAGGGGGAGGAATATTGGTAACTAACGTACCCATGTACGTTAGATAATAATTTATAATTATGATATCAATGTTATAAAAGGTACATTTACTAAGTCTGCCACTGCGAAGTAGTTCAGGTATAAAATATTCACTTGCACGATATGGCAACATTCGTGGCTAGACATTTATCAGTCTGACGCACCGTTATGACGTGTACTGAACTATTACATAAATTATTAAGTATAGAGGAAAGAAAGAAACAAAACATCTGTTAAAGAAAGAGGAATAAGTACACATTTTAGGTTTTCAAAAGGTAAATAAGTACTATAGAAAATGGCTATAGAAGCGCCACGGTGGACGACTCTACCAATATTTCTGCACGAAAAACAGGTACTTACTGCAAGCTTTGCTTTCGCTGGTCAAATGTTTTTCATTATTTAGATACACAGAAGATAGACACGCAAGTAGATGAGATTTGTATTATTATATACATTTTTTTTACGTGCGGGAAATCCTCACGGATACCCCCCTTCGGAGCCGAAGGGGGAGGTTATGTCGTACTCGAACCGACCAAACCGCACGCCGTCTGTGGGTCGACGTGCTAGGCCGAAGGTGAGGTTGTCTCGTGACATAACCCTCGCACCCCGGCTGACCCAGGGCCATTCCTCTCGGTCTGGCCCTCCTCGGGAGAGAGGGACCACGTGGTCCCCGACTCGCCCTCGGTATGGGGGGGGGGGGGGGGGGGCGCATCGTCCTAAAATGCGCGCCGCCGCCGTGGCCTGCATCTGCTAGGGTGACGGGCGGTTCCACCCGTCACCCTCAGGCCCGCGCTCATGCGGGGCGGAGGTCGGTTTGCGCCCTCCGACGCCCGAGCCGCCTTCGAACGCGGCCAGCGATGTCCGCGAGTCTTTCTCGCTCGCTGCGCCGCGCCCGCTCTGCTGTCTCCTTCACGAACATGACCTGCTCGCAGAAGGAGGCGCTGGCCGCCCACGCATCCGCGCAGCGGACAATCGCCGCGAGCAGGGTGGCGAGCGTGAACACTCTCACCCCATATTATTATATACATGAATACATATACACACTCACGCCTGTAAATCCCCGAAGGAGTAGGGAGAGGTGTATTAACACCCCCATTTCGCTAACCATGATTTTTGGTCCCATGTAAAAGCGGGCGAGCCTATTGACGTCAATCGGGCACTTATACATGGGCTGTAAGCTTACTGATGGGTGAAGAACAGTCCTTTCCTTTAGACACCCACAGGAAAAGACAGGGTGGGGCTACTCTATCGGAAATTAACACGGCTATTATGATTTTGATTAGTATCCCAGTGAAATAATATATGTGATATAAGAATGTGTTAAATTATAAAACACGTTCTTGGTCAATTACTCGAAATAGTGAAATATGTAATAATGAGCAGAATAAAAATGAGATTTTATTTAGAACAATAAAGTAGAGAATTCTACCATAGAGCTAGTATTATTATTTTTTATTTGTATAGTAAAGTAGAGAAGTTTCCTATGTATAAAAATAAAACTACAATTATATTATATTACAAATATTTCTCATAAAAAACATTAATTCAGTATGAGTAAATAAAAGTCATTAAATTATTAAGGGCCATTAAAACCACACAATTGGGCCAACCGTCGAGAGTCCCATCCCTAATTACCACAGTGGAAAAATACAGAAATGTGCACAACATTTAAGTATTTTTTCTACTAATTATCTGGACCACTTCAATTTAATTAAAGGAACTTTTACGACGCCAATGTGTTTTATCAAAGGTAATTAAAATTTGTCTACAGGAACAGGAACAGGACTTATTTACAGTGATGTTCAGAAAATGTGTTTGTGTTAAAAAGTGTTTATTTTTTTATTTATAGGACGGTCCCATCTAGATATTTGAAGTTCAAATTTGCCTCACCTGCAATTAGGCAACGAAGCTCTAAACTTGGAGCTCTCCTCTATCAATCAATTAGCACATTGCAGTCCACAGTTGGATATAAGTCTCTCCCAATGTTTGTAGGCTTTGGCATACGGTCGGTACAGGATATTATTTCGAGTTTTCCTTCCCTTACAGTGAAATCATCGACGGTGTTATTGTTACTCCGTCACCACACGGAAACAAATAGCTCTTCTGATTTGGCTAATCGGCTTTTACTAAAATGTCTGCAGTTTAATCTGCAAATTTTAAGAGAAGAACGGACACCAACTTCTTTTCTGTTACTAAGATGTACCGGTTAGCATCTGAGGTTGACTTGGGTCCTGGACTTCACATGGTTATTCGTGTTTGCTATTGGGCGTTTGTTGTATTTGACAAAATATTTGACATACTTACATACAAACACAGACAAATACAATTCACTTCTCAAAAAAGTGTTCACTTCAAAGAGGTGTCACATGTGAATTGTCACATGTAAGTCTACTGTTAAAAGATACGTATTTTGGTATTGGTCATATTTGTCAAAGATGCAATATGGCCAATGCTTTGTCAAATACATTGCCTACACATATAATTGTTTGACAAATACGTCAAATACGCAAATAAAAAAGCTACCTTTAGTCATATCATGTTTGTTAAAAGGAACAACTGCTTGAATCTATGCATTTTAAACACCGTAGTTATGACCTACTGAAGCTAGGTGAGATTGCTTAATTATTTACTCCGTGAATGAGCTAGCGGTTTCACATAATTGAGATTGTACTGTTTAGAAAACAAGATCCGACATTTAAATTTCTAACTTAAACCCTTCTTATAAAGTTCAAATTACATTGTAAGTCTATGAAAGTATTAATTATTTCCAACATTTATTTGAAAACCAGAACACACGCCAATCAGTCTTTGCAGCAGTTGTCCCAAAAATTCAAGATACTGAAGCATTTCCAGTGAAATTAAAACCACCAGTTACGTTTTAATGGATACTTTGTTACCGCGAAACATTAATTATATTATACTGGGAATACGAATGTAAATGGATATCGGGGTAGTAAAATATTTTCACCATATTAAAATCATAAAATATTTTGTTATAACGATAACCAGTTAAATGAGTAATGTTTGAATTACCTACGTGTTATTTTGCAGTACCTTTTATTTTTTTCGACTCACATTGTTGTAGCTTTACTGGCTGCGCCTCACGGTTATATTTTTTTTATACCATTTAGGTGGCAGACAAGCTCACAGTCCACCTGATTGGAAGTGATTAACGTGGCCTATGGACGCAACACCAGGGGCATCACAATCGCGGTACCGACCCTGTAAAAACCTTCGAATGCCCTTCTTGAAGAACCCCATATTGTATTCGCTTGGTAAAACCACGGCAGGAAGTTCATAACACAACCTGAGCGTGAGTGGGATGAAGTTCCTTTCAAACCGCATAGTGCACACCATTTCCGGTCGCAATGTGTGAGGATGAATTCCCTGTTTATGGCGAGTGATGCGATGATAGAATCTAGCGGTGGGCATCATGTCAAACAAATCATCTGAGCACAGACCATTGTATAGGCGGTAAAAGACACACAGGGAGGCAAAGTCCCTCCTGAGACTGAGTAGTTCCATATCACCTGTGAGTATAGGATTGTCGACGAGCCTCAACGCCCGTCTTTACAATGAGTCAAAGGGGTCAAGCTGGTATGCAGGTGCTCCGGCAAAAAGGTGACAGAAGTACTCCATGTGGAACCGAAACTTATAAAGCAGGAGTCGTTGCTCCGCAATGAAGTACTACTTCGACATGTTGAGCACTCAAAATTTCTTTGAAGTCAGCTTGACCTTGTCCTCCAAATGGCTGCGGAGCTGAATGTCACTTGAGATGCCGATACCTAGGATCCCAATACTCGAAGAAATGGGAAGCGGTGTGCCCAGGAACCGCGGCGCCACAATAAATAGGGTTTTCTTAGTGGTGAATACACATACTTGTGTCTTAGTGGAATTAAATTGGATTAGATTAAGTCAACCCCAATCGGATACTCCCAAGGAGGAGTCTTGATTTCGGACAGAAATCCCCTCGGATACCGCCCGCCACCGGACGGGGAGAGGTTATGTGAGACTTTAACTAACTAAAAGCACTAAGCACTAAGTACACTTGGTCTGAAAACCATTTAAATACCTAATCTTCTTTGGGAATGCTTTATACATATCAACATAAAATCAATATAATATAGCACACAATATCAACACTACACATCACTCAACTCTACCACACTACATTACACCACACCGCCCCACACAACACTACATTACACTAAATACACTACATTAAACATACTTTTACTTATTTATTACCTACTTGTATTATATATAAAACCTATAATAATAGACTCATATTGTACTTTTTTATTTATTTTTTTATTTTATCTTTCTTTATGTCAATGAGCGTCGGTAGTCGAGAGGTCCTGAGTTCGAATCCTGGCCATTACACTACCGCACATAACCCACTCCTAGCACAAGCAATTTAGCTTAGTTGGAGGGGTTAGAGAGAATATTAGTGATTTCGATAATTACGGTTGCTAATATTCTTTTCATAAAAAAAAAAGTAAAACTGTAACACTACTGTTAATTCAACTGTAAATATCAATAGCAACATAATACCGAACATCAATGTATTAGAGATAATGTACCAACGTATGTGGCACCCACAGGACAGGCTTACCTAGTGTGGGGTCACCGGCAATTAATGTAACCTTCATGTTTTCTGGCAATAAATTATTTTCATTTCTTTTTCAAAACCGCATGTCTTGGCGTAAGATTGCCTAAAACATATCCCTCATATCCCAAGTGACACGCAGCCATCCCCGATTTTGAGATGAGCCCCTTGGGTATATCGGGACCTACCTATTCTGTATTTTTTTCTTGACCAATGATAGTTTTATATTAAGTTCTTCTTCCGAGTTCTGTGTAAAAATATTTATTCTACACTGTTTGTCAAAATATAAGCAGATATTTAAACAGAAGCCACCAGTTTTAAGTATTGGATACTTCGAATACTTATACATGTCGGCTAGTTACATTATGTATCCAAAAAGCTGTTTGCATTGCCGTTTTAATTGACAATGCTAATTCATATTTTCTGCACAAGAAAGATATCATGGATGTGGTCACGTCATTGACGCCAACGTGACTTGTTGACGCTTGACGTGACGTCAAACTCCAACTAGTCAGTTTGTGATATTGCTATTAAGCACACGAACACAATAATGCTCACATTCATCCACTTCTGGTTTTTTAAATATATTCCATTTTGATCACGTGCCTATGTAGATTAAATAATTGAATCTAAAACTAAAATACACAGTTCTAATCAAATCAAATCATTTTATTGCCGAACATGTAACATATGAATTATACATCTAACATATTGTTTCATGTTAAAGAAATACATGTTCTACCAATTTCAGCATACAATATTAGAACATAGGCATATAAATATTAAAATTAAACAGATTTAAAATAATAGTGTCACAAGATACCACAATAATTATGAAATATAAAAAATTAATAAAATAGTAATTCAATGTCAAATAGTATCTGTAATTACCATACATAATAAACAAATTCAACAATATAACACAATATAAATCACAATATTCAGTCACCATACATTTGGTCATATTAAGTATCGATAACATTAATTATTCTTATTTATTACATCAATTATAACTTTTATCTTCGTGATAGCGTCGGTAGCTTAGTGGTTAAGGAGTCGGCCTTACGATCGAGAGGTCTCGGGTTCGATTCCTGGCCATTACACTACCGACGTGAACCCACTCCTAGCACAAGCCATTAAGCTTAGTTGGAGGGGTTAGAGGGAATATTAGTAATTTCGATAATTTTGGTTGCTAATATTCTTTAAAAAAAAAAAATATTGTATAATATACCTTTTTTATGAAAATTTTTCATTTAAAAATTTATCTAAAATGAAACACTTTCTATTTAAATTAATTGAAATAATTATAATATATAATAATATTAATTAAAATATATAATCAACTGGTTTTACAAGAATCCATAAACTAAGTGAGCAAGCGGGTATTTTGCTAATTATTATGTAATAAAATTTTATAAGCATGAATTAATTAATAAATGTAATAAATTTAATAATTTGTTATTATAATACTAATTAAATATCCTTCATTATAGTGTACAAATCTTATCTACTTTTATTAGTACATCTGTCAAATATTTTTAATTAAAGTTAAAATGATCAACTAGCGACTGGACATCGCCAACCGCAGTTCAAGCTTTAGTTATTTAAGAATAAATTACAGCAATCCAGTTCTGATTTAACACTGTGTTATTGTTAGCAGCAATGTAAGCTCACATATTGTTCGAGTTGTGATTTATTTTTTTAAAGTGCAGCAATCCTAACGGATTCCCCCTGGGTTGGTGATATCGGACTCGAACCGACTAAAACCGCACGTCCTTTTAGGGTAATTTGTTGCCGGAGGTGAAAGTGCCACTAGCATACAAAAGATAACCAAAAATCATCTTTTCCAATAATAATATATCTCAATTTCAGCGCTATTTATTAAGAAAATTCATTCTTAATCAGTAGAAAACTAAATGCTGATCTACTAGCACGAAAACGAACCAAATAGAAAAGGAAACATTTACACCAAAACAAAACTTCGTCATACAAAGACCCATTCATCTCCCAAAATTACAAAGCTAATAAATAATTCATTTAATAATAATAAATATTTACAGGGTACGTGTCTCCATGAAAATTGAAACTCTTATTGCGGCCCGGTTATTTTCTTCCATGTATAATAAGATAAGACCCCCTACGACGAACTCTGGTGAATTTTACTATAGTACAGTAACTTCAGAAAATATCACATGGGTACTATTAATATCATCGATGGAAAGTTTTATATTAGAAAAATATCAAACACCGATCATATATAACGGTAATGATGCGCAATATGAGTGATGTGGCTAGATCACTGATTTGCAGTATGACACAGAACTTGTTATTTGGTCCACGATGGTCAACATTGTTGCACATCGTTGTTGTGCAACGTTGTGCAACAATATTTCGCAACATTAAGCAAAGTAAGGTAAAAATATAAAGTAGTCATCTCTCTCATTCTACTATCATATAACAATGAACAGTTGTTCACGAAAATTTCCATGCATAATATTTGCAAGCAGACGCTAACTACAGTGTTCGTGATTATTTACTACAGTAATTCTTAGTACACATGACTGGATGTTAGTTAAAATTCAGCGCTGCGCGCACGTTAGCCTATCAACCACGTGACAGACAGACAGAAGATAACATAGACGTGACAAATGTACTCTGTGTTGCAACACTTTGCTGTAAAATTTACAGTGATCTATCAAATATAAAACCAGATTGAAGTGTGTTTGTGTAGAGCGTTTGAGTGCTATGTCGGACATTGTGGATTCAATTCCAGCCTAGTGCTGTATGAAAATGTCTATTTGTCATGTTTCCAAGTATGCATATTTAATCCGTAGTCTCGAACCCATGTCACAAGTTAGCCAAACTATGCTTAAATTGAGTTTAGATAACACTGTATAGTACCTATGTTATAGAATATAATATAGAGTTGATTTATATTGCACAAACAACGTCCATTTGAATACCAGATGAAACCTGATGAATATACCATGTAAACCATTTTATACCAACAATCTATTGTAACAACCTAATGCATACTACTATGTAGTTTATTGTTATACTATTATTATATTACTACTTCTACAACCACATTTAAATTTGGTAAACTATATTCCATTTCATATTTGTGATAATAGATACATCGTTACGATTCAGCTTTTATCATAATCATACATTTAATTTACAATATTTCAGTGGAGTTTTTCCTACGCTGGCATCCCCATTTACAATAAATTCCTTCCTATGCTATAAGCGTACGTCTTTGTGAATGAAATGCCTTATTCGTATAACTCGTGCGATCGGTTAAAAAGGCCTTTTGCGTAATAAGAAAATCATACACGTAATATATTTCGGATCATCAAATAATTTACGATTCGTAATAAAACTTCCGCTTGTATTATATTAATTGTTTTACGTATTTTAAAACACAATTATACCTAAAAAAATGTACCTTTAATTTATGACTTTTTTTGTATCTAACTACATTATAGTTCTGAAAATGGTTACTTGCTATAGACAGCGTTATAAATGTTTAGATTCAAAACACGTATTGCATATGTAATTAACCCTTTGCCAAGGCTTTCTGCAAATATGTTGTTCTATTGTTATTTGCGCCATAGCGACTTATAAAATGTAATTTTTTTCTCATACCCAGTAAGTTATATCATTTTCTCCCCTTTCGTTTAAAATCTAATCAGTTCCAATTCTTCACTTAAGCACCGAAATAAGTATCATTTATGAATATCACACATCTTAGTATAAGTTTTAGAAATATTCGAAAATAACAAGCCTTTTTAGAAAGTAAGAGAAACCATGATGTGAAGTCATTTTAAAATAGAAAAGTAAATAAAACAGTTGCATTTTATCGTTTGAAATAAATATGCTAAGACATTCTACACAGTGCTATCTAGACCCAAAATAAGTGTAGCTTAATTTCCTTATGTTATTCTTGTTTGCGAATAAAAGCTTGTAGTTTGCAAATATACACACATTTGTTTTTGTGAAACCGTAACCCTAGCAGTATGTTTTAGGCAGAAAACCTCCACTCTGAGGAACAATCAAATCGTTATTTTCAAAAAGTATCAGCCACTCTAAATATTATACTGATGCTTCACGATAGCACGGTTGAGATTATAACATAGGCCATCTAATGACAACAATAAGTAGATATACAATATTCCTATGTAGCACCAAATCCACTTAAATCCCATAAATCTTTCACTCTTGCTCTCCCACTCATAATATAATATACCCGTTGGCCGATAAGAAACAGAATATGTTATGTGAGGATAAAAACAATTTTATTTTCTATGAAATAATAATGATGTAGTCCAGTCAAAGCTTCTGAGCCTCCTTTGCTTCAAACTAAGAAAAATAATACAAAACTTATCTGAAGAATATTTAAAACCAGACTGAAAGACTAATCCTGCAAAAGTTTTGCCTCGTTGAATTTTTGAACAGGCTGTTTGCTGAAAACAATTTGTTTTTCCAGAAACCAAATTTGTTCGGCCATAGCAAACATGATTACTGCTTTAAAATATTGTTTAACAAAGAAATCTTACAAACAAACTGGTTTTTACCGGTTCCCACCGGTGTCAAGTTAAACGAATTGGTGGAACTTTGATTCGCTCGCACCAAGTTTTGACGAGATTTGGCCAAGTTTGAGAATTTTCAACTCGCAACTTGGCAGTTACTGTAAGCCATTCAATTATAGAGGTGTTTGGAGATATAAATATGCTAATCAATATTTTTTGTGAGGAAAAATTTATTTACTTATTTTGGGCATACGTTCTGTTTTTTTTTTCCTTTGCATAAATTATTATTTTCCTGAGGAAGCATTGCATTGGTATTCGATTTGTATACTGTTGCAATTAAATGCATATCTCTTAAAAACGATCATATGATAATTACGATGTAACATGGATTGGGTTTACGATGGTTTAAAGGTGGACGTGAGCTAGTCAATAAAAGTAGACACCCTTGAGAAAAGAATAAAATTGTATACAAGAACGAACCTGAATCTGTGTTTGTACAGGAGAAAAGGCAGTTTATGCCGTGGCGCGACGTGGTGAAAAATCATATCACTTTTTAGGGTTCCGTAGCCAAATGGCAAAAAAGGAACCCTTATAGATTCGTCATGTCTGTCTGTCTGTCCGTCCGTATGTTACAGCCACTTTTTTCCGAAACTAAAAGAACTATATTGTTGAAACTTGGTAAGTAGATGTATGGAACCGCATTAAGATTTTCACATAAAAATAGAAAAAATCATAAATTTTGGGGCTTCCGCACACTTAGACTGATCCTCAAAAAATTGTTTTTCATCAAACCCATACGTGTGGTGAATATCTATGGATAGGTCTTCAAAAATGATATTGAGGTTTCTAATATCATTTTTTCCTAAACTGAATAGTTTGCGCGAGAGACTCTTCCAAAATGGTAAAATGTGTCCCCCTCCCTGTATCTTCTAAAATAAGAGAATGATAAAACCAAAAAAAATATATGATGTACATTACTATGCAAACTTAATTGGTTTGAACGTGATCTAGTAAGTAGTTTTTTTTATCTTAAACCGCAATTTACCTACTTGCTGCTACGGAACCCTACATGGGCGAGTCCAACTCGCACTTGGCCGCTTTGTTTTAGTATTTCGAGTACCCACGAGGCAGTCTATTTGTAAACTGCACATTTGCATTTGGAGTACAGGCCCTCTATCTAGAACCTTTATTATAATATGCACTAAACAACATACAATACCGTAAAAAAATCCTTCAGCATAATCATGTTACCTTATTACAAATACCTACTAAAAATCACATAGTTTAAATTTAAGAAATAAATGGAAAATATCTTACTCTAACAAAGGGATACCAAATTTACACCGTTGTGCAATATAAATCGTTTACTTATAAGAACTAAGATTCATTCATTCATTTTTAGCTTATTGTCCGACTGGAGAAGTACCTATCCACCCTATAGAAAACCGCAGTCGTAATAACCTCTTGTTGTGTTCCCGGAAGTGAGTAGGGTAGCCAGAGCTCACTGGAGAGTTTTTTTGTTATCAGAGGGAAGACCTACGGCTTTTCATGCTTTATCTTCTACACTGACGGCACAGAAACTCCTTGTCCTAACAGGGTCGGCAGCCCGAGTGTGACGCCCCTGGTGTTGCACACGTGCAATTCCATAGGCCACGGTAACCACTTTCAGGCTGGCCGTGTGCTTGTCTTCCAGTAGTATAAAAAAGCTTTATTGTTAATTGTATAATGCCATACATTTATCAGTCTTAAACGAATAAATATTACTAGTCCATATATCTATCTTATTACTTACTATAGTAAGTGAAAGATGAAATAGATGGATGAATCAATCCAGATTAATTTTGTATAATATTATAATGCAAAAATACCAAAAACGTAAATCATAATTTCCATATTAAAATAATATTAAATACTAAATAATAATCAATAATAATATAATTATACATACATACATATAATCACGCCTTTATCCCCGGAGGGTTAGGCAGAGGTAAATTAACACCTACATTTCACCAATCTGTATTCGGTCCCACGTAATAGGGGGTGAGCCTATTGCCGTATTACGGGCACAATTGTTGACTCGAGCCCTGCGTCTGAGGCTGAGTCTGGGCTGTACATATCTGTCTGATGTTAAAGTTAATCAGCCCTATCCCTTAGTCGCCTTGTACGACACCACATGGGAAGAGAAGGGGTGGCCCAAATTCCACTCTGCCGGGAACCACGCGGCTACGCGGCATAATATATTATAATCATACTAAACGGAAAAAAATAATAAAGCTAAATTAAATACAGTATTAGAAAATGTTTATGTGCACACAAGGAATTTAAGGCTGTTGAATAAAAATAAGTCGGTTTTAAGGTATTTCAGTTTATTTATTTATATTGTTAATAAATACGTTATTAACAATAACATGAATAATGGTTTCAATCATTTCATCATTTCATTCATTCATCAAAGCATCATCAAATCAATTAGAAGATAATTATCGTTGCCTATTTTAAAATAACTTCTATTCAAATAAGTAAATATATAGAAACGCTTCGGTGTAAATGCCACTCACTTATCTCACTGCCAGTACAAGCGGATACAATATTGTTTTCCCGGTACTACAGTACAGTCGTGACGTGAATTGTGATCGTTCACTTGTTTACTTAACAACATTTCTTTGTCACATGTGGAGATATTCTTTACTGTGTGGCTCTGTGGCCATACTGAATCACTTCCAAAACTGATTTGATCAAGCTTACTTTTGAAGGACTCTCATATAAAACACAATATTTTTTTATTTGTCGTATTTTATTTTTACTTCTATCTTCTCATAAAGATCAAAGAACTTTTATATATGTATTTTTATATAAACATCTCAGTGATCCTATAAAGAAACATTATGTCATCTATGTCACTATATCAGGTTGTTACCTCTTGACCTGTAATGTAGCTGTCAAGTTAATTTCTTCATGGCTGCTATTAGAATAAATAATAATAAGTAAAAAGGGTTGTGAGTACTTGTGAGTCTCATCGTAGTAGGCTATAAACTTCAAGCGCGCCACTTCTCTTGATTTTTTTTTTTTTTTTTTATAAATAGGACACGTCAATTTGACTTTACCTCGCCTGATGGTAAGCTGAAGGTAAAGTCTCAAGAAAGAGGGCCACCATTATATACACGTGCCATGTTAACAATGGTGGCACTCAGCTTGACGGCCTCATCAGATGCTTTTTCACGCCCCGCTTAAAGGACCCGGGACTGTAGGAAGAGGGAAACACGTGAGCTGGCAAGGAATTCCAGGTCTTAATGGTGCGACAAAGGAAAGAGTCACCGAACCGCTTGGTTCTTGAAGGAATGTTCTGCACCGTATAGGGGTGACATCTAAGTCCTGCACGTGTCGTCCTGTATAGGAAGGGGGAGGGTGGGACTAATTGGAATAGCTCTTCAGAACATTCACCATGGTAGAGACGGTAAAAAACTGCCAAGGAAGCAACATCTCTACGCATCTGCAGAGACTCGAGGGTACTCGTGACCTCAGGATTTCCGATAATGCGGACCGCACGTCGCTGCAACCTGTCGAGAGCATCTAATAAGTACTTAGCGGATCCATCCCAGAGATGTGAGCAGTACTCCACGCAGGAACGAATTTGTGTCTTGTAAAGAAGACACCGTTGCTCCGGCGTGAAAAACCGTCTCACTCTGTTCAGGACTCCGAGTTTACGCGAGGCGGCTTTGATGATACTCTCGATGTAGTTTTTGTTGTTCAGTTTGCAGCGAACATCCATACCGAGGATATTGAGGTTGTCCCGCAGTAGCAGTGGCGTGCTCTGAAGAGTGGGAAGGGGAAGGAAAGAAGATACCTTTGCTGTAAACGCACATGCCTGCGTCTTCTTGGCATTGAACTCGACCAAGTTCTCAGAGCCCCATTGGGAAATGTGATTCAGGATCCGGTCAAGCTCAGTGACAAGAAGCTGCCTTTTTTCCGCGATATGCGTCTGCTTATCCGCAGGACGTCCATGATAACTCCCGTGTAGGGTGCTATCATCCGCATAGCAATGAATGCTGCCGGTCGACAGCATGTCATTGATATGCAGAAGAAAGAGAGTTGGCGATAGGACAGATCCCTGCGGTACGCCGGCATTTACCTGCAAGAACTCCGAGGCTCGTCCATCACAAAGGACGCGAATACGGCGCTCCTGCAAGAAGCCGGCAACCCAGTCGCACAGTCTAGGAGGCAGACCAAAGGCTGGTAACTTGGAAAGAAGCGACTTGTGCCAAACTCTATCGAAAGCTTTGGCGATGTCAAGGCTAATTGCCAATGACTCGCCGTGCTTATCCATAGCCTCACCCCAAATATGGTTAATATACGCCAGAAGATCACCCGCTGACCGTTTCGGCCTGAAGCCATATTGCCGGTCATTAATTAGGGAGTGATCTTCAAGGTGCCTTAAATAGTCAGTTAAAGTTATTTTACCGTTATATTATCCTCTGTCAATTCTATAGCAGGTATTGGTGACCTTATAGACGGGTCATTAAGTCAGTTGCATGGCCCCTAGACGTAGAAAAGTAACACGCCTAAACTATTTGTTTCTTTAAAAAAATTAAATATTTGTCACAACGCTTTGAGAAATTGAGTCTAAAGGGGTGAAAATTCTAAACTAAATATGAGTTTTAGCGTAAAGTAATAGTTCTGCAAGACATGAGAAACCTTAAAACTTAAATGGATGATATGACAGTGTTAGTAGTTAGAGTTTAGCGACAAACTTTACCAGTAGTTCCGAAAGAAACACGTGCTGATAAAATTAAAAGAAAGTTTTAGAACATTACCCTTCTGGCTTTTCTCTCTTCTGCTATATTATAAAAAGAAGAAACACAAAGTGTAACGTTGCGTGGGTGAGCTATTTTGACATGACCAAACGGCAAAAAAGATTATATTTCTTTTGCTATCATTAAATGACGGTGAAGGAATTAATATCTACTCTATAGCAATGGTTATGAACACAAATGAAGCGGGACACTATTCTGTTGAATTCGGAACACCAATTATTCTGCCGGTTTCCTTTTTTAATCAAGATAATGTACAGGTATTACTACACATCTCTTGAAACTTTCCATGAACTACCTACATGTCCTACCGTTCCTATTTTAAGATGTTTGAAGAATTGAATAAATTAAAAAGAATTGAATAGAAATACCCACACAGACTACCGTACGTTCAATGGACATAAAAACTAATCATGGCAATAAACCGAACTAAAATTACCCAGCCGTTACTAAGTATATCGTGAACTAAAACGAACGAATGCCACGAACTCGAAGCTAAAAATAGCTTTATTGGCCTTTTTGTCAGTACCGACGAGACGAGGACCGATCCGACATACGTGTCACTCCAAACCTGGCAAATTCTTGTTGGTCTGATTTAAATTTATCTATCTTATGCAATCAATTGAATGACTAAATATTCTTATAAAGTATTGCATGAAGGTAATACTTATATAATACATAATAATGTTATTGACAAGAACTGGAAGTTACATTCTTAATCATGAAAACAGAATATAAGGAAAGGAATTAATGAGCTATGATATAACGGGAAATATTATGCTATTTATTAAGATCGATAATAAAAGTACCTACGTTGCGATACTTAAGCCGTGTAACGCAAATTATATATGAACTTTTTTAACGACTTTTAACGATTAAGGTTTCCATCCGTCTGCGAATGCTGCGAATGATGTTGTCAATGATTTCTTGGGGCAATCTCTGCCATTCTTCAACTAATGTGTTTCGCAGCTCGCCCAGATTATTAGGAGGTGGCATTCTTGATTTGACACTCCTCTTTAGCAAATCCATTAATATCCGGGGACCGTGCTGGTCACTCCATCACCGTAACTTCAACATGGTTTAGATATGCCTGTACTGAGCGAGCACTGTGAGCCCAAGCATTATCCTGCATTAAAATGAAGTCGTTGCCAATAACTGGGGCAAATGGCACAACATTTTCTTCTAAAATCTACCTGATATACCAATCAGCAGTCAGATTTCCGCCGTTGACTACCGCTAACTCCGTGCGAGTTCCTAAACATATCCCTCCCCAGACCATAACTTTGTGTTCCGCTAATTTCACCGGTGTGTGTATTCCGATAAAATCGGCCCGATACGACCATTTGTTCGAAAGTACAGCTAGTCTTAGAAATGCTAGGGATGAAAATAAAGTAAAATTTCGACCTCATAGTATCGAGTTTGATTTCTTTAATATATTCGTGATCAGCGTCTTCTATTAACGCGAAAGGACAGGTAACTAAGAAAATGTAATTTAGGTCGAACATTGCTTGCAGTCGCTGTTTTATTCTCTTTGTGATCCGATATCTGGCCAACACCAATATCGGGCCAGACAGTGTGAAAGACAGATTTATATGTCATACATTTTACTTCCTCCGATATCAGATATTGGATAGTGTGAAAACGGTCTTACTATGAGCATGAAACTGGCGCAAGATGAACAAACACAAACATCTTTATATAGGCTAGAATTCGAACTGCTTAAAAGGTTATGCTAGGTACTGAAATTAAAGTTACAATTTTTTTAGCACATTTGAGAACTCAGTAATATTTTATTCAAAACCTAGTTACAACTTATTCCATGAAATGGTATAATCGTCATTCGTTCACACCCATTGCGTGTTAAATGGGCTTTGAACGATTGACGTAAAGGATGATTTGATGCATTTGCGCTGTGTGTTGGTATTACACAAATTGGCGCTTTGCGGTTGGCAGGGCCTGTTGTCTGTTTAATCAGCATGATTACGTCATGGATTACATTATTCAACTTTAGAGATTAAAATGATATTGTTTTTAATAAAGCTAGCTATTTTTGCATGAAAAAATTAAGTCTGTCATGTACTTTTTAGAGTTTCACTGATTTCTATTACAGTTTCAATTTTGTCCATCTATTCATCAGCAGTTGAACTTCGAGACCGAGTTATAGAAAGCTTTTATCTAGCATGGATATGGATAGATATCTTTATATTAGTTACACCAAAAAGTGATAGTAATTACTACGCGATGTGTAAAAATACCTGAACTCATGGAAACCTTTTCCTAGGATTACAAAATAGCGTAAGTTTGTGTTTTTCCTGACTGCTATCTATCCTGTATTATTTCAACCATATTCGTTCGACCTTTGGAGCGTGATTAAACAACAAAAAACACCCAAACATCTTTACAAATCTAAAAATTTAAATTTAACTTTACAAATGTAACTTTAGTAGGGTTAGAGAATTTATTAAAGTTAATAAGTAATAACAAAGCAACGACCATGTGAATTCACATTTTGCTGCGGTCGACAGTTATAGTCTATAAATAGCTGAGACACAGCGGTAACAAGATAAGGGAAAAATTGCTCTCTCGCTAAC
Organism: Eilema caniola; assembly: GCA_949126895.1. NCBI lineage: Eukaryota > Metazoa > Arthropoda > Insecta > Lepidoptera > Erebidae > Eilema > Eilema caniola. The sequence goes on along the minus strand of OX421472.1, from coordinate 8,344,883 downwards.
GGCAAAGTTAGGGAGGTAGTTTTGGAATCCCCGAAAAGTATTAGGTAATCAGGACGCTCTCGAATATACAAAAGCCGTAAATACTATGTGTACTCGTTGTTTTGTTTCAAGAATATGTGCTCCATTTTTTTCATTGGACACTTTTATAATAAGATGATCAGCTTTTGATGAGATGAATTATCAGGATTCATATTCTCTTTCCGGTTTCATCATCCACATTTCTATGTAGTTAATGGTAATAATATTCTGGGAAAAACTAAAACAGCGCTACCTAAATCCAAAGGAAGGTGGACAACACTGATATAGTTTTTGTTAAATATTATCAACGTAGAAACACACATACCAATGAAAATTAATAAATTCATACACAAATATTATTTTCAGTAAATATATAGGTAGAAATTCTACTATCAGAACTGATTCTATAAAATAAAGTTAATACCAAAGCGAAAAGCAATAGTATGTGTATTAAGCTTAATCCAACATATTCATATATAAGTAGTAATAATAAAGTCATACACCGAAAATACTCTAATTCAATTATTAAGGTTTTTCACATACGGCAATCCTACAATGTCTGACGTGTAGGCGTTGATTGATCCTATTACGTCATCTAAAAAGAAATGGGTAAGCTCTGAATGATTCGTTAAATGTTCGAAAGGTTAGACTACAATATTTTTCACTGTCACCAAACCATTTTGGTCAGTCTTGGACTGTTACGTGAGCGAAATTATAATGTTCTATCCTGTAACAACCACTAACGATAAGGACTTCACATAATAAGTAAAAAAAAATGTTTTCTTGAATTAATGCATCGCTTAAAATGATTCGGTTAAATTTTTTAACAATTAACAATCATCCTGTATGACGTATCTGAAAGCATCACCGTGAATTCTGGAGTATAATAAAAAAATAACCCTTAGAGGTTTTTGAAGTGAAAACTTCTTTAGCTGCGTTGGATGGGGTAAAAGTATTAAACTCGCGTCAGGATCACGTAACCTTTGTCGCGTCAGGATCACTTGACCTTTGAACCGTAACAGAAGACTGACGTCATACAACATTAGCTACATACTGTTTATTGTGCTAGGTATGCTAAGAAGCTTCGTAGCTTAGCGGTAAGCGCTTCGACTGTAAGTCCTAATGGTTTCAGATAGTACCGGATTCGAACCTGAGCTTTTGACACTTTTTGTGATTATTTTTTCATATTTTGGTTGTTTTAATTTTAATAATAAATTTATAATTTTTCCTTTCTCTGGAGCCCTAACCACCGGTAGCTTGGTCCCTGTATGATAAAAAATGGGCCATATGTCGGTATTAGGCCATATCATTTAGGGGGCCTAAATGATTTTGTAATAATCCGAAAGATGGCCTTGTTTTAAAAAAATATTTGCCTTATTAAAGGTTATTCTAGACTTAGCTAGTTTGGTAGTTGTAGTTCTGGTAACTTTCTTTTGTTGCTGAAAAGGATAAGTTCTGTTTTTTCGGGTTTACTGATAGTTGGTGTTCTTCGCACCATTCTTCTACAATCTGAAGAGAGAAAAAGTATGTAAAAATAAATAAAATAAATAAAAATCATTTATTCACAAAAAATACAGATACAAGGAACAATAAGTTAGGTATTGTTACAAAAATCCGTACATAAATTTAATATTTTACCTCTTGAACTAGGCAAGCCTGTATCTCAAGAGGCAATATACAGTTACTGCAAAATTTAAACAAATGATGTAATTAGGTTATATTAATTATATATAGATTATTATAAGGTTAATATTTGTGTGTGGTTATGTGTGCGTGTGCATGTGCGTGTGCGTGGGCGTGTGCGTGTGCGTGTGCGTGTGTGTGTGTGTGTGTGTGTGTGTGTGTGTGGTTTTTATACTAGGCTATGTACTTGAGCAGATGTTCTGTACTGTCATAGTCTTGTTGTAATAACCATTCAATTAATTTAATTCTAACCTCATGTTTATTCATGTATGATATTTTTATTGCCTTTTCAATTTTCTTATAAATGTAAGTGCATAGTGTATAGTATTGATGTTCAGCGAATGTTGTTTTGTGTTGAGTGCCTGCAAGCAGAATTCTACGCTTGCTGGGATCAGGTGTGGGTTTAGTGGTGTGCGTTCTGAGTACAGCCTGCAGTATATAAAGCTGTCGCACCGTTAATACCCTGCAGTCACTAAAAAGTTGTGTTGTAGGATATCTATACGACTTCTTTGTCATCACTTTAAGTATGGCTCTCTGCGCCACTTCCACACTCAGAAAGCAAGTTTTCCCTGCACCGCCCCAAACGGAAATGCAGTAGCTGATGACTGACTGACCCAAAGCATAGTAAACCATTTTCAGAGTGTTAAGGCTGGCAGAGTCTCGAAGAGACTTGAATATGTGTATGAGTCGCATGGTTCTCGTTGCTACAGTCTCTAATTGTTTATCCCATTTAAGTCCCACATCAATTTGGACTCCTAAGTATTTGACACATTCAGTTCTAGTTAGTGTTGTGCAGTAGCAAGGTGTTGTTGGGTTTGTACATGAGTGCGCGGTTATAGAGAAACTGTTGGGTGGTGCAGTGTTCTGTCGAATTCTAAAAGGAATATATACAGTTTTTTGTAAATTTAAAGTGAGAACGTTAGTGTTGAGCCACTTCATTATATTAATGAGAGCTTGTTCTGCATGAACTTTAACCGTCTCCCAGGTAGATCCGTAAACAACTATCGCGGTGTCATCTGCGTAGGTGTAGATTTTAGAGTTGGGAAGGCTCAGTTGGCAAAGGTCATTGACATATATCTGGAACAATGTTGGCCCCAATATGCTTCCTTGTGGTACACCAAATGTCACTAGTAGCTCGTCACTAAAATGGTTTTCAATTTTGACTAGTTGTCTTCGGTTACTCAAGTAGTCCTTAAAAATCTCCAGTGCCACACCGCGAACACCAATTTGCTCCAATTTTGAGATAAGTATGGGAACAGAAACTGTGTCAAATGCCTTAGACAGATCAAGAAATATACCCAAGCACTTCATTCCTTTGTCCAGATGTTTGGCGACGAATTGTGTTAGATCTAGTACGGCATCTTCTGTTGAAACTCCATTTCGGAAGCCGTATTGATTCCCTGCTATTATGTTGTGCTTATCCAGATAGCCTCTCAGGCACTTATTTAGGACTTTTTCCAGTATCTTAGAGAGAGCTGGCAGAACCGAAATGGGTCTGTAGTTGTTGGCACAGCTTCTGTTCCCCCCCTTGTGAATAGGATGAATTATTGCCCTTTTCAGGGCGTCCGGGAACACACCAGCACTTATACATAGATTACAAAGGTAGGTTATATGTGGAACTAGTATATGACGGCAATTTTTTAGTACTATTGCTGGTATACCATCCCATCCGGTAGAACAGTCGCTGCGTAACTGCATTATAAGAGTCTCCACTTCTGATTCAGCAACTTCTAAAATGACCAGAGAATTTAAAAAAGATGGTATAGTATTTGCAGATACAGACGCCCTATTCGTCCTGATTTTCGGGCCTGCAGTACACAGTATATTCTCAGCCAATCTTTTCCCCACATTAGTAAAAAAATCATTTACCTTATTGGTAGATAATTTAGGGTTTTCACTTAATTTTAGCAGCTCAACGGGACTAGTACGTATTTTTTGTGTGTACGTTATGTTTTTAATAGTTCTCCAGAGAGCTTTTTGGTTATTACCAGCTTTTTCTATCTCACTCTTTTCATAAGCTACCTTTAATTTGCGAAGCAAGTCATTGCAAAAATTTCGATAACGAATGTAGCTAATTTTTTGAATTATATTATCAGGAGCTTTTACAGATTTCAGATGCAATCTATCGCGGTTTTTTATGCATTTAAGGAGGCCTGGGGTCATCCAAGGTTTAATGATTCGTTTACGTCTAGAAATTGGAATATTTATTTTGTTTCTCGTTATTACCGAATTGATTGTGTTTATAAATTTATTCATTGATATATTAGGATCAGTTGAGTTGTATATATCAGCAAAGTCTGTTTCTTCCAGTTCTATCCTAATAGCTTCATGATTTAGGCGAGTTATTGTATGAGACGCATATCGTGTGGGGCTGGCATTTTCAATGTTGAATAAGATAGGTTTGTGATCTGTTATAAATGAGTCAAGAACCAGTGTGGTAGTGGGTAACGGAGTTTTGGCAAATAAGTGATCTATACACTTTTCTAGCCGCGTTAGGAATAGATGTGTCGGTATGAGCCCATGACTGGCGTTCAGGATCATATAATTAAAATATAGGGCATCCTCATTACCCTGCTTTATATCTATATTCAGATCACCCACAAGGATGACCGTTCGATAGTCTGACAAGTGATTGTAAACATTATTCAAACTATTCAAGAAATTTTCAAAGCATTGGTCGTAAGCATGTGACCGATAAACTGCTACCACACCTATTTTTTTGTCTATTTTACAAACTAAGCAATTTCCTCCCACAAACTCTGGTTCCCAAATAGTAACATTTAGACCTGATCTCGTGTATATTACAATTCCGTCATTTTGATTACCGTTAGTCTGGGTAGCGTGTGATTGAAATCCACTCAAGGTTGGGAGATCAGTAACTTTGCTGAGCCAGCACTCAGTAAGGATAACAATGTCAACATTTATTTTTGTTAGATTAATGACTGATAGTAACTGATCGAAATTTTTATTGATGCTACGCACATTCAAATGAAATATTTTTATGTTGCGATATGACTGATTTAGGTATTTTGAGCAATCTTCTGGATAGCAATTAAATGAGTTACACATATTGGAATCATCGAGATCCTTATTTATGTTATGTATTGTAGCCATTTATAACTGTTAATATTATCAAAAACCAGCCCAAGGGGATGTAAGGATAAGAGACCGCCATTTTGTTTCAGTTGAGTTGTGAAATGTTGCCTAGTATCGATTAGACCGTTTACCGATTGGTATGATGAATATAGTATGTATGATTGGTTATAAATAATGTATGATTGGTTTATAGATTGGTATAGTGTAGGTATGGAAATTATGTTTTGCGTATAATGTGTGACATAGGTAATGTGTGTTAGTTTAAGTAAGTCATGCATAAAAAGAGTAAAACATAGTATACAAGGAAACAATGACAGTACAATGATCCTCTCTAGACCTAGTCATGTACTTTTCTGCACTAGTTCTTGTAGATTTTTTTCAGTGTTCACCAGTATTTGTTTATCGCCCTCCTGCCGGCGTAGGAATATATTACCATTGGAGATCCAGCAAAACTGGTAGTTATGCTTCTTGGCAAACTCTCTGGCTAGATAGTACAGCCTTCTGGAACTAGGAGGCAACTGTTCAGCAATATAGATAGGAAGACGTGCCCCCGGTAATCCGATGAGAGTGGTGTTCATTTTGTCATCTTTACCCTTTTGCTTGTTGAATGTCCGGACGGCAGATATGAGGGACTGTTTTGTATGACGAAAATTCAAATATAACTTCATATCAAAATCCAAAAAGTATATCACCACGTTGGAATCGCTGTCAAGATATTTGATGAATTGAAGTAAAAATGGTAATTTCAACCTCCAGACCAAATAGCTTTAGTAAGTTTGGTTCGAAATTATCTTTTGGTAGTGTCTGTCTTACGAATTTTCGCGTAATATATAAATAACAACCACCCTGGACAAGCTTAGTACATATTTCAAGCCGAATGTATTGGCATAACGAGAGCGGCGGAGACGATTGCCACCAGAGATGTTAGAGATCTAGATATAAAAATCATCTCAGACAGTGCATCCGTACTCCAAGCTCTACAAAGTCACACCATAACCGCTGTCCTCATATTGGAATATCATAAACTCCAATCCATTGTAAACACAAACAGAGTAACGGTACAATGGATTAAGGGACACAGCAACTCCCTCGGCAACGACGCAGCCGACGAATTGGCCAAGAGAGAATCAGGGGCGACAGTATATGGACTGGAACCAATACTACCCTCAAGCACAGGTCAAAACTTGGCTACGAAAAAGTACAGAAGAAACCAATCAAACAGAATGGACAAACACTGAAGGATGCAGGCAAACAAAGATGGTACGCACAATGGCCCAATCAAGAGGTTAAATGCGGAACAGCCCAGGTAAACCAAATCATACTTTTCTCTGTATATATCGAAGAAAGAAAAATTTTTCACTTCTGCCGGCACTCCCGGAGTACGACCCGTTTTTTTTATACTACTTAGGTAGCAGGCAAGCCAACCTGATGGGAAGTGGTTATCGAGGCCTATGGACGTGTGCAAAACCAAGGGCGCATCACTCGCGCTGCCGACCCTGTTAGAACAGAGAGTCAGTGTAGAAGATAAAGCAGGACAAGCCCTAGGTCTTCAGCTCTGGCTACCCTACTCGCTGCGAACATAACACGAGGTTATTATGACCGCGGTATTCTGTAGGGCGGAGGTACTACCCCAGTCGGACTACTCAATTGGACGGAAATACCGTCGTGTCCTACCTTCTACTACAACCCTCAGAGGTAAACTAAAACTGCGAGTTACTCTAAAATAAAATATTCCTAGGTAGGTGCATAAGTTAATATTCAATCACTTAAGTTGTTTTAAAATAAAAGTAAGAAAGAAAGAAAAAAAAGAAAAAGAAAAAGAAAAGAAAGAGAATAAAGAAAGAGAAGAAAGGAAAGAAATGAAAGAAAAGAATAAAGAAAGAAGAAGAATAATTATCTAAATATCGATAATGATGATGATGATGATGATGACTAGTAGGTATTCCCCGCTGCGAAGTGTTTGTTCACAGGCACATCAGTCTGGCTCAACATTTCCCAGCGAGTTAAAACTGGGTATAAATATAGTACTAATTGCTCTACAATATTTTAGATGATTTTTCCTCTTTTTAACTATTTTCTTAAAAGAAATTTTGTATTTTGTCCCTGGAATGGGTATTATTTGTACAATACTGTAAATCAGTAAGCTTTTAAATCAATAAAGATTATATTTTATTTATTTTATCCTTAAATTATTGGTTTTATTTTGGTATCTATCGGTAGCGTAGGAAGGATTACAGTTAAAAATTCAAAATTTAATGATAATTTACTAGTGGTTATTGGGTTTTTCCTTTACTTAATATTTTATGGTTTTGTTGGAAAACTTGTTTTTCCACATCCTTGTGTCTCAGGCTGCATGGCGCATCATTTGTTTTTCCTCCAAGCTAGATCACCCATTGCTTGCCACTTAATGTGTTTTTCCTCGCATTTGTCAAGACACTGGTGTTGTGGTTAATGCGTTTTTCCTTGCGCAGTATTTAATGAAAAAAACTGAAGCGACACATAACTCCTCTTATATTGCTTAGAGATTTTTTGTAAGTTTAATGGAAGAAAGTACCTAAAAAATTAAGAAACTGTTTTTTCGCTGGTTTTTCTAACTTCGAATTAGATTTTTTTATGATACTTTTTCGAAAAAATTTAACTTTGATTGGCTCTCCTGTAAAATTCAAAAAATGTCGCTTAAAGTATTTTTCCTTTTTACGGTCGATATGTGTTATTTTAAAAAACCCGCACTTTTTAAAACAGGTACACAACAGCCAGACACAAAAATGTATTATATTTTACCAACCAGAATCACCTTGAAATAGTGAATAAGTGAGAATTATATATGACTATTTTAGTTAAATCTTTCTAAAACCTAGGTTCCTAGTTATTGGAGTTTCACTCTAAGACTATTCATTCTCTTCGCAGTAGGGCGTCACCAAATGAGTTTTATTGGATTAAATCGATATCTGAACTAGTATATTTCGGGTACAGAACATCATAAATGTTTTATTATGGAGCAGATACACGTTATTGCAAAGGATAGATTGTCAATGGAACAGGGAAAAATACGTTTTTAGATATTTTTATATCTATATGAATGTTTAATTATACATTTATAATATATTTTTTAAATATCGGTTTTTTTAATAGTTTCCGTTAGACATGTTACATTCGAACAAACTCTTAAAAGTATAATTTCTATACAATAAAACAATGCATTATCAATCACCAATATGCATAAATTATAACAATCAAAAATTAGTTTCAGCATGTTATTATTTTATTGGGCATTGTGTAAATATAGATACGATTTCTAATTGTTAAATTAATATCCATTTCAGCACATACGTAAATTGTAAAATGCTTCTAATGTCAGTCATTTGTTAATTAATTTTAAACTTCTCTAGCTTTGGTGCTTCATCAAGCAGATTCTTCGAATTGAATTCGATTTTACTTACTTTAAAGGAGTCAAATCTAAAAATTCTAAAATTAGCATTTTAAAATGACGATATTCATGTTTGATACTTAATCAATTAATATTTTTCTCCGTTCGTGGACATTCAAAACCAAGTATGGGTAATGGACTGCTGAGACGAGGTCTCGGGTTCGATCCCAGGTTTTCCATGGCACACACCAATGACTTTTCGATGCTTTTCGAAGTTATGTGTGTATTTATCGCAGGTTTATAAGTGCCCAGTTAATGGCAATAGGCTCATCCACCTATTACATTGGGACCTAAACATAAACCGGCGAAATGTGGGTGCTAGCTCCTCTGCCTACCCCTTCGGGGATAAAGGCGTGAGGTTATGTTATGCTTGATGAAATTTGGTACGGAGATAGTTTAAAGCTAAGGAACGGACATAGGCTAATTTTGATCGCATAAAAGGGGATAGAAGGGGGGGGGGGGATATGGCTTTGGGGCAAAAGTTTATATGAAAGTTTGTCATTTTTGAAGATATCCTGATGAAATTTGGTACAGAGATAAATTAAAGCGTGGAACGAACATAGGCAACCTTTCGTCGCGACGAGATTTCAAGTTCTAGGAAACGAATATGGCTACCTTTTGAGCGAAATAAAAGGCAAAAAGGGGGAGGGGTTACCAGTGATGAAAGTTTGTTATTTTTAAATATCCTTATAAAATTTGATACAGAGATGGATTAGAGCTAGAGAACGGACATAGGCTACATTTTATCGTGAAAAGGAGGGTAGTAGGAGGAGGGTAGGGTTAAGGGATTAAAGTTCGTCATTTTTCATACGCGCAAAAAAGGGGGTGAATAGGGAATAAATAGTGAGAAGTTATTTGGAAGATATATGAAATTTGAAACAAAGGTGAATTAGAGCTTGGGAATGGATATAGTGGAGTAATGAGCCAAATATAGAAGCGAGTGGAGATGCGAGTATAGATCATTATAGGGGCGAGTGGATATGCGTGTAGAGGTCAAATAGAAAGTCAAGTAGAGTTGACCACAGGCGCGAGTAGATATGCGACTAGAAAAGCCTGTAGAGAGGCGAGTGTAGAATCAAATACAATGCCGTAGACAGCCGAGTAGAGAGGAGAAAGAGAGGCGCATAGATTAGGCGAGTGGGAAAGTAGGGCGATTAGGGAAGAGGCAAAAAGAGAATCGAGTGGATGGGCGAGTAGAGATGCGAGTACAGAGGCCAATGGAAAGGCGAGTTTAGAGGAGAGTACTGAGTCGAGTGGAGAGGGTAGCAGAGAAGCCAGTAGAGAATCGAGTATTAATTCAAGTATAGAGGCGAGTAGAAAGTCGAGTAGAAAGTTGAATATAGAGGCTAGTAGAAAGCTCAGCAGTCCATTACCCATACCACTAGGCTCGAGAACAGAGGCGAATAAATTGTCGAGGACAAAGTTGAGTAGAGAGGCGAATATAAAGCGTCGGCTCAACGCGCAGTCGCGATAACCGACATCTACGCGGGCGGAGCCGCAGGCAAAAGCTAGTTCAAAATAAAAAGGAAAAATCTATGTCTAAGCTTTAGTTTACTTACATTGCCGGAATATTTTACTCGGATTTCCAAAGGTGTTTATTACCTTTGGTAATGATCATAAGAAAATATTTTTAGTAGGCGGTAGGGGCATCCTTTGGCCTGTCTACCCGGCTGTGAAGCATGACGGTATTATATACATACATATTGCTCAAAATATCAACTTATAATAGACACCACAGCTAAAACCTGTGTTGATGTTTTAAATTAAGTTCACCCCTATTAACCCTCCAGCGCTCACGTTCACAACTTTTTACGAGCGCACAACTTTTGAAGGCGCCGCTTATTAAGGTAGGCTAGCCCAAAGGGTATGCATAAAGCAGGACCTACAAAAACTTTTCCATTTAACTTGGTCCGTGACATCCTGATTATATCAACTTTTACCGGTTCATCCCGGGTGCGCTGGGGACCAATTATCAACGACAAGGTTACCGTTATATATGTACAAGTCTTCCACAAGATAGAAGGAAATTATTATGTAAAATTTTATATTTCTTATATGTAACCCAAACAGACCAAAGGATAATATAATTTCTTCAGTAGAAGGTTTTAATACAGTACCAAGGAGCGATTTAAAATAACAAACTAAACTCTCCTTTCCTTTACTATGTAGTAAACCAATCTAAAATTAAAGACAAAAGTTTTTAAGTTTACAAAACGTACCTATTTGGCTAATTTTCATTTGGAAGTTTCAGCCTTGTGGGAATGAAAAGACTTCTGCGCAAAATTATTGAAATTTTAATATGATTTACGGTTACTTCTTTAACTTTCTGTTTTGATAAATAAAACATTTTCATACTTTCAAAAAGATAACTTTTCACTTACGGCATTAAATTTTTGAAGTTTGAAATGTTTTATGCCATTTAATAAATCGCATCCGATCTATCTTCTTGAGTTACCGTTGTGGAAGATTCTAGATGAGCAGGCATATTTTTAATACTTAGGTATATTTTTCAATATAGGTGAATAATGAATGTTCAGTGTAAACGGTTAGTTTTGATTTTGAAACTTGATTAAAATGCAATTGGTTGACTTTGTATGATTTTAATTTATTTTTTATTTTTTATTGTACACACATAATGCAGAGATCATATATAAAACATTTAAATGACCATGTATAAAGGCGAGCTTAAATTGAAATCCAGCAAACCTTTGAGAAGCAGAGAAGTTTAATAGTTATGAAGGAGGATGTGAAGTGTATAAAAAAATACAAAAAACAGATCAAAACAAAAAAGCGTACCCACATACATAGCATACATATTATATTCATATATACACCTACACACACATACATGTCCTACATACATACAAATTATACACATGCATAGACATACATACATATAATAATAACTAGCTGTCGCCCGCGGCTCCGCCCGCGTGGATGTCGGTTATCGCGAATCGGACTATAATTTGAGATTTAAACTATCCTATCTCTCAAGTTGGATCGAACTGCACATGGTGTGCGAATTTTATTATAATCGGTTAAGTGGTTTAGGAGTCCATTGAGGACAAACATTGTGACACGAGATTTATATATATTAAGATATTGTAACGTAAGGTCTCGTTTTGTTCAAAATTGATGGGGATAATTATCGATTTTAGCTATTTTTATGATAGTTAACTGTTATAAATATGCTACAACTTAGTGTAATTTCTAAATAATTCTGAGAATTACATACTGCGAATTACTGGATAGGAATAAACCTGATGATAGCAACTAGTTATATCAGTTACATTTTAAATTGGGGTCACCACAACACGTGTCAGGAGTCAACATGCACCCCTATACATCCCAGCACTAGCCCGCTGACTCATAGGTGCTTTTCGTGGACAATATTTTTAAAATAAACTTCTGTACACGAGCATTTGGCAAAAATTTTGATAGGTGCAGCTCGTGGTCAAGATTAGGTGCTATTTGCTCACGTGCTATTCAGCTGGGTGATCTAGCTGGACTACAACATTATTTGTAATTTTGAAGAATTTTAGGTAAATCGTTATTATACGTATGATGAGAGCATATTTTCAATTCAATTTTTTTTTACTGTTACTAAATAAGAACATAAGTATAGTTATAAATATAAGAAACATAGCCATTTTCATACTACCACCCTATACAGTAACTACAACATACCTTGAAAAATAAATACATAAGATTTTGCCAACCGTAACCTCACATGAAGCTGCATTACAGTGCAAATATTTTCAGAGCTAAGCAAAGTTTTATCCTGCCACTTCAACATGTCTATTAGCATTTTACTCTACCACAACAGTTACTCAAAATAACATTAATAACAATATTTAGTTTTGCCAGTCGAGAACGGCGTTACAATTTATTATAACAAATGATACGGGTTGCGTTGTACCAAGAAGGATCAACAAGAATCTCATCGTTTATCATATGTGGTAATGGAGGTACGAAGCAACTGTTTGGATCGAGTATTATTTCCTGATCCAGTCCTTATTCTTAAGGTGGGTGAAGGATTTTATTAAGTTATGTATTGTACTTAACAAAAACTGAGTGACTTGCACTTTAACTCGTTAAACAAATTATTATGGATTATCATAAATATGTGTCAAATGTTTGTCCATGCATCACTGCAAACGGCTGCATCTTATTCTTTATTATTGTATCTGTAAATATATCGATACGCAGTTTATATGTGTAACTATGAGAAAATTTGTAAAAAAAAAAATACGTATAAATCATTCTATTTTATTAGCCATAGCTACGGCTACGGCGACATAATAACATAACAGCATAGTGAATTGAAATAAAATACAAAATAATATTTTTTTTTTTATTATTGTTTCCAAAAATACATGTACATTATGGTGTCGTATGCATACAGTAACTTATAGACATAATCTAGACACATATTGATTCACTGAACCCCACACTAGGATGCCCTGTGTCGTGGAGTTCAGTCTCTTCCCAGGTTAGTTAAATCACAATAATTATTCCAGAATAAGGTACCTAATATGAAAACATAACAGACAATAAGACAATCTAAATGTTCCGGTATGCTGAAGCAAATGGGTCACTTGTTATTTTAAATGCTTTGCATATTAAAATAGTTACGATAAAATATATGAAGAAATTTCACCAGTTCCTTGAAATTTTATATCTTTCGGTATATTTATGTGTATTCTTATTCGTGCACAGCTAATTTAATTTTGTTTTGGGTTTTTGGGTGCGGTATCTTTTGGAAGTTTCCCTGTTAAAGAGTTTGATAATTCTCATCAACGCGGCAACGCAAGAAACATAAAACAAAGTTTTTATGAGCGAAATCTTGTGCATTGTGAGCTGTATGATAATATATTCCTAGTTATAACTATATCTAAACATATAAAAGTAACTTGATTTGTATATGCTTCAAAAAGTTAAAAAGTTTAAAATTTTGACACGACACAATTGCTTTAAAGATGATTCTTAGCCCTAGGCAAAGCCGACACCAAGGCCACTAGTTCATTGTATACCACCAAATAAATTAATGCCTTGTACCTATTATTTTCTAAGGTTATTTTATTTCTTAAAAACATATTCTTCATATTTACTCTATCGCTTTATACATCCACACAATCGAGATTTACAAACTCGCGAGGCTCTGAAAACCGTCCTTGTGCAAAAATAAGCGTAACCAAGGGATATACGGATCTGCCAGAGCGCTATCCTTCGCGAATTTGTATTTAGGATCAATTGACTAACTTCAAATACGAACCAGGATATCGGTCCGTAAAGTTTCTGTTTAATTTCATCCTACATTTTTATTGAGGCAATCATAAGGGGATCGATGACGATAAAATGCGATTCACATAGAATTCTATTGAAGAGATTTTTGTTTTGATCGGTTTTGTTTTTGAAGGAAGAAGAAAAATATGGATTAGGCAGGTTTCTTAGAAAACTGACATATAATCTCAATTTTATATAAAATCTAGAAACCCGTATGAAATTTCAATAGTGAAAAGTGTAACATTTTTTGTATAACTAAGGTGGCAGACAAGCACTAGGCCAACCTAATGGAAAGTTGTTACCGTTGCCTTTGGACGTGTGCAACACCAAGGGAGACCCATTCGTGCTGCCTGCTGGAAACACCGAGTTTTTGCGCCGTCAGTATAGAAAACAAAGCAAGAATAGCCTTTGGTCCTCTCACTGACAGCACAAAAACTCTCCAGTAAGCTCTAGCTACCCTACTTACCACCGGGAACGCAACACGAGGTTATTTAATTACTCAAAATAAAATTTCAGTTTGCCATATATAACCTCCGAGTTCCTATTATCTGAGATCTTATCATTGCTAGAATTATGCCATAAGGTTTAATAACACATCACTCCAATATTTTTTTTTAAAACGGATATTATCGAGAATTGAACTGGTCAATCTGTCTTTATGCAAAATTCAAGAACCACAGCTCCGAGCAATTAGTTTCTAGCGGCAGCAAGTATTTTTTAAATATTCCACATAATAAATAAATATTCCACAACATTTCACACAACGCTATCTAGATCAATGGTAAGCATAGCTTAACTAGCTTGTGTTATGGATTCTAGAATGCGGATAAACATACTTAGATAGGTTTTTTTTTTGGTAAATACATACATATTATACATAGAAACACCCAGACCAATGCAAATATACATATTCATGCATACAAATATTTGCACAGAGCGGGAATCGAACTCGCGACTCCTGCGTAGTGGCCGCGTTCACTACCGCTACGCCACGGATGTGTTTGATGTGTATAATATTCCTGCTTGCGGCAAAAAGGCGGCTTGTGGCTTCGTTGCATACATTTAGATTATAAACTATTTAACTATTCATTTTATTCTTAAAGCTCTAATTTTGCTTGGATCCACGGTTGAAACCTAGACAATAGACGAGCTCATAACATAATAAAAGTATAAATTTACGAGCGCAGAATACAAAACACCTCTTCCATACTACTTGGATCTCAGACAGTCATAATATTTCCTTAACTTTATGTGGTCGCTTGTATAGTAGCAATAAATCGCATACTGTAAAATCATATATCATTAAAAATCACATGATGCCAAACTATAGTGGTGCTACGGTCAAAAATTTAATTTGAATCTACGTGAGAACGGCATGGCCCTTGATTTATGACCCAGCGCGGATCACGCCAAGCACAAAATGTTCTGCACACACGGGTGACAACCCTCACATGCAGCTTGTCGCGCTCCCTTACCGTTACAGGAGAGTGAACCTTACAAATGAAGAATTACGGTGTATTTTACGTAAGACATCTAGTGACTCAGGTTTTAATCCCTGGCACATCCGGCATTCATGCAAATAGGATTATTTTTCTTTGTGTATGTCTAATTTCTTCTAAAATTTTACACTCCCGGCATTTTTGGCTCGATATAATACTTTTGAACAGGTAAAAGTTAAGCCAGATCAGTAGTGACTACCTTTTTTTTACGTGCGTAAATGACACCAGGCACTCCGACTAGGATAGATTATTTAAGACGGGAGGAAAATATATTTTTTATTTGACGATGTACATACCATCCGTTATTCTGATAACTAAGTAGGTAAAGTGCGAACTGGCCGCCGAAACTGAGCGGCAAGCGGCGGAATACCGCAAAGGCATGGCCAAGATGGCGGCTGAGATGGTGGCGCTCCAGGAGGGCATCACCAGCCTACCGGGGGAGCCCATGACCCGTTCAGCGCGGCGGAGGGTCGGAGCGCTGCCGAAGCCGTCATTGGTGCGGTCGCGGTCGAGGTCGCCGGTGCGGCAGGAGTCGCCGCCTCCGGTGCAGCCGACGCCACCGACGTCACCGGCACCACCGCGTTTGCCACCGCCGCCGCTCCCGCCGCGCTTAGCGGTCCCGCGGCCGCCGCTGCCGGCGCAGCCGAGGCCGACGTTGCGGCTCGCCCAGCCGCGGCCCTGGCAGGCGCAGGCGCCTGTGCCGGCGGGGTCCGCGAACGCGCTGGAGGCCTGCATGGCGGCAATGGCCGCCATGGAAGCGCGGCAGGCGGCGCACGAGGAGCGGACGCGGATTTGTCTGGAGGCCATCATGGACTCCATCCGCCGTCCGCCCCTGGCGCCGCCCACTACTGGAGGGTACGCCGGAGCTGTGAAGAGGGGCACCACGCGCAGTGCTACCACTGCGGCTGTCGTTGCTCCTGCTGCTGCTCCGGCACCTATCGCCGCGCCAGCCGGGGGTGCCCAGAGTGCGCGGGGCGCCCAGGTTAAGGGCAAGGGAAAGGGGAAGGGCAAGGGGAAGTCGTCCCCAGCCCCAGCCCCAGCCCCAGCCAAGGTTCTGGCCACGGCATCAACATCGGCGAGTCCGAACGCCCGCAAAAAGGCAGCCAAAAGGGCCAAGAAGGCCCAGGCTGCTGCGAGGGGAGCGCCAGGAGCGCTGCGCGTCCCCCGCACCACCGCTGTCGTCTTAACGATGACACCGGAGGCTGCGGAGAGGGGCGCGCAGTACACTGCACTGGTGAAGCAGGCGAGGGGCCTCATCGATATGAGGGCCCTCGACGTGGCGGGCACCCTCCGAGTGACACACACTCGGACGGGTGCCCGGCTAATCCACGTCCCTGGCGCTTCGAGCGGTCCCAAGGCTGATGCCATAGCGGCTAAGCTGAGGGAGACGCTGGATGCAGCCGACGTCCGGGTGTCCAGGCCCACCAAATGCGCAGAACTGCGCATTTCGGACCTGGACGACTCCATCACGGCCGAAGAGATTCGGGTCACCGTGGCGGAGGCCGGGGGCTGCCCCCTGGAGGCGGTTAAGGTCGGAGCTATACGCTACGGCCGTCGCGGACAGGGGGCAGCAGTTGTCGGCTGCCCCATCGCAGCAGCTGCAAAGGCTGCCGAAAGACGGGTCCTCGCGGTAGGCGGCGTTGTGGGAGTCCGGGTACGGCTCCTGCAGGCTCGGCCGGACAGGTGCTTTAGGTGCCTGTCGGCCGGCCACGTAGGCGTGCAGTGCAAGGCGGAGGTGACGGTCGGAGACCGTTGCTTCTGCTGCAGCCAACCCGGTCACAGAGCCGGCAATTGCGAAGCTCCGCCGCACTGTTTCAGGTGTGCGGCGGAGGGCAAGCCGGCCGACCATAGGGTTGGCAGTAAGGCCTGCACCCGCGGGGAGCCGCTGCCGCGAGGCGGGCGTTCCGCAACCGGTTCGAGGCGGGATGCGGAGATGGTTCCATAATGGATCCCCAGCTCCGCATCCTGCAGGCGAACGTGGGCCACGGTGTCGATGCTCAGGCCCTTCTGCTCCAGAGCATGGCACAGTGGTCCATACACGTCGCCGCTGTCGCCGATCCATACACTCACCGGCCCCTCGGGCCCGAATGGGTGGTCGACCTGGATGGATCGGCGGCACTGGTGCATAACGCCGCTGCGGGTGCCCCTCCCCTTGTAGTGATCGCAAGGGAGCATGGCATCGTAGCGGCGCGTGTAGGGGAGATTGCGGTCGTGGCCGTTTATCTCACGCCGGGGTCACACCGACTCATCGGGCAGTATCGGCGGTCGCTGGAGCGGCTGACCGACGTCGTCAATGCCTGTACGCCTCGTCCGGTTCTTGTGCTCGGGGACTTCAACGCCTGGTCTCAGGCTTGGGGTTCCCGGCGCACAAACGCGCGGGGCAGGGCTCTGGAGAGCTGGGCCGATTCTCTCGGCTTAGTTCTCCAGAATCGCGGGGCCGAAGCCACCTTTGTGGCGGGGGAGCGCAGGTCGATCATAGACCTTTCGTTCGCGAGCGCTTCCCTGTCACTCCGCGTGCGGGACTGGCGTGTCGCCGTGGAGGTGGAGACACTATCGGATCACCGATACGTTCGGTTCGATGTCTCCCCTCCTGCGGGTGATGCGCCGGTCATATCGGCCCAACGCGAGCCGCGCTGGGTGTTGGGGCGATTGAATCGGGAGGACCTCCTGGAGGCCGCCATCGTACAGGCCTGGGCCATTGCGCCGGACAGGCCTGTCGACATAGACGATGAAGCGGCCTGGTTCCGGGAGGCCATGACACGGGTCTGCGATGCGGGTATGCCTAGGTCTCCAGCCTATAATCCGAGGCGTCGGGTCTACTGGTGGAATGCGGAGATCGCGAGGCTGCGTCAAGCCTGCGTGATCACGCACCGCCGGTGGGCTCGACTCCGTAGGAGGCGTAGCCGTCCCGCAGATTCGGAGCCCCGACTGGCGGAGCTTCACGAGGGATACAGGGAGGCCCGGAATGCCCTCCGAGCGGAGATCAAGCGATCTAAGGCCGCTTGTTACCGGGGGCTCCTGGAGACGCTGGAGCGGGACCCATGGGGGCGACCTTACCTTATGGTAAGAGAAAAGCTGCGCCCCCGGGCCCCTCCGCTGACCCAGGTGCTCGAACCGGCTCTGCTCGGAGGAGTGGTGGAATCCCTGTTCCCGGCGCGAGCGGAACATGTTCCGCCGCAGATGGCTCCGCCGCCTCGGTCGCCTACGGCGCCCAGTGCGGTGATTGACGACGACGTGCCCGAGGTCACTTGGGTAGAACTAGAGCTGGCGGTGCGAAGGCTGAGAGCCAAGAAAAACACCGCCCCGGGACCCGACGGCATTCCAGGCCGCGCGTGGGTCCTAGCTCTAGGGGAAGACGGTCTCGAACCCCGACTGAGAGGGTTCCTCAGCGCATGTTTGGAGCGGGGCCAGTTTCCGAAGATGTGGAGGACGGGGAAACTGGTCCTCATCCGCAAGAAGGGACGCCCGGCGGACGAGCCGTCCGGGTACCGGCCCATAGTGCTGCTCGACGAGGTGGGCAAACTCTTCGAAAGAGTAATTGCCAAGCGCCTCGTCGAGCATCTCTCTAGAGTGGGGCCGGACCTGGCGAATACCCAGTTTGGGTTCCGCCGGTGGCGTTCCACTGTGGATGCCATCATGCGTGTGAGGACTCTGGCGGAGGATGCGGTTGCCCGGGGCGAGGTGATGTTGGTGGTGTCCTTGGACATCTCCAACGCCTTCAACACCTTGCCCTGGAGTTGCATCAGGGAGGCACTCGTGTACCACGGTGTGCCTCTCTACCTCCGCCGCATAGTCGGGGCTTACCTGACGGAGAGAGCCGTCGTCTACCCGAGTTCGACCGGAGTCGGTAGGCGTGAGATGTCGTGCGGTGTTCCCCAGGGATCGGTCCTGGGGCCGTTACTGTGGAACATCGGTTACGACTGGGTGCTTCGCGGTGACTTCGCGTACGGTGCCACCGTCACGTGTTATGCGGACGACACGATGGTGACGGTGAGCGGGGCTACGCACCGCGAGGCAACCCTGAGGGCCACGACCGCGGTTGGCCAAGTCGTCGAGCGGATCCGGCGGCTGGGTCTCGAGGTGGCTCTGCACAAGTCCGAGGCCATGTTCTTTCATGGTCCTCGGCGCAGGCCAGGCCTTACAGTGGGAGGCACTCCCATCGACATCAAGCCCCAGCTGAAATACCTGGGGCTCGTGCTTGACGGTCGATGGGACTTCGGACAACATCTCCGAAGCCTGCGCCCCAAGTTGGTCACCACGGCGAATGCCCTGAGTCGGCTGTTGCCCAACTTGAAGGGCCCAGGGGCCTCCTGCAGGAGACTCTACGCGGGTGTCGTGCGGTCCATGGCCCTATATGGGTGCCCCGTGTGGGCGGACACCCTGGGGGCCAGATTCCTGCCTCTGCTCCGTACGGCGCAGAGGACGATGGCCTCCAGGGCCATCAGGTGGTACCGCACGATATCCTTCGAAGCGGCGAGTCTCCTGGCCGGATCGCCACCGTGGATCCTGGAAGCGAGGGCCCTTTCGGCACTATATCGGTTCCGAAAGGAGGCGCGGGAGCGGGGATTCGATCCCGAGCCCGAGGACATTCGGGCCGAGAAATCCCGGCTCCACCGGGACATGGTGGCCGAATGGGAGCGACGACTTGGGCAACCACGCGCAGGGCACGCCGTGATTGCGGCGGTAAGACCCATCATGGGGGAGTGGCTAGAGAGGCCACACGGGAGCCTCTCGTACCGTCAGGCGCAGGTTATCACCGGGCACGGTAGCTCCGGGCGGTATCTGCATCTGATGGGTATTGAGCCAACGCCCGAGTGCCATCACTGTGACGCGAGCGTGGACTCAGGGCTGCACACGCTCACCGAGTGTCCGGCGTTTGAGGCGCCGAGGCGGGAGCTTGTGCAGGCCCTGGGGGTGAGGGTGCTCACGCTCTCCACCCTGCTCGCGGCGATGGTCCGCTGCGCGGAGACAGCGGGACGGGCGCGGCGCGATGAGTGAGAAAGACTCGCGGACATCGCTGCACGCGCCCGAAGGCAGCTCGGGCGTCGGAGGGCGCTAACCGACCTCCGCCCCCCATGAGCGCGGGCCTGAGGGTGACGGGTGGAGCCGCCCGTCACCCTAGCAGAAGCAGGCCACGGCGGCGGCGCGCATCGTAGGACGTTGCGCGCCTCCCCACACCGGGGTTGAGTCGGGGACGGCGTGGTCCCCACCTCCCGAGGAGGGCCAGACCGAAAGGGATGGCCCTGGGTCAGCCGGGGTGCGAGGGATATGTCGCAAGACAACCTCACCTTCGGCCTAGCACTACGACCCACAGACGGCGTGCGGTTTAGTCGGTTCGAGTCCGACATAACCTACCCCTCCGGCTCCGGAGGGGCGGGTATCCGTGGGGATTTCCCGCACGTAAAAAAAAAAAGGTAAAGTGCGAATATGAGATTTTTAACTAAAATGTCGCAAATTTACTAATCGCATCAGTTAATCAGCAGATTACCTAGTTCATGTACACATTTACGGATTCTGCACTCTAACGGTAACATATTAAAACATTAAGTAAAAAGGTAATCTTACTGTTAAATGCTTTATGGAAATTTCTGTAATTTTCAACAAAAGTAGTGTGGTAATCGTTGAAAAGCCTTATTACCTAGATAAAAAAAAAATACACCATTTATTTTATTTTGAGTTTAGTTTACAATTTAGGAATACTAATAATTATTTACTATTATTTAATAGCTAATGTGCGGTATGCGTTGCGGTACTTCCCATCGCAGATAACGGGATACATAAACATCCATTTCTATATTATAATGGTGGCACATCACACGGCTATTTTTGTTTGCGTATTTGACAAACAATTACCATGTGTGGACAAAGCATTGGCCTTATTGCTAATTTGACAAATATGGATAAAACCAAATAGAGTACGGGCCACGAAATAAGTCTCTTGGCCGCAGTGTGGCTGTTGCAACATGTAATGTTGCCAGTCTCGTCTTTTTATTTTACCAGATCTTTTATTGTTCAGATATGACTATAATAGTAATTGAACCGCAGAACTGAGTTATATTCGCGCGTTTTCAACATTGGAACGTTAGAATGTGATCATGTGAAATACCTAGAAGATGATTTTTTTTAAAAGATGGATTATATGGTGCAATATTATATCGTTCCGCGTTTTGTCGCGGGACTTATTTTGTGGCGTTGACTCTTTTTAGAGTACGCGCCAAGAAATACGTCCCTTGGCCATGGTGTGGGTATCACAACATGTAATGTTACCAGTATCGTCTTCCAAAGTTAGAACGTTAGAAGTTGATCATGTGAAACTCTTAGCAGATTGACTTGAAAAACATGGATTAATAGATGCAACAACATATCAACAGAGAGTGAAATCAAGTGAATTGACACTTAAAATAGCGACAGAAACTTCTCTTTACTGCAGAAAAAAAATATATGCCATAATAGTGTAATGAAGTACACTATTATGGCATATATTTGTACACCTCATGCTATCAACAACAGACACCAAACAGTCACGTATTGTGCATATAGAGTACCTGCATATTGTGACGTTATGGGGATCTTAGATTAATATGCAGATAAGTATAATTTCCACTAGTACAACATATAAAAATGTGCTGGCAACTTTGTCATGGCCCCAACCAATTTACAAACAGTATGGCGGTTAAATGGCGTAAGGAGGCGCTGGATATTCAGGGAACCCCCCGCCCCCCGTCCACCCCGTCCCCTAAGAAGCAGACTGACACCCAAAAGCCCCCCATAGACGCGGGATAGCACCCGAATAGGCTGTTGGGCGTTACGTGAGAGTTTTTAGCTGGTAGGAGTCCGGAATCCATGAAGGATTTTCCATCACGTAAAAAATAAACAGTATAGCGGTTTTGTCATGGGACTTATTTTGTGGTGTTGACTCTGCGTATAATTCATAAGTTAATTAGTTTTTTTTCTAAATTCTGTACGGCCAGTAGTGCCTTTTAACAGACAAAATGTGGCAATTCATATGTGACGCCTCTTTGAAGTGAATACTTTTGTGACGTAAATTGTATTTGTTTGTATTTGAATGTTGACATGGACGTCAAATATTTTGCCAAAAAGAACAAACGCCCAATAGCAAGTACAACTAGCCATGTGAAGTGCCACCGTAATACATGAAATATTTGTATGCCACATTGTTAACTTAAATTTATTGTACGCAAAATATTATTCATCCGTCACGTGACCATGTAATCGAAAACTTTTCAAACGAGACCATCCGAGGATACGTATATTGCAAAAATATATTTCAAGCAAAACAGATATTGTAAATCACGATAACGAAGCCATCCGTTTTCCGAAATAAACATATTTTTTCTTTTCATTCCAAGGGCCCTTCCTGTTTTTGGCTCCAACTATCACAGGACATAAGGAGATTCATTATAATAATTTGTTTACGTGATATTTTTCGTCCTCATTAACCGCCTAAAAAATTGGCATTATATCCCCTTGTGCTTACCTCTTTTAGGAATACGCCAACGTTAAAATTAAAATAAAAGATACCAATGCCATAATATGTTTATCGTAGGGTATATTAAAAACAGCGTAAGGTAAACAAAATTCATTTGAACAGAATATTGCTGCCTAAAATACTCTGGTTATTTTAAAACAACAGCGTACACAGCAGTTGTTACATGATGAATTAATCTTGTCAATGCACCGATAGACCTTACTCCGATACTATTGAAAAACGGCACGTTCCCGTTGACATATGGCCGGGGACAGCCCAGCCACTGTTTTTCATTTTTTAAACGGGAGATAGAATTTTCAGAGGAAAAATTACTGGAAAATCTTTTAGTTAGGAAACGTTTTTAAAATTTTTATCATGTAAATACTATCGATTGATTGCTAATAAACGTATTATTTAAAGATACATGTGATACTTTCTACAGTTTACGCAAATGTCACTCATTGAAATTAAACCATTTTAACGGACTTTATCGTGATTTATTTGTTATTATTTATCTACTTTTAGCCTGACTTTTCGGCTACTTTTCAACAGCCATGAAAGAGAGAAGCCGTTATAAAGTGGTTTTATTTCAATAAAGATATTATGTCCTATTTTTCATTGTTGTAGGCAGAGGCATATGCTTTCCCTTACTTCGATCCACCTTTCGCTTCGTTTGCTGATACTCTGCCAGTCCTCAAAATATGCTCATTCTATTTGATTCTCAACTTCTTTAAGCATGATGATAATTGCAGTATTACCATTTGGAAAATTTGTTGCTTCTGGATAATGTGACGAGACGGAAGTGAACCGGATCTGCTCATGTCTTTTTCTCAGCAAAGATTACTTTAAAAATTAACGATGGTTGATTTGATGGTAAACGAGACAAGTACTTCTTTTGATATGTGTATGGGGCTTAACCAAGGTCTACAAGCTAAAACCGACCGAACGACATGATAAATACCGATTCTATCAACGTAATGAAACTATTTCACCCCTTTTTTTCGCCCCGTCAACCATCGAGTCACATAATAATAAGTAAGATCTTTCTACTGCAGCATCCTTACAAAATGAACAGCTGATTTTACTACAAACCAGATAATCATTCAAAGTAACCCGCTTTGCAACTGAAAGCATTGAAATATTCCTACAGATAGATACTGACGGAGGAAGCAATCTCGGAGGGTGAGGTGGTGGTGGCAGTGTCGCTTGACATCGTCCACACCTTCAACACCTTGCCCTGGAGCTGCGTTTGGGAGGCGCTTTTCTACCATGGAGTGCCTCCCTACCTCCGTCGAATTGTCGGGGCCTATCTCTCCGAGAGGGCCATTACTTACTCGAGCTGGTTAGGGCCGGGTCGGCGAGATGTGTCGTGCGGTGTTCCACAGGGATCGGTATTAGGACCGCTCCTTTGGAACATCGGTTACGATTGGGTGCTGCGCGGTCCGCTACTCAGAGGGGTCGGTATAACGTGTTACGCCGACGACACCCGCGTTACGGCGCGGGGAACAACGCACCGAGACGCAGCACTAAAGGCCACGGCAGGGGTTGCTCAAGTCGTGGGTCGGATACGGCGGCTGGGTCTCGAGGTCGCCCTTCACAAATCCGAGGCTCTGTGCTTCCACGGACCTCAGATGGGTCACCTGCGGGATCCAGGCTACAGGTAGGGGGCATCAGCATCCGCATCGAGCCCTCGATGAAGTATCTGGGACTCGTACTCGATGGCCGATGGAACTTCGGACATCACTTCCGAAGTTTGGTCCCACGTATTGATTGATACATTTACGATTGATACACACGTATTTATCTACCTACATTATGAAAAAGTGCGATAAATGTAATAAAAATATAACAAAAACATCGCCTGGTGTAGAGTGCAGTCGTTGCAATACCATTGTGCACCTGAAGCCTGAATGTTCTGGACTGTCAACTAAGCAGAGAGCTGCCCTCAAAGCAGCCGATAACCTGGAGTGGACCTGCAAGGAATGTCTGGAAAATTCGTCGAAGCGTAGCTCCATCTTCATACCTCAGGATGATGATGATGAAGAGGAAGATGAAGGTGAGATTCGAGCCGTCCCTAAGTCACTGATTGATGTGCAGAAGCTGTCTAAAGATATATCTAAGGAGATGCAGAAGATAATACACAAAGAGCTGATAGAGGTACATAAAACGCTTGAATACCAAAGCGAGAAGATGGATGAGGTCACTGAATCCATTGAAATGTTCAAAACCACCATACAAGAACTTAAGAAAAAAAATGTTGAGCTCCAAAATCGTAACAATAATCTTGAAACTCGCGTTGGTGTCCTTGAACAACGTCTTAATGAAAATGAACAAAAACTGCTGGCAAGTACTATTGATGTGTGTAACATGCCTGCCCTAAAGGATGAGAATGCTACACAAATAGTGGTGAAAATAGCATCTAAGCTCAAGATGAGCGCTGGGGATGTCGAATCATGCAGACTACTTGCTGGAAAGAAAGACAAACCTAGCACTTTGGAGGTGAAGCTCAAAAATGAAACCGTTGCTCATCAATGGATCGCGGCCGCGAAGGGAACCCAAATGATCGTGGATGATTTGATAAAAGGACAAGACGAAGTAACTAAAACTCGATCTGTATTCATTAGAGAAACACTATCATACTCCAATAAGAAACTCTTGTGGGAATCGAAGCAAGCATTAACAGGCAAATATGAGTTTGTGTGGTTCAAAAGAGGGAAAATCCGTGCCAAAAGAGAAGAGAAGGAAGATTTCTACATCATACGTAACGAAGCTGACATTGCAAAATTATTAAAAACTGCCAAATAGGTATTTCGTCGTACTACTATTTTAATTAAGTATAATTTATTTAAAAAAAAATGGCTGTGCTAAATCATAATATAACTGAAATAAAAAACTCAACTACGATTAACGATTTTCTTCACAAAATACCTAACAAAACTAACCTATTAACTATTCACATTAACATTAGATCCCTAATTAAAAACTTTACAGCTCTCGAACATTATATATTAACATCTCACTCATGTATCGATATTATTATTGTCACTGAAGTTAATATATCCGAAAAGATATGTTCACTTTTCAATATCGAAGGTTATTATCAACATACTAACTTAAGACATGCTAAGAAAGGTGGTGGAATCATTATTTACACGCACAAAAAACATAAAATATCGCATTCCAATACAAGGACACTGCATTGTGAAGGTGTTTTAACAAAAATAACCACTTCACATAACTATTCTTGTTATATTTTATCCATGTACCGGCCACCAAGTACAAATGAATGTTTGTTTCTTAAAGAATTGCAAAAAACTTTGAACCGAACTGACACTAGCTTTGATTTATTTGTATTGGGAGACATCAATATCGATATATCGAAGGAAAAGCCTATAAAACATAAATACATGAATATTTTTTCCAGTTACGGCCTTGTGAGCGGGATCTCGGAGTACACCAGGATCGAATCTAGACTGGACACAGTGACTAAATCGACTATCGACCACATACTAGCGAGATCCCGTACACAAGACGTGTACACCGCGACCCTTCAAACAGTAGTACTGGCCGATCATCGTGCGGTCGCATTTGCATGCGTCGGTCAGTATACACTACAGGATGTTCCAAAATTTAAAAAAATAATCGACAATAATAAAGTTTTAGAATCATTAAAATCAATTGACTGGGAAGTTTGTACCGATATGACATGTCCTAATACACTATATGACTATATAAAAAGTAAAATTAACCGATGTATGGAAAACTCGAAAATAACGGTCAAAATTAATAATAGAATTTCTTCAAAAACAGATAGCAGTTGGGTTAATAAGCATACTATTAAAGTCTGCAATAATAGGGATTACTGGTTCAAAAAATGGTTGAAAGATCCAAACGACTTGATTCTAAAACAAAAGTATAATGCGGCTAGGAACAAAGCAAATAAAACTATGAGGAACGCAAAAAACCAACATCTAAAAAACGAGATTAACATCAACAAACGGAATCCATACGCTGTATGGCAGATACTTAATAGAATTACGGGTAAAATAAAATCATCTCTTGATAACGTGATAATAGGAGCCTTACAAAGTAGCACAGTATCTATTCAATCAATTACTAATAATTTTGCAAATAACTTCAGTTCTAGTGTTTCTAAAGTAATAACAACATGTAACAAACCCATATTACCAGAATCCCGATATCGAACCCCACTAGACAAGTCAATGTTGTTTAGAAACGCGACACCGCAGATTGTGAAAAACTTAATCAAAAATATCAACATCAATAAAGGCCCGGGTATTGATGGCATAAGAGCCAGTGACATTAAATCAATTCACAAAAAGATGTCTGGTATTATTGCTAAACTTATTAACCTAAGTGTTATGGCAGGGAAGTACCCCGTAGACCTTAAAACGGGTATCGTTAGACCAGTGTATAAGAAAGGCAGCAAATCCAGCTATGATAACTACAGGCCAATTACGATTCTTCCTATACTTGATAAAATTGTCGAAAAATATATCTGCAAACAAATACACGATTTCTATAGGACTCACTCGATACTCAACAAAACGCAGTTTGGCTTCCAACAGAATAAAAGTACCACGCAGCTTTTATCAGCATTCACAGATGATGTCAACAAGCATCTTGATAACAGAGAGCATGTCCTGTTAGTGTTCATAGACTACAGTAAGGCTTTTGACACTCTCAGGCATGATCTTCTTGTCAAACGGCTAGATGACTGTGGTGTGCGAGGTCCACTTCTGGATTGGTGTGTTGACTACGTAAAAGATAGGAGCTACTTTGTCAAGGTTGCTGATGTAGTGAGTGATAGGATATGCGTTACGCACGGGACAGCACAAGGATCGGTCCTTGGGCCATTGCACTATCTCACTTATGTCAATAGCGTAGCAAATATTATAAAAACGTGTAAAATCTACCAATTTGCTGATGACACGTGCCTACTTTCCGCCCATAAGAATATACATCAAGCACAGAAGTTACTCCAGGTAGAATTTGACGAACTACAAAAATGGTCCCACGATGCTGGTCTAGCATTAAATGCTGCTAAGACTAAACTTTTGTACGTTTCCTCGAGTCAAAATAGATCAACAGAAAACTTGAAACTGACTATTCACACTCACGACTGTCTCCACAGTAAACTGGAGCCTTCTGCTCAATGTAGTTGTGACTCAATCGAACAAGTAGAAAAACATACGTATCTTGGCTTGGTAATTGATAGTCGGCTGAAGTGGGTAGATCACATCAATAAAGTTTGTGATAAACTCAGAGCAATTCTTGCAAATTTTTCATTGATCAAATACCAAATACCCTTCCCGATACTTTTGTCTTTGTATAATGCCTTAGCGGAGTCAATAATCTCATACGGATTAAGTAGTTACGGGCGGACCTGTAAGTCACATCTTTATAGAATACATAACCTGCAGCTTAGAATTTTAAAAACAATAATTCCTAAAAAAATCAAGACCGAGTTCCAAGAAAATTACAATCTAGTGTTTAAGTTTTGCCGTATATTACCTATCCATGATAAAGTTAAGCTCATTCTCCTCGTTGAAAATTATTTTAATTCTGAATTGCAGATTCAGCCCCAAAAAGGACACAAATTCATTTTACGAAGTAACAAAGACCCTAAATTACTTATTCCTGGCTACACTAACATGTACGGTAAATTACACACTTCAATAACCATCCCTAAATTAATTAATGAACTACCAAAAACTTTAAAAGATACTCTAAACCAAACTAACATTAAACATAAGCTCAAAGAATATTTATTACAACTCATTACATAAAAAAATATTACTTAATATTAACATCCTGTATATGAATCATCGCACACAAACACTCATTAATATATATTATCTATCTTCATGCTTATGTTCTACCAGTCAAGCCTCGCTCGTATTTTGTACGTGTTACGGACGAAATTCCTACTTGGTAATGGTAACGAACGGAACGATCACCTGATTTTATATTTTTATATGTGGGTATGTGTAAAGTAATTTGTGTTGTGTTGAAGGTGCAACGACAGTGATCCAATATCCAGATAAATCTATTAAGGTTTTTGTGATGTTGTTAAATGAATCATATAATATGTAATTTATTATGAAATAAACTATTAAAAAAAAAAAAAAAGCTGATGTCCAATATCAGGGGACCCGACGCTCCCTACAGGAGACTGTACCAGGGGATCGTGCGAAGTATGGCCCTATACGGGGCCCCCGTATGAGCGGAAACGCTGACGCCCACCAATGTGGCTAGATTGTTGAGCCCGCAGAGGGCGATGGCCGTCAGGGTGATAAGGGGATACCGCATGATCTCCTAGCCGGGACACCTCCATGGGACCTGGAAGCGAGAGCCCTTGGGTCTCTATTTAAATGGCGTAAGGAGGCGTGGGAGCGGGGCCAAAGGCCTGCTTCTCGAGAAATCGAGGCCCAGCGGTGCGAGGCAACATGGAAGGTGCGACTTGAGCAACCAAAGGGGGGATTCACCACAATCGCGGCCGTCAGACCGGTCATGGACGAGTGGCTGGAGAGGAGACATGGTGCTCTCTCCTACCGGTTCTCACAGATACTTACCGGGCGCGAAGATACCGGGAAACCACGGCCGAGTGTCAGCACTGCGAGGAACGCAGTGACGACACAGCGCTCTGCACGCTGGTGGAGCGCCAGGTCCTCGTGGTGGGTCTGGACATGGACAATCTCTCGCTCGCCGCCGACGTGTCTTCGTCACGTCACGACGTGTCTCCCTAAGAAGCGGGATGACACCCGAAAACCCCTACATAGACGCGGGTTAACACCCGTACCTTCTCGGCTAGGCCGCAGCCATAGGTCTGTTGTTGGTCCTGGGAAATTCTCGGGGCTACCAACCGCAGGCTATTTATTAGGCGGTACGTGAGGATTTTTAGTCGGTAAGAGCCCGGCATAGCATCAATAAAAGATTTTCCCTCACGGTAAAAAAAAAAGCATCCTTACAAAATGAACAGCTGATTTTACTACAAACCAGATAAACATTCAAAGTAACCCTCTTTGCAACTGAAAGCATTGAAATATTCCTACAGATAGAAAGTACTATTTTCTTACAAAACCACAAAGTGAATACACCATATCGTTAATCCAATATTATACATTTCTTTCATTCCGTATAGATAACAGTAAAAGAAATACGACCAGGCTGATTGCATCCTGAAACTCACTTTTTTTATTATCTGTTCGGATACAAATAAACACACAAAACTTTTCCTTGCAGTGCTCGCTAAAAAGTCGAACCTTCGAGACTAGATATTACCTTCGGAAATGAAGCTCGGCGGAGTTTCAGTTAAAGCTAACATTGTATTGAAATAGAAACCAACTAGAGTCTGAATGCTTTTATTTTTAAGCATCCAAGTTTATAACGAACCGAGTGGTGCCAAGAAATTTCGAATATGCGTTTATATTATTATCAAGTTAGTTAATTTCATTATTATATTTAGGGGTCATTATTAAGTTCGAACACACATTAAACTGAAGAATTCTAATTTCTTCTTAACTACAACTGTACGGTTGATTATATTTTATCTTAGTATTTTAAATAATATTATATGTGAGTACTATATGACGAGGTGTGCAATTCTGAAATATATTTATTACTAGCTGTCGCCCGCGGCTCCGCCCGCGTGGATGTCGGTTATCGCGAATCGGGGTATGAAAAATAGATGTTGGCCGATTCTCAGACCTACCCGATATGCCCACAAAATTTCATGAGGATCGGTCGAGCCGTTTCGGAGGAGTTTGGCAACGAAAACTGTGACACGAGAATTTTATACATTAGATTATTTTATTTAAACTTTTAGCATAAATACAAAAAATAGTAGAAAAGCGGACGTAATGCCTTGGGCATTTTCAACCAGTCAACCTTTGGGTGATGCGGAGTTATTTATGTCAAAGCTATACATGGTATTGTAAGTGGTCATAATCATTTCAGTATTTTTTGTATCTTGGTCACAAACTTAGAAGTTTAGAAGGGGAATTAGTGCGATTTTAGTAAAAGTTTGTACATATAACTATTTGAGTTTCGTCGCTTTTTAACTGTAAGGCTAGATATTAATTACATAATACCTAGCATATCATATCTATCATATTAAATACACATAAATATATACATATTATATAAGACTTCATCAAAGTTATTGCAGAATAATTTCATAGTCAAGTATACGGAGATAGTATCAAGATTACAGCACAGCAAAAAGTTATTGAGTTTACAAACCTGAAACAAAGTTAAGGGATTATTTGCTTTATGACAGCTAGTTTAGAAGGGTGGTGCTCATAGCACCTCAAAAGGGAAGTCGTTAGATGACAGATGCGACGTAAACGCAATACAAGTAGCCCATTTATTTTGCTACCGTCACAGACTTAATGTGTTTGTAATGCTTGTAAAATGATAATATTCCAAAATTATGCTTAACTAGTTTAAGTGTATTTTGTAATTATTGTTCTCGAGAACATTCCAGAATGCCGTGTAGAGTTTAATCTTAAATGGACGTTTATTTATTAGGGTTTCTTACATCATTGTAAGAACGCTGGGTTAGATCTGAAAAGCCTCAGGCTTAAGCAGCTTTGTTATACTCGTGTAATGTCTACACGGTGTGTAATGGTAGCCCATTTGACATATACTATACTGGCAACCTTACGTTATCCAACTAATATTATAATGTGTATGTTTTTGAGGATCTGATATTATATTATGCGATGTAAGTGAACTGAAGTAACCCTTGAACGTAAGTTACATAAGACTACGTAAATAGTAGTAATAAAGTATTATATATATGTAGTACGGTTGCATAGAAACTTTGGAAAATCCTATAATGACTTGACTTTTTACCAAATGAAGAGGAAAATTTTATTATGTGTCTGGTGAACATTTTGAAACGGAATGAAACATTATTTAAGGAAATTATTTAACCACATTTTTACGATTTAAAATAAAACTTTTTAACTTTAATTACCACATCAAAGACAAAATGAGTACGTTTGACATGAATGATAGGTTTTTACCACACAAAAAAGATGTAATTAGCGATGTCTATTTAAGAGGGAAATCTTTCTGAGTAATTTACTTTGCTGAGTTTCTTTTTTACCAGAACGACCAGTTAGACCGACGTAATTACGGACAAGCGGGGTCAAGTAAAGAATAACATTTTTAAGAGAAATGTTGAAGAAACAGAAAATTAAACAATTGGGGAAAAGCGAAATAAACGTGGACCGTTAGGTAAAACAAAAATTTTGCTTAAAATTTCGCCTGTTGTTTTGGTTATTGCAGATTTTATCAAGTGTCAGATACATTGTGAGGCTAGTTTATTTTAACTTGGAGAGAATTTGACAGGATTTCAATTTTGTTTTTTTAATTTTATACTTTCAGGGAAATTCTACTATTGATCTATTTAGTTGCCAAAAAAAAAACCTTCCTATCCAAATTTATGTAGGTGTATCATTTATACACAATATGCATTAATGAAAAGATTGCAGCAAGGCGGGAGCGGGTCGCTAGTATTAGACAAAATACATCTAAAAGTTTTCTATTAAACGCGGTAATCTTCCTATCATCAACATGAGTCGTAAAATTTTCTTTTATGATACTCCAATCTTGCTCGGGATCTTGCTAACTTGTGTGCGTATCATGTCAAAACTTGCTCTCGGAGTTGCGAATACAGTTAACAGATTTTTTTTTCTATTGTTTTTAGAAAGCTTTTGCCCACATGGGCCTAGCTGGGGCACGGCTCCTTCAATAAACACCTTTTTATTTTAGGAATCGCCGACAGCCCTCTCTGCAGAGCCTGCATGAGAGAGGAGGAAACAGCGGCACATATGCTCCTACACTGTCCTCCAACCGCCACAAACCTACAGGGTTAAGTACTTCAATTATACAGGTACGCTCCCGGAGATCACCAGCAGTGTGAAGAGCCTGCTTGCGTTCTTCAATGAGTTGGGGTGGATCGAGTGAAAACGTAAAAACCACGCCATGACGTGGAGTTGAGGATACCAGCCCGTGATACCATACCATACCATACCATGGGCCTAGCTGAAAATATATTGTGAAAAGTTATGGTCAAAATATGCAAAACACATAAACCTGAAGCATCTTTTACTTTTCTAAAGTTTTGGTATTTTATAGTACCTACGGGTAGAAGACTAAGACTTCTTTGTAGTTTTCTGTTGTTGTGTACGTACCTACATGTATTCACGTAAAACACATGCCTGTGGCCTCGACGCAGCCTGGGTCTCGGTATCACCTGGGAATAAATTCGTAAAAAAATCCTATATCCCAATTGCAGCACCAAATACCGATGTGAAAAGTTAATAAAAGACTATCTTGTATATCGTGTCATTTCAGCACTATGACTAGATAGATTACATAATGATTAAAACCAACGTCTTCTTTTTTCACGTGTCTTTTATACTTCCAATACCAGTATGTGTAGGAACATAGCTACACTACCATATCCATGAGCTCACCTATAGATTGTAAACGTAAAAGAAATTTATGTGTATCTAGAAGTGTGAAGTTTCCATTAGGTACCGAAGTTTGATTGAATATGTCAAGAGAAGAGCGAACTTTTTCGTTTTTATTCACATCCCAAATGCATCGAATTGGAATTTCATGCTTTCCCTTAATTTCGTGGAAATTTTATGTAAATAAACTGAACTCAATGTTGTAACTTTCCTGCTGTTTATTTATTTTATATTTTAGAAACAAAGAAAGATGTTGACGTTTATTTGTTTTTCTACTGACATAAATATTTATTCAAAATTTACAAAGTTAAAAGTAATCCTACAGTTATACGAACCAGGATATTTTAAAAATGTGCGCCTTTTAAAATATTTTATTCTTCGTGCTGTCGTAGACTATTTTACTTTGTGAAGCCATAAAATTATAGTTACTAGATTATTTTTGAAAGTAGTTTTTGGTACAATATAAAATGCTTTTTGTACTTATAAAATGTCACTCATTATATAATAGATTGACCCTACACCGACCGTACAATGTAATAAGTGTATTATTACTAAAACATTCCACTTAATTGTCTAATATTCCAACCTTAAAAAAGTTAAAATCTTTTAGAAGTAAAACTTGTTAATGTGTCTGATCAGACTCCTATTGGTTCTCACCTCTCGCTGTATCGGTGATCTAACTTTCATGAAATCTAACTTTATTTCTAACTCAATTTCTCTTCGGTTTCAACTTAATACGCTGGATATCTTCCACTGCCTTACGTGTGTCTCGGTGATGGAGTTTTTTTGGTATTAGGGATGTGAACTTTTATTTGTAAAGCTTAACTAGAATTGTGCTCTTTTTCAAATGAGATGGTTAAAGTTTTTTAATTTTTTGTTTCTTAAGCTACGGAAGAAGAAAATTCACATATGCAGCAATAAAATAATTACTTTTAGGTGATCAGTATACTGCAAAAAAAGACCGTTAAATTAAGGTAGCCGCTTAACTATCATCTACTTATTATTCTATTGCATAGTTGATTGTTTCAAATACTGTAAGTTGAAAATAAACTAGGTATTCGTACACTGCAGTGACTCGTAACTAAATTAAGCCGTCCCATTATAAAATCACTAAAAGTTTTCATTTAACTTTAAATATTCATTGCAATGTAATGAAGGTTGCCAATGAGACCAATTTGAATGAGATAGTCGTTCATATTCCCAAAAAAAAAAAAAAAGGTCTTCCGTGAAATAGAAGGGGAATTATACCTCGAGCATTTGTAGGACGATGTGAACACAATTTAATAATTCTTTTTAAGGGGTCGTTTCATAACGTGTCGATGGTTATCTTGTTTTAAATGAAAATTACGGAAGAAGCCTCTTTTTTCTTTTATTTTCGTTTATTTTGAATACCATGGTTGTTCTCATAATATTATGCTGAACAATTTTCTTTTATAATTCTATGATATGTTAAAATGTTTTGTTCGTGTGCGTTGGTATAACAATATAATAATTTATTATAAGCAAGAACTACTATCCGTTACTTTTCAGGTGAAGACAAAATTGATGGCAACATTCATATCGTTGAAATATATAAATGATTATATAGTATACTAATTTTTCACACCGTCACCCTAAGATGGTTGCATAGGAGATTTTCCCAAGGACGGCCTGACCGAGAGGGATAGCCCAGGGTCAACCTCACGTTCTGCCTAGCACAACGACCAGCAATCTCCCTCTCCGGCTCCATAGAGGGGGGAGCGGGTTATCCGTGGGGATTTCCCGCACGTTAAAAAGAAAAAAAGCGTAGAAGAATTTCGACTGCTCAGTAGCTTAGTGATCAGACCCTTGATTCTGCTAAAGCAAAACCACTGTCATACTACGGACACTGCAAAAAATGGCATTAAACTAAAGTCTTGAATTCCAAAGTTATACGAGAAGAGTTTCATTACACTATTTCATTCACTGTACAAATAGCCATTTAATTTTTTAAAGTTTTAACGGTATTACTAAAAAGTCAAAAGTTAAATGGATTTCTTTTGCAGTGTCCTTGGTATGACCCTGGTTTTACTTTAGCAAAATCGAAGTCCAGTGCCCCTAGCACGAAAAACTGTCGTAAACGTATTGAGAGAACGAACCGTTGCGAGTGGCCGGCTTCACACGCACGCAGGTTCACAGTAGGCAAGCGGCGAATTGCAATGCTCAATTCTCTCAATACATTTACGATACGATTACGATACTTTTTGTGCTAGGGGTACAGAGTATTTCGCTGTTAGGAACTGGTCGCGGGTTCAAGTCTCATCATCCTCAATTTTTATTCCATTAGTTTTTAAATCAACCCTAAAATATTGTGACTATCTTTTGTGAGTTAGTTGAACGAAGTTAACGACTCAAGTATTTGTACAGGGCTTGAGGGGATTCTTTTTAATTCCTGCATATCTGATTGTCACCTGGTTTTTTGACGCTATAACACCTTCCTTATTTCCTACTACTTAACATTAAAGTAGGTTCAGTTCTCACTCACTTACAAGACATTTAGTAAGGGATAATTCATATAAAATGAAATGTACATACGGGGCGACTACTTTTACGAAAAGGTAAAAACGTTGTATTAATATATCTCTTACGTATATTTTTGCGTCCATATTTTTATGATGGGATATAAGTTATACCGTTTTATATCCAGGTTCTATCGTCAAAGAGCTAATGTATATCTAGTTAGATGATCCCATAATGTGGATTAAAATGTTTAATGTTCAGTATATATTTAGTTTGCTAGATAAGAAGACAGATAATTCTTTATTGTACACGAACAGATTTACAGTAGGACAAGTAGGTAGCTATTGTTATATGTTTATAGTTTAATGTAAAAAGAACGAGCTTCGCTAAACACAATTTCTTCCAGGCAACCTTAGGATGGACAGTGTAATGTGAAAAACAAAAAAATGGTGTAGTTTTAAGATGATAATCCTGCTTATTCGAAACATCTGTTGCCCAAAATACTTTATAGAACTAGGAGACTAAAGAGTCTTCTACAAAACATTTTCGGATCAACTTGATGCATTGGCTTCCTTCAGTGTCTTCCACTAAAAGACGAGTGGTTTGAAAATTAATCGATTCCACATACTAGAAATTCAAATACCGGAGGATGGGCAGCAGCATCTTTCCGCGTACTAGCCACCAAACTGCGATCGCCAACCCGCCTGCCAAGCGTGGCGATTACGGCATAACCCCCCATGATGAACGAACCCAACAAACGGCCCCTAGTCCCCGGCGGCCCCGCTATTCCTGGCTATGGTAGCGGCCATGGTAACGGCGGGGCAAGGGGTGCGAAGAATCCCCGGCAGATGCCAGGCTACCAACCCCGACGACCTTTGGCCCTGGCAACGTACAACACGCTCACACTGCGAACCGACGAGAAGCTCGCTGAACTCGAGGAAGAATTGAGCAGGTTACGGTGGGATATCGTAGGATTGTGTGAAGTCCGGAGAGAGGGGCAGGACACCATGATCCTCAAATCCGGTAACCTGCTCTATTTCCGGGAGGGCGACATACTGTCCCAGGGTGGTGTCGGGTTTATCGTCCACAGGTCCCTTGTCAACAACGTGGTCCAGATCGAGAGTGTTTCGACGAGGGTAGCGTACCTTATACTCAGAATCACCAAACGGTATTCGCTGAAGGTCATACAGGTACACGCACCGACCTCGAAACACCCCGACGACGAGGTGGAGACTATGTATGAGGATATCTCTAAAGCCATGCATAGCTCCCGAACACACTATACCGTTGTGATGGGGGACTTTAACGCGAAACTGGGCAAACGAAGCGACAACGAGCTGAGAGTGGGGCAATTTGGATATGGAAAGAGGAATGCACGTGGCCATCTGCTGGCCGGCTTCATGGAGAAAGAGGGCCTTTTTATGATGAACTCCTTCTTCAGAAAGCCGGAACAGCGTAAGTGGACATGGCTACACCCTAACGGTGTCACAAAAAATGAGATTGATTTCATCTTGTCGACGAAGAGGCACATATTCAATGATGTCTCCGTGATCAATTCAGTAAAAACAGGAAGCGATCACCGGATGGTAAGAGGCACATTGAATCTTAGAACAAAGCTTGAAAGATGTCGACTGATGAAGTCTACGCTCCGACCAGCACCTATTCAGTTCCAGAACCCTGAGCACTTTCAGCTCGAGTTGCAGAATCGTTTCGAATGCCTGGGAGATTGCGAAAATGTGGATGATTACAATGACAGATTTGTGGAAATTGTCCAAACGACTGGGTCTAAGATCTTCAATGCCCGTCGTTCAAAAGGAACCAAAAAGATTTCGGACCTCACCAACAAACTCATGGAACAAAGACGAAATTTGGTTCTGCAGTCCTCTGAAGATGCTACTCAGTATCGGCGTTTAAACAGACAGATCTCCAAGTCCTTGACTCGCGACCTACGCCAATTTAATACGACTCGTATTAAGGAGGCGATTGAGAGCAACAAAGGCTCAAAGGTTTTCGCAAGGGATCTGTCTGTTGGTCAAAGCCAACTGAATAAGCTGAAGGCGGAGTATGGCAGAATTATTTTGTCAAAGCCGGAGCTGTTGGAAGAGGTCGAGAAGTTCTACGGACAATTATTATACACGAGTGTACGGCAATCTGTTAATAATCTGGCCAAAGACCCAAGAGCCAGATTGACCCGACACTATACCGAGGATATCCCGGACGTCAGCCTGTACGAGATTAGAATGGCTCTCAAACAGCTAAAGAACAATAAGGCACCGGGTGATGATGGGATCACGGCTGAGCTTCTAAAAGCTGGTGGAACACCGATACTTAAAGCTCTTCAGAAGCTATTTGATTCCGTCATACTCGAGGGACGAACGCCTAAGGCATGGCACAGAAGTGTGGTGGTACTCTTCTTCAAAAAAGGTGATAAAACCTTGTTGAAGAATTATAGACCCATCTCGCTTCTGAGCCATGTCTACAAGTTGTTTTCGAGAGTCATTACGAATCGTCTCGCTCGCAGGTTCGACGACTTCCAGCCTCCCGAACAAGTCGGTTTCCGAAAAGGCTTTAGCACCATAGACCACATACATACGCTGCGACAGATTATACAGAAGACTGAGGAGTATAATCAGCCACTCTGCTTGGCGTTTGTGGACTATGAGAAAGCCTTCGATTCGATCGAGACCTGGGCTGTGCTACAGTCTCTCCAACGGTGCCAAATTGACTATCGATATATCGAAGCGCTGAAGTGTTTGTACGAAAACGCCACCATGTCAGTCCGCCTCCAGGATCAAAGCTCAAAACCTATCCAGTTGCAGCGAGGGGTGAGACAGGGAGACGTTATATCTCCGAAACTGTTCACCGCCGGCCTGGAAGATGTTTTCAAGCTCCTGGACTGGAGAAGACTCGGCATCAATATCAACGGCGAGTACATCACTCACCTTCGATTCGCTGACGATATCGTATTTATGGCTGAGACCTTGGAAGACCTAGGCACAATGCTCGAAGACCTCAATAGAGCCTCCCAACAAGTGGGCCTCAAAATGAACATGGACAAGACGAAAATTATGTCAAATGTCCATGTCGCACCCACTTCTTCTTTAAAGGTTGGAGACTCTACACTCGAAGTTGTCGACGAATATGTTTACCTGGGACAGACAGTCCAGTTAGGCAGGTCCAACTTTGAGAAAGAGGTCAATCGTCGAATCCAACTCGGCTGGGCAGCGTTCGGGAAGCTTCGTAATATCTTCTCGTCCAAAATACCGCAGTGTCTCAAGACTAAAGTCTACGATCAGTGTGTGTTGCCAGCGATGACCTACGGAACTGAGACTTGGTCCCTTACTATGGGCCTCATAAGAAGGCTCAAGGTCACCCAAAGGGCGATGGAGCGTGCTATGCTCGGAGTTTCCCTGCGTGATCGAATCAGAAATGAGGAGATCCGCAGGAGAACTAAAGTAACCGACATAGCACACAGAATCGCCAAACTTAAGTGG
This sequence comes from Eilema caniola, assembly GCA_949126895.1. Taxonomy (NCBI): domain Eukaryota; kingdom Metazoa; phylum Arthropoda; class Insecta; order Lepidoptera; family Erebidae; genus Eilema; species Eilema caniola. The sequence continues at coordinate 8,305,905 of OX421472.1, read as the reverse complement.
CAGTGGGCGGGGCACATAGCTCGTAGAACAGATGGCCGTTGGGGCAAGAGAGTTCTCGAGTGGCGACCACGCGCCGGAAGACGCAGTGTAGGCAGGCCTCCCACACGGTGGACCGACGACCTGGTGAAGGTCGCGGGAAGGGCATGGATGCGGAAGGCGCAGGACCGGTCACTGTGGAAATCCTTGGGGGAGGCCTTTGTCCAGCAGTGGACGTCTTTCGGCTGAAATGATGATGATGACTAGAATTTTATAGTACCCGCAATGAGCAATGCCTGTCAGGATCTTGAAACCTTACTGTGGTTATGAAGCAGCAACTCATCTAACCGAATCTCCATTTCAAGGAAATAGAAACATATTTAAAACATCTTTAAAAAAAAGTTTGCGTCCAAACTCTTCTCCAAAAACGCCTGAAATAGGTACGTGTATTTGTTACAAGTATTTGCATATCGATCATACAAACTTTCGTCATAACACATAACATATAAATATCCAGTTTCCATTCGCCATACATTCACGCTCTGAATTACCATAGAACAAGGAACTCATAAAATAAAACTTTCAAGACCACATAAACCTATAAGTCCTGAGCGGGTGGATTTACGAGCTCAAATGTGAACCTTCTACTTAGTCTAAGTGATGCCAAATTTGCTGATGGTGAATATTCATACATTTACCTATTTCATACGTTAGGGTTAAACAAAATAAATGCTTATTTAAAAAAAAAACGTTTTAAGGTCGAAACAGATGCCTGCGCTTTGCTACCTGTGCAACGAGGAGGAAACGAAATAGCATGATAAATTATCTAGCAACTCCATAACCTACGTGATTAATGATATATAGATGAGGGTTTATTCGATAAAAAGACCACTGACATGGGCTAAGTACTATTTTTATCATTTCAACTATCCTGAGACTTTTCACAGGAATATACTCACGTCTTGATGATAAGAATGAAGTTTGTAAGTATTATTTTATTTTATTACTTAAATTAAAATAGAGGATGGTGAAACGACGGCGCATACCGTCGATTCGCCAATCTCCAGGATAGCAACAACCAAAGATTAACCTTAAGTAATTACTATGCTAGTACTAACGCCACATTGGACTTTAATGGTTCAGAGGTCACTCAACTTTTACTTGATTTGCTAGCCTCAATTTGAAATTGCTTTCTATTGCGATTTCTTCGTGAAAACAATGATGTGTTATTACTCTCTCAGTTTTGCTCCTCAATTATTTTAATATGGTTGTAATGCCTACATCAATATATTTTTTTATTTAAATACTGACACAAATCTGCTTCCTTACTTAACCTCAACCTTTCAATATTTAAATATATGCTACGAAACGTAAACATAAATGAATATAACTAACATAAAGCCAGGTGCTATCATTGCAACAGAGGCGTAAATCGTCTGAGCATAAATTTCAGAAGCCCGTAACATATTTGTTAACCCTCATTCTACTACTCTTCATTTAGATGGATGCAATACAATCGATTTTGTACCTTACTGCATCGCAACAAGAACTATACATATCAGATGTAAATTAAGGGTTCTAGTTTTCAGGGCGCGATGCTCAAGCCATTTTTCTTCATCCCTTCCTTCAATATGTTGCGAAGCCCCTGGAATACGCCGTATATCTTTCTATGTGGACCATTATGCAAATCAGCATGGTAAATGTATGGGGCTGGACATGTATTTCGAATTCAGAATGAGCTATAAATTTTTTGTCCTAATTGAATTGCATCTGAATAATTAAAATTGGCACACTAAAATAATTTATCATCTTATCGTCTTATGATTATTAATGATGAACTACTATTTGGCGATCGTTGCAAGAATGGTCATCCATCTTAAGAGTGATCTAACTAATGTTATAATATATGTATATTAATGCATATAAGTATTAAGGTTAATGTGATCAATTGGTAATTAATGAATTACAAATTATTAAATTAACCATAACACACATTTTTCAGAACTTCATGCAACAGAAAAGCCAATCAGATCAAAACAAGTTTTGCCAAATACTGCAAAACAAACCATTTAAATATCTCGATAGATTACAAGCAACATCCTATCGTCCTTTCACTTTGTGACTATCTACACCCGGCTACCATTCAGGCCAAATGTTAAGATAATTTAGAAAAAAGAGCCATTTATTTAATGACACCAGTATTTAGATTTTTACAATTCTAAAGTACAGTTTGTTTGTTTGCTTATAAAAGTTAAATTAAAGGTGAACTGAACAAAATAAATACTTAGAATTAACTAATTCAGACGAAATTTATTCTCGAGCTTGACAAATATCTCTCAAACGAATATGTACCACATGGTATGAAAAATGCTAAGGAGCATTAATATTACATTAGTAACATAATTTTATATCTCGACTAGCGTTTTCCCGCGGCTCCGCCCGCGTGGATGTCGGTTATCGTTTAGTGTTGAGCCGACACTATTTAGCATTAAAGTCGCTTCTCTACTTAGCTTTGTTCTCGACTATTTACTCGCCTCTGTTCTCGACTTTCTACTTGCCTCTATATTCGACTCTCTACTCGACTTTCTACTCGCCTGTATACATGAATTTATACTCGACTATCTACTAACTTGGCTGCTACCCTCTCTACTCGACTCTGTACTCTCCTCTAAACTCGCCTTTCCATTGGCCTCTGTACCTACTCACATCTCTACTCGCCCATTCACTCGATTCTCTTTTCGCCTCTCTTCTTGACTCTTCCCACTCGCCTATCTACGCGCCTCTCTTTACACATCTCTACTCGAATTTCTACTCAACTCTCTATTCGATCTCCACTCGTCTCTAAATTCGTCTCTCCACTCCACTCACCATTTTTCGCGATTGAAAAATCACATACTCTAATGCCTACCCTCCTCCTTCTACCCCTTTTTTCACGATAAAATGTAGCCTATGTCCGTTCCCTAGCTCTTATCCATCTCGGTGCTAAATTTCATCGGGATATCTTCAAAACACATATCACAAACTTTCATCCCTAATACCCCCCCCCCCTTAAACCCCCTTTTCGCGAAAAAGGGTTACCTATGCTAGATCCCAAGCTTTAATCTATCTCTGTACCAAATTTCATCACGATATCGTCAAAAATGACAAATTTTCATCCCAAACCCACATTCCCACCCTTCTACCCCCTTTTATGCGATCAAAGGTAGCCTATGTCCTTTTCCAAGCTTTAACCTAGCTCTGTACCAAATTTCACAAATAATGACATTCATGACCCCACTCCGCCTTTCCACCCCCTTTTTCGCGATGAAAGGTAGCATATATCGGTTCTCAAGGTCTAATTTATCCCTCTACCTAATTTCATCAGGATATATTCAAAAATAACAAATTTTCATATAACATTTCATCCTATGCCCCTACTCCCCCCCTTCTACCCAACTTTTCACGATAAAAGGTAGCCTATGTTCATTCCCAAGCTCTAATCCACATCTGTACCAAATTTCATTAGGATATCTACAAAAATGACAAACTTTCCTATAAACTTTCATCTCCTATTTCTCCACCTTAACCCCCCTTTCTCGCGATAAAAGGTAGCCTATGTCCGTTTTCAAGCTCTAATATACGTCTGTACCAAATTTCATCAAGATCGGTTCAGTGGTTTAGTCGTGAAAGCGTAACATACAGACATAATATAAACAGAGTTACTTTCGCATTTATAATATTAGTATGGATGCTCAAGAGATAATTAATCACAGCGAAGACCAGAGCATTAAATTAATGTACCCAATTAAGTTGTTAAGAATTATTTTTTATGACTTAAACAGTAATCACAATCAGGAACAACGAATTTGACTTTTTACTCTTTTTTTATACCATTTAGGTGGCAGACAAGCACACGGCCTACCTGATGGCAAGTGGTTACCGTGGCTGGCTTAAAGGTTGATACATGTTTTTTGGATATCAGATGTCAATATATGTCATACTAGCTGTTGCCCGCGGCTCCGCCCGCGTGAATGTCGGTTATCACTTAGTGTTGATCCGATGCTATTGAGCATTTTTGCCTATTCTACTCAACTTTGTCCTCGACTATGTACTCACCTCTGTTCTCGATTTTCAACTCGCCTCTATATTCGACTTTCTACTCGCCTCTATACTTGAATTTATACTCGACTCTCTACTGACTTCTCTGTTCCTCTCTCTATTAGACTTTGTACTCTTCTCTATATTCGCCTTTCCATTGGCCTCTCTACTTGCCCATCCATTCGATTCTCTTTTCGCCTCTCTACTTGACTCTTCCCACTCGCCTATCTACTCGCACCTCTACTAAACTCTCTATTCGACCTGTACTCGCCACTACATTCATCTTTCCACTCGCCTCCCTATTCGCCTCTCTACTCAATCCTTTACTGCATTCTATTTGATTCTATACTCGCCTCTCCACTTTTCGATCTTTACACGCCTATCCACTCGTCCCTATCACAATCTCTACTCGTCTCTCCACTCGCTTCTATATTTGGTTCGCTACTCGACTTTGTCCGTTCCGAAGCTCTAATTCACCTTTGTACCAAATTTCATGAGGACATCTTAAAAGAAATTCTTACTATTTATGCCCTATTCACTTCCATTTTTGTGCCGTTGAAAAATGAGAAACTTTAATCCCATAGCCCTATTCCCCTTCCCCCCTCCCTCTTCTATCCCTTTTTTCGCTATAAGGGGTAGCCGATGACCATTTCCAAGCTCTAATCCATCTCTATACCAATGTCATGAAAATATCTTCAAAATTATCAAACTCACATCCCTTATTACCCCCCACCCTATACCACCATTTTCGCTTCAGTAGGTAGCCTATGTTCGTTCCCAAGCTTTAATACATCTCTGTACCAAATATATCATCAGGATGTCTTAAAAACTGGCAAACTTTCATTCTCTATAACACCCTTCCCCCCCCCCCCTCCTTTAAAATCGTTTGGCGCGACAAAAGGTAGTAAAAAGTAGTATGTTCGTTCCCAAGCTTTAATCTATATCTGTCCAAATTTCATCAGGATATCTTCAAAAAATACAAACTTTCAACCCAAGGCCCTAGTCCCCCTTCTACCCCCCTTTTCGCGATAAAAGGTAGCCTATGTCTAAACCTATCTTTGTACCAAATTTGATCAGGAAATCTTCAAAAATGACAAACTTTCATCCCAAGGCCCTAGCCCCCCCTTTCTATCCCCCCTTTTCGCGCTAAAAGGTAGCCTATATCCGTTACCAAGCTCTAATCTACCTCTGTACCAAATATCATTAAGATATCTTCAGAAATTACAAACTTTCATAAAAACTTTCATCCCCTATTTCCCCCCCTTAAACCCTCTTTCTCGTGAAAAAAGGTAGCCTATATCCGTTCTCAAGCTCTAATATACCTCTGTACCAAATTTCATCAAGATCGGTTCAGTGGTTTAGGCGTGAAAGCGTAACATACAGACAGACAGACAGACAGACAGACAGAGTTACTTTCGCATTTAAAATATTAGTATGGATTAATAAATAATGTGGAATAGTACAAGTATTTTCATTGAAGATATTAGCTAATATGTATTAAGCCGCGTGGTTCCCGGCAGAATAGCCGCGTGGTTCCCGGCAGAGTATAATTTGGGCCACCCATTCTCTTCCCATGTTGTGTCGTACAAGGCGACTTAGGAATAGGGCTGATTAACTTTAACATCCGACAGATACGTTCAGCCCAGACTTAGCCTCAGATGCATGGCTCGAGTCAACAATAGTGTCCGGAATACGGCAATAGGCGCACCGCAAATTACATGGCACCGAATATACATCGGTGAAATGTGGGTGTTAATTCAACTCTGCCTAACCCTCCGGGGATCAAGGCGTGATTATATGTATGTATGTATTTGTATTAAATTAGTATCTCATATCTACTAATATTTCTCATTTGGTTTTATCGACTACATCAACTTTCTCTAAGTATTTTCCCAACTCAGTTGGGGTCGACTTTCCAGTGTTTAGCGGTTAAATTCGATATTTTCCATGAAGCAACAGCCATCTGACATTCACAACCAATTGGCGATATTAAAGTTCAGTAGATTTGTTGGACTTTTGAGAGCTCACACATAATGACTGCTACAGATTTTCGTATGGCTACCGAGACCGACGTCTTAACAGGCTTTCGAGGCACAGAATCACCCAGGCTAATGTAAATAAACATTTTCCTGCATACAAATGCTTGCACAGTGCACAAATCAAACGCCGCACAACAGGGCAATTACAATACAATGTCTGAAATTGAAATACTATTTATAAACAACTATTTCAAAATGCCACAACCTTCTACCTACCTTTTTATGTATTTTGAATGTCCTCTCATTGTGTTCAGAATTAATCTGCACTCTCTTACCGCATGAGTCGCTGTCTGTTTCTGTTTGCCCTTAATTTAGTTTACCGACTAAATGTAAACTATTTTTGAGTAGCTTCAAATTTTTTATAGTGTATAGTGTGTTAGTATTAGGTAAGAACGTATCAAAGGTCATCTATGAAAAAAAAATCGTTTCTTTTGAAGCTCTGGCATTTTTCATAAGTCTACAAGTAATATAAAAAATCCTCATCAAAATAAAGTTCATTGAAATTTGAAACTTTTTCACGAAAACAACCACACTACTTTTCTCTTCCAAATAGGTTACCTCAACTCTAGGGTAAATAATTTATTTTGGGAGGCTACAACAACAACTAAAATCCAACATAATCCTCACCAAGGTTAAAATAAAAAACCTTCCCCTAAAATTTTGTTTCAGCAAAATATTTTATTTTATAGCCGCAATTAAGTTAATCCGCAGATAACGCTATTACTTTTACAAAAAGGTCAATATAAATTACCGAGTTGAAAAAAAACATGTGCTGTTTTCGACTTAGTGCTTTTGCAGATTACCTGAATCTGGTTATGAAATGTTGGTAATAAAACGCAGTATGGGCTATAAGTATGGTTTTATCAGTTCCATATGTAACTTTTTGGAGAATTTAATAACATCAGATTGATTTAAATTTTGCAACAAATATCGATGACATAACAATTTTTTTAAAATTGAATAATAAAGAGTTATACAAAATATTCTTCTTTTTAGTATTAATTTAATTAACATTCTTGGATATTCTACACAGTTCTATCTAGATTCAATGTAAGCATAACTTAACTAGCTGGTATTGTGGGTTCTAGAATGCAGATAAACATGCATCCATTTTTAAAAAATAAATACACAATTATACATAGATCAATGCAAATATATTCATAAAAACAAATATTGACACCGAGCACGATGCTATCATCGCTTCTGGGGCTAGTGCTTGACGGTCGATGGGACTTCGGAGAACATTTCCGAAGTCCCCCCAAGTTGGTGACAATGGCGAATGCCTTGGGCAGGCTGTTGCCCAACTTGATGGGCCCAGAGGATTCCTGCAGGAGACTCTACGCGGGTGTCGTGCGGTCCATGGCCCTATACGGGTGCCCCGTATGGGCGGACACCCTGGGGCCAGATTCCTGCCTCTGCTCCACGCGGCGCAGAGGACGATGGCCTCCAGGACCATCAGGGGGTACCGCACGATATCCTTTGAAGTGGCGAGTCTCCTGGCCGGATCGCCGCCGTGGATCCTGGAAGCGAGGACCCTTTCGGTACTATTGGTTCCGAAAGGAGGCGCGGGAGCGAGGATTCGATCCCGAGCCCGAAGAAATTCGGGCCGAGAAATCCCGGCTCCACAGGGCCATGGTGACCGAGTGGGAGCTTCGACTTGAGCAACCACGCGCAGGGCACGCCGTGATTGCGGCGGCAAGACCCGTCATGGGGGAATGGCTAGAAAGGCCACACGGTGGCCTCTCGTATCGTCAGACGCAGGTCATTACCGGACACGGTAACTTCGGGCGGTACCTGCATCTGATGGGCATAGAGCCAACGCCCGAGTGCCATCACTGCGACGCGAGCGTGGACTCGGGGCTGCACACGCTCACCGAGTGTCCGGCGTTTGAAGCGCCGAGGCGGGAGCTTGTGACGGCCCTGGGGGTGAGAGTGCTCACGCTCTCCGCGTCCGAGGGCGCAAACCGACCTCCGCCCCCCATGAGCGCGGGCCTGAGGGTGACGGGTGGAGCCGCTTGTCACTCTAGCAGAAGCAGGCCACGGCGGCGGCGCGCATCGTAGGTCGATGCACGAACACCGGGGGCGTGTCGGGGCCAGACCGAGAGGAATAGCCCTGGGTCAGCCGGGTTGCGAGGGATATATCACAAGACAACCTCACCTTCGGCCTAGCACATCGACCCACAGACGGCGTGCGGTTTAGTCGGTTCGAGTCGGACATAACCTCCCCCTTCGGCTCCGAAGGGGGGGATATCCGTGGGGACTTCCCGCACGAAAAAAAAAGCTATCATCGCTTTGTGTGAAAGTCTGTTTAACTAACGGCTACTAGGAAAAGCTTTGAAATCATCTCTTAAACCTACAGAACATTTCTGAAACTTTATTTAGACTCTTAAAGTAGGAAAATAAAAGAAACGTAATGTTTCTTGGAAATAAACCTTGCAAATTCATTAATTTAACATGGAAGCAATGTATACTTTATAATTAGTAAAGGCAACAGGTAGCCAGATAATTGCCGTATTTATGATTTATACCAACAGCGACACTGAGGAAAATTAATTAATCTTTGTAAAGACATAATAACTTTTAATGAATGCGTACATTTTGCTAATCTTATTCAAAAGGAAATGATAATAAATTACTAACGTAGTAGGTATTACTGCAACTATTATTATAATACTTTTCTTATTTTGTTTTCAAATACGTTTTACATTAACGGAATTCTTCTACTGTAAGAACTGCGATCAAAGTAATCTTAGTTAAGACATTTTACACAATGGATTTCAATGATTTAATGTTAAATCAAAAAATTCTAATCTACTACTGTACGTTTATTTTAACGCAATGGAAAATAAAACTTTGTAGTAACTAAAAAATACAGTATTCTCATGTTGTATAACAATGCAATATGTAAGACAATAAAAAGCTTGCCTTCTTGTTTTAAAAAAGCGTTGAACATACGTTTCATAATCACCCTGAGGTGATTAGGAAAAAAATAATTTACTAATTCAATTTCATCCGACATAAAGCGTGAGCATGAGGCTTGGAAACTATCCTCGCTTAGTTCTTACTATTCTCTTGGGTTTCAGTAGATTTGCCGCTATTCCAACACGCAATGTCGGAAACTTTATTCCTATTTACTCTTTCTTCTCACTTTCTTAATTTAGCCGTGTAGGAAGTAAATTAATTAAACTTAAAGTTCTGCAGGATCTAGTTACGAGTAGGTTACATGCGTCAAAAGTTTTATAGTATACCATACGAGAGGTTATAAGTCAGAGTCACAAATCGATGCACAGTATATACCTTGTTACCTACAATGAATGTGATACATAAAACAGTAACAATGGATGAACAGAAAACAGACTATACGCGTTCATAACATTCTAAACTAAGGTACGGTAGCCAACATTGTTTCGTTACAAAACAATATTCAAATTTATGGAACTTACCTATAATACAGATCACTTTTGAAGTTAAAGGTGTGTTTTTGCGCAGTATGGTCAAGTGTGTAAAATAACAATGTAATATAAATACTTACAACCCATACTCTCAAATTGTCAATTTCATGTTGCCTCGTATTGCAAATAAAACAATAACAATGGTTCAAATAAATATAAAATCCATATATTAAAACCCAATCTATATTATTGTTACGAGCGTGGGGGTCGGTTTAAATAGAAAATGCGAGGACAACCGTTGAAGACAGATTTTATTCAGCTGCACTTAACTTACAGCAAAGCGCGTACAAATTCGATAACTCTTCCTTACACAATACACAGTCACTTGTATAATCGCACTGTATCGCTTCGCACACTTTATCGCAATGATCGCTTCGAATTCTAGTCGTAGACTAACTTGAGCAGCGGCTGTTAGCTCGCCTTTTATATAAGGCGCGGCCGAGTAGCGAAAGATCGAGAAAAGACAGGTACGTTCTGAAAAAGACAGGAACTTTCTGGGAGGTTCTATTAGGTCTTGTGTCTCTTTCTATTCGTTCCATTCCTTCTAGAACAGTGACGTCAAGGCATGCTGTCTCTTTCTAGCCTGACGTCTCGTTCTATTCATTCCATTCCTTCTAGAACAGTGACGTCAAGCCATGCTGTCTCTTTCTATAGTGCCGTCTCGCTCACTCCTATGGAAATTTGGCCATATATTGAAGTGGCCAAGCGCCGGGCGTAGCATTATTATGCCTGCTTTCTCTACTCGATACTGAGTATAAATTAATGGTAAACATTCGGACACTTGTCAAAATAATAAATTATTATCTCGCTACATGTCGCACTTCAGGACAGGTAAGGACAAACTGTTACTAAACGATTTTTTTCAAATATTGGTTTTTAATTAATCTGTCTTAAAATTTTCTAAGCTACAAGATACACTACCACGTATAAAAGGTAGGCGGCATAAAAAATTACCGTGCCTTTACACAATTATTTGGTATATTATATCCCACTAAAAATATTTTTATGTAAAAATGTTGCCATGACGAGTTTACGTAGCTGTGTAAAAGTTATCATATCTCGTATAAAGCTAAGCTCTAAAGACTGCACGCTTTATACCTAAGCTGTAGTGTAGAGCTTCTAGGTATCGTTTTAAGATAATATATTGTGAAAAGTTATTATTTATATTCATAGAATTTGATTCATGTTCTATAGAATAACTGTCACTGAAAAGATTATTCATAATAAGATCCTTCATAAAAATATTTTTAAGGATAAAATCCACATTTTTTTATTAAAAATGTAGCAACATTTCAACACCAAAATTTTAAACAAAGCAAGAAGTCCTTTGTAATACAGTAACACTGCTTTTTCCGCTGAACCACAATAATGGTCCCGAACTCAAACGCAGTTCTCATTATGTGGTCGTGAGTGGTTCCAAAAAGGACAGTTACAAAATGTTTTCAGGTAAAAGTGACATCATAATGTTTAACTTAAATGGTTTCTTACTATTTATTTATTGGTTTTAATGAAGTTCTTCATATTTATGAACATACTAGTTAGTAGCAACGATATACGGGTACATTATAATGTTTATTATTTATACAATATATAGATTTTTAATATATTTATCATAGCTACGCGTGGTTAATTCTTCTTGATCTTAGCGTTAATCCCAGTCTTATGCCAAGCCTTGACCTCGAGGTCTGGCGTCTTTTTCCAGTCTAAGTGCGGGTTTGGCTGAATTTCAATATTTTTTGAGAAGTGATATCGAAACATTACAGTTAATGAAGTTGATGAACTTTTAAGGCTGTTTTCGACTGTTTTTTCGGAACCGACGGCTTCACGCGCTCTCCGAAAGACGACTAGACCAATGCAAACACCCATATTCATGCTTATAAATATTTGTACTGAGTGGGTATTAAATGAGTTGGGTCGCGTTCCCTACCGCCACGCCACAGAGGCTGCTAAGCTACGTGTTGTTGATTAATTTATGTTATCCTTTTTTTATTCTTTCCAATTATGTCTTTTCAGCTGCACTTTCTTTCATTTACTCCAGTGGCGAGGCGACACTACATGACCTAGAACTCCATCCTTCATTCCCCATTAGTACATAATGTCTCATACCACTCACATGTTGTGAAATGCGATATTTTTTATGCGGTATTCAACTAAAGAGCTTAACGAATGCTTTAAGGTTTTCTTAAAATAAAACCAAATATTCTTAAATACGTTACAATTTATTTTACTTTATTGTCATATTTACATTATTCCTGATAAATTATAAAAGTAACATTAAAAAACGATAGCATTATTACCATTTTACCTATCTCTACTTTATTTTTTTCACACTACCATAATATTGTCTCTTTCTCATCAACTTCCTAAAACACTTGCTTAGCACAGACATCGACCTACAAACCTCAAACAATCGCACGCAAACTAGCACTGGACTAGCAATAATAATTACTGGCAATTTATCTACAATTTTGCTAGTATACGTATAGACACCACTCTCTGTTTAGAGCAGCAAACCTACGTTAAGTGAGACATCTCTCACTAGGCTAACTTTGACATTGATCTTATTTACAAAGGCTTAGATCCTACATCTCTAAATGGCACAACACTTGTAGTTGATTATAAGTAGGATTCAGCAACCATAAAATATGCGTCCGTTGATCCTGATTTTGTCGCGGGTGTGGTCGCTGACACACTATTGTTTGTTTTATTTTTCTCCTGTAAGCTATCATAGGCAGCGATTCCTAATTTAATTTCATTTGTCAGGTCTGCAAGTTTGAAATTTTCCATAATCCATCTTTGTGACTTAGTTTGTGAGCAGTTTGTTAAAACAATTTGATAACGAAAAACTTGGTCAATAAAGTCTAAACATTTCTTTGTTACCATATGCCTTATTATTTGATCCTGGAAAGAAAATGATATATTTTATCTAGAAACATTAAGGTCAGTTAAAATTTTAATGAAAACTGGGCTAAGCATGAACAACTAATGAATATCTAAAATGAACAAATAAATCTAAGAAACAGATCATAATTAAAATGAGTGAAATAATGCTGGCCATTCTAATGTTTATCATTTAATGACGATGGACTAGATAATTGTCATTGGATGTCAACAATATTTAGATAACATCTATTTGACGACCACACATATCGCTTCGTCCATTTTTCTAACACGAGGGAAAAATACAAAACGTGCATTTTTTAATCCTGCTGGCTTATCACAAAATATCACTCAGAGATACCATTTTTGCATTTTTATATTTAACTAGCTGATGCCCGCGACTTCGCCCGCGTGGAATTCTGTTCCCGTTCCCGTGACGGCTTAACACTTTTTTTATTTTTCTCTGCGTAAGAACCATCCTCGTACTGCAAGGAATATTCTAAAGAAAGAATTAGCGAAATCGGTCCAGGCGTTGTTGAGTTATGCGCTTACCAACACATTCTGCGATTCATTTTTATATTATAGATAAAAGTGTGAATAAAAGTGAAATAGAGGACATAATATATTCACTTTCAGGTGTATAATTAAATTTAAATGCATTGCAACTATTAAAGTCCGTCTTACCTCTTCAAAGTATAACCAAATCTGCGTAGCGGCATTGTTACATGCAACAAGTGTCACTGTTTGAAGTAAATAGTCCATACAAATTTTGTCTCGACGTATTTCACCTTTGCTAGTATATGTCCAGAACTGCAATAAAAAAAGTAGTAATAAATTTAATTACAGGTGGACAATGCCAAATAGAATAGAAAAGGTATAAAGAAAATTTGATTGCAAGTACATCAAGTCAAATATCCATAGAATAGAAATAGACAATCGTGAAATAAAAACATGATACCTGTTTACCACCTTCAAAGTGACATGGTTTTAAATTTAGAGGATCATATTCGTGAAGTGTTATGGTAGCATCCAGACACAATCCACGATAACCGGTACTGTAAATCTACAATACGAGGTATTATATTACTAAATATTGCATTCATATGACATTGCAAATTATTGCGTTGAAGTTGTCAGCACTTAGCAGCTCCCATTTGAAGCGACCGATCGTTATAATGATCCAAAATGGTCACTCACATTACTATAACAGCTATTGGGATATTTACCATGTATTGTTTGGAGTTTCTGATATTTCAATGCTGTTGCAAGTACCATGATCACGGATGAACTGGTGTATTGGAAGGTAAGCAGTGAAAAAGTTTTTAGAAACCTCTTTCGAGTTATACGCGTAGCAAGAGAACTCGAATCATCTTCCAGATACTCGAGATACTCTAGTTCATCCGTGTTCATGGTGCTTGCAATAGCCTCGAAATATCAGAAACTCCAAACAATACATAGTAAATATCTGTATAACTCTAACAAGTAATATACAATTGATTTTTGACTTTATTGTAAATAATAAAAATATCTACTCACCTGACCTTTAGCGGCTAAATTATCTGGTACTTTAAGCTGAGGATACACATTTTTCAAATACCATTTGAATGATTTACAATTCAGTGTTTGTCTAAGTTGTTTCCGTTCAGACACATCGCTGTATAAACTCGTATCATTTCCTATTCTCTCAAAGAAATACTTTGCATAGTCATCAAGCCACACCTGTGTTAATAATTGTAAAATATGTTATTATGTTGATTCCCTGTGGAGTAGAATAGGGCCACCCCATCCCTTCCCGTTTGTGTCATAGAAAGCGACTAAGGGATAGGGCTGTTCAGCAGGATTGACGTCATTTGAGGGAATATTAGTAATTTCGAGAATTTCGGTTGCTAATGTTCTTTAAAAAAAAAAACTTTTCAAACAATAATTTCAATAAACCTTTCTAATCATACCTAATTATTAAAAAATGTTATTTTAATTACAGACACAAATATTATAAGCTGGCTATAAGTAGGGGTATTACATTTTATGAAGAAAAAATGCTTAAGGCTAAGAATTTTAAAATCAGAGTTCCTTTCAGAATGTGTCTCACGGATACGCACTAAAAATAATATAAAAGGTACCTCAGCCACTCGAACTAAATTTTTATTATTTTTCCTTAACGATTCTTCGTCTCGTGCCATATACATATGCCCAACGTGGGAACAAGGTATTATTTCCAACGAACCACCGCACATCCATATTCGAATAGACAACTCTAGATTTTCACCACCCCAAGTTTCCATTCCTTTATCAAAGTGTCCCATCGCTTCAAAATACTCTTTATTAATAGCTAAAATTCCACCTGGTAAAACTGGTGTTTTTATAGGAGCTGCTGGAATCTTGCGTAGAGTAAATATATTGGTTGGAATTTTTATCCAGGAATAATAGAGATCCCATGTAAACGCCACCAATTGGAGTCGATCAGTTGCCTGTATAGTATACTCCAAAGTTTTGGGATGTATTTGATCAACAACTGAACTGACTACTACACTTAAATCTTCATTTAAACGCTGTAGCAGTGGTTCTAACCAGCCTGAAATCATAAAATAAATTTCAATCGTTCGTCATTATGTTAACACACAGTGTTTTAAGTACATCTTATACATTGCCTTCATTTGGTAAATCCTTCAATTAAAATTGTTAGGCCAGCAAAATTCAAACTAGATGTATGGCTGGTTACTTAGCATAATATTATGATAGATCTCACAACTACGATTGAAACATCTACTAATTCATGGACTGTGGAAAAAACAAAATGTTGTTTTATGCAAAACTTAATTGCGAACGGATATTTCAAATTTTCTTAGATGATGAACAGTCTCGTATTTTAGTAGTAACCAATAGTAATTTTTAAATATTTACAACCCGAAAGTGTTTTCGCTTGTTACCACCCTATTTCTTCCCTACGCAGCCTCAGACTGGGTTTCAGATTTACGATGATGCAATTGTAGTTTTGAACCTATCCAGTACTTTCAAAATTTTGGTGTGGCATATGATGGCGAAAATGGTCCTGTTAAGTTTCTCTGCTGCATCAACTGTAATCACGTATCAAGCGGATGACCCCTTTTTTATGGGCAAGAAAATGTGTTGTAACTGACATACTATATCGTAATTGACAAACACGCGGGTGAGGATGTAGTATTTTGTCCCGTGTTACACATAATATTTCTTTTCCTACCTAGCCCAAAAGTTTAATTTTTGTCCCTGTGAAGCGAAGGACATATAGTGTCACTTGCGTCCCGCTTCACAGAGGTAGGAGAAAAGTTTATTGTATGTATATAACTAACCTTGAGTACATTCACAATGGCTATCAAGAAACACAATTACAGGTGATTCAATTTCTTGAAGTGGTAACAACCTCGCTCCAACGACGCCTAGTCGGCGTGGGGCACGCCTGAGGGTGACTTTAGGTATCCAAGCAATGTAATCTTCTAATGGTTTCTTGAGGTGATCTAAAATATCGCAATGTCATATATGACCAATTTAATTTAAATCCAGTTCTAAAAATGAAAACAACATAAATGAAAAATAACAAAAGTCTCAGTTAAGTTTACCAGAGTTTATTTTATTAAAACATAACGCTGGATGGTACTAATTAGAATAATTGCTTACCCGAAATTGAATAGTCGTCGATCAAAATAATTTGATCCAGAAGGTTAGGTGGTGATCTATTTATAACTGAATTAATTGTTCTAATCAATGTAGACCACGCTTCTTCATAAAAGCTAATGACAACGGTGGCATGAGGCAGGTTAGAGGAATAATTTTGGCTTTTACACCTTAAACAAAATATATAAGAAATAACAATTTCTCAAAGTATTGGCATCGTCATTCAGCGTGATAATGCCGCCAGCCTTCTGCGCACGCCACCAGTGGAGATCAATGGGGAGGAACCTTTCGTTTCCTCGAGTTGCAGTCTTTTCTTCATCCTAGCGTTAAACCCAGTCCCATCCGAAGCTATCAAATTGGAGTCTGGGGTCCGCTTTTACCAGTCCAACTGCGGATTTGACTGAACTTCCATCAAGCTGGACAACCCAAAGTGCATTATCGAAGCATTGCAGTCAGGCCAGTTGTTAGACTTTTGAGGGCTACAAATACCCATAACGACTGCCACAGATATTCGTATGGCAACCGGGACCGATTGCCATACGAATATCTATGGCAGGTTTGTACTTATAGCATAGTTAGCTTAGTTTTGCATATATTTAAAACCAGAAGAACCTTGTGTAATTGTACATTAATAAATAAATACTACAATAGTTTTGCAAGTCAGATTGGCTTAGCCTTTGAAGATTTTAATAGGACCGCCAAAACACTACAGTTTTGTTCATTAAATATTATAATTAACAACTTACCATTCATCCCTCGAATCAACCAACGATCTATTGACTGGTATAAGATCACTGACAAACTCGTTAAACTTATATTTATCCCAGCCTGCTCGAATCTTTTGTCGCACTCCGAAGACCAGTTTCTTTTGTAATTTTACTGGCTTACCATTAATACCTGTAAGACCTTACTTATCTGGATAACATGGATAACTATAAATGCAGTAATACTTATTGTGTATCGAAAAGAATATCTAGTATCAGACCCGACAGTTCAGGACATCATGTCGGTATTACCTATTTGAGATATAGTCTAGGAATTAGGAATACCACTCCTCACTTTAACCAGTATATTGGATGATTCAGAAGCGACTACCGTATGGCCTCCCAACTTCTGCACCAGAGCCGCGTCCATCATTTAGTAGGTGTACCAGCTTACATTTGAGATTGGCTTAGGTCCCAATGATCTTGGTGAGACCCCATTAACGCCTCACTTCAAGAAATTATTCTAAAATGGAAAGTGATGTACAATTTTAACTCACCTGGTTGACGATCATATTTCTCTATTATTTTCTCAAGTTCTTCAGGTGTCAGTTTAACGTTAGGTTTGGTTTTGTTGTCTGTAGAAGCAATCCATACTGTAATTAATATCAATTTCGTTAGTTAAACCCGAATTTTGCAAGTTTGTGTCATAGTTTTACATATTTGCTTTTGCCTATATGCATTATATTATCGGCCTTACCTTGGAAACCAGGAATGCTATCAAACAAATTTCTCTTCTTAATATTGGTTAGAGTTACTTCGTATAATTTACTATTACTGAAAACCAAATTGCATAACCATATCCAAAAACAGGTTACCAACACAAAAATTTTAAAGCTTTTTTTAAGCAATATGAATCTATGAAACGACATCTTACTTCAATGTATTGGATAAAACTGATTTAATCGTACAATTTTCCCCCACACAATGAACTTCTGCGTATACGTAGTCTTTTCCCATGACTTGAAAATAAATATTTACTCATTGATTACACAGAAATAAACACTATTGAAAATGGTTGTGAGAATTTATGTTGCTGAATATAAAATTCACAAACATTTTGATGCTTTTTGATGGAATTACAGAATGTTTTTTGTTCTGATTAACTTCGTTTATCAGATACCGGCAGGAAAAGATAAACTCTACGAAATATCAATTGTACTCTAAAAAAAGCGTAGTTATGCGCTGTGTACTGTACACAAAGTGAAAGATCGTAAACTGACTCTCACTCGTTTTTCTTAATGTACCTTTTTGTAAAAGTATCAAATATATTTTTATCAGAATATTATACAGTTTAATAAAAATACAAAGTTCTTAAAAAACTACATTAACGTTGGTTGAATGACACAAAAGCTAAACAAAAAAATTTAAGAATTTGTATAATTTAAAAGGAAATTTAGCAACATAACTTGTACTGTCTTAATTAAATGCCGCTTGGTAAACCTCAACCTTTTGAAAAACCTTCATTAGAGTCATTACTACGATAATAATCAGTACGATTACAAAATAGAAGTGTCAAATAAATATGAACCTTATAACAATCGGGATTAAAACTATTCGTAGTATTGATGTAGGAATTCTAAATGCATATATAATTTGGTCTCCCAGTACAAGAGTCAACGGCAAAAAAGACTGGTCTCCTTAGATTTACAAGGGCGTCGTTAAAGTAAATTGAGGTAAAGGTGGGCAAATACTGAAGTTAACGAGCATCGTCCGAACCAAAAAAGAATCGTTGGAAGAAATAAGACGCAACGATCCATTTCGAATCGAGTCTCGTACTTAGTTACGTTTATTAAAGTTATCTTACTCGTCATTATCTTTTAAGGGCATGTTTCAAAACATATCTCATGTTGTCTCACAATTTTGAAGATAAAAATAGTGACTGACCATGTAACTGGTTCCCCTGGGTAGTAAGATATCAGTACCCAAATATGTGTGTAATTTCAGAGACAGAGGAATATGAAGACAATACATAACAGCCATATTTTCAATGTCATAACAATCTCATGAAAAGCGAGCTTACAGTCCCTAACTGGATACTTTGAAAGGCTATGTTATGTTATAATACTTGTTGAGGGATGGAAAAATGATAAGCCTAGGTCACATCGTATGACACTTATGTGAGTGGGGGGTGACTCTTGTATCCTACTACACCAGATATTCAGGACCTTAAGGAGGAAGGAAGAAAGGACCTATGTTAACTTGTACAGCAGATATTGTTACGAAAGCATAATTGGCTTTGTGAGTAGTAGACATTTGCCAATACAATTAACCAACACAACACAGGGTTTCATAATTACATGGAATATATTATATACCTAGATGATTTTCTAAACATTGTTGCTGATCATTAATTATCTTTTTTGAATACGTTCATGCCTAACTTTCTAAAACTAACTAAATTGCTGAACCATCACGGTTACATTAGACTGGACGCAACCTTATAAAAACTGTTGATTTACAACCAAACTTCCGTTTAATAGAATCAAGAGTGAATTTGGTAGCGTTTCAAAAACTTTTTCTCACTAATGACCTCTATTGTAAAGAACCCTTAGTTTTTTCCATTAGCATTCTTTAATTGAAAGTAAAAACTCGGGAAGTGCAGCTGGATTAACTATATAAGGCTGCGACTTCTTATTGTTTTATCTTGGAAAATTGCTTTAAGAAGTAGGACTATCAGTTTTGTATAAATGGCTTGTGATTTAATGAGTTTGTTCGTATGTGGTTATCTTTTTCAACGACTTCTGGGTCAAAATAATGTCAGACTCTGTGGCGAACCCGACTGCTACGCAGGGAGTGTGAGGTTTGATTTAAGCTTAGTTCATATCTTTGTATGCATGAATATGTCTATTTGCATTGTTCTGGGTGATTCCTTGCCTCGTAGAGCACATTAGGCCGTCGGTCCCGGTTGCCGTACAAACATCTATGGCAGTCGTTATGGGTAGTTGAAGCCCTTTCTTGTTGGAACTTTATGAAATTTTTATTTCTATATACCCACTTAAAAATCATCTTTAGAACCCTTGAGTAAACCTAAACTAAAATACAGAAAGCAAACACCCGCATCCGTACAATGCTGACGTCATCATCTAACGACGTCACCGAGATTTGACACAAATATACAAGAAAGATGAACGCATTTAGCAGAAAATAAAGACGACACTCTGTTGCCATTTGCAGTCTCGTCGACTAACGACCGCGTCATTAATCATACAAAACAGTGCCTGTCTCCCACTTGACTTGGCTGCTAAGTTATTGTACAATATAAGCTACTGGCACGGCCAGAAGCTTTGCTAATTTATTATGTTACGTTCGAATCTTCATACGGTTCGTTGACGCAGTTCGGGTACTTCATTCATGGGTAGTATTTTATGCTTTCACAATTTTTCAACAATTTCAAAAAGAAATTTTATACGTTGGCGCTTTTTTGGTAACTACTTTACGTACACCATCTGATACTATAAGCAATATTCAGGCCATTTTAAGTGATGGTTTAACGATTAACAAGGTTCGATCTTCAATGTAAGGGTTTAGAATGTAGGTATACCTAACAACACTTTTTACTATGTTTGTATTTTAGTAACAAGTATAAATATTAAAGTACCTTATTTACCATATTTTACCTTGAAGTGTCACAGCGGTAGCCTCATGACTACGTTACGTGTCGTGATGCGAAATGACGAAACGATAAAAAATCATGACTGCGTCGAGGGACTTTGTAAAAATAAAAAATAAAATTGAGAGATCGTAATTTAAAACCCTATTGTGAACATAAGCCACCTTCTAATACAAGCAGTTTAGCTTAGCTGCAAGGGTTAAATTATTTAGTAAAGCTGGAATTATTACCCATAACGAAATTTGTAATAGGTAACACAATGCTCTATTTAGGTTTTACAAATTAAACATTTATTGTAGAACTAAAAATGCTGCAAACTATCTCAAGTGGAAACTAATCCATAAATACCTTACTGATTTGCAAGTATTTTTATAATTCTGTATTGTAGTACATAAACCAGTTTACGTATTTCAAGTTTTGTTTATGGTTTACTGAAAGACTTTAGAGCAAAACTGATCTAAAAATTTTAAGTGTGTTACACCACTTAAATTGTTTCAGCTGCAGATACTACATAGCTACCAGACAGATATTCTCTTGTTAGTTTTAAATCCACAGCAGATATTTGGCAATTGAACGACATTTAAATTCAATAAGGAATTTAGATATTTGTATCAGTTGAACAATCACATACGAAAATTTCAATAAATGATAACGAGTGATTTCAAAACTAAAATTGCCACTTGTCTGGAGGGACTGATACCCTACAGAAAGCCACAGCAAGGTTTCAGGTTAACCTAGTAGGTTTCATTATCTGTACGTACATTAAATTCTACATCGCATCATCTCTATTCAAAGTGAAGAATTTCATAATTTGCGCAGTTGCATTATTAAATGTTTTATATTAATTGAAATGACTGGTAAATTATCTGCTAACTTTAGTATTCATGTTAATTTCCTTATTAAAATGACTGTTATCTATCATCTTATGACTCAGAGAAATTCTGTACACAATCATATTATATTCTTTGGACTATGCCTAATTGAGATATCAGATTAATATTCTCGGGTAGTTCAAAAGGAAAAACGGAATCCTCACTTCTCTTCACTGTGATGCTATATTGGCAAGCTAATGTGAAACATGGTACTCCGTCCACCTCCTTGCGCATCCAGTCTATTTCAGTTATATTGGCATTTCATTAGGCTGGTGGCGTCGTCGTCAGTGAGAATTTTATATACTTTAAAGGCATGTGACGGTTTGTGATTTTGCAGATTTTATCTCATACGGCAGATAACCACAGACTACCAAGTATCGCAAATCATTTTTTTTCCACGGTGCATGTCGTTTTATTTCATAACCGTGGATCCGACGCACGCAATTGACTCACTAATATCGACTGCCTATAAATATATCAATTTTGTAAAAAAAAATATTGGAAAAGTCCTGCACACCTAATTATTTTTCTGCCATCAGGGTACCAAATAACAACTGACAAGTGATATTTATTCATGTCCATTTATCTTTGCGCTCAATCTTTCCAGCCGCTAGGCGATTAGTTCGTGTAGCTTAACCACCCCGGGGCGCAAAATGGTTTCCACAAACCCCCATCCAATACAGTTACTTGTTTTGTAATTTTCTTGAAAATTTAATTAGAACATTTTCTTACCCCTTAGGTAAAACATTTTACTTTGGAAAGAAATCTTTGTGATACCGGAAAACAATAAAAATCTGATAAAAATCTTTTATGTTATTTCTAGATTCTCATAAAGACCTAAACTGATAAAAAAAAAAACTATAGAATAACTAGATCCGCCAGATTATCTCACTGTGAAACAAAAATACTGACTTAACATTCATGATTTAAAATTTACCTGGCATACAGGTTCATGCGGACATACGATTATCATACACATGTAATCTCAGTATCACATTTATCCCCGGTGGGTTGGGTAGAGGTGACTTAACACCTACATTCACTAATCATTGTATTCGGTCCCTCGTAATATGGTGTGAACCTATTGCCGTACTCCGTTGAATTGAGCCATGCATCGAGGCTGAGTATGGGCTATATGTATGATGTTAAAAAGCCTTCGCGCCTTCTCCATCATCGCATGTGAAGTGTAATGAAATAAACTATGAATTAAGGATAATTATATACAATTTATTTTGGACCAATAATTTTGAAATTATTGGTCCAAAATAAAAGTTCAAAAGCTTCTCAGTTTGTCAAGCAATTTTTATTTTGAGTGGTTGTTTCAAGGTGTTTCTTTTGGATAGTAAAACTGCTAAACATTTTAAAAGATTTATAAATCATATGTAAATTGTTTCGTTACGTTCATTTTTAACTAAAAATAACAACGAATAATATCCGTATTATGTCTAGCAGGTACAGAAATTTCAGAATGAATTTACATAAAGCGCTTAGGATATTTTAATATTTTATGTTTATTTTATATTATGAATGTCACAGGGTGTCTGTTGGCTCTAAAGGGTGTGCGATTCATATGCAAATACACGAGATCCACACAATATGGTTAACCTAGTTAATGTATGAATAATGTTTGTATTTCAGAGAAACGTTAGAAACATTTAGTTTATATAATTATCACTTTCAGCAGTTGTTGGCATTTCAAACTATGGAATAATACAGGTCGGGTATGTTTATATTGAATCCTTTCAAAATAACCGCTGAAGCTTTTGACTATTCAGCACATGTAAATATGTTCCTCTTCTTGATATTTTTTTAGGGTAGTTTTATTTTTGAAAGTAATTTGTAAAATATTTTTTCAAACTACGGGCCTATTATATTACATTGATAATTTTATTTTACGTAAATATTAGTATTGTATTTTACGTAAATAGTGGGGTAATCGTTATTATCAAAGATTTCTTTGTAATTTAAAAAAAAATATGTACACCTAGCAAAATGTACACAAAATAACAGAATCCGGTAAATATTTTAACGGAGGCACACTTAATCATCCTGGCGAATGTATGTAAGTCACATCTACAAATTCCATTCTGACACCTGTGTCATGCCTTTTGCGTTCAGTAGAGTACCCACTATTATGTTCATTAGGCGCAGGACCTTAATTACCTGTAAGGATACAGAGCACCATCGACCGCTCTGTACGAACCTATACATGCAGAATTTTGGCATGCGTTTAATGGTATCTAAATAGGTTAATAGACTTGAATAGGTTCGGTAATAACACTCTTATTATTTTGAATTTAAAGCTAGTTATTGGTTTTTGAGATAAAATAATGATTTATTATCATTAGCTGCCGCTTTTTTTGGACTACGTCCCATCAGGCACGTTGCAGTCAATTAGACGAACTAAATATAGTAATACATAACAAAGTAACAAGCATCGATCCATTCTATTAAAATGAAGATGGAGTTCATTTTAACAGAATGGATCGATGCTGAAGAACAATACAGAAGGAAATACAATTCTAGGCACAAATCTGAAACTTATATCTCTATTATGGTAACTCGAGTAAGACATTTTGTGATAAATATATAATAATGAAATAAAACTATGAATGTTTGGTGCGAAAATATTTTATTCCAAAAGAATATGACTCACTACTTTAAACTATATTCTACCTTTTATAACACTAGTATTATACAATTCTCAGAATACTGAAGCAGAGTACAATGGAGGGAGATGTTTTTCTGTGGCATTTTTATATACCATACATATTCAAGCATATTCTTAAATAACAAATTCGTCATTTTTGCGATGATCTCAATTGTGTCCATAAAATGTAATTTTCTTTTCTTGACTACTACGATTGCCATTTGTACTGACCTACCTTGCGAGCCTACACCCGAATCAGTAGGTGTACTGGTGAGGTTGGCTTGAGTCTCGAAACTTTTTTTAGAACCCCATTCACCATGCACTGTGGTTTGTTTATAATCATAATTCACAAAATAAATGAATATATTTTTTAATTATTTAATTTTATTCCTGTCCATTTCTAAACTGAATAACAGTTTGACAAGTTTGCAATGTCTCAAAGATAATCATTATAATTTCAACCATAACCTTATCTAAAATGCTTATAACATTACAAGGAACAACGCAAACTCTACACGGCCAACCAAACGTGGCATACAACTATGATATGTTACTAGTCCTAATCTAAATCTTACCAAAACTATGATTTAGCAACAACTTTCTACTGATGTATTGCTTAGTAAAAAATGTGAGCATGAACATTTTACTGTCTTCCATCTGTTTGACATTACATGGTACAATCGACAAAGGAGCTACGGTGGCACCTTTACAATTTACGTATCATCACTACATAGTATAAAACAAAGTCGCATTCTCTGTCCCTATATCCCTATGTATGCTTAAATCTATTAAAACTACGCAACGGATTTTGTTGTGGTTTTTTTTAATAGATAGAGTGATTAAAAAGGAAGGTTTATATGTATAAAACATGCTTAATATAGTAGAGGATGCAGCGGGAACGGGATCTGACACCACGTGGGTGGAACCAAATTGGCGGCATGAAGTTCGCGCGGGTCAGCTTGTAACTTTATATGAAAAGGTGCGACTGTATCTACTTTGTCGACTCACTATGTTCAAAATGCAATAATTTACAATCATTCATTGCTTAGTCTCTACTGGCTTTTCCAATGGGGTACACTGCTGGTTATTCGTTATATTAGCTGGGTGTAGGAAGGTAGCGTTCATTGTATCTGGAGCCATGGTTACATTTACACCATTGATAAGAAGACTTTTAATTATAACGTTCCTATTTGATTTCTTACTGTAATGCCTATGTAAAGTTTTATATACCTGTATTGCTATTTGTAAATCTGGACTGAAATTTTTAATTTTCAATTTTTCCATATTCCATTTCTGCGATTTGGATCTAACGCACTCAGTGAGTATGGGCTTGAAACCGCTATAAAACTGGGCTGTACTTATACACATTTTAGTTAAATTATGGTATATCAATTTATCCTGAAATGCGGAAGGATATAAAATAATTAGTACCAAATTCACTATTGAATAAAAAAATATAAAAAAGTTCATAATATCACTGATATAATTTATCGCTAATTATTAAAGATAAAGTATCCTGGAACTTACTGTACAATATTTTCAAACAGTACCTAAGCAAATAGACACATTAGCATCAAGTTCTAAACAATGTATAACTTTAAAAAGTGTGACACTTGGATAAAAATAAGATTTACCTGCTCAAAATATAACCAAAGCTGTGAAGCGGCTTTATTACAAAAGAACAACGTGACTGTATTATATAGATGATCTAGACACAGATGATCCCGACGTATTTGACCAATGCTTGTGTAAGCCCAATACTGTAAAATAAATAAAATGGACTACAATTGAGAATAGGAAGAGGGTATTATTTTAGTTGCAAAGAAATAGGTATCTATTAGGTATATATCTGAAGCGTTTGTGGCCAAGTACGCTCACTGTTCAGTAAACGATCAGTGGATTTAGTTACCTAGGCGATGGTTACCATTGGGATGCGTTACCGTTTAGTGCAACTTAAACAACTGTCACAGGTTGGCCACTAACCACACGAAAAGAATAAGAAGGTCTATTTTATAGTTTCTTTTAGAATTAAACATTGCAACGTTGCATAAAGTTCCTGTTATTCCCAAAATATACTTTATAATATATTTCTAATATATTTACTGATTTATCTGTTGAATTTTCAATGAAACCTTGTCAAGATATTATATATTGTTGATGATAATAGGCTCGCAATCACAATTGAAAAGTACACAACAGTTTTTAATGCACCTCTGCATACTTATTCTAGAATACGCCTACATAAAAATAAATTTTTAAACCAGAAAGCCAGTAAACTCCCCATGAATTGCATTAAGAAGCATGTCGTTATTGGACCGACTGTAACTAAATGATCTGGTGGATTGTGATGGCTTTTTCCAAAACCCCTTTGGAGCATAATTATAAATTCTAATCACTTTTAAGGTTGCACTCAATCGACAACGGGATAACATGTGGGTCACATTTAGGTTTATTCTTGATGAGTATTCTGATGTTTTTCAGTTCTTTTTCAGTCTGCTTTTCTATGTATCAGTGTCATCTTAGAAAGAATATTAGAGAGAATATTTCGTATGAATGTCGGTAGATGGCTCCAACCGTCGCCCTAAGACGGTAGTATAGGAGAATTTGGATAGCTTCAGGTGTGGCTCGGTGGCTCAGTAGTCAGAGCATTCCCCTTGTAAGGGTAAGATCGTGGGTTCGAGTCCCACCTGAGCATTCACTTTTCCTATCTTAATCGATTTGAAAAGTTAGCATAGTAAATGCTTCAAAATTTCATTCAATCTTAGAAAGAGTTACGAGAATCTGAACTAGGTGTTAGTTAAATTGATGAATATCATTATTATTACCTGATTACCACCTTGATGATGACATGAAATAAGATTGACTGCATCAAACTTCGGAAAGGGTACGGCTGCGTCGAAGCAGAGATCATGCTTAACAGCGGTGGAAATCTATATTTAATAAACAAAATTATCATAAATACCATAATTATTAGGATATGAGTGTGAATGAACTTAAATATCACATTATTATACTGAAAGGTCCACATTAAAAAATTAAAAACAAAACTTTAATGACAGTCAGACGCACACATTCTATATTTATACACATATAAAAAAAAGATCCCTATTTCCCTTGGTCACGCCATCACGCGTGAACGACTGGACCGATTTCGCTAATTCTTTTTTAGAATATTCCTTGCAGGACGGGGTTGGTTTTAACACAAAGAAAAAATTTAAAAAAGGGTTAAGCCGTCACGGGAACAAGAACAGAATTCCACGTGAGTGAAGACGCGGGTATCAGCTAGTAAAATAAAACTAAAGTACACATCTTCTACGGGCAACTACATAATAATATAACTTTTTTACATGAAGAATTCAGCTGGTCACAAGGCGTTAATGCATTTTTCTCTATATAATCTGTGGACGCTGCGCAACGCGCATGCGCACGATTACCAAATTGATCTTGTTTAACGTTTGTGTGTCTACTACAACTATGAAACCTACAGCATACCGCGGCCATAATAACTTCGTGTTGCGTTCCTGGCGGTGAGTAGGCTAGCCCTCGCTTGCCTACTCACCTAGCTAGCTAGAACTGCTAGAACAGCTAGAACTTTCCAATGAGGTCTAGCTCACTGGAGAGTTCTTGCGCTGTCAGTGGGAAGACCAAAGCCTATTTCTGCTTTTTCTTACAGAAACTCTCTGTGTTTACAGGGCCGGCAGCACGAGTGTGGCTCCCCTAGTGTTGTACATGTCTATAGCCCACGGTAACCACTTTCCTTCAGGTGGGCCGTGTACTTGTCTGCCACTTCAATGGTAGAAAAAAAGAAGCAAATTATATAAATTATTTCATGAGATTAGATTAAAAAGTGTATGAAACTGCACAAAATTTTAATATTAAACACTCGTGTGATATTATTTTTTGTAACTCCATACATATTATTTATATAAACATTTAGATTTTACAATTTTATGCATAAAATGCACTTACCGGGAATCGAGCCCACATATCGTGATGGGATTAAGTAGTTTAATGTTTAGAAACAGTATAAAGTTTTGAAAAGTGCTCATTAGACGGACAGACACAATATATATTGGCTTTTAGTAGTAGTAGCGTTAGTAGGTACTAGCAAACAAAATAACAAAACTTACTTGGCCACTAGCTACGTAATTTTCTGGCAAAAATTGTTGTGGATAAATCTTTTCCATGTACCATTTAAATGGTTTACAGTTTAGTTTTTTTCGAAGCTGTATTCTTTCGGAAATATCACCATAATCACCCAAGTTGTAACCTATTCTCTCATAAAAATATTTGGCGTATTCATCAAGCCACACCTAAGTAAAAACACTTCCGTGATTAGTATACAATTATTGAAATATTATTTAGGTAGAGATATATATTAAAAACAACCTTCGCTAGTCGGACAAAATTTCTCTTTAGTGAATCAGGATTCACTTTATATATACCCTTTAGTTTAAAAATATGGCCGACGTGAGAACATGGTACTATTTCCAATGATCCACCACACATCCAAGTTCGGAAAGACAACTCTAAATTCTCAGCACCCCAAATATCCATTCCAGGATCATACAGTCCTTGTTTTTGGAAATAATCTTTACTCACAGCGAAAAGCCCACCAGATATAGTTGGCGTTTTTATAGGGGCTGAGGGTTCTTTTCGTGATTTCAAAATACTTCTTGGTACTCCTATCCAAGTAAAGCTTAAGTCCCACTTGAATCCCCCCACTTGGAGACTATCAGTATCTTCTTGACTAATGTACTCAAAAGTATTGTCATGGATATGATCTACCGTTGGACTGACTATTATAGTATCATTCTCTTTTATACGCTGCAGCAATGGTTCCAGCCAACCTTAAATAAAATATTACAATTTAAACATAAGATGTGATAAAATATCCTAAATAACAAAAACAACAGGTAATGAAGATATTTTCAACTAACTGCCACCCACGGCTTCACCCACGGCTGCACCCACGTGAAATTATATAATTTTTCGTGGAAACCAATTCCTCGCATAAAAATAAGCATTTGTTATTCCAGACTATAAATCTATCTCTGTTTCAAATTACAGCCGTTATCCGTTATCTTCACAAACTTTCACATTAAAAATACTAGCTTTTACCCGCGGCTCTGCCCGCATAGATGTCGGTTATCGCAACCAAAGATAGCCTATGTCCTTTCTTTAGGTCCATTCTACCCATATTAGAAATTTCATCAAAATCGGTTCAGTGGTTTAGGAGTGATGGCGTGACCAAGGGAAATAGGGATTCATTTTTGTAAATATAGATTAATGGTATCACATTGTTAAAATAACCCACCTGCAGTACACTCACAGTGGCTATCAAGATATACCATGACTTCAGATTTGACTTCTGGAATAGGCAACATCCTTGCTCGAATAAGACCTATACGTTTTGTACGCTTAAGGGTAACTTTAGGTGTTGAAGCAACATAATCATCTAATGGTTTTTTGAGATCGTCTAAAATGAAATTATAATTTGTATGTTAGGCTAGGACTACTTTCAAACGAGCTCTAGAAATGGTCAGCGATGGATTGAACCTTATTATTGCTGTACTTAATACCTATGCGGTAAATTTTATTAAGATAACATTAAGCTTACATTTCTTTTGAACATCTTTCAAACATCAATAATTTTTTCCAATAAATTTGATATTAATAGTATTCAATTAGGTATCTTCTAGTTTAGCATTACGATTTCGGGTTAGGATTTGGGGTATTAGTAGGTATTGTTACCAAAATATTTCTAATAAGTATAATATTAATATATATATAAATTGCTGTTTACCTCTATAAAATCATATATTAGTGAATCTCAAAGTCAAAATCAAATCAAAGATTTTTATTCCATCTAGAACATCATGGTTGTTTTTCATTGACGTGGTCTACAATCATTATCATATTAAGTATAGTCCCAGTCACAACCGGTGTCCTCACTTCAACAGTCTGGGGTCCGCTTGAGTGAGCTAACAAAACTTACCTAAAGTAGAACCATCATCGACTAAAATAATTTGATCCACAAGGTGCTCCGGTGATCTATTAAGCACTGAAGTAATTGTTCGGATTAAAGTAGACCAAGCTTCGTTATAAAAACATATAATTATAGTAGCCGATGGCAGATTTGAGGAGTAATTTTGGGCTTTGCACCTAAAATGCGGAAATATTTTTAAAGCAAGCAAATAGTCATTACAAAAGTTATAAGAATAATATTGCAATGTTGTGCAAAAAAACATTCGTGACTTTTATGGAACATTATGTTTCATGATTTTGTTAATTATGATGTAATCTTTTGCTATGGGTCACCGACCCTTCTAACTATTCCTTTTACAATACATGTCTCACGGTACCACAACAAAGCTAAACCGCAGAATATGCCGATAACAGTGACCCCGTATTTGACAATAGTATAGTGTCCTAAATCTACGGATCATCACCAATACTGCTCAATGTCGTAGATATTTCTCAGCAAATATGCATAGTAAACTAAGATGTTGACTAAAAACCTGAAATTATGACTTTTAATATTTTTTTATTCACAAAATAGGCTAAAATATACAATCGAAATAAAACAAAATTATAACTTTTTAGACTCCTTGTTAAATTTCAAATGGCAGTGCTGCCAGCCTTCTGGGAACGTTATCGGTCGGTGATGATGCGGAGGAATTTCACGACGCATTATGTATGTAACTAGTATTTATTATAGATTATTTTAATAATAGCTTCTAGTTTTAAATGTAATTATATACTTACGTCTTTATATAAGGAAATTGGTTGTCAGAATTTCAAATCAATCATAACTGGACTGACATAAATGCGATACTCTCTTGCACTACGCGCCAGCACACTGCCGTCACAGTGTGCTGAGATTTTGTGTTATATTTCACTTTAACAGTTCATTACGGTACTGTTTACGATAATTAAAAAAAAGGACACAAGCCTATTATGTCATTCTCATTCACACAAAACCTTGTTGAAATTATTGTTTAAGTTTGACTTTATTTGGTTGTAAGCGCAAATTTGTAGTATGAATGCAGCTAGTACGAATGCAAGAAAACTTTTAGCCAACCATATAGGTCGATTACCGTCGGTGTGCAATTCCACCGTGTGCTTGTGGACAACAAGCTTGCTACAAGGATAACGTGTAGATCAAATGGTGTTGCACCTGTAACTCAATAAAGTTTTTAGACATGATAACACGAGAAGAAAAAAGAGTTAGCTGAAATTTCCTCACCACTTATTCCTCGGATCAATCAACGACCGATTGACAGGTATGAGACTACTGGTAAATGCATTAAAGCCATACGATTTCCAGCCGCTCTGGACTTTTTGTTGGTAGTCGTATCTAAGGTGATTTTGCAATAAAACTGGTCTGCCATCGAAGCCTTCGAAAAGAAAAAATAATTTAATGTTAATTAATATAACAAAAATATAACGTTCAAATGTTTTCAGGCTAATATTACTCCTTTATGTTTTTCTTTTTTGTTTAGAATATTTCAAAAGATTTCACAAAATTCCCTCATCGTTATTTTGGGAGCCTATTGCATGAATTCTACTTTTTAATGTCTTTACTATGCTACCAGGAGGATCATCATAATATTTCATTATGCTCGATTTCTCTGCTTTCGTTAAATTCCTTAGGTCTGCCATAGGTAGTAACTCCCATCCTGCAAAAGATGTGTTTATGGTTATCATTTTTGCAACGAATTTATTTTTATATTTACTTTTGCTAGTAACTATCATTCCTATTTTGTGCTTTATATTTACTATTGCATCGTATGTACTACGATTGCTACTACTACTACTATTACTATTCCTAAAACTATTGCATTATATCGTAGTATTATTTTGTGATTTCATATCGTCTCACCAATATTATAATACCCATCAATAACTAATATTATCTACTTAATAATTACTTTCAATAGCACAGGCCTAATTTGCTTATCAGACCTTGATGTAAGTAATTTTAAGACTTAATGTAATGTAAGTATAAGAACTATCTAAAAGTGTAATTAAAATGTTAAATTTGAATTGCACACACTTTAAAAATTTTACAGGTCTTTCCTTAAATGTAAAACTGTTATGATAGAAAATATATAATACGGAATCCACTCAAAATCAGATAAATATTCTTGAAGTCCTTTAACCTTCACTATGATCGAAAACAAAACGTTAATATAGGGAAAACAAATCTGGACCAGGATTCTTTAATACAATTGTATTCATATACCAAAAAGGGTGAAGGGCATTAATTTTCGTGTGTTACTTAAAGTCACTGTTACCTGCAAATTTAGACATATTTGCATGCCTGTGCCTCCTCCTGAACTTAGCTAATGACGCTTCATATAATTTTCTACTGTTATAAGCAGTATTAGATGCTTGATGTTTTATAACAATAACCAGCAGCAAAACCATCCACAAACTCATAAAAAAGAAGAAATACTTCACACATTCTTTGAATATTGAAAAATTACGAAGCAACCGCATACTTTGATTGATTGTAAGCGATTGAATCAAGTCTCACAATGAAAGTAAATTTAATAAAATCCAGGAAATTTTCTTTCTCACGGTCTGAAGAAAAATATTTACATTTTAGCGTAGACATTGTAGGCAGCACTATTGTGTCTTTTTTTGTTACATTGTAAATGCTAGGTGCTTTTAATTTTGTAAGACATATTAGGCCAATTTTTTATTTATAAGTTTTCAAAGCTTTTTTCACATAAGTAATTTTGACTGAGTTAATTTCGATAAACAGTTTGAGATTAAATTTACGAATCCATACCCTAATCATTTGTGAACCTCAAAAGCACTTAAAACATTCCGTTGTCTTCTGTCCTCCTACATTAAGGGATTTGCAGACTTTATCACTATATAACCTTTTAGTGAACAGTTGCTATTGAACTGGAGGAATGGGTTCGTGAACAAAACTGTTTTGTGAGCTGAAATTCGGCATAACTATTTCATTTTCTATTGCTTGCTAGATTTTATACCCTCATAATTGTTTTCATTTATAAAGTACGTCATTCTTTTTTACATACTGGGCAGTCGTTTAACTGCTTAAGTGAAATGCAAGTCGTTTTAAGAGAAGATTTCCTAGCTTATTTATATCTATAATTTCTTTTTTCTTTCTAGTTACATGTTTGTTGAAGTTGTGTAAATCTTTGAAAAAGTAACATTAAATGCTCATACAAGAGTAAAGAGACTACGAGGTAGATGCCAAATGTACTCAATATAAAATGAGATGTAAAACGTACATAGCTTATTTGAGAAAAAAATCATGTTAAGGATTAACATGATTTTTTTCTTATTATTTTTCACCAATATCAATTAACAAAGTCAAAACTTAGTAACTACTAAATAATTACTAAATTAATTGAGTTACAACGTATAACTCAGAAAATCAACAATTAAAGTTTATAATAATTAACAACCGGGAACGTGCACGTTAAATCGTTTTAACACAAGAATCACAACCCCACGCCTTTCTAACGTGAATTATTTTATGTCACTGCCACCCACTTCTTATGTGAGCACTTTTCCTCAATATTTCTTCACTCCTATTTTGGAAACAGTTGGAAGCAAAGTTTTCCACTTCTCCTATGTTTAGTGACGACATTACATCAAGCAATTGCTCCGGAATCAGTGGGGCTATTGTGGCGAACAATGGCCCTGGAATAAGTTTCAGGAAACGAATTTTCTTCAAGAAAATTATTCTCCAACTTACTCTTTCAATTGAGAAAAGTATTTGGATATGAATGCATAGTTTTGGTATTGTTATTACGATAGGTTCTTGTTAAAAAAAATGTTAACTAGGAAAACTTTTTTTTAACAGTTTTTTAAATAATTATTCTGTACGAATTCGTTCTGTATGAATTATTCTGTACGAAAATCTTACACATTTCCGCTAATGTAATAGCCAATTTGAATGGATGTAAATAGATTTTGTTAAAGAAACCTATACCTACTTGCAGGTATAATTAAACAAATAATTATTACACACATATACTAGCCTAGGTAGCCTAGTGGCCTAGTGGTATGGGTAATGGACTGCTGAGACAAGGTCTCGGGTTCGATCCCAGGTTTTCCATGGCACACACCAATGACTTTTCGATGCTTTTCGAAGTTATGTGTGTATTTATCACAGGTTTATAAGTGCCCAGTTAATGGCAATAGGCTCGCCACCTATTACATTGGGACATAAACATAAACCGGCGAAATGTGGGTGTTAGCACCTCTGCCTACCCCTTCGGGGATAAAGGCGTGAGTTTATGTTATGTATGTTATGTTATATACTAACGCCTGTAAATCGGTAGGCAGACACACCGACATTTCTCGAATAAATTTTATTTGAGACTTTTGCGTATAAGGAATTAATATGACATTTTTAAGATTTCTATTTGCAATAATACGAGGCCTATGTTTATCAGTGGTCTATGTGTAGCTTATATGATGATGATGATGATTTGCAATAATATCGAAAAACGCACAAGGAAACATTTTACTATTTGGCAAAAAATTTCCTTCAAACAATTTATACATAACTACGATGGTGAATATCTAGTAAAATACCCAAATGCTTGGCCATACTTTCATATCTCATATTCATCAGTATTTAATACACACCACAACTTAACCTATAATATAATACATCGAAAATACTGCATAACGCATACCTAAACTATGATTAAACCATAATTAAAGTTGGTCCGTTCTTGGCAAAGTTTCGGGGATCAGCTAATCCGGGGTGACCTACCAAAGCCGTTTAATATTCCGTGTCACACTTGAACTCATCCAGGGATTAGATGGTAATGCATGCTCTGAGACGACAGCTATAGCGAGTATGTCGTACTTCGGTGCTTCACACTTAATATACGGTTTAGATTGAGGTTTGAATATTACTGAAGCATTTCGATATTGATTGTATCTATATATGTAGGATAATACAATGTACGTTGTCTTTGAGATGTGCATGTCATAGTAATTGAAATCAAAAACACGCTACAAACTTAATTGATATTAGGGATCTTTTATGTTGCGAAATTCCTCTTAATGGTTCGATAAAGACAGGATCAGAAAATCTCAAATACATGAAAATGACCAAAAAGGGTAGTGACCTCTGGACTCGTAATATGAAGAAATAATAAGGATCTAACTCACTGGAAAATGATGGGAATAATGACTTTCATTCGCAGCTTCTTGCGGTTTCTTCGATTTAAAAACCCTAGTATTCTAGTAGAATTTAGTTCTATGGGATAATGAGAATCTAATTTATACGTTGGCGCTAGCTTTATGTTTAACCATACTGTTAAGACACACAAAAGATCTAGTTGAAAGTGTTTTTTTTAATCAAAATCATAGTTTAGCTTTGTCTGATTGTTATTTCATATAATAGGTACTATACTACGTACCGGGAGCCCAAACCAGAATGGGGTAGTTACGCATGGTAATTGCATTGTGACTTGGGTAGTCGAGAGCCAACCATTGCAAGAGGCGGACGTGTGTTAACCTATTGGCTATGTTTAACCCCTTGCCGCATACAACGCCATATATGGCTTTAAAAGTTAAATTTTTTTTTTCAATTTCTTAAAATGTTGTTTTTTCGCAACCAACGTTGAATCCGTATATATAATTTCTCTGTTTAACGGGACGTATTTTTTGTTGTTGATGGTAAGTGCAATCAATCAAAATAAAGGAGGTTATGTGCAGCGTGTCCGACCGGTAGAGTGCAATTATATAGTGCTAATTTTATAAATGGGGAAAATAGCAATAAAACGGTAAGTAAAAATCCCTAGAATTTCAAAATACGATCTTGATATATACTCTAATAAGAAATAGTTATCTCTTCGGCATTTTTGTGTTTTTCGTTTGTTTTCGAGCTTTCTTTTCATATCGCCATATTTGGCTTCGTATGCATATTTGTCAACAACATTATGGGGCATATGTGGCTTCGCATGCATTCAGTAGTTTTTTCTTTTCTTTGCAGCAATGAACCCTTCTCGCTTCTATGGTACTTCCAAGCATGTAAACTCCAGCTAGGCATTAAGATCTACCACTATATTCTGTACGTTCAGATAACGTGGACCATTTCCCCGAGTGGACAAAGTGAAGTCGACAAATTTGTCAGAATTGTTCGAAATTCCGTTCGTTTATCAAGTGTGGGACATGTAAAGTTAATTTATGTTATATGTAATATATATATAATGACAAAAGAAATTGTTTCAAACATTTACATAAACCATAATTTTATTTTTTAATTAATGTATACGAAGCCATATATGGATCAGCATAATTTCACTAGAATGCATACGATGCCATATATGGCTTCGTGTAGTAATTTCTAAAATAAGTACACCATATTTTTTTTCCTATTCAGACTTTTTTAAATATAAGAAATAAAGATGATTACAGAAAAAACTTTTTTTAAAAATCATCTCCTTCATAATTCATGCAATAAGGGGTTAACATTTGATTTTGTACTAAAGTGTAAAATGTGCAAATAAGACAGTCTATCAATGTGAATGTTTTTTTATTAGAAGGTTCTAGCCATTAATTGTTAAGTAGTGATGTACTCGTCTTACAGACGTCACCACTTTCATTTTTAAATATGTATTTACCCAAGGATCGGGTATTCATTTTTCCGGCTGCTTCATTTATTCCCTTCTTCTAGCTGCTAGTTAACACGGCAAGTGCTGCGAATACGCAGGTGTTCACCCAGGTGTGATTGACGTCTCACAGACGTCGCCACAGTTTTTACTAAACACGAATATATTTGAAAACTTCAGTACTGAGACTTTTTTGAACCGTACATTGCTTATTTTTATCTTATTTTGAAAAATCATAGTATCAGGAAGAGGGAATTGAAGTTTGCATGGTGACTTTTACGGTAGTAAAAAAAAAAAAAAGACGGGTTGCACTCTGGGAGTGCCGGCAGAAGTGAAAACATTTTCTTTTTTTCTTTCTTCGTTATATACATAGAAAAAGATAAAAAAGAACATACCATACCGTACCTATAATATAGCGCTAATCATAGAACCTATCACTTATTTTCTGCTAATTTTCTGTCAGAAGAAATTAATAAATTATGAAGGGAAAAATAATCACAAAAAATAATAAATTACAGAAAGAAAAAATAATTACCTACAAAAATAAAAAAATAATCACATAAAGTTTCAGAAGGCCAGGTGGTTTGAACCCGATACTATCTGAAACTATAAGGACTTACAGTCGAAGTGCTTACCGTTTAAGCTAACTTGCAAAATAGATAGTCTGTACCTAATCTTGTATGACGTCAGTCGTCGGTTACGGTTCAAAGGTCAACTAATCCTGACGCTTCCTTAACATTTTACACCCATCCAACGCCGCTAAAGAAGTTTTCACTTCAAAAATTGAGATCTAAGTAAGTTCCTGAAATTAAACAAGCCGTTATTGTGACATTATGGACAAATATAGATCGTTCTTAAAATTGTAAAGGTATTGTTTTTTCAATTGTATATTAAGTAACCTTAAATATGCGACTAGCAATAATGAAAGCTAATGGAACATTAATCATGTTCTATTTATTTTTCTTATTTTTTAAAGTTGTACGTCTGTGAGACATTCTTTTTACAGCGCTTACTCTATAAAAATCATTACCTGAAAGTTATTACGCTAACAAAGCTGAACAAAAACCAAAATTGTTTCGAAAAAGCTTCATGTACTCCGTCACCTATAAAAATTTCGTGTTACGGTGTTTATGATTCACACTCCTCTGAAAGGGTTCGACTGATTTTTTCAGTATACTTGGTAGGTAAAAGAATAAGTCTTAAAGTATTTTTCCCCGTCTATCCTTAGCCTAACTTTTATATGACAGACCACCATTTGCCGTGTCAGCTAACATCACATGCTTTATCCATAGACTGGTAGTAAAAAAATACAACATGAAGATGATGCACAG
Organism: Eilema caniola; assembly: GCA_949126895.1. Lineage (NCBI taxonomy): Eukaryota > Metazoa > Arthropoda > Insecta > Lepidoptera > Erebidae > Eilema > Eilema caniola. The sequence continues at coordinate 8,267,986 of OX421472.1, read as the reverse complement.
TTCAACACTTCTCTAAAATTCTCCAGCATCTCCACCATTAGTCACTAGGTTCAGTCGTGCCGTCAGTTCAATATCACATCGTCAGCGTATGAACATGCACTTATACTAAATTGAGTGTACGTGTACGAACGCTATCCATGTGATTAACTATTTGCACACTACATGTATTATTATGTATTAGTCCTGTCAGGTTAAGTTCATGCATATTATTTGTAGTTTGCTAAAATAATATACAAAATATGTATCAGTCAAAATATGTATTATTCTCACTCCTTTTTAAATGTTTCTACATACAGAATGATGAGTTAGTGTGAGTACCTATAGGCTTAGTTTTTATCACAACCACCCAAGTATTCAAATCAAATATCTTTTTGACTTTGTAGACAACAAAATAAAAAACCAATATGAGTATATTATTTCAATTCTGTACGTATATCTGTAGAAAAAGTAACATTGATTATTTATTATTTACTGATGTGAGTTTGTTTTGGCATTTCTTGGGCGTCATATCAAATTATCCCCTTGTCTGATATTGTGAAATGGATTTTCGGTTGTCAGAGCTGTAGAATATTTTGCCGAACTATATACTCAGTATAAATAGTGCTACAAAAAGGTTTTGGACGTGTTTAATAGGTTATCGACCGGCTTATTTGGTACTTTACTACGCCTCTGGGGATTGGTTAAAATGTAATAATATATCAATATAAAATTTTCATGTCTAAAGAAAAAGTCTCGGTTGATATTGTTAAGTGTCATGGAATGTAATATTTGTAGAATATTTGAGTTTTTCTGTGCACCTTGGTCTGTGTATTACTTTTAGTATAGATACATAGACAACTCTTCATTGTACACCAACTTTAGATTATATTAGATTTTAATAATTTACGATCTATTGTGCCATTTGCCATGCTCATCAAGATTTGTACCTAAGTTAATTCATAAAATTTGGAAGATAGTTCTATAATTGAAATTTCTATTGAAGGTCAAGAAGCATAACAACGTAACTAATCGTTTTAAAACGTAAGGCAATGATTGTCATTTTGTTTGAACTAATAAGTGAAACACGCTTGGTAAAGCCAAGTTTTCATAAAAAAGCGTTGATTATGTAACAACATAACACCAACCTCATTCATAACAAAGTACAACTCCTCCTATATAAAAAAAAAAATTCTAAATGACAAAATTGACAGGCAGCTACCAAAACAATCGTCCGTAAATATCTCAACTTGCTACTTCGTCCAAACTGCCAACATTTGGCTAACTCACCACACGTACTTACATATTTCAAAATCTAACCAGCAATTATTCCAACAGTTGCAAAATTATTTAGCTCAGAAAGTAGGAGACTTCTCACAAAAGGTTGGCGCCAGTGTTCTGAACAATAATTGGTTTTCGGACCGCGTCGAAAACTTCAAACTAAGCGTTATAACAGACGCCAACATTGGACAGTTTGTTTGTATGTAAACTTTGCGTAGCGTTTAATGGGAACTGTCTTAATCTGGCCTCGGAAATTTACAAAGTCATCCCTTTATCTGTTTGAAATCCGATTGACAATTTAATTTAAATTTCATAAATGTACTTACCTACTTATTCAAGAAATAAATATTTTATAAAATCGTGTTACGAAAGCTCTGAGAAAGCCCTTCATGACATTTTTCCAAATGACGATCTTCCATTAAATTATATTATTTAGCAATAAAGCCTACCCAAAAAAGAAAACAGCGTGAGTACACATGTTATATAAATGTTAAAAAAAAAAAACAAAATAAATGGTATTTCCATAGAATAAATAATAGTGTAAGATTAAGTATTGTCAATACTTCTAAAAATTTATCATAATAGCAAATCTTACGGGTAACAAAAAATAAAACGAATATTCATTAAGTCAAAATACTCAAATGTCTGAAATTAAGAGCAGTTCCATTCTGTTCTCTAGGTCTAGGTACCTCCGTACCTAGGCACTAGGTAACTAGTAGTAGTGGTAGTCTTCCTCGAGCTTACCTTGCATTAATATAACATAGTGGTCTAAATTATTACCTGCTTTCAGGCTACACAGCATAAGTTTGCTGAAGTTAGGGTTCAATTAGATTTAGAGTGGGAACATAACTTTGTCGATGGTCACAACGAGCCAGTGCAACATTGAACACGTTAGCGCCGGTATACATACCCTATGTATATACTGACAGCGCTGACATCACAAGATTTTAAAAAAATCTTGTGAGTAATATAATCTCATCCTAGTTCCGTAACTTCGTTCGTCAGTAAAAACAGAGAAATCGGTAAAAGAAGCGTCAGTAGCTTAATGGTTGAAGAGTTGGCCTTATGATCGAGTGAAATCGGGTTCGAATTCTGCCTATTACACTACTAACGTGAGTCCACTCCTAATATAAAAAAATAATTGCTCAACTGGGGGGCTTAAGGGAAATACTATTATTTCGATTACTTTTATTGATTATAATCAATGATATTTAACATATTTGATTTTGGGTATTTTTCTTGGATTTTTTAAAATAATTATTTAAAAAAATGGCCAAGAAGAACACACGATGTCATAAAATACCATCGTATACAAAACACACTATCAAGTAACTTGTTCATTTAAAATGATATCTGATTATAAATAATTATTATTTCAAACCGTTCAAATATTATATTAATAGTCTAATATTAATTTAGGTGAACTGAAACAGAAACTAATCTTTGAGCCAATTGGAACCATAAAATTAGCCGAATTAATTTTGATCCACGAAGAATTTAATACAAAATCCATCCGGAGGCATCCCGTTCTATAATTACGACGTCCCAGATGAAATTTATGAAGTGAAATTTCTGTGACCCTGTTCTGGAAAATAGTGATGCTCTTTCCCGAAATGTTTTGCGGGATCTCTTATGTTTAAAAACAATATATTCGAAGAAAATTCGGGGGATATGTAAAAAATATTGTTTTATTAGTTACATATCTCCGACATTCGTCAGATTGAGAAAGTTTCTTTCGGTGACATCGATCTGTAATCGATATCGATATGATACTGAACACGCTGGATGTTCATCAGTGTGCTCGATGTGATCAGCCCACACTTTATTTCAGTAAATTGCTTTTAAAACAAAACAAGTAAGTTAGTATTTTCGTCAGATTTATAGAATAATGAAATCTAAATAAACTGCTAAAAAGAAAAGCTTTTAAAGCTGTTACTAAATACTAGGAAAGTTATCCGTAAAGGAACGCAATATTTCTCCGGACTGCTTATCCCGTATCGATCTATATTGGTCTTAGCATCACTATAACGGACAAAGCCAGGGGTCTAATACCAGAAAATTGAATTCCAGTGCAGCCCGCTTTAGAAAATTCTCTGTTATGAAATCGTCAGGTCAAAATAGAATTTATCTTTGGTGTGTCCGCTTATTGCGTGTTCGTGGTTGTATTGTCTGTAATAAAATTGATTGAGGGAATTATTTGTACGACTCACTGGATATCAAGATTTCTGTTTGCGTACCTATATTACTGATGATGATTTAGAGACGAAATATAAAAATTATACATTGCTATATATTATAATTATTACGTTTAGTTTGTCTTTCTACTTTTTTGCTTTTCACCTTGTAACTCTTTACTATTTCAATACTCGTCTGTATGACTAGGACTGTATTGACATAGTCAAACAGATGAGTATTCAAAGAGAAACGATTGAGTAACGATTGTAAAATATTGATTGTATGTGTAGAAAAATAACGTTTTAAGATGTACCAACTGATATAATGACAATGTATGCATATTATTAATGAAAGGAATGTTATACTTTGCGTATCATAAAATATGCAGCTTCTAAAATAAACGCTGAATATCGTCCAGAAACAAAGTTGTAAAGTTAACCACATATTCACATATAATGACGTTAGTACCAGAGCACTAACCATTTGCACGGGATCGTGTTATGCGAACGAGATAGCATTTTCGCGTTGCTTACAAATTATACGTAAAGCAAAGTACCGAATATTAAAAAGTTAATGAAATTCTATAATAACATCTTCCGACAGTGGCTCTACTATTAACTAAACTGAATACCCGGCATAGTCTCTGCATCTTTGAACTCACAGCGCGTGTTGGAAGCTGCACAGTCTTTGTTTTTCATAATTGAAAGTTTAAAATATTCTACGTATAGTGCAGTATTCTTCTATTCACCGGTTATTTTGGAACAAAGGAAGTTGATTGATCTTGGGTTAGATATACAAGAACGAAAATTAAACGATATGATAAGAAAGTAATACAATTATAATCAATTATATACCACAAGATCCTCGTTTTCTTACCAATGCCATTGCCAATGTATAAAAACTTACTACACAATTGCCAATGCTGGTTTATGGTGCCTTAGTTTTTATGGAAAAAAGTATTGTACCATTAGATATTGCCTAACTTAACTGAAACAATGACTTCATTATTTACAGTATAGACCAAAATATAAACGATACCATAGTGAAGAGCGAGATGCATTAAGTAGAACACAGTAGAACATCGTGAAGGTTCTCGCATAGAACAGAACGGGAGCTATAAATCTGATTTAGATACATAATATATGTGTCACGATTATATTCTCAAAGGATTACGCTGAGGTTTACAACCTCGTGTGCCAATTTGGCACTAATGCTATAAGGTTCCAATATTACACGAAGTGCCGGCTCGAAATAAATCTTGCCATGGCAACCGCTAGAGACAAGAAAGGTAGATATATCGTATTCTTATCAACTTAGGTGGAGGTTTATGACTCAAATTAAGTAATAAAACATCTTCTGTTAAAATCAACTGTTTTACAGGCATCTAATTGTGCCCACATTTTTATCACTGTTTCTACTATGTAAATAGCCTATGTAATTTACAAGTTGTATGATACTTGTCAAGTTTGAAACTCAAATGAAAAATGTATGCATATGATCATAGCTAATTAGCTCAAGCACATATTAATGAAACTCCAATATTAAAAATAGCGTTAAATTGAGTTAGTACTAATATGCCTTATAGGTTATTTTAAACTCTTGTGACTTCATAAGTTTGTATGTAAGTAGTAAGTACCTTCACGAACTCGAACTCAGACGTCACGTTTTTCACGTCTCAACCGTCTCTGAATACCTACTTATATTTTCACAGCAACGTTGCGATCTACTAGAAGATAATAATTTTCAAGAACCAATGTACTTTCGATACAGAATCTAGATATTTTCTGGTCACGTCAAGTCTATTTATAATACTGAAGCTTTATGGTAATGCTACTGAGTTTAAACTTAGGACTTACCGTATTCGCAAGTCAATATAGTTGTCATTAATTTTCTGCATTTAATACAGTCGCTGAGGCCTTGTCAGGGGCCCCACTAAGATCTAAATTATATCTATAAATATATATTTGTCGTTAAGAAGATGTGATTGCGTTACACTATTTTGAAAAATAAATATCTTGAAATTGAAATCTTTTAGCTTTAGATATACCTAAATCATTCATTCATTAGGCTTTTATGAAAGGTTTCATGACAGTTGACGAAACAAGTGAACAGTGTAGAAATAGAAGCAGATATTGGGCTGTTATCTTTACTATCCTGAAGAAAGAAAGGTGTCAGTAAATATAAATGTACGTAGTCGTTCATCAGTTCAAAACCTGCTGCAAAGTTACTTAATAATTATCCCATGTAATTGTAGCACAGCGATGTTATATTTTCAGTAAAAGTGATAACACCGACTGACAGTGGTTTAACACCCTTACTGATTAAATTACGCAACCGTTGTCTCAGCTGCAAACTCTCGATCATATTTTATTACTTGAAATATAATTTTGATTAGGCTCAACGTATATCTTGTTTATTATCATTCAGAGAAGATTGAAGAAGAAGAGATATAAAATAGGTATATTTTTTTCAGGAAACGGTCTACAATAAAAACTAAAGCTCAGTTTATAGTTCTTTTATTGTAGTTAGTTTGTCTGTGAAATGAGTGAATACATTGTTACTAAATGGGAACAAACTACTGAATGAATTTTTAATAGTTCCTTTATTTTGAGCTTGTTTGAATGCTTTTTTTAATTTAGTTCAATTAAGACTAATTTAATCATTGTCACTCCGAACGCTACTCTATTATTGTTTTATAGTACGTTTTGATTTTAGTTTAAGCTTGTGTTCAGAAGCAGCTACTGAATAGCAGCATGTTTTGTTAATCAAAAATTTGTTTTAATGATGAATCTTCAACACATAAAATTTATTTCAATTAATATTTCACCAGTTGGTGTGATTACCACAGTGAAATTCATAAATAAAAGAATTCGCCCGCTATTCACTTGACCAGTAAAATATACGTTTTAAAAAATTCTTTTTCAAACTAAAACGGTTAAAATTTTACTGGACTGAGCATAGAGACTAGCTCATTTAAATTGCAATACGTAAAAGCTATGTTCTTCATTAAAAAAGGCAGAATACCAAAGAGGATGTAGCCAGCGTACATGAAGGGTGGTGCAACGGTCGGACCAGTAAAAAATGCAGAAGCTATTTACTTGAGTAAACATTGCTTTTGTAGGCAAAGACGACACTGTGGTGATGTCACCTGCAAAGATATATTTCTTTTTTAGTGATCCTTGTCTTCCTTGCTTTTTAGATAGTTTGTTTTTTTTTAAGGAACTGCTCATCAGTAAAATGATAAGATTCTTCTGGTAATTCTCACGAAAATGAGAGAAAAACATATGTGCAAACGTTTATCGGTATTTTGTCAATGATGTTCCATCAATCCTTAGGGTGACCTTAAGGTGACATTATATGTCGCCTCGTTATCATAAAATATCATTTTTACGGTCTGTCATGACTCAAGTTAAAGTTACTATAAAATTAGACTAAATAAAAGAGATAACACTACAAAAGGAGTTCACTGTCATTGGATAAATATATTTTATATTATAATTTAGATTAGGTATCTTAAGTCAAAGAAGCATGTTATTTATGTGAAGGAAAGCGGAAAGCGGTCACTTATATTTTGAAAATATTAAATACTGTAAGATATTAACTTGTCTACCTAACATGGAAGCCTCCAAGTGTTTGATCATTATAGGTATTTATATTTACTACGTAATAAACGCGTTCTGTATAGATACCAAATTGATTAAATTATTAATAGCAAATTGAAATTCTATGAGAGCAGTAAAATATTAAAGTCAAAGTGATATCTGCCAGAATGAACTAAAATCGAAACGTGATAATGAAAAATTATATTCAACGAAATTCTGTTCATGTTTCCAAGAAGTTTAAACTGAATTATTATAGTGAACTTTAGAAATCAATTAAAGCATCTGGTCGCAAACATGCAAATTCCGACTTTGCGATATAATCGTGGATAAATCTCTTTCCCTTACATTCCGTAGACTAACGCTAATTAGTCTTCAACTTTATTTCTCGAAAGTTCTCAAACTCTAAACCGTCTGTAAGCTTGGTTCCTTGAATGACGTTTGTTAGGTACGTTTCTCAGATTTTTATTGTAGTATTTTGCTTATTTTCGTCAATAACGTATAGAAAATTTATATTAAAACTAACTTCTATAGAAATTTGCAATCATTCTACAGAAAACTGCTGCTAAATAATACATACAGATGCATAACAAGATCATATTCAATTTTAACGAACAAATCAGGTGAATGCAGAAGAATTAATAAAACACTGTGATGCTATGCAATGAATCACTCGTTTAACAATTAATCTGTACCAGGTTCGATAATTGGATTAGCTTGTATTCAATTATGTTCGTCTAATGTACTGCTTACGTATTACTAATCTGATAAATTGAATATCAATATTACGGGTTACATAAATTACGATGTGGAAATAAAACAAATGTAGGCGTTTTGTTAAATTAATGGCGTGAATAATTATGATAATTCTCTTTGTTAAACCAAATTAATTCGAGAGTCATAATAAATCAAAAGAAATAATCGCATAATAAATTAATTATTAATTCATATCTGATTCATGCAATACAATTAAAATATTTAATAGGTTATTTATGAATTCTCCTTAAACCACGTGTTTTATTTTTCCCAAGAGTTCCTAATTCATTTTCCTCATAGCAACGTGATAGCTGCGCTGTAGAATCAGCAAAAGGTGATAGTGAGAAACAGTAATAAAAATATTGGCAAGAATTTATTTTAACAGACTCCGTATGTTACTGACCGTATGTTATTTATCAATCTTGGATCTTATAATTGCACGTAAACCTGACAAATGTGGGCACGTGCAGGAATACTATTTTTTTTCCTGTTATTAGCATTGTATAGTGTAAGACAGTAATGAAACCGTTAATTTCACCTAATAAATTCCATATTAATGAAAAATAGTATGATGTCTTCTAAAATCTGTTATCTAGATATTTAATAGGAATATAAAGAAAAGGAAAGCATGAAACGGAAGGAATTAGGGTATAAAATAACAAACTAAACTTCCATTTTTTTATGCTCGGCACAATTTATAAAGTAATTTAATCTTAAATTTGATAAGCAACTTTCGTTGCACTTTAATTTTCTGGCTACATTGACACTCCTTTCCGTTTTATAACAAAAAAAAACTTCATGGTTCATGTGAAAACGAGATCTTAATTTAAATTAAAAGTAAAAAGGAAGTTAAAAATCCAGTGACACTTTTCCGCAGCAACTTCAAATGAACTTCGTTGCTTATCGCTCTAATTAAGTCTGGTCAAGTGCGTACCCGTTGGATTGCATTTAATTATAGATCACTTACTTGATAAGCTCTGTAGGTACTAAGATTTACACGATTAAGCAAACTGTTACAAATTCAGCTCACGTCACGTGTGAACGTTAATATGTGTATACTCGAGGGCGACTATAGTAACTAGGGCCTTAGGATGTCTGATATTTCTGTCTGCTTAAGATCAATTTTGATAGCACTTTTTATATAAAGACATTATCATCATCTTATCAACTGTAATCATAGGCATGAAAAAATGCTTAAAAATTTAATCAAATTGTATGGGCGGAGTAGTAAAAAATTATTGTATTGTATTGTAATCACTATTTCACTTTGGAGGCTGGAGACCGTTTTCCTATTCTATGCATTTTATTTAACTTATTTCAGGTATACCACGAGTTAGTGCTGACGTCCTCCAAACCCCGAGAAGTCAGCCGAATTTGATGCCGTTACTCGTCAGGGAAAATCTTATATCATACGAGGCACACCACACGAGGGCCACGACATTATGTGTAGCTTTAACACGCTAAATCGCCTGAGGTGTGCAATATTTTGCATCTTTTTGAGGGTGTATGATGCACGAGAGTATCATTCATTGATCATCCAACTATGTACGAGCTGGTAGATGAGGTACAGGTTAACAAATCGATTTCAACCACGTTAATTGATTCTTGCTCATTGGTGTCTTGGGCCCCGAGGATGTTAATACACCCTTCACCTTATAAGTCAGTTCAACCATTACTGGTGAGGCATTGGCCGTTCAATCGGCTGTTTGCATGTTGTATGCTCATCAACGTGAAGGCATAACTACTAATTGAAGGATTAACTTTTACCTTTGTTGTAAAAGTCTACAAGAATACTAATAAAGTACAGTAATAAAGTTGTCAAATAACAATTTTATAAATAATTTCTCGAAGAGAGCCGAAGTACAGGGTGAGGAATATACTGGTACAGTCGACTACAATTTTACTTAACTTATTCTTCTTGGTAATATACCACTGTTTTGTTTGATGGCATATCACTAAGAAGAATAAGTAAGTAATAAAATAGTCGACTGTAATAAGTTTACTTCTTATTTGTGTCTTCCATAATTATCATTTCTTATACTCGTAGTAGTTAAAGAATCAGCCGTAGGATCCGACATTCAAATTTCAACCCGAGATAGCTCGCTGTACCTCGGAACACAAGCAATTTAGCTTATCTCGAGGGGTTAGAGGGAATATTAATAATCACGATTCTAATTTTCTTTTACAAAAAAAAATTACAAGTCTAGCAGTCCCGTATACAAGTACGTAAATAAAGCTATAATTGATATTCACCAACGTTATTAATCAAAACAAATAGTTATATTTAAAAAAAGACGGGTTGCACTCCGGGAGTGCCGGCAGAAGTGAAAACATTTTTTTTCTTTCTTTCTTCGTTATATACACAGCAAAAGATAAAAAGAACATACCATACCATACCTATAATAAAGCGCCAATCATAGAACCTATCACTAATTTTCTGCTAATTATCTGTCAGAAGAAATTAATAAATTACAAAAAGAAAAAAATAATCACATAAAGTAATAAATTACAAACTGAAGAAATAATCACAAAAATTAATAAATTACAAAAAGAAAAAATAATCACAAAAAGTAATAAATTACGAAAAGAGAAAATAATCACAAAAAGTGTCAGAAGGCCAGATTTGAACCCGGTACTACCTGAAACCATAAGGACTTAAAGTCGACTACGATGATATTTATCGTATCTTGCAAAATAGACAGTCTATAGCTTTTTTTGTATGACGTCAGTCGTCGGTTACGGTCCAAAGGTCAAGCGATCCTGACGCGCGAGTTTAACACTTTTCACCCATCCAATGCCGCTAAAGAAGTTTTCACTTCAAAAATATTTTATTTGAAAAATATACTTCAGTGCTACCCGTCGTTATCAAGAAATTCAAGTCCACCCTTGTAGTAAGACGCAAAAGTGCAACGTAACGACTAAGAGTTAACGAGCCATCGTTACGGCACGTGCCGCCTCTAAGCGATATTACTCTCATGGTCGTTGTTACAGCATCTGGCGACTCACTACACATGTAATTGTTAACCTACCGCCGTTGGATCATTTTGAGGTTATAACTTTCTGTGTAGGATGATGTGAAAGAAACTATACCTCACTTACTTTTACATCATCCTATACAGCAAGCCCCTTTAATGAAAGCAGCTTAAAAATAAATAAAATAAAATAACATCAAAAGGACTAACTGAGGTCAGCTCCAAGTAATTACAACAAAAACGGGATCTCTACCGTGATACTCTTATAAGTGACTAGCTGTTGCCCGCGGCTCCGCCCGCGTGGATGTCGCTTATCGCGTAGTGTCGTACATTTTAGCGCAGAGTCGAGCATTGAGAGATACTGAAAGATACTCTTCTCGCTTCCCTATGTGACTCTTTACTTGACTTTCTACTCGCCTCTCCACTTGATGCTCTAAAAATCCCTGTTTCACTCTCTACACAACTCGAATTAACTCTGTACTGGACTCTCAACTCGCCTCTCCACCTGCCCCCAATTCGCTTCTCTAATAGCCATTTTACTCGACTCCCTACTACAAATTCAAATTCTTCATTTCTTAAAATTGTGCAACGTGATTACATCTTTTGCCGTTGAATTCCGCATAGAACTAAGTTTACCACCGCTTCCTAGGTGCTAGTAGAGGAACAAACTCCATTGCAGCATTCTGAAATGACAATATACAAACGGTGATTTCTTAAGACTATGAACGAATGTACATTTGTCTAGCATCAAGATCATCAAAAGAACATTAAAAAAACTTGGCTATCTACTCGCCACACTATTCGACTTTCTAACATGCATCTCTATTCGACTCTCTGCTCCGATCTCTGCCCCTTACCTTGTTCCTTCTCAGTTTTCTCTCTTTTCTACTCCAATATGCCTTCCCCCAAGTTCTAATCAATCTATCTATTCATCAGGATTTATTCATTGATGTATTTTTATTCAAAACAAAAGTTCACAATTCGTTCGGTATGCTTTTTATAAGTTTATCGCGGTATCAAAAACGCATTCCGCGGTAACAAAATCCGAACGAATGGAAATGATGAACGGAATTGTATAATTCTTATGGTGTTGGATAGGGTATACTTTCAGAAGGATCCCATATCGAAGAAGTCCACATCTGATGCCGAGATCCTATCCATTTCATTACCCGTCCATCTTCGTATCAGGGATGATCGGTCTTGACACATTACGACCTAGGCGGGAGTTAGCGCACGTCAAGCACTATTATTTACTTTTAAATTTTGAAGTGGACAACCCTTCGGTGCGAGAATGTATCTACTTCTAAGTGCCAGACAGGAACACGCTTGGCGCTGGACAGCAACAACATTAGCTCTTGACTTGCCCACCAGCTTGGCGTTTTTTCGCTTGGAGTAGCCTTACTTATAGAGCTGTTCATTACTTGAATGACTTTTTGAAAAAATAATCCAAATGCGGACATATTCTATGATAAGGTCTTTGGTACAACTGTTACAAAATATTTGTGTAACTTATAGTATTTGTATGCCTAAAATGTTATAACTAATTATATACTATATTGCTAATAATGAATGAATAAATGAAATAATAAATAAAATTGCGAGGAAACTTCAAATTTACAGGAAAAAGCGCCTATTTTGTTTGGAGTAGCAATCAGGTCGTTTCCTTTTAAAAAAATGAACGTCTAGGCGCTTTCTATTAAAATTACAGTATAGTAAAAATTGATAAATACAACTTAATAATAACACTTTATAGCACGGATGTATATGTTGTGTATATAAGCAATGTTAGCAGTAAGGCCGTTATGGCCTTAGGGGCAAAGGGTGAAAATTTTCAAAATAGTTCTTACCTCGATGTGGTTTATCGAATTTAAACATCTCTACCATCTATGCAAAGGGAAGCCGGCAGGAATTGAGTTATAGGGACCCCTCGCCACTACCACAAAATATGAATTCGTGTATCAGGCTTTCTCAGGATTTCACTACTATGGAAATAGGCGATGAACCGTTATATGTTAATGCCATAATTTGCAAAACGGATTTTTATGATCTTTTTTGTTGGAAACCTGGTCAAGGGAGTCAGAATCAGATGGTGGGATCCAGAGAGCAAGATTCTAGAAATCTAAAGAAATTTTCAAAATGTAATTAAACATTTGCTATTGCTAATGTTAAAAACAAATAACAAAATAAGCAAATGATCAACGATGGATCGGTTAGATACTTATAACTATAAAGGCTTTATAGGCAAATAAAATAAAATTATAATAATAAAGTTACACCGACTTCAAGAAACACTGTTAGAAGTCGGTGCCAACTTTGTTTAATGTGCCTGAACTACTATGATGTAATTAATTTATAATTTTATAGTCTCTCGGGCTATGCACAGTAAATTTTTTTCAGTGCCTCTTTTTAGTTCCCTTAGTCAGTTTGTTAAAATGTTATTTATTATCTATAAGGGTTCTTAAACTATAATAAAATTCTGCATCAAATAACATCAAGATCGGTTCAGTTCAGCGTTATAAGCGTGAAAGGCAACAGACAGATAGACAGGGATCCTTTCACATTTATAATGTTAGAACAGTCTAACGAACTTTCATACAGAGGTACAGATTCGTTATGTTATGATATTAGTATGAATTACCCCGGATGTTAAGGATCGACAGCCTCTGTGGCGTAGCGGTATTGGAAGTGGCTGCTACGCAGTGGGCGCGTGTTCGATTCCCGCTCAGTGCAAATATTTGTATGCACGAATATGGGTATTTGCATTGGTCTGGTCGGGCCTCGGAAAGCACGTTAAGCCGTCGGTCTCAGTTGCCATACAAACAGCTATGGCTGTCGTTACGGGTAGTTGAAGCCCTCAAAAGTCCAACAACTGGTCTAGCTGCAATGCTTCGATATCGCCTTTGAGTTGTGGAGGTCAGATGGCAGTCGATTCACGGGAAATATCGAAGATTCAGGCAAAACATTATAGAATTACAAATTTTAATTTATTGATAATAAATACGAATCTGTATATACAATTGTGTATGTAAAAATATAGTCTATTTATTTACATAGTTGCCCAGATATGATAAGCTAAAAACATCTACCATAAAAATAATCTCAAGCAAAAAAGCGACATTATTGCTCACATCTCTGGTTCTACTCAACCGATAGCGATGAAACAAACGCAAGATTTTAATTCTCAGCCAGCCCTTTCTAAGAAAAAAAAACCACATCGAAATCCGTTCATTTGTTTTGCGTCCATCGCCAACAAACAGACAAACAGACAGGATTTCCAAAAAATATATTTCCGTGTTCAGTATTGTTAATATAACTTATCCCAAGTATTTTTTTTAAATATCTCCAATGTACAAACACGACCACTTTGCAATTATTATATAATAGTATAGATGGTGCTTTGGATCACGATCTAGAGGAAGACAGATGGAGCTATATCCTAGTTTTAGCTGCCTATAGCATGTCGTGGCAAGTCCACAGGTAGATGATAGCGATGACAACATAATTCTATATTGTTATTTTCATATCCAAATTCTACCATCCATCCAACAAGCCAAATTCATAACCATCTTCAATGGTTTATTTTAATTAAATTCCAAAAGATAATGAAAATAGTTATTTCGAATACAAGTGTCATATTTTAATAATGAAATCAGGTATTATTTATTTCTAACAAATAAAAAACATCCACCTACTACTATTTAAACTTCTAAGTTTACTTTAATTCACTGACAATTAGATGGTTTCATATCGCTAAAAGATTTTTTTTTTAAATAATTAGGAAACTATCCCAGTAAATGAAGTTAGGTAAAAGTTTGACTTCTTGGATCTGGAACGCCACGCCACCTAAAATCTGAAATTAGTTTGACCTCATTAGCGTCATATGTAGAAAATGTATTTCAGATGAACTTCGGCTAAAATAGGTATTCCATGTTTTTTGAAGCAATATTTTTATTGATACTACGTTAACTTTCAAAGATTTAATAACTTGAATGAAATGAAGCATTTACTATGCTAACTTAATAAATTTTTAAAATATTAATAAGTATTCACAAATATTTTCGACGGGCTCTGTGGCATAGCAGTAAAGCGTTCGACTGTTCCCTGCTTAGCAATTGAATGCTCAAAATAATATTGTGCCGCTAGCGTTATACTATGTGATCAGTGCAAATATGTATATGTCTGAATACACTGGTTTGATTCTATGTATAATAAGTATATAGTGTCTAATTATATTTATTAGCATCCTGCATTTCATTACACAAGCTAGTTAAGCTATGTTTACTTAAAGTTTAGAAAGCGTTGCGTATAATGTCGTGGAATATCTTTCTTTCATTTTTATAGACGTTTTCATTCTCGTAGCCTCCGACATTCCTGTACATTGCTAATCCGGGTCAGACCATATCCATGAAAAATGACACTTAATTCTCTCGGAATTCGTCCATCGCCATTGAAGATGCTCACAGACGGGCATTTTATTCTTTTCCCAAACAGGTAAGAGCTGAGACAGGGGGGTAATGGTGAGAATTGTAATATATCCCTGAACAAGAAAGCCCTGTCGTGGCAAGAACGGGTTTAGCACAACTAGATTTTATTGTTCTAGCCCAGGGTTGCTAGACCTACCATTTTGATAACCTACCTAACAAATACATATATACTTTTTACCCCTTAATAAAATAACATTCTTCTGTACTTACACACTATCATTAACTTACTATTATTAAAACTTTCATGCTAGCATTTGTTGATATGGATATCATGAAATTGTATTTTGATTCTAGTTTTCACGGAATGTATAGTGCGAGCTCTTAAATAGTAAGAAGGAGTATCACAAATTAACTTGTTGGTTATAAAAATTAGTAGTTTCAGTGTTATTGCGTTATTAACTCACAAACCGAAATTGCTAAAATTGAAAGTCAACACGTCAAAGTATCGCAACTACCAAGTTTCTATATTTTTTCGTATTGGTAAAATGCCAATTGTAAGCGAAAAGAAATTCCAAAGTTCTGCTTTAAAGAATTGTCACGAGACCAAAACTTCTACGTCAATTTCTTACTTATTTATTTATAGTCAAAGCATTATTACCTGTTATTTATAGTAAACTAACTGACACCCAAGGTCACCTGCGTGGATGTCGATTATCGTGACCAAAAGTGGCTTACGACCTGTTCTCAGACCTACCACATGTATACAAAAAAATTGGTTTTACCGTTTCGAAGGAGTTTGGTTAACCCAGTGACATGTTTTTTTTATAAGAAGTATCGTATCGAAAGTATGTATCTTCTTTATATATTAGTACCTAATATATAAATGATGTATCTTCTTTATATATACCTAATATATAAAGAAGATACATCTCTAATATTACTTTATATACATTAAAATCGGTAAACTCTAAAAATGTTAGCTTTAAATTATAATATATCATTTAATTAGCACACAAAACTATTAAAATGTATGTAGAAAAATGCTTCCACTCAGTTCTTCCGTTTCGTTTTCCGGTTTTTATGGCAACCTTAATCGTATTCCACAGCGCTGTATTTCAAATGAGCTCGTGTTGTATTCCAAACAAGCCGACGGTAGTTTTGTTCAAGTGTACTCCAACAAATGTCGTCTTGAAAGAGGATAGCGTTAATTTTTAAACCGGTTTTATTTCTATTGCTTAGAGTTTTGTTTAAACTGCTATTCATATGGATTTTTGCACATTGTTTGCATAGATCGAAAAACAAATCTAACGATCGAAGTTTTAACTTTGTTGAGAACTAGAATAACAAAGAGGCCAGAATGAGAGCGTGACACATTTAGAAAATAATTCATTTAGACATAACAAACCTGTGCGGGTTTTCAAAAATATTAGTTTAGAAGACTAGTTAAAAAATCCAAGAGGAAGAATAGGCTTCCACGAAGTGCCCCGGCACGCAGTGGAAGGTGCTAGAATTAAAAAAAAACGTATCCCAAGAACTGTCTTTCAACGAAAGAGTAAATAAGCTTAGAGGCTTAGATTTAAAAAAAGAAAGTATACGTTTTTATAATATAAAACTTCGTTTATATTTTTGTTACCAATATTTGTATAAAGCGACAAGCATCTGACCTTTACAGGGCAACAATTCAATCATAACAGTCAGATTTGACGGCTCAACGCATTCAGAGGCACGTAGGGGTCTGTATGTAAACAGTGTTCGCCTATTGAAGGCTTGACCGCGCGTGAATGAATCGATTCAAGTGAACCGTAATGGTTTAAGGTTCATTTAGGCGAATGGAGATTCAAGACACGAATAGTTGATGAAGTTGTGATTGAACTTTATCTATTGAACATACAGAATCAAAGTTGACATATTCTGTTTCTTATCAGCATCAATGAGATACAGGTATTTTCAGAAACGATCGGTACTCATTAAAATCGTTCAAATGTTTTAAAACTGTATCGAATTAGCATCTTCCCTTCCCTGATCCTACTTATTTGCGCGTGGGTGCTTATGCACCTCTTGAAGTACTGTATATCTACCGTGTAGACTGTGACTGTGACTGTGACAGTTCACTACATCAAACCCTTGATAGAAAAGCGACGTCCAGCTGACTGACCAAGCTTCAGGTTATTTAGTTAGGTAAGTGATGTTTCTATGCATCTTAATAATGAATTATAGAATACAAACTTTGGCAACTAAACAGTACTAATAACTTATTTTTAGGAAAACGCGCTTAGTCAAAGTCATACTGCTTAGACCATTTCAATTGGTAAACATATACAGAAGTATGCGACCTGGTTGCAGTCATTTTCAACATTTTTAAACACATTTATTTTATAATCAAGTAGAAAATCATATTCATAAAGTAGGCTTAACCATCTAGTTACGTGTTAAGGCAGAAACACGATTCATAATATTTACATTGACGAAATTAGCATCAAACATGGCTCTAAAATGCTCCAAAACGCTACTTCAAACACGTTTTAAACTAAGACGCTATTTTCAAATAATGTCGAAGTTTGTAGAAAAAAAAATAGCTTTATGCATAAAGGGACAGGTGAAATACCATATTATCACCGAGATATAACTTTTTAAAATAATTATAAAGTCAAAAAAGCTCTCAATCACTACATTCAAGCAGCCATTTTATATAAGCAGTGTGAAGAGTACAGACATCGCACTGCAACCTGGTCTTAACTTGTAGAGCAAATATGAACGCGCGTGATTAAACATGTATATATGTTACGCATGGCAATAGTCAACAATCGCCCTGGTTATTTATTTGCTGATCGTGATTATCAGCATCTCAAAGCCATTGGTCATCTTAAAAACATGTTCAGACTTTGTCTTCAGCTTCTCATTAGGCGAGGTGAAGTAAAATTATCAATATCAACCGATCAAAAAATAGGACATATCAGACATATCCTCTCTCACACACATGTATGGCTACCTGAAATTTCCTACGCTACATCGACACCAGAAGTATGAATTAATGTAAGGGACAAAACACGGTTTTTAGGAGATCCAAAAACTAATTATTTTACAAATACATCTGTAACTTTTTGTCACCCATTCCTCAATGGTCTCTATGACAAAGTTTCTTAGAATTTCCTCCGAAAGACATATGAGAAAGATTTACATAATTTAATTTTACTGGTTTCAAAAATAGCACGTCCCTTACCTTAAATTAGAGATGATAATTGTCCGTTACAGTTCAGAATTACTCAGAAAACTGTACGTTACTGAAATTGCATGTTGTGTAATGAATTTATGTTGTGTAATGAATTTTAAAGTAAGTGACACGAAAAAAGAGAAATCTATTAGGTATAAGGTCTGTTAAATCATTTTTAATGAAAATGTATACTGTAAGGGACACAGTTTTAATGATAGAGAAATTTCCAGTATACCAAATGATAGAGCGTGAAATTCTGAATCCAACGATAAAATAAATATAACTTATTTTCACCAAAATATCCCTTACATTAATTCATACTTCTGGCGTCAATATCTTATTCTAGTTTGTCACTTTAGTGACCTCAAACGTGTCAAATAATATAAGCCCAACTAGTTAACCATTAATTAAGGGAATTCGCCATACCAAAATAATCTCCTTCGTATGGTGAACCCAAGCATTGAGTTATTAATCTACAGTTCTTACTTAGACCCCGCCCTCGTTATTAACCTCATTTAAAAGCTATCTCATAAACTGGCAGCCATTTGTCACGATACCGGGTACTGTTGTACTTGATAGACCAGCGTTCTAAGAGGGTTATCGTTCTATAATATTTAGTTTTGTTTTAATGGTACTATTGTAAATGCGGAAGTTTGGATTGCTAATGAAGGGTGTATATTTATTCAACGAAATAGCCTATCGAAGTCCACTGTAGGACATAGGCCTCGTCCAATGTTGGGAAGATGTGGCCTACTGTTTCCAAGCCGGCCAAACGGGTCGATAACTACGGGGTTACCGACCCGTCCCAGGAAAAACATGAGGCTTGTCATAGAACCACATAGAACAGGCCACTGCCGACTGAACAGGCACCTGACACTAATAGGAGTGAAGACAGATCCCATATGCCTGGAGTGCATAGATGCAGGAAACCAGCATCCACCTGCTGGCCAAATGTCCCATGTACTCGCTGAAAACATGGGAAATCATGGGAACGGACGAACTAGATCTGGAAGACATTTCTAATCTGAGGGTATTATTATTATTATTACAACAGGTAGGTTTGACGAAGCGCCGTGATTGCCGGACACCTCTATTCGTTACAGGAAGAAATAGGGGAAATGGATGAAATGGCCCCCACCGAAGGGCAGATCACCCGTCTGGGCGCGGCGTCCCCTGCTGGCAATAAGTAAGTAAGTAACTACGGGGTTTTATTCCGAGTTCTCCTTCCCTCGTAATATTAACCTCTGTGTATTTTTCCTTCAGATCTGATGAGGTACTTACCTGCAAGCTGGTATACCTGCTGATTAACGAACAGAACTTTGGCACTCGGTGTTGGTCAGCAGTCACTCCTCTAAAAATCAAAGAAAGAGTAAGCGGAACCCAGGCTCTGAGGTGAAAGTCATGAGATGTAACTGGGGATAACTCTAAGATAAAGATCAGGATGATTCAATTAATGATATTCAATATACAAAATAAATA
The DNA here is from genome assembly GCA_949126895.1 of Eilema caniola. Taxonomy (NCBI): domain Eukaryota; kingdom Metazoa; phylum Arthropoda; class Insecta; order Lepidoptera; family Erebidae; genus Eilema; species Eilema caniola. The sequence continues at coordinate 8,248,113 of OX421472.1, read as the reverse complement.
AACTATACTTTTGTAAAGTGAAGAATGTTTTTCAAAAAACATTTTTACAGAGGTATTGTCTAATAAATATATCTCATATAAGTCTATAGTTTCAGAATTATATTCCTTCATCCAATCAACCATTTCCTGGCGAAACATTTTAATAGCAGGGATCCTTTGTTATTAGTAAAGTTTGGGCTATTTCAAGTTTATTGTAAACCTCATGTGGTTTCAAGGGTTATGGGCCCTGTGGTAAACTGGCTGCGAACATCACGTAAACCTAAACTTGTTTCCTAACTACAAAGGATTTTATGTTGCTATCATCAGTTTTGATACCGAAATTATGAGCTTTATAAATAAACTTATAAAGACGTTAAAACGGACTTCGGACTTCATGGCGAACTCTTTTGAGCTAGAACCGACTAAAATAGCACGGCACTTCATGCAACAGCCATGTTATGCCATACAGGGCAAGGTGCGCTTTTCAATCACAATTTTCACTCTACTGCAAATATCTGGTAGAGCTGTGACTTGGCTGTAATCAGTGTGCCCTTATTTCTCAAGACACAGTTATCAGGTTCCGCTTGGCTCTATTTGGCATTGAATTTTTTTTAAAGAATTATTATTTATTGAACATTTTTATTTATTTGACATTATTATACCGACCCAAAGATTCCTATGTTATGTCCAAACAGCTGCGACATTACTAAATGTGATGTGTTGTTAACCGGTAACGGTTAAACACTAAACATCGCAAATTGTGTAGAAATACGCATTTTGAATAACTGCTAATATAATTTAATTGATCAGTAATATAATTATCTGAATTATCAGTTTGCACTTTCAATTCACAAAATTTCAAAATATAGGCAATTTACATCGTGCTATTGATATTTGTTATATGAATACAATTAAATTACTAATTTAAAACCTATAACATCTGTTTTGTAACCACATGATAGTAGGTACCTATATACGAAAGTTGCTTGATGGCACAAATTTGTCACAAATTTCGACCGGGTGAGTACCACCGTGCACTTTTGCGAAAAATCCTCCATAGTAATCCAATCTCGGTTGGTTTGCGTTCAGGGGTCAGCAAGTGCATAGCCGGGCAGGGGGGATTGAGTCTTGGCGTAGTCTAGTGGGGGGTGGCGCGGGGTGACGCGCCGAACAGGGAGACCTGTAGAAACGGTGGTGCCGCTGGCCGCCCGCGGCATAGTACAGGGGCCCAACCGGGACTAACCACCCTGGGAGGCTGCCCCACCAGGTCGCGCATAATCCCGATATGGCTCGTCGTGCCGGTTGGTGACCGGACGAGGGAGCCCGGCGACCATACTCGGGGGGGTACGGGGGCCCTTCCTTTCGGCGCGTCGGCTCTCGCCATACCTCACATTCATAGATAAAACCAATATCCCACGCTTTGTCACGCTGTGCTGCGACAACAATCGCCTCTTTTTTCACGCCTTCCCTCCTCTTCATTCTCATGGCAGCGCATAATAACAGTAGATTGGTCTACACAGCGGCAAGAAACTCTCCCTCGAGCTCGCTATTTGAGGTGGAGTCCACGAACATCTGTGGGCTCCATACAAACCTCAACGCCGTCCACCAACACCTGGAGACGGCGAAACCAGCAATGCTGTTTCTTACGGAGACACAAATACGCCGCCCTGATGACACGACCTACTTACTCTACCCCGGCTATGTCCTTGAGGAGAACTTCCGCGCAAAAGCCGGGGTGTGCGTGTTTGTTAGGGCGGATGTTTGTTGTCGCCGTTTGCGCTGCCTAGAGGACCCATCCTTTTCCACCCTTTGGGTACACATAGACCATGGCTCTACGAGTCAGATCTATGTGTGCCTCTACCGCTCCCATACAGGAGATGCCGAGACAACTCGACTCTTTGAATACCTGAGTCAGGCGGCAGATGATGCGCAGGAGCGGTTTCCGAACGCTGAACTGGTGTTTTTGGGGAATTTTAACGCCCACCACGAGATCTGGTTGGGCTCCGCCGAAACAACCCACGCGGGAAGAGCCGCCCATGCATTTGCTCTGGCGCATGGCCTGACCCAATTGGTACACGAGGTCACTAGGATACCAAAAAGGTCGGACCATGAGCCCTCTCTGCTAGACCTTCTGCTGACGAGTCGCCCGGACCAGTACAGTGTTTCGGTGAGCGCCGCTTTAGGTGAATCCGACAATTGTCTGGTCCGTTCCGAGGTGCCCATTTTAGCGCCCCCACGTCCCGTGCAGGGGAAGCGGCGTCTCTGGCACTACTCGTCAGCGGACTGGGATGGACTGCGTGATTATTTTGCGTCCATCCCGTGGGTTGAACGCTGCTTTGAAGGTAAGAACCCATCTGAGGCCGCAACTGCTGTCGCCGGTGAGATCAGTCTGGGCATGGAATATTTTATCCCCTACACTGATGTCGCCGGTGTCCGCAGGGCGCGCCCCTGGTTCGGGCGCGAGTGCGCGGAGGCTGTTAATCGTAAACAGTCTGCGTACCGCGCTTGGATCAGGGCGCGCGCTACGTGCGATCCCAACGTGGGCCACTTCAAGGCGGCGTACAACAGAGCCACAAAGGCCTGCAAGAGGGCTTATGTCAGAGCGGATGCCCAGCGCATAGCGCGGCTTGGTCAGGAGCTAGTAGAGCATCCCACGGGCAGCCGTGGCTACTGGCGACTGGCCAAAGCCGTGCAAGTCAACTTCTGCCAGCCTTCGCTGACCCCGCTGCGCAATCCCGATGGATCCCTGGCCCATGAGCCGCAAGAGAAAGCAAATTTGCTGGTTAATCTCTTTGCGGCCAACTCCCGAGTCGACGATTGTGGTATGGAGCCGCCGACAGTGCCCGTCAGTGACCATGCAATGCCTGAAGGCACTAACAGTCCGCCTGCAGTCCGCCTGCAGTTTCTGATCTGTCCGGCGGCCTGCAGTCCTAAGCCGCTAGCGCTCACACACTAAAGCGATTTTGGCCTGCCGGCAATTGCCTGTTGTCAGTTTTTCGACCACACATTAGCGTTTGTGAGTCGTCAGTTTTACGTCGTACGATCGCCTGCCGGTAATGGTCTGATATCAGTTACATAGAGACTACGAAACAGTGCAAGCGATTTTCGACCTTATTGACATTTTCTTAATTACATGTTTTTTCGCATAAATAAATGCCTCTGATTACGAATATAAGAAAAAAAACTAGATGTGTTGTGATGTCAATAAGGTTCAAAATACCTTGCACTACGTTATTCTTATATAAGTACGTGCTAATCACTGTGAGAAATAGGTGTTAGCTATTTTGAACCTTACGGACTATGTGCATAAGAAATATAGACGACTATGTACATAAAATGAATAAAATCTTAGTAAAAACTAGTGATGTAGGTACATGTCATCATAATGTTACTTCAGACAAAAGAATAAAATTAATTCACTGTGTTATTCTGAGGTTATTACGTAAAAATGCTGACACGACACGTTGGTCGACAGGCCGCCGGCCGACTGCCTGATAATGTGTGCTCGTTCGCCCTGACGGCCTAAGACTGTCCGGCCTAGAACTGTCCGGAATCGTTCGGCGACCACACACTATAATCGTCAGTCCAAAATCGTTAACGAAATTGTGAGTGTGTGGGTTATTGCGATTAACTGACAGATTTATATCGTCCGGCCGTCGTCCGGTAAACTGTTAGTGAGTGGGCGCCTTGATATTCGTATCAGGCAACGCGATATCCGAGCAGTGTTGCAGTCACTCGATGTCCGGAAAGCCAGTGGTCCGGACGGTATTCCAGCGGTGGTTCTGCAAAAATGTGCAGCGGAGTTGTCTCCAATGCTTGCGCGGCTGTACCGGCTGTCCTACAGCTCTGGTACAGTGCCTTCGGCTTGGAAAGAGGCGAATGTACAGCCGATCCCCAAGAAGGGGGATCGCTCAGACCCAAACAACTATCGACCCATAGCCGTCACCTCAGTGCTGTGCAAGGTGTTCGAGCACATTATTAACAAACAGCACATGCGTCACCTTGAAGATCACTCCCTAATTAATGACCGGCAATATGGCTTCAGGCCGAAACGGTCAGCGGGTGATCTTCTGGCGTATGTTAACCATATTTGGGGTGAGGCTATGGACAAGCACGGCGAGTCATTGGCAATTAGCCTTGACATCGCCAAAGCTTTCGATAGAGTTTGGCACAAGTCGCTTCTTTCCAAGTTACCAGCCTTTGGTCTGCCTCCTAGACTGTGCGACTGGGTTGCCGGCTTCTTGCAGGAGCGCCGTATTCGCGTCCTTTGTGATGGACGAGCCTCGGAGTTCTTGCAGGTAAATGCCGGCGTACCGCAGGGATCTGTCCTATCGCCAACTCTCTTTCTTCTGCATATCAATGACATGCTGTCGACCGGCAGCATTCATTGCTATGCGGATGATAGCACCCTACACGGGAGTTATCATGGACGTCCTGCGGATAAGCAGACGCATATTGCGGAAAAAAGGCAGCTTCTTGTCACTGAGCTTGACCGGATCCTGAATCACATTTCCCAATGGGGCTCTGAGAACTTGGTCGAGTTCAATGCCAAGAAGACGCAGGCATGTGCGTTTACAGCAAAGGTATCTTCTTTCCTTCCCCTTCCCACTCTTCAGAGCACGCCACTGCCACTGCGGGACAACCTCAATATCCTCGGTATGGATGTTCGCTGCAAACTGAACAACAAAAACTACATCGAGAGTATCATCAAAGCAGCCTCGCGTAAACTCGGAGTCCTGAACAGAGTGAGACGGTTTTTCACGCCGGAGCAACGGTGTCTTCTTTACAAGACACAAATTCGTTCCTGCGTGGAGTACTGCTCACATCTCTGGGATGGATCCGCAAAGTACTTATTAGATGCTCTCGACAGGTTGCAGCGACGTGCGGTCCGCATTATCGGAAATCCTGAGGTCACGAGTACCCTCGAGTCTCTGCAGATGCGTAGAGATGTTGCTTCCTTGGCAGTTTTTTACCGTCTCTACCATGGTGAATGTTCTGAAGAGCTATTCCAATTAGTCCCACCCTCCCCCTTCCTATACAGGACGACACGTGCAGGACTTAGATGTCACCCCTATACGGTGCAGAACATTCCTTCAAGAACCAAGCGGTTCGGTGACTCTTTCCTTTGTCGCACCATTAAGACCTGGAATTCCTTGCCAGCTCACGTGTTTCCCTCTTCCTACAGTCCCGGGTCCTTTAAGCGGGGCGTGAAAAAGCATCTGATGAGGCCGTCAAGCTGAGTGCCACCATTGTTAACATGGCACGTGTATATAATGGTGGCCCTCTTTCTTGAAACTTTACCTTCAGCTTACCATCAGGCGAGGTAAAGTCAAATTGACGTGTCCTATTTATAAAAATAAAAAAAAAGCTAACTGTATTTTATAAAAAATAAATAAACTCTCTATATAACTTGCCACACTACGAATAAATACATTATTCGTAGTTGCCACATGACAGTTATGATTTTTTTTATCTGGCTGAGAGAGAATTGCGTCTTCTGTTAATTTATTTATCATTTTAAACAATTATATACAACGAAAATCCACAAAGCATTACCTATAGAAAAACTAGGAAAGACAGAAATGGCGAAAAAAGTTTCCCATACATTTCAGCAAGAGAATCATATTTCTACAATGATTAAACTTTTCGTTTTGGGTAGAAAGTGGGTAGTATTGACTAAAAACCAAATAAAAAGGATTTTTAAGTACAAATTTTAAATTTAATGCTAATATTTTTGTCATCCAAAGTAAGAGCTGAGAAAATTCATGTTTGTACTATTTAAGAATTTCTAGTAAAATGTTTTCGAATTGCGAAATCTTTCTCTGCCTTTCCTAGTACTCAAAGCTAAAATAGTATCTTAGAATCTTTTTTTTTCGACTATTTTTTTCTAGCTGACAGTTAAAATATTTCTAAAAATTAGGGAAAATATTTCTAAGAATATTTTGCTGTAATCGCAACGGTTAAGGTACCTTACCTTTCTACCCCGTTTAAAAAATACGCCCTGTATGTTGAGGTAGTGGAGATAAGGTAAGTACCGGAGTAGTGCTTTCGATATTACGGAAGGGATAGAAAAAACCCGCGATCTTTACTTTACAGGGGCAATGCTTTGACCACTAAGCTACCAGACCTGGCCCTCACCTCTTTCAGGCTACTAAGCACTAACAGGCCATATTAAGTAAAGAACATACTAAGCACTAACCGGCCATATTAGCCTTAGGCTAGATCTGTATTATATTAATTAATATCAAGCAAAAAACAGTAAAAAAATACTTTTGTTGTACGGAAGCACCCCTTAAATATTATTTTAATTTTATTTTTAGTATTTATTGTTGTAGCCACAGTAAAAATACACGATCTGTGCAAATGTCAACTGTCTAGCTATTACGGTTCTTGAGATCTAGCTCGGCGACTGAAAATGGGCATGAAAAAGGGATAAAATATCACATTTTTTGTATGGAAGCCCCGTTAATTATCATTATTATTTTGTTTTTAGTATTTGTTGTTATAGCGGCAACAGAAATACACAATCTGTTCAAATGCCAACTGTCTAGCTATTACGGTTCTTGAGATCTAGCTCGGCGACTGAAAATGGGCATGAATAAGGGCTAAAATATCACATTTTTTTGTATGGAAGCCCCGTTAATTTATCATTATTATTTTGTTTTTAGTATTTGTTGTTATAGCGGCAACAGAAATACACAATCTGTGAAAATTTCAACTGTCTAGCTATTACGGTTCTTGAGATACAGCCTGGTGACAGACGGACGAAGGGACAGACAGCGAAGTCTTAGTAATAGGGTTCCGTTTTTACCCTTTGGTTACGGAACCTTAAAAAAGTATCTTATTATACTTCTTCGTGTTACCGTTAGTGCACAATAACCAAATAAAAATAAATTAAAAATAAATAGGTAATCTGCAGACTTGTGCGAAATTTCAGTTAAAAAACGCTCATTTAGGCACTTTACCTAGTTAGTTTGCATTATACAATTCATACAATTCATACAATTCATACAATTTATACAATTCATGCAATTTATACAATTAATACAATTCATTTAATTGCCTCGCTGAGGTGGGATAGAAAGTAACGCGTTGCACTCGAGTGCAAATATTCTTCACATTGTGCTCGTTTGATTACCTGGCTAACGCTCAGGATTCTAAATTTTGAATCCTTCTTGTGCTCGGTCATCAAAAATGAGCACGCTGTAAAAAGCAACTTTACACTCTTGTATAACAAATGACTATTTTATTTTTACTTCAGTATATATTCATTATATATAATTTACAGTATTATTTATAACATGTTATTTAATTAATGAATTAATTAAAAATGAATTAAGAATTCAAAAAATAAACCAAGCTAGGAGCCTGACAAATCAAAGAATCTAAAATGTATCCATCAATTAGGTATAGATACATAAAGCCCCTTCATTATACTTGATTACCCTTGTACTCGAAGATCTCAGCTTTGTAGGCAATGGCCAACTTTGTTCAAAAAGGCATTTTGTTAGAAAATAACGAAAAATCCCTGATCAATCTGTTTCGTAGTCCTTTTGTGCTTTATCTCTTATATAGAAACTAAATTAATGATGACCGCAAAGGTAAGATAATAATCATGTAGGTGGTCATGTCTTCAATTTTCTCGAATAGAATCGTCATAGTAGATCAACCTATAACATAAAAGATTTTTATCCGTACCGTACGGATCATCTGCTTACACCGGCTCACCGCCTCCTAGACTTCTCACAGATATACTATTTTCTTACGTATCACATCTTTATCTCATATATTAGGTGACCCTTAAAAGGATTTTACTAGTAATAGGAAAAGATTTTCTGTAATATTTCAATGTGGGTCCCTTTGATCTGCCAATATTTGAATCTCTTTTTCATTTTGGGTTAAAGAAATGTTTGCATTTCCATATCCTTATAAAGCTAATAATGTTATATACGGTAAACTTGTCGATATATCTACTCGTACCACCGCTATTGATCTTTACTTATAGTGTACCATGATACTTTGAGTTAATTAATCCAGCATGTTTGTAACATATTCGAAGCTCGCAGGTTTGATGCTAGCACGCTGGAACATTTTTCTTTGTGATTATGTACATTATTAGTGTTTCTATGAATAATATGTACTTATTTCCAAAAACAATCAGAGTGTGTTTATTCAGTTCCTTCAGTTGAGAACTTAAACATAGGTATCCTATAGATAGATTTTTTCCTTAGGTAAGTCAATAAAACATCCAAAAGGCTAGTCATTAAATATTCAACAAAGCTTATAACTTCAGCAAGCTCTCTCCTTATAAATAAATGCTACATAATTTTATGAAAAGAAAAAGACGAAATTCATGTCATCATAAATAAGGAAGATAATATAATTACCCAGTGTCAAGCTTTTGCTTAATATGAGTCCCTTGGGATATTCCTCAATTTCATCTTTGCTATTCCCGTTAGAAATATAAGTAATTATAATATCTTCTGTCTGGGATCGGATAATATTTGATCTTATCTTTGTAATGAAGACAAAGAAATGAATGTTGGATTTCCTTATTTGTCGCGTCAACTTATAAGACAGACGCTAATTTTATTAACTGGGAAGGCAATAGGTAAGTTAGTGTCAAATCATATTCTAAATGAACTGTGTGCTATGAATCGAATATTTTTGGTTAATCGTTATTCTAAGCGCTAATGAAATAGCCTGCATATTGGAGGGGTTCACTCTCCTTTAGGTCGAGTTTGTTATATTATACAAACTTATATTTATATTATATTGAATATGATACAAACGTAAACCTCCAACCCTGTAAGCAGTGCCACACCCGACACTCAGCAGGTATACAGACAGCGTCAGAAATATCTTGACTACAAAGTTGTTTTCCGTTGGATTTCCTTATTTGTCGCGTCAACTTATAAGACAGACGCTAATTTTATTAACTGGGAAGGCAATAGGTAAGTTAGTGTCAAATCATATTCTAAATGAACTGTGTGCTATGGAATCGAATATTTTTGGTTAATCGTTATTCTAAGCGCTAATGAAATAGCCTGCATATTGGAGGGGTTCACTCTCCTTTAGGTCGAGTTTGTTATATTATACAAACTTATATTTATATTATATTGAATATGATACAAACGTAAACCTCCAACCCTGTAAGCAGTGCCACACCCGACACTCAGCAGGTATACAGACAGCGTCAGAAATATCTTGACTACAAAGTGTCAAAAAAAAACTCTCGTATTAAAAACAAATCACTGTTTTATTGAGTTAAATTGTAATATTAATCGAATTAATGGTGTGTTCCAAATATCACAAAATCCCAAAAGAAGGGAGGAAAACCAAGGAATTGGTTATTTGACTGACTAGTCAAACTAATTACGTTTTACTCAACGTGAAAACGATAAGTTCTTAGAAAAATTGTATGAAAATTTTATTAACGACGTCATAATATTTAATAGTCAAATCATTCACTATTTAAAGTTGGGTGGGTGGTTAAAAATAAATAACATACATACATACATATAATCACGCCTTTATCGCCGGAGGGTTAGGCAGAGATAAATTAACACCCACTGTAACGAAAGAAAATTTTTATACAAGGGTTTCAATGAAAAGTTAAATAAAGTAAATAAAAGTGGCTATGAGAACCGTAAAAAGTAATTAATGTATACCTGGCTAGTTAGTGAGACAGAAATGAAAAGATGATTATAACAATTATCGATTATAATAGATAAAGAGCGTTACATGAATTTATATATAGGTATTAAGAAATGAATCTCAGGGTGGATTCGCAATAAATATTCTGCCGAGGCGTTGTTTGATCCGTTGTGCAGAGATGGTGGTATGCACTTAGCTCGTTCACTCCCGGCTGCTGATGTTGCCGGCGTGCCAGGGTCCTCGCTGGTGTGCCTCACGACCGAATGATGGCGTGAAGCCCGGTGCGAAGACCCTGGAAAAAGAAAGAGTGCGGGTCAGTATGTCACATGGGAACTACGTCCAGTGACCCGCTAAAATAATAGCAGGTGAAGATAATCTCCCCAGCGGCAGAACAGCGTAGCTAGAAGCTATAAAAAAAATATTAAAAGTAGTGCAAGCTGATGACGTGACCTCTGACCATAGGGGTCATCGGCCTCGTGTCACTAATGGGTAGGCTGAAATAGCACAAAATATCCATATTAAAATAAAAAATAAATAAGCCATGCATATTAGCAGGCATAAAGCTGCGCCGCTGAGAAGTCTTCACCTGTTGAAAGAAGTAGGAAATGTTGATCTCAAAACTTACCCGGTGCCGACAGCAGTTGGCCGCCGGGGTCAAGAGTGACCTTTCACGGCGAAGGTAGCCGAAGAAAGGGACCACTTTAATGCCGTGAATAGACACTTAGGTAATGTTGTCCAATCTCGCTCGCACAGCCATAGACAAATTAGTATATCGTATCGAAAATACTAAATTATCGACTATTTTAGAGAACTTATTTCAAATAGATTTATAAAAAATCCACAACGTTACAATACCCCCCCAATTAGTTCTGGGTTTTTGTTACCCAAAAACCCGATACTGGACTGCTCAATAAAATGCCTGACTTACGCTTACACATACATACTTCCTTACATACCTCCCCTATCATGTTCATCCATACTTAGCGGTTGCCACTTCAAAAATGTAGCACACGCGTTCCTTGCGAAGAGAGTTTCCAGGTTAATAGGCACTGGAGACTCAGACGTAAATCAAACGAGATGGAAAACATTGAAATGTCACAGACAACAATTTCAATGGGAAGAAAAGGAGCAATCGAACCACTATATATTTCAACTTTAAAAAGGGAAAGTGTTATGTTTTTAGTATAGGGCTTATTTTAGATGTATACATTACCGCATCTGCAATAAGGCTTATTTCACGAGTTTGCAAACCGCTCGGAAGAAGACATAACAAAAAAGAATGCAATGAGGCTTGTTTTTAAACTGAGTTTGCACGACCGCTCAGCCTAATGGTATAAAACCATAAAACAGTACCCCGATACTGGTTGAATTCCCAGCTCGAAGAAAAAGGTATCTGTTGGTTTAAAACGCCAACAGATGAAACAAATGGTATAAAACCATAAAAATTCCCGGTGACTGGTTTAGTATCCCAGCACCAAGATACGGTATCCGTTGGTTTAAAACGCCAACGGACCCAAAAACAACATCGGTTGGTTTAAAACGCCAACCGACCCACAACAACCATTACTAGGCAAAGCCTAATAATAAAGAAAAACGAACACGAAGTTCTAAGTTCCATCTCAAAGAGAGGAGAAAAGAAGAAGAAAATATATAGCAGTGGTAGGGTAATAAGATTTAAAAAAAAAGTTTAATTTAGTCTAGCCATATAAGTGTCATTGTCAAATATGAACAATGCAAAAGTATAATTAACTACTTTTAAAAGTTATGACCAAGTCAAATTATTATTAAAAGAGTTATTTTCAAAGGAAAATGGCTTATTATTTGACCCACATACAGTGAGTATAATAATATATGCAAACATGTATTGTGTTGCAAAAGGAACAACGAGTGTTCAAAAATTTTAAAAGTTTTAAAAACTTTCCAAGTTTAAAAGTTCAAAAAAATCAGAACCCAAGGTTCAACAAACAAATTCATTAATTTGATGTTTTGTAGTCTTGTGATAAAAAGTTCCAAAAATTTTTTACAAGTCAAGAAAACCATGGAGGCATTTTAGGGTTAACCCAAAAGACAAAAAAATGTTTGCACAAAGTCAAAATTTATGAAAAATTTCTAAGTTCCAGTTCCAAGGAACAGAGATTTTAAAATTTTTAATATTTTTAATTAATGTATTTTTTATAATATTATTTTTCATTTAGTATTATTCACCATATTGTAGTGAATAAATGTTGATATCAAAACAACAGGAACATAATAACGAAACAGCCATCCCAGGAAAAGTCACACAACAGGATACAGAAGTAAATATTTAGCACAAAAGACCAAAAGTTGTTATACTCAAAAGAATAATTTTATTTTGTTTTAAAAAAAACAAGGCAATTTTGATACAAAATTAGTAGTTTTTTAAAATTATACTACTGGCAACACTTTTTGACTGTCAAAATTATATGACGTTTGACTTGACAGTTCAAGTTACATTTTTCTTTCAGAACAAATTCAAAACAAAGTTTTGATGAAATTAATATGACGTTCTATTATAAGAACCAAAGATATAAACAATAGAAAAACAGTACATTAGTAGGTACGTATGAAGACTATCAACAGGATGTATGGGTATTTCAAGATATAAAAAGTTTTTGTAAAAAGTGTTCAAAGTTGGGTACATGAAATTAAAGTTATAACTGTTGACCCTTTTATAGGTAAAAGTGTATATCATTACGACCATGTAGTAATTAAAAGGTTGTAGGCAGTGTAACAACACAGTACAATAACAAGAAGTTTTAATTATATTTTAAATTGTGTTGGTATATACTTGTTTGCCACAACAGAGTGTAATATTATTTAAGTGCAATGTTAAGTTTATTAGAATTGACCTATGATTAAAACAATAGTTCTTATAAGAATAAAACAAGTGTTTATTAATTATCTAGGAAGTTAAGTTGTTATTTTAAATTAATTGATTATGTTAGGTTAACTTTATGTTTTATTTATTTTGTTTAATTAAAATGTTTTATGTCGAATTAGGTATTTGATTATTTGAATGACTGCTATATATTTGCTAAAAATAACATGAAAGGAACACACACTTTGTCATGAATATGACCATTGATGCACAGGCATCCTATAGGGAATATGGGTAATGTATACTTTGTACGGTCAATTTAAATTAAAGGTAATTAGGTATTATAAAGACTTGAATCACAGACTCAACAATCCAATATGCAGAACAAGATGAAGGACTATCAATTTAAGTATTTATTATCTTTGTTGTTCTTTTCAAAGATATATATGTTGGTTTTATGGAGATCTTTTATTTTTCTTGTTTTTCTTTTCAAGGGATACTTATATATATTTCTTTTTTTTTTAATGATCAAGCTAATTTGGATACAGAAATCCGAAAACGAGCAACATGACTACAAAACAGTTCAGTATAAAATTTTAAACAGTGAAGTAACCCAGTTAAGTTAAGTAAAAATTAAAACTATGGTGCGATGAGCGAGATTGACATAAAATGAAGTAAGTAATTTACTTCAATAAAGTAAGTAATTTACTGAAATAAACTAAGTAAGTTACTGAAATAAAGTAAAATATATGTAACCTGTCGGTGAATAGTAAGTTATTTGTGTTCAAAACAACAAATAATTTCAAATAAAATATAAACAAAATTCAACCAGCAATAGGTTGATATAATAACATATTATATGTTATTATTATGCATAATATATGCACATAAGGTAAGTAAATGTAAAAATATAATGAATTCACTGACGGGGTACTCAGTGTGTGTACGAGACACACCTGCACAAAAATTAATAAAAAGTAAGTAGCGAGATGATATAAAGTTGAGATCAACAAGTCCATAAGAAGTAAAAGAAAATAGAACTTTACTTTACCAGTGGGTATAAAAGTATTAATATACAGTTGAAACAACTGTAAAAGATAATAAACCTGTCTAGTTTAACTAGAACAAAGGTTTTCATCAACAATAGTGTTAATGCAAAAAATTATTGTAAAGTTAATGATAATTACCTTGTTTTTACATGAAACAAGAGTAGCAAGTTAAATACATATGCAATTTAACTGATATAATAGATAAAAATGGTAATTATTCAGTTTAAAATAGAAATAATTTATTTTTAATAACCCACATTTGGAGTAAAAGTAAAAATTCACTAAAAATTGGTGAAAAAAATCACCACACTGGTAAAGTAAAGAGGAAATAAGAATAAATATAATATAACGGAACAAACACACAATACCTGCGGCAGAATAATACCTTTAATGGGCGCCAATGTAACGTAAGAAATGTGTTTGATGCTAGGGTTTTAATGTGTAAGTTAAATAAGTAAATAAAATGTGAATGAAAGTGGCTATGAGAGCACTGTAAAATTAATTAATATAAAGCTGTCTACGGCTAGCGGTTGAGACATAAATAATAAGATAGATTAACAATTGATAACAATTATAATCGAAGTAGAGCGTTACATTGGCGCCCCACGTTGGGCGCCAATGTAACGAAAGAAAATTTTTATACAAGGGTTTCAATGAAAAGTTAAATAAAGTAAATAAAAGTGGCTATGAGAACCGTAAAAAGTAATTATTCTATATTTTCTTTCGTTACATTGGCGCCCCACGTTGGGCGCCAATGTAACGAAAGAAAATTTTTATACAAGGGTTTCAATGAAAAGTTAAATAAAGTAAATAAAAGTGGCTATGAGAACCGTAAAAAGTAATTAATGTATACCTGGCTAGTTAGTGAGACAGAAATGAAAAGATGATTATAACAATTATCGATTATAATAGATAAAGAGCGTTACATGAATTTATATATAGGTATTAAGAAATGAATCTCAGGGTGGATTCGCAATAAATATTCTGCCGAGGCGTTGTTTGATCCGTTGTGCAGAGATGGTGGTATGCACTTAGCTCGTTCACTCCCGGCTGCTGATGTTGCCGGCGTGCCAGGGTCCTCGCTGGTGTGCCTCACGACCGAATGATGGCGTGAAGCCCGGTGCGAAGACCCTGGAAAAAGAAAGAGTGCGGGTCAGTATGTCACATGGGAACTACGTCCAGTGACCCGCTAAAATAATAGCAGGTGAAGATAATCTCCCCAGCGGCAGAACAGCGTAGCTAGAAGCTATAAAAAAAATATTAAAAGTAGTGCAAGCTGATGACGTGACCTCTGACCATAGGGGTCATCGGCCTCGTGTCACTAATGGGTAGGCTGAAATAGCACAAAATATCCATATTAAAATAAAAAATAAATAAGCCATGCATATTAGCAGGCATAAAGCTGCGCCGCTGAGAAGTCTTCACCTGTTGAAAGAAGTAGGAAATGTTGATCTCAAAACTTACCCGGTGCCGACAGCAGTTGGCCGCCGGGGTCAAGAGTGACCTTTCACGGCGAAGGTAGCCGAAGAAAGGGACCACTTTAATGCCGTGAATAGACACTTAGGTAATGTTGTCCAATCTCGCTCGCACAGCCATAGACAAATTAGTATATCGTATCGAAAATACTAAATTATCGACTATTTTAGAGAACTTATTTCAAATAGATTTATAAAAAATCCACAACGTTACACCACATTTCACCAATCTGTATTCGGTCCCACATAATAGGGGATAAGCCTATTGCCGTATTCCGGGCACTATTGTTGACTCGAGCCATGCATCTGACGCTGAGTCTGGGCTGGACGCTTTCTTCTCCTTTATCTGTCTGATGTTAAAGTTAGCCCTATCCCTTAGTCGCCTTGTACGGCACCACATGGGAAGAGAAGGGGTGGCCCAAATTCTACCCTGCCGGGGAACCAAAGAACGATAAAATAAGAAACGACGCAACTGTTTTCACTCTTTTACTATTCTTAATTTATATATATATATTTTAACTTCAGGAAAATACCCTATAAAGATCATTTTGAGCACTTGATTCATCAAGATTAATTTGATGTTGACTGTACCAAGGTAGGACCCCATTCATCATTTTAACATTCATTTATCAGAATACTTATATCTAAAAATCATTTCTAATGTCATAGGGAGTATACTCCTTAATTAAATATCAGGATAACTGTATATGCTTCTATTCTAAGTTGTAGAAGTACAGTCGACCTGTAATGAATTACTAGTCGTAGTCCATTAAACGGCTAATGTACCAAAGGAGGCAAAGTGCTTGCTCTATTATCTCGCACTCTCTTTTGGAGAGTAACAGATGTATATACCTTTCTGGACAGAGTTACTAGAGTGAGTAGCCAGAAAATTAAGTACCTACCTATATTAGCTGTAAGGTTTTTGAAATATGAAAAAAAAAGAAGTAAACAGCACACACCGCGAATAAATCCAGTAAATTTTATTTGATCTTAAGTAGTCAGTCCTCAATTTCATACTTTTGAGTTTTAATTAATTAATTAATTAAAACGTTCAAAACCTAGTTTTCCAAACGTATACCAAATAAAATACATATTTTGTAACTTACCCTATTATAAAGCATAAACATATATACAGCTATTGAGGCCATGCAAACATTGCTAGACCTCATTGACAGCTCACCATTTAGTATAAAAAATAGGTACAAAGGATGCTTGCAGACGTCACATTGAGATGTGATCGAGCGCTTAATAACGCCCAAGGCGCACATCCACAGGAATTAAATTCTCAATGCTTTTGTACTCCATTTGATACATTTGTACCTACAAACCTTCAACCTGTCATTTTGACTAGCTCATAATGAGTAATTCCTTATAGGAATACCTTTAAAATACTTTTATTGACCCGGGATTTTAAGTACTGTTGGCAGGTATCCATGGTACCATAATAATCACCACCGAGGCTTTAAATAAAATAATGAATACGGTCTGAGTGCTTTAAATCTACGGAAAAGTTACGAAAGTTCCTAAATAATAAATAACATATTAAATCAACCCGTTGAAAGTAGCAATTGGACAGCCAATATTATTTTACCAGTCCACGCTCTTCGAATGAGTGAATAATTTAATGAAAATTTCTCCCTGAAATATAGTTGGTCCTGAAAAACGTAAAAGCAATGCTAGCTAGGGTATACTGCTGCCTGCTTCCGCGCTTAGTTGCGCCTGTTGTATTTTAAATGAGCTCTTCCCCACAACACAAGGATATCTGTTAAAATGTCACATGACCAGAAGCATTCCCCGATTTACGGCCAACACTTTAGCAGAGTTATTTCTGTGGGAAGTTTATGGGGTAAGGAAAATGTGATTATGGCATTGTTTTACTGGCTATGGCATTCTAGAACAGGCGTCTAGTTAGACAGCTGATTTACTGCAAACAGCTTTTTGGGCAAGTAGCAATCTTACGATTTTTGAAGTGAAACCTACTTTAGGTGTGGTGTGGTACGTGTTAGGCATTTTTTGGAATGAGAAAATATCATTGAATTCGCTACACTGTTCCGTTCCGACACATGTTTTAACAAATTGTCACAATTTTTACGATTTTTAATTAAGAATCGTAATTCAAATTCCGATTCTTAAGTACCATCTACTTATAGCACAGTCTTACTATTTCTTACAGTCGGTCGACTTGGTACTTCTGCGGGTACTATGAGGGATACAGTGGAAGCTAGCGGCAGGGGCCGCGAGAGCAAACTTAGTTTGTTTTCGGTTTCGAGTCTCCTGCGATATCTCCCCTAGGGAAGACATTTGGATTTCTTCAGTACTATTGCGCTAGCTGTCACGTAAACATCGACTCCGTTTTATTTTACATTAAAAATTTATAAATCCACACTTAATATTATAAATGCGGAAGTAGCTCTGTCTGTCTATCTGTCTGTATGTTACGCTTTCACGCCTAAACCACTGGACCGATCTTGATGAAATTTGGTATAGGGGTATATCAGAGCTTGGGAACGGACATAGGCTACTAAGGGGGGGAAATAGGGGATGAAAGTTTGTATGAAAGTTTGTCATGTTTATAGATATCCTAATAAAATTTGATACAGAGGTGGATTAGAGCTTGGGAATGAACATAGGCTACTATCTATCGCGAAAAGGGGGAGAGTAGGGCCATGGGATAAAAGTTTATATGAAAGTTTGATATTTTTGAAGATATCCTGATGATTTTAGGTACAGAGATAGATTAAAGCTTGGAAACGAACATAGCCTACCTTTTGTCACGAGAAAGGGGGGGGGGGGGGGCAACAGTATAGATCAAGAACGTGTATTCATTGGTCAAAAACGTTGTATCAGAGCCATGTTTAATTTATATACACCTGAATCGGGCGCACCGTATTTTAAAGAAAATAATCTATTGACATTTCCTTGTATCTATATACTTGAGGCCGTACTATTTGTTAAGAAAAATTCAGAATTATTTAAAAATCGTACACGTGCACGACATCAGACCAAATTGCACATAGTAGCTAGTAAGACACAACTGATGCACGAGAGTATCTTTTGTCTGGCGCCGCGGATTTTCAATAATGTTCCAGAGTCCATTAGAACCATACCAGAATTTAAGGAATTTATAAAATGTATAAATATAAATAATTTGACAGTATAAAAATTTCTAGGAGTAAAATATCAGATTATCTTAATATATATAAATCTCGTGTCACAATGTTTGTCCTCAATGGACTCCTAAACCACTTAACCGATTATAATAAAATTCGCACACGATGTGCAGTTCGATCCAACTTGAGAGATAGGATAGTTTAAATCTCAAATTATAGTCCGATTCGCGATAACCGACATCCAGGCGGGCGAAGCCGCGGGCGACAGCTAGTTGTTTAGTATTTTTTCCTAATAGCTATTAAATTGCATGCCTATTATGGTGGAATATGGCGAAACTATATACCTAGTGAATGTAACATCTTAATGTAACCCATACTTGCAAAGAATAAATTAATTTGAATTTGAATTTGTTGTCTCCTCTAGGCTGGGGAGATATCAGAACTTACTTTTAAAATTATATTTTGAGTACTCATGTCTCCCCTGACACAGTTGCGTTCTCTAATCTGAAAGGGGTGTAGGTATTGCCGACAAAAATCTGCTTAACCGACTTCAAAAAAGAGGAAGTTTCTTTATTCATCGGAATCTTTTTTTACAAGCTTTTTATTAACTTGCAATGTATTTCATGTATGTATTTTGAGCAGATATCGTCAACCGAATATGATGAAATTTTGCAAGCATCTTATATTTGGATCTGGGTGTTGTATGTTCTGACGATAGAGTAGGAAGGTGACCATAGACGCTCCAAGATTATTTCTATCCTTAAAGAAATCGAACTACTGGTAGGCTTATAGATAGTAATACTGTGCTTATAGTGACCAAGTTTCTGTCGGTTCTCACGGAGTGCCAATGTCATTTAAGCTTATATCCAATAAGGATAATAATATATTTTTTTATTTCACCATAAAAATATTGGCACACCGAATAAGATTATAAGCTTTAATTACTGTATTAGATTTTGCCTATTTACACAACTGGTGTGAGCAGAATATATATCGAATTAAGAAATTATTTACCGAGCACTGAGCAATTACACAAACTGAACACAAAAACTAGTCGCATTGAATTCACTTGACCAAGTTTTGAGTTACTATACACAACTTCTCGAAGAAATAGAGAAGAGTAATAAATTGTACAAGTACTAATGATGTTCATTAATATCCTTGAATTAAGGTGCGCAAAGCCGAGCCAAATAATATCAATACTTCACGATGTAGTAGTTTTTGCCTTGCTTAAGTTTGTTTAACCTCTGATATGGTGGGGTTATACGTGTCAAAATTTACAAGAATTACTCATTTCGTACTAATTCAGATAGTTAGTTGATAATATACCTCAAAATTAATTTTCATATTCACTAAATTTAGTTTTAAAATAATGTTATTATTTTAATAAATTATATATTATGTTGTTCGAGACTATTCGCGACAAATCATTACACTTACTATTTTTGCCGACGTTTCGGATGCGTTGCAGCGCCCGTGGTCACGGCTATTTTATTGTCAATTTTGTATTTTCATTGTTCATCCTTTTATCAAAACGGGTGTATAAACAATTAATAAAAAAATATCGATCATTAGCAAATAGTAAGGACACCAATGCTAAAATCTTATATTTTAAACGAAATCCTACCTATACAATTTACAATTAGGTATACTAAACAGACACTATAGGCATATAATATATAGATAGTAACACTCTGACAATACATTCGTTTTTATAAAAATAATTTCAAAGTCAAGAACTACTTGAAATATCTTGCAAAGCTATTGCTTCTCACTTAAATAAAGCATAAAACAGATTTACTCAATAAAGTCTGCAGAACTGAAAACTCGCGGGATATTCGCCCAGATTCTCGCCGAGACAAGGTATGATTAATGACTGTATCAATAGAGATCGCCAGTGGACTATCCACTTCCCGTCCCCGAGTGATATATTACTCTTCAGTTTATTGCCAGACTTTAAATATCGAAAGATATTTTGTGTTAGAAACATTTTTATTGATAGCGATCTGTTTGTACTACTTTGGGAAACCGTATTTGTGACTTCTTGATACGGTTTTTTTTGTATTTGTTGTATATTTATTTTTTGAGTGGTCGGTGGAGTAGAATAGGGTCACCCCATCTTTTCCTGTAGGTGTCGTAAAAGATAAATAAGGGATAGTGCTGTTGTCATGCCCATAACTTAGTCTTTTTTGAAGTGAAAATTTCTTTAGCGGCGTTGGATGAGTAAAAATTGTTAAACTCGCGCGTCAGGATCATTTGACCTTTGAACTGTAATCGACGACTGACGTCGTACAACATTAGCAGACTGTTTATTTTTCAAGATACGATAAGACGTTTCGTAGTTTAGCGGTTAGCGCTTCGACTTTAAGTTACTTATGGTTTAAGATAGTACCGGGTTCAAACCTGGGCTTCTGACACCTTTTGTGATTATTTTTCTTTTTGTAATTTATTACTTTTTGTGATAATTTTTTCTGTTTGTAATTTATTTCTGTTTGTAATTTATTAATTTCTTCTGACAGAAAATTAGCAGAAAATTAATGATAGGTTCTATGATTGGCGCTATATTATAGGTATGGTTTGGTATGGTATGGTATGTTCTTTTTATCTTTTTCTCTGTATATAACGAAGAAAGAGAGAACGAAAAAGTTTTCACTTCTGCCGGCACTCCCGGAGTGCAACCCGTGTCTTTTTTTATGTAAGACACGTCAATTTGACTTCACCTGAACTGATGGTAAGCTGAAGGCAAAGTCTCAGGAACGAGGGTCACCATTACATACACATACCATGTTAACAATGGTGGCACTCAGTTTGACGGCCTCATCCGATGCTTTTTCACGTCCCGCTTAATAGACCTAGGACTGACGTGAGCTGGCAAGGACTTCCAGGTCTTAATGGTGCGACAAAGAAAGGAGTCACCAAATCACTTGGTTCTTGAAGGAATATTCTGCACCGTATACGGGTGACATCTAAGACTTGCTCGTGTCCTGTGTAGGAAAGGAGAGGGCTAGACCAATTGGAAGAGGTCATCAGAACATTCACCTTGGTAGAGACGGTAAAATACTGCCAAGAAAGCAACATCTCTACGCATCTGCAAATGTTCAAGGGTGTTTGTGACCTTTGGATTCCCAATAATGCGGCCCGCACGTCGCTGCAACCTGTCGAGAGCATCTAATGAGTACTTTGCAGAGCCATCCCAGAGATGCGAGCAGTATTCCACCCAGGACGTAATTTGTGTCTTGTATAGAAGACACCGCTGCTCCGGTGTGAAGGATCGTCTACTTTGATGATACTCTCGATGTAGTTTTTGTTATTCAGTTTGTAGCGAACACCCATACCGTGGATAGTGAGGTTGTCCTGCAGTGGTAGTGGCGTGCTCTGAAGAGTTGGAAGGGGAAGGAAAGAAGATACCTTTGCAGTGAATGCACATGCCTGTGTCTTCTTGGCATTGAACTCGACCAGGTTCTCGGAGCCCCATTGGGAAATGTTGTTCAGGATCCAGTCAAACTTAGTGACATGAAGCTGCCTTTTATCCACGTTATCAGACTGCTTATCCGCAGGACGTTCATAATAACTCCCGTGCAAGGTGCTATCGTCTGCATAGCAATGAATGCTGCCGGTAGACAGCAGGTCGATAACTCCGGGGCTCGTCCATCACAAAGGACGCGAATACGCCGATCCTGCAAGAAGCTAGCAACCCAATTGCACAATGTAGGGGGCAGACCGAAGGCTGATAGCCTGGAAAGAAGCGATTTGTGCCAAACTCTATCGAAAATTTGGCGATGTACAGACCAATTGCCAGTGACTCGCCGTGCTTGTCCATAGCCTCACCCCAAAGAAAGGTAACATCCACCAGAAGATCACCCGTTGACCGTTTCGGCCTGAAGCCATATTGCCGGTCATTGATCTTCAAGGTGACGCATGAGCTGTTTGTTAATTATGTGGTCGAACACCTTGCACAGCACTGGGGTGACGGCTATGGGTCGATAGTTAGTTGGGTCTGAGCGATCCCCTTTATTGAGGATCGGCTGTACATTCACCTCCTTCCAAGCCGAAGACACTGTACCCGAGCTGTAGGACAGCTGGTACAGTCGCGCAAGCATTGAAGACAACATTTTTGCAGAACCACTGCCGGAATACCATCCGGACCACTGGCTTTCCAGACATCGAGTGACTGCAGCACTGCACGGACATCGCGTTGCCTGATACGAATATCAGGTATTGCATGGTCACTGATCGGCAGTGTCGGGGGCTGCATGCCACAATTGTCGATTCGAGAGTTGGACGCAAAGAGATTACCCAGAAAATTTGCTTTCTCTTGCGACTCATGGGCCAGGGATCCATCGGGGTTGCGCAGCGGGGGCAGCGAAGGCTGGCAGAAGTTGGCTTGCACGCCTTTGGCCAGTCGCTAGTAGCCACGGCTGCCCCTGGGATGCGCTACTAGCTGCTGACCAAGCCGTGCTATGCGCTGGGCATCCGCTCTGACATAAGCCCTCTTGCAGACCTTTGTGGCTCTGATGTACGCCGCTTTGAAGCGGCCCACGTTGGGATCGCACGTAGCGCGCGCCCGCAGCCAAGCGCGGTACGCAGACTGTTTATTATTAACAGCCTCCGCGCACTTGCGCCCGAACCAGGGGCGCGATCTGCGGACACCGGTGACATCAGTGTAGGGGATATAATATTCCATGCCCAGACTGATCTCACCGGCGACAGCACTTGCGCCTTCAGATGGGTTCTTACCTTCAAAGCAGCGTTCAACCCACGGGATTGACATAAAATAGTCACGCTGACGAGTAGTGCCAGAGAAGCCGTTTCCCCTGCACGGGTCGTGGTGGCGCTATAATGGGCACCTTGGAATGGAACAGACTAGGAGCGGATTCGCCTAAAGCGGCACTCACCGAAACACTGTACTAGCCCGGGCGACTCGTCAGCAGAAGGTCTAGCAGAGAGGGCTCATGGTCCGACCTTTTTGGTATTCTAGTAAATTCGTGTACCAATTGGGTCAGGCCATGCGCCAGAGCAAATGCATGGGCGGCTCTTGCCGCATGGGTTGTTTTAGCGGAGCCCAACTAGATCTCATATTGGGCACTAAAATCCCCAAAAACACCAGTTCAGCGTTCGGAAACTGCTTCTACGCAGTATGGGAGCGGAAAAGGCACACATATATCTAACTCGTAGAACCATGGTCTATGTGTACCCAAAGGGTGGAGAAGGATGGGTCCTCTAGGTAGCGCAAACGGCGACAACAAATATCCGCCCTAACAAACACGCGCAGACCAGTTTTTGCGCGAAAAATTCTCCCCAATGACATAGCCGGGGTAGAGCAAGTAGGTCGTGTCGTCAGGGCGGCGTCTTTGTGTCTCCGTTAGAAATAGCAGTGCTGGTTTTGCCGTTTCTAGATGTCAGTGGACGGCGTTGAATGAATTGAATGGAACCCACAGATGTTCGTGGACTCCACCTCAAATAGCGAACCCGTGGGAGAGTGTGTTACCGCTGTGTAGCCTAGTATTCTATTGTGCACTGCCATAAGGAGGGGTAAGGGAAGGCGTGAAAAAAGGGGACTGTCGTCGTAGCACCGCGTGACAAATCTATGAATGTGAGGTATGGCGATAGCCGAGCCCCTTCCCGAGTATGGTCGTTAAACGGCAATAGGCTCGCAAAAACGACACAAAATGTATTTACTATGGTCATGCCTCATGTCCAGCAGTGGACTAATATAGCCTGATGATGATGATGATGATGATGCCTCTTTTTACCAGGGGTTGGCAGATTTAAAATTACATAACTATTACAACATCATAATATATATGCCATGCTGTGTACTATGAAGTGAAACTGTGATACCTTTATCACAACAAATTAGATTAATAATAATTTTGAAGTAAACGTGTCATTGAATCAGTCTCGTTGACTGGTAAAAATCTTCATAATGGAATCAACACCTCTTACGGTATTTGAAATTGCATTTCATTTAGATTATAGTTACCTTTTTAATCACTTCTAAGGTTTTAGGAATTACAAAACGCTAATTAATCACTCCTACCCACAGCAAATGCGATCTAGATTTATTTAAACAAATATTATATTTAAAAAGTAAGCTTATAAATCTATAACTTTCCAAACATTTGTTTTGGCCACGTCAAAACGATAAATCTATGAAAACGCATACACGTCGCGGCTAGCGAGACAAAAGGTCGGCAGCTGTCGTTAGTCGTATGACAAATTGTAATATCGCACATTGTTGAACTAAATTCTCGCAATTTTACGTAGCTGTACAATTTTTAGTTTTGGCTAAAGACTTTCAATGTTTTAGCACCAAAAAGTGCTAACTTGGTACCACATGCTTGCCACTGGTCTCACTACTGGAAAATGATGAAGATTCGAATTTTAAGATGGATGTGTGGTGTGACGAGAATGTACAAAATAAGGAACGAGTATATTAGAGCAAGTTTGGAAGTGGCACCAGTGAATGAAATATTAAGAAGCGAGCGACTGCCGTGGTATGGACATACTATGAGAACAGAGCAATGTTATACAGGTTATATTAGAAGTAGAGATAAGCCACAGAAAATGGATGGATTGCTTGAAAGATACGGCAAAGAAAGGATGGACTACGGAAATGACATCTGAAAGGAATGTATGGAGGCCATTGTTGCGCCGACCCCAAGTAATTGAGATAAGGGCAAGTAGATCATGAAGCTACAGACTAATCACGTCGTCATGCGCCATCACAGTACTACTATCTGAAATTCTCATTATTCTAATACATTAAACGAATAGAAAAATGAGTTTCAATTTTTTTGTACTCTAACATTATATAAGGTTTTTGATGTGGGATGGGTCATAACATTTTTACCCACTTTAAAGGTTTTACGCTACGCATGTGTTTAATGAGCAGAATATAAAACAGCATAGCATCCTAAAGCTACAGTAAATATTCCAAAAAGCCCTATAGCCGTCCATTTTAAACTATTCAAGGCCATATAATCGTATATGTGGAGCAGTACGTATACTTATGAATAACAATTAACTTTTAAATCTCGTAACGTCGCAAATATCCTGGTTATTTCTTTAACCAAGAATACTGTCATCCGTGGTTATTCCATAAGGTTGCAGGTCTCAACATCTTACTCTAAAAAAACATCGTGATGTAAAAAAGTTCAGAGAATAATCTTGAACAAAAGCAGACAAACTCGTTTGCAACATACTTTTATACAAAAACCTACAGAAGCAGAAAAATGGTTCTCATCCTCCTATCTAACAATCGCAATACAAGCCATGTGTTTGCGACAGTATGTATGTACACAGTGCTTTCAAGTGCCCGACTACACTCCCGTATCGATGGCGCTAAGAGCCACTGAACTTTTGATGGCGACGATACTATTTACACTTTACTTTTTTCGGATGACTGAGCGTAACGTGATTTTATCTAATAATAGCAACGTTTTGGGAATTTAGTGTTTGAGTGGGGCTACGTGTAAGGGTTTGATAATATTCAGAAGTGCTGTTTTGCGGTAGTTATAGGTTAAACAAATAAATAGATTCTTGCCCGAACCTTTACGTATTAGCATGCGTTGTTGGTTGTCACCACTTTTTTTCCGACAATAAGAGAATAGGGCTTAACCTGGCAGGGCTGTTTATACAACATAGCTGTGAAATATGTTTTAATCAGTCTGGTAATATAATCAGCATGTTGCAACAGTTGTCACTGAGAAGTACAGAGCAAGGTTTCAGACACTTTATGCTGCGACCGTCTGCTGATCGACAACTATCCAAGATATGTGCTGTTAACAAATTTCAAAAAAATCTAAAGTTATAATTTCATGATTGAAACTTTGCAATCACTGATATTGAATATTGCCTGCAATCAACGCGAATATTGCAGATTGAAATGTAAAAAAACTACCAAATTATTTAGTTAATCATTATTTGACGCAACTTAATCTGATGCAAGTCATTTAAAATTCAATATATTTATTGGTATGAATGTAAAATTTAAAGATTAATATTCTGAAATAGTTCGTAACATTTTTTAGTTAATTTAATAACCCTGTATAATTTTACCCAAGTCTTTATAAGAGGCCATAGTTACCGAAAAAGCCTTTTAAAGCTGTTGGACATTAATTAAGAAACTTGGAGCCTGGGTTATAACAGCTTAGGCTTATGTAATTTGTTTTAGTTTTTGTTTTCCAGTAGTAGTAATATCACTACTTTTTTAATCCAATGAATCAATTAGCTTTATAAGATTTTGAGCTTAGATGTCTTGCGTTGCGTTAACACCACCTGCCACAGTTAATCTTCTTTTTTTATATAGAATATTATATCAACCATGCACTTACACACGTGCACTTTAATCTAAAAAAACGTGCACAAAGTTTGAAATGTGAGAACTATGGCAAAGCCAACTTTAAGCCTTTAATTTATTTATATACCAAATTACATAATACGGACCAAAATAGTATAGTATAGTAGATATACTTTGACATATTCACTGATAGAACCATGAAACAAACATAAAAGGTTCTCAAAAATGTAAAACTATCGTACAAACATGTCGTATTGTATAAAACGCAATATCGGACGACAATCATGCTAAAGATTTTTCTCATTATTGTTTCAACGTCTATTGTGCTATTTCAGCACTTTAAACGTGCCGTCCACAAAGCATGCACTTATACAGTAAGCTCAAACAAAAGTTCTGTTACTTGCAAAATTGACATATTTATTTTGAATTTTGCGTCATTTCGATCCATATGTTTAACGGCCTTGTAAACAACATAGTACTTATTTTTATCTGTTTAAAGTGAGAAAAAATGACAAAAAGGTATAGGGGACACGATAGTCTGAATTTGTTTATTGAATACTGAATTTGTTATAACATTAAGTTAAAATATTTGCTTTACATTTTCTTTATATTTTCATTCCAAAACTAACTTCTTTGAACTCTTGTATGCCTACAATTGAATTAAATGTCGATTTTGGCAAACTTATCTTTTGAAGCCAAGAGGGGCACTTTATCCCGTAAATTGGCAAATGCGCCCTGAACTGTCTCTGGTAAGTTGCCCTATTTCTGTATTCCTTTGTGTCATTATTTTGAAGTATTACCGTATATTTAAGTGAACGGCGTATTAAGCTAGTTGGTGGTGACATGTAGACTGTGACATAGTCATACTATTCAAATATACGGAAGTGACCCAGAGCTGACATACACCGCCGTCGTTATCTTAATATATATAAATCTCGTGTCACAATGTTTGTCCTCAATGGACTCCTAAACCACTTAACCGATTATAATAAAATTCGCACACCATGTGCAGTTCGATCCAACTTGAGAGATAGGATAGTTTAAATCTCAAATTATAGCCCGATTCGCGATAACCGACATCCACGCGGGCGGAGCCGCGGGCGACAGCTAGTCTAAATATATAGAAATGCCATCAAACAGAACAAAAAAAAATCAGTTGTATGGATTTCTAATCGTGATCAAGAGTTTTCAAGACCCATTGTATTTAAAGGCACATATTCATATTCCCATACTTTTATTTTGTTATTACACTTACAGCACAAAATAATTTGCAACTGTTGCATGCACAGGAAAACTATCTATCGACATATGCTCAACTTTTCAATTTCCGTAATCTGAAATAACAAACAGTAAACTCCATCAATTGCTTTGATACAAATTTCATTGTGTGTTCTGAAAGTTTCAGCAAAGAGATGAAAATTCTAATTGAAATGTTGTACGAGGTAAGGCGGTTCGAACAATAGAACGACGAGAGGGCTTTATCAATCAATCTAAATTGATAGCAACGTTAGAAAATTGATTTCACCGGATGAATGCAGAAACGAAAAAATCGAAAATTACTCGTATATTTGTGATTTCATCTCGATTTATAATCGAGAGTCTGTTCGGATTATCATACGAGTTTGTCAGTTCTAATAGTATATGTACTCAGTTTGCTTTTTATATTTTTATTGTTGTTGTTGTTAAATACATGTTAAATGAAATATTTGTTTTATAATAATTTTATGATACTCGTAGTAGGTGTTTCAGTGTAGGTAAAATAGCTGTTGCTGTATCTTCCTTAGATTGTTTATTTCCTTAAATATTTTGAGAAAATGAATATGACACAACTTACATAACTTATTAGTTATATTTTATAATATTCCTATATTATACATAATTATCAATTTTCTTAAAAAGGTAGCACCAAATCGAATGTGCTAAAACGCCAATTTGCAAGCCAATCTATGAACAATTTATCTGCTACAATCTAGGAAGCGACGTGTTTCTAAAATTGATCACTAAAGGGGCTAACACGATGTAGGCAAATAAAATTGTCTTGTATCCTTTGACAGGAAATTAAAACATGGAGTTCAATGTCTGTTAGGTTCCAATATTCGTGAAACTATGCAAATGAATGAAAGTGTACTGAATTAATTGAAAAAGTGCTTTTAAATAAATAAGTACATTATGATTGTATGTAAATACGAAACTTATAATAATAATAAAAGAAAACCATTTAAAGGGAATACAATTTTAAAGCATATAGTATGCTAAATATTTAAATTGATTAAGAGGAGAAAATTTTAAACAGTTCAGGCGGGATTCGAACTCTTGATATTTGCCTTCCGGGGGAAATGCTCTGATCACTGAGACACCGAACCAAGCCTCTGACCATCCAAATTCAGAACCAATGAATGATGTTACAATCATTTTTAAACAGTGATTTTTATGGATCAATTTGGAAGGAATTAACACTGGCAGACAGCTGATATTTACAAATGTATTTTAGTCTACTTTTAAGCTAGAAAAAGTGAAGTAACTATGTACTATGTATACATACCTATCACTGAAGAATATTCTTTATTTTTTTGTATTGTTTTTTCTATGATTCAAAAATATCCGTTTACCATTTTTTGTAACAACATACACTTATCCTTATTTTCAGGATGTCTCAATTATAAATTAAAGGTCTAATATACTCGAAGACGTAGGCAGAGATACACTTTTTACGAACGACTTCTTAACTGAAAAACCCAGTACCAGTTTGCCCGATAATCGAATGTCCGATGTTCAACTCCTGTATCCGTTCGATTACCAGGTAACAAGGCGCTTTTAATTATAACCAATATTTTTTTATTAAACGAGATAAAATATCCGACTACAAGTGATTAAGAGTAATTAATATCGGACCAGTAATGAACAGGTACCGTAATCTATAAATTTCTGGATAATTATCGGATTAATATTCGCCTTAGTGAAAAAAGTAGATCAAGTTTATCCAAATTCTCCTATACTACCGTCTTAGGGCGACGGTGGCTCAGTGGTCAGAGCATTCCCCCTGTAAGGGAAAGATCGCGGGTTCGAGTCCCACGTGGGCATTCACTTTTTCCTATCTTAATCGATTTGAAAAGTTAGCATAGTAAATGCTTCAAAATTTCATTCAATAGATCAAGTTTGTTATAAAACTCTAACAAAGTACCTTTAAATAATCTTTAGTTAAACGTTAAATCAATTTAGTAGTAGACTTTTACAAAGAATTTTAAAGAATTTAAGGCGAATGTCCAACACACGACAGAAAAGGCGAATCGCTGTGAAATAAGCTTCTTTCGTTGGTCCTATCATCTCACGAGAAGCATGCGTCAGAGCCTAGTTCGGCCATCAGCAGATGTACCGGCTGGCTGGTAAAGTTCTTTATACTTCTAAGATTTAGGGTCCTATACACGATTAATTGTAGTATATATTCAGTAAAAGGACATTTTGAACCATAATAATAAAGTATTGTATGTCATGAAAGTTACAAGGGCTTATGTTGCTCCTTTATGAGATTACATAAGCTTTACTGGATCTCGGGAAAATTCATCCTGTTACATTTTTACCGTGTTTTCAGGCGGATAAGCAGGCTTTCAATTAGCGTGTTTGCAAGTTTCATAAGAAACGAAGAGGTTGCCTTTTTATGTGTAGTTGTTATAACATTTTGAATTTTTCACGAAATATTTTGGGGCATGGACACGTACACAGGGGAATTTAGATGTAAGTTTTCTGCCTGTAAAGTTATTTTTCGAATTTTGTAACAACGTTAATATATTCCATGGTTTGATATATGCATATATATTGGTACTGATTACATATTAATACGTACTTCATTTAAGTTTAAATTATAGATTCACTAAGACACCCCTGAACCCGTCATAAGTTACTTATGGCCATGGTTTAGGGACGACTTAGTTAATATAACATTTAATCACTAGCTGCAATAATTTAGGGCCAGGATTTATGAGGACCCCAAAGAACGCCAAGTCATTTGAAGCACGCGATTTCAATTTGATAAGAAAGAAAAGCATAAAAATATATATGTCAAAATAAAACCTACCAACATTTTCGTGAGAGATTAAAACTTCAAAATCACTTAATGTGTAAAAAACTTATTTTGTAAATTTTCATTTGTTTTTAAAATCACATGTTTTAAAAACTTATGTTTATCGCACCCCAAGCTCTATATCGCGACGCCCGTGTTGAAGATATTCGGGTCTTCGCAACCTTGAAAAATGGTAAGGTAAACCAATACCTTTGTAGCCTAGCTTAAATTTTCGTACAAATCAATACTGTTACAGTCGGTTTCGTTACCAAGTATGCTACAAACAATCTGCGACTGCGAACTAAGTACAACTTGCGGACTTGTTCGAAACTAAGCTAGTCTTCGTGGAACTTAGCGTGTCTGCCACGTAAAGTGTAAAAATACATTATTAACTTCGTGTAATGAAGTTGTGTAAGCAGAAAATATAATTACTACTAATGCTTTTCACGCGACTCCTTTAATTATTTCTAAACGTTATGTTTTATTGTGACAGTTTTTTTTGTAAGAGCTTTGTTATTTCTTTAGAAGAATAGCCACTAGGTATAGTGGTTACGTAATACGTAACCTACTTTATTAGTTTTCCTAATATTCATTCTTTCATTGTGATGGTTTATTCATCCACGCCAGCTCACGTGTTTCCTTCTTCCTACAGTCCCGGGTCCTTTAAGCGGGGCGTGAAAAAGCATCTGATGAGGCCGTCAAGGTGAGTGCCACCATTGCTAACATGGTACGTGTATGTAATGGTGACCCTCTTTTCTGAGACTGCCTTCAGCTTACCATCAGGCGAGGTGAAGTCAAATTGACGTGTCCTACTTTTAAAAACAAAGGTATTTATTTCCAAAAGTATGTGATTTATTTGAGATTTCTTAATGACGTACTAGAGCGCTGTGCAAAGCTCAGAAGGCAATGGATTTCTATTAATAAAATTTGCCTATTGTTAGCACACGCTTATTATGACTGTTGATATGAGCTAATGCTTCTTTAATTTTGACCTCAAGCTGGACTAACGAGCTAGGGGTTGGCTGTCATTATAATCGCGTTGATTATGTGTGATGTCGTGTTGACCGCCGCCGAAAATAAACCAAATTATGACTTGAGTAACGCACTCGCGTAATCGCAGTTACAATATACAATCTAAAGAGATACAAAAAACATAAACTGATTTTTGTAATATTCCTCTTACTTTCCTACTAGATGACAACAAATCGCACGTTTGGGAACAAAGGGTCACTTCTGCATGAAACCTAACTTTACAGGAAGAGCAAAATTTAATATTTTTTTACGTATTTTTTACATAACTCTGTTCTATTTTACAGTATTTGAGACAATTCTCACAGTATTAAATTGATTAGATAATCATGGATAATTGATTACTATTTAAAAGGATATACACGAAGGGGTTTCTGAGAAAAAAGCCAGGAACTGAGGGAAGGGTACCAAAAGTGACTTTTTGTTACAAATCACAAACTGTTTTCCTGCAGAAATGACTGTGGAAACCAATATAATTAAAGCTATTAGAAAATTAGAAAAGAAAGACACATGTGCGATAAAATGAAGGATTTTTCAGTAAAATAGGTGTTGATATAAAATTATTTTATTTAAAATCCACAGAAATGGTATCAAACTTAAGCAACAAACAAAACATTCGATCGTATTGTTTTAAGTTTGAATACACATTACCACACGACATGGAGCTAAGCCTAACAAGTCGGGTATGCGCCTTGATGAAGGCAGTTGATTTTGAATAAAAAACATGTTATATCAAATAAAGGTTTAATTTAATAACGCGTGTTGCCTCCATGGGCATCTACGACAGCTCTAAAACGATAAGGCATAGAGTTTATCAACCGTTCTATAAAATTTTGAAGGATCATCTCAAAATCCTCTTCTATGGCAGTTTTCAACTGGCTGACGAGCCCTAACACGTCTTTTTAGATCGTCCCACATGTGCTCAATCGGGTTCATGTCTGGGCTTCTGGCTGGCCAGTCCATAACTGTGATGTTCCTATCCCGAAGATATTCCCTGACGATGCGGCCGTATGGGCTCTTGCATTATCATGCATAAAACGGAAATTTTGGCCCACATGGTACATGTATGGCATCACGTGAGGTTCTAAGCACTCACGAATATACCTTTCAGCATTTCATGTTGACAGCCGTGGTCCCGTAACAACCTTAAGTTGAGTTTTGCCGCTCGCGGATATACCGCCCCAGACAGTCCATGAGCCACCGCCATAAGCAACCCTCTCTTGAAAGCAGCATTGTGCAAAACGCTGTCCCTTACGTCGGTAGACAATCTTCCTTCCATCATTACCATGTAACACAACTCATCAAACATCAGAAAAGAGTACACGTCTCCAATGCTGCTGCTGAGTTCCGTGG
Organism: Eilema caniola; assembly: GCA_949126895.1. Taxonomy (NCBI): domain Eukaryota; kingdom Metazoa; phylum Arthropoda; class Insecta; order Lepidoptera; family Erebidae; genus Eilema; species Eilema caniola. Next base: position 8,215,263 of record OX421472.1, on the reverse strand, counting down.
TGGTCCGCCGAGTTGGAGCAGATGAAGCGCTCGGTCGCGACCAAGAAGCGCAGAGTCCATTGGGCTTCACAGTCGCGTCGGCAAAGTGTCGTGGATGAGTATGTGGCGGCCAAAGTCCTCTACGAAGCAGAGGTAAAGGCAGCACAAATAGCGTCCTGGAAGTCCTTTTGTGAGCGCCAGACAAAGGAAGGGGTCTGGGAAGGGATTTATCGGGTGATTCGCAGGACAGGCAAATGGGAGGAAGAGCTGCCGCTCTCGCTGAATGGAGTTCCAGTCGGCCAGAGTGACTCCGCGCGCGTGTTAGCGGAGACCTTCTTCCCCAGAGACCATCAGGACAATGAAACCGAGGAGCACCGCAGCATCAGGGCCGAAGCCGAAATCCCGGTAAAGGCTCTGGTGCATGATGACCATGAACCGGCCTTTACCGAGGAGGAGCTTCGGTCAGCGGTGCTCAGTTTCAATCCGAAAAAGGCCCCTGGGGCAGAGGGTTTCACAGCGGATATATGCGCGCGAGCCATTCTGTCCGACATGGAGCTCCATTTATCATTGTTCAACAGGTGCTTCGCACTCGGGTTCTTCCCGAAGGACTGGAAGGAGGCGACCGTGGTAGCGTTCCGCAAACCTGGGAAGTCGGACTACCAGGATCCACGGTCGTACAGACCCATAGGGCTGCTTCCGGTCATGGGGAAAGTGCTCGAGAAGATGGTGGTACGACGACTCGGCCACCATCTGGCGCCGGCACTTTGCCCTCGCCAGTACGGGTTCACCGCACAGCGCAGTACCGAGGACGCCCTCTATGATCTGGTGGGCCACGTACGAGCTGAAATTGGTCAGAAAAAACTCGTTACGATGGTCTCGCTAGACATAGAGGGCGCCTTCGATAGCGCTTGGTGGCCCGCGGTGAAGGTCGCGCTGGCGAGGGCCAAGTGCCCACCGCGACTAGACGCCATATTGCGGAGTTACCTTAGCGAGAGAAGGGTCACGGTACGTTATGGGGGAGGTGAGCACACCAGGGAGTGTAGCAAAGGCTGCGTGCAGGGCTCCATAGGGGGTCCCCTGCTTTGGAATCTCCTCATCGACCCGCTGCTTGCTGGCCTGACCCGGAGAGGCGAGTACTGCCAGGCTTTTGCCGACGACGTAGTACTCGTCTTCTCCGGTGCCACCGCAGCGGAGATCGAACGCCGCGGCAATTCAGCGCTCGAATACGTGCGGGAGTGGGGTGTCATAAATAAGCTGAGGTTTGCACCGCACAAGACAAGTGCAATGGTGCTTACCAATAAGCTTAAGTATGACACCCCACGCCTGAGCATGGGGGGAGTCGCCATTGCCGCGGTGGAGGAGATCAAGATTCTGGGGCTGCTGATAGACAGTAAGTTGACGTTCAACGCCCATGTCAGAAGCGTTTGTGAAAGGGCGTTGAACGTCTACAAGCGTGTATCGGCAGCTGCCAGATCCAGCTGGGGGCTCCACCCGGAGGTGGTCCGTATAATATATACGGCCACCGTGGAGCCCATTATCACGTATGCCGCCGCCGTTTGGGCGCCGTCCACTAACAAGGTCGGAACGCGGAAGAGGTTGGAGGCCGTGCAACGCGGGTTCGCGCAGAAGCTCTGCCGGGCTTACCGGACAGTGTCTCTAAACGCCGCCCTAGCTCTGGCCGGGCTGCTCCCCCTCGACATTCGTATTAGGGAGAATGCTGCCCTGTACGAGTGCCGACGGGGGGCTGAGCTGCCAGAGCTAGCGGATCGGCAAATAGAGACACCGACACCGTTCCGAGACAGGCCCCATCCGGCCGACCATATGAGCCTGCAGTTCCATTGCCTCTCGACCGCTGAAGAGGTCGAGCAGGTAGACAGTGCAGTGCGGTACTATACTGACGGGAGCAAGATTGACGGCAAGGTGGGTGCCGCCATTTCTATATGGAATGGCGACACCGAAACCAAAGCCGTCAAGCTTGCCCTGTCGCCGTACTGCACTGTCTACCAGGCGGAACTGTTGGCCATATGCAAGGCCACGGGGCTTGCAGTTAAGCACCGAGGAGCTTCTGCCATTTTAAGCGACTCTCGCTCGGCCCTCGAGACTGTTGTCAACAGCCATTCCCCGCATCCCCTGGCGATTGAAGCCAGGGCGAACCTGCGTGAAGCATTGACCCATGGCGGAGAAGTCTCTCTGTACTGGGTCAAGGCTCACGCAGGCCTAGCGGGGAATGAGAGGGCCGACGAGCTGGCGAAAGTCGCGGCGCTCCGGTCCAAGGTCCGGCCTGTCTATGACAGGGTGCCGGTCTCATTCGTCAAGCGCATAATCCGTAACGGGGCGCTTGACGAGTGGAACCGGCGCTATCAGTCGGGGACGGTAGCCAGCGGCACCAAGTTGTTCTTCCCTGATGTGTTCACCGCGTACAAGTTTGCCCTGAAAAGGCAGCTCACTTACGAGACCACACAGGTCCTCACGGGGCACGGTGCGTTCGCCTCGTACTTGTACAGATTCAAGTGCAGGGCGAGCCCATCGTGCATCTGTAGTCCGACTGAGGACGAAACGGTCTCACACCTCCTATTTGACTGCCCTGCGAACGGGGTGCATAGGTTCAATTTAGAGCAGAAAATGGGGATTGAAATAAAGGCTGAGGCATTGGGTGAGATATTTAGAGAAGATAAAATGAGGGATCAATTCCTGGAGTACTGCACCCAAATAGTCAAAATATGCATGGAACGGAACAGGGACGGGTGACGTGTTGGACGCCGTATGATAAGCGTTGCGCTGCCAGCATACGGCGGTTCCAGCACGTCACCAACAAATACGTCGTTCGGAGAGGAGTGCAGTACTCCAGGCAGAGTACAGTTTTTTTAATAATAACAATTTTAATTTTGATTTTAATTTAATTATTGTGGATTTTAATTATTTGTTCTGAATTTTAGTGGCATTATATTAATTTTACATTGAATTTTACTGTTTTTAATTATTCCAAATGTGATATTAATTGTAAGTTTTAACTGTATTTTAACATAATTGTATTCTTAACTGTATATTCATCTTGTATTCTAATTTTAATGATGTTCAAATTGTATATTTTAATTTTATTTCCATTTTAATTTTATTTTTACTTTAATTTTATTTTTATTTTAATTTTAATCTAATTGTTTTTAAATTGTATTATAATTGTATTTATATTGTATGTCGACAACATTTTAAATTTATTGTAACTCACTATTTAAGACAAAGACTGTAATCCACAAATTTGTATTTTAAAATAAATAAATCAACCCCAAAAGGGGAACTGTACAATCATTACACAACACAATAGACTAGTATTTAAATGACCTTCATTTTGTGAGGGAAAAAGCAAGAATAGGTCGAAGCTTCGCGGGCCACCCCACTGCGGGTGGACGGTAGGCCCACTAGGCACACAACCTGAATAAAAAAAAAAAAAAAAAAAATGCTGCTGAGTCCAATTTTAAATGGCGTGCGAAAAGAAGATGCACTGTTTGATGGGCTCGCGTTAGTTTGGAGCCATTAGCTGGTTTGTGTGGTACCATATCGCGTTCTTTGAATCTTCTCTGAACAGTTCGAGCGCTCACAGATACTCCGTGGAAGTCGCGAAGTTGGTTTTGTATCTCAATGATGTATCGATACTGCCTTTCAGTTGTGACCCGAGATCGTGCCCTTCCTTGGCGACGAACAAAGCCACCAGTCTCTACGTACCTCCGATAAACATTTCGGACCGCAGATCGACTTAAATTAAGTTGAGCACTTACATTTCTTTGGCTGTATCCGGCCTGGATAAGTCCACAGCTTGGGCGGCGACTTCAGGCGAAGTATCCATAGATTTATTGATAGAACCTCACCTTAATGTTAAGAATAAGTAATGTTTATTGCAAAACCAAAGAGAAAAATCACACTTTCAAGAATTAAATCCAAGTAAACCAAAAAAATCAAGTTTTCTTACTATTCGATTATTTGATATCAACGAACAGAGTCCAAATTGTCTTTTGTTTCTTTAAATTCTGTGTTCGAAATTTAAAAAAAAGACTATTAATTAAAATTATGAATGTGCCTGGTGTAAACTGCATAAAAACTTTTTGCTCGACCTAATATAAATTTTTAGCTAGGACTAAACGAAACTGAAAATGCAAGGTGGGGCAATAGATGTGTCCACAAGTGTATTATTATCATAATAATGTAATTTTCCAACTTTAGTTATAATAATGGAGAGAGATCTTTTTACAATTCATTGGCACTTTTAGGTAAAAAATACAATTGTTTATGATAGAAAGTAATAAAAATTGCAACATATTGTCCTTTTTAATACAAAAATGCCTGTTTGTTATAATCAAACAACGAGGATTATTTAAACAAAAAAAAATCACTTCTATGCAAAAATAACAGTCTGTCATAATAAAAATACTAATCGCTACAAAAATAATGTCATTTGTAAACAGAAGTAACGTTTTGGTTCCACGCATCAGAAAAGTTTTATGCTCCATTGTCATTTATAAACAGAAGTGCCGTTATGTTTACAGCAAAAAAAAAACACATATTTGTAACAAAATGTTATTTTTATTTAGAAGTAACATTAACATTACAAGAAATAAGTGAAAAAATAAGTCATTACTTACCGTAGTGCCACTTCGTTACAAACTCGCGAGGTCACTCCGCGGCTGTTACAACGCTTCTGACCAGAAAAGACGTTATATTTCAAACACATTGACCATTCGCGCCCAATAATATAACGTCCCCCCCCCGCCCTCATACCGATGTTATTCAAGCGATTTTGACCATTTTTGGTATGTAGATAGAGTCGATAATTGCAGTTTTTTCTGTATATTTAACTCGTTTTTACAAAAAGTTGCAGAAGTGACACTTTGTTCCCAAACGTGCGAAATTTTAATTAGTATCCTTGGTTCCCGCGTGGTTCCCGACAGAGTAGACTGCCGCGTGGTTCCCGGCAGAGTAGAATTTGGGCCACCCTTTCTCTTCCCATGTGGTGTCGTACAACGCGACTAAGCGATAGGTCTGATTAACTTTAACATCAGGCAGATATATGTATAGGCCAGATTCAACCTCAGATGCGAGGCTCGAATCAACAATAGCGCCCGGAATACGCCAATAGGCTCACCCCCTATTACGTGGGACCGAATACAGATTGGTGAAATGCGGGTGTTTATTCACCTCTGCCTAACCCTCCGGGGATAAAGGCGTGTATGTATGTATGTTTCCTTTAATATTTAATAGTACATACCATTTTTTTCAATATGATGGAAAAATACTCAAAATATTAGAAACAACAAAAAATACATGGCAACACCAGAACAAGGAAAACACATGAAAACAAACAGGACATAAGCTGAACGCGTGACAGAAGTTCCATACATCGACTTATTTCCAGTAGAGAGAGCCTATTGAATAAAAACGGGCGCATTCAGCTGTGAGTCGATATGTAGGGATGTCTTGTATCACTTCATATCCTGCTTTATTGACGCCAATGTTTACAGTATATCGGGGTCCGTAGGTTTGTGAAAAGAAACGAATGATCGAGTAAGTGATTAAATTGATAGTAACTGACTTCAATGGTTGTATGACAAATCTTAAGAGCAGCCCTGTAGATCTGTTTTATACTCGTACTTTGTCTGCATGTCGTTACAAATTAGTTTTATATAATGCATTATATTTTGAAATCTAGAGAATTCAAACATAAACTGACTAACTTTCTACTTGGGGTCTTCCCCACGAACATTCGCAAATTATACCTCGTCGAAACCTGTGTCTTGAAGAAGGTAATTTTATTTAGAACTTAAAAATAAGTTGTATTGTTGCATGGCAGTTCGCAAAATGAAACACGCAAAAAGCTGTTCACGCAAAAAGATTTAAAAAACCATTTCATGTTTTGTTACTGACAGGTTTCTACGCACTTCATCTATATGGGGAACAGAGACCCATGCAAGTAGCATGGGTCTCCGAGACAAAATCAAATCAAGACCCCCTTAGACGCCCAAGAGTAAGAGTGCAGTACTCTTACTCTTTTTTATATGATACATGAATTCTCTCTATCAAAATTTAATTACCAAAGGTCATTATTTTTTATGTTAATATGTAATATTTTTATCGTTCTTATAATGTTTTTACATACAAACAGTATTGAATTTTAATATTAGGGGTTAAAGTATGAAATTGCCGATTTGTACTGACAAATTGAAATTCGTTTTTTTTTTAATTTAACGTATTTATTTAATCAAAATAATTACCATTATTATTTATACATTGCTGCCATCTAGTAGGAAGGTCATTTATGCCTTTGCGATAGAACTCTGGTGATCTAGATTCGACAAACTGTGTGAAAGCATTTTGTACTGCCTCCTGAGAAGAAAACTTTTTATCACATAGAAAATTGTCCAAATCACGAAAAAAATGGTAGTCTGTTGGAGCAAGGTCTGGCGAATACGGAGGGTGACGGATAGTTTCTAATTGCAGTTCCTGTAGAGTTAAAACGGTTTCTCGTGCTGTATGAGGTCTCGCGTTATCATGGAGCAATAATGGTGAAGATCGATTCATGAGTCGGGGCTGTTTCACTGCTAGTTTTGCTATCATTGTTTGGAGTTCGGCACAGTAGACATCTGCCGTTATTGTTTGACCAGATCGTAGAAAGCTATAGTGAATAACACATATGCTGAGACCACCAAACAGTTACCATTACCTTTTTATTGGTAAGCTTTGCTTTAGGATACTGTTGTGGCGTTTCACTTGGGGTCAGCCATTGCATTTTTCGCTTACGGTTATCGTAAAGAATCCACTTTTCATCACATGTCACAATTCGATCCAATATTCCTTCATTTCTGTATCGATTCAACAAGGCAACACAAGTTTCAACACGCATTTCTTTCTGCAGATCAGTCAAATCATGAGGTACCCATTTTTCACATTTTTTTATTTTATTGATTTGACGCAAATGAGTCAATATTGTTGGTAAGGTAACGTTAAACCATGCAGCTAATTCCTGGGTAGTTTGGCTCGGATCGGCTTCCACCATGTCTTTCAATTCATTGTTATTCACCTGCCTTCCTCACGGCCTTCCTCGTGGTTCGTTCTTCAAATCAAAGTTTCCATCACGAAAGCGTTTAAACCAAAATCGCACGGTGCGTTCATTAGCAGTCCCCTCTCCAAACGCAACATTGATATTGCGAGTTGTTTCTGCCGCGTTAGTTCCGCGTCGGAACTCGTATTCAAAAATCACTCGAATTTTCGAAGTATCCATCTTTCTTGTCTAAGCTGAATAAAAAAAACAACTGAAAGTCGATAATCGAATGTTGCACATTTTTAAATGAAGAACTACATAGGAACCATGTGGAAAAAGTTTCACTCAAAAATCTCAAACCATGAAGGTTCTATGTCAATTAGAAGTACCTATTACAATGAAACGGTAATTTCTTTGTCTCAAGTTCACTATTGGAGCTGATTGAATATTAAATCAGAAGTGTCAATATCTACAGTAATAAAATCTTTCATTCATAAAATAAATATCGCTCGAACGCAATCTGCTGTTTTTATTTTAGCACAGATTGGGATTAAATACTGAATATTTTATATACAGTATTTTTCTATTTCATATTTTTTTGCACAGGTATAAAATATTTCAATACATATCTAATGTTCATTTTATCATTTTAAAGTTATTGGTTTAAAATTGATATTGATTTATAAACAATATATTTTATTCAATGTTTGTAAAATACATTGTGTAGTCAGATTGCGATGGAATATTTTAGAATAGCTTCGCTATTCAATATCACATCGTGCCACCCTCGTCCCGAGCCCTAGGTCTCATCTCTTTACATCGGACAAAGTATTTTCAGGCGTTATCTTTTTTCAGCATAATAGATATACTTTATAAGTAAGTACATCATTGCTTTAGTATTTTTCTTTTTGCTAACATTGCAGATCATTTAGAAAACTAAACCATTTACCATTCCATTCATTATTCACGTCCTTTTTCAAGCCATCCAATCCTCGTTTACCTCATACCTGTTGTACATTCAGTACATAACTCAGCCTGACACATCAATAATAAAAACCTCTCTGAGAGAACCTACGTCACGATGAGGGTTGCCATTTTCTTGTAGACTATTGTGCAAGACCCATAACAAAGCGTATTGGGAAAGAAATACATATTTGAAGAGTCATGCATTTTTGCTCCGCAGTCTTGATTTTTCAGAACTCATAAGGACAAAGTTTAGGATAGCTCAGATTATTAGATACTTAAATAAAAATGCAAATAGGTGACAGTCCTTGAAAAATTTCTTTACCGGTTGCCCATTCGTGCCAATAAAAGGGTGAATACCCTCGCCCCATAAATCAGTTAATCCTCTCCACGTGCCCGAATTATGTAAGCATCACTTCCTCTATTTTGGTCATTATAACTTCAACCATACCACAACGTTCCCTTATCACATTGTTCTCTATCTGGTCCATCAAATTTACTTCTCATTTAACATCAGTTATTTTAATATTGAGATAGTATGAGACTAACAAATTCTCCCTCTCTCTAAAGTCCCACTCTCTCTCAGGGAGGAGAGCGTGAGCACTCTCACCCCCAGGGCCGTCACAAGCTCCCGCCTCGGCGTTTCGAACGCCGGACACTCGGTGAGCGTGTGCAGCCCCGAGTCCACGCGTTGGATGACCCATCAGATGCAGGTACCGCCCGAAGTTACCGTGTCCGGTAATAACCTGCGTCTGACGGTACGAGAGGCCACCGTGTGGCCTCTCTAGCCACTCCCCATGATGGGTCTTACCGCCGCAATGGTCGTGGTGCCCTGCGCGTGGTCGGTCACCATGGCCCTGTGAAGCCGGGATTTCTCGGCCCGAATTTCTTCGGGCTCGGGATCGAATCCCCGTTCTTGCGCCTCCCTTCGGAACCGATACAGTGCCGAAAGGGTCCTCGCTTCCAGGATCCACGGTGGCGATCCGGCCAGGAGACTCGCCGCTTCAAAGGATATCGTGCGGTACCCCCTGAAGGTCCTCTAAGGCCACCGTCCTCTGCGCCGCGTGGAGCAGAGGTAGGAATTCGGCCCCCAGGGTGTCCGCCCATACGGGGCACCCGTATAGGGCCATGGACCGCACGACATCCGCGTAGAGTCTCCTGCAGGAGTCCTCTGGGCCCCTCAAACTGTACGCGACAGTATCCACAAATGTAAATTTGTTTTAATCTGACACAAGTAATACATTATGGAATGCAATAAATGTTTGAGCTTCGATTAATTTCATGCTCGCATTGCCCCACCCGACATTCACTACTATACATAAGTCGTGATGAATAAACTTGAAAATTCAGGTGAAAATTTTTTTGGAAATATAGGTATAGACATTGTATGCGTACGTCAATATATGTATTTCATCACGTTTGTAATAATGAATACAACCTGAACCAACGTAACGTATTAAGTATCATGTAGTTATAATCCGCACGCTGAATGATGATCCGTATGACAGTTCGTTAGCGCTTAACATTGTACTGACGTCCTATCACATCAAATCCTTTAGAGGTCCATTAAAAAGACGAAAAAATCATAATTGTGTACAATTGTAAATTATAAAAATGAATATTAAGAAATTATTACGTAATGTTCGGAAATAATAGAAAAAAACTCAATGCAAATGTACATGGTACGTGCTGCAAAAGTTACGTCGTCAAGCTGTTATCGACTAAGAAGGGACACATCGATAAACAAAATATCGATAATTTGTTGGAAATATAAAACAAATGCTTTGAGTTTGTATTTTATTTATATCAATCTGAATCTGATACAGGGTCAATCGGATCTTCAAAATCTGAGTCTGAACTGCAGCTATCCGTGACGTTTATTATTAACGGTTGGTCAATGATATTGTCGTATTGTACATCTCGATCCCAGTCAGTGTAATCCATAATTGCCAGCTAATTATGAATTCTTTAAAATTCAATTCAAAAAGAATTTTAAACTCTTTAAATTATGCAATTTGAATAAAAATTAAAGTATAGTAAAATAAAATATAATAAGGCTGTTACTTTTTTATCTAGTGTTTTATGTCCATCAATGCGCGTAGTCTTTTTTTCAAAATAAATAAATATTGCTTATTATGTTGAATGACCTGGCTGAATGACATGACATTTGCCTGAAAAAACAGTATTTTATCGAAATTGTTTCGCATAACTAATACAACTGTCAGTTGAAACGTCATAGGGATCATCATTCGGCGTGCGGAGTATAATTCATTATATTTAATTGACGGCAATACAGCAAACCACACAACAGTCAAACGTTGACGTTATCCTATATTTTCAAAGTGTCAGATACTATAATATGACATGGTTCAATTTTCCAATTAAGTAATTTCTGTAGCCTATTCATAATGCAATATTAGTAGGAGAATATACTAGGACTTATGCCAACAAACCACAATAATTTTATCAATTATAAGTTATAACACATTGATAATTTGATTAAATGGGATTATTTCATTTTCAAGTACATAAGTCCATGTCATTTGCTTAAGAGGTTAGCACCATCTGAAATTCTAATGACATCTTTTAAAATCACTTTTTTCTGTTCTGTGTTTTAAAATGGTATAACATAACATGCATAACATAAACTCACGCCTTTATCCCCGAAGGGGTAGGCAGAGGTGCTAGCACCCACATTTCGCCGGTTTATGTTTTGGTCCCAATGTAACAGGTGGCGAGCCTATTGCCATTAACTGGGCACTTATAAACCTGCGATAAATACACACATAACTTCGAAAAGCATCGAAAAGTGATTGGTGTGTGCCATGGAAAACCTGGGATCGAACCCGAGACCTCGTCTCAACAGTCCATTACCCATACCACTAGGCTAAATAAATGGCCAATACTAAACAAGGTAAGGCTTACATTCAAGTAGGACCTAATTTGAATGAGATCATGAAGTACTTTGAAAGGAAAAAGAAAAGATGCGTATTTTGAATATGAATTTAGTCACCATATTAAACTAAATCGAACAGGAATTTTGTAAATTAAAATTGAAAACTACAACTCAATAATGTCTCAGTCTGTCATGGTTTGGAGGTTTGGAGACATTTGGGACGCATACTTATTTTTATTTATTTCAGTTTCAAAATTGATTGGTGACAGTGGTATATGATATATTAGTAAAATGAAAAATATTACAAAACTGTTTAACTCCAATAACGTTGTGCACCGGTTCTACGATATCTGACTTCTCATTTTAAGCTGCACAGACGTATTCATTTCCCGTGTGTGTTGGCGCTTATAGAAGCCTGACTCTTTGAATGCTACCCTTGTATAATTATTTCTTGAAAGTTTTGCTCGCTGAAAAATCTTTATTACGCGCTTGGCTACTAAGATATAGGATCTTAAAACGAATTTTAAAGGAAGGAAGATGTAATTTTATGAGTTTTGAAACGATTTACTACAAAAACTGTTTTCTTTTATAAAACGAGTGTTGAATAAGATGTAAGGTATGAAAATTCCTGAACATAATCATCTTAGCATTGTTCCCGGTTGCATAGAAAATTGACCTCTGAGCTCCGAAATGAAAGCCTCACTTTTACTTCAGAGCCCAGAAGTCAATTTTCCTCTTATTTATTGTCCTTCTTCAGAGCGATTAGTATTTAACCTCCTTAACCCCAAAGTAAATCCTACCTAGAGCGTCGTCTGTCAATCAGCAGGTGCACCATTGTGTAGGTGAATCTAGGTTAGTCCTAAAGGGCTTAGAAGGCCCCATATCGAGGAACTAACTATTAATTAAGTCAAAGGTTTATTTGCCCCCATTGCCACGTGCGGAAATCTACCCAACTTTGCAAAAATGTATTTTGTGCAATGTACAAATCTATAAAAATGTTATTCGAACGCTACATTTAGAACGCTTGTAACTTATTCCGACACTTTCCTTTAGGCGAGTCAGATTGTACTACGGAGCTGTGTAACTTTGAATTGACAAAACGAAAAAAGCACAATGGTCCGAGAGAAAAAGTTGTGTGCCTGAGGCCGGCGGCTAGCTCGACGTATTGTCTAAGCTAGCTTGTTTCGCCTTTTTGCAAAGCTTTAAGCTTTTTACAATGTTTAATCGGGTTGACTGCGCTAGTCCCATATTGATTTGTGTTCTTTGACGTTCATTCGATTGTGAGAATAGGTCGGTTTCTTTGAATGGTTAGCCCTTAGTGCCTTTGGTTTTCGTGTTTGAACGAAACTTTTCATTATTGGTAATTTTGTCTTTTTTGTTACAAGGTCATCAAATAAATAGACATAGACTTCATAATATTTCATAGCTTCTGCGGTTCAATTATTTGTTCGAATAAATGTTTTTTTTACAGAAATTTGTGTAAAAAAAATACAGAAAAAGCTCTTGATAATCATCGTTCATAATTATCGAAAGATGTGTTAGTCTAAGCTCTTCCTTAAATACTTCTGTCCTCGACCCTATCTACACCGTTTTAGGTATATGTGTTATATAGAAGAAATATCCAAAAATAATATTTTTTACTCATCTAATAACAGCATTTTTTGTGCAATATAAATATAACCTCTCTATTAAAGTATTCCAGTGCTTTAGAACGAGCCCCTTTTTTTTGCCATTTATTCCTCACAAAATCTCTCAATGTTTTCCCCTGTTGGTTTTTTCTGTGGAAAATATCAGTCGTTAAGTTACCCCTGTTTTTACGTCGCGACGATTCTTCAAAGCATTGACGAATCTTATCGAAGTCCCGTTGGGCTCGGCGCGCCTTATCGTGACACGGGACGAGCTACTTTGGAAACAATACACGGAGTAAGGAGTGAAGAAGTGATGGATGAGGAGCGTGAGATGGATTGCTTAATATGTAGAGGGTTTGGGGTTTTCTAATCTTTATAGTATTGCATTGACAAGATTTTTTGTTTACTTGTCAGTACTTATGTATAATTGTTGCTTTCAGACTTTTTTTTTACCCTTAATGCAATATTGGGAAATTATTTCCTACTTGACAATACCGCACATTTTCTTTTTTATTTCTTTAATGGTAACTCTAATCAGCACCAACTTCAAGAACAGAATAATCCAATAGATTTTTTAACCTTTCGTTTGGAAAAATATTATACAAAGCCGAACTGTCATAGTATGGTAATGTCAAAAACGCAGTTTGAACTACTTTGAAAAAAAAAACTGTTCTCCGAGAATTCGGAAAGTTTTTCAAGAAAAGAGATCTGTTAGTACATGAACACAACATTCATTGAAACTAGATTTGTTTTCTGAATGCTTTTTATCGTTTTTGCCCTCGTAGCATTGATATTTGTTAGATTTTCATAGGTTTAAATAAATGCGAAATAATTTTATAGAAAACCCACAAAACCTTCCACACAGTTCCATCTTAATAATAATTTTTTTTTTTTTTTTTTTATATTTTCCACAGCAATTAAATTTCAGTTTATATTAAAACATTATTATTTTTACTCTTTATTTCCTCATGTGATTTTGCATGTTTTTGTTTGAATTTTAATAAAAAAAGGTATCAAAATTGAGAATGTTTCAGATAATGGGAAATAATTTCCCACTTAATTATATTTTAATTCGACATACCGGATAGATAATAATATGGAGAAATAATTAATATAAAAAAGGAGGTCGTTTTCGTAATCTACAGAACCCATTTACCTAAAAACCGTGCCCAATTTACAATTTAGTCAAAAACAGTTATTTGTTTGATTAAGGGGTCAATAACATACATTTATAATATTCTCATCACGATGATAAATGAATATGATCTTTTTCGCCCGCAGATAAGATCTAAGATTCGATTTGAAAACTTAGCATAGTAAATGCTTCAAAATTTATTACATCAAATTTATTATATTTATTATATTTAATTTATTATATATTCAAAATTTATTATATTTGCCTCACAAATCAAACATTGACAGTGCCATTGTACTATACTTTCCATATACCTATTGTAATAATTTTATTGTGTGTGCATAAATTTTTAAAATAAAATAAAAAATTGACCTAGACCCAGATTGCGAAAGTTTAATTTTTTAATTTTAATTTCAATGTGTATTATATTACAATACTATTTTCTCAACCCAGGAACCAAGGACTTCAAGCAGATCATATCATATTCCATAATCCGATATATAATATATATTATGTACCAATTAAAATAACGAATGCTGTACTGTGTCGTTACAAAAAATAAAACATAGAACGTTTCGAGTTTTCTTTAACCAACTCACTTAGTAAATTTTAATTGCATTGCACTTGCCTTGGTATTTATAAAAGCGGTAAGGTACAGCAAACAAACTTGGTACAACTTGACTGACGAAATACTTCCTTCTTACAAAAGTTTATAGTGCTCTTATAATAACCGAAGTTATAATAAACCCATGTTCTGTTCATAACGTTCTACAGACTGTATTCTCAGTATTACAATTCTGTATTTATATATTCGCATTATTTTTCAGTTTATGAGAGTCTGAAATCGATTCTAATCACTTAAGTAGAAATGTTTTTGTTTGTTTGATATTGTGTGTGATTTGAGATCGACATGGGCATTGACATGGGCGAGTGTTACATTTTTGTTAATAATAATAAATAATACCAATTTTTAACGAACTCTATATGTATTTGCATTTAGCTCCACTACTAGATCGTTCTTAATAATCTTATATTTATGTTAATCTACTGTCAATCCATGCCTGATTTATTATTTTATGTCACATCACAATTTACTCAAAAGATATCAAATTATTTTTAATATTTACTAAAGTTTTTTTGTAGTCAGCGTCTCAATTCTTGCTTCTTCACTCCATGTATATATCGTTGCTCTCCAGTTTACGCGTCCGTGTCTGACTCGCGTAAAGCTCCAACATGATGATAAGATGGATGAATACATCATTCAGAAGCGTTGCTTTTGTGAACCACTTTTATAGTCCCAGACATTCAACAACATGGGACACAAGAGTCCTAAAATATTTACAATGGAAGAAACTAGGGCTACGATTGAATAAAATTGAGTATTGAAGTAGGTCAGGTAGTGGAACTTGTGCCTGTATCAAGTCGCTTGTAATTTATTAATGTCAGGCGCATTGCGTAATTTCGTTTGCGTAGCTTACTTGTATTTGCGTTTGTGAGAGATGTATTCTATCCATTTATCAGAACAATCATTTTGTGAGATATATCAACTCACATATTACATGTTATTTCATAATTTGTTTGTGAATGAACAACATGATGTAAGTGCCTTTGTAGGTATATCTATACTATTAGTGAGATGTCTTTTTTTCTCGAACTTTCTTGGCAGTATTTATCTACTAAGGGGGTTACCAAGTGATCATGTTAGGTATTATTTTAACTCACTAGATATAATTATTTCATGGTTAGGAATCGTTAAAAACTTTCCACGGAGAGATTGTAATTTAACGCTAAGGTTTCTCTCTGTACATTTTTCGTTTTTAGGGTAGGTACATACAATTTTGAGTATCCTATTTATTTTAATTAGAAATTTGAATATTTAATACCTGGTCTTAATCCTCAATCCATGTCAGTTTCAACCTGTAGTTTCATTTACCAATGATAATACCATATAGCACTTTATCCAACCACTGAATCAAACTCATCATCGAACATATCTGTGAAAATCGTAGTGAAGTTTGCAAATGTAAGACATTTTACTTTTGAATGGTTTACAGTAGTTAAAGTAAATCACGAAGGGTTCGTCGAGTTTCACAGTACATTTACCTACAAGTATAAAGGTGTGATTAGGAGAGCTGAAGCTCTAAATGTAGTTTCTACATTTAGAGCTTCAGCAGTTACTGTTAATCCTGACGTTAATAAACGTTAAATTTTGACTTAAATTAGTTAAGGTATTAGGATTTAGTCAATATTAATAGAATAGATAATGTACCTAGGTATTGGGAAAACAGGCTCAAATATTGTGACATTGATCGAAATAAATATAGATTCAACAATATTGACGCTAACAAAGGAACTTGACGCCTTGTCGAAAGTTTAAACTTGCTGGTACATTTAAACTTTTGAAGAAAAGAAAACAAAAGGTTTTTAAAAAAAATGTTTGAACCTAGAACGATAGACTGTTTCTATCTATATAGGCGCCTATCTGACAAAACTTGGTGAGTACAATTTTATGTTTTCGATTAAAATTGTAAATAACAAATGACATTAAAATAGATACCTTTTAATAGAATAATAAACGTGTTCGTACAGGTTGCCTGCCGTCTTAACTCTTCTTTTGTAATAACCACACTCTTTGGCATCAGTCTTCTAATTCAGATAATCTTAAAGATGTAATGAACATTTCCCATGTAAGTCTAAGTATTAGGTATAAGTCTCTTTCTTTCTTCAAGTTACGCCTTATTCTAATCACATTCTTCTTTTTTCGTGAACGAAACATTCGTCTATAACGTATAAGTAATTAAAATGTAATACCAAGCCTACTGCACCGTAATACCAAGCCTATCAATCTATCCCTGTACCTACCAAAAACTTCTGTAATAGGCGAATGTACATACAACACGGCTTTTGACATATATAAATATCGTAAAGAAAGTACAATATTCCCGAGTAAAGATCGATATTGCCACATTTAGTGCATTAGAAATTAGCGTACTGACCACATTTAAAACCACATGATAATTAAAGCAACCACAACTTTGCAGTGATGCAGTAAGTATCACGTTGGAGAAGACTAACAAAGTAAATTCACTTTAATAAAAATATAAATAGAAAACTTTTGAATGAATGAATGAATGAAAAACTCTTTATCGTATGGTACACAAAGAAAGAAAGAACACATTACAATATAGTGGTAGGTACAGTTTTGTAGCATACAATTGGCGGCCTTATCGCGCAGGGCAATCTCTTCCAGGCAACCATGGGATGGAGTTCAAAGAGAATAAATAAACACTAAATTTTAAGTCGATCTAGAGACAAAAGAAGGGGGCAGTTTCCTAATAATTATTTTTGAATTTGTGGTCCATACTAGATATATTATTATATACAGGTAATAGATATTATAATACTATATAAACATGTCTTATTATATTTAATATATAATACATAGCTAGTGAAACAGTACCTATCATCAGGTACATGAAATAAATATAGGTACTTAGATAAAATACTAAAAACAGTAAAGATATGATAAAATAAATAATAGAGATAGAAGATCGAAGGACAGTGACTATCGCTCTTGCAAATAGTAGGCAATAACCATTTTTTGAAGACCTCTTTTCTTAAAGAATCGTTGTCATTATGTCTATGCAAAGCTCGAGTTTAGTAAATGTAGTAGATAGTTTAGATACCCTACAATAATAGTTCTCAAATATTTTAAAGATTTCTGTATTTAATTTGAAAAAAGAAACGATAATAATTCAGTTTGATAGCTGATATTAATTATTCATAGCATTAGCATAAGTTAATAAAATATTTAATAAAGTATTATAAATTAATGAGATGCCCAATCTTATGTAGATTGGCTCTCTTTCATCTTATTTTCACTAAATCAACATTATGAATGCCAAAATTAGTTTATGTAAAATATCAATATCTTACATAAACTATATAGGCATCTATCTATCAATACATAAGCAACAAAGGTAGACTTGAAGTGTATGTTCTAAAGTTTACGATTCTCAGGTAGGTGAATACAAACAAGTTGACTTTTATCGCTCCATATATCCCAAGCTATGTAAAATGGACAAGTCTATTTTACAACGAGGGTTGTACTCATGTTTATTTGATACTTAGAATGTCGTAAAATGTACATGTTGATTTGTTTGTTGAGTTTGATGGGTATCTACTAAACATTAATTTTAATTACCACTACTGTCATTTCTATAGTCCTTACCTAGCAAACAATGATGTTGAGAATTGAATGGAAGGATAATTATGTTTTGGTGATTACTTGTGAAATGTGTCAAGTGCTGTTCCTTCGGGCCCACATTGTATAATTATTTGAATTGGTTACAAACATGTAGTTGTGTTGTATATCTTTATGTTTAATGAAGAGAATTTGTTTTTATTATCATGAAGGTAGGTATCTTCTTCGTCTCAAAATGATTTAAAGTTAGAATCTATTGATATAAATAACGTGAAACAGTACTTAGTACTAGATAACTCTCTCCGCACGGTTATCTTTACTGTTATGGCAATACACAAAAAGCCATACATTTATACTTATTTGTGCATTGATATCAATAAAGACACAGGCGCTTTAAAACAGACAGCAAAATGTTGAATAGCATTTAATTTCATGGTTAACGTTAATTTAATGGAATCAATGATAATAATGGTAAGAGACGTTTTATCAACAACTATTTAACCAAACTATTTAAGTACCTAGTTAGTTGGTTTGATTGGTAAATTAGTAATTGATAAAATATGATTGCTTATTTAATGTAGCATAAAGCCGGTCAAGCTTCGAGGCCTTAAGATGTTACAGAACTGAGTATGTGGTATGAATTTCAACTGGATACCTCCAGGCATTCCTGAGAAAAAGGTCTAGACATACAGACAGATGGACAACGAAGTGATCCTATAAGAGTTTCATTTTTTTATTTTTGAGGTACGGAACCCTAAAAAGAATGAACTATTAAACCTATTGTCATGAATATAAGATAGGTACATTATATTCTTATAATGTACCTATCTATTGCCCGCAGCTCCGCATCTCTTCTGTTATCGCAGATCAGGGATATGAAAAGTTGAATTCATTTGTTACACAAAATGTGATAAATGAAGAACCGCTCGACCCATTTTGTGCAAACTTCACATAAACCATCTACTAAATAGTCCGAACAAAGTTTAACATTTGGTTTGGATAGGTGAGCCCGTTCTTGAGCTATAAAATGGCAATGAAAAGATGCATTGATTTTTATATATATAAAATATAAATTTCGTAAAATCTGTTAGTGTCATTGAATTCCCCTATCGCCCGCCAACGGATAAGACGATGTTAGATGAACGACTCGGTGTCGCACGACACCACTGCGAATAACATAAAAAAGTCATAAAAGTAAATCCAAGAAACCTGTCACGATGTATCTATACTTCTCTCTATAAAATCATTACGTACATATAGAAACACTTACTGCCACCTATTATAAAAAAAATATTTATTGGTTCTGAATACCTGATCTCGAAACTATGTGAAATGAACTGTAAATTGCCTGTGAAAAGAAATGTAACTGACATTATAGAGTATTTTGATACAGTTGTCTAAGAAATGCAAGCTCCGCTACCTAATAGAAAACATAAGGTAACCATGAATAATAACTTTATTTGAAATAATAAATTAAAAGTGCGATGGTATACTGTGGTATATCTAAAGTCCTAAGAAAAAGGTTCTTTAATAGTAATTCCCTTTTATTTGATACATAGCGCTTGGACACGCAAGGCGCGTACGTCACTGTCCCACATTGACATTTTATAGACAGCGCGACTGTGTTTTGCTCCCTTTATAGTGTAGGCATGAGGTATTTTCAGCTTTTGTAGTTTTGTGCTACCTGTCGCAATAAATTTGTGTGTGTTTGATTAGATATGTCAGGTTTCGCTCTGTCATATCTCTGCTTGATGCTAGTGGTAGAACCGCGAATAAACTGCATTCAGTGTGAGTGTGGGAATAAATATCAAGTTCTGACCTCTTGTACAAGTTGAGATTTACCGAAAAAGCTACTGTTTCTAAATTTTCAACAATAAAAAAACAATTCAATTGCGAAATAAATACGAAAAACAATACCAAAAGTAATAAAAAAATAATACATGGAATAAAGAGGAAGTCAGTTGATGCAAGAATATTAATTGAAACAAAAAAATAATAATAATAAGTCGATAAAACGAAAGAAATATCCTTTTTGAATATGTTGTAATTTAAGTATATCAATTATTTTACAAACGACTAATAATATTTAAGTAAAGCTATTTAAGTAAATCCATGTGAATCTCTAATATATTACTTAGCCGATTACTAAAAGGCTCAATAAGCTTCAATCAGCAAGCAAGTTTCACAATACAATATTACAAAGAAAATACATACTGAAACAGAAACAAGAATATCTAACAATATCCCAGACGCCAGAAACAAAGACTGTAATAAAAATAACCAAGTGACGTCTAGTTAAATATGTACACATCTAGACACGTAGCGTTGAGCAGGATATAACTCCAGGAAGGTAACGACTGAATTCCAAGTAACTTTGTACTCTGTAATAGTTTGGTAAGCCGATGTGCAGATGATTTTTTTCAGTGAGAATCTGAAAATGTTTTTTTATTTCCCAATTTGTTTTGACATTTTTTTTGCAAAAGAATGGCAGTGTTAAAATTTTAGTTTTATACGGCTTCACTTGGCTTTTTCACAATTGTAAAGTTTCGATGTGAAGTTATTTTTATAGTTTTAAACTTCAACTTTGTGTTTTCAAAAGTAATTAAAAACTTTTTCCTCCATTCAGAGATCGTTGAAGTATTTATTCTTTGTATTGCAATTTATTCTATAATGTTTTTAAAGCAGTTAGAGATGTTTAACTTTTTTAGGGTAATAGCTGTTTAGTTAGTTAGTTAGTTGCAATAGCTTTTTCTTTAGAAATAATTCAGTTCCTATTCTGGCTATTTGCTTTTCACAATTTATATTAACAAGCATAAGCCAGCACTGTAAAATGGTCTAAAATTCATTTTTAAAATGTGACCAGCGTACTCAACGGCCAAGTTATTGCAATATCACTCGTTTGTTTAATATAATATATGTTCAAATCCAGGATGTGCTCTCGACGGTGACTTTCTTAGTTTAAGGCTCAGAACGTGAAGTGTGTGTCTCAATTCGTTTTTAGTTCTCGTAATTAATCCTGAATATAACTAAATATATCGATAATATTGGGAATAATAATTAGAGCTTGCTTTAAATTACACGTAATCAGATGCAAAATCCGTAACACTTGCGATCAAGATTAAACGTTACATATTTTTAAAACATTCATCATTCAATATACCCATGTTTGTTTTCGTTAATAACGATGGTTCGTAAAGTAAACAACTAAAAGCAATGAAACGTAAATGTAAACACAACTATCAAAAAGAAAAAATCTATTCATCGATTCAAAAGCCAAAAACAAACTTTAGCGGAACCCTCACAGGAGCTTTTGTGAATAAAATTCGCAGACAAGGTAAGCAAAGCTCTAAACCTGAAAGGTGAATTGCGCTGAGAAAGCGGAACCGGACCGAGAGCTCCAGGTCGAAAGTAAGTCGGGCATTAAGGCTTTGCAGACCTTAGTCTTGGCCAGTAGTTGCTTTGTGAGAACCGTATTGTACCGCATAGTACTGTAATGCTTCAACAAGGTTCAGGATTAATAATGGTTCAATAGGTTTACTACAATCGGATGAAGTAGTTGGATAGGAATTAGCGTCGCTTATTCTTTTTGTTGTACAAATTCTAATTTCATGCTTGAAAAATGTTATTGTAACTACCTACAGATATGTGTGTATAGAGATTTTAGAGTTTAAATTAGGTTCGTTTATTTAGTTTGTTTATTATTAATATATCAGCAGAGTTATCAATTTGCAATATCAATGAAGTCATATTTGAATAAGAAAACAAATAAGTATAATATACTCTAGTTTAATATAACGAATTCTTGGAACTTAATAGAAAGCGCTTGTAGCGACTTTTTGCTCTTCATAAATAAAACTGATGCAGTATTTTCTAGGAAATTCCCACGTAACTGAAAGCTTTTCTTTAAAAAAAGCAAGTTTATTATATACGTTGAAGTAGTAGTAGATCTTATGAAATTAAATTCTTTTAGTTGCAAGGAAATTTCACCGCCAATCATCAACCAGTCTCGATAAAATTTCAAATATAAATCACATAACACGTGCTGTTTTCGAGAAAAGTTGAAACAAGAAAAAACTTGGTGGCTTAAGTTTTACCACGTTATATATACATAAATTCCATGATCTGAATATTAGGTCCTTAAATATGAAATTACCGAAATTTTCTTATAGATTCATGAGTTCGATATTTCTGTAATAAGTAGCTATTTCCATGATTTATACTTTGAAGAAAATTGATTTCAAGATTTTAAAACTCTGTATTAAATTTTGTTTTTATTGGCCGCTTGATAAATTAAATTCGATCTACAAAAATAGTACTTCCTAAATGCTATCCATTTTGATGATTAATTTCGTATTACTTTTTTACAGCTGTCACTTTTTAAAAAAGTAATATAAGTTGCTGTTAGCTTAATGTTGTCTCATTCATACACAAAAAAAACATAAAATTTGGATTTGTCATTCCTAAAAAAATGCAAAAATGTTAATTCTGCAAATTGGGTTTCCTCCAATTTCTTCAATAAAAAGAAAATTTCATGTGTAATGACCTATTACATTGACGGTTTATAGAACAATAGTGTTGTTTCTTGCATTGAGTTGTATAATCAAGGTTTTTTTCTTGTTTTTATACCACTGAGGTACCAGACAAGCACATGGCCCACCTGATAGAAAGTGGTTACCGTGGCCTATGTAGGTACGCGTGCAACAGGCTCTGTTTACTACTGTTTTAAATAGGAAACTCGTCTTACGTTATCTGCTATTATGAAGCTGTTTCAGAAAAAAAAGATTATGAAATGTATGGCACTTGTAATTTATTATTTATGGGTTTTACTAGCTTTCCCCGCGGCTCCGCCCGTGTGGATGTCGGTTATCGCTTAGTGTTGAGACACTATTGAGCATTATCTCTACTCGCCCATCCACTCTATTCTCTTTTCATCTATCTAGGTGACTCTCTTCACTCGCCTATCTACTCACATCTCTCTTCGAATCTCTACTCAACGGTGTGGATGTCGTTGTGTGGATGTAGTGTTGAGACACTATTGAGCATTAAATTCGACTCTCTACTCGACTTTCTACTCGCCTCTATACTTGAATTTATACTCGACTCTCTACTGACTTCTCTGCTCCTCTCTCTACTCGACCCTGTACTCTCCTCTATACTCGCCTTTCCATTGGCCTCTGTACTCGCATCTCTACTCGCCCATCCACTCTATTCTCTTTTCGTCTATCTAGGTGACTCTCTTCAGTCGCCTATCCACTCACAGCTCTCCTCGAATCTCTACTCAACTCTCTTTTCGATGTCTACTCGCCTCTACATTCGTCTCTCCACTCGCCTCACTATTCGCCTCTCCACTCGATTGTCTACTGCATTCTATATGATTCTATACTCACCACTCCACTGGCTTCTTTAGTCGCATTTTTACTCGCCCCTGTAGTCGACTCTACTTGAATTTCTATTTAAACCTCTACACGCCTATCCACTCGCCCCTATAATGTTATCTACTCGCCTCTTGAATCGCTTCTATATTTGGCTCGGTACTCGACTATGCCCGTTCCGAAGCTCTAATCCACCGTTGTTCCGAATTTCATGAGTATATCTTCCAAAAAAAACTTATTTCTGTTTATCCCCTATTCACCCCCTCTTTTGCGCGATTGAAAAATGACATACTTTAATCCCCTAACCCTACCTCCCTTTTTCACGATAAAAGGTAGCCTATGAGCTCATATGAGCTAGGGAACGGACATAGGCTGAGATGAATATTCATCTCGGTGCCAAATTTCATCGGGATATCTTCAAAAATCACAATCTTTAATCCCTTATTCCGCCCTCCCCTTAAACGTTCGTTCCCAAGCTTTAATCTATCTCTGCACCAAATTTCATCAGGATACCGTCAAATATGACAAATCTTCATCCCAAAGCCATATTCCCCCCTTCTACCCCCTTTTATGCGATCAAAGGCCATAAGCTACTATGTCCGTTCTCAAGCTTTAACCTATCTCTGTACCAAATTTCGCAAATAATGACATTCTTAGCCCCACTCCCCCCTTCAACCCCCCTTTCTTCACTCCAACGACCCGACGGCATTCCAGGCCGCACGTGGATACTAGCTCTAGTGGAAGACGGTCTCGAACCCTGACTTAGAGGGTTCTTCAGCGCATGCTTGGAGCGGAGCCAGTTTCCGAAGATGTGGAGGACGGGGAAACTGGTCCTCATCCGCAAGATGGGACGCCCGGCGGACGAGCCGTCCGGGTACCGGCACATAGTGCTGCTTGACGAGGTGGGCAAGCTCTTTGAAAGAGTTGTCAAGCGCCTCGTCGAGCCTCTCTCGAGAGTGGTGCCGGACCTGGCGAACACCCGGTTTGGGTTCCGCCGGTGGTCATCCACTGTGGAAGCCATCATTCTTGCGGAGGATCCGGTCGCTCGGGGTGAGGTGATGTTGGCGGTGTCCTTGAACATCTCCAACGCTTTTAACACCTTGCCCTGGAGTTGCATTAGAGAGGTGCTCGTGTACCACGATGTGCCTCTCTACCTCCGCCGCATAGTCGGGGCGTACCTGACGGGGGAGCCTTCGTCTACCCAAGTTCGACTGGAGTCGGTAGGCGTGAGATGTCGTGCGGCGTTCCACAGGGATCGGTCCTGGACGGTGAGCGGGGCTACGCACCGCGAGGCGACCCTGAGGGCCACGACCGCGGTTGCCCAAGTCGTGGAACGGATCCGGCGGCTGGTTCTCGAGGTGGCTCTGCACAAGTCCGAGGCCATGTTCTTTCATGGCCCTCGGCGCAGGCCAGACCCAGGAGTCAGCCTTGCAGTGGGAGGCACTCCCATCGACATCAAGTCCCGGTTGAAATACCTGGGGCTCGTGCTTGATAGTTAGTGGGACTTCGGACAGCATTTCCGAAGTCTGTGCCCCAAGTTGGTGACAACGGCGAATGCCTTTGGCCGGCTGTTGCCCAACTTGAGGGGCCCAGAGGACTCCTGCAGGAGACTCTACGCGGGTTTCGTGCGGTCCATGGCCCTATACGGGCGCCCCGTATGGGCGGACACCCTGGGGGCTAGATACTGGGGGCGAGTCGGGGACCGCGTGGTTCCCCTTCTCGAGGAGGGCCAGACCGGGAGCAATGGCCCTGGGTCAGCCGGGGTGCGAGGTATATGTCGCGAAACATATACCTTATGTCGGTTCGAGTCCCCTTCAGCTCCGGAGGGGGAGGGGGGTATACGTCGGGATTTCCGTACGTAAAAAAACCACTATTTTTCCGTGAATACACCTCTTTTTAACCCCTTGGAGATTTACGGGCGTGAGTATGTAATTTTTTATCTTATATCGGGATGGTGCCCCGTCTTACGAGGCCTAAGCATTAACGCTAGTGCTATTATCTATTCTGTGACATTAGCCAACCAGTTTATTAAATTTTACGGTACAATATTATTCAGGCCATTACTTGAATGGCGCCTTTTAGTTTAGCCTAGGCAGTTAATTGAACGGCTGATTAAGCTAGTTGGCGGCGACATATCCACACAAATTGACGGTCTATATAATTTCTAAACATTATATATTATGTAAACTTTATAATGGTTAGTAACTTTGGTACTTTTTGGGATAATCTCGCTACTATTTTGCTGTCAAACATCAAAGGGTGACCTAATGGTAAATCTACCCATTTTAATATTAATTTGCTTTACATTACTATTACTGTGAAGTTTTCGGTTTTGAATAATGCCGAATTATTATTTCACTCGTTGATCTGATTTATTCATCAATTGGCTTGCGTAAATAGATACCCTAAACTTACCAGAATAATTTAAAACCAGATGTACTTTATTAAAATATAATAGCTAATCCCTGGTGTACCTAAGGCTTGCACTTTACACTTACACAACCTGGGGCCTAAGCCACGGGAAACCCCAGGATTCAATTAGGATTAGCGGTGAGATGATGAAGTGTTGGGAATGGGTTTAGGAGTAATTGAAGTGCCTTGATACCTTAGTTCCAATTCTGTGATTGATTTAATTGATCTTAGAATCGCTCAGGCTAAATTAATCGTTAGAATTATGGCACAAATTACTGAAAACGTAAACCTTTCGATTTTATTGAATTTTGATTTTGGCTTTGCAGTACCTAGATTGAATATTGAGATTGATTTTACTTTAATAGAATGCGCCAAATAGAAAATGTTAAAATGTTACAACACTAAACTTACACACTTTTTTTTTTTACGTGCGGGAAATCCCCACGGATACCCACCCCTCCGGATTCGGAGGGGGAGGTTATGTCGGACTCGAACCGACTAAACCGCACGCCGTCTCTAGGCATATCCCTCGCACCCCGGCTGACCCAGGGCCATCCCTCTCGGTCTGGCCCTCCTCGGGAAGGGGGGAACCACGCGGTCCCCGACTCAACCCCGGTGTGGGGAGGCGCGCATCGTCCTACGATGCGCGCCGCCGCCGTGGCCTGCTTCTGCTAGGGTGACGGGCAGCTCCACCCGTCACCCTCAGGCCCGCGCTCATGGGGAGCGGAGGTCAGTTTGCGCCCTCCGACGTCCGAGCCGCCTTCGGGCGTGTGCAGCGATGTCAGCGAGCCTTTCTCGCTCATCGCGCCGCGCCCACTCTGCTGTCTCCTTCGCGAGCATGACCTGCTCGCAGAAGGAGGCGCTGGCCGCCCACGCATCCGCGCAGCGGACCATCGCCGCGAGCAGGGTGGAGAGCGTGAGCACTCTCACCCCCAGGGCCGCCACAAGCTCCCGCCTCGGCGTCTCGAACGCCGGGCACTCGGTGAGCGTGTGCAGCCCCGAATCCACGCTCGCGTCGCAGTGATGGCACTCGGGCGTTGGCTCTATACCCATCAGATGCAGATACCGCCCGAAGCTACCGTGCCCGGTGATAATCTGCGTCTGACGGTACGAAAGGCTACCGTGTGGCCTCTCTAGCCACTCCCCCATGATGGGCCTTACCGCCGCAATGACGGCGTGCCCTGCGCGTGGTTGCCCAAGTCGTCGCTCCCACTCGGCCACCATGACCTGTTGGAGCCGGGATTTCTCGGCCCGAATATCCTCGGGCTCGGGATCGAATTCCCGCTCCCGCGCCTCCTTTCGTAATTTATATAGTGCCGAAAGGGCCCTCGCTTCCAGGATCCACGGTGGCGATCCGGCCAGGAGACTCGCCGCTTCGAAGGATATCGCGCGGTATCCCCTGATGGCCCTGGAGGCCATCGTGCTCTGCGCCGTACGGAGCAGAGGCAGGAATCTGGCCTTCAGGGTGTCCGCCCACACGGGGCACCCGGCGGAACCCAAATTGGGTGTTCGCCAGGTCCGGCCCCACTCTAGAGAGATGCTCGACGAGGCGCTTGGCAATAACTCTTTCGAAGAGTTTGCCCACCTCGTCGAGCAGCACTATGGGCCGGTACCCGGACGGCTCGTCCGCCGGGCGTCCCTTCTTGCAGATGAGGACCAATTTCCCCATCTTCCACAATTTCCCCGTCCTCCACAACACAACAATAAACTTACCGAGCTAAAATAATAAGGCAAGATTGTTCAAAAAAAATAAATACGAAAGGGTAACCTATATTTAAAAAGTCTAAAATGTTTTATTATTTTAATATAATTTGATAACGAAATAGCTTTAATAGCGGTCCTTTTTTTTATGTAGAACACGTCAATTTGACTTCACCTCGCCTGATAGTAAACTGAAGGCAAAGTCTCAGGAAAGAGGGTCACCATTACATGCACGTACCATGTTAACAATGGTGGTACTCAGCTTGACGGCCTCATTAGATGCTTTTTCACGCCCCGCTTAAGGGAACCGGGACTGTAGGAAGAAGGAAACGCGTGAGCTGGCAAACAGTCCAGGTCTTAATGGTGTCACACAGAAAGGAGGCAGGAGGTTCTTTAATTATAAAATGTGAATGCTATAAAATATATTTTTCTAAATTGTTGACCTAACGCAGTCAGAGGATAAATTATTGGAAGCAGCGCTCTCCATGGACAGTGAAGATTAAGAAGCAATTAAATTACAAAAAAATGTTCATAATTTAATAAAGGCACCAATATATGCTTTTGTTGAAACAATAGGTAGTCAAATGTAATGTAATAATACAACAGCGTTAACTTGTGACTAAACATTATTATCTGATCTAAGGCATAACGGGTCACAATCATTAACGCAATCTGACCGCTGACCGCCATTGGCAGTGTCATGCTATTAACATATCACTACGAGGGAATGTTGTTATACACCCTATAATAGTTCCACTCCTCTTTTTTCTGACTGTGATCACGGTCAGATAGACGATCGTTTATAAGACGTCGTGGTAGTGATGCAGAATCCGATGCAGTGATCAAGAATTATTTAAACAACGAAGTGACCAGCAAATGACATGCTTATGTTGCTGAACTTTAGACTTAACGTGATGACCTAATTTTCTGACTAAATAATTCAATGTATATAGCAACTGTATCATTCATAAAGAGTCTATTGGCAACAAAAAATTTAAGATAGTAAGTCTCAGAAGTCGTAAATTATTCTGCAAACAAAATTGATTAGTTTTGTCTTATGTGTCTACGGCAGTTACCTATTGATTCTAGCACAGAATAGATAATAGTAAGTAAGAGTGTCAGCACGAGACCAATAGTGCTATATTTTATATAAAATCGTTTTCAAATGTTAGTAAGTGTAGACGCGCCGGTAGCTTAGAGGTTAAGAAGTCGGCCTTACGATCGAGAGGCCCCGGGTTCGAATCCTGGCCATTGCACTACGGACGTGAACCCACTTCTAGCACAAGCAATTTAGCTTAGTTGGAGGGGTTAGAGGGAATATTAGTAATTTCGATAATTTCGGTTGCAAATATTGTGTTTTAGAAACTCACCAAGATTATTGCTATTATACGGCAGTCTCTTCTATAAAAGCCGTAAAAACCACACCAAAAAGAAAAAAAATCTTAGATTCTGTAATATTATATGGTTCTGTTCAAGCTTTAGGTACGCTTTTGGAAAATATATGATTCTATTTATTCTGTTTATGTTACTTAAAGGAAACCTTCCCGTCATAGAACGCAAATCTGACTATCGACAATAATATTTATAAATGCCTCCTACATAAGGATGAATCCTTAATAAACAGCCATATTACACAAAAAAATATTTTATGCTTTGACGTCCTTTCAAGCCACTGGTGCGTAAAGAACTACGCACGTTATCGGCATCGATAAGAATCAGGCTTTTATTGTCGAATCAGAATAGGTCTTAACACTGTCGCAATAAAATATAAAATTTCAACGTTTTTCATCGAAGCGACAAAACAAAGGCAGCGGAATAATTGATAATCATTTGAATTTCAATTTTATGGCGACAACTATAAGATCTATTCTGTATTTGAATATTAGTCTGGAATAATACGTAGGCTAGTTTTTGTCTCACGAATTTTTTTTACTTCTTGTTTTTTTTGGTTCGCAAATGATGCATAAACTACTTATTGATTTTGAAACTGTTTTTATTAGAAAGTTCTTCACCAGATTTAAAAACTGTGAAATGTTTAATTGTAATTGGTTAGGATATAGCCGTAAATAGAATCATCGATTCTATTTTTGAATAGAACTAACATTCATGTAGGTCGAGCCGGGGGCATCAGCTGGTACTGATTAATTAAAATATTTCAAAGTTGAAGATCCAGAACATAGAAAACTAATGTAACTTTTACAAAGTCTGTTCAATGCCTAACCTGTTTATGTTAAAGCCTATGCTAAAAGAATGTGTTACAATAATTCGAAAAGTTCCGAGCCACTAAGCAATGATTACTTCTACCTTATTTAGAATTCACTTCTATTTCAGGTCTTCAAATAAAAGAAGCCTTCCCATACGTTATTCATCATCTGAACTACTGAATACATTTACTTCAGTACACAAGTGGTTATGTTGGAATATATTGGCAAATAATATGTGAATTGTTTTGTTTAACACCTTTTTGAAATTTGTTGCGTAGACTGGGTTTTCACAATAGTTACAGACCAACTTAAATATGAAATAAAAAAAAATTATAAGGTTCAGTCATTATCAGCCTTCTCTGAATTTTTCAGTTGCATCGTGTAGTGTGAACTGCCGTGTTCGCACTTCTTAGTCAAACCTATTTAGTTACCTGACCACCACACGTCAGCGGTATAAAAATTAATCACATAATTATAATTTAAACTAAGGGAATAGGAAAAAACAATCGATGGAAGACAGTTCGGGTCAGTTGGTGAACGAGGGATCTGAGAGAGTTCTTCAAGAGGAAGATTGAAGATGTTATAAAGTGTATCAGGCTCAATCATTGAGCAGATTCCGCGACCCTCTCTTTTGCTACAGTATAATTAATGAAACCTCGCGTAAGCCTCATAAAACTCGTTTAGTAGTTATTTAATTACGAATAAATATATTAAAATTACAGCACCTTGTTTTATTATTTAAATATCTCAAGAAGCTGTGCAGTTAGTGGCCCCGAACTCCACAGTAACTAGATATAGCTATACTGAATTTGTATTATGTGTACTATATAAGTTAACACAAATTGTAAATCATGATGCATTAAACAGTCAACTTTCATATAAGTGTTTACTTTAATTTTACTGACGTTGTCCCGACTTCAACTATCGATTAGAAGACCGTTGGATGCAAGGGCATCCACGCAGTATCTCCATGCATGACGTTTTTTTTCTGGCAAGAACACTTTTAGTGCTTTCGACTTCAAAGACGCCAGTTATCCTTTATTATTAAGCGGGTCTACCAAAAAATTCGCAGAATATACATTTCAGTAAGATAGTAGGACCGTCTTAATCCGGTCTTAGTCACAAAAAATATGAATAAGTTATGTAACAATTTTATTTTTGCTATGGACTCCGAATAAGATGTCATTAATTCAGCTGAAAAGCTAAAAAATCCTTAAAGCCAAAGGATTCGAGTGAGCTCGACGCCTCCCGTTCATATATTATTCAGTCTGCGTCCTGAGAGCGTAAATGAAAAAGTTTTTGTATTCAATGATTATTCGAACACCGCCAAAATACTGGTAAACCCGAAAGTTTTCGAATCGAACCAAAATTACGAGTCGGAGTCCCGACGAGTCACTGCTTAGTTAAATATTCAAGGGGCGTCTGTCACTGCGTATGAAGATTAAGCAATGGCATAAAATGTAAATAGCTATGGATGTTACCGTATTTAGGAAGAAGGATATTAGATCCTTCGGTTTCAAATTTGGCATAAGAGAACACTTGCGTTTATATTCATGTCAATGTTAGTAAAAGATACAACGATTTTTTATAGGATTGTGTAATAGTAGTTTATGCAACTGTCATATAAGAAGGGGTATTAAAACACGAGAGTCTGTTGTTGGTTGACTCGAGTGTTTTAATACCTATGTTATATGCAGTTTCATATACAACTTTATCTTCACTCATAATTCTTAGTATATTTTGTCGTAATTTTTTTCTAACTTTTCTGGCATTTGACTTTCAGTTAACGCCGGTGCCGCGTCTAGAATATCTGGCGGAGTGAAATTTCGCCGTCACTACTTTCTTCTCCAATTATAGTTTAATCACTTACAGGATTTTTGGAAACCAGAATAAAAATACGATCGGCAAAAAAAATTATGGGAAGCGCGGGAAATTAAGTTCGAACTACGCATGCGTGCGCCTTTTTTTTCATATTCAGCCTAAAACCATAAACTACTTTATTGAATAAAAAAATAATAAGTTTAATTTTTAATTTTATAAATTGCGTATGTGCGTATGTATCTTTGAATTCATAATTCGAATTTTTCGATTTGAGTGTAGATAAAGATATTTTCATTGCAGTTGTACGAGGGGCATGCCAAAAGAAGTTAGATACTCTTTACTCATTAATTTATCACTGGCAAATTAGAAATCTACGCATAGGCTGGCGGGAATTTTGAATATCCAATATTCATTGATTCAAGTTGCTTTTTTTTTAAATGATTTTTTTCTGAGAGAATCTGGCGGGATTATTTTCGTAACAATGGAGCTCATTCAAAGAAATTTTCAGACTATGATTTAGTAGGTCTATAAAAATGTTTCAGGCCTCAAGAGTGTTTCAAACTTTTGGTTACTATTTTTGGGGGATCTGCTTGTTCACACGCAACAGTTTTCTTTTGGTTTGCTAAATTTAGAAGAGGACGCGAAAGCTTTGAAGATGAGTCGAAGACTGGTCGGCCGCTAACAATGGTCACTCAAGAAAATGTTGGAGCAGTCGAAAAACTTGTTGTTGCAAATTAGCGAATCACTTATATAGAGTTCGAGGGAGAAGTAAGCATCGAATCAGTAGCAATGCAGACTATCATACACGACCATCTCTGTCTGCGTAAGCATTGTTCGAGATAAACACAGAAAAAAAAGTTTACGCGTGGATTGGTGTAAATTTATGATCATTAATAAATTCTATGGCGGCCAGAAAAAAAAACGTTTATGATCTACTGACTGGTGATGAAATATGGGTTTATAACTACGATCCCAAAACAAAGCGACAGTCGACAGTAGGTATGTTACTTTGATGATTAGTCAAAACCCACGAAATTTCACCGTACACGTAGTATGCAGAACAATGCAGAAGCAAATGCTGCAAGACAGGTCTATTGCTACAGTGGTGTTAGAAGATCAAAAACCCGTTAATTCTAAATGGTACGTAACAGTCGGCGCCCCGAAGGTACTGTCAGCTTGGAGTGACAAGCGGCCGAAGTCAGGAAACCGAAAGCTTCTCTGGCATCACGGAAATGCTTCGGCACTCACGTCTGCCAGAACGCTTCACTTTTTCAATGCAAAAAATGCGACCATGTGATATTTGCCAACTTTCAAAAATAAAAACGCAAGAGGTTTGAAAGCAAAGAACTTGCACTCGCTGCGTATAATTTTAGGATTTTAGAAGTTTTTTATACCACTGAGGTGGCAGACAAGCACACCCTGATGGTTAGTGGTTACCGTGGCCTATGGACGTGTGCATCACCAGGGGAGTCACACTCGCGCTGCCGACCCTGTAGACACAGATAGGTTTTTTTAAAAAAGAGGGCACAAATATTTTTCTAATGGTTTAGACGTATGGAAACCTTTATAAGTGCTCAGGGTGAGTTCTCTTAGAAGTTTCATATACACAATAAAGAATAAATAATATAGTTTTTGAGTATCTAATTTATTTTGGCATGACCCTTGTATGAATCGATATTTATATTTTTTAAATCTAGTTCTCTTCATAAAGTTTGCTAGTATCCTGAGTTAACTTGACTTGAGAAATCGTCAAATCAGTATTTTTAAATGATTTTGTCATTTTGTGATTTTGTAAATCTATACTTACTGAAAACGAACTACGGTTTTAGTAAGTATATATTTAGTTAGTAGTAGTAAAATAGATACACTGTTTACAGAGAATTATAAGTGCTACTATTACCACTATTACATTTACAAGTTTATGATTTACTTTA
This sequence comes from Eilema caniola, assembly GCA_949126895.1. NCBI lineage: Eukaryota > Metazoa > Arthropoda > Insecta > Lepidoptera > Erebidae > Eilema > Eilema caniola. The sequence goes on along the minus strand of OX421472.1, from coordinate 8,181,987 downwards.
ACTATTTGGTTGTAAATATGATGAATAATTTAAACGACTAATTTTTTTCTCCATATTGAAATATGCATCTACACAGAAATCAGTTGAAAAGAAATAGGGTTACTAGTAAAAAACACATTTATCAAACCGAACGAAATTAAATGGTGAATCGTGAAATACTTTATTCGAAGCACGGTCCACTGAATAAAGTGAAATCAGAAGCGGTACTATTGAAAAGTTTTTCAGACTTCGACTGCTCCGATTATTGCTCGTCCGAGTGAAATCGGAAATTGCAAGGACCAAAGGATTCTTATAATCTTGCGTAGTTGTGCATCGGTTTACTTTTTGTCTTTAATAGCTAAGATATTATTGTTATCACGTAACTAGACTATGGTGACTTGCAAGCTTAAAATAGTAGTGAACATAATGAGGAAAAAGAGGTTCTCTTTTCCACTTCTACGTTATGTTATTGGTGTGCTTATGTAGATAATTACAATGAACCTGTTCAAACCAAGAGAAACAAAGGTAATGGATTTATTCATTGAACTTTATGTACCACGTAAACAGGCGGCTTTAATATCATAGGTATTCTCTATCAACCAACCAAAGGCATTGCAGACATCAATTTTTTACTTCTACAAATGTGTAGGCTATTGGACAGCACTAATGAACTTCTCGCCAAAAGTCCATAGCTCTAAATGTGCTTCCTTTGACTATTTACAAAGCTGGTTACCAAATTCTGTATGTACCAATATAAGAGTGACATCTATTTAATATATCATTTCCTATAATCTGTTCTTGATATAAAATAGTCTTTCATTTATGCGACAACCTTCTAACGAACGTAATTAACATAATTTTAAATACCGCTATGTCAAATACAATATTAAATATAGTAAATTACTGCTTTTCTTACTCTTTGATCTTAGATGGAAGTAAGCAGTCGTTACGAAAAGGTTTTCTACGTGACTCAATAACTCACTAATTGGCCTTCTGAGACAATCTTGTAGCTACTTAGATAGTTATTGTTAGAATGGACAAATATCTTATTTTATTATTGATAATTTGTGAACACAAAATACATTCAATGCTTAAATTGATTAAAGTAGATAGTACACATATTCTTCAATGGTATTTTCAGTTTAATTTAGAAAAATGCAGCTTTTTTACAAGATATAGATGCTTGCAAGATATAGGTTCAAAATTAAATAAGAGGGTAGTAGTATTTTGATTGATCCGCCCCGTCCATTCTTTGAAAAATACGAGCCTACATCTATAATACCTACTATAGATAGCATACGGGCATGTACAAATCAATGGCTTGAAACCACTTTCATTGTTGTGTTGGTCTTGTAGTGCCAGCAAATGACTCCAGTAAATCATTTTGACGCAACAGGATGCTACTAACGTACTGAATTGACCATCATTGGTAGCCGAGCTTGGTTTGGCAGGCTTTGGTATTCAGCTCGGATTTCAATACACAGGTTTTTATTTTTCTACGTTTAGAAAATATTCATGCAATCTGTTACCCCTAATATCACAAAGGATCTAAAATAAAGCTGCCAAAATACATGTGTGAAATACTACGAGTAAATGTCCCTGGCGCCTCCCCACTTGTGTGCTACCGACATCATTCTCAGAGCCTTTTCCCCATTCAGTTGGGATCCGCTTATCAGTCTATCTGGGATGCGGCTGAAATTGAATATTTTTGCCATCTGATTGTCGAATGGTGATATTAAAGTGCTGTAGTTAGACTAGTCGGAAATTTTAGGTCTCCAAGTACCTGTAACGACTGTTATAAGGTTTGTATGGTTATCGAGACCGACGGATGGTACTTATAGCTCTCGGTCCGCGGCAGGTTTGTGTGCTACCAAGGGTAAACTAAGAATAGTAGCCCCAAATTAGAACAAATGATGGCGTTATGTTCTGCCTATTAATTTTTCTCAATACTCTTTACTTCATTCGTCTAACAGTTCTGATACGGATCCACATCATGAAAAATATTTAATAAAGGTTTATACATTGCTATCTCTTTCACATGAATTCACTCACCTTAATAATACACGTTCCGGCATTTGAGCGTGATTGAGTGACAAACATCCAAACATCTTATATTAATTAAGAATAGGATAGCTTTAATATAAGAACACAATATGTATTTCCTAAGGTTATTATTAATTTAAATTTAAAAGTATTATAATTTATACCGTTTACTACCGGCCGGCCCCTTCTTAATGGAGATGTCCACTGCGCGTTTATCCCTACAGAGGGCGCATCGTCGCAATGGCCCATGTTAGCTGTCATCGACGTAGATTTCACTGTCTGACATTTTTTTATGAATAGGTATACTCCATCATGCCGCTTTGTTTTGTACCAAGATGTAATGTATTTATTTACTCAAAATGCTAAGCTAAAAATAACAGTGCGGGACAGTTATACAACGAAAGAATGTTGCGGCTACTGAATATTCTAGATTAGGTACATTTTAGTAGAAGATTCAATTTCAGTTCCAAAATGACCGAAATTAAAATTGCGGTCATAGGACTCCTATCTGAAATTAGTAAAGCTCACTGTTAAAATATAGGAGCTGAACTTATTACTGAGGCCGTACCTACTTCACATTTGCAAATTGTTCTAAGCTGTCTCCAACTTATAATAGTTGGATAGATACAGTGTTTTAAGATAGATACAGTGTTTTTTATTGCAGTAAGAGTTAAATAACACAATGTCTTTTGGAAAAAAACAGTAAAAGTTAAAGATTTCTTTTCAATGAGGTAAGCTTTCTTTCCAGTTAAAGTTGTACCTTTCTTCTTCAATTCTGCTTTGAGTTGTTGCATATTCTAAGTTAAATACACACTGAAGCAAGTCCAGATCACAAAAAATACCAAAAAAATAAAACAATACAAAACAAAAAACAAGTCGGTGCAAATCTGACAGCTATGAGTTTGTTATCTTTGTTTGGTTATTGCGCCCTTACTGCCGTCTACAATTAGCTTTGCGTGGATATCCCCGTTATATATCTATTCCGATTCTGCTCGGTCTTTGACTACATCGTTAGTCAGCTCATTAGCTCTCATATCATTCACCAACTTTTAGTCAGTGTTTCCTTAGTAGAAATAACCAAAAAAATCATCTATGCTTCCAACTTTTTTATTCTAGTGACCTACTGAATTGTGAAAGACGAAAAGAAATGGCTTCGGCCGTCAAGGAATCCGGAGTTTGAAAACCGGTTTCCTTGAAAGATTTTTTATGCGTCAAGTGGTCATTTTTAATTTTTAAAGACTAAATACTTCAAAAATTACTCTCAATACCAAATCTATCATTGTTTTATCGAGATTTTAAGCAGCTCTCACTTACACGGCACTTACTTTTGGAGACCAAACCTATAATCTTAGAAAATGCATCGTATGTTTTATGATATTTTAACCAGTCAACATAAAAGTTTGTCATAACTATTTCACCGGTGTGAACTACTAATGGTATAGCCCGGGCTACACCCACTGCACCACTAGGGACATCACACATTATTACTTTGATATCATAAGCACGCTACAGCTGTGTGTTCACAATTTATTATCCTATAAAAGGTACAGCGAAGGCATTCATCTTAAAAATAAAAACATGAATCAAGAGTATTAGAGTGAACAAAGCGTAAAAAGAAATGTAAGGTGTGAGTTTTTGACATAAGCTTGGGAGTAAAGTACCGACACATAACGCGTTTGGACACGGGTAATTCGTAAGTGTATATGTGTGTGATATGGCTAAAAAATATGTGTATTTCTAAGCCTATATAACCTTGTCATATTACACGTGTTATTGTCGAGTGTTTATAAGGGTGTGAAATGCCTTCGTTCTTCGCTACATATCTTTTACTAACTAAAACTAACAGAGAATAAAAATATGTTTGAAATGTGGAAATGTTATAAAATAACTTATATATTGTAGTAGATATTATTTATATTAGACTATCATATCCGTCTGTCCATCCTTTCTGTAGTGATTTTATTTTTCTACAAATGATAAAATAAACACATGCTATTGAACTGTTGTTATGTGTTAAAATATGTTGCTTAAGTTCTGTAGACATAGCTTTTTAAGGAAATCAATTCCCTTATTAGAAAAAATTACAGTAGTTACATTTTGTTAATTTTCTAGTTATATTAATTTGAGTAATGGGCTACTTGAAAGACGAATAGCATAAAATCTTTTGGCTGAAGCGTAAAATACATAAAATATTACCATTTTGATGAAAAACATCCCTCACGAACCATTGTACAAATAAACACACCACTGAGAATTGTTTTCATTACCTTAAAAGCGTTAGAAAATTTGTTTTTATGTGTCATAAAGTCTTACAGGGTGATAAATTATTTTTGTGCGAGTATGCCTGTAATTACTTTTCCCCTAACTAGCGTGCGATCAATGAAAATAATTACAGCTTTTTCACTGTTCATAAAGTTTAGACTATGATTTTGAAATTTATTATTATTGAGTTTTAACATATGAATGAGAACTTTAAGTAGGTATTATTCGGACAGTTGTCACTGTATTTTGATTTTTTATAATACTGCTATGTATATACTTCGGAGGGGGAGGTTATGGTGGACTCAAACCGACTAAAGCGCACGCCATCTATCGATCTTTGTGGCCGAAGGTGAGATAGTCTTAGACATATACCCTGGCCGACCCAGGGCCATCTGTCTCGACCTGGCTCTCTCCGGGTGTGGGGGCCACGGAGTCCCCAACGGTAGCAAACTTCCTGATGATACTTTCTGTTCTGTTCTCTGTTGTCTATGTTGTCTGGTATGTTCAACCAAGTTTCAAAATCTTCGGAGCTCTAGCTCACTTCTCGTATAAGTCGGTACATAAACACCAGCTGCTAATGAACGACCAATGTTCCGGCAGGCTTTCTCCCCGGAGCTGAAGTCAGACGGTAGACGCTATCGTTAATCAAAAGAATGAGGTTTGCAACCTTCCGTAGAAAAATATATGAACTGCCTCACAACGCTTATTCCTTCGATACAAGTAGGCACAGCAAAACAAATATTCAAAAAGTTCTTGTTTCAATCTTCAAACTTTACAAATCCTCGAGAAAATTATGAAACCTCTCGTGTATCAAAGTTTCACCAAGTTTTCTTGCACCGTGATATTTAAAGTCTCGCACATACTAGAATTATTTCTCCGGTATACGTACTGATTGACGAACGAGGCTCTGGTGCAGGCTTTCCTTTCGGGACTGGTTGGTTAGAAGTTAAAAGCAAGATAAACAGTGGAACATATGTGGGTCGAAAGTTGTGATAACAATGATGATGCTGACTTAAACTTCAATTTTTCCTCTACCTACCCTTTCGGTTTGTTGTTGGTCGTCGTGTATCTTTTAAATCCATACTAATATTATAAATGTAAAAGTAACTCTGACTGTCTGTCTGTCTGTCACGCTTTCACGTTTGAACCACTGAACCAATTTTGATGAAACTTGGTAAAGAGATAAATTTGGAAGATGTTTTCAAGGTCCTGGACTGGAGAACACTCGGCATCAATATCAACGGCGAGTACATCACTCACCTTCGATTCGCTGACGATATCGTAGTCATGGCTGAGACCTTGGAAGACCTAGGCACAATGCTCGATGGCCTCAGTAGAGCCTCCCAACAAGTGGGCCTCAAAATGAACATGGACAAGACGAAAATTATGGCAAATGTCCATGTCGCACCCACTTCTTCTTTAAAGGTTGGAGACTCTACACTCGAAGTTGTCGACGAATATGTTTACCTGGGACAGACAGTCCAGTTAGGCAGGTCCAACTTTGAGAAAGAGGTCAATTGTCGAATCCAGCTCGGCCGGGCAGCGTTCGGGAAGCTACGTAATATCTTCTCGTCCAAAATACCGCAGTGTCTCAAGACTAAAGTCTACGACCAGTGTGTGTTGCCAGCGATGACCTACGGAACTGAGACTTGGTCCCTTACTATGGGCCTCATAAGAAGGCTCAAGGTCATCCAAAGGGCGATGGAACGTGCTATGCTCGGAGTTTCTCTGCGTGATCGAATCAGAAATGAGGAGATCCGTAGGAGAACTAAAGTAACCGACATAGCACACAGAATCGCCAAACTTAAGTGGCAGTGGGCGGGGCACATAGCTCGTAGAACAGATGGCCGTTGGGGCAAGAGAGTTCTCGAGTGGCGACCACGCGCCGGAAAACGCAGTGTAGGCAGGCTTCCCACACGGTGGACCGACGACCTGGTGAAGGTCGCGGGAAGGGCATGGATGCGGAAGGCGCAGGACCGGTCATTGTGGAAATCCTTGGGGGAGGACTTTGTCCAACAGTGGACGTCTTTCGGCTGAAATGATGAATGATGACGGTGTTTTTGCTAAGGGAGAGAAGTTTTTTAGTGACGTGTCATAAGCCGTCCTTCGTGAAGGCAAATATTATATACTAACATTAATGTTGGTAATTGGCAGTTACCATATAGTACCGATCGATCGTACATGTAAAGAATTTCGCCGTTAGATTGTATTTTATAACGTAACATGTACCTAAGGAAAAAATAAGAATCCTTTTTTCCTGAATAACTGGCTTTTGACTTTGTGATACTTCACAAGCTATCATTTATTCATGAGACTGAGAGCAATCTTAACATTTTTTCTTTGTATCAAATCGCTGCGCAATGAAAATATTCACATTTTTAAGATGTGTGGCAAAATGAGACCATTCTTTATTCTGATTACATAATACAATCATAAGCACTGTCTAGGAATAATGTCTCTTTACGTTACCCAATACGACAGTAATTTGAAGCAAATAATTGCAACTTATTATTCAACTTTGTTTCAGTCGCTGTGTCAGCATTATACGGCATACTGTATAACTAAACATCGATAGTGAGTGAAAAATGATTCCCTTTCTACTTGTCCGATCGAGCTGACCCATGCGTGTTGTGACAGTATCCCGAAAATGTAGATACAACTTAATTTGCAGAATTTACATTAGATGGGTGGACAGAACATATGCCGATTTCACATTGATTTTACATCTGCTTATCAACGGACGAGGTCCTGCCGCAGATTTTTACCTCGAGGTCAGGATGTCAGACAGCTGGGAACGAAAGCGGAGATTTAAAAAAGTGTATCTATAAGGAAAGTATATCTATCTAAAGGCAAAAAACTCGCTCTCGCAATAGCTTAAATTGGCTAAATAAACTAAATAATAAACTAAAAACTAAACTAACTATAGTTAACTATATAGTTAACTATAGTTCAGAGCTTGCAGCAAAATTCCAGCCCCTACAACTCGGTTTTGGTTCGAAAGGGGGCTGTGAGGCTGCCATACACGCACTTTCGACGTACCTTGGCAGCGGTGAAAGTGAGGTCATTTTGAAGGTTGACCTGAGGAATGCCTTCAATTCAGTGAATAGGGATACCTTACTGACCCAAGCAAAATTAGAAGCCCCTCATATTTATAAATTCCTTTGGCAATGTTATAGACACCCGACAAAATTAGTTTACAAGAATCATCTTTTACAATCAGCAGTTGGTTGTCAGCAGGGTGACCCTTTGGGACCAGTTATCTTTAGTCTAGCAATACATCCCATCATACAACAGATAAATTCAAAATTCAACATCTGGTACCTAGATGACGGGACTCTAGGGGGTGATGTACAAACAGTTCTACAAGATTTAGAACTCATTAAAAATAAATTTCAATCCATCGGCTTACAGCTCAACTCAGACAAATGTGAAATTTTTATCAGCGACATGACAGACAAACCCTCGACTATAGGAAAATTCAACGATTTAGCTCCCAATATTAAAATTTTGGAAAAAGCTTCTCTTCGCCTCCTGGGGTCTCCAGTTTTGGAAGATGGCTTTCATTCATTTATAGAGGAAAAAATTCAAAATTTTGAAAATATCACAGATCAATTACAAAAAATAAGTGTTCATTCGGCCTTTACTATACTTCGGTTTTGTCTTTTTGTCCCTAAATTTACTCATGCACTTCGTTCATCCCAGTTTTGGCAACATTTGACACTTTTGGCAAAAATTGATAACATTCTGCAAAATACTCTCAGCAAAATTTTAAATGTGGCCTTGAACGACCAAGCCTGGCTCCAAGCGTCCTTACTGGTTCGCTTGGGTAGTCTCGGCGTTCGCAAAATTTCAGACGTTAGTCTTCCAGCATTTCTGTCTTCAGTCCACGGCACTGAGGAGTTAACCAGGAAAATTCTTATAAACACACAGGTTAACTCTGAAGTGTCGTGCAAGTCTGATGCCATTAATGCTTGGAAGGTTGCTTGTCCCAACACTGAGTTGCCTGATAACCTTTTCTCCCAGAGACAATGGGATGCGCCGCTCTGCAAACTGGTAAGAGACAGTTTAATACACACATCTTCCCAAGTTTCAGAGCGTGCGCGGCTTTTGGCTGTGGGGGAATGGGAGTCAGGCCTTTGGATTCAGGCACTCCCATCGCCCAACATAGGTACTATGTTGGACGATACTACTTTTCGCCTTGCCACTTGCCTTCGCTTAGGTGCGCCGTGTGTTTCTCCACATCGTTGCCACTGCGGTGAAGCTGTCGACAGCCTTGGACACCATGGCCTTTCATGCTGCAGAAGTGCTGGGCGTATATCGAGACATGCCTGCATCAATGACATTATCCGCCGTGCTCTTGCCACCGCTGGCGTGCCAGCAATTCGTGAACCTAATGGGCTGGTGCGTGACGATGGCAAGAGACCGGATGGTATGTCGTTGCTGCCTTGGAAGATGGGTAGGCCTTTGGTGTGGGACGCAACGTGTGTCGATACCCTTGCGCCTTCACATCTTCCAAGCACGGCAGGCTGTGCCGGTGCTGCTGCTGCATCTGCGGAAAACCTCAAACGGCGCAAATACTGTAACTTAACAGGTGATTATGTATTTGAGCCGTTTGGGGTTGAAACGTTGGGGACATGGGGTCCAAGTGCCCGCTTTCTATACAAAGATCTGGTAAAGCGACTGATCGACGCTACACGTGACCAGAAGGCTGGTTATTATCTTGCACAGAGGATAAGCATTGCCATTCAACGTGGCAATGCTGCCAGCCTTCTGGGAACGTTACCGGTTGGTGATGATGCGGAGGAATTTCACGACGCATTATGTATGTAAATATTCCGGTTATTTAGTTTTGCTAGTTTTAGTTTCTAGTTTTAAATTTAATTTAGTAGTATTATTTATATTTTAAGTTCTGTATCTAAAAAACAAGTTAATAAATATCAAAACTAAATAAATAATTTAAAGATAAATGCACTAGCGGACTTTGGGCTCGAAAATGAAGACTTCGGATACAACTAGGGTCATCGCTAAGACGATAATACTGGAACTTTGGCGCAGGTCATAACAAGACCTATTTATCAAATCAGTAATCTGCGAAGGTAACTATAATGCTATAACGTAGCTCACTGCTGGACATAGACCTCTCCCATTGTGCGCCAGTTCGTCCTCCGCCATGTTAGTATTAGCGTACAGTTACATAATAGTGCGTACATTTTGCACTACGTGCTAATATCTGAAGTAACATTTATATATTCTGTAACAATATTCTATCCCTTATATAACCATTAACTAACACGCCGTCCATAGTCATGCAGTGGCAGCAGTGGGTCCGAGCGACACATTAAAACTTGAGCAACAAACAAGTGAGGAACACGTTTCAACATTATAGCTTTTTGTTTGGGTACATCAGAATTTATGATTGGAGTTTTTGAATTGTAAAATAGAGCGTAATTGAGTGGTTGTGTAACTGCAGGTTGTGTCCATTTATGTGAATTGCCAATACATCAACTTTTTGTTTGAGTTTTTTATAATCATTTAATCAAATATGTTGGTGTGTAGTTTTAGTGGAATAGGGTTAGTCTACTTGACTAACCCTATTCCACTTAAACTTGACAAACATGTACACGAATGATAATAAAGTTTCGTTTAGTGTTTCTACATGATTCGAGCACGATAATTTCGATACATTAATTATTAAAAAAAATAAACCATAGTTTTGGTTTCAAACCTTTTTTATAGGCTGTAAAATTATTTATGGAGGCGGACGGATGCATGAATGACTTTACTAGAATTTCATGAAAAGCTTGACATTGGCTTCCCGCTCTTATCAATTTTATTAACATGTTGCAGACATGGGCCAAATTATGGTGGTTCTGCTGTAGAAGTCATTATAAAGAAGAAGAAATTTATACTTCTTCTCCTTTTTAAGAGGTTCTATATCGCTCTTTAGAGACCAGTCCTCTATTTTAAAGAGGTTCACCAACCTTAACAATATCTATAGAAACAGAAACCTAAAGACATTTTTTAGGTAAGTGTTTAAGTTAATGGTGTAATAAAATAGCGCACGCTGCACCCACTTATAACGTGTCGCAGAAGCAGTCAGCTCCTAACCCAATTTACTCGAGGTAAAATTAGTTTACGTCATCCTATTATAATCATTAAAGCGTCACTGTAAAATTTGAGAAAGTGTTAAAAGTACATACGCAACAAAACACGTCTTAACAATTTGCTGTCGATCAAATACTAAATACTAAAAATTATATATACCTACGTATATATAATTTTTAATAAAATAACGCCTTCTTGAGTCGTCAGATGCCGGACGTAAGATTGCCTAAAACATATCCCTTACACACTGGCTGACCCAGGTCCACCCTGGGAATGACCTTGGCCACTGATGAGATGGCCCCTCGTGTTTTGATGCTAGATATGCTTATAATACAGATCGGTGAAATGTGGATTTTAATTCACCTCTACCTAACCCTCCGGGGATGAAGGCATGATTATATGTATCTATTTACTTATGCTAGATTTCTGTTATTTTCTGTATAGCCCTTCGTGCCTTAAATAATTCAATCAATTCAGCAGCAGAATTGCAGTTCACTGCTGGACATAGGCTTCCCCCAATTTGGGAGGCTTTGCTTTTAATTATTCAGTTACTTCTATATTAGGTCCTTCCATATGAAATTGGCATTTTATATGGTAAAAGAAAATCTATTTTTATTTAATCTATCAAAGTGTGTACCGTTGTTATCTATGAACATATGCGGCAGTTCATTGATTCGTTTGCTGAAAAAATTGCGGGAGCGAGAATCAACAAAATCTTTGAAGACGTTTTGGACCTCATCCGAATTGTTTTTCTTTTTCTAATTAACAAATTATCCAAATTCCGAAAAACGTGTTAATCGGTTGGAGCAAGGTCCGGGAAGTATGGTGGGTGATAGGGAGTATCCTAGCTCCTCTAGTTCTGCCACCGTTTGTTGTGAAATGTGTGGTCTAGCGTTGTCCTGAAGCAGCAGTGAGCTAGAGCAGTTGACCAATCTCCGCTATTAAACAGCTAGCTTTATAAATAAATAAATAAATATTCCTCATCATGGTTTCCAATTGTTGGCAATACAGATATGCTCTAATCTTCTGACCAGATCTTAGTAAAGTGTAGTGAATGCCTCCAACGCTGATCCACCAGATACTTACCAGTACCTTCTTTTGAGTCAACTTTCGCTTGGGGCAGGATGTGGCCAGTTCTCCAGGGTTTAATCACTGTGATTTGTATTTCCGATTATCGTATAGGATCCATTTTTCATCAGAAGTAATGATGGTTTGCTTTGCTTCGTTCATGCGGTACCCATTTTTCAAGTTTTTTCTCTATTCCAATTTGTTTCAAATGATTAAAAATGGTTTTATCACTCGCACCGAAGGCGATGTGGCTAGAGATGAATCCGCTTCCACGATCACTTTCAAATCCTCATTGACAACTAGGGTCTCTGACCCTCCACGAGGTTTTTTCTGGAGGTCAAAATTTCCAAAACAAAAGCGTTGGAACCAAAAACGTACTGTGTTTTATTTAACAGTGGCTCCTCCGTACACATCATTAATACTTCGAGCTGTTTCTGCAGCGCTGGTGCCGCGATGTAATGCGATATTCTAAGATTTCCATATTGTGCACAGAACGCCGTCAAAGCGCAATTAAATAGCACGAAAATAAATGAATTGTCAAATTTGAAACACAAAGAGATAAGCTTAAAATTGAAATGAATTTGAATTTAGAATTGCTAGTTCGATAAAACATAAATTTTATACATACTTTTACTTACCCATATTAACATATTAGGGTGGTAGAAATTTGATGGCACAAATTTGTCACAAATTTCGACCGGGTTAGTACCACCGTGCACTTTTGCGAAAAATCCTCCATAGTAATCCAATCTCGGTTGGATTGCGTTCAGGGGTCAGCAAGTGCATAGCCGGGCAGGGGGGATTGAGGTCGCAGCACGAGTGGGACCGGTGGGTCTTGGCGTAGTCTAGTGGGGGGTGGCGCGGGGCGACGCGCCGAACAGGGAGACCTGTAGAAACGGTGGTGCCGCTGGCCGCCCGCGGCATAGTACAGGGGCCCAACCGGGACTAACCACCCTGGGAGGCTGCCCCACCAGGTCGCGCATAATCCCGATATGGCTCGTCGTGCCGGTTGGTGACCGGACGAGGGAGCCCGGCGACCATACTCGGGGGGGTACGGGGGCCCTTCCGTTCGGCGCGTCGGCTCTCGCCATACCTCACATTCATAGATAAAACCAATATCCCACGCTTTGTCACGCTGTGCTGCGACAACAATCGCCTCTTTTTCACGCCTTCCCTCCTCTTCATCCTCATGGCAGCGCATAATAACAGTAGATTGGTCTACACAGCGGCAAGAAACTCTCCCTCGAGCTCGCTATTTGAGGTGGAGTCCACGAACATCTGTGGGCTCCATACAAACCTCAACGCCGTCCACCAACACCTGGAGACGGCGAAACCAGCAATGCTGTTTCTTACGGAGACACAAATACGCCGCCCTGATGACACGACCTACTTACTCTACCCCGGCTATGTCCTTGAGGAGAATTTCCGCGCAAAAGCCGGGGTGTGCGTGTTTGTTAGGGCGGATGTTTGTTGTCGCCGTTTGCGCTGCCTAGAGGACCCATCCTTTTCCACCCTTTGGGTACACATAGACCATGTCTCTACGAGTCAGATCTATGTGTGCCTCTACCGCTCCCATACAGGAGATGCCGAGACAACTCGACTCTTTGAATACCTTAGTCAGGCGGCAGACGATGCGCAGGAGCGGTTTCCGAACGCTGAACTGGTGTTTTTGGGGGATTTTAACGCCCACCACGAGATCTGGTTGGGCTCCGCCAAAACAACCCACGCGGGAAGAGCCGCCCATGCATTTGCTCTGGCGCATGGCCTGACCCAATTGGTACACGAGGTCACTAGGATACCAAAAAGGTCGGACCATGAGCCCTCTCTGCTAGACCTTCTGCTGACGAGTCGCCCGGACCAGTACAGTGTTTCGGTGAGCGCCGCTTTAGGTGAATCCGACCATTGTCTGGTCCGTTCCGAGGTGCCCATTTTAGCGCCCCCACGTCCCGTGCAGGGGAAGCGGCGTCTCTGGCACTACTCGTCAGCGGACTGGGATGGACTGCGTGATTATTTTGCGTCCATCCCGTGGGTTGAACGCTGCTTTGGAGGTAAGAACCCATCTGAGGCCGCAACTGCTGTCGCCGGTGAGATCAGTCTGGGCATGGAATATTATATCCCCTACACTGATGTCGCCGGTGTCCGCAGGGCGCGCCCCTGGTTCGGGCGCGAGTGCGCGGAGGCTGTTAATCATAAACAGTCTGCGTACCGCGCTTGGATCAGGGCGCGCGCTACGTGCGATCCCAACGTGGGCCACTTCAAGGCGGCGTACAACAGAGCCACAAAGGCCTGCAAGAGGGCTTATGTCAGAGCGGATGCCCAGCGCATAGCGCGGTTTGGTCAGGAGCTAGTAGAGCATCCCACGGGCAGCCGTGGCTACTGGCGACTGGCCAAAGCCGTGCAAGCCAACTTCTGCCAGCCTTCGCTGCCCCCGCTGCGCAATCCCGATGGATCCCTGGCCCATGAGCCGCAAGAGAAAGCAAATTTGCTGGTTAATCTCTTTGCGGCCAACTCCCGAGTCGATGATTGTGGTATGGAGCCGCCGACACTGCCCGTCAGTGACCATGCAATGCCTGATATTCGTATCAGGCAACGCGATATCCGAGCAGTGTTGCAGTCACTCGATGTCCGGAAAGCCAGTGGTCCGGACGGTATTCCAGCGGTGGTTCTGCAAAAATGTGCAGCGGAGTTGTCTCCAATGCTTGCGCGGCTGTACCGGCTGTCCTACAGCTCTGGTACAGTGCCTTCGGCTTGGAAAGAGGCGAATGTACAGCCGATCCCCAAGAAGGGGGATCGCTCAGACCCAAACAACTATCGACCCATAGCCGTCACCTCAGTGCTGTGCAAGGTGTTCGAGCACATTATAAGCACTTCTTCGCCTACTACAGTGCAATGGAAGAAAGTATGTAGGTACTTTGAAACCCATGTTTGCTAAGGAGGAAATTCCTTGGCAGTATTGCTAATTGTACACAATCCTGCCAAAAGCTGATTGTCAAAACGTCTGGACTCGCATTAATCTCATGGTAGGCCGACATAAAAACTAGAAAAGCTCTGTGTAACGCCGGGGCAGACGGTTGCTGTAAAAAGTTCTGCATTCATTATTCTACATTTCAAAACTGTAGGCTTGTTAGAATGGAATGCGTTTGAAATAGTTTGGTGATTTATTAACGGAACACTTTTCTCATACAGTGCTGCTTCTGAATGATATACGAAAGCTGCTATAGACTTATATGAATATGTTTTCTATAGGCACTTTTTCAAATAAACAATGTTACCGGTAAATTTCAACAACTCCGAATTTTTACCTAATTTTTGTGATATTTTTTATTTTTAGTTCTAAAAGTAATATAATTCTATACTTAGCTAGAAATACGTAATTGGTAGCATGAATTGCTATAAAAGAATAATTAACTCTGAAAATTACTTGTATATTGTAGACACTTAAGTTGGCAATACATCAGAATTAATATCTATAAAATAAATAGAGTAAATAAATGTGTTGCATTCACGAAAATGTATTTACATTTTGGTGGTTTTTTGTTAGAAGCTTCCGAAAAGTGCTATTTAGGTTCTGGTGGGAAATTGAAAGATGGAACCCAACTAGCACTAGTGAGCGTGAGTGCCCGGGCGTACGGATCGGCTGATTGTAGTATTGTCCTTTTAGATACCTACCTTCAATACGAGCTCAGTGATGTTTTGGTTATTCACACCAACATATTCAATTTCTCACAGACAAACTTTATAACTTCTCTCTTAGGTACAAATATGGGTATCCAATAATTTAACAATTACAAATCAAATACTCATTAAACAAAATATTTATTTGGATTTTTTTATTAAAACCTAAGATCATTTCACATATTGATTATTTTTTAGACATGTTAGTTGGTTAAACAAGTTTTACCCTTCAATTATTTCTTGAACAATCAAAACTTGTGACACAAAATTAAGTGACAGAAATGAAATCCGAGTTCACGTGGTCTTGATTGCTCTACCCCTGGAGTGTTGTTTAAGTCTTGCTTAAGAGCGGAGGATATAAAGCACGCCGGCCAGCAAGCCAAAGCAGCGGTGGTGGGCATTACTGCCATCTGCGACGATAAGCTCGTGTGGGGCCGCAGCAGCGCCGAAGCTGTAACAGTAACGAGGCTTGCTCAGTATTTGCTGCACGCTGCATGCTACTTGCCTACTGCATGATACATACCTGCTATGCAAGTAGTTTATACTTGCTTGTTTGCCTGTTTGTTAACTGACTTTATTTACCCAAATGAACATTTTTAAAATAAAATTTTAACAATTTCATGATTTCCTAAGTAACACATTTGCGAAACTTGTATTATGTCAAATGATTCTTTTTAAAGTAATTGTCATACGTTTTTTGTTAAACAGTAGTACCTAAACCTAAAATATGGCACTAAATATTACGAATTAATTGGCAAGGGATGGCTTAAATAATGCAACATCGATATAGAATTTTCTATACTTGTAAACTAATGGATTTGTGTTTAACTGTGGTTATTTTTCCAAGAAAACAGGTTGTGGACGCGACACCAAGTTTAGAAATAAGGTGTAAATACATTTTTTATATACCTATTCACGAAAAAAAAATCTAATATACGTGCATATACAGAAATATGTTATTTAAAATCTATGGGTATCCTTATGCTAAAAAATAAAAATATTATGATATTTTAATTTTACGTTTGAGAAATTTATCCTTAAATTAAACAGTACCTACGTCAATATGACTCAAAACAGTAGTTTCTACCTGTGACAGTTTTGATTATTTACATAGTTATATTTTGTAAGTACAGAGCCACTGGGAGATTGCGAAAATGTGGATGATTACAATGACAGATTTGTGGAAATTGTCCAAACGACTGGGTCTAAGATCTTCAAAGCCCGTCGTTCAAAAGGAACCAAAAAGATTTCGGACCTCACCAACAAACTCATGGAACAAAGACGAAATTTGGTTCTGCAGTCCTCTGAAGATGCTACTCAGTATCGGAGTTTAAACAGACAGATCTCCAAGTCCTTGACTCGCGACCTACGCCAATTTAATACGACTCGTATTAAGGAGGCGATTGAGAGCAACAAAGGCTCAAAGGTTTTCGCAAGGGATCTGTCTGTTGGTCAAAGCCAACTGAATAAGCTGAAAGCGGAGGATGGCAGAATTATTTCGTCAAAGCCGGAGCTGTTGGAAGAGGTCGAGAAGTTCTACGGACAATTATACACGAGTGTACGGCAATCTGTTAATAATCTGGCCAAAGACCCAAGAGCCAGATTGACCCGACACTATACCGAGGATATCCCGGACGCCAGCCTGTACGAGATTAGAATGGCTCTCAAACAGCTAAAGAACAATAAGGCACCGGGTGATGATGGGATCACGGCTGAGCTTCTAAAAGCTGGTGGAACACCGATACTTAAAGCTCTTCAGAAGCTATTTGATTCCGTCATACTCGAGGGACGAACGCCTAAGGCATGGCACAGAAGTGTGGTGGTACTCTTCTTCAAAAAAGGTGATAGAACCTTGTTGAAGAATTATAGACCCATCTCGCTTCTGAGCCATGTCTACAAGTTGTTTTCGAGAGTCATTACGAATCGTCTCGCTCGCAGGTTCGACGACTTCCAGCCTCCCGAACAAGCCGGTTTCCGAAAAGGCTTTAGCACCATAGACCACATACATACGCTGCGACAGATTATACAGAAGACTGAGGAGTATAATCAGCCACTCTGCTTGGCGTTTGTGGACTATGAGAAAGCCTTCGATTCGATCGAGACCTGGGCTGTGCTACAGTCTCTCCAACGGTGCCAAATTGACTATCGATATATCGAAGCGCTGAAGTGTTTGTACGAAAACGCCACCATGTCAGTCCGCCTCCAGGATCAAAGCTCAAAACCTATCCAGTTGCAGCGAGGGGTGAGACAGGGAGACGTTATATCTCCGAAACTGTTCACCGCCGGCCTGGAAGATGTTTTCAAGCTCCTGGACTGGAGAAGACTCGGCATCAATATCAACGGCGAGTACATCACTCACCTTCGATTCGCTGACGATATCGTAGTCATGGCTGAGACCTTGGAAGACCTAGGCACAATGCTCGAAGACCTCAGTAGAGCCTCCCAACAAGTGGGCCTCAAAATGAACATGGACAAGACGAAAATTATGTCAAATGTCCATGTCGCACCCACTTCTTCTTTAAAGGTTGGAGACTCTACACTCGAAGTTGTCGACGAATATGTTTACCTGGGACAGACAGTCCAGTTAGGCAGGTCCAACTTTGAGAAAGAGGTCAATCGTCGAATCCAACTCGGCTGGGCAGCGTTCGGGAAGCTTCGTAATATCTTCTCGTCCAAAATACCGCAGTGTCTCAAGACGAAAGTCTACGATCAGTGTGTGTTGCCAGCGATGACCTACGGAAGTGAGACTTGGTCCCTTACTATGGGCCTCATAAGAAGGCTCAAGGTCACCCAAAGGGCGATGGAGCGTGCTATGCTCGGAGTTTCCCTGCGTGATCGAATCAGAAATGAGGAGATCCGCAGGAGAACTAAAGTAACCGACATAGCACACAGAATCGCCAAACTTAAGTGGCAGTGGGCGGGGCACATAGCTCGTAGAACAGATGGCCGTTGGGGCAAGAGAGTTCTCGAGTGGCGACCACGCGCCGGAAGATGCAGTGTAGGCAGGCCTCCCACACGGTGGACCGACGACCTGGTGAAGGTCGCGGGAAGGGCATGGATGCGGAAGGCGCAGGACCGGTCACTGTGGAAATCCTTGGGGGAGGCCTTTGTCCAGCAGTGGACGTCTTTCGGCTGAAATGATGATGATGATGACAGAGCCACTCAAGTTTTGTCTTAGTTACCTTAAGTGAGGCTATATAACACCATGAACATTTAACCAGTCATTTAAAAAAATATATAATAATATATACAAACCTGCAGGTTTAGGCGTCAAAGAATTCCTTCCCATCGACGTCAACTGGGAGGGTGGCCAGAAGGCTGGCGGCATTGCTACGTTGAATGGCAATATCGATTATTTGTGCAAGGAATCAGGCTCAGCAGGGCTAACATGCGCGCGTCGTTCACTATCTCGAATCGAGATGAGATATCATCTCGAGTCTTCTCGAGCGAAGTAACGTCGACATATTTTGTCGCGTCAAACTTTTTAAATTATTGTCTATGGCATACAATGCCCCTGATTTACAGTGATTATTGTAATGGCAAATAAAGCCACCTTTTTACGGTTTGATTTACGGTGATTGACTAAGAGCGTTTTCACACTCATCCGATATCCCATATCCGACATCCGATATCGGAGGAAGTCAAATGTATGAGATATGTATCTTTCTTTCACATTGTCCGGAGCGATATCGGTTATCGGTGCCAACACCACTGTTTTGGCACGATATCGGAACACAAAGAGACTAAAACAGCGACTGCAAGCAATTTTCGACCTTAAGGACATTTTCTGAGTAACATGTCTTTTTACGAGTGAATGAGTAACTAGTCTGTGCTTTCGAGCAACAAGATACGGCCATTTGCTCGAAAGCACAGACTAGTTAGGGAAACTAGGGATGAAAAAAAGAGAAAAAATAGTGCAAACAATTTTCGACCTTATTGACATGACATGCTATCGATTTTTTTTTCTTATATTCGTGATCAGCGTCATCAATTTACGCGAAAAGACACGTAACAAAGGAAATGTCATTAAGGTCGAAATTTGCTTGCAGTCGCTGTTTTAGTCTTTTTGTGATCCGATATTGGGGCTATTATAATATGGCACCGCCATTTTCAGCACAAAGGTACTAAATTTTGATCCAAAATGAACCGAGCACAAGAAAAGTTTACACGAGATAACTTCTCGTCGACCAAATGAAAGACGGGAGACAAAACATTTTAAATATCAAAATTCGAGTAAATAAGGGCACGTATGTTACAATTTGCAGACACTAAGTAGAGATGATTTCTCGAAGTCGAGTTATGTAGACATCTGAAAGATCGCCATGAAATTTGCCATGTTACCAACAGTCGATATCGACATAAAACGGCAAAATGCCTCGAGATAGCTATCTCGTAGCGCGCATGTTAGCCCTGCTGGTCACGAGTAGCGTCTATTAAACTTTTGGAAATATCCTTAAATAATAGACGGGCACTTGGACCCCATGATCCCAGTGTCTCGACCCCAAACGGCTCAAATATATAATTATCATTTAAACTACTATATTTGCGACGTTTGAGGGTCTCTGCCGAAGCAGCAGCAGCGCAGGCACAGTCTCAAGTCCCTGGAAGATGTGAAGGCGCAAGGGTTTCAGCACATGTTGCATCCCACACCTTGTTTTTATATTTTTATTTAAATAATTCTAATGTACATAATAATTGTAAATAAAGTGCTCATATATTATACCTGTCATTCTTCTTCTAGGTTGAGGTGTCATGTCCTGATACATGCCAACAAGATACCAACCTTAGAATATCCAACTAATTTCTCTTTCATTTTCCACATCATCAAATCTTAGAATTACTTACCAGCATACGTTTCTTATTTCTTCGTATATGTTTCCTTCTTCCTACAGCATTAGGAACTTAAACCAGGGTGTGTAAAAGCACTTACAATAATGTGGCTGTATAAGTGCCTTCGTTGTAGCATTATATATATCTGTATATCTTTGCCTTTAGCTTACTATCAGGTGAGATGGTGAAGTCATAAAGACGTGACAATTAAAAATAAAAAAATGAAAGAAATCACAAAATGATCAAGTTGCCTCAATTTTTGCGTTTAGGAATCTCACCCACATTATGGGAAATTAAGAATAATATTATTGTGGGTAATTATAGAAACTACAACAAGTTGCTATAGCTGTAGTCATTTGGCCTAATTAGAAGTATTATATTTGCTGCTAACATTTATTAAAATAATTCGTCTAACAAGGCTTTTTTCGGTTAATGACAGAAATTATGTCTCATTATGTAGTTATGAAAGAACCTTTTTTCATACGTAAATCCCCAGGGCCCGAGGGAATATCTCCCCACCGGCCAGCGGGGGTGGTTAAGTCGAACTCGAATCGACAAAAACGATGAAAGTTGGTATAGGGGTAGATAGACCTTGAGAAAGGATATAGGCTATTTCGTCGCGGTAACCGACATCCACGCGGGTGGAGCCGCGGGCAAAAGCTAGTGTAATATAATGTGACTAGAGTATCTATATACCTTGATAAATTTCATTAACTAGTTAGTAGCTTTAAATAGGTAATAAATACCTATATTCTGTGCCATTATTCCACTTGACAATAAGTTGTAATTGCAGTCGTACCGTGAGTGCACGGTGGATTTCAAATGGGGAACATAGTAGTTAAAACTGGCGTAAAAAAGCCAATTTAAACGTGTCGGTTTCCACGAAAGTGTTATGGTTGGTCAAGCCGAATAAGGGCTCTATAGTGGAGTGTAAAATGTCAAATAAAGCAGGTTTAATAAAACATACACATACAAATCCAACATAATGCTTTATTTTACAAATACTACCTATTTTTCGCCGTCTAATCTAAAGTATATACCTAGCATAATTACAATTGGAGACACCGCATTATATACAGAAATTTTCAACATTCAATAATTATGTAAAGTTATAAGGCACATTAAAACATCTTATTACATCTATTTATAACTAATATTTTCTACCTATACAGTTGTGGATGCATGAATTTATGTTTACATATAGATTGTTAATCGATAAATTACTTTAAATTAAAATTTTATTTATACCATATAATACGTCAATTTTATTCACCAATTAGATAACAAAATAATAACATGAACGCACACTTGGAGTAAAGTGCATATAATTAAATTTTCAGTTCAAATTTAACAATTTAATTTTTTATTAAAGGCTATTTACAATGTAATCACGCAATAGAATTTAAAGAAAAACAGTCATTGGAATATAAAATTAATAAGTAGTATTAAATAAATAATATGTAACGTTCAGTGGCGAAACGTTAACATTCAGAGAAGAAAGACTATTTATTAAATATAATAATGTTGTCCATAATAAGCAGATAATGTGGGCAAAACTTATCAACAAACTTTTTCAAAATGAAATAAGCAATAATTTTATTCTGAAACTGGCAAGTTTCGTGGCAACCCTTCGCCACTGACAGTAATAAAACATTATATTTTATAACACACCTAATGAAATTATATTCCTCAATAACACATAGAATACAGTATTGGTACAATAATGGAAGTTCATACTACGGATTTTTAACATGGCCCACAAAAATAACTCTTTCTATGATAAGCTACCTATAAATAAAACGACATTAGTCTCTCATTAAGAATTGTAAATTCATTTTATTTTATACGATTTATATATTCACAAAATTAAATTCAGTCAATTTTTTACGTACTTCTAGTCTGCTGATATAATTTCAAAAATAAAAATTATAAAGGGATAAATAAAGCAGAAAAACATCTAGGAAGACTATTTGGCAGTTCATTAGTAAATTCTTGATTAAAATAAGAAGTAAAAGGCCGGGATAAATGAAGAAAACAAATCTAGTAAAAATATTACTAACCACACTACTAATATATCAAACATAAAATAATATAATTGAAACCATCGATCCTCTTTATTAATCTACATGTAATACGGGTATAATTACTCGTATATGGACATATACTTTTTATATAAGAAGGAATGTAAGTATTTTTAATGGAAAAAATCCGAAAAGGGAGATTCAAAGGGTAATAGAATTCTATTAGGAATGTATAAAATTCGACCCTTAAAATCAAATACGTCCAAAGTCTAACTGACAAGTAAATGCAGGCAAAACCTTAATGAAGGAAGTATAACCTTGACCAGTGTCTTCTGAGTAAAGAAATTTCATTTCTAAAATTCTTTACTAAATAAAAATAAAAAGTGTTACTCTACCATAATTTTGTACCAAGAATGTTGAAAAATAAATTCGTTTCCAAACTTATGTGTACAAAGATATACACTTATAACCAATTGTAAATGTATTTTCGTTTTATGTTACAAATTTCCTATTTTTTACAATCTACGGCGCCTGTCAAAACGACAACTATAATTTGAAATACATAGTCAAATAAATCACGATTAAGTAATTTAAGAAATGAGAGTCATTTTTTAAATGAAACTTAATTCCACAGCTGATTTTATATCATTAAGGAATGTGTCAACTGGTTTACATATCCAGTCACTTCATTTTTCTTTTCTTTACACAATCAATATATATTGAAGCATACAAATATTTTAAAGATATGTACAGTTCAAGTGTATACTAAATTTAAACGGTAAGTTAATACTCGATAAAGAATACTATTACAACATTAATTTTTACATAAAATACTTTAAACTCCATAAAAAGACAGTTATGAACATTCATTCTACACCAAATCATCTGTTAATAATTTTTACAAGATATGTATTTAGATAAGATTTTGATTTAATCATTACTATATAATACTTGCGTAGCAACTTAAACAAACAATTCAAAACCTGTCCTTCCCGTTAGTCAATATGAATGTAGCTTTTTGGTACGTATGTTTTTTATTCATAATCAGAGAAAAAACAAAGTAAGCACCATCGATATTATTTCTTGGCTCTGACTCAATTGTCTCATTCATACTAAAAGTGTTTTCCGTTACATGTCAAGTATCAAACAATTGTAGGAACTAAACAAATGGCATCCAAACTGAAACCACACACAAGTCATGTCTAGGCCAAGTTTTATCAGGGTTAATCAAACAAATTGACAAGCCTGTATACAATTGTGAAGCCTTATTGTCTACTGATACTCCTCCAAATTTCACTATTCTTGTACAATAAAATACACATTTAGCTACAAAGCTTTCATTGCGTCATACAACAAGTGAACCATATGAATTACCACTAAGTCACAATCACGTAGGTCCTCATAGTTTTTACCGTTTATATGAACAGTAGTTCGTCGTAAGCCTCCGGCTACTCAACCGTTATCTCTGGGGATAATCTATCGGCATTGAAGTTCTCCATGTTCCACATTTGCCTGCCCTCGGTCTCATTGCAGGTCTCCATTATTATTTTCTCCTTTGCTCGATTTATCGCCATGCACTTCTCACTTGAACCATGCTTGAGTAATTTCGTCTGTAAAAATGAAACATATATATTTACATTTCATCCGTAATGGTCAGTGGTTGTGGTCAGTGTTGTATGTTTACATGTTAATAAACTATTTCAATAGCATATAAGTTCTGTAATCAGCAATATAGGTTGCGTTTTAATAACATTGAATACCAGGTGACAAAGGTTTATTCGATTTCATAACTTAATAAATTAATTTTCCTAACTCTTACCAAGTTAATTATTTTCAAAGACAACTTGTCAGATTAATCTTATTCAATTAAAAATTTTAGGGATATTTATAATAAAATTCTGTCTTTACTAGCACAAGCTTTTACAATAGGGCCGAGAGTCTAATTTTTTGGTTAGCTGATATTTTTGAAAAGAGTAATCTATTGTCATATCATTATCACTTTTTTCTTTATCATTCAAGACAACGATCTTCTTCTTCCTTATAGCGTCAATCCCAGTCGTACCCGAGGCTTTCAGTTTAGAGTCTGGGGTCCGCTTTACCAGTCTAACTGCGGATTTGGCTAAACTTCGATATTTTTTGTGAAGCGACTGCCATCTGACTTCCACAACCCAAACGCATTGCAGTTAGACAAGTTATTGGATTTTTGAGGGCTCCAACTACCCGTAACAAATGCCATAGATGTTTGTATGGCCACCGGGGCCCGAAGGCTTAACGTGCTCTCCGAGGCACGACCAGACCAATGCAAATACCCATATGCATGCACACAAATATTTGCATTGAGTGGGGATCGAACCCTCGCCTCCTGCGTAGCGGCCGTGTGCACTACGGCTATGCCACGAAGATTAAAGGATTAAAGACAACGATATAGATTGGTAATTTAAATGAATTTCGGTGCTATATTGGTTGCACCGTTTACGTTGGAGTTGCATAATCTAATTCTTCCCAGCCACGATAGAATGACCAGGCGTGTTATTACGATGCACCACCCCTATATTGTGAATATTTCACTCATACACAAAAAATATTCATTATGTGTACAGAAAGTTAAGTGGAATACCCCCTTGAATCTGTCTTCAAAAAGCTGTATAACCCAAGCGTCTTCACGTCTAAAGTGATAAATAATAATAGAATGTGTAACAATATTATTTCTAATCGATATTATATTATTTCTAATTGATAGTCAATAATACGAAACATCCCCAGCTGTGAGAGTTTTTGTGCTGTCAGTGAGAAGACCTAAGGCTTGTCCTGCTTAACTTCTACACTGACGGCACAGGAACATTCTGGTCATACAGGGTCGGCAGAGCGAGTGTGACGCCACAGATGTTGCACGTGACCATAGGCCACTTTTCATCATGTGGGCCCTGTGCTTGTCTGCCACCTAAGTGGTATAAAAAAGCTATCACCATGATTAAAATTCATTTTTTGAATGAGTTAGTTAAATACTTACACGAGAATCATAGAGCCAAAGCTGGTTTCCTTTGGCGCCGTGGCATGGATACAAGACAACATCATGCCCGGAATAGTCTAAACAAGTCTCATCTCGCCGAATTTCTCCGTTCTTGGAATACATCCAGTACTGAAAATGTGTGCGAATAAAATAATTTATTTGCCACTATTTATAATTTGTTATGTTCGTATAACTAATATAAAATATAGTTTATAAATAAATAAAACCAAATAATTAATGCAATTTAATTAATCAGAACAGTCACCATCATTAATTTGAGATCCATATACGATTTGTGGAATGTGTTAATGTTGCAGAACGCGATCTGATAGTTTTAGTATGTGATATGGTATGTATATAATGTTGGTTCAATTAAGTAATATATATATCTCTAATATTATGGTATATTTACAGTAAGGATACCGACATTTGGTTGACTCAGTATAACAATTAAGTACAAACTATTTGTCGACGTTATGACCGATATGAAACTAGTTAGGGGGCACACTGCAATTGAATAGGTTTTAACGCTTCCAACATAGAATTAGGTTACTTGTTATCATACGCGAATAATACTGTGATGTATGCCGCCTAATTATATATTTTTCGCCACTTATACTTATAAAGTGGATATAATTTCACTGCAATTAGCCACATAGTGATACTTGTAATCAAATTGTGACTTTTCGTCTTGCTATAATTCACAAGTGAGTTATAGATTTTTAAATTTTTGATTGATTGAGTTGCCTTCATCTTAAAAAAAGTTGCGGTACAAAAAAGGTCGTGTTCAGCTTCGTATTTAAATAGATAGTTTCAACTTGTACGTGTATAATAAACAAAACTTTCATGTAATTAACTAATAACTTTTGTTTTCTCTGTAAAAAATGAAAATCCCACATTTAGTCCGCGACAAATAAAAAAAGTCACCTCTTTTAGTCTATGACCAGAAGCACGAGCATAGGAAAATAAATTGAAATTACACGCTAATGTGAAAAAAAAAATCACAACTCGTTTTTATTTTTAAAATTATAGAAATTTATTAATTAAAATGTCCGCAAGTGCTAGTTATGACGAAAATAATTTATGTTATTGCCTTTGACGTTATGGAAAGTTTACTACCTGAAAACTGCAAGGGTATCTATTTTGGTATTATTTCATTCACAAGAGTAATGAAAAACATCGTATGATACACGTGTGTGACTGATGATTAACGTTCTTGGCTCTCTTAAGACCCTCACCTAACGTCTCGAGTCTCAATAACGTCTCATCGGTAATCACCAATTTTACACACTTATACTATAATGTACTATTCCAAACACATAGCGCTTCACGTGCATAGTGTAGTTATAGAATTCATAATCTATTTCTCGATAACTTTTATTTTCCGAAGATGTGTGCGTCACTTTGTAACGATCAATTGAATTGATTTAGTAATCAATAACACCGATAATTTACCGATCAATAACAATGTTGACTAAGCTTACCCACATTAAATGTAAAATGCTCATCAGTTACATAAATAGGGCATTTAATTATGTGTCTGTTAAGTGTGTTTCAAGTGTATTGATAGCTAATTTATGAATTATCTTATGAATCCTATCGAAGTACAATCAGAACTTGTCAAGAATGGTAATTTAGGCATTTTATTTATATTTAAATTAACCAGACGTGTCTACTTAGAAATGTATTTGTTTGTTGTATATTGTGTGACGTACAAAATGACAAAATAGTTATTCCAAGCAAAGAAGAGGATAAGTCCTGCCTTTTAGTTACAAACTACTTTCAAATCCTTTATTGACTTTGAAGGAGAAAATAACTGTAAAGTAAAAATCTGTCAAACAAGCTTTCATTGTCTACTTGTGAGCAAATTACCGATTGAAAAGTACAATACTTAGATATTGCATTGGATTGGACCCCAAAATTAACTTTGGTGCCTGGTCATATTATACAATAACAATGATAAATCAATTGTTATATATTTGTTTACAGAAAACAAAAAACAATGGTTAATTATCCCACATTGCCCAGTAAACCAAAACCAAATATCAAAGAAATACATATATTTTTTATTGATACTTAAATTTGATATAAAAAATAGTTTATGAAGTAAATCTTTTAATAAAGGTTATTAAAAATAAAGCCATTAAAAATATAAAACTTATCAAATAATTACCTTTTCAATACTTATGGTTGCAGTTAAATTAGTTAGCACTGGTCGAGAGGAACGTATGAAGCAGTGGAGTTTTAACGTCGCATGACAACCATAAATAATAAAAAGCCATTTAGAATAAAATTTACCTAGCGGCAGTACCATGTTTAGAAGAGTAAATTTAAAAAATACCACAATTCTCTAAGGATACATCTAAGTTCTACCCCTACTAAATAGTAGTGGGGAAAAGTTCCATTTTACAAATGCTCAGGATCAGTCCAGTATTCACATACGTTACTAAAGGTAGGAGAGGTCTTTACAAAATAAATTGCTAATGACATACAATCGGTTATACTTTTTTATTGCATTAGTAAAGCAAATATATGAATGTATATAATAAATGCAGAACATGAGTGTGTCCAGATCAGGACACACAGACGTTGAACCAATTATTACATCATAATAATTATATATTATAATAACTACATTTTTCCATTCGTTCCACCTACGAATGTTACTACGTTAACCAAACTTACCAAAATATAATGATGATGAGAACCAGCACCCAACGATACGAAAAAGCAAAAGCGGTGAAAATGAATAATTTTGCGGCCTTAAGACAAACCTGGTTTCCATATTCCCCGTGACAGGGCCAAATGTTGATTGGTTTCTTCATATCTTCTGGGCTCGCGGATGAGTCGAGGCACATTTCCGATTCAGCATTCGCGATCTGATGCCATCCATTAGTTAAAAGGCGTGCCAAAAGCAAGCGTGCTATACCAACGTCATCATTTGATATTATTTTAAATTGTTTTAGGATAAAGGTTGCATAACTAAATGATGACCTTAGTTTATAGTGATATAATGAAGATGAACTCATTAACGACTTAAAAATCCACGATGAAATAAATGTAATATTCCTTATGAACTTCACAACTTCAAAATTCAATCAAACCGTAAAACAATTAAAAAACTAAAACAAAATTCAGCCCCAGTCCAAACAACTCCTTTGCCTTATAAGGAGTACCTGATCGCCACCCATTCCATGGCACATAGCTGATTTGGCAGTTGGCAGTGAATCTTCTATTTGTCCGTCTGGTATTGTCACACCTTCGAGGCAGAAATGGCCATACTCTTTGTTTTGAATCTATTCATTGATTGGCATAAAAACAAATGCAAATATTGACTAGATATAGGTGCTTAAAATAAAAACTGTGCTATCCAGCGTGCATAAAGAGTGCAATCATGGAAAACTGAACGGAACCAAAACAACATTTTAAAATTTTGAACAACTCCTGAAAATTGGTACTGCCGCTGTCGGTCAATATAAGATCGACAGAAGACCTGATTTCCTCCCTGCCGGTGACACGGGTAAAGTCCGACTGGTTTATGATGATCTGACTTGCGGGTTGGAGAGTCCAAACATATCTTATGGAAGCCGACATTTCTGATCTGTATAAGTAATAATTTTGAAGAAAACTTTCAATTAATTTGCACTCTTACTATAGAAACATATTTCATAAACAATGTAATGTTCATTATGATCATGATTTTTATCAAGAATACATTTTGTCATTAAGATTACTGTCAAAATTTTGAATGATTTTACAAAATAAAAGGAACGCACCTCGCCATGAGCAACGGACTCTCCAGGAATAAACAATTCAGGATAAATGTTCTTCAAATACCACTCAAATGATTTGCATCCCAATTTTTCCCGCAAACTTTTACGGCCACTTATATCTCCATAATCACCTTTTTCATTACCAACACGTTGGTAGTAGTACTTTGCATAATCGTCAAGCCATACCTGAAGCAATATACAACCATTAGTTGTAATAATAACAGTAGAAGTTTGATGTAGAATATACTGCTTCCGGGCTGTTTGGCCGTGGTCTATGTGAAACTTGCGTTCCAGACGTTTCGTCGATCACTGCGGTCGACATCTTCAGTGGCGCAGGTCCGGGCGCCGACGACTTCGAAGACCAAGGCTTTGAGACCTTGCCTTGCAAGGTCTCTGTAGATGTCGACCGCAGTGATCGACGAAACGTCTGGAACGCAAGTTTCACATAGACCACGGCCAAACAGCCCGGAAGCAGTATATTCTACATGCAACGCCGGCCGTGAAAGCCTGAAGACTTATAGTAGAAGTTTGAATTAGTATATATTATAATATCTCACCTCAGCCAATCGTACAGAGTTTTTCTTTAGTACGTTGACACCTGTTCGCCACTTGTATGGTGAACGTTTTCTAAATATGTGACCAACATGAGAACATGGAACTATCTCAAGAGTTCCTCCGCACATCCAAGTTTTAAATGAAAGTTCCAAATTTTCACCACCCCAAATATCAAATCCACTATCGTAAGTCCCAAGTTTTTCAAAAAAGTCTTTATCGATGGCAAACAGACCGCCAGCCATAGTCGGAGACCATACAGGTTCTGCGGTATGTTGGTGTCTTTCTCTCTCCTTTGGTGGTACTGGGTGCCAATTGAACTGGAGATTCCAGTCGAAACCGCCAACATTGACTGAAGTTGAATCCCGATAATGGTACTCTAAAGTATTGTCATCAATGACATCAATTACAGGACAAACTACTGTAGTCTTATTACGTGCAATTCTATCTAGTAATGGTTCGAGCCATCCTGAAAATAAATAAATTGAGGTCAACCAGTGGTCGTTACTTGAGAATTTACATTAAATTATTTGTAAAACAGTTTACCTTCAGTGCACTCGCAATGGCTATCAAGATAGGTTAAGACGGGGGCTGTTACAAATCTAGCGCCAAGAAGTCGTGCTCTGATAAGACCTTCACGACGAGTGGCTCTTACTATTCTCACTTTGGGCAGTGACGACATGTAATCGTCTAATTGCTGCATTAAGTGTGCTGTAATGATATAAAATCAAAATAAATTATACTGTTATAATTAGAGTCACACTACAGTCCAGTTGCTGAATACTTACGCATATCAGAAAAGTCATCAACAAGAATGATCTCCTTGATCAAATGTTCAGGTGACTTATCCAGCACTGAATGTACAGTTCTAAGTAACACTGACCATGCTTCATTATGGAAACAAATTACTACTGATGTCTGTGGCAGGTTCTCCAAATATAAACCGGGCTGTTTACACCTGTTGAAATTAATTTATTCCATTAATTACGACATATCTATTATTTTGTAGATAGATTATAATCAGTAAAATGTTATGATGTGAAAAGGGAAATTATAATTGAACTCGTGTTAAACTCTGCACTGAATCAAATACAAGTATAAATCACAGTTTCTATCACCATTTCCTTATTCTGCAACACATTTGCTACATTATGATAAGAGACAAAAAGGATTTATAGGGAAAATCCAAATCCCTCGGGATATTTTCTCGTTATACCTCATACAACGTGTTATAAGGATTCCATATCATTTCCTTACCATTCATCCCTGGGGTCTGGTAGCTTTCTTTTAATAGATATCAAGTCACTGACGTATTGGTTGAAGGCGTTCTTTTTCCACCCCTCTTGGACTGCTAATTTAGTTTCTTCGCTAATGTTCTTCGGAAGGACGACCGGTTTACCCAGTTCACCGGGTGCGTTGTCTGATCCGGGGGCGGCTAAAACGCCTAAGCCTACGGGATATCAAAATGTTTAATCCATATCATTTTAGAAATAACTTATGGTCAGTCGCTCAATCAATATAAATAGCTTAGTGAAAAAATAAAACAATGCAAATATTCAATTCATAAAATAATTGTTGAATATGATATTGGTTAGTATATTTTTAGTTCAACCGAAGAGTTAGTGATAGTTAAAATTATGGTAAGCTATAACATATTTACACTATAAATACAATTAATATAAATACTGTACATTACTTAGAAAAGGCTTAGGCAAACTTTACAACTTCAATAAGCACAGAATTAAAAGAGTTTTCGTAACTAAATAATTAAGAAACAAAGGCCAGTAAAAATTACCTTCTTGTCCCAAAATCCGACCGATCCAATCGACCCGCGTTCGTGCTGTGACGGACAAACGCACATTATCATGCAAAATGTTGAAATAAAGAAAGGCACTAACAACAAAAACATGCAGTTTAAAATAACACGTGGGTGTAAACACAAGTGTAATAGTCATATATTTGCATGACAGTCAGATTAGTTATTGAAATGTGATTATAACTTAAAATAGATTCTGATAAAACCCTATAAAGTGACTTTTTTTGGAGCTAAAAGTGCGTCTTAGTAGCACCTTAATGGCATTATTAGCTGATACAGCTGCGTTCGTTCAAAACTTACTTAAGCTGTTGAGGTTATACTAGTGAATTTTTGTACAGCACATATTATATAATATATGGTTAATAACAGAAAACCTTTCTTAGATTTTGATTCCGCCTACCATACTATTTATTATGTTTAAATATTAGCATAGAAATCATTGCATTGATCATTTTTCCTAAACGTTTTAATTACGGAAAATTACTTCTAATAATGAAAACAAAAAAGAAGTATTAATGCTACCACATTATGAATAGAATTGTTGTTTTGGAATCAAAATAAAGAAGAACGGAGTGCTGTCGAGATTTTTCTTTTCCATTGCGTCTCAAGAGACGTGATGCGGAATTTAATATCTAGAGAGGTTTTCTGATTTTTTATATACCTAACTTCATCAGATTTTGGCATTGCAAAATTATTTTAAGCATTAAGTTGATATCAAGATGATCTTGTGTAAAAATAATAAAGCTATTGCGCTATATCTGACAGTGATTTTAGTACCTATACCGTGCAGGCTCATGCAATTACAATGTCTTCAATTATACTTACCATCAGATAAATTATTACTGTAAGATTCACTCTTCCTTTTTGTGGCTGTTGGCTTTGCCATTTTCAACGGTTTTGCTTCTGCGTCTTCATATTCTAACGGTGGTGCTCCAATAGCATTCCTAGAGCCACCAGTTGTTAATAGTGCGACCATAAACCAAATTGCAGTCAGCACCAAAACGGCTTTTAATATCAACGTCCGCCGCCGGAAAAACATGCTGTAGTATTTCATTATATAATAATTTTACTTCTTCTGTAAGACGTAGCTCGAAAAATTACAAGTTCTATTTCATTCACTCAATACATTTCTTGAATATTTTTTTTAATTTTAGTCTTATCTTCATTTAAATCTAGGATGTTAAAATTAAAATCTTCTCTATAGAATTTGAGCAATAATGTTTACACTATCTATAATCACAAAAGGGTGACTAGCATAAAATAATGAGATATGTATTTGTATTTTTACAATTTTCACCAGATATGCCTTTCGATATGAGCGTTGCACTGCTAGACATTTACTTTACATGACTTTGGTAAAAGTTTTGGCTATAAATTTGCCTCTGTTTGTTTATATTTTATCACTTTCTTCCTTGTTTTCTGTTTCATTTCCAACTCTTCAACGAGCATGATTTTTCATCCATATTCTTCAAGGAGAATCCTGTAAATAAAATAATATGATTAATGATTAATAATTTCTTACTTTTCCATTACATATACATAAATAGGATACACATAATTGAAATTAACGACCATGCCCATGCTTATCATTATATATTATAGTATACTATTTAGCAAATTCCCCGATGGCCACTGAAAAGGTAATTATGTCAGAAAGCACCTTTTAAGGGTACACCATGTTGCATACCGTGATTACAGAAAATATATTCAGCTTTAAATAATAAGAATTAATAACGCTTTAATCTTTTCTGTGTTAAGTACTGTTGGGTAGGATTTTGTTTCGAAACAATATGCAAAGGTACAGTTTGTACACATACACGTTCATACATCCATGTAACTAACAACAATGGAGAACATTCTTATCCCTTAGTCACTTTGTAGGACACCCAGGGGAAGACATAGGGTGGCCTTTGTATTCTGCATTACTGGGAATCACAGGGCTGAGATTTAAATTGGACTAAGCGTGTTGCGGATTACAGTTGTTTTAATTAAGGTGCTTATAAGAGACGATACCTTAGAGTGAATGGGTGCAGTCTACAAACGTAATAAACGTAGCTCCGCACCACCCCGCAAACACGTAACGTACAACACAAAATAGATGTTGGCCGATTCTCAGACCTACCCGATATGCCCACAAAATTTCATGAGAATCGGTCGAGCCGTTTCGGAGGAGTTTGGCAACGAAAACTGTGACACGAGAATTTTATATATTAAGAATATATATACAGGGTGTATTTTTGAAACGGGGCAGTAAGGGCAAGTACCTTAACCGTTGCAGTTAAAGCAAAACGTTCTTAGAAGACCTTCTCTAACTTTTTGACATATTTTGAACTGCATTCACAGATTGGATAATGTATGTGTATGTAATAACCTTTCTTGTTGGCACATGCCGCAACGGATACTTATTGCGGTACCACACTAATGCAGCTCCCGCATTTCGATTATTGACAAAATACGCTTCTAATAAGTCAATTTTTTCACGATTAGAACACATTTTAGCGAAAATCCTTAATTAATAACTCATACGAAGTTTCTCAGCTGAAACTAAGAATAACACACAGATTTTCGAATCAAATTCGAAATTTGAGGGTAAAAATTCTTTTTATTTACTTTACAGTCAATTCTACCCACTTCCTGGCCATAACAAAAAGTTAGACCATCGTAGAAATTTGTTTCTGTTGCCGAAATGTATGGGAAACGTTTTTGGCGATTTCTGTCTTTTCTAGTACTGAAAGCTTAAATGGTCCCATAGAGTTTTTTGATCCCCACATGAAATAGAATCGATTGGCATAAAAAAAAATTTGAACTTTTTGCATTTTTTTTTGCTAACTGTAAGTTTTTTACAAAATCTGTGAATGCAGTTCAAAATATGTCAAACAGTTAGGGAAGGTCTTCTAAGAACGTTTTGCTGTAACTGCAACGGTTAAGGTACTTGCCCTTACTGCCCCGTTTCAAAAATACACCCTGTATATACAGGGTTGAACTGCATTTACAGATTTTGTAAAAACTTACAGTTGGCAAAAAAAAAAATGCAAAAAGTTCAAAAAATTTTTTTTATGCCAATCGATTCTATTTCATGTGGGGATCAAAAAACTCTATGAGACCAATTTAGCTTTCAGCACTAGGAAAGACAGAAATCGCCAAAAACGTTTCCCATACATTTCGGCAACAGAAACAAATTTCTACGATGGTCTAACTTTTTGTTATGGCCAGGAAGTGGGTAGAATTGACTGTAAAGTAAATAAAAAGAATTTTTACCCTCAAATTTCGAATTCGATTCGAAAATCTGTGTGTTATTCTTAGTTTCAGCTGAGAAACTTCGTATGAGTTATTAATTAAGGATTTTTGCTAAAATGTCTTCTAATTGTGAAAAAATTGAGTTATTAGAAGCGTATTTTGTCAATAA
Source organism: Eilema caniola (assembly GCA_949126895.1). Taxonomy (NCBI): domain Eukaryota; kingdom Metazoa; phylum Arthropoda; class Insecta; order Lepidoptera; family Erebidae; genus Eilema; species Eilema caniola. Next base: position 8,147,447 of record OX421472.1, on the reverse strand, counting down.
TCGTAATGCGGGCGCTGCATTAGTGTGGTACCGCAATAAGTATCCGTTGCGGCATGTGCCAACAAGAAAGGTTATTACAAATCTCTTGAAAAACCTGGAATTGCAGGGTTCTTTCAAAAGAAAGCGGCAGCCTCGTGTGGTCATGGACACGGAGATTGCGGTTCTAACTTATGTCGAAGCATATCCAGAGGTATCGTCCAGGCAAGTCGCCCTTGAAGTAGGTGTATCCCACTCCCTTGTGATAAAGATATGGAAGAAATACGGCTACAAGTGCTATCGATATGGGCGCATAGTTCAAGTGTTACATCCGGGTGATGATGTTCAAAGGCTTACTTTTTGCAGATGGCTAAGAGGAAAAATAAGCAGAGATCATGAATTTTTAAATTACATACTGTGGTCAGACGAAACGAATTTTTCCAATAACGGTATGTACAACAGAAAAAATCACCACTATTGGTCCAAAGAAAATCCACTAAGAGTTACGGCAAGTCATAATCAGGTTCGCTTCTCATTCAACTGTTGGTGTGGTATAATGTCCAATCGAGTCATAATGGTGGAATTTTATGAAGGGAAACTGAATTTTGCCATGTATAATGAACATGTCATTTTACACCATCTTGAAAACGAGATGGACGAATGGCCCCTGTCGGAATTGCGAAAAGTTCATTTTCAACAAGATGGTGCTCCGCCACATAACAGTCACCTTTCACGTTCCAATTTGAGCCGCCTATTCGGTACACAGTGGATAGGTACACATGGTCCAACACAGTGGCCACCTCGTAGCCCCGATCTAACACCACTTGATTTTTTTTTATGGGGCTTCGTGGAAAACGAGTTGTATAAGACGACGTACGCCAGTGTTCAAGACCTCAAGGATGCATTAATGACCATTTTACGTAATATTCATCCCAGAACATTATTAGCCGCCATCCGTTCAGTGCAAAAAAGGATAGACTTATGTATTCGTGAAAATGGAAATCATTTTGAGCAATTTATTTCATAAACCAATTTCTTAAATGTTTAAATGATTTTTTTTATTTAAAAAAGTTCAAAATATTACCTGACCTATGAGTTTCGAGTTGATTTATCATATTTCCGTACGAAATGTATGGGAAAGGTCTTTGGCGATTTCTGTCTTTTCTAGTACTGAAAGCTAAAATGGTCCCATAGAGTTTTTTGATCCCCACATGAAATAGAATCGATTGGCATAAAAAAAAAATTGAACTTTTTGCATTTTTTTGCTAACTAAGTTTTTTACAAAATCTGTGAATGCAGTTCAAAATGTCCTAAAAAGTTAGGGAAGGTCTTTTAAGAACGTTTTGCTGTAACTGCAATGGTTAAGGTACTTGCCCTTACTGCCCCGTTTCAAAAATACACCCTGTATATATATATATGGATCAACAAAACCGATTCTAAAAATTATTGTAAGTGTCTTAGGCTTACATATCATCACACTATCAGAAAGGATCAGTAGTGGAATATGGATCAGAAATCTACACGGTCGGAGTCACGTGCAACAGTTAGTAACAAATGAAGAGTGTGAATAAATTAAATCAACACATTTTCATGTATTAGCTTTGGCTTCCTTTGCCTAATTTATTTTCAGCATCTCAAAGCAGTGGCTTATCTGTTCTCTGGTGCATTAATCTTGACTCGTGAAGCGAAAATATGATGATCTATACTGACGGCACAGAAGCTCTTTATGTTTACAGGGTCGGCAGAGTGTGACTCCCCTGGTGTTGCACACGTCCATAGGCCACGGTAACTACTCACCACCAAGCGTGCTGGTCTGCCATCGCAATCGTATAAAAAATACCATTTGTTTTTCTTTTTGTTTTTGTTACAGATTTGGAGCCATTACCAATTGATCCAACAGCCATTACGGCACTGCCGACCGGCCCACGCATAGGCAACCGCTAAGCCAAGCTCTTGAAAATCAAACAAAATGGTGGACTGTGACTTCAAAAATCATTATATTAACTCTTTATATCACCTTGTGACATAACTGTAACAAACTAAAAGTTCCTAATAAATACGTGAATATTCATTTCATTTCATTTTAAGTCAACGTAACATGACGGTAACAAACCTTTTTTGCATATTAGTGCTATTATTGCGATCTAGATGGCATTCGTTGTGACAAGTTTTTTCACGAAATTCACTTCGCGCTAATTTATGACATTGATTCACGGATGAACTTTGTCAAAAAAGAAAAATATATAAAAAACTACTTATACTGCGTAACTGTGTTATTAATCTTACAGGTAAGTGTATTAATTTACTTATTCATTGTTAGGAATGAACGATATTCAGTAATTTATTGAATTATTGTCAAATAATGGTTTGTACCATTTCTGTAACATTGTGTGATAACGTTCTTTAAGTTGTAGTACATTTACTTTTATATTTATTTTTTATAGAAAGTCTTCCCGAATACTAGAAGAGTATGAAATCGAAAATTATCTTTGTGATTATGAGGAAAGTGATGACGGGTATGAAGATGATGTTGACAGCATTGCGGTACTCGATTTTCTACTTGATCTGGAGCAGCCACTGGATAGTAAAGCTGTTGAAGAGGTTTTAGGAGTCGATATTGATAGCATTATTGAAGACTTAGAGCATAACGTTGATGATTTCCAATGCGCAGAACCTGATGCAGCATCTCCACAGCCAGGACCATCAGTACGCCGCTAAGCTAGACCGAAATTGAATGTACGCTGGAGAAAAAGGAAGTTAGAGGTAAACGAACAACCACTTCGGTTTCTGGGTGATGAGATGAATCTTTGCCATTGGAGTATTTAGAATTAGATACACCTATACCTACACTTTTTACTAAAATAATTTCCTCACGAATTGATTCAACATATTACCGACCAGACTAATGTTTAACTCGTTCATAAAGACCCCAGTATGACATTTCGAGTCACTGAGACAGACATACAACAGTTTATTGGGCCGGTGTATATCATGTCCTTAGTGCATCTTTCAAGAGTAACTAAACATTGGAGTTGTATATTGGAACCCCTTGGCAAAGGAACCATTCCAGTGAATAAATTTGAAAAGCTGAGATGGTTTATACATTTCAATGATAACTCTAAAAGTGTTCCTCTCAATAATGCTGGCCACGATGGACTGTTCAAGATCCGGCCGATCATCAAAAAGCTCAATGAAAATTTACAGAATGTGCCTTTTGAAAAGTATCTTTGTGTAGATGACGAGGTAAGAGGTGGCGAATACGCATGTTTTACCACCTGCTAGATTTCGTAATGTCCAATGCCTGGCTCTTATACAAAAGAGTACGAAAATCAAAAAACTTCCGAGACACCCAGCTATCATCCGCCGATTTTCGCGAGGAGATTGATACGGTCTTATGTAAGTTAGGGACCAAAGCAACTTGAACAAGGCGAAGTATTGAACCGTAGATACAAGCGAAGAAACGTAAGGGTCCAGTCCAATACAACCCTCCGATAGCTGTGCGGCAGGACCAATTTGGACATTGGCCCATATGGGCCGAAAAAAGAATTCGCTGCAAGTACCCTAGCTTTCACAAACAGTTTGTGAAAAATGTGGAGTAGCATTATGCTACAATAAGTAAAACAATTGGGTTAAGGCGTTCTGTACATCTTAGAGGAACGTCTTTATACAATGTGACATATATATCACACTCCACATTTTCACATTTTTCTACTTTATAAATTAAAATAAAAGAAATCTAAAAAATACGTGTTTTTCATTTACCAAAACTTAATATTTGAAAAAATACATTATTGAGATATAAAGGGTTAAACAGAAAAAGGTACAGTTTATATTCAAATCTTTATCTTTCTTTCCGAAAAAAAAACACGTAAAAATTCCTTTCCGTTTAAAGTTCTAATTTTTCTTGGGGTGACCTTTTCACTTTGGGACCGATTTTCATAAAATAATTTAAAACTTAGAATAACAACAAATGTTCAATTTGTAGCCAAGAAACCAACCAATAACAGAGTATCAACAGTTTTTAACTACGTTCACAAATAAAGAAGTAGATTGTCTCTAAACATACGCTTAAAAATGGGATTGACACTGCCAAGGGCCTTAAACATTATTATAATGAGGCTTACAATACATGTACTTTTTCATTGTTATAGTTATTTATTATGTGTATTGTTAAAGTTCTTTCAAGGTCATAACAGTAGTTTTATGTCAAATACAAAACAATAAAGCAATGTATCCAAAATACTATAATATCTCTTTTTTTATTCTTGCGGAAATGCTTAGTTATTCACATCGTCATTTATTAAATCACATTTAGTAAGTGACACAATAGCTATAATTCGAGCAAATGTATTTTTAAGATCATAGAAAATGTACAATTTGGAAAATAATTTTATTTGAAAGGTGAAGCCCTTAGTTTTGCAATCCAAAACTAAAGATGTGCATTGGGGCCTTTTTGTGGGTGGCATGAGGTGGTAGGTGGCTATTTCCGCCTCTTGGCTGATGGATTGTGCTGCTCCGTACATTATCGGGGCTAGCTACCTATGCTATTTTTCAAGTGGTCGCTTTGCTATTTTGTAGGCCAAACTGGCAGTATAAGAGGATTTGAAGTATAAAAATGCGATGTAATAATTCTTTCTTGATTAAGATGGGTGTTTTACCTTAACCTTTACACGAAATATATCGTTAACTAGGTCCTCAGTTGTATGTATATCTCAGGTGTATAATTAAATTTCTCGTGACTTTTAGGATTGATTTGAAATTTATGTTAAAACTTTTTTTTGTTAAGACTTAAGCATATTTTTCTAAATCTTTTTTTTTTTAAATCGCATTTTATGATCTGTTCGTAAATCTATAAAGTATATGCAACATACCTCACTTCTTGTAATACTAAATAATTCACTAAATATTTCTAGCATTGCATACACATAACATAATCAATAAAGAAAATTGAAAATTGTACTGCTATCCCCCGTGTGATATATTAATTGAACCTAATAGTATTAATATTTTTTATTTAATTGGTAATCAATTACATTACGTTATTTTAAAACACTGTATTTTAAGTGCAATGAATTTTAATAGGTTTTGTAGAGCAGCGAAATGTAAAAGAGACTAAATTACGATGATTCTTTAAGTAGTTTGAACTCAATTTTTATTTTGCTGCGCACCTTTAAACCCAAAATTATTTTTCGAAGTAACTTTTTCAATTAAAACTACGAGCTTTCCATCATCTCAAAATTGTTACTTTACCTCGTAACCGCGAATTTCTCGTCAATTTGTAATGGGTCCAAATCTGTAACAATTACAAAAAGAAAATAAACTTCAAGATAAGGAAGATGGGGATGGTTTGTGAGAATCATTCTAATTTATTTTGTTGTAAAACAGTACTACTAACTAAAAAAAACTCTTTAAACAAAAAAAATTGTATAATACCATTTCTAACATTGGAAATGTTTTTTCGATCGCGTTGCTGCGTTGGTAGGGGGCTGTTTTCAGCGAAAGCGCGACATCGCTCTAGCGTCGTCAATTTTGGATCTACGCGGATAAATGGGGTTTCAAAAGATGCGTCTTGACGAAAAGACGAGCAATTACAAAAACTGCAAGAATGTCGAAAAATTACGTGATTTTTTTGCGACTTCTCAACTTGAATAGACGATATCTCAAAAACCAAAAGCGATATCGAAAAATGAAAAAAAAAGCAATCGGGAAGTATCCCGAGTGCTTTTTTTACTACTATAACTCAGTAGAGTTAAGCTACAGTTTGTTTGATTCCCACTCGGCAAAAACTTTTTTTAAATTTGCACTTGAAGGCTTAGTATAGAAAAATCTAAAATTGTAAATTATTTCAAAAACTATTGATTTTCGGCCATACACATGGGGGTCAAAATTGTAGCATTTTAGGTCCCCTAACCGCCCCTGACGGGATTACGTCGAGTTACCAGTAGACAGGAAAACGAGCATCGTCATTTCAATGTATAATAAATCAGATAAAATCTTTACGATTTCAAATATTTAATGTAAATAGCTTCAATTGAAGAAATAAATATCCAAACGTCTGAGACATCTGCTATAATAAATTCAGGAGAACTCATCCCGAGGGCTTATTGCGATTTCGGTAGAATTGGTATAAATTTTAAGCGCTCATCGTGGATGTTGTCAGTATAAAAGAACAAAAAAATCTTTGGACATAAGGGTGCACCTTGACTTGTTTAAACGAATTCGAGTACATGTTTACGTGTGATTGTGATATCCTAGGTTCGAATTCCGAACCGGCTAAAATGTTACCTAATGAACGATTCTGTAACAAAATTGAATTCTGAAAACCAAAACATTTAGCTTGCTCAATATATGGGTGTGTGATAATCCCCACGCATACAACCCCCTCCATAATAACATACATAGACATATACGCTGACTATCACTTGTTTATTATTTACTCATATTACATTATGCTAATGTTATTAATAATCTTCTCATTTCGGTGCAATCTAATTCTTGTTCTCTTAATATATGTATGTCTGACCTTAGAACATACACTGAAACCAATTGACAAATTCATACAAAAACACATACACCTAAGTATACTAATTTAATTTCAGAATTTGTGTGACAGTGATTTCTGACATCCGTGCAAACTGTAAAGTACGGCATCATCAGCTATAATTGGAAAGAAGCATTTTAATTAAATAGTTTAAAGCGATGTCACAATTATAATAGTACAGTGTTTCAGCTATGCATTTAGATTATTTTGCGGGAGTTTGGAAACTAGTTGCGTTTGACGCCATAGCGCGAGCGGGAAGGAAGTAAGCACTCGCAACACAAGGGATTTGATAAGTTAAAACTCTGTTCAGGAGTATATACCTTCGTTTCTTGTTTGTCTGTAGTTATATTTTAATATCGAGTTTGTGGATAACTTCAACGAATGCATTTGAAATGTATTGTACCTATCTAATTTATTTTTAATTAGTTACCAGGTTACAAAATATCATCCTCGCAATTTTAATTTTTACCGGGTTTTACAATATCATATAGTCATCAAAATTCAGTGAAAATTTGTTTAAACTGCATATTATTCAACTGACTTAAAGAGATTTTACATTTTTTTCTAGAAATTGGATAAATTATGACATAACTGATAGTGTAAAATTTTCAAAGTCAAATTTAACAAAATCATCTGTTTCAGTGGCCAAACTCCGAATTGCGTGCGCGCAGCCATGACCTAAGCAAACTCCGGTGGCTCACGCCCTCCGGTCACGAGCTGATGTGCAACCGCTAATTTTCTACATTACCCCATTCATCGTTTTATTACAGACTCGCGTATAAAACTGATGCTATGACAGGGTTACGAAGATTGCATTCGGATATCTTTGCATTGTGGATTTATGACTATAATAATGATTTATTTTTATGGAAAATTTTAATGGTCGAGGAGAAATGATTAGCAGAATTCCGTGAAGATGTACTAAGATTGCATTCGGATATCTTTGAATTATGAATTTATGACTATAATAATGATTTATTTTTATGAAAAAATTTGGATGATGGATATATATTTATTATTCAATCAAGCCTGGATTGAATGGATCCGTTTGAAATTAGGTATAAAGATAGCTTATAACGAATAACACACAAGTCCTTGAGAGGGTGGACTTACTAGTACGTGATAAAAATGATAATCTCCGTGAAATTTTAAAATATAGAATTACATAGATATTATCCGTAAACAAACAGATTTAGCACGATAAGCTAAAATTAAGTTGAGTTAAATGCTAATTTACACTGTGGTAATTTAGAATTACATTAATGTTTAGTGAGTTCTGGGAAAAAGCGTTTACAGTTTCTTTCGTTGCTTAAACATGAATACCTAGTATATCGTGTAATGAAATTGAATTCAAACAGAGTTATGAATTTCAACAAATTATATTATTTTGGTAATGGCAATTGCTAATTGATTTTAACGTAATAAAAGTCGGTTATTGTACAGCACCATTGCTATGGAGTCAGGTGCTACTTAAGTCAAGACATCACGTTTTAAACACAATACACCTTATGTATCAGAGATCAAATCCTATTCCTTAATTTTATTCAAGTGATTATTCAACTTGCTGCCACTCAAGAATTTACGAAAATGTCCTGTCACTGCGAAAACGTTATTATCACTGGGATAATCAACTTGTGACAAGATTTAATGGATATTTCCGTTACAGATATCAGTCTCGATAATAAACCAATTACTTCTTCCTCAAGAAAAAAAATATTAAAATAGCCGTCAGAAGCTAAATCACTGCGGATCTTGAGTTAAACGAAGATAAAATGACCTAATTTGGCAATCCCTCTCGAGATTTATTTTCCTTTTTATCGGAGTCAATAGAACTCACTCACTAACTGACACCTTGCCGAATGAATGTAATTTCCTGTGGGCTGATAAAATTATGGGTGACAAAGATATATTTCTGCGTTGTTTCACTCTGTATTATCAATCAATCAACAATGACTTCCATGGTACCTATATCGTACTATTTTTGTAATAGGGTTGAAATTAAATCATTAAAATGAAGTCTAAAATGAAGAACAGCATCTATTGCTGAGCTTATAAGTATCGATAGTTTAGTGTTTGAGGAGCCGGCTCTACGATCCAGAGGTCCCGGCTTCGAATTCTAGTTAATAAACCACAGAAGTGAACTTACTCCTGACACAGACAATTAAGCTTAGCTGGAGGGATTAGAGAAAATATTTGTGATTTCGGTTGCTAATATTTTTTATGAACAAATAAAAATAGATCTCTCCTGATCCTTCGCCTTCTCCGGCCAACCAGGTACCCTTTTCAGGTGATCGTGCTCAAAGAAATAATGTATAGAAAATATAAATTAAGGCAAAAACACCAAAGGTAAAATAACATGCACTCTGTACCTACAATTCCTAGAGCCAGTCGGAGGCTACATCGGTCAAGGGTCGCCGACCGCTCCCCGCACTAATCCAACCACACTCCCTGCCCCGAAGAGATCTGCTAATGGCATTTGTAAGGTTGTAACGTATACATACTGTCGTATTCGAGTACAGCATTACGGTTTTTGTTTCTAATACATGATACTATCCATATCATGGTCAAGGCGAGTTTTTTTTGTGCGCTAACTTTTCGTTCATTACATTTGATTATGTAAAATTTAAATACATCACAGGTTGTGTTTTTGTTTACACACTTTGAATTTAACATATTTTGATAAAATGTAACTTACGGGTGCTATGACGCACAATAGGCGAGACATATGTCAATACAAGTACAATATGATGGACTATTACAAGTTGATGGATTGATGTTTTAAGTTGTAGTATTAAGTATAATTGTAAAATTTTAGTTATCTCTACAATAAAATATACAGTTTTAAATATACAAAGTGATGCTGTACAGTCGTTATCAGAGCGATCTTGATTAGTATTTTGCTGGTCAAGATTGATCTGATGCTGACTACACTGAGAACGTTTAATGTAAAAATATATATATAAAAAATATCCAAAACAAACCAGCAAAATACATTGCCATTAATTCAGATAAATGATAAATTACGGATGCAAAGAAACTAGTTTGTTTATAAACATAAATTACTATTAATGAGATTCATAATAGAGAAACATTGTATTTTTCCATATTAACCACTAATCTAACTCGATAAAGCTTGTGCGGTTGTATGACCTCTCTTATGACGACCGGTAAGAAGTAATACTAGTTTTTCAGGCTCTTCGCTGCCATAACGACTTTCATAGGTAAGCATATAATAAATAAGACAGACTTAACGCGCTCTTGAGACACGTAGGAGAGCTAATGTAGGAACGGTGTAAGTTATATTAAGTAACTAAGTACAAGATATAATGCCCAAATACTTAGTATGAGTAAACGATTCCGTTATTATTATTGTATTTCATGCAACTTCGAGTTTAGCCATAGATATCTACCATTGCAAGCAGCTGTATCAACACACGCATGAATAACCTAAGATTTTAGTACAAATGTATGCTATAATAAATGGTAGCCTAGTGGTATGGGTAATGGACTGCTGAGACGTGGTCTCGGGTTCGATCCCAGGTTTCCCATGGCACACACCAATGACTTTTCGAAACTTTTCGAAGTTATGTGTGTCTTTATCGCAGGTTTATAAGTACCCAGAATGGCAATAGGCTCGCCACCTATTACATGGAACCTAAACATAAACCGGCGAAATGTGGGTGTTAGCATCTCTGCCTACCCCTTCGTGGATAAAGGCGTGAGTTTATGTTATGTTATGTTTAGTAAAAACAAAAAAATATTATACGACAGCCGTAAACTATAATACCTACATGCTATTTATTTTAGTTATTTTACTAGAAACAGAAAATTGTAAAGGTTTTCGGGTCTAGCTTGTACCATGAGCATCAATGAGTCATTTAGCGTAGCATTTAAACATATCCTACTAATATTATAAGTGCGAAAGTTTGTGAGTAAAGATGGATGTATGTATGGATGTTTGTTACTCTTTCAGGTAAAAACTACTGAATGAATTTTAATGAAACTTTACAATAATATAGCTTATACATCAGAAAAACACATAGGTTATATATCATCACGCTACTACTCGATAGAGCGGAGTAGTGATCATTAATGCCAACAAATCCGACAGCGGCGTAGCCTCAGGCAACAGCTAGTGTATTATAAGTGGACTGCGGTGGGCCAATTGATTGATTGATCCATACTAATATTATAAATGGGAAAGTGTGTGTGTGTGTGTGTGTGTGTGTGTGTGTGTGTGTGTGTGTGTGTGTGTGTATGTGTTTGTCCGTCTTGCATGCCTACACTGAACGTATTTGATGAAATTTGGTTAAAAAGCTTGTTGGTTATAAGTATATTTATTTAACGTCTTGTTTGTGAATACGTAGGTTACCTAATTGAAAAACTTTAATAATATAGCGAATTTTATCACATTAGGAAGCAATGGTTATTGATATATATAATCCATGATTCACACAAAAATAATTTGAGTAGAAATAAATATGTTAATAGATCCATTAAATCTTTAATGAACAATAATAATTAAACAAGTAATATATTTAATATCTGTTTCACGCGACTCGAAACACGAAATCATGATGTATTACGAAACATGATGGCGAAAAAACAACAATAAAACGATCAAAACCTATAAAAATAATCTTTCATTCGTGAATCAAGCCATCGCCATAAGGTTTTTATGATGATGTTGTGGCTTGCAGCTGTTATTCAGGTATTATTTTGAATACTTACCGCGTACCAAAATATTACCACTACCATATACATATTCGAGTTGTGTGTATTTGTCTACGGCCACATTGGTCTGTTTGATCTCCATAATGACATGGTGACCAGATAAAGTAGTAGGGGAAGTCACAAGTTACATATGCCTAAGGAAAATCTTCAAATATTTTCTAATAATGTATACTGTATGGCAATTCGAATTTATAATAAACTACCTGTTCAGTTTAAGACATTTAAATGTAAATGATTCCAATTTCTTCTGAATAAATGTTACTATTCCACGAAAGCTTGCTCAACTTATTAAGCGAACGTTTTGATTCCAAAATTGACATAATCTCTACACTTTGACTTGTATAACATAATATAGTTTGACATATTTTGATTATATAAATTCTAAGACTATATTGTTATCATTTAAATGAGAAGAAACTATTATTGTTTGCTGACATTATTCAAATTAATGTATAACAAAACCTTTTAATATTTGTACGCTGGAGACAGCAGAATATTATGGAACTCTATTTTGTAAGAATATTATACAATATTCTGACAAATAAATAAATCTTATCTTATCTTATCTTACAAGTTGTTGCCTCGGTTCCATCCACTTTATACTGTGAACCCATTCCCACGGACCACATCAACCTATTTCCGTGATACAATGTATGTAGTATAATATGCTATATTATGTGTTATATTAAATATACTCTATCTCTATAACGAACTGGCTACCGTGTTGGTGGAGTACAATAGGGCCATCAGAAGGGGGTCGGAGAAGGGGACTAAGGGATAGTACCATTCTCCATCAAACAGTGAACATACAATGGAATTTACAGATATGAATATATAAATTGCATAATAATATGTATGGCAAATTTCATTTAGAACCCCTTCAGCTGCTATGACGTGATCGCATAACAAATATCTATGCACCCATAAATATGCATCAATACATCCACTCATTCATCTTGACTTTCACATTTATAATATGTAGTTAAAAAGTAAGAATATATGACATTAAAATCATTGTTATGTAATCGATTTCGTTCAATTACTTTGCGAGTTTATATTATTCTCAATATGGAAATGTCATCAATGAATATCGCTGACTCGTCGTTGTTTAAAATTTATTCGTCTTCTTATCTTTCAATCTTGACGTTGAACTTATACACAACTGTACCGTCATTATATATTTGATTGGTGCATCATTAAATTACCTGAGTTAACCTATAGAATCGAATTAATCAGCAAAAAAAACACATTGCGTAGGAGTCGACTGTTTCCGTCATAACAAGCACTGATGCGTTACCTACATGCCAATTTAATTGGTACCCTAGATTATGTAATGCTCATTATATTTTCCCCGTGTAGGGAAAGTAGGGTATAGAGTGTAGTAGTAGCTATTATACTCTTCATCATCATCACAGCCCGAAGGTGTTTCCGTACGTGAAAATAATGAGAAAGATATGAAAGAAAAATACGTTTATTTTGAAGAGCTGCAGCACATAAAAACGGATACATTACGAAATAAATTGTACTGTACAGTATACATAAACTACTTGTATTAAAACTAAATACGCAATTAAAAAACAGTTACAGTCAGCATCAGTGCCCTGAGCACGAATAATATTCGAATTCGTAACGTAAACGTATTAAGAGAAAGAAGCATTGCGATTGGCTAGCTGCCTACTGTGTACCAATTGCAACGCTCCGTTCTTTCGATACGTTCACGTTTCAAATTAGATTTTTGAAGTGAAAACTTCTTTAGCGGCGTTGGATGGGTAAAAATTGTTACACTCGCGCGTCAGGATCACTAGACCTTTGAACCGTAACCGACGACTGACGTCATACAACATTAGCAGACTGTTTATTTTGCAAGACACGATAAAAAGCTTCGTAGTTTAGCGGTGAACGCTTCGACTGTAAGTACTTATGGTTCCAGATAGTACCGGGTTCGAACCTGGGCTTCTGACACTTTTGGTGTTTTTTTTTGTAATTTATTACTTTTTGTGATTACTTTTTCTGTTTGTAATTTATTTCTGTTTGTAATTTATTAATTTCTTCTGACAGAAAATTAACAGAAAGTTAGTGATAGGTTCTATGATTGGTCCTATATTATAGGTATGGTATGTTCTTTTTATCTTCTTCTCTGTATATAACGAAGAAAGAAAGAAAGAAAAAGTTTTCACTTCTGCCGGCACTCCCGGAGTGCAACCCGTTTTTTTTTTGTGCTCGGGGCTCTAATCTATCTTTACTGCAAAGTCGCAAATTGATCTTAATACCAAGGTATTAAGAGCAAGTCAAACTGTTTTATTAATTTAAATTGTATAATCGTCCGAATTAAAGATGTGTACTAAATATCAGAATAATTAGTCAATAGAAAGGGTAGTCATTAATACCATAAAGTAAATAAAAAATGTTAATTGTATCTAATAAAATACAAAATCCATTAATCTCGATGGTTTACTCTATGACTGTCACTACGTTTTATGGGTCCTTTCAACAGGGCAACCACTTATACAATTTCCAGATCTCCGAGTCTAAGTGTGTACTTTGTATCCATTAATTCTATGTTTGCGAAGTCTCAGCCAGGCCGGAATAATATCTAAGCACGAAAGTTGTGTTTTGAAAAGCAAATGTAATAAAAGACGTATGTTTTTTATTGTTATACCTAGTCCATATTCGCAGACCGACCTCCGCTCCCCATGAGCGCGGGCCTGAGGGTGACGGGTGGAGCCGCTCGTCACCCTAGCAGAAGCAGGCCACGACGGCGGCGCGCATCGCGGAATGATGCGTGCCCCCTCAAACCGGGGCGAGTCGGGGACCGCGTGGTCCCCCTCCCGAGGAGGGCCAGACCGAGAGGAATGGCCCTGGGTTAGCCGGGGTGCGAAGGAAAAGTCGCGAGACAACCTCACCTTCGGCCTAGCACAACGACCCTGGTTTAGTCGGTTCGAGTCCGACATAACCTTCGCCTCCGGCTCCGGAAGAGGGGGGGTATCCATGGGGATTTCCCGCACGTAAGAAAAAGGCAAGCAATAGAACATAGTACAAATTTGTATTTCACCTTTGAAAAATATATACCTAGTTCATAATGCTCCATAAATGTTGGCTAAAAGCTAGCTAGCTAAAGGGCTAGCGATTTTACTAAAATATGATAAGAATTAGACTATTACCTACCTAAAGATCTAGGCCTATCGAGAAGTACAATAAGCTAATTACTAGGACGAATGTCTAAAGCGGCACTAGTAGGATCGCACCAAATTTGGTTAGGCAGGGAGGGGAACTTGGGTAGTGAAGTTTAGTACAAAAGAGCCCCTTCTAAACCTATACCTGTGTCGCAAGTTCCAGGCACTGCCCCGAATTCCCAATTCAGCAACGCGATGGACCTGACACCGTCACGGAGAATCCGTGGATTGCTAAGAATACCAGTCTCAGTCTCTTACTAGCACCAAATTTCAAAATTATGTAAAAAAAATGGTGAAAAAAAACAGTAATGTTTCATCATAAGATTTCGAATTCAAAATACGTGCTTTAACCCTTTATAGGTTAAGCGTTGGTAGTTTAGTGGTCCCGGGTTCGAATTCTGGCCATTACACTACTGACGTGAAGCCACTCCTAGCACAAGCAATTTAGCTTAGTTGGAGAGGTTAGAGGGAATATTAGTAATTTCTATAATTTGGGTTGCTAATATGCTTTACAAAAAAAAAATTGGTTATTAGCTTTTGACGGTGTCGATGTCGGGTAGGTTATCGCGACCAAACATAGCCTATGTTCTTTCTCAAGGTCTAAATTATCCGTATACCAAAAATCATCAAAATCTAATCAGTGGCTAAGGCGTGAAAGACAGACAAACAATTATAATATTTATAATATTAGTATGGATAACCGAAATTGATATGACGAATACCCAATATTTAAAATGCATTAGGTGGATCAAAATGTCCTTTTTTGTTGGAACCTTCTCAGCGGTAGCACGGAGGTTTGACGGCAGTGGACTCACCCCTATTGATTGAGACAGTACTATAATTGTTAGCATATATTGTGGACCTTTGTGTACTTCGTCCTTCCATCGATATAGCGCAAATGCGAAATGTGAAAAAGAAAATTATTCGCTTTTACATTTTCTGAAATTACGAATCAAGACCGCAGAGTGCTCAACACATTTGTATTAGAGGTAACTTCCGGTGTGCCTTTGACACGAGTTAAATTACTTTTTCTCTTGTACGATTTTATTTGTTCTACGTCAAGACTTAGATGGAAAATGTGCGCACAACAAAAACTAATAGAGCGTTGTTTTCGTTTTATTTTTTGCCAGTCTAAGTACTAGTTTACTTGGGCACAATGATTTACGAGAAGATTTTGTTATTGGGTTTCCACGCTAATGTTTGAAGTTTTTACCACTCCTCATCCCTGTAACGTGTTTCCGTAAAAGCCTTTTGTGTAGTAAAATCAGCAGGTTCGTAAAAACGGTACATTATTTTAAGTGAATGTAAAAACTTGTGTTACCTTTTTGTACCGCAGGGAAGTATCCCAATGCGCTCATATTAGATAATAGACTTCAGAGTAATACCTAGGTAAGACCAGAATGGGAATATTATGCTTTTATATTTCTTTTTTATTCATGTAAGCAATATAGGTATGTACGTTAAAATAGTACTATGTACTTAGGATGCACGAGGTAAAAATTTAAAACCTTTATTACATCTGTAAATAGTAAGGCAGTGTTACCAGGCTGTTAAAAAATATGAACAGTTGGTTATTTATTTATATTTACATTAAGTACTGTGCAAACACCTTTTTCCTACATACGTTTTTCTGCTTTTTGGGAAAAATAAACAATGAGGTACACAGGAAAGGTATAATGGAGCTTCCATTAATCAATTAGCTTATCGCGGCCCACTGCTGGACATAGGACTCTCCAAATGTAATTGAGCTTAAATGAGTTAAATATATTTTGATTTCAATATTGTGTTCAATTATGTGTTTCAGCGGGTCTTTCGTCGATTCACACCACAAGCTGTTCGCACCAGGGTGTGAATCGCACAACGCCGCTTTTTGAAGTGGTCGTTTCGCACCACGGTAAGAAAATCCAATGCGATCTTTGGACTTATTGTACTAAAGAGAACCATTATCATTCATTTAATAAAGTAGAAAGACGTTTTATGGTACTGACGACGACAGGTAGAACACAGCTATTGAAACAAACTTTGTCATTTTAAATATTAAATATATTTTGTGCAAGGCTAATAGTTATAACTATTATTGTATTTAAAACATGTCCATCCAAAGGTTGCCTGGAAGAGATCGCTCTTAGGGATAAGGCCACCATTTGTACATATCTTATTATTCTGTCTATACTCGTACATGTACTGTATTATTAGTGTGCAATAAAGTTTTATCTTATCTTATCTTAATATACCATACATAAAAAATATACATTTTAACAAAACAAAATGTAAACATTACGTAAGTAGTTTACCCAATTACATAAATTTCAAATAGAGAGTATATTACATATTTATGTAAAAAGTATAAATAAAAAAGAATATAAAAGAAAAAATGAACAAAATCACAGATTGAGAGCAGAGATGCCCATGATTGATGATGATTTTTCCATTCCAAGATTCGACCATATTGTTGGTTTTATGGCATTCATTATAAGTATTCCATATGTTTGAGAATACAGGGTGTTGTAACCATGTTTGGACAATTTTACAACATCATACCTAAGCAATCTGTGTTTTATAGTTATAAAAAATGGGGCATCTCTGCCCTCAATCTGTGATCTTGTTTATTTTTATTGTTAAGTTGTTAATTTTCGCTTTTTACATCGATAACTAAAGATAAGCATATAATAATGTACAATTTGTGATTTATGTAGTTAGTTATTAGTGAAAGGGTTGAAACTGCTTAGTATAATAATGCAGGTGCTAATTTTACAACATCATACCTAAACAATCTGTGATTTATAGTTATAAGGAATTGGGCATCTCTGCTCTCAATCTGTGATTTTGTTCATTTTTTCTTTTATATTCTTTTTTATTTATACTTTTTACATAAATATGTAATATACTCTCTATTTGAAATTTATGTAATTGGGTAAACTACTTACGTAATGTTTACATTTTGTTTTGTTAAAATGTATATTTTTTATGTATGGTATATTAAGATAAGATAAGATAAAACTTTATTGCACACTAATAATACAGTACATGTACGAGTATAGACAGAATAATAAGATATGTACAAATGATGGCCTTATCCCTAAGAGCGATCTCTTCCAGGCAACCTTTATATTAGTTATAACTATTAGCCTTGCACAAAATATATTTAATATTTAAAATGACAAAGTTTGTTTCAATAGCTGTGTTCTACCCGTCGTCGTCAGTACCATAAAACGTCTTTCTACTTTATTAAATAAATGATAATGGTTCTCTTTGGTATAATAAGTCCAAAGATCGCATTGGATTTACTTACCGTGGTGCGAAACGACCACTTCAAAAAATGGCGTGGTGCGATTCACACCACTGATTCGAATCGACCACTTCAAAAAGCGGCATTGTGCGATTCACACCCTTGTGCGAACAGCTTGTGGTGTGAATCGACGAAAGACCCGTTTCAGCGGACTATAACTTTTGTCTTATTTTCCATTATAATATACTTTAGGATTTTATTGCTTCTATAATTTCTTTGTATAAAAAGGCGACAGTTGTAGCAATAAAATTTAAAATACAAACAAAACTACCTAAAATGGTTATCGCTTATTTGTTGCTATCCTAAGACCTTACTGTAACATACCAAGTAATGTTTTCGTGTCAAACAAGTACCTTAATGTGACACACTGCGGAATACTTAATTCATTTTTTGTAATAACGTAAAACGGGTGATTGTCACAATGAACGGCCTTGGCATTACAAAACGTGCGCGTTAAAAATGGAACACGTATGACTACGTCTGTACGATGGCAGGACAAGCGATTAGCCTTTCCAATTAAATATGGAACGATTACGAGCGTCCTCATCTCATACTAAAAGGATCATCATTTTATATTACAGCCTGTTCTGTTATGGATGCTTTATTTTAGAGGTGAAAAAGGAAGCAAAAACGAAATGTAGGAATACCGCATATTACCTACTACTGCGCGAATAAGAGCATTGTATTTTTACAAGTCAAAAAATTACTGAGAAATCGAAATTAGAATGTAATTTGCATCATGTACCAAAAATTAAATCAATTTACTAAATATCTACTATAAATACAAAAATGCATTGAGCTATCACTTTATTGTGTTTGTTTGGTTTTGTACAGTCAGCGTCAGAATGATCTTGACTGCTAAGTCTCAAAATACGATGACGACGTCCCTATTAAAAAATATTTTTTGTATCAGTATCAGGTTCAGTATATAGCAATAGTAAATAGAAATGTTGCAACACTTAATGCCTAAGTTATTCTAATACTACGTAGTAACTCAAAAAACTTTATTCACACATTATTGCAGCCAAAGAAAACCATATGCCACCTAATTATCTCTGTAGCAAGTAAACATGTTATAATCACTTTCATTTAAATTCAACACGACACACTTAGCTACACAAATAAAGCTGATTACACACCGCAGTATATCGATGTGAACGTCAGTCAACATTGTACAAAATTCTTTGTCGCAAATGACGCGTACGGGTTGACGGTTTAATGTGACCACAACTTAACCACAACGAATGGTAAGGGTTGGCAGAAGCTTAATTGAGCTGTATTGCACCAGCGATACAGGGCTGCCTCTAAATAGCGCAGTTAAACGTTTAACAGAGACACTTTGTACTGGATTTTTTGTTACTAATAGCATCCTAGCGTAAAATTTTCAAATAAAACTCTGTGTACTGGGGAACAGGACTATACTGGGGTGTTTTTCGCTTGGACCCTATTAAAGTTCTAAAGTTACGACCGTGTAAAATTGTAACTATTTAGTGTTCCTAGTTTTGGTTTTATTTCTGTGTACTGGTTTCGACATATATATAGTATCACAATGTAGAATTAACTCCGTTATTCTGGATAATTCCGAAATTGTATACTTACTGAAATTTTTTGATAGCCAATTGAGAGAACAGACACCTAAATCACAAAGTAATAAATAAACAGAGTACATTAAATAAAGAGTAAATCTGCTAAAATGGCCATTTTTCTTTTTGTTTGTTTCACAATTTTCATGAAAAGTAATATAACAAAAATACCGCTACACTTTATCTTCAAATTCTCGCCTAACACATAAAATAAACAATTCTTTTTATTTACGATCAACAATATGAGAATTCCGTAGTTACACCGGAGTGGTTATTAAAAAGTACGTAATATATTCTATTCATGAAAACAGTCACATGTCTTTCTCGTATAAAACAGAAATGTGGTTAGTAAGCCGCACGAACGAAATTCACAGTGGCGGCCACAAAAATGTATACCCCGCATTTAATATTTTACACTGCATGAAGAGATACCGACCTTCAGCCTTGGGCAAGATAAACAGCTTTTAGGTGTATATTACTTGGGAGATTATATTTTACCCGATCACAGCGAAGCCGAAACATATTTTATAACCATTTTGGGTTTAACCAATTTAAGAAGATTGCTTCGTTTGATGACATTTAATAATATTAAGATGTCAAATGATATATTTAAATATTTATTCGTGTTTGCCTGCTAACATTTTTGTATAGACATTTTTGATAGAAGCCCACTACTTATGAAAATAGAACAATTTACATTGAATTAGAGTAATTCTTTGGGATGTTGAACAATTTAAATTACAAGAAAAGATAGCAAAGTAATGCGTGTTTTGAAAATCGGACGTCATCAACGTCAAATAAAGTCAAACCTATAAATGAATATTATATATTTATAGCAATTTTGGTTCATATTGGCAATTCAATTGATACAAATGAGACGGGAGCTTATCGATTTATAATCTAATAATAAATATTTGCTATATAACAGAGTATGTGCATGTTGGTATGAAAATTAGTTTTAGTATTACAATTGAAAGTATTAGTAAGCAAACTTTCTGGCTACCTTTGAAATAAGCACTATTATAGGGATCACATAGAAGAATAATCGTGACGTATGCCCACGAGCGTAAGCAAGGTCTACACACGATGCATAAAACTAACAATTTAAAAAACTGAATATTGGTTGAAATCCATTTTATTGGCAGTTTCATATCAAAACAGATTTTGGCCCTAACTTGTATCTCCGAGCTTATTACTTCTATTTTTGTTCAAGGAATAAGAATTTAAGAGAATAACCAGCAACTGAAAGATTTTAAAACTTATTACAGCTTGCAATAGTGTACTTTTAAAGAGCAAGCTCGTAAAAAGAGTCTTAACAAACATGGCAAGCGAAGACACTAAATGGCACTTTCGTGTTCGAGAAATTTTTAGAGTTTAAGCTAGAACAAAAGCACATCTTTAAATGAGCTGAAGGAAACATTACCCAGAAGACAGATTATATCACATCAGAACTTGGACAGTATCAAGATGAAAAGGCTACTCAAGATACATAACAAGAACAAAAGAGATGATGGCATAAATGAGTCTCATTAACTACACATACCAAAACTGATTTACAACGGTACTAAATCCTCAGTGGAATACTTAAAACTTTGTATCTCGGATCATTATAACAATATATTATAACAATACCATGACACACATTTTCAGTTAAATACCCGTAGTTACGTGGTTGTTCTGCTACGAATAGTACACCGGGGGATAATATATAAACCGAATTGACAATGGCATTGTAACTTGCATAAAAACATGCAATAAATATAGCTTGTCTCCATTCATTGACAGATTTATATTCATCACGGATGTAATTAACATTGCAAAATTTGGTTTCTGTAAATTTTTAATCCATTATTCCAATCACAAGCCAACATGAGGATCATCATCACATAACTTTTCTTCTTGTTTTGTAACAAATGAAGCGCCCACTGATTTGAGAAGCTATCAGTTTAGCATAATGCTTAAAAGCGCTTCTCTACAGCACCCAAAAAGGATCAAAGGACGAATAGGAAATAATAGACGTGAAATTACAAAAACAGCGTTAAGCGCGTTTCTCAATATTATGTATTTACTGTTAAATAACAATCACATTTCTTATATAAAGTTATATAGATATTAATAGCCATAACAGTTTCCGCCTAGAAACAGTGCCTGATGATTAGCCATCGATATTTAGATTTAATAATCATAGCTCAATTACACATTTTAAGCATTTCATCAAAATATACACCGTGTATGTTAACTCACATATTTATGTACAGAGCAATCAGTTCAAGAGAGTAAGCTGGCCACAAACGGTCCCACTACAGACCGTTGCAGTAACTACAGTCGGTCACTATAATTCGCGATGCGATTAGCAGTTAAACGTGTCTGCCGTAGCGGTGATCTCGACATGTTGTACAACATTTATTGCACTATTTTAACATGACCTTCTATTTCATTTCAGACCTAGACTTATAAAGTTCTTCGACATCTGGACACGTAACGAATAAAGAATCATCAGAATAGTTGGACGGCCTTGAGATAATGATACTTATAAATTGCTCCGGAATTATCCTGTTTGATGACAGTGAATCGAATTTTAATCTTATATTTTTGAAAAATTATTGTGACGGATTCCACCGCGATTTCTTTAGTTAGAATACCAAATGTTTTTTTAAACATTTAGTCCGATGTTTCTGCTACTTTCAGCAGCCATAGTCGCGGAGTGATTATAGATGGTACACTACCGACGTGAACCCACTCCTAGCACAAGCAATTTAGCTTAGTTGGAGGGGTTAGAGGGAATATTAGTAATTTCGATAATTTCGGTTGCTAATATTCTTTATAAAAAAAAAAAAAAGCCCCGTATTTAAGAATGATATCCAAACTATGACGCCCGTAAAATAATATTTTTTGCTTCCAGTTTACATGTAATATACAAAGATATTTTTATTTTATAAAATAATACCAAGTGATTTTTAAAATTTTGTATGACTACTGTGTATTATGATGATATAACATTCATGGGAGATAAAAAAAGAACAGTCCTTAAATTATTTGGTAATAACCTTTTGCACGTTATGATGACAAAATGTAGGTTACGCGGAGTACGAAGGTTATCAAAATTTAAATCACAAAACAAAATTTCAATGTAATAAAACAATCAGTGCGGTTGTAACAGAATAAGCATCGACATCCTGTAAGGGCCAACGACCTTGTATCAGCTTATTAGACACGTGAATATGTGTTTACATACGTAACTTATTTTGTTGAATGCAATATCCTCAATAAACGGATTATATCAAAATATTAGAAGTTATCATTACATCTACTTCTGTAATTCAATTTTCAAAATGACGTTATGGTTTTCACTATCTTTAAATTGTGTACACTACTTTTGTTTATCTGACAGATTTCATAAATTGCTAATTATGTGCTATGATAATAAATCGAAGTATATGTGATTAATTTATCATCCGATGCGTTTATACTTGGCGTTTATCCGATATTGCTTTATTCCGATATTTATATCCAATTTATTCGTAAGGTTCTATAATATATTTTGCTATAAAACTTTCATGTATAAAAGGACTTACCATCTGTATAATTTAATTCCTTTTCTAGGGTTCCGCAGCCAATTGGCAAAAAGCGGACCTTTATGGATTCATCAAGTCTGTCTGTCTATCTGGCCGTTCGTATGTCACAGCCACTGTTTTTCGAAACTATAAGAACTATGCTGTAAAAACTTAGTAAGTAGATGTATTCCGTAAACCGCATTAAGATTTTATTATTATTTTATTATATAACCCATACGTGTAGGGGTATCTATGGATAGGTCTTCAAAAATGATATTGAATTTTCTTATATCGTTTTTTTTCTAAACTGAATAGTTTTGAAAGACACTTCCACTTATATCGTTTTTTTTTCTAAACTGAATAGTTTAGAGAGACACTTCCAAAGTGGAAAAATGTGCCCCCTCCCCCCTGCAACTACTAAATGGTACATAATTATTAAAACATCGATCAAAGTTACAACGAACTACAAGAACTTTTGTATAATGTTAATTGCTGCTACGGAACCCTCCATAGGTGGGTCCGACTCGCACTTGGCCGCTTTTTATTTATAAAAGTGTAACATGCTTTATTTAAAAATTGTATCTTTAGGTACAATTAACATATTATATAGTTATTACATATAAAAGGAAATATATATTGCATATATTTTGACTAACATTTGTCATGATAAGCATATTCATCTAACTGTTATAAATGTCCTGCTATTCACAGTTATGTATTCCGCAGGCATTTAATTACAAACGTATCAAAATGTCCATTACTTATTATCAGCGACAGATATGGGTTCGTAATCGAAAATCTTGGGTACATTATTGGATAGTTCCATTAAATTTATCAGCGATCTCAATCGAAGGGGTCCCTATTACGGGCAATAATGTACCTAGTAATGATTGTAGGGCTTTCAGATTCGGACCCTTCCCTCTCAAATGGAATTCGAAGTCGGTCGGGTCAATTGATTAAATCCGTGGCCGATCTGACGTCAGTACACAGTTGAATTAATGAATGTGATTGAATAAAGGCACGGAACGAAAATTCTCTCTTTACGCTGTAAATATTTAATTAAACTGAACAGATTACACTTAAATATCACTTAATATGACACTAGCCACTTACCGTTACTGGAAGCCTTAGAGGATCAGAATCTGTGGACAAGAAATAATAATGTTAAAATTTTTTTCATTCTGTAATCTTATTTTCAAAAAAGTTGTTAAATGTGCTCATAAAGGACATAATTATATATTTCATGATATGATGAAAGTTGGCAGTATCACAATGAGGCCGCAAATCATAGAGCACTCTAAATGTGAGCTCATAAGACCCTTGACATATACATTTCGTTTTAGAGCCGTACCCAGTCGTTCGCTCGGAGATCGGTCTGGTCTCGAGAGTCCTCACCGTCCCTCGTTACGGTGAAGCCCATTAGACCAGGGCGAAAACCGCGCCACGAATTTAGTTTCCGACCCAACGCGCCTCGAAGCACTTATATCCGCATATATCCGCCTATATCCGCCTCTTAATAAGGGAGTCGGCGCCTAATTGACTTAACATTGGATTAATAACGGTTTAGGACTGAAATATGTTTACCGATGAATATTACTGCGCGTCGGCGTTGGTTAATTTTGGTCTATAAGTATTTTTTGCTTCAATAATTAATATTTATTTTCTTACTTGAATGGATGATTTTGAAAGTGAAATCTCTGATGAAAGCAAACAACTTTTATATGGTACAAACAAACAAAATCAATTATTTCAATCTGGGCAGTATGTTGATATGAAATTGTTTCAGGCTCCAACCACAATGGTTGTCAGTAATAAGCTGCTGTTCTTTTTAATTAATAGACTAGCAATACTTCTTAAGCCAAAACTCTAAGCGACTTTAACAAAACCGCTTAGATAAACCTTCGGATACAAGAAACTTTTAGTAAGGTACCTCTAGGGTGCTCAACGCTTACTTTTTAATTGATCGCCAGTCATTGAATAGAAGAGCAAGTTTGTTCCGGCGAGGACACGTTGGCGTGACTGTAATAAAAGGCTTTCGAGATTTACTTAGAGTTCGCTTACATAACTTTTCATTCCATCGACACTTTCAGCAAGCAGGTAGTTTTCAATTTTGTTAACTACCTCATTAAAAATATTTATTGTAAATATATAAACATCTATGTAGTTGTATTCCAAGAAATCAGTGATGAATGAAACATTACTAGGTTTAGATGACAGATATACCTTTCTATAGCTCGGGGGACACGTCAGACCATCAGCTCTAACTGTTATGATTGCTAACAATAGTTAATAGAGGGAGTTATGTATAGACGGAAACGGACCTCGGGTGAAAGCTGAAAGCCTCGGGATGCGATTGGCAATCAACGATGACATTATGAAGAAGTCAAAATCCATACAATGCCTAAGTAAGTTGGTTGGTACAAACTTTTAAACATACACATAATACAGTAAGATGTGAATGAAACATAACTCAAAATGACAAACCAGTAACAATTTTGTTTATGAATCCATACAGGCTTCATATATTTACTCTTATTTGTGATTTTAATGCAAAGTTTGAATCCTATCACAAAAAGACCCGTATGACCTTAATTTAAAAACACTTTATAGACGAGGATCAAAATTTATGGTCGTACGGGTACCTACGTAACCTAATTTTTAATATTCGTACTGTAATCCATACAAGTATTAAAAATGTGAAAGTGTGTCTGTCTATTTGTTTATCCGTCTTTCACGGCAAAACGGAGCGACCAATTGATGTGATTTTTAAGTAGAGATAGTTTCAAGGTAGAAAGCTAAAAATTGACATGCGGACTATCTGACTATCTGTGACTAACAAAAATTGCAACTTTTTTTTGAAAATCTGGCTCAACTCCTTAAAAGAGGGGGTTAATTTTTATATGGCATTCAATTTTTTAAGTAAGAAGCTTTCACGCCTAAACCACTAAACGGATTTTGATGAAATTTGGGTATGTTTGATCGCGATAACCGACATCCACGCGGGCGAAGCCGTGGTCAGAGGCGAATCACTTATATTTTTTCAAGCCTACGTTTTAAAACTACTTCTATAATTGGCTGTTTCTTCACTTTTCACGTTGGATATGAAAATACGTAATCTACACTACTATTACAAAGAGGAAAGATTTGTATTTTTGTATGTTTGTAATGAATAAACTCAAAAACTACTGTACCGATTTAAAAAATTCTTTCACTATTGGCTAGCTACTTTCACCCTAAGTAACATAAGCTATACTGGATTTCCACGGGAACCTTTTTACCATCCGTGCGAAGCCGGGGCGGATCACTAGTGTAATATAATATAATAATGTGTGGGCCTGGATCGTACGTGTCTGTTAGTCATATCAGCTGTCGACATGTGTCATGTAAGGAAGTTAAGGGTACTCACTGCTCATGTTGTTAAGGATATTGAGCGACCTCTTGTTATGTAACAAGTATATAATATAAGCGTATCTTTACAAATTGTATTATGTAAGGAAATATTAAGTTTCATTTAGTATAACTAATGGTTCTGTGAACAGTAGACCTGGCGAGCACACTTTATCGTATTTTTGGTAACCCCAAAAAAAACCCAAAAAACGATACAAAATAATGACGATCGTTTCTTAAAAACAACGCTATAATAAACTTCCCCCCCTCTTTTCCTCTTCAGTTTTTTTTTTATATAACGAAGTTACCTTAACTATACATAATTTTCTTCTACAACAACCTGTGCGGAAGCTTTGAAATATGTGGTGAGGTTGAAGATGTTTAACATGTCCTGATGGAATGTGTTCGGAACCAACAGCAGAGGGCAGACCTACTAGAAACTAATGTAATGAATATCGGAGGGTGCAATAGCGTCCTTGCGAGACCTCTGTCGGATACTGCTCAAGTTCTGTACTTGCTGTGTCATAAATATCTAACATCTGTATAAGTGAATTACTACTAATAAATTACTTGTACTTTACATAAAATGGCTATGATGGAGCGACATAGTCATATTTGTGGCTAAGCTCCGTAAATAAAGATTTAAAAAAAAAACCTGTGCGGAATCATGTTCTTCATGTTACAGCCAAAAAATATCAAGAACCGTTCATAAATAACGCGACAGCATACTAATCCCTTTTCTCCCTCATTTTCCCTCCTATCAAAAAAAGCTCTTGACATAAGTTGAGTTTAAAATCAGAGAACATGTTTGCTGAAAATCGCTTAAAAAATTAGCCCACTGACAAACTGACATAGATACGGACAAAAGAAAAATCGGCTAGCTTGGCGAAACGGATACTCTCGTTCGCTTCGCTTGCTCGGTCAAATATATGGAATATTAGTCTCACTTCTGAAATGATTCAGCTGAGAATTATTCAAAATCTTATACCTAGCCAATTGAAAGAAACACGATTTAGCTTTAGCTACATATACACCTCTTTTCAATTGACAAAATAGATTTATGGAGGTGAAGATGTATGGGCAACTCGGTAAGGGTTGATCTCAAATTGAGAACTTTCTAAAGACCAGTCGAGTCAAAGACACCTGCGAGCGCGTTTGGAAACAATTATAAATGTAGAGGAAGCGAACAGTGTATGCTTGGATGCAGATATCATAATATATTTCATCTACTCTGATACTATAATACAAAGATTATAAAATTGAAATCAAAACTCTAATGACAAACATTACGCACAGGCCAAAAAAAAAAGTTTAATTAGGATACAGGTCTTGTATGGACAACCGCCGATTCGGAAGAAACATAAATTAAGCAAAGTTTGGCTTTGTTTGTAAAATAAATTAGTTTATGTATTATAGTATGAGAGTAGATAAAGTAGTGTATGACACTGCACATAACTTGGTCTTATAACACTCGTGTGATACTATAAAAGAACTCACCAACGGCTCGTTTTTTTAAAACACACTCGTGTTATAAGAACCCTTATTATGCAACAGTATCATAAAGTACTATAAGTTTACGTATACCTATATGAATAAAACACGATTAAGGTTAACTCGTTTCTAAAACTTGTACCTATCCAAATTTGAATATTTAACTTATTAAAACTAAATTCTATATACAATGCAGAATAACAATAATGATTCATACCCACACTTGTTTGCATGCGTGGCGTGTGCTCTTGTGTGGTCTCTTGGTTAAAAATATACGCAAAGAGGTCCTCCTGTCTTAAAATCTTTAGATAACAATTACATGAATCTTCTGTATAGCTATCTTTGTGTAGAAAAAGGTTGTAACGTCGACTCTAGACTAGATTTGTTTACAATATTGATAGTAAGAACCATTACACACACACACACACACACCTGTCAAATAATCATTTATTAGAACATACCAATGGTATCTTTTTTATCATCAAGAACATTGTTGATGTTCACTCATTAGAAGCATACCGTTACTATTTCATAGATTATTATTATAAGGTTAATTATTATTACCTAGATTCCTAAAACTAATCATTTCCATTGTCATTCATAATTACTTGAGGTTGAGGTTGCAAAAAATATCAAACAAGTCAAGTAGTTAGTCGGTTAAAATTATTGTGATTACCAAAAATGATCATTAACGTCTCCCCAAAATGGCACTTTAAAATTTACTTCTATATTTTTACTATAAATTACATACTCATTATTTTTCATAACATTAAAACATCTTAAATGCATAAAATATCCAAATCCATTAAATAACAAAAAAACTAGAAATTATTTAATGCCACTGAGTAAATGTGTTTCAAGCTAAAGTTTCATATCATGATACTAATACTATTGTATTCAATATTCTTCAACGTTGATGCCATTGGAGCCAAATGTCATTGGAGCAATGAATACCAAGCGTTAGTCCCGGAATTTCTCGAGGATACACATTAAGTGTAATAGGATTCGACGATGTGTTCTTTGTGGGTCAAATTACTTTTCCTTTTGAATTTCGATCTAATAACCTTCAACCAGTCGTTTTTATCGTCTTTGACATCACGACTTCTCGTTTTAATAAGGTGTCTGTCACCGTCATTCTCTGAGCTTTTCAGGGTCAGTATTAACTGTGATGCGGTTAAACTTATACTTTTCATGAAACGAATGCAATCTAAACTCGACAACAAATTGGCAATATTGAAGTTCTGTAGTCAGAATAGTCGGACTTTCTAGGACTCCAACTACCTATAAAGACTACCATAAATTCTTGTATGGCAACCGGGACCGTCGGCCTAATTAGTTTTTGAGGCACGGTGCTCTCAAAATATGAAAGATAATAAATCTTAAGTTCCTAATCGTACTGAGACCAAACGCTCACAATCTGTTTTGAAAAAAAAAATCGTATTAAAAACACCTCTTCGATATTCTGGTGCCCTAATGTTATTCATTGAAATCTAGTTCTCTGTGGACTGTCCCCTCCCACTGACAGAAGCCAGAACGGATACATCACGTAATATTTAGGTCACTATGATATGCACGTCCGTACGGTATGGTGCATTTTTAAATTGAAATAAAAGAGAGATTCATTTGCGCTCCAATTCCCCAAAAGTACTACAAGCTAATGGGTAAGTATATATATGTGTGGTTTCTGGCTGATTTTAATGAGAGAAATTTAATTATTCATTCTGATGGTGATACTCAAATATGGTTTTTAATTTTCACTATCATTATGTACTTAAGTAGTTACTTTAAAAAGAATGGGCAGTTTGTGAGATGATATTAGCATTCTAAACTTTTCGAGAAAACTGTTGCGAGCTCTTAGACCGAAATGTTTTAAAACACTTTGGAACACTACGTGTGTTGTTATGACTTAGTTCACTTCAAAATATTGTCTCAAGTGCTAGGACAGGTAAGTGCCTATCCGATGTCGATATTTTTGTCTTTATGTAACAAAATGAATTTTTTTTTCTTTACAGAATGTTTAGTGAATTGCTGGCACGATTTCCACGAAAACCTTTTAGGAATGAAGTGAAACAAACAAAGCTAGTAAATTTGTTATATTTTTTGCCTCTAGTGATTAAACTTTATTTATAAGAGAGCGTGGGTATTTAGGACAAGTATTTTCTCCAGAGATTCTCTAAATCAAACAAATCAAGCTATATATACATATAACAGCTACATTAGTAAAAGAGGCCAATTATGGTATAGTCCCTACCAATAAAGATAACATCTATTTTAATTATCTCGATAGACAATATACAAAGTAGGTCACAAACCTATGGAATATTAGGGAATTTTACCTGATACACATACAAGTGTATCGGGTAACAGAAACCATACTTAGTCTTTATCTACCTCTTTGAAGAATCCACTGTTGCTTCATTACTTGAAACTAATGTTACACCCCATCTCCTCCCGTGGGTGTCGTAAGAGGCGACTAAGGGATTCAAATACCGGAGGATGGGCAGCAGCATCTTTCCGCGTACTAGCCACCAAACTGCGATCGCCAACCCGCCTGCCAAGCGTGGCGATTACGGCATAACCCCCCATGATGAGGAAACATAAGAAACGGCCCCCAGTCCCCGGCGGCCCCGCTATTCCTGGCTATGGTAGCGGCCATGGTAACGGCGGGGCAAGGGGTGCGAAGAATCCCCGGCAGATGCCAGGCTACCAACCCCGACGACCTTTGGCCCTGGCAACGCACAACACGCTCACACTGCGAACCGACGAGAAGCTCGCTGAACTCGAGGAAGGATTGAGCAGGTTACGGTGGGATATCGTAGGATTGTGTGAAGTCCGGAGAGAGGGGCAGGACACCATGATCCTCAAATCCGGTAACCTGCTCTATTTCCGGGAGGGCGACATACTGTCCCAGGGTGGTATCGGGTTTATCGTCCACAGGTCCCTTGTCAACAACGTGGTCCAGATCGAGAGTGTTTCGACGAGGGTGGCGTACCTTATACTCAGAATCACCAAACGGTATTCGCTGAAGGTCATACAGGTACACGCACCGACCTCGAAACACCCCGACGACGAGATGGAGACTATGTATGAGGATATCTCTAAAGCCATGCATAGCTCCCGAACACACTATACCGTTGTGATGGGGGACTTTAACGCGAAACTGGGCAAACGAAGCGACAATGAGCTGAGAGTGGGGCAATTTGGATATGGAAAGAGGAATGCACGTGGCCATCTGCTGGCCGGCTTCATGGAGAAGGAGGGCCTTTTTATGATGAACTCCTTCTTCAGAAAGCCGGAACAGCGTAAGTGGACATGGCTACACCCTAACGGTGTCACAAAAAATGAGATTGATTTCATCTTGTCGACAAAGAGGCACATATTCAATGATGTCTCCGTGATCAATTCAGTAAAAACAGGAAGCGATCACCGGATGGTAAGAGGCACATTGAATCTTAGAACAAAGCTCGAAAGATGTCGACTGATGAAGTCTACGCTCCGACCAGCACCTATCCAGTTCCAGAACCCTGAGCACTTTCAGCTCGAGTTGCAGAATCGCTTCGAATGCCTGGGAGATTGCGAAAATGTGGATGATTACAATGACAGATTTGTGGAAATTGTCCAAACGTCTGGGTCTAAGATCTTCAAAGCCCGTCGTTCAAAAGGAACCAAAAAGATTTCGGACCTCACCAACAAACTCATGGAACAAAGACGAAATTTGGTTCTGCAGTCCTCTGAAGATGCTACTCAGTATCGGCGTTTAAACAGACAGATCTCCAAGTCCTTGACTCGCGACCTACGCCAATTTAATACGACTCGTATTAAGGAGGCGATTGAGAGCAACAAAGGCTCAAAGGTTTTCGCAAGGGATCTGTCTGTTGGTCAAAGCCAACTGAATAAGCTGAAGGCGGAGGATGGCAGAATTATTTCGTCAAAGCCGGAGCTGTTGGAAGAGGTCGAGAAGTTCTACGGACAATTATACACGAGTGTACGGCAATCTGTTAATAATCTGGCCAAAGACCCAAGAGCCAGATTGACCCGACACTATACCGAGGATATCCCGGACGTCAGCCTGTACGAGATTAGAATGGCTCTCAAACAGCTAAAGAACAATAAGGCACCGGGTGATGATGGGATCACGGCTGAGCTTCTAAAAGCTGGTGGAACACCGATACTTAAAGCTCTTCAGAAGCTATTTGATTCCGTCATACTCGAGGGACGAACGCCTAAGGCATGGCACAGAAGTGTGGTGGTACTCTTCTTCAAGAAAGGTGATAAAACCTTGTTGAAGAATTATAGACCCATCTCGCTTCTGAGCCATGTCTACAAGTTGTTTTCGAGAGTCATTACGAATCGTCTCGCTCGCAGGTTCGACGACTTCCAGCCTCCCGAACAAGCCGGTTTCCGAAAAGGCTTTAGCACCATAGACCACATACATACGCTGCGACAGATTATACAGAAGACTGAGGAGTATAATCAGCCACTCTGCTTGGCGTTTGTGGACTATGAGAAAGCCTTCGATTCGATCGAGACCTGGGCTGTGCTACAGTCTCTCCAACGGTGCCAAATTGACTATCGATATATCGAAGCGCTGAAGTGTTTGTACGAAAACGCCACCATGTCAGTCCGCCTCCAGGATCAAAGCTCAAAACCTATCCAGTTGCAGCGAGGGGTGAGACAGGGAGACGTTATATCTCCGAAACTGTTCACCGCCGGCCTGGAAGATGTTTTCAAGCTCCTGGACTGGAGAAGACTCGGCATCAATATCAACGGCGAGTACATCACTCACCTTCGATTCGCTGACGATATCGTAGTCATGGCTGAGACCTTGGAAGACCTAGGCACAATGCTCGAAGACCTCAGTAGAGCCTCCCAACAAGTGGGCCTCAAAATGAACATGGACAAGACGAAAATTATGTCAAATGTCCATGTCGCACCCACTTCTTCTTTAAAGGTTGGAGACTCTACACTCGAAGTTGTCGACGAATATGTTTACCTGGGACAGACAGTCCAGTTAGGCAGGTCCAACTTTGAGAAAGAGGTCAATCGTCGAATCCAACTCGGCTGGGCAGCGTTCGGGAAGCTTCGTAATATCTTCTCGTCCAAAATACCGCAGTGTCTCAAGACGAAAGTCTACGATCAGTGTGTGTTGCCAGCGATGACCTACGGAAGTGAGACTTGGTCGCTTACTATGGGCCTCATAAGAAGGCTCAAGGTCACCCAAAGGGCGATGGAGCGTGCTATGCTCGGAGTTTCCCTGCGTGATCGAATCAGAAATGAGGAGATCCGCAGGAGAACTAAAGTAACCGACATAGCACACAGAATCGCCAAACTTAAGTGGCAGTGGGCGGGGCACATAGCTCGTAGAACAGATGGCCGTTGGGGCAAGAGAGTTCTCGAGTGGCGACCACGCGCCGGAAGACGCAGTGTAGGCAGGCCTCCCACACGGTGGACCGACGACCTGGTGAAGGTCGCGGGAAGGGCATGGATGCGGAAGGCGCAGGACCGGTCACTGTGGAAATCCTTGGGGGAGGCCTTTGTCCAGCAGTGGACGTCTTTCGGCTGAAATGATGAATGATGATGAATGTTAAGTTAAGGCGAAAGTTTCTGACACTGTTTATATAGTTTTATACTAAATCAGATCGATTTCGACATCTCTTAATTGTACCGTTACCGGGATGGTACTCGGATTATTATACTCGAAATCTGTCAAAGAACTTATACATTAAAGCCACTTTTTACCCCTTTTACGGGCGAATACTCCTCGAAAAGCTATCAGTGTATTTTTATAGCTACACAAGCCGTAATTTTCATTGATTGGTCCCTAAACTGTTTTTAAAACAATTACTTTAAATCACTTCTAAACCGGTTTAAGAGAAAGGAAATATGAAATTATTATTTGGAAGAGGACAGTATTATTTGAATGTTATTAATAGTAACAATTTTTTTAACATTTCAATATTACAATGTCAAGCATATATATTTAAATATATCTTATGATAATATAAAATGTGAATAAAAGAAAAATAAACCACTTGACTCTTATTCTAATATAATATGATTTATGCTGAAAACTTTTCAGCGAGTATCATTATCATAATGTGACAGTCCTACAATGGCAACCTCATTTATCGCTCTGAAAAATATTAGATCAGGTCGACAAGAGCGAACTCTTAAGAAGTGGCTGGTTTTGTAGACTTTTACTATGTGAAAAACAGATATAAATTTATTAAGAAGAAAATCAAGAAAAAGTTTGTTGACATTAATGAAAATAAAAGACAAATTGAAAAACGAAATATAAATTATATATCCGATTTTTTATAATATTAATCAAACATTTTTGGTAATAATATTGTACGAGTCAAAATATACTATTAATATTTTGAAATTGAACCCCACATTAAACTTATAGTAAATTTTGATTCACCCTTAAAACATTGAGTCATCACTTTTTCGAGCAGCCTAATCACGCAACTTTGAATAGGTAATAGGAACCCCTTTCGATTGACATTTGAATCGTATATGAAATGCCAAGGGAAATCGATACTTATTAATATTGAAACGATTTTCCTTCATGATGGTTATAGGACAAGCCGTATTTTCTGTAATTAATATTGTATTAATTAATATTAAACAGAACTAATGGCAAACACGTATATTGATTGGGCACCTAGATAGTTTAAATAGTTCCAAAACTAACATCGTGTTACAATTGACCTCCTGTTACTTATTATTATGCTAGAAGGTACATTATTACGTGAATTAATGGTTCAACGATTTGCATCATAGATACGTATAAGACCATTATTTCAATGCAGAAATACACTACCAAATACACTAGTTAAATTCGTATAATTATTATTCGTATTCTTATAATTATTATAGAATAATATACTATATGTTCATAAATCACCATCCGTACATATCAGTAAAAATCAAGAACCTTTAACTTGATCTTATATACACCTTTGAAGGGTACTAGTCAGATTCGCATTGAAATTCGAAACAGTTGCTCCAAATAGGAAAAAAATAAACCTCAGTCGTGTTGTTTGCTGAGTTCAGTCCTTTACTTGTAAAGAAGCACGCGCGAGTAACATGTAACGCAGCCTGTCATGGGTCAGCTTCTTCGCAAACAAAGGGCCCTTGTTTTGGAAGAAGTACGGGTATAACCACCGCCCAGGATTGGTTAAAAGCAAGCTTGTTTGATTTTTTCAATCTAGCAAGTAAGTACTGATGTTTTTAAAGAAATAGAATAAAATAAATAGTTCTATACACAGGCAAACCATTTGATGTTATCTGAAAGTACATCGGTTGAAAATGTCAATTTAATAATTTGCATAATCATTACCTTTACATTAATGAGGAGTTTGTCTAACAATTTAATCGAAAGTTTTGCATTTTTACACAATAAATAAATCATAACTTTTCCCCATCTACTATATAGATATACAACATATATAAAATCCAGTGTAGTTTTTCTTAAAATTTTCATTAGCAATTTCAGCAACTACCTCGGCGGGTGAAACTTCATATTCAATGGCGCCTGGCTCGAATAAATCAAACTGCTACGACGTCGAGTAAGCACTTCCGTCTTTTGAAAGCGACTTTCTGAGATTGCGCGTTATATTTCGCTCTTATCTCTTTGCTACAGATATTCCCTCCAGATATTGCTTTTATGATTGATTAGTTTTTAAGTTAATTGATTTGTTGAACAACACTAATTACGCTTTATACTTTTAGATCATAATTACATAAAATATCAAAACTATAAAAATATATATTTATTATAAGGAATGAAATATTATACGACACAAATCATGAATGAATAGTGTCGAAGGAAATACATGTTTTTAAATCAAACATATGAAATAAGGTATACAGCATTATACTTCCGGCTTACTCAACCGGAGTAATTACATATGATTAAAGCACGACCAAACACGCGAGTAAAAACCTTCATTTATGCTTTCTAGGGCTTTTAGACTCATAATACGTGACTACTTCTATGTTTGAAAAGTTTAATGCAATGATTAAAAAAACAATCAAAATATACCTATAGTGTATAGCGTGACATTGTTTGGTAAATGTCAGTATTTCAGTATAAGAATAAAATGTGTCGATACTTTAGATGTTGCTTAAATAAGGACAGTGATGATAAATTGATAGGTACCTAAAATGCTATTATCAAGCTTTATAAATGAGAGGGATTGGTTGGTAATAAATGTGTTTTTTTTTTGTATAAAATAAGTGCGGCATACATTGTTTTGCATACTTTGTATTGACATTTATGTAAATTTGACTGATATTTGTACTCATCATTGTCATCCTTGCGTGGTTCCGGTCCTGGCGTCTGGGTTCCACTGTTTGATACTTGTTATGACTTGTTTAATTATACTCTTATCTTTATAATAAATGTATAATATAACTTTATTCTGTGTTACATAGTGACATTAGCAAAACTTATTGTACTCTAAATTAGTAGCTGGTATCTATGCCAGGATTTCCTTTTTTAGTTACCAGCAGTTCATCATCTGATAATTGTGCATCAAACAGCTAACCAATATGTAATATTTGTAAATGTTTTGTAATAATAAATAAAAACAACAAAATATATTCTTGACGACCAAAATGTCATTCCTCATTACTTCGTTCAAAAGATACATTGCCTCCAGTTTCACGATTTATATGAAGTACCTAACATTTTAATCATAAGAGAAGGTACAAAAAAGATGTATATTATACGTGGTACATGTTTCGCTTTCTAACGTGTTGAACTGTTGAATATATAAAGCATCATATCAGTATCAATTCATATACGCGTATGTGTGCCGCACCTATGATTATTGTTTTATTTGATTAAACAATGACATTGTTCTTTATTGTCCTTCAGTGTTAGTTCAGTATAAGTATATGATGATCTATTCAAATAAAATAGGCCACAAAATAAAGGTCACTAACGGAATTGGTGCCCACAGTAATTAGATCGTCATTGACATAACAAAATAAAAGCAAAGGGTATATTTTATTCACACTTTCATCTTTTATTACGTGCGGGAAATCCCCACGGATATCCCCCTTGCGGAGCCGGAGAGGGAGGTTATGTCGGACTCGAACCGACTAAACCGCACGCCGTCTGTGGGTCGTAGTGCTAAGCCGAAGGTGAGGTTGTCATGCGACATATCCTTCGCACCCCGGCTGATTGGCTGATTCAGGGCCCTCCTCGGGACTATTATCTTTAATTTTTCACCTTAGTACCTGTATTTTAGTACCTGTCAATAGTAAATGTAATTTTCATACTTCATTATAATTATTATTACATTAACATAAAAATAAATGCATTTCACACACACACACACACACACACACACACACACACACACAGAGAGAGAGAGAGAGAGAGAGAGATTCTACACGTATACTTTTACTTTAATCACTCGTAATCAAACTGCAGACCGTTCAGATATTTCATAGGTTCTCTATTTTTATTCCTAAAATTTTATGTTATAATTTAACATTGCATAATGTTACTTGTCATAACATTATTTACGCATAATACTCATTTCCCATAACTTTTTAAGCATAATTTTTTACTCCTATTTACTATAAGCATGATATTTAATAAGCATAATATCCCAAAGCATGAATTTACTTAAGCATAACGACGCATAACCATAATTATCCCGAAAAAATCACTATAAATTTCTTATTAACAATATTACACTAATTTATACACTGCTCTCGTCAAACTTGTAGGCGCATCAAAGTTCATTTAACCTAATGTTCTTTTGACCTAATTGGTCGACGTAGCCCCGCTACGCGGGGCTCCTACTTCTGGGTAGTTTATAAAAAAATAACCACGAAGGCCTAATGCGGGAGCTTCGCTACGCTCCGCTCCCGCCTTCTAACCTAACCTATCCGAGTCGGGGTGCCCTAAAGTCCAGATTGCATCCAGATCCTTGCCAGCTTGCTAGCACCATGTTAGCAAGCACACAAACAATTTATCATTATACCAAATAACTATTAGACAAATAAACGATATGCTTTACAACTTTATGCATATCAATGTTATGAATAAAAACATTAGGATATTCAATATTTATGCGTAATAACACAGTATGCTAAAAACCAATTATGGCACACTATTATTATGAAAAAGAAAATTATGCCTAATTTGTTATGGCAATTTTAATTAGGACAAAAACTATTATGATAAAAGATGGAATCCCTATTTCATAAGAGGGTATTCTGTTCTAAAATATAGGTCTTGGCCTAGTTTACGCTTTGAAACACCCACATATTGCACATAGGTGTAAAGATAACCAGTTTATTATTGAAATTGCGTGTATTCTATATTTTGTAAATATTTAATTTAAAATATAAATATCTCGTTTCACGGTGTTCGTGGTCGCACTACTCTGAAACGACATGCCCGGTTTTAATACATTTTTTTTTTGTTTTGGCCGATATAACAATAGATCGTATATTATATAGGTATCATTTTTACCCTGCTATTCCCATCGCCTTATTTTTCTTTTATGAATAATTAATATGGTAGAACAACGATCTTAATTCTTTATTGTAGACACACATAGCATAGTACAGTAACAGACATAAATGTATTTTGATGTACAAAGGCGAGCTTAACTCAGTATTGAGTTATCTCCCAGTAAAGCTTTGGAGGATAAAGGAGAAGCAGTAATAAAAGGGTAAAAAGTAAGTAAATGATATGACATACATAGATAAGGTAATACGAGTAGAACGTTTACCGGGTCAGCTAGTAAATATACCTATTAGTACTGGTAACTACACCTATTGGTACTAGTATCTATATCTATTAATGTAACACAATTTATTCTATAGTCGTATCTTCCGTCTACTGGTTGGCTAGTTTTCAGTGCAATCCAGATGTCGCTACGGTTGAAACGGAAACACGGTATCTATGGCTCCGCATGGATTCCAAACGAGATTTATTGGACAAACCGATAGTGTTCTATTAAAAATTCGATTTACAGTAGGGCTGCACGTTTTTTGGTTTAAAAGCTTGTGTTCAAAGCAAACCCAGGATAAGTCCTAATGTACTGGTTGTATTTGAGTTGGTGTATTAGATTTGGTGTAAAAAATTGACTAAAATTATAACTGAATGACTACAACATTGTACGGCAGAACATTGAACACATACATTTCTTGCCTTTTTTCAATTAGGTAAACGGTAAAATAGTCTGTTGTTTAAAATACTAATATTATAAATGTGAAAGTGTGTGTGTGTGTGTGTGTCTGTTTATCCGTCTTTCACGCCTAAACCTTAAAAAAATCTTATATATATAGTAATCTTTATTCTTCATTTTTTTTTTTACAAATTATTACAGTTCCTGAGGTCTCCTTTTAAGTATCAATGGATACTTGTGCCAGGAGACCTCTTCCTAATTACACCTTGTTATATATTGTAACACAAAATGTAAGCAATAAACAGAACAAAGATAAAAGAAAAATAAAAATAAGTAAGTTATTTAGTGCAGAGCGCGCGCGTGTGTGTATTGGTTTGTGTGTGTGTTTGTGTGTGTGTGTGTGTGTCGATGTGTGTGTGGATGTGTGTGTGTGTACCAATGAACCGATTTAGATGAAATTTAGTATAGCGGTAGATTAGACCTTCAGAAAGGA
This sequence comes from Eilema caniola, assembly GCA_949126895.1. Lineage (NCBI taxonomy): Eukaryota > Metazoa > Arthropoda > Insecta > Lepidoptera > Erebidae > Eilema > Eilema caniola. The sequence goes on along the minus strand of OX421472.1, from coordinate 8,108,064 downwards.
CATAGTCTATGTTTGATCGCGGAACCGACATTCACGCGGGCAGAACCGCGGGCAAAAGCTAGTAATATAATATTCCAAAGTGTAGCTTATCGGATTCAACCACTCTAAACAGATTTAGCAAGCTGTAGACGTGCGCTGTGTGATATAAAGAACGCTCTATAAATCCGAAGCAAGGCGAGATGTTAGACAAACTCTCACAATTTTCTCCAACGACGAAATCGAAATGGGTATAGTCAGTATCAGATCGATACTGATGAACAAAGTGCTCAAAATGACCTTAAGTTCGTGGCTTTTCCCCTTCCTGTTGATATATTTTTTGCAATATTTGATACACAATATTAGTTCGGATAATAATACAATTGAAATCAATAAAATAGTTTAATTGGTTTTAATATCATTTTGAGACTTTGTAGTCAAGATATTTCTGACGCTGACTATACTGTATTAGCATTTTATAGAAATTCAGTAATACCAGACACTTATTTATAGTAAGTTTCGTGTATTATGTATTTCTAATAAAAATATCCTAAGAAAACTTTTCAGCTCTTCGTAACTCCTTTATGTACATACCAAGATAAATACCAAACCACATTTAAGTAACTTGCTGTTACTTATGAATGTTTTAACTGCAAACTCTGCAACTCGGCAAATTATTACATTTACCCCTGAATGGTCTGCGGTTGAATGTAAAAAGTTCTTCTCCTCTCAACTCCAGAGGGAGAGGCCCTAAATTAATACATTTTGATACATAAAGTTTCTTATAACAAAGCTGTGCTAACCCTGTGTCTACCATCTATTACAATATCTATAGCAGTCGGTACACACCATCACTGTGACAATTGTGTGTGTGTAAATTCAGGTAGCAGAAAAGTATTGAATATGTAGGCAAGCAATTTTCTAACAAACGTGACAACCTGTGAAATTGCATTTTGCAAATGAATAATATCTGCACATTCTGCGCTTTAGATTTCGAAAATTCTATTCCAGAGATAGTTTGTTCGAATCTAAATTCGAAAATATAACTGACACCATTTTCAATTTGCCGTGGATTTTAAAAATGTTTAATTGACTTATGCTTGAATAAATGAGAAGAGATGACACTTCACGCTTTAAGTTTATTAGTAGTTTAAGGAAATTAGGCCTATTATCTGAGCTGCTTAGTAGGGTGAATACTTTCCAAATCTTGAACAACGGAGACGATTAAAAAGACTTAGATACTTAGAAGGTCTGTGATATTCACCTAGCTCACGAGTACTCACGAGATATGTATTATATTGGTCTAACGTATTACGTAACAATCGAAACAAATCATATTAAGATTAGAAAGAGATAAAAGTATACTATGATTACTATACCTTAATCTCCTTCTAATCTTCATATGAGTTTTCCCAGACCCTCTATTCTCTATTTTCATGAACATGGAGAGGGTTTAATATAGGAGGCAGTCACTTATTATTGAAAATAGAAACACAACAAACTCGTAAAACTTGTTTCCGAGTGAAACACAAGAAAAAGTACCACAATTGCCCTAGTTCCACTACCATAGTAAACGTTAACCACATATTTGTTCTCTAATAATATCGATAACTACCTACATAACAGACCATTTCCATGGGTTACACCCTTGAACTTTGTCAAACTCTGTGTATTTTGGGTGAATTATGACGTCACCGTTCTGGCTTCTTATCTTGGAAACTTAGCAAAACAACTGGCATGATTTGTATATGAATAAATTTGAGACCTGACAGCTGTTGCAAAATGAAATTCAGGGTTAGTAATAATTATGGAAGAAGATATAGCCAAAGTTAACGTCAGCTAGTAGTTGTCGATATTGTAAGAAAGTAATGTTGAGAATTATAATTTATGTATCCCAGTTGAAACTTATTTCGGAAATCATTAGAACTTTGACTGATATGTGTGCGCAGAAGGTTTAATATTGTTTGACAAAAAACATAAAACAAAAGTTCATTTTACAAACTACGTTTGAAAAACTATTCATTTGACAAACTTTCATTTCGCAAACATATTACTTTAAAAAGGATCTTTGATAAATAAAGGTTTTGCAAATATAATACTTAGAAAATATTTTAATTGTAAAAAATTATTTTAAAAATGTTAATTTGAATATATTAAGTCCTTTAACAAACAGTCAAACAAGCAAGCATAAACCACGCGTGTAACATGCAGTAGGCAAGTAGCATGCAGCAAACATGCAGCAGACATCGTTTCTGCCACAGCTCCGGCGCTGCGGGGCTCCAGCGGCCCCTCACGGGCTTGTAATCGCGGATAGTTCTAACGCCCACCACCGCCAACCGCCTGCTCCTCAGTTCGTGGTCCGCCTCACCCCTCCGCGCCTGCGTGGTCTTAAATAACACTCTAGGGGTAAGGCAAACAATACTACGTGAAGTCGGATTTGCAGCGATTCATTTCTGTCACTCAAAAGTTAGTGTCACAAGTTTTGACTGTTCAAGACAATAATTTAAGGGTGAAACTTGTTTTGTCAATTAGCATGTTTAAAAAATAATCAATTTGTGAAATGATGTTATGGCATAATGTTTCCAAGTAAATATTTTTTGTTATTTTTAGTTTATTATAGTTTGTAAAAAGATAAATTTATCAAGTATAATTTTGTCAAACGTTTTTCAAATGAAAATTTGTTTTTCTTTTTTTGTCAAATGATAGGACGCTGTGTGTAGAGGCATTGGGACTGAGATCCATGAGTAGTTGGGCCTCTATCACAGTGAGTGACATAAAATATATTAAGCTCTTTTAGACGTTCGGGATTATACGGGTGTGCAATGTGCATATTTTTAAAATAAAACGATAATCGTCAATCAAAAATAAGTTTTAACGTCCAGTACATAATGTTATAGACAGGCTAAACCAAACTCCAAAGGGAATATATACGAAAAGAATGAAAAGCAAGTTAGATAATATTAAAACTTCTCTTTGAATCTAGCTACCTTAGTTACGATAAATGTAAGAAGGCCATATCCTATTTATATCTATTTAGACTGTCTACTTAATCCTGCGCATGGGAGAGCGCGAGCGTTAATCCACGGGAGTCTTGCCCACATTTCACTCGTCCCTATGTAATGGTTGAATCTTCAAACTCCTCCCATCCAACCGGCAAATGGACTAATATCGTAACTTGAAACGACCGTCCCTTGACACCATATAGTAAATCGTCATTTAGTCGTTTCGGCTGCTTAATGTGCCAAGTTTCAATTAAAAAGCCATCGGAGTGTGCCATATATGGTCCATTAGTTCTGATTATGAACGAGGGTATATTAATGTGGAGTGGATAATTTTATTAAGGTAATGAAGGTAATATCTTCACTGTATTACATTTTGCATGGAACGCAGAGATAATGTCATAATGCTCTTTGACTTTATATGTTAGGCTTTCTACTTAATAAGCTTAATTAAAGCTTGTTTTACGATTGACTTTACACTTTACAGATGTGTCTATTTGTTTGTTATTTGTCCGGTTCCTATAAAGAGTAATTAACAATTTATGTGATTAAAGAAAGAAAAACGTCATTATTATGTTAAAGTTCGAATCATAAACTAAAATATAATTAATTAATGTACCTACGATGCGGGAAAATAAATCGTATACAAAATTAAGACAAACTGACAATTTTTCAAGGCTGATCGCTACTCAATGAAATATCTGTTAATGAGTAGCAAAATTTTGCAAACATTATTCCATTGAAGCCAGAGGTATTATAATGTTGGTAAATAATAAAACAAAGCTTGCCCACGACCTCGTGGTGCGGTCGTGAGAGCGATGGTCCGGACTAGTTCACAAGATAGAACATAACTGTTCGGACTGCATTATCAAATAAGATGCACATATTCCGCAGGTATAACTAGATTGCTTATTGAACGGAAAGGAACTAGGCAGATTATTATTTATAGAATAGGTACGTGAATAAGATACATTCTATAAATATGGAAAAAAGGAATTTCGAAATACTATTCGAATTAGAAATTTTGAAATATTTTTAAGACTATAACTAACAAAATGGTTCTTAGCTAAGGTATATATAATGGGTAGGTAGGGTAGGTAGGTATAATGGGTAGGTATATATAAAGGTAAATATAATGTATACTGGTCAGGTAGATAATCTCCCTTTTATAACAATGTTATGTTGGTTCGTGCATGCTGCAAAAATTCAAAAAGTTTATCGATGAAAATCAAATTTTGACACGATATACAACGCGCTTCTGGAATAGTTCTTAGTGATTTATTTCATTACATATATTTTTCGAATCAGCAGTTGGCGCTGTAATCGGGTTAATTTTTTTACAAATGTATATCCTTATTTCTATACCTTACCAAATTACAAAAACACAAAAGAAAAAGGAAAAGATACACTACTAAAACTACACAAGAAACAAAACCGTTATAAATGGAAAAATAAAAATCATCAATCTTGTAGATAACAATTTCAACAGTCATAAAATATCAATATTCCATGGAAATACATACTTTCTTACGACCGGGAAACTTGGAACATGGTATACAAGACGGCAATATACAGGCAAATAAATACAACGTCAAAGCATAAATCATTTGGGAACATGTCCTACTCGACGACATACACAGTTTCTTCTATATATTATTTCATTGTTGCCTTAGCGATTGCCAAACAAGCATAAAAAGGTAGGAGGAATACGAAACGACTGTAAGTCACCCAAACACACTATAATAAAATAAGATAAAGTGAAACACGTAACGTAATTAATGAATCTCGTGAAACCATTTTTCTAGATTTCCAAGTCAAATTATAGTCCATCAACTATGACGTTTAAACTATGTCACAAAAATTTAAATAGAAAAGTTCCATAATCTAATAAATCTCACTACATGTTAATAGAGCGATAAACAGGCAAGGCTCCTCTTGCGCTGTATTGCAGTAAGTCTATGAGTTTTCTCAAAATGTCAATTGATTTATTAGCAACTATGATACAATATTTAGATACGTACAGTATTATAGGCTGAGATTTAAAATTGTTGTAAACAACCACTACCCACAGTTTTCGAGTGGTGCAAATGATTAAACGTGAAACACTATGATGCTACTTACTATGAGACGGCACGGAGATTTTTCACTTTGACCATGAATAAAATAGTTGCGAAAGCAAAACAATTTTTTTACTAAAATTATGAATTCACTAATAAAGATAAACACAATAAACTTGGGATGTCATTCAGTGGGTGACACCCAGCGAGATTATTAGCTGTAAAAAGGTAAATTTTACGCAAAAAGTTGCCCACACAGCACTCAAAGTTAAAAAAACAAAATCAGTCCGGGCTTGCAAACCCCTCTTATTCCCCGGACTTGGCCCCTAGCGACTTCTTGTTCCGAACATTGAAAAGGACACTCGAGGGACGAAGATTAACCAACGTAGAGGAAGTAGCGAAAATTAATCCAGAAAAAATAAAATAGGTGCATTACGACTGGGCGGAATTACTTTTAAGGCAAACTTACAAATATTGCATATCAAATGTAATCTTCTCGAGCTATGACTAAAGTAGTGTCATAACTTTTTCATCATTGTGTTATCTTAATAATGACAGTCGTTTTAGCTCAGACTAAAACAAAAATATAGACAGACTGCAAAGAACTCGCATGCAATGCCGCATTAAGTAATACTAAGTTAGTACCATTTCGCTGGCACTCGTACGTTCACACAAAAAGTGAGCTTCTGAACGTTTTAGTTAAAAACTCACTGTATTCCTATTAAAATTAAAACGTTGTTACAATAATATTTAACTTCCTATTAACATAAGTTTATTCTTAGTGATAATGAGCTGTTTTTACCCGACTGCGTCATAAGGAGGGTTATGCTTTTATATTTATTTTTCCCCGAATGCGTCACGATCAAAGTAGGTACAAGCTGGAGGAGGGATGCGATGATATTTCCGTCTAATTGAGCAGTTCGACTGGGGAAGTATCTCCGCCGTACAGAATACGCATAATACGCAATACAGAATACGGTGAGTAATACAGGTGGGTAGGAATATCGCGGCCATAATAATCTCGTGCTGTGTTCACGGCGGTGAGTAGGGTAGCCAGAGCTCTCTGGAGAGTTTGTGTGTTGTCGGTGGGAAGACCAAAGGCTAGTCCTGCTATGTTTTCTACACTGACGGCACAAAAACTCTCTGTGTTTACAGAGTCGGCAGCAGAGTGTGACTCTCCTGGTATTGCACACGTCCATAGGCCATGGTAACCACTGTCCATCAGGTGGACCGTGTGCTTGTCTGCTATCTTAGTGATATAAAAAAGTTATAGTATAGGTATTTATGCATGATACTTTCAAAGCCGAAAAGCTTCATCAATTGCACTGGGCTATTACACGAGAGCTCAAATGGCTTTCAGCCAATAACACTCACTAATGAAAATGGACAAGAATTGGAGTACCCCACATAATCTCAAGTTACATTTTAGGAATGTGTACATCCTATTATATCAGACAATGGCGTACATTAAACATGATTTTTTATTGATAGCAATATAATACCATTTAAGTAAATATTGCTTAGTCAAATAAGGACATAATACACAAACAAAATAAGTATACTTTTTAACGTTCAAAGTATTCAAGACATTCTCTCCAGGGAAATTTTTAGAAACAATAATACAAAGAATACTAAATTATACGAAGTTTTCCCCTAGACACTAAAACTTTATATTGTTTTGTAAATACAAATCGAAAAAAATTGTGTTTGTTAGGGAATATTCGGCCCAATTTCCAAGCATGATGGAACTTCACAACTTATTGGATCAAACTAACGCCCGTGAGAGCAAACTTTCTCCTACAGTTTATCTCCTAATATCTCATAAGCATTCCTAATTGGATAAGACAGTTGATTCATTTTTCGTACAATATATACTCTATCTATATAAATCAAGTGAGTAGCTGCTATGAGATATGTGCATCTGTCTAGCAAAATATAATATAACTACAAAGTCGTTGATACAGTTATATTGATTTGAAGTACAAGGCATTCCAATTAGATCACAGAATATCGTATGCTGTATCAATATGAGCTAATGAATAAAATTTTTTTTAAATTTCAAATAAAGTTACAAGTGCTGGATGAACTATCGGTTTCAATACTGCAAATGAAAATATAACGTTTCTTCCCGTGAAATGCTAACACAATTTTTCTGTAGTTACGTTAATCAATCTTGGTTCAGTTTATATGCAAACCTATTAATTACAAGATCTGTCATTTAATATCGTGATTCAGTCAATTTATTCAAAAATTTCCTAAGATACTGGGACGTTCAATATATGTATGGCATGTTTCACTAGAACATTTGAAAAGAGTCACAAATAAATTTAAAAATATATCTTCCAACTTTATAAACAACAGCTGTATATATTTGTTGTTTACGTCTGGCCACATACATTCGCAAGGTATAAAAGCGAAAGCACTGTAATAATATTTTATTTCGAACGATAAAATTCTAAAGGTTCGTAATTCTCCATGGCAGAAGTTAATCTTTTCCAAGCGCACCTTTGTGGCTTGACTGAAAAAAACCATTCAAGGTGTATATTTTTTGGTTTGATATAGAATCATTTATCATATGGATGAGAAGTTTCATTAATAAAGTAAACACAAGAGCTATTTATTTATTAAATGTAAACAAATGACGTTTTTAGCAGCCGATACACGATAACATATTTCGATCCTACAGAACTATTACATCAAAAGTGAATAATGTCACTAAGGAAATTCTACCGTGTTATCGTCCAACATAATGTTCATAATTTAACCGACTATAAAATAACAGGTTTTAAGACGAACAATTCAGTTAATAGCTAATCATTTTAATGCAACCAAGCTATCGGCACACCAGCACCGTGCCGGCAAAAAACTGCTGCAATTTTTCATAAAAACAAAAGCGCAGATACCTATTCCATTGCTAGTTTTCTCATTGCGTTTTCAAGAAGCCCCGTATAAAGGCTGCGGTGGATGTTAATCTCTTCCGTCCGATCGCTCTTTTCAAAGTTAATGGTGTGAGAGAGTCTTTGGTGTGAGTTGCGACTACGAAAGATACGTTCTGACACGATTCCTGTAGCTTGCATCTTAATTTAAGATTCTCTTTATTAGGAAAGTGTAAAAAAAATGTTTTACAACAAAATGAATATAATAGGTAAAACAAAGGATTTAAAAAAACCACTTATGATTAGTATGAATAAGCTTGCGTACAAATTAAATAGAAAAAGGAGTGTTTAGTTTGTATAAAGAAATAAGATGTTTTGTTGCAATGATGTTCCATAATCGTGTTGCAATAAGCCACGTTGACAAATTATATTAATATACGCGCCGCAAACTAAACGACTGCGCATTGCGCACTTTTTAAGTGCAACTGAACATTGTACGTTTCCCACAAGTTTCAACAGGGTTATTAGTTTATTTTAACATAGCGTTTATACTTGTTGTAATCTAAACGATTACACTTTTAACTAATTAATAGCCTTCAAAAGAGCATTGCACCTAATACATAAAATGTTCTCCAATTCTAACACGAGCATTAAACTAATTTGCATGCATTAACAGAATAATAGATAAGCTATTAATTCTAACGTGGCCTTTGTGTATTAATTACTTATATATAGCTAATATTTAGTTAAAGGACTTTCACAATATCAAAGACAATCAGCAATAAATATTAGAAATGATTGATATATAGTTACTGTCTCTCTCGGTTAAATTATTCGAACTAGAAATCTTTGCAAAAATATGTTACAAGTTAAATATTAAAATACATGCAATAGAGAAATTTTAGAGTAATGGCTAACTAGCCAGCTGGGTAAGGCAGCCAAGGTCAAATAGCGAGAGTTCAATTCAAGGGCTCAGTAATCAACCGAAGAGAGCTAAACTGCACCAATATAATGGACAAATTTAAGACCGAAGGAGCAAGCGTAATCGTGTGAAGCTATCGTTATTGTATACGCACGACAGTTATAATTAAGGATGAAGTGAACAGTGAGATATGTTTAATTTGTTGCTGGGGAAGTTAAATTCAAACAGGTAGTGTTGTATTTATAAAACATGGCTAGGTTCATAGTGTTGTATGACGATTTACTGTGTAATCGATATAACTACAGTGTATTCGATTGATGTTAAAAAATTTTGGGCAATTTAATTTGCTCAACATTTAAACAGCATATATTATTGTTAGGCTACAATACGAGGCATAACTCTTTAGTTCTTTGGTATTAAATTTTAATAATAAAAGTAATTTCTGTAAATATGTTTTATTTAGATTAGATGTACGATCAAATTTATGAATTAAAGAATAGGTTCATGTTCACATAACCATAGATAGATCGAGCTTAAACTCACAATCTCTCTATTGCAAATTCGATACCCTGGATATGTCACAGCCAAATAGCTTCATCATCCGTTCAATTAACTGCCTAGGCTGTTAACTAAACGGCAAGAATCAATTAACGGCCTGAATGACATTTAGCTGTGACGTATATTACAACATTGAATAAACTGGCTGGCTAATGCTTAGGCCATTTTTAAAATAGGGCACCAGGCTGAAATAAGACAGAAAATTATATACATCCATACATACATATATTCACCCCAGTAAAGCCCCGAGGGGGTAGACAGAAGTTTATCCACAGAAAATTAGTGATAGAACATCATTCAGGCTGCTAATTGAACGGCGCCGTTTAGTAAAGGGCCTAGGCAGCTTATTAAACGGCTGGTAAAGCTAGTTGGCTGCGACAGATATAAAACTACCTTTACTCAATTTATCTCTAATATTATACTGCCATAATACTAATATAATATTTATGTGTACCTACCTAAATATTGCTTATACTGTTGATTGATGGCACTTGGTGTTATTAATTTGACATTTAATTAAAATAATACTTCAAACATGACTTGATTTATGGTAATGGTCTCATATTGTGATTCTCCCTAAATTTTGTGAAAATTTATAAAGTGGTATCCCACTATTTTTGTCTACCCACACAGTCAATATTTTACTCTAATTAATTTGATAAAAAATTAATCTGATACCCAAAAAACATGTATCAACCTTTGATAATGCCGTAAGGCGAAACCGGTCAGGAAATCAATAAATAATGTGGAACAGTACAAGTGATTTCATTGAAGATACCTAAATATTATATTAGTATTATGACAGTATCCTTCAATTCCTATGCAAGCGGTTCTTGGATAAAGGTTCAATAAACAAAAATAATCAATGAAATTACCTTCATTTGGAAAAGTTCAGTTAATACCCAATAATACATTTATAAAAGTAATAATCACCCCATCATTTAACGTGACTAATCAGTTTCAGCAACACATTGCCTCGCCAAACTGTGTAATTACAAGTTAATAAGTTGCAATCGTAGTTATAATCGTAAACGCCGGGTCAAGGCGTTTTCGGGCTAAATCTGGCTATTTTGATTACACATGTAGCCAATAAACGACTAAAGTTTACAGTGACAACAATGTAACAGTGATTATTTGACAAAGGAATAGAGGCACTATATTCATAAGTACATATATATTGTGCTTTCAAAAGTAGCGATATCCGAAGAAATACACAGCATAATTCTTTTTGATATTGGATGGCGTTGGCATCGCTTCAATATTGTAAACGTGATCTTATGATAATTTTGTGACTTTGGAAAGGGAAGGACGTAAAAAGGACTTACTGTGTATAAAGTAGGTAGTACGAATTGGAATGTATCGACTATTCTGTTCTATGAAGTTTTTATCCTTTGGCTTTATAACTATAAATTAGTCCAATAATTTTCATTTTTTTTATCTCACATGTTTTTTCATACCAATCTGCATTCCCTTACGTGAAATAATGAGCGAGACCAATGCAGTCCACTGTGCACTTTTCCAAGCTTCTAGGAATTTTTAGCAGAACAAGTCCGCTGACTCTTGCTCGAACACTTGCTCCAACCAGAAAACGAAAATACGACCGATCACACGGGAAACATGAGGACCAAAGTAAATATAAATTCACTGTAGCATATTACTCCTTGTTATTCGTATCGTTGTTTGTAGAATAAATCTTTTCTTAACCTTCGTTCACTTGCGCAATGGTTTGTCAGACCGATATAAGTTTGCCTTGCTTTTTTTTGATAGAATCCACTGGTGTATGTGCAATTGTGCATGGCTTAATAAATTGAACTATGTTTACTACTTTATTTATTTTAACTATGCTCGTAATCGAAACGGTTAACCTTTCCAGTCCAGCCACATTGCTAGAGGTTAAGGTGTGAATTCAGGTCACTGGCACAGAATAAGGTTCAAATATCTCCATCATTAGTATATTTCGATCTGACAGACCATTATACGGCTATGTGTCTGATTTAACGTGAATATAGGAAGGTTGAGTAGTTTATCAGGAAATGAATAAATTGTATGATCATCTTTTTTATGCCTGCATATCTGAGCCTCTTTAATAAGTCATACAAAGGTTAACTGGTAGGAAATGTCTATTACATGAAGTCCATATTGTGCAATATATACAGGAAGTGTACATAAATAAATGTAAATCTAAAGAGAATGTAACAACCAGTGGTCAGGTCCATTAGGATACTTCTCAAATGTTAATTCTAGCGATTTTGAGTAGGGCCTGCATAATAAATGTTATGTTTTGATAATTTATTCTAACTTGGAAGGATTAATAAGAGGACTAGAATCACAAGAGAAATCTGTTTTAAATTGCAAATTGCCAAATTGCAATTGGCTAGTCACAATTAGTATGCTGGATTAAATTTGTGACAAATAAAATTAACATTGGAAAATCTAATTTCAAGTCCAATATACACAGACGAGACCAAGTGGGTATTTATGGAATTGAACTTGTTGGGTCCTAAGTCAAACTACTTCAGATTAGGTTTAGCCACCCTGACTAAATTATGAAAAGAGGAGCGGACCCTGGGCTCCAAAGTGTAAGGATTAAGTCACTTTAGTTATTCTTCAATTATATGCTACACTAGCAATCCGCCCCGGTTACGCACGGGTGGTAAAAACGTACCCGTGGAAATCCAATATATATTTAGTCGGTTTGAGCCCGACATAACCACCCCCGGTGGCCGACGGAGGAGGTACCCATAGGGATTTCCACGTGAATAAAATACCAACGAATTATATTACGTACTAAAATGACATAAGGGTAAAATGAGTTCAAGAATGAATTATAGAATTACTATGTGACGATTAAAATATACATTATATTGAAGAAAATCACGAATGCCTAGTACTTACAATTTCATTCAATAGCCACAAGCACTAAAATATGTTAAAATTAATAGCAAATGGTTGTGCTACATAATATGTCCCGTAAAATGAGAAAATATCTGAAATGTTCATGTGACGTACCTATTTGGTAAGTAATAATTTGCTCAATGAAAATGAATGGCTTCTGTTATTGAATGTAAATGAATGAAAATGCCCTCAGCAAGTGCCCACGACCTTATGGCGACCGCAACTTGCTCATGTAATAAATACTTACCACTTTCCTCTGAATAGAGATGCAAATGTGTCCGCCTGTCTCGAAGTTCCTGTTTTTACGGTCATCTGTCCTCATGTTATTTGCTTTTAGGGTTGCACAAAAAACTTGTAGATTTTCATCAAAGGTTCCTAATAAGTATCACAGTATATTTACTGTTGTTTGGGAAACACAATACGCAAATAGTAACGCCATTTTTCCTCGTCGGCGTGAGATCAATAATTAAAAATTTAATAATTTTGTAAATCGAATATAATATAAAATTTAGTGTGCCTAGTAGACGTACAATAATTTACTCATGTCTATATCCCCAAAGGTGTAAATGTTTATATCCTTACTAAATAGTGATAGCTATCAGGACGTTTTGTATACAACTTAGGTGGCAGATAACTATCAGGACGTTTTTTATACAACTTAGGTGGCAGACAAGCACTCGGCCCACCTCATGGAAAGTAGTGATCCACTTAATGAATATTCATTTCATAATAAATTTTAAAAATCATGTTGTGTAGTATTCATAAAAAGATATAAATTCTGAAATACGAGAGCATTTTAGCACAGTAAAATATTCATCAATCATTTGGCAACCCTACTGTTCAATGAAATGCTGACAACACGTACCCATTTTACGGCTTTCCTGAGTTCGCAACAAAATACACCATGACTAGCGACAAATCGAAGCGTTATCGAAGATGGAGTTTTGACAGGCATTCGGTATCTAGGTTTGGGTAGACAAAATTGTATGTAGCAGAAAAACAAACTACAGTTATTTGTTCGCTGACTAAACAAGAACAAGTTTGAGCTAAATACCTACCAATTCCACAGGATACCTAATAAATAAATAAACAGATTCGTAGTCGTTTAAAATTGTAATAGTTATAATTGTTTTGATGAACCGGACAATTCACGTTCTGGATTATGATTACATTGCTAGAAGATTAACCTATTTGATGAAAATCTATCATTATTACCTGTAAACAGATTTTCTGATTTTATATTTTTTTTTTGATTTCTTTAAACATTCATGGTTTCATGCACTTATTTTGTTTATAAAATAGTTACAATGCTTTAATCTACCAGGTGCTACGCGGTAACAGTGATAATTCTGTTTTATATGTTTTTTATGTTTATATGTAAATTCCGTTTCCATGGCTTATACATTAAACTAATGGTAACGCGATTAAATGGCTCAGTAATGGATAATTGAACTCTAAACAACAAAAACGACTTCCATAACAATACGTAATAATTAACAATATTGATCTCAACTTGTGTTTTTTTATTCCGATACTTAGATTTAAATTCTTCAAGTATTTCTGCTACTTTTAACAACGTTACGTAAGTTCAAGGGTGTAAGGGGAACTATCGCCATCCTGACGGTGAAAACCAAACTATAGGTGAGGTTGATAGTCGAGGCACCTGCTAAACTACAGACGAAACTCTGGCGCAGGCTTTCCTTTCCTAGTTTGAAGGTCTTACCGCAGTAGTTATTATATACTTGGATGGTTGGCAGTCCTCAACTGTGCGTTTTTCCAGAAACTTCCTGCCTCGCACAGCTAAGCTGTGGAATGAACTGTCGCCAGCGGTATTTCCGGACCGATACGACCTTCAAACCTTCAAGAAAAGGGCGTACTCCCACCTTAAAGGCTGGCAACGCACCTAGAACCCTTCTGGTGTTTGAGGTGTCCATGGGCGACGGTGATTGCTTACCATCAGGCGATCCGTCTGCTCGTTTGCCTCATATGGCATAAAAATGTTATTACTGGAAAAGCTGACATACCAATAAAAACCAATTTCTGACATCTGACTCCAAAGAACAAACTTTGCACGCAATTGCGAATGTGCTATGACTGATATTTTAACATAATCAATGTCTTTCTTTCAATAATGATTTATCCAAGTTAACACCTAATATTAACAACTGCTTCCCACTGAATTGCACTGATTCCTTTGACGGGTAGGATGGATTTGAATGAAATCCAACATTGCATTCAAATCTACCGTTCCGACGATCTAACCCTTTATCTAAATTGCAGCTTTATCAGCATAGAAGCGTCGGAGTCACGAAGTTGTCGCAGTAGACAATACTTCAAGTAGATCACTGGGTCCTCTAATCAAAAAGCGGTAGGTATTAGAAAAGAACAATAAACGATCTTGGTATGGGAACTCAAACGGAAACGAAATGATTACAAATAGTATTGAAATAAATACAAAAGTTCAGGGCATTAGCTATATAATGATGACATTATTTAAAATTATATTTATCATTCCCGCCTATGAAATGATTATGCACTAACGCGACAGACAGGTGTTACGAAATATCTTTTTTACTTATTTGAGTTCAAAACCCTTACCAGCAATAGCCAGTAAAACCTTCGACCCAAACTTCATTGGCAAACAATTTCAGCCATGCTCTGGAACGTTACCAAAACCTGGCGGAGAAAAAAAGCGAATAGGCTAGTTGACAACGTATTCATGGCAACACGATGCTACGAGGTACGAGGTACCCAGTACTTCCGCTTGCAAGCGAAATAATATTCACGATTCTGGCCCGATATCGACATCGATGTGCTATACCTCTTCTGCGATACACTTATGGATAAATAAACTGCACCCACGAATCAAACAGTATTTTGCCGTTAGTGCGTAAACTCGATCTACATTACTGGTAGTGGTATATATGGTTTCGAACGTTTTTATTACGAT
Source organism: Eilema caniola (assembly GCA_949126895.1). NCBI lineage: Eukaryota > Metazoa > Arthropoda > Insecta > Lepidoptera > Erebidae > Eilema > Eilema caniola. Next base: position 8,092,831 of record OX421472.1, on the reverse strand, counting down.
GTGGTCATTATAGGTAATTTTTTTTTTCTCCAGACAGATAAAGTCTTATAAAATATAAAAATGAAAATGATCATAAGTATACTTATCTACTGACATCTAATAAATAAACAACAACCATTAGACGTATTTAATTGAGACTTTACACGAAGATTATATATACTACTTGTTGCCGTAAAAGATTTTCACGTGAGACGTACCGGAATAAACCGAAATAGGCAATTATTATAATATCTGAAAAGCAACTTTGATGCAGCTTATCTATTAAAATAAACTTTCTACAAGATTTCGCAAATAAATCTCGACACAAAACACCAAAGACTGTTTACTGTCTATGTTCTTACATCGTTTATGCATCGTATACAGCCAGGCTGTATTTAACAGTTTTCCTATGTGCATTGGCGCGAGTGTACAATACATGCGGGTCGGGTGAGCTGCGTTTTATAGCCGAGCCATGTATCAAAGTTTCGCGTGGCGGTCTGAATATCTACCAAGAGTCAGGACCTCCTGTCGACAATACACGACCAGACTTTACGGTGAAAGCGCTCAAAACTTATTTTAATATTAGTTTGTGTGTACCTTTCTAGTGGGGTCGTTATACGAAATGCGATTGTTCTCGAAGAATAGCGAGACGAAGTGAGGACGGCAAGGTTTTGTCGTTTGTATCCTGATAGCATCTCTCCTTGGTTTAATGTAGATCTAAACTAAATGAGAAGGAAATTTGACTACACAACATGGCTGGAGATTCTGTGTATGAAAACTGAAATTTATATGAAGTTAAAGTAGAATATAAATAGATAAATATATTATAAAACAACATGTTATACAATAAAATTAGGGTTTCAGTTCAAATTATAACCAAGTAAAAATAAATATAGCAATTATATTTGGACTATATCGTACAAAAAAAAAGACGGGTTGCACTCTGGGAGTGCCGGCAGAAGTGAAAACATTTTCTTTCTTCGTATTATATACATAGAAAAAGATAAAAAGAACATACCATACCATACCTATAATATAGCGCCAATCATAGAACCTATCACTAATTTTCTGCTAATTTTCTGTCAGAAGAAATTAATAAATAACAAAAAGAAAAAATAATCACAAAAAGTAATAAATTACAAAAACAAAAAATAATCACAAAAAGTAATAAATTACAAAAATAAAAAATAATCACAAAAAGCGTCAGAAGGCCAGGTTTGAACCCGGAACTATCTAAAACCATACTGGCTTACAGTCGAAGCGTTTAACGCTAAACTACAACTCTATTTATCGAAACTTGCAAAATAGGCAGTCTATAGCTAATATTGTATGACGTCAGTCGTCGGTTACGGTTCAAAGGTCAAGCGATCCTGACGCGCGAGTTCAAAAATTTTTACCCATCCAATGCCGCTAAAGAATTTTTCACTTCAAAAAAAACTAAGAATGCACTCATCATAAATAACTTAATAATGGAACGTAACTAGTTGAAATAATAATGAAATTATTTGGTTTCTATAAATTAGTTTTGTGAATCAAAGTCATATTGTTACAAAACAAATAATACTAACACCTAATCCATCTCATTACACAAGAAAACTTGAGACAGGTACGAAGTTTTTTATAATTTCATCGAATACAAGGCAGTTCAATTGTTTTGCCCTTAGTAATAAGATTCAGAGACGTGATAAGGTTCAAGTAGGTATTGTAAACTGCCAGAGAACGTGAACGTAAAGGCAAGCGCTTGAAGCAATGTAACCATAATTTGAGTCGTTTCATCAGAATTACTGAGCCCGCTCGAGGTAATCTTCACAAAACTTCACTTTAGTCAAGTGAACGCAAATTATATCTATCCTTTTGTGAATGTACAGCGACAAAATTTTGTGCTTACCTATGTTCCATGGTTCCATGTTACGATCCTTTCCCGGAACTTTCTGACAAATTAATAGGTAACGTTTTTTAATGTTCCTGAATGTGTACAAAGTTTTAGAAAAGTTGAATAGAATAAGAAATATTTCTTTTCATATTACGAAAACGACGTCTTTAAAAAGCCAAATGTAAATCAGACTTGGTAATAAGTTTTATGTTACTGCTTTGGACGCAATATGAGATTTGATTCAAGTTACTCGTGAATATAAGCAATGTGATGTGAAGGTTATAATAAGATTGCAATATGCAATTACAGTAGGTACTAAAAAGATAAGGTCCTTTAACATTTAGTTAGTACAATTAGCATACGTGATTTAGGTAAAACATGGAAAAATGTTATTATGTGTACTGTGCTTTTTATACTAATAAGCACACACTAAAGCAGCCAGCAGTAAGCACATAGTAAACTTTAGTGTGCGGTCTCCCTTAACATAGCCTTTCAATGCTTGGTGAAGTCTAATTCATGCATTAATACTTAAAGGAGAGAATAATAAACGAATAGAAAGAAAAGTAGGACCTTTACCACTTAACTTTACATATTTTACGTTCCAGTTTTGCAATATACAGTTACTTAAAATCGATGTTAGCTGCTAAAGATGTTGATTTATTTTAGTTATATTCTAGTTTTCAGATAGGTACTGTATATTGCAAAACCACAAAATATGATTACCAACCGTTTCTAACGTATTTGAAACGAATGTTGGCTAGTTTTACGATTACGACTGTTGCACTAAATAAAACTATAATAAGCTTACTCGTACATTTAAAAGCAAATACACTTTATTTCAATTTCCGTAAGATAGAATTTTCTTTAAAACAGTTTTTATACTGGTGTAGATATAAAAAGGAAGCAAGTTGTAAAATTCGCATAATCGCAAAATGCGTCCAGTTTGAAATAAAATCTAAGTTGGAAATTCTGTGAAATAAAAATTGTAAACATCCATTTATCAACCTACAACCATCATGAATGTTTACTCATGATTGCTGCCGGTTGTCTTGAAACCAAATCTAGATGAACTTTTAGCCTAAAAAGATTTCGGACTATTCATGTCAACACATGAAGTCGGGTGGTATGAAACTGACAACGCTAACAAAACTAGTCTTCTGTAGTTATATTTTACTAACGTGCAACCGTTCTTCATTGTGTAAAGTGGTCTACAATTTATGTTTTTCATTCGATTTGATTGCTGCCATAGCACATACTAAGAAAACCAGCTAGGCTAGGAGATACGAATTTAACATTATACGTACCCAAAGTTCGTCGTACATTGTTCATCATTCATCCATAATATAAAACTGTTATCCTGACGTAGCTCGTATTTTCTTTGTACTCTCGTATAAAAGGGCTCACTTTGATCCCCTTAGTTCGGCAGTGGAGCAGTGGTAACAATTCAAACTATTCATGATAAAAGGGGTTTAATCTAATAATAGGTATCTACATAAATTTTGCAATCAGGTTTTTGAATCTAAATACAATAAGATTTTTTAACCAATATAAGGTAAAATTATGCCTGAGGTCTTCATGCATTCATTAAAAAAGATGAACACTTCCAATATATCAAACAGTGGAGAGGAACAGTAATAAATTTATTGAGACAATGAATAAAATTTTTCACGCTTTGAATTTTAAATTCTTACCCTATTTCATTTGTTTTAACTGCAACTATCCACCTCCTGAAGATTTTAATAACTTTTAGTTCCTTTTTTCACGTAGGCGCTTCTTGAGAACTAATTTTGAAACTCGTTATTTTATAGAAGTGCTAACGACAGGCGAGTTTGTACGTATCATATGCCGGAAACATACTCTTAGCTCTATCATATTAAGCGAGAATAGGTTACATAATGGAACGATAATTTCATGCAATACATTTTTATGCACGAAATTGCAGGAGGTGGTTACGGTTTAATTTATCATAAAGAAAAAAAAGAAATACTTTATATGAATTGCTATATCTTCAACATAATTAGAAATAAATTCTAAAATTATTGGAGAATATGTTTGCAAGAATATAAAAAGAAACACAAATGCCGCTATAAACACTGATTCTTGGCACAATATTCCGACCAGCGAGGTACATTTTGCACTTAGTTGCGGTTAAAGAAAAATAGGATAGGGAATTTCTACACTGAAATTTAGTGGTAAAGCGACACGTTGCGTACCGCGGGATGCTATATGTAATATGATCATACAACCTTTAAACTTAAAGTTAAAAAAAAAATACTAAAATGCTTACGAAATACTTTGAAATATCTATATTTTTTATATTAATTTTGTCTCCAGTTCTTAACATTCTATAAATATAAAAAATTAAAAATTCCCGTAAAATCATCTCACCTAGAGTATGTATATCTAAAAAGTGAAATACGCTTTCAAAATCTCATAGAACCGGAGTAGTTAAATATTTTCTTATTAACTTGTTCATGAAGCTTTATGGTAATCGACATATTTACCCCTTGGATGAAACTTGTTCTAGCCTAAGCACACGCACTTCTCCGTAATTAGTGTTCTCAATACATTTTCAGGTATATAACTTTACGCTTTAATTGTAGGTCGATTTAACTTCTCGCATTAATATCTCAAATTGTAATTGCCTAAATTCAGAGTTGAATTCTTAGACGCAAGTTGAGATAGAATAATTATTTAGATAGCTTAATAAATCTGATGTTTTGTTATAAAGTCTGTTGTACACTTTCCCAAATCTAATTAGAAACTTTAGTTCAATTAATTGTAATATTTTCTAGGCTCCAACGTTATAAAATGTACTTCTGCTAATCGATTGAATTTTTAATAACAACTGGGTATTAATAGTTTATTTACTTTTTTAAACTACAAATACTTATATACACACATTACTTCTATACTCGTCAGTCCTTTTAATTATTATTAGTAAGGTATCTGTTGCGTCGGTAGTTTCTAGGTTCAACCCCATAATTACGTTAGAATTTAAACCCACAATCTCACGACCGTAATCGTAATGTTCAAGCCATTAAACTACCGTTCATATTTGTTTGACATTCGAATCAATAAAACTTCAGCTTGTTTATTAAGAAGTAGCCACCGATATTGTATTTATTTAGGCAATTAGTAATAAATTCAATCATGTTTAGTTCAAACGTTATATGATTATTCTACTTATATTTTTTCTATCCAAAATATTTATTTTCTTTGTCATATCAATAAAATCCTACAACAAAGCTCTAGAAAGAAAAATAATAATAAACCTAAATCTTTACCATAATATATCGACTTCTAAAAACCTATTCATGAACATACATACTCCTCACTCCTAAGAAATAATACTTGGTGGCCATCCATATAGCTCAGAAACTCAAAAGGTAAATGCTTGGGGAAAGTGCAAATAGGTACAATGAAATCAAATGTGACAGCACAAATGGTACGCGTGGATTAACTTTAGTTTCGCTAGAAAAGTTTGCATTTACGTACGATATTCTCACTTGCCTATTTTAAATTACCGACTAGATGTTTGTCATGAGATGGATAGAGTTCGATACCAAGTGCTCCCTTACTGAGTGTACACGATGGGTCACGCATAGAGAGAAGTGCAGAAAACAAAAGCTGCTACCCAAACTACCGGACGATCCATGACCACGACCACTCCACCAGGAGTATACGACTTAGTAGAAAAATAAGATGTTTATTATTAATAATTTGATCGTGCGTGGTTTGATTACAGTTTATGCTTGGTTACGTTATTAATAGCTCATATTAAATGATGATGTAATTTAATTGACTAATATTATTGTGTTATTCAAGTCCATAGTCATCGATTCTATTGTTATTATCGATTGTTACCAATTTTGGGGGCAGTTTAGTTTAAGAGCAAGTAGTCACTAGTTAGTAGTGGAACTAATACCGTATGCTTAGCCGTTTGCCTGTCAACCATGGCAAGAGATTCTTTTTCTTGTTGACCTCTTGACTGCTAATGAAATATAACAGGCTACTTCAAAATTTTTGCAGTATTTCCTACTAATATTATGAACGCGAAGGTTTGTAAGTATGGATGAATGGATGACAAAAACTACTGAATGGATTTTATTGAAACTTTACAATAATATAAGCTCATACATCAGAATAACACCTAGACTACAATTTATAACAATAACCGATAGTATAGCGATAACGGCCATCCACGCGGGCGGAGCCGTGGACAAAACTAGTCAGATATATTATTATAATAACTCCAATATTAAAAATATAACGAAGTCATTCTTACAAAGAAGGAGGATCAACAAAAGTTTCAGTAATTGAATTCGCGGGGACTGACAATGCACAATAATGTCATTAGGTACACATTATAATGGTAATAGCATTCATAAACTTTAAATGAGCAGCGTGCCTACTTCTATAATGAGATAAAGAGTCTGTCATTTAAAGTATTATGCTTTCCAGTTAACAAATACAATTAGTAACTTACAAGAGAAGTAGGTACTGTTTCGGTAGAAACTTGTAAATTATACAAATAACTTCATAATGTTTTGACTTGAATGTTAAGGAACAATTCATTAATGAAAATGATATAGGTATATTTGTTTTACATACTAATTATGATTAACTCAGTTTTAATTCTTTTTTAGAAAACAGATATTTAGAAACAAGAAGATCAAATATCGCTTTGGTATTTCAATATTCTTGTTTTACTGATTAGCAAGCCCTCTTACATTACAATTCTCTTTTTGTTAAAAAATATTTGGATGCCAGGCTTAGTACTTTTTTTTCAATATCGTGTTTATGAATATCAACAAAAAACCTTTTGGGTAAACATTTTGTGTGGGTATACTAAAATGAGAATATCTAAACATGAATATGTTAAACAAACTTGGGTATCTGATCAGCATACTTGACAGAACAATGGAAAGGACACCAACCACCGTGTGATCGCAGCTATTAAATTAGGCACGTTATGAAGATTTGGTATAAATACTTACGTACGAGACTACGGTCGGTTTGAATTCGGATATTTACCTGAAATTACAAATATAAATAATTAGAACATATTATGTATTTATTATTCATTTAGTGACGTATTTTGTTTAGAATCTCAGTAAATAAAAAATATTAAAAGTCAAATATAAAGTTGATCCGTTAGTTAATTTTTCATAACCGATTCCCCCTTTATTTGTTTTTTACCGATTCACCCAACAACCTGGTCATCATCAAAGTTTAAAAAAACTTTTAGTTAAAAGCCTGGATTCCATTGATAATTACACAACTTTAGTTCCAATTACTTTCTACGTTAATCCACACCTTCAATCAATTCATCTAAACTTGTGAATACTGATGACATTACTTCATTTGAAAGTGGGTCTGCAGAAACATTCATTTGAAATTGAGAGCATACAGTTTACCGTTGATTAGAAAATATCACATAAATATTTTCACGTAAGAGTATAAACGGATGTCTATAACTACATTCTGATAGCATCCAATTTCACCTACAATATGGCTTCATGTAGGTCCACATCGAGTCAGCAACGCCAACACTATTATGCTAAACGAAATAACGTTGATATCGAAGCTGTTCCGAGGTCCGCACGTCCATGATGAGATGACACTCGTTTTACGGCTGCCCATTCGCAATTTCACTAGATTCCTGACACAAACACAAGAACATCCAGTGTTTATGTTTTTGTTTTACTATCTAGGTATACGTGTCGTTTCTGAGACTGCAATAAAGTTGTTATTCACATAGGTAGGGTAAAGACTGTTGTTGGGATTTTACCAGTTTGCTAGTATGACGAAGTTTATTTGAAACGTTCAATGATGCTTTGTATGAACCATTGGAATTGTGCTTAAATATTATTTTCCAGAATCTATTCTCTTATCTACAAAATTTTACAAAAAGTTTAATGGCGTATACACTAATATACTAAGAGTAAAATGTATATTCGTAGATACCAAAGTACCTCAAGTATTCCCAGGTTTTGTGAATACGTAACACACGGTATTATCATTTGTAACGGCAAAGGTCGCGTGTCCTATTCACTATTAGTAAGTCCTATCACGCCTGGGCGAATGTCCCGAAATTCTGACGTCACATTTCCGGACCGGCGGCACAATTTAGTTACGGAAGTGCACCAACCCCGTCCGCCTGATATTACCGCATGACCAATGCCGATCCCCGTACCTGCTAATCCTATTTTTGTAACTCAATTCCCATTCGACTTTAGGTTTTGTCTTCCAATTTAGTTGGTTGTGAATGTTTCATTATTTTTCTGTTTTGTTGTGTTCATTACTTTGGTTCAAACAGTTTGGGCATGAATAATTCTCTACTTGGGCTTCAGTGCAATGAAAATAGATTTTATGAAACTTGGAGTAAACCTCTTCAATTATAATCATACTGGCAGACGTAGTTAATCTAAAGGTCTAATCATCAATGAAAACTTATCATAATATTATTATAGAAGAGTATGATCATAAAAGTGCTACAAGTAGTTTACTTAAACATACGAAATACCAATTATAATAATTTCTAGATGTTATAATAAGTACTTTTGAATATTTTCTTTTACGTCATTATTCGTAATATAAACAGCTGTGCATACGGATATGTTTTAATAATATCTTACGCACATTAGTCCTTGAACATGTTATAGTTTAGTACTTAGTCAATGTTCTGATTTCGAACTTTACATTATAGTTGTTTGTTGTCAATAGAACAGTAAAACAATATCTAAATAATATAAAAATCTCGAGACACGGTGTTTGTAACCAACATCCTTCGAAACAGCCTGTTAAATTTTTATGGTTTTGCTGTCTGATAATAGGTTGTGGACTACTCTTGGTCGCGATAACCGACATCCTGGGTGAACCCACGGGTATTAGCTTGTAGATATATAGTTATTATTTTTTTAATTATCTTTAAAACATTTCTAACACTCTTTTAATGGATTTTTATTTGCAATTCAAAAAAGGAAGGAGAAGAAAGTAAGGTATTGGAAAAAGTTATTCACCACATTTTTTAATTTATATGTGAACGTTTGGTTTATTAACCAAAATGTTTAAGAAATGTTGCATAAAAATTAAATGCTGCCGCAAACAGGATACCCTACCTGTTTCAAAGAATACGAGTGATCCAAGTGTAGCATTTGCATATTGAAAATGGCAGTGACCGTGCACCGGGCGGCCAGCAACCTCCCCGGCTGTCATTATTCGCACTAAACGTAGAAAACCGTGTATAAAAACTAGGTAGAATTCAAATGCTTCCTTTTTTTTCTCAATGTATTAGATCAGTATCAAGAGTAGCTCTATAAACTCAATACAAATGCAAATCAACATTCATGCAAATTATAACATTAGTTTGTTACTAAAATGAATACTTACAATCGTTGTAAAAATTCTATGCATGCCCGGTCCTACCTACTACTACTAGCTAATGCCCGGTCAGCTCATGTGGAATACTCATTTTCGTCCCATTGCCGGTATAAAAATCCTAAATACTAATCAATTCAAAGTCCACTAAAATCGGTCCAGCGTAGGCGTGCAAGCTTAACAAAGAAATAGAATTACTTTTGCATTTATAAAATTAGAATGTTTAGCGGAATATATTGTATTATTTTATGTTTATACGTAAATTGAAAGAATATCTTAAAGTTCAAAACACAAAACCCAATGTCATGCGTAATAATAATGCAATTAAATAATTCGTATGACCGCAACGCATAACCTACATCAACTTGATGCCAAGGTGAACCGCTCGAGTCTTCTCCGACATTTAATTTAGTTAACTGTTAGTCAGTGCGATGATAACATTTAGTTCTTTTCAGTTCACGCTGAATTATTATAATATCTTGCCATATAAATTAATTTATCTACTCTGATACTATAATACAAAGATTATAAAATTGAAATTAGAACTCTTATGACAAACATTACGCACAGGCCAAAAAAAAAGTTTTATTACGATACAGGTCTTGTATGGACACCTATATCATAATATAACTTTTGAATCATAACGATACACCTATACAATCCCCATCTGGACTGAACCTCTACTTTAAAAAAAGAATCCGCCATTTCGGAAGAAAAAAAAAAGAAATCGAAGTTTGTGCCTTGGCGCGAATATTTTTTTTTGTTCTATACATTTAAATTAAACAAAGTTTGGTTTGGTTTGTAAAATAAATTAGTTTATGTATTATAGTATGAGAGTAGATAAAGTAGTGTATGACACTGTACATAACTTGGTCTTATAACACTCGTGTGATAATATAAAAAAACTCGCCTACGGCTCGTTTTTTTAAAACACACTCGTGTTATAAGAACCCTTATTATGCAACAGTATCATAAACTACTATTTTACCACACATTTGGAGGTTATTGTATACCTCGTGGACTCAAAATCAGCAGGCATGCATGAAAGGTTTAATGACAGTAGACTGTGCTCGTGAAGTATGTAAGAAGTAGCTCCTAGCACCGCCACTTGCTTCTAACAACTCTCTCACTAACAACTCTCTCAACTCGTTTAATGAATCAATCAATCAGTTTTTGTCGTCCACTCCTGGTCCATAGGTCACTTCCAATATGGGCCATAGTACCAGATCATCCGCCTGCCTCATTCAATCTATCCCAGCTACCATTCTATAACATCTTTCGCTATCGATAAATTGATAAGTTTATATATATAAATCCATAAGCACAATGAAAAAATTGTTACAAAAAATAAATTATCTTACATATAAAAATAAATTGCAAGTCTGTTAGTCTCGCTAAAACTCGATACCGGCTGAACTGATTTGGCTGATTTTAGTCTTGAAATATTTGTGGATGGAGAAAAGGTTTAAACGGTGAGAAATTATGGGAAATTGCAACTTGTTTTATTGATTCTGAGGCGGTACGAAGTTAGCCGGTTCAGCTATTAAAAAATAAAAGACCGACTGATTCTGAAAAGATCGAAACAAGCTTATATCCATTAATTCACATCTGGTTTGAGGTTTGCAATAATTTTTAATAATTTATTATATGTAATATTTATTTAGTTATGACATATATATTTGTAATCGTCTTCTAATTTCCTTCATTTTGAAACCCCACTTGATAAATGGGAGTGATTTTTTTTGACCACATACATTTTGGCGCCAAAAAGCAACATTAATAGCTTTTGCTCATATTTTATGTGCCCAAGAACACTTGGGCAATAAATGCCTTCCATTTGAGATATGAATCATTGAAATCCGTACGATGGTTCAGAAGATATGAGGTAATAAAGAATATTACAAATATACATACAAGATACACGCGAAAAACATAACCCTTCTTGGTAGTCGGGTAAAAACGACACAGGCATACAAGTTCAGCCCCTCTAGACAATTTGCAATTCGCTAGCCGGCGTTTGATGGAATAGAATGACAAATGTATGGGATTTGACGTATTTGACATGTGTTAACGACTGTCATATACGTCAAATCCCATATTTTTCATTCTATTCCACCCAACGCCGGCTAGCGAATTGCCACTTGTCTATAGGGGCAGATTTCAATCTGGTAGTGACATTTATTGCTTTCATGGAAAGAATTCTATCAATTCGTGTTATTATATAATAAATAGAAGATACACAATTATTTAAATCTACAGGAGGAGTCCAAAGATCGCAATTGATAGAACAAAAATCGGTATTTGATATTACCACTGTCATTTACATTAATATAATGGTATAACCTATTAATGTAAATGACAGCGATGACTAACTATACTAACCTAACAGTGTGTATTATCGGATATCGAAATATATAAAAAACTTGGTAAATATCCCGTTTATGCTATTAAAATCAATATTTATGTGTTTGCTAGCTTGCGAGTTAAAACAATCCTATTGGACTGTCTGAACGGAACGTGATTCAGATCTAAGTGCCTGTTGGTCTTAACGTAGACACTTTTAGCATATCTAATAAAATCGACATAAAGACAATTCCAATTCGAGCATTCCATACGTTCAGAAGAATCGAAATGATGCTAATAATAAATAAAAATTAAATTAAAAATGTTAAAAACCCGTCACAAAAAAAAACATCCAAAAAGTTGAAAATAAATTGTGTTGGTTAGCCAATTAACTTTGATACATCTAGTAATTATTTGATTCTAACGTTGCCAAGTCGGAGGGACCTTGGAACTTTCCGATGACGAAGTGTTTAACCAGTGGGTCCCCCCGACATGGCAACGCTAGAATCAAAATATTACTAGATGTATCAAAGTTAATGGGCTAACCAACGTAATTTAATTTCAGCTTTTAAGAGCTTTTTTTGTGACCGGGGTTTTAAATTTTTTAATTTATTTTATTTGCCTTTTCTTTAAATTGGCCTATCAGTCATTTATTTATTATATCATAAATTTTGCATAGTGCACGTGATGTGCTTTCATTTGAGACCCCACTTGAGTATATTTGCCGACAGACAATTATTCTTCACCACTTTCACAACCCACAACCTTAAACGGCTCAACTTATTTTCATCAAACATGTTTAAGAACACTCGCACATAAGTCACGGTGAATAAAAAAAAACTAAATTAAAATCGCTTCCTTCCTTCAGCAGCTATGATGCCACAGACAGACAGGCAGACACGTCAAACTTATAACACCTCTCTTTTTGCGTCGGGGGTTTCAAAATACCCAACATTAAAAATAACAGGGTACCTCAAAAACCCTCGGCTATAAGAAGATCTATCTTCTACCTACTTAATTTATTCACTATTTCGCTCATTTTGTAACCCTTTTATTTTGATATCCTATTAGCATATTCAAATGTAGTCCCCTATATAATACCCGTAATATTCGAACTGTAATGATTACGTATTTACATAGAGCTTCATTGGTGAAGTTTTAAGCCACTGAATTGATTTTTCTAATGCGAGGATTTACTGAGTGATAATAATCTAACTGTAGGTAAACTAAATTTGATTAGTCCAACACTGTGTCGACCACAATAAAATCGATAAATGGACATGCCTAGTGAAATGCGATGAGCTGATCATTTGTAATTTGTATTGCTATCATTGTTCTGTTCATATAATAGAATTAATAGATTTTGCTCGCGGTACCGCCCGTGTAGATGTAAGATATCGCAACCAAATATTCTCTGCGCCCCAAGTTGGTGGCAACGGCGAATGCCTTGGGCAGGCTATTGCCCAACTTGAGGGGCCCAGAGGACTCCTGCAGGAGACTCTACGCGGGTGTCGTGCGGTCCATGGCCCTATATGGGTGCCCCGTATGGGCGGACACCCTGGGGGCCAGACTCCTGCCTCTGCTCCATGCGGCGCAGAGGACGACGGCCTCCAGGACCATCAGGGGGTACCGCACGATATCCTTTGAAGCGGCGAGTCTCCTGGCCGGATCGCCACCGTGGATCCTGGAAGCGAGGACCCTTTCGGCACTCTATCGGTTCCGAAAGGAGGCGCGGGGGCGGGGACTCGATCCCAAGCCCGAAGAAATTCGGGCCGAGAAGTCCCGGCTCCACAGGGCCATGAATCAAAGAATCAAAGAATCAATTTCGTTTATTCAGTTTAGGCACATAAAGAGCACATATGAACGTCAAAATTTTACAATAATGTCAGGAAATTACTAATATAATATTAAATTAAGTAAATAAATCATTTGAAAATGATTCTTTCGCTGGTTCGGTAAGTTGGTTCTACTGAGAAGAGACCAGCAAGAAACTCAGTGAACAATATTATAGTTTCTTTTTTTAAAACAATTTGTTTTTAAATTGGTGACCGAGTGGGAGCTACGACTTGAGCAACCACGCGCAGGGCACGCCGTGATTGCGGCGGTAAGACCCATCATGGGGGAGTGGCTAGAGAGGCCACACGGTGGCCTCTCGTACCATCAGACGCAGGTCATTACCGGACACGGTAACTTCGGGCGGTACCTGCATCTGATGGGCATAGAGCCAACGCCCGAGTGCCATCACTGCGACGCGAGCGTGGACTCGGGGCTGCACACGCTCACCGAGTGTCCGGCGTTTGAAGCGCCGAGGCGGGAGCTTGTGACGGCCCTGGGGGTGAGAGTGCTCACGCTCTCCACCCTGCTCGCGGCGATGGTCCGCTGCGCGGATGCGTGGGCGGCCAGCGCCTCCTTCTGCGAGCAGGTCATGCTCGTGAAGGAGACAGCAGAGCGGGCGCGGCGCAGCGAGCGAGAAAGACTCGCGGACATCGCTGGCCGCGTTCGAAGGCGGCTCGGGCGTCGGAGGGCGCAAACCGACCTCCGTACCCCATGAGCGCGGGCCTGAGGGTGGAGCCGCTCGTCACCCTAGCAGAAGCAGGCCACGGCGGCGGCGCGCATCGTAGGGCGATGCGCGCCCTCCCCATACCGGGGGCGAGTCGGGGACCGCGTGGTCCCGAGGAGGGCCAGACCGAGAGGAATGGCCCTGGGTCAGCCGGGGTGCGAGGGATATGTCAAAAGACAACCTCACCTCCGGCCTAGCACATCGACCCACAGACGGCGTGCGGTTTAGTCGGTTCGAGTCCGACATAACCTACCCCTCCGGCTCCGGAGGGGTGGGTATCCGTGGGGATTTCCCGAACGTAAAAAAAAAAAAAAAAAAAACAACATTCTGTGGTTTATGCATGAAAGACGGAGAAACACACACACACACACACACACACACACACACAAACAAACACAAACACACACACACATCCATGTATAATATTAGTATGGATTTCAAAAATCTTTAAAGTTATTAAGTTTATTATTTTTTATTTCAGAAATAAACTGGATAATGATCTCAGTGATTTTGAACCTCTATGGCGCAGAGGTAGAGCATTTGACTTCTACGTTATCATATATCGAGGCCACGGGTACGATTTTCGCTCAGTGCAAATATTTGTATGCATTAATATGTCAATTATTTTTAAAAATGTGTCTGAGTATATTGCGAATATATTCTAGAATTCACAGCACAAGCTAAGTTAAGCTATGTCTAAATGTCCTTTCAAAAGAAAGAATCCCATAGAAATAACAATATTTGTCAAAAATCAAGTCTGGCCTCAGTTGTTCTACCGTAAAAAGTTGTGAGATCAATGTAATACCAAGTCGGTTATTAATTTATTCAGTCCCGACATAAGGGACATTCTGTCTTAAGTTGTTACGTAATTATCTAACACAACAACATTTTATACTGACCATATCAATATAAAAATCTTAAAAGTTTAACAGGTACATTTATATTTATAGAGGATGACAAAGTTATTTATGCAGTTAATGACAGAAATTGATAAATAATGTTTTTTTTATTCATACACCAATTATATAGTCTAAATTTAAAACTTCTATAAATGCTAGAAGTGCCTTAGAATTTTTGGTGATCGGTCAGTCAGTGAGTGACAAAATTAAGAAACTTTGACTCGTTATAATTCTTAAATTACTGGTTGAAATTGCATAAAATTTGAAATGTACCATGTTTATCTAATGCCTGCTTGGTTACTGAAAATTCAAGGTTCTAATTTTATCCACTACGAAATTAAGGGAGTCAATAATAGCCTGAACTCTTCGAGAAAAGGATGGTATGCCGCTTCTTTACTCGATCTTGTGAGATTTCATATACCTTAATATTGATTTGTGACGATCTGTAAAGGTAGCCGGGACACACAAGATACGGAAGGCGAAAGATATGATGCTAATTCTGTTGTTGACATCTCTAAACTAAAATAAGCTAAAAATCTCTAAAATTTAGGTTAGGTCTGGTAAATGTCGTTTCGTATTCTGAGAACACACGATAACCCTAAAATTAGTCGATTGTTGATATTTAATCACGCCAAAACCGTTGAATGGATTACGCAACCCATAAGCAGATGACCTGGACCAGCGTATATGTATTACATACTTGAACTTGGACCTGGAGCTTCAGTTATGCCTCTCTTACCCAATAAATTATAAGTATCGTGAAAAATACATGACTTATTATGAAACCCTGCCATTATATTTCGAACATAATAACTGAGCAAATTATCTTTATCTAACAAGCATCTCATTTAATTAAAAATTCAATCAGAATCTATCATGAATTCTAAGTTCAACCCATCTCATACACCTACATATTTTACAGTAGGTTGCATCGCCGGGTCGTGAGTCCAAGCTCCTTGACCCACAAAATACTTGAACAATAACACCAAACACTGCGCTAGGCACTTCCATTAAGGCGACAATACCGCGGATGTATACCTGCCATGAGCATAATGTATGCTCTTATGCCACTAAACTAAGGTGGTCGTACCTATTGTGAACGCACAATGTTATTAGCCTGCTGCTGAGTGGGAATATGTTTGATGTCTTTGTTGTTGTATTTGCAAATACTATTTATTTATGCAAAGGTATCTTACTATACAATTATGTTAAGAAAATTATACCTAATATACCGTCTACATTTATTAAAAATTACGATACAGTGCAGTTATGCTTATTCAAAATAAAATAAAAAAACAAGATACGATAATCGTTATATACGTTTAATTTTCTTGATATAAATACACAAAAAAGTTTGTGCTTAAAATGATCGATTAAAAGAAATTCTAATTAAGAACGTAACAATGCAATTGTGTGTATTACAATCGGTTGCATCGGTGCTTGCGCAACAATCGTATGAGGTCGCGACAAGCAAGTATAGTGTTAGCAATAACTATTCGCGCGCTATCACGCACCATCGACTTATAAGTGCATTGTATAGTTGCACGTATAAACGTTAATCACTTGATAACATGCCTGTAGTTGTTAGTAAGTAGTGTATATTATCATCCTGGTCAATGAATTACTTTTGCATTGCGTTTATAATTATGTAACCTAATGAAGCTGAATGAATATAATAAAGTTCATGATTACGTCACTAATAATGAACATTGTAATACTGATTAATGAAGTGAAACTAAATACATTAGACATACAAAGATATTATTTCATCGGATCGTGGATGACATATTGGTCTTGTTTTGCTTTCTTAATTGTTCACATTTCATGCACTCTTAGTTTGGCGTTTCCTGAAAACGACGTCGATCCGGTCGAATTCATACATAGTATATACGTAGGTACGCATGGGAAACCCTAGTGGCTTGCCCACTTGACCTCACCTCGTAATCCTGTTTTGTCTACCTTGAATACAACCTCGCTATGTATTCTAACCATTTAAGAATACCTTACTTCATCACTGTGCTGTCTCAAAAATTCTGATCTTTAAAACATGTATTATGTATAAGTTTGACTGAATGCCCAAGTACGCTACAGTCAATTAAAATTTCACGCGTTATTGCCAGTTTATGGCTGGCCAAGGACAGATCTGTATCACCTAATGTACTCGTAATGCCAAATACATAATAATATCAAATGCTTGTTGTGATACACTTTTGTATTTTTCTCTTTTGCGCTACAAATATCAGTGGCAGTGTGGTACCGATGAGCTAAGTTAAACTGCCACTGAAACTATGAATAAATGATATCATTCAACAAAAAATAATAGAACAAGAGAATTCTTGGGAATCTTATAAATTGATTGAATAATTTTCAAGCAGTGAGAGCTAAACTTATGGGAAGCAAAACTGTGGAAATGACTGCCATTGTGGGATTTGGGTATTTTAGGATATGGACATTGTGCCCGTGTAGTTCCGGCATAGAATAGGACCACGCTTGTTCTTCCCTTAGACGTCGTATTAGGCGACTAAGGGAATAACTTCAAAGGATGGGCAGCGGCGTCTTTTGTGACACATTAATAGTTAATACTGCGCTCGCCAAACTGTTTGCCAAGTGTGGCAAGTGTGACAGAACCTCCCATGAACGGATAGAAAAAGACTAGTCCCCCAGTCCTCGGTAGCCCCACTATTCCTGGCTCCGGTAGCAGTCTGGACATTCTGAGCCTAAAACTAAATTACATTTGGACATGCATGACCATATGACTTACGCATTGTTGTCAAATAGAGAGAAAATGGTTTTATGAGTTTTCTGTACATAGTATAACATTAGTTATTTTGCGTCACAGAAAGACTTGCCAAAAAAGCTAAACTTTGCCGTTTATCTACAACATAAGAAATGAAAGAATGCCTGTCTCACACCTGCTACACTTCCAACACATATTGTGAATAGGAACAGTGAGCACATAGAATGCGATTACTTAACTATCATTACAATATCGAAGCGTGGGAGAATATTTGCGTGAATCATTCATAATTGCATCTTGTTGTAACCATCTGTCGTGGCGTAATTACTTTCGAATCTTGCCTCCGTACAGACTCGAGCAGCATGTTGTTAATAAGAATATCATCAATTATTTCCATTCAAGTGATTGATTACATTAACTAATTTAGCTAAGATCTTTTTGTGGTGATCGTACAAAATAGATTTGGTCATTTGCAAAATGCTTGTTTAATATCTATGATGCCATAAGCAACATTAAAGTATTTGTTATTACGCAGTAAGAGATTAACCGTAACCTATAATAAAAGCATTCAATATAATTTATTAGGTTTACATACGCGTCCATTAAATTGATAAATCAATTTTGATAATAATTGATTACAGTAAGCAATCAACGTAATCAGTTATTTTGATCATCAATCTTCAATAAATTCCCTTAGATTATATCAATTCTCTGAATGTTAATAGATATAAGACAGCTGTCTATATCTTTTGGTAGGTTACAATAATTTACAAAATTTATTAACAGTCGTGTCATTGATGGTATACCGGATCTGTTAACAGGCTATAAAACCCAAGTCGGCTTATCCCTTATGGCATGATGATACCAAGCTCGTAAAATATCGAAAGCTTTTAATGCATCGTCATAAACGGGAAGACTGACTGGTACGATCGAGAATGACCTATCTGCATCTTGTTTTAATCTGTTTTTACAATAAAACTTCATTGGATACTAGCGAAATAATATCCATACAGGTAGGTAATTACGGGTTGCACGTAAATGCAGCGAGGCACTTATGCGGGAAATATTTTTTACTATTCTGATCTTAGTGTAAAAGGCTACAGGAAAAAAAATGTATAACGGGCAATTTTCTATTTTTATGACGACGAGATATGACGAGTATTGTGAGTTTGACCAGTGTAAGTTCCAGTCACTGGCACAGCTTATCCTAGTTAAATCTGTATGGAAACTTTCATCTCATACATACATTGCAAGTTAGTTAAAAGTTTGAAAATTAATGGGAAGCCAACAAAGCTTATGTACAATTCATGAGTTAATTTTCTTCTAATCAAGTATTGAAGAGGGGAATAGATAGGAGTTATATCATGTTGAACATAACTGGTAATTAGTAGACTAATATTAATATTAGTCAGTTAAGGAACGTATGGTAAAGTGGGTCCTCAAAATTATTAGTGGAAGTATTGTAACAACTAATGCAACGAACGAGTTTGCATCGCGCAACTGCCACATATCGATAATACCAAATGACGTTTTCCTTCCCAAATGGCATTATTATGCCATATTCAGCACTTTAGCATTGTATTGGTACATCGCCAAATGTCTGAGGCAATTGCAGAACTGATACATTTAAGCCAATTTATTGACACTCTAATGTATTAAACTATCATAGTAATGGCAACTTAAGACACAATAGGCCTATCAAATTTCTTACGACCATAGTTTGTTTTATATAAAGAGCTACGGACGATTAAATGAAAATATCATATGGTCAGAATTCACTCTTTTACACATCAATATAATTAGAATATTACACAAATATTAACGTTTTTTTTATTTATTTTGAATTCTGATAAAGTATTTCACAAAATCAAACAAAAGATAACAATGACAACTGCCACAACATGTGCGTAGTTAACTCAGATTTATCCTCCATCACAAAGGAATGCAAAGGACATCGCTGAATGTCGCCCCAGAACCAACAAACATGTGGCATATACCATAATTATTTATCTATTTAAATTAATTAGATGCAAATATCTGTATCAAACGGACAAGGATCTATTCTTAATTAATAATTAAGAGTACTGTAACGATAATAACCTGAGTACTATCGCCATTTTCAACCAATGAATGACAACGTGACAAAAGTAGCATCGTATTATTCTCTTTGGCCAATGCCCATGCCTGTCACTGTGACTTCGATAGTTCTGTGTATTTAGTTGATTTGAATTTTATTCTTGTTTTCTTAGAATAATTTAGATATTTTATTAACTACTTGGCTATTCAAACGGACTCTAATCTCATGCAAAATCAATTACTTTGATATCTGGACTTTGTGATCTCTTACAAATATCGAAATACGGTGCTGTGATTTTTGGACTTTGTGAACTGTACTTTGATAATGGTTATAAAAGTCAAACGAAATGGACTGAGTATATTGTGTTACATTATATATGCCATCCTTGCTGGCAAAGTGCTGATCGTGCAGCAGTGCACTATTCAAAGCCATCTTCCTCAAGATCTACTTCAAGGAGACAGATGTGTGAATTGTGTTAATAATTATTATTAAGGTCGATCATGATCTGATGAACAATTTAAACTCGGAAAATATGTACCTATATTGTGATCGATCCAACACAAGTTCGTAGACAAGCTGCAATTGTATGCTATGACCATTATTTGGTATTTAAGTTACGCAAGGTATGAAAATATCGACACCTCTGCACAATTTTTAGACAATATTCTTACTTGTAATTTGGAAAATGAGTAATAAAAAATAAAGAATGAAAAATGTGTTGTATTTTTTTTACTTATTACATTACATAACATATGTTAGTATATATAATGTATTGTATTGATATTTTTATTTAGACAATTCTTATGTACAGTATGTAAATATTCATCTAATAAAATATATAATACCTATACAGAAGTCTATACTTGTATACTAATATTATAAAGCTGAAGAGTTTGTTTGTTTGGCTGAACGCATTAATCTCAGGAGCTAGTGGTTCGAATTATCGCCTTCCATACAGCCTCTGTCCCGTAGCGTTAGTGAACGCGACCGCTACACAGGAGGCGCGGGTTCGATCCCCGCTCAGTGCAAATAATGTATATATGAATATGCATAGGTATGGTATTTGCATTGGTCTGATCGTGCCATGGTCTCACGTTAAGCCAATGGTCCCGGTTGCCATACGAAGATCAATGGCGGTCGTTACGGGTAGTCGGAGCCCACAAAATCCAGAACTTTCGCCAATTGGTTGTGGAGGTAAGTTCAACCGCATCACAGATTTGAAAGCTGAACTGAGCTGAGCTGACTGAGAATGATGATGAGTGGATCAATCGAGGACGGTTATAGGCTAATATCATCACGCTACTGCTCAAGAGAGCGGAGCAGTAATCATAAATGTCGACAAATCCGGCTTATATTTCAAAGTGGCCCATGGGCGAAGCCCGGTCTGGTCTGCTAGTCTGACATAAAATAATAGGTACAAAGAACTCTAATATATCTGTATAATTTTTAAATAGATTTGGTACCTACCTGCTATAGATAAATACCGAGACAATATAGCACTTTTAATTTAATATTTGTCTTACTTACTGTATTTATTGATCGTTATGGATAATTTCGAATGTCAATAATACTTATCTAAAAAGCATTTAAATGTTTCGAAGTCCATTAAGAGCAAACGGGCATAACAAATAATTAATCGATAGGTTAATAATATTATCCAAATATGGCCGGCTTATGCACAAACGTAACCTCAAAATCTCACATATTTGTTGCATTTCTGGGCTTTAGAATCTTGTCCGTCTTATAAATACAAAGTAATAAGAATTAAAAAATTATTCTGCATTTAATAAACCTTTTTCCATTGCTGTTGATTCTGGGGCGAATGATGTATGGACGCGTAGCAATGTCCTTTGTAATGAATAAAACAATAATTATTTTTTAAGAACAAAGGAATCGTGAAATACTACAGCAAATTGTTAAAAAATTGAACAGTTTAAACAGTTTGAATAAAAGACTTTTGTCTTAAAAGAGGCAGGGCAACGGAACCTTCAATCGAAGATCGTAGATATCACTATCTTTATTATTCGCGGTCCCACAGCAGATATGGACTTTTCGTATGCCTGTGTATATACTGAGAACAAACAATCGATACCCTTTGTTGTTAACACTCACAGACAAGGGTAATAAACCGCATAACGTCGGATCATTTATATTGAAACACTTTCAATTCGTTAAGATCGTCTATAAGAAAAGGTTTGAGATGAAGTTGTAACACCAGATCGACATTTATAAAAAGACCGTCTACCTGAATAAAAATAATGTTTTAGCACTATTACAAAAATAAAGGAATACATTGCAATACTGTTTTTCATTTAACAGTACCTACGTTTATACTGATTTCAAAATATTTCGATTTTAATCATTCATAAGATTAAAACTTAGTAATTGTACAAAAAAACACTTTATGCACATTATCAAATGATTTGTCTTGACCACTAACTGACCATCAAAGGCCGAGACGAAACTGTTTAAGCTAGAAATTTGAATTTTAGAGAGTAGATTTCTTTTATAACGTAATCACGTAGTAAGGATTTTTGTTGCGTGGAAATTAAACACTTTTGAGATTGAATCTTGTACATAACTTTTAATTGGCAACAGAAAGAAACCTGTTCTAGTATATTAAAAAACAGCCCGAAATTGTTGAAAACATATTATTCTATGGATATTTGATCCACTGTGAAGTTTCTAGTCAAGAAAATTAATATGGGTACCAACATAGCTATTACGAGCACGGGTGCTAACAATATTATCTGGTTTATTACTAATGAAGTTTCTCCGCGTAAGTAAGCCCTTATTTATTTATTTATTATTTCGTATTTTTACCTTGTTGTCATATCATAAACCGTTTATATCAGTGACATTGTTATAGGAGTCACAAACCAATTGAATCTGCCGATTAATGGAGGTAATGGAGAACGCTCTGGTGCAAACTTTGGAAGTAACCGGGATGCATTCTGTCATAACAATTGATAATGATGGGATTGGTGCAGGGCTCAGCCTTCATGACGTTATGAGACACTATTTCCATATTTTTATTTTGTCAAGATTTAAACAGGACCCAGTAACCTTGATTCCGGTGAAACTGCAGACTACATTCAATTTGTGTAAATTATGTAATTTCATTTTTTAATTTTAACCTCTTTCAGTCTATTTGTCAATAAAGTTAGTTGTTACACGCAACTTAGATTTCATTTAAACTAAGGCACATTTCAATACAATGGATGATTGTTCAAGTAATAAATAAATTTGATAAATGTATTATACAAAATAAAATCCACCGTTCAAAAGTCAATCTCATCCAAAGTCAACCGTTCGGTTTTTTCTGAAAATAAAAAGGATTTCATTAGTTCCCGTAAACGATGTTATTAAATCTGAGACAGTGATTATCTCAAACACGACAACTTGTTAAGATAATCGGCGCGTCAGTAAAATTAACGACCCCAAACTTATTCACTCGTAAATCTTTTAACGTGCGGCCTTAAGATTCCGTATCCGTACCAAACGACTCGTAAATTTTATCCAGTTAATCATCATAGAACTTATCTGACTAGACATGAGTTGCCTACCCCTAAATAGGATAAATATTTCTAGGTAAAATATCAATCTTGTTAAAATGGCTTAACTAATTTGTAATGAAAAGCAGCTTAAGATCTTTTTGCTTTAATTATTAGTATCTGTTTTCATTTACATAGTTGCCTGTCTATTTTAAAATCATAAAACTGGTAAATTAGTAGGCATTGAAGAGTTCCATTATAAAGCTTCTACCAATTCCCGTAAAATAAATCTGCTCGAAAGTCAATCTCGATCTAATTTCAATCTCCCAAATGTCAGAAAGTCACAATTTCGTTCTCGGTATCCTCGTAATACAATTTTGAAGAGAGAACATTGAAATTGTGATAGTTTTCAAAATCGAGACCAAATTTTGAACTGATTTTGATAACGAGAATTGGTCCACACCTCAACAGTGTCATTTTAATTCATTGTCATTTGGATGTCACGTACTTTCAAGCCTGTAATTCGATACGAACAAAAATGAAGTAGTTTAAAATCAAGCAATCAATATCCCAAATTTGATTACATTGTTTGTAGAAACTTAGTCAAAAAATGAAGCTAATAAAAGTGTTTTAAAACACTTATATTCTAACCAACCATTCACATTGCACGTAGATAAGATAATATAAACTAATGAAGATTTGGGTCGCTTCTAAACAAACCGAATAGAATTTCAATGATGCAAATCGCTAGTGGGAATCAGAACAATGTTGTCAATTACTTAACCAATTTGGCTGTTCCAATTGTATAAGAACTAGAATGTCATTTCTGAGTATTTTAGCACTCAATAAACGAGTCTAAAAAAAAACTGTAGGCGTTAGAATCACACTTATCAGCACAAGTGAGTCAGTATAACTAGGAAGTGTCACTATCTGGCTTCATTTGGATAAGTAAATGTATTTTTCATAATATTTTTGAGAGTGCTGGTGGCACCCTGGGGGCTTGATTCCTGCCTCTGCTCCACGCGGCGCAGAGGACGGTGGCCTCCAGGACCATCAGGGGGTACCGCACGATATCCTTTGAAGCGGCGAGTTTCCTGGCCGGATCGCCACCGTGGATCCTGGAAGCGAGGACCCTTTCGGCACTGTATCGGTTCCGAAGGGAGGTGCGGGGGCGGGGATTCGATCCCGAGCCCGAAGAAATTCGGGCCGAGAAATCCCGGCTCTACAGGGCCATGGTGACCGAGTGGGAGCTACGACTTGAGCAACCACGGGTAGGGTACGCCGTGATTGCGGCGATAAGACCCATCATGGGGGAGTGGCTAGAGAGGCCACACGGTGGCCTTTCGTACCGTCAGACGCAGGTCATTACCGTACACGGTAACTTCGGGCCCAAATGCCATCACTGCGACGCGAGCGTGGACTCGGGGCTGCACACGCTCACCGAGTGTCCGGCGTTCGAAACGCCGAGGCTATGGGAGCTTGTGACGGCCCTGGGGGTGAGAGTGCTCACGCTCTCCACCCTGCTCGCGGCGATGGTCCGCTGCGCGGATGCGTGGGCGGCCAGCGCCCCCTTCTGCGAGCAGGTCATGCTCGTGAAGGAGACAGCAGAGCGGGCTCGGCGCAGCGAGCTAGAGAGACTCTTGGACTGCCCGTGTTCGAAGGCGGCTCGGGCGTCGGAGGGCGCAGACCGACCTCCGCCCCCCATGAGCGCGGGCCTGAGGGTGACGGGTGGAGCCGCTCGTCACCTTAGCAGGAGCAGGCCACGGCGGCGGCGCGCATCCTAGGACGATGCCCCCCCCCCATATCGGGGGCGAGTTGGGGACCACGTGGTCCCCCCTCCCGAGGAGGGCCAGACCGAGAGGAATGGCCCTGGGTCAGCCGGAGTGCGAGGGATATGTAGCGAGACAACCTCACCTTCGGCCTAGCACTACGACCCACAGACGGCGTGCGGTTTAGTCGGTTCGAGTCCGACATAACCCCCTCTCCGGCTCCGGAGGAGGGGGTATCTGGGGGATTTCCCGCACGTAAAAAAAAAGAGTGCTGGTGGCTTAACCAGATTTTTTTCTTTTTATTCTGCCCATCCACTTTCATCAACATTTTATGTGTATGATTGGTAGAATCTGATTAAAAAGAAAGAAGAGAAAGGTTTAAATAAAACTTCCTACTCTTAAATTTATTAATAAATTTTCTTAGATTTGAAAAGCAATTCACAATTGGTAGTTGAAGAGCTCTACGGTAGGGACACGTCCGTAGAGTACCTACGCGCTGGCAACTTTCCAAATTTCGTTATTCTCAAGACCCTGTGTCAAAGTTTAGAATAAAGCATTATAATGTGTCTAGCGGGCCTTACCTTTTTCTAGCACTTTCAGGCTTACCACAATTTGTTAAATTAAACGTTGAATACCTGCAAACAATACAATATTATATTAAATAACTATTATACTGATGTTTTATTAGTGATCGGATAAATTAGCGAACATTAGAGATATCACCAATGCTAAAATAGGGTGGTTTCCAATTTGATCATCTTGAAAGATACTTATTGATAGGAGGAAGGAAAAAATATGTATACTGGTCAATATTCCAAGTTTTCATGGTATTTATAATTCTTAAATAATTGCATATTATATTGCAACTCTCATTACGTTCTCCGTGGCGAATAAAATCTGAAGTGATCCTACTTCAGATTTTATTCGCCACGCAGAACGTACTAGGTATATAGATTATGTCTAACCAAAATCAAATACATGAAACCTCAGGTCATAATCTTATGAATTAGGTATGTATGCTAATGCAATCAAATGGATTAGTGAAATGGAATTGCGACACCTTATAGGATCATTACTAAGTCCGACTGAGCTCGGTACGTATCAATCACATTCGTATCAATGCTTCAATCCTCAATACACTTAGTTCGCACAGTACAATGTATATACATGAAACCTAAACGGTTTAACTAGGTAGGTACGTACTACAATAGTACAGATTAACTTTACAATTATATTTGTAGTAGGTAAATAATGTTCATAGCCTAACATATTTTGTTATGATTAAAGTATGCGAGTTATCCTTACTATAAATTTGCAATCCACATGTTTATAATTAGTAACATAAGGAAAATACTTGAAATATTTTCAGTAGTGGGGGTGGGCCGGCCATACGAAAATAATTCTATTTTAAAGAGCAATATATATTTTACACGTAATGTTTATATTACGCTTTAGACCAAAAAAAATACTCTGAAGTATTTTAAGTAACATATTTTACATATCTTAGAGTAAAGGTCACAACACAATTACTAGTTAAGTATTTTAATGAAAACATTTTTGATACAGTTACTTCCTGAGCCACGCACATACCAAATTAATACAAAAAACCGTTAATGAATTCCAATACACTCACCTAATAACTCACCACGCATATAATTACATTAAATAGATGCCATAATCTATTTTTAAATCCGGTGTGATATGCTAAGAACATTACAGAATTTTAATCAATCGCTGCTTAAGAAGGTCATAGACCTACTTGATATTGTTTCAACCTTCATCAGGTGTGATCACCAGCGATGCGTAACAAGTACTCGTGTGACGACAAATAATACTATATTATTCCTTTGATGCCGTTAGATTCAATCAGATACACGCACCTAGAATATGGAGACATCATTTTGAATACGGTAAATCTTCATAATTAAAACGTGAGCAGTCTCCGTGCGTATTGTGCGGTGTGTGTGAAAGAGCCTAATTACATTGACAAGTATGAGACAACTCGATACAATAACAGAGTCGTTGTGATGAATATTAATACGAGTTTCGTGTCTAAACAGTAACAGAGAGACAACATTTGTAACTGTTGACTACATCGACAGCTTTAAGTTTATACAATTACAAAAAATAACAGCAATATTCCTATACAGTTTTAAATAAGAATATTATAAAAACATTTCATCGAAACTAATATTTTTACTGAAACGAAATAACAGCGGAACGCCCAACCCTGACAAAAGTATCAATATCGGCGATATCGCCTGTGCGACTCATAGCGTTCATAACAAAGTAGGTAACTGACAAAACAAATTTACATAAATCCAACTGAATCCGTAAAAATGACGCACGACAGACGAGCCGATAAGCCGCGGGTATCATTAGCTCGGGACAGACTCAGGCGATCACTCACTTGTGCGGCCTCCAATTCGAATAGGCTAGAAAAAAATTCACAAATATCAATCTTCTTTTCCTCGTTCTTCGTCCGATCAATTCTAAATTGAAAATCCCAAGAGATGAAATCACTCAAAGGCATTATCTGAGACTTTTAAATAAAGAAAGAATACGATAACTGGAAATTACCCGACGTCTTTAGAAGTCCACGAGAAGCCCTTGAGAGTTTACCGTTGTAAAATTTGACTGACTTATTGTAAACTCACTTAATGTCATATACAATTTTGTCTTTGTTAGAAGGAAGTAAAATTAAATCTGCTTTTTATTTAATTATAATTCCGATAGTAATACAATAACTGCCACTAGCTGAACTTTAACACGGCACGACTTCTTTTTTCTTGTATTTCAAGGGACGAGTAAACCTGGGATATAGTGTAAACGAGTTTCTAGCATTCTGCAATAATACTGAAGGACTTCAAAACTCCATCTTATATATAAATGGTGCATTTTTTCATAGCTTTACAGTGTACGCACTCAAATAGTAGTTTCACAATCTTCATATAATGTAAAATTTCGAGTGTCAACAACCTCAACAATTGCACATTAAGAAAATATAATACAATTTATAACTTTATCATTTATCAAGTTTAAAAGCAATCATCTCAATGTACGCACGTTACGTATACCTAGATAGCTTCGAGCTTCAAAATCTCTTTTATTCAAAGAAATAAATTACAAAAACCTGTTTCGAGGCTCCTGAACGAAAAAGTAGCTGATTCGGCCGAAATAAGGATTTGATAATGACATAAAAGAGCAATTCTACTAAATTACCTTGTGATACGCAGCAAAAAGAACTCTTTTGTGGTATTTTATGAGACACATTGAAAATCAATAAGTGCTACTTATATCCTTATAGCTTTGGACAAGTGGGTAACGTTGGCTTGTTCAATTTGTTTTGTCTATTATCTTACCGTTGGCTCTTGTTTTAGGCCTGTATTGAACGATACGCAGTCCTGAATCTCGTTTTATACCTTGATCTAAGCTATAGCTATAATAGAATACGAACCTTAGTCTATATACCAGTGGCGAAGGGTTAAAATTTTCAAAATGGAAGCCGGTGGAAGAAAGTTCCTCTACCTCGATGTACTTCATCGAATTTAAGCATATCATTTATGCGAATGGATGCGGTAGGCGGAGTATCGAATGAAATGGCGCGCATTGGCCTATGTCCAGCAGTGGACCGCAGTGGGCTAATTGATTGATAGATTGATACCATCTATGTAAAGGGAATCCTCGTCACAGCTATATAATTTGAGTAACAATAATATATCTAGTCAGCTTTTGCACAAAGAGGGAAACAATTTACAATGATAAAAATCAAAAGTCCCGATCCTTAATATAGGCTGCGAAAGGACAAGGAAGAATAGAGAAAACTAGTAAGCAGAATAAAAGGTTATTTTAATTTCAATTCTACCTAATCCATTCGTTTCAAATGGTAACCACCTGCCATTGAGACCTGTGTCAATCGTACGTTTGTTCGAATTGTTTAATATTTTTGCAAAACAAAAGCAAGCAAACCAACACAAAGAGGCAAACAAAAAAAAAATGATTTCTTCTTTCATTTATCATATTAAGCAATAATCATAAAGAATGTTATCGGAAATCTGCTATAATGGGCAATAAAAATTAAAATAGTAGAATTTACCCGCTATTTAAAACGTTTTTACTTTTAACTTCTAATGTAACATAGTATTTTTAGTAATCATATTTACCATTAATTTATTACGTCATTTTATCATGTAACTCTTTCCTCATCCCGATGCAAAATACAACAATTTCTCTAACCATTAAACCAATTGAATGTATCATAACATACTTTTGTGCTGCTTTTAACATTAACACTACGTGAAAGGTATGCATTTGTTGGAAATTAATGTAGCGTACATTGATACTGTCTTAATAAGTACTCATGTTGTTACATATTGTTACATGTGGTTACATGTTACCTTAAATTGGAATCATTCTTAAACACTTTTATCCGAATAATAAATGTATTGACATGTAACTGTAACCTTAGGATTTTAGAACGCTTGAAATTTGACCCAACCAGAAAGCCAAGCTAAATAAAACGTTTAATTAACCACCTTAATACACAATATATATATTTTCATATAAATACAATATGATAGATACACTTAATAGTTTAACCCTGAATTACCTATCCTCTTGTTTTAGTCACGTAAACTCCTACCTAAAACAGTTATACATGGAGGGACCAGCTGCTTTTCTAAATAGGCTACAGGTAGACTGTGTTGAGGATAAGCAGTGATATATCAGACTCCTTTCATTTTAGTTTCTAGAAAAATTCTAATGATAAAAAGATAAATGTATTTAAATAATATTATGGTTATAGTCTATCATTCGTGCTATTTATTTCGACAATATTACGTATAATAAAATTGAATGAATCATCAAATATATCTAACAAGTAAGCTTAGATGTTTAATAGATTCCGAAAAAGAACAAATTACCGTTACCGTCTATTTCCGAGTCCGATCTGGAGTCTTTACCTATACAAAATCGTCACTAATGGTCAAGTCTATCACTACATCTTAAATTTTCTAAGCCCTCATCATTTGAAAGTTATTTTTCTACCCAGCGTTCAAAAATTCTATCATTAAATGTCATTTTGCACTAAATCAACAAAAATCTTATGATAAAGTTACGTAAATACCTACCTGGAGTCTCTAAGACTCCAAAAATCTTTTGATACTCACCAGAGATTGAGTGCGTGCACGTATAAGGTTGACGAGTGCAAACTCAGTACTGGCGGGTAGAGAGCGAAAGGTACAGAGACACGGAACGACTAAAGATGGGTATGCGACTAGTTACAACCATAAACAATTTCGCCAGTCTGAGAGACTCTGGCTAGGTATTAGGGGTTAAAAATAATTTGTGGAGGATAAAGTAAGTTTTTCAATGAACGTAATTGTAAAGCGGCATCTAAATAAGAGAACCTTACGGTACAATAGCAGGATGGAGCACAGCTTCGATCGGAGCAGGTCAAAGGCTGCTTATTTATACTTTGTTAGCAATCTTCTTCAAGCCACCTGTGATTTCTTTAACTGATTGTATTTTTTTTAAATGAAAACGTATTGCTATTTATAGGAATGTTAATTTTTATAAAAGGTGTTTTCAGTGACCACCACAATGAATTCATTAATTTTAAAGATGAATAATTTATATAACTGTGCATGCTTAGTATTCCTAAAACCGAAACGGGAAACGACTTCGTGAACTCTGTCATCATTTCAATCAAAAGAAAAGTAGGTATTTTAATTTGGTTAGTTGTTGAAATATGTCAAATGTTTCTGTATTAATTGTTTATCATGTCGGGGTTTCATTATTATATCATCAGATCCTGACGAAATGTGTAGACAATCTGTTCATTTGCATACGGTTCAAGGACCGGAAAGATAATTAAAACATGTCAGGAACATTATACCTGCCATTAGGTTTAGTCTACTAGATTACACATCACATCACCTCTGCCTATTTGGAAGCAACATAGCCTGTCGCAACGTAGAATAATTTAATAATACGATAGAGGTCGACGCATTTATGGTACACGATGATCGGGTGGCATCGGGCCATACCGGTGAAGCAAGCAACTGACCTTTACTGTTCCCTTCCCCTCTGCCACTTCCCTTCTATTCCCCACCGCAGACCTATTTATAGTGAAGTCACATCACGGATATGCAAGCGATGCCTTTTACTCTAAAAGATTTGATAAATCATTTTAGTAGACAGCTATATGCTACATGTTGATTTCAATATTGTCATTGCGGTGAGCATCTTTGACATTTAGATGTTCTGGACCTTGAAAGTTTCGGATGCAACATTAAAAGCTAATTATGAAACAACGTGACGACTGTTTAAGAGGCTTGATGAAGGTTAGGAATTTACATAATCATGCTATCATACTCGTATACGTGTGTAAATAATAAATTCAATACGACGCAGATCCTTTATGAACTTTTAGTTATGATTTCTGTTTACCATATCATATTGCACATTTTTTAAAATTTATTTTATGAAAATCATAAGGACAGTAAGTTGATTTGATCATACGCTTTTGAAGATTTTTCGTTTCGATCTTTTATTGGTATTAAAATTTTGTAATTTATAAAGATAAGCCTGGTATAGAAAATTGCAACGCCTAGCTATAAAAAATTTACTACTAGAAATAATAATATAGATACCTTGTTTTACATTTATCCTTTAGCATAGGTATAATTTATTAAAGCAAAGAATCGGGACGAGTGCGAATTGAAATCGCAAAAGGATAAAAGCACAAGTTAAGTAGGTACTGCCGAGAATTTTACTAACAAATAGCCTACACTTAAATCTTCCAACAGGTTTGCCTAAGTGGCACTTACTTGGAAGGGTTATGCTAGTCGTAGCTATAATTCCTATAAACCTGGAGGTACATGCATATGAAACGGATGCAACGATCATATTTCATTACAAGCATTTCTAGCAAGACATCTGGGATAAAATAGCGAAAGTAATCTAGGTATAAATTACAGATAGATACAATCTAAGATTATTACATGAAATCTAGAAAATACAAGAGTAACTTTGGTATTTGAATATTTACAAAAAAAATGGTACACACTCTGATGGTGTTATGCAAATCAAAACAGTTATTCGTGTAGAAAATTAGCCATGATCACGCTCAATAATTTATTAATGACAATATCAGCGAGAAATTAGTAGATGATGAACAACTTTTCAATAAAATTGTACGCTTTATACCCAATTCTGGATAGTGGAGAAAATAGCGACCACAGTGTACGTATTGCATAAAAATACATCTTGAATTTCACACTGTGAGCTGTGATGCATATATCTCCAATGATTCATAAAACTGCAGCTTGACATCCGGGTGGGCAGTTACGTTATTATTATTACTATTATTCTGTCAAGAAATCATGTAAACATTTTTACATTCCTCTTATTCACATAATACAATTATTTGCGATGCAAAATGTCGCCAGAAGTGACGTCGATCATACAGACACAAAAATAAAATTTTATCACTTTATGCACTTAATTTCGAGTCAAGATAAGAATAAACCGTATGGATTTTTTAAATATTTTATTTTGTACTATTGAAACGATCAAATTGTTATAATTTTTTTTTTAATTCTGTATGTTTGTTGTGTGTGATGTAATCTATTGTTCATGATTTCTATATTAACCTGCAATAAAAGTACAAGATGAAAACATACAGATCATATTTGAGAGATTTTATGTTATTTCATCATGAGCTTTATATAATAGTTCACTAGGTAAGCTCTTCAGATCGTTTTCAGAGATGTTCTCTCTTCTTTTGAGACATAACTTTCTGATTATATCTAGAAGTCATAAACTCTCTAGTGTGGTAACAAAACCATTTGTCATACAAGTCTATGATTTGTAACATGACTATGATTAATTTATTATTTTTGTTTAACACTTGAGGAAGTGAAAGTATGACATTATCCTCAACGGTCAAATAATCTACTGATCTTTTTAATTAATTTTCTCATTTAGTACGACCCTCCTCGTTCTCCCGATTGTTTATAAATATATCAAGCCTTGTGCTAATAAAATTGTCGTGCCTGCTTGACTTGCCTTTTTATCAAGTCGAGCATAGTTGCCAACAATAATAACTGAAATGTACTAGAACACAATGCACAAGATATTCTATTCTCAGATCTTTATTTTCATTTGGACATTGTACAAGCAATGGAAGGTATTTTCTTAAGTAAAGTATTTACTATACCTGTACAGTTGAAATAAAGAACCAAATAATTATCTCAAAACAAAGATAGGGTACAGATACTTGTATTCAAAATGTTTTTGATATTATTACTTCTGATAGCAAAACAAGGTTAAATAAGACAATGGCCAACATAGTATTCATGGCAAAGGCAATTAAATTAATTTGTAAAATTTAATTATCAAACCTGGCTGATTTCAAATTTGAAGAATATTTGCGATTTTTTTCAAAGAATAAATCTTGTACGTTACGTTTAAGCAGAGTTAACCATCGCGAGCAGGATGTCGCTACATGCAGAGCGTGAGACCATGATTATATCTTAATAAGTTTACCCACGATTCGGATTCACCTAAGAAACTTAATGTGTCGTAATCATATAATTCAAATATGATACACTCTACCATGGATCCGTTCTCTCGTTTTTATTGCAGTAAAACTTGACATTCATATGGAGTTCCTTGTTTTCTAATCATCATTACTGTCACTATTTACTTTTCCAGTATATTCAAAATAATCTAAAATACTAACATGTCTCAACAGACAAATTTTCGATCTTACAATTAAAATTATAAACGGGATATTTACCATGTTTATTATTTTCTTTGAGAATCAATAATGTAAATGACCATGTCAATCTAAAATCAAATTTTCAATCTATATATTACTAAATTAATGACCAGTGTACAAATGAAATCCTTTTAGTTTTGTAAAAAATTTATAACACTTTTGTAGAGTGCAACAGTAAGTACATGAAATCTAACTGCTTGAGAAAATAAAAGCTAAAATGTCTTGAAACACGATAACTGTAACGAATAGAGCAAATTGCAAGGAAACAAAGTTTTCAGCGCAAAGTGCACAAAGTTTGTAAGTCTTTGAACTAGAGTTGATTGAAAGGAAATGTCTACTAATCTGTAACATGATTAAATAATAATTTTGCGTGTCTGATTCTGGTAACGTTGAAGACTTATTGAAGAATAATACACACATCAACATAATCTAGGGATATTTTAATGAAACCTAAATAATTAAATGAGCCTGAAATTGGCAGCCGAATTGTAGCAGCCAAACACATTTTCGCATTCCCAACTAATTCATGCCTTAATACTTTCTAAACATCCAGTGGAAGGTCTCCCATGAATTATAGAATTTTCCACCGTATGCATATACCATCAGGCAAATAGATAATGTACAAATTTACTGGATTTGTCAAAGTTTTCACGAGAATACCTAAGCTGTAGTCTATGCTCCCTAGTAAATTGGGCTTGAATGTGTTCTAGGCATCTACTAGAAGGTCTTCCATCAATTATAGAATTTTCCACCGATGCGTGGCATCAGGAAAATAGAAGATGTACAATTTTCTGGATTTGTCAAAGTTTTCACGAGAATACCTAAGCTGTGGTCTATGCTCCCTAGTTAATCGGGCTTGAATGTGCTCTAGGCATCTACTAGAAGATCTCCCATCGATTATAGAACTATCAGGAATATAGATAATGTACAAATTTTCTGGATTTGTCAAAGTTTTCACGAGAATACCTAAGCTGTAGTCTATGCTCCCTAGTAAATTGGGCTTGAATGTGTTCTAGGCATCTACTAGAAGGTCTTCCATCAATTATAGAATTTTCCACCGATGCGTGGCATCAGGAAAATAGAAGATGTACAATTTTCTGGATTTGTCAAAGTTTTCACGAGAATACCTAAGCTGTAGTCTATGCTCCCTAGTTAATCGGGCTTGAATGTGTTCTAGGCATCTACTAGAAGGTCTTCCATCGATTATAGAACTTTTCACCGATGCATACCATCAGGAAAATAGATAATGTACAAATTTTCTGGATTTGTCAAAGTTTTCACGAGAATACCTAAGCTGTGGTCTATGCTCCCTAGTTAATCGGGCTTGAATGTGTTCTAGGCATCTACTAGAAGGTCTCCTATTGATTATAGAACTTTTCACCGATGCATACCATCAGGAATATAGATAATGTACAAATTTTCTGGATTTGTCAAAGTTTTCACGAGAATACCTAAGCTGTGGTCTATGCTCCCTAGTTAATCGGGCTTGAATGTGTTCTAGGCATCTACTAGAAGGTCTCCCATCGATTATAGAATTTTCAGGATTTTTCAAAGTTTTCGCGAGAGTATCCGAGCTGTATGCTATGCTCCCAACTAAATCGGATTCAAATATGTTCTAGGCATCTATTAGAAGCTCTTCCATCGATAATAGAATATTCCACCGATGCGTGACATCAGAAAATTAGAAAATTTACAAATTTTTAGGATTTTTTAGTTTTCTTGAGAATACCTAAGCTATGGTCTATGCTCCCTAGTTAATCGGGCATGAATGTGTTCTAGGCATCTACTAGAAGGTCTCCCATCGATTATAGAATTTTCAGGATTTTTCAAAGTTTTCGCGAGAGTATCCGAGCTGTATGCTATGCTCCCAACTAAATCGGATTCAAATATGTTCTAGGCATCTATTAGAAGCTCTTCCATCGATAATAGAATATTCCACCGATGCGTGACATCAGAAAATTAGAAAATGTACAAATTTTTAGGATTTTTTAGTTTTCTTGAGAATATCAAAGCTGTAGTCTATGCTCTCTACTAATTTATGCCTAAATATTTTCTAGACATCTAGTGGAAGGTCTCCCATGAATTATAGAATTCTCAACCGATGCATACCATCAGGAAAATGGAAAATGTACAAATTTTCTTGGAGAGCGTGAACACTCTCTCCCCCTTTTTTTTTTTTTTTTTTTTTTTTTTTTTTTTTTTTTTTTTTTTTTACGTGCGGGAAATCCCCTCGGATACCCACCCCTCCGGAGCCGGAGGGGGAGGTTATGTCGGACTCGAACCGACTAAACCGCACGCCGTCTCTGGGTCGTAGTGCTAGGCCGAAGGTGAGGTTGTCATGCGACATATCCCTCGCACCCCGGCTGACCCAGGGCCATCCCTCTCGGTCTGGCCCTCCTCGGGAAGGGGGGGACCACGCGGTCCCCGACTCAACCCCGGTGTGGGGAGGCGCGCATCGTCCTACGATGCGCGCCGCCGCCGTGGCCTGCTTCTGCTAGGATGACGAGCGGCTCCACCCGTCACCCTCAGGCCCGCGCTCATGGGGGGCGGAGGTCAGTTTGCGCCCTCCGACGCCCGAGCCGCCTTCGGGCGCGTGCAGCGATGTCAGCGAGCCTCTCTCGCTCATCGCGCCGCGCCCGCTCTGCTGTCTCCTTCGCGAGCATGACCTGCTCGCAGAAGGAGGCGCTGGCCGCCCACGCATCCGCACAGCGGACCATCGCCGCGAGCAGGGTGGAGAGCGTGAGCACTCTCACCCCCAGGGCCGCCACAAGCTCCCGCCTCGGCGTCTCAAACGCCGGGCACTCGGTGAGCGTGTGCAGCCCCGAGTCCACGCTCGCGTCGCAGTGATGGCACTCGGGCGTTGGCTCAATACCCATCAGATGCAGATACCGCCCGAAGCTACCGTGCCCGGTGATAATCTGCGTCTGACGGTACGAGAGGCTACCGTGTTGCCTCTCTAGCCACTCCCCCATGATGGGCCTTACCGCCGCAATGACGGCGTGCCCTGCGCGTGGTTGCTCAAGTCGTCGCTCCCACTCGGCCACCATGACCTGGTGGAGCCGGGATTTCTCGGCCCGAATATCCTCGGGCTCGGGATCGAATCCCCGCTCCCGCGCCTCCTTTCGGAACTTATATAGTGCCGAAAGGGCCCTCGCTTCCAGGATCCACGGTGGCGATCCGGCCAGGAGACTCGCCGCTTCGAAGGATATCGTGCGGTATCCCCTGATGGCCCTGGAGGCCATCGTGCTCTGCGCCGTACGGAGCAGACACTCTCTCCCCCAGGGTCGCCACTAGCTCCCGCCCCGGCGTCTCAAACGCCGGGCACTCGGTGAGCGTATGCAGCCCCGCTCGCGTCACAGTGATGGCACTCGGGCGTTTTAATAGGATGCATTTATGAATACGCAAGTCTTACTCATGTTTTTTATAAGTCTTCAGGCTTTCACGGCCGGCGTTCTACTTACTCATGTTTTATAACTAAGTGACTAGATGTATTGCTAGCATCGGTGCTTGTGTCGGGTCGTGTGTTTGGGTACTTTGTTTCATATGAAAAGAAAAAAGAATACTAATAATATAATATTAAACTTTCGTTTGAAACCTGAATCATAACGTTATGTTACTTATATAATACATACAAGATCTTGTAGTCCTATACCTAAATTATTCTACTTACTCTTATTTTTTGGTTATTTTTTTCTTTCTTTCGAAACTTAATTACACTGAGCGAATGATTATGAAGACTTGACGTGACTAGACCAAAAAACTAGACTAGGTGCCAAACAAAGTGTTTGGGTATTGTGCTTCACATGTTCCGATACTTTGAAGTACTATAAACTTTCGTTTGACTGTGTTGCATATATTGATTTAAGCCAATATTTAGAACAGCCAATCATTCATTAACATTCGAATCCTTAAAACTACCTGAATCATAATTTTATGCTATGTATATAATACAAGATCTTACTTATTTTTTGTTTTAGTTTTTTTGTTTTCACCAGAAAAATCGAGATCTTTCAATCATCTGGCATTCTTATTCTCCATAAGTCAAAAATCTGTGCGCAATATTTTCTCGTCGATTTGTAATTTTTGGGTGGTGTCCTTTCTATCATAATTTTATTGATCCGTTTACTTTTTGATTTTTTATCGTCAGCATACTCGAAAATGCTTTTAGTATTTCTGTTCTCTTTGTGCATTTTGGGTACTTGTCATATGACGTATCAACAAGCATTCGACTTATGCCTTTCCGAGCGAAAGGCATGTCGTCTTGCGTGAAAGTCAATGGTTGTGATTGGCATATAATGTACATCCACAAACATACATGTACTCCACAATTATATCCGTCTTCTTGTTTCGGAATGAAAATCCAGAAAATTTGTACATTATCTATTTTCCTGATGGTATGCATCGGTGAAAAGTTCTATAATCGATGGGAGACCTTATAGTAGATGCCTAGAACACATTCAAGCCCGATTAACTAGGGAGCATAGACCACAGCTTAGGTATTCTCGTGAAAACTTTGACAAATCCAGAAAATTTGTACATTATCTATATTCCTGATGGTATGCATCGGTGAAAAGTTCTATAATCAATAGGAGACCTTCTAGTAGATGCCTAGAACACATTCAAGCCCGATTAACTAGGGAGCATAGATCACAGCTTAGGTATTCTCGTGAAAACTTTGACAAATCCAGAAAATTTGTACATTATCTATATTCCTGATGGTATGCATCGGTGAAAAGTTCTATAATCGATGGGAGATCTTCTAGTAGATGCCTAGAACACATTCAAGCCCGATTAACTAGGGAGCATAGACCACAGCTTAGGTATTCTCGTGAAAACTTTGACAAATCCAGAAAATTGTACATCTTCTATTTTCCTGATGCCACGCATCGGTGGAAAATTCTATAATTGATGGAAGACCTTCTAGTAGATACCTAGAACACATTCAAGCCCAATTTACTAGGGAGCATAGACTACAGCTTAGGTATTCTCGTGAAAACTTTGACAAATCCAGTAAATTTGTACATTATCTATTTGCCTGATGGTATGCATCGGTGGAAAATTCTATAATTCATGGGAGACGTTCCACTGGATGTTTAGAAAGTATTTAGGCATGAATTAGTTGGGAATGCGAAAATGTGTTTGGCTGCTACAATTCGGCTGCCAATTTCAGGCTCATAATAATTAAAATTCTATTAACTTTTTGTTAAGACACCTACACATTAAAATAAACCTTGTTTAATAGCCTATTTAATCTGATAATAAACTTTTAGATAAAGTTAAATTTAAAAAACTTAGAAGAAGAAGAAACAGTCAAAATTTCAATCTTAACTTTATTTTTAAAACATCAAAACCTAAACAAAACCATTTCTTTTTTAATAAAAATTGTTGAAAACTTAAAATTATTAATCCGTGGATCGACTCTCCTGGCACATCTGCAGCGGTTCCGCATACTCAAAACAAGGGTGTCAATATACTGCTGTGGAATACTGTCCGAAGTCCTGCTAAGATGCAAGAAAAGCAGGTTTATATGCTCAATATCTTCAGGGAAACTCCTAAGAGCTCTTCTCTGAAGCATATCCTAGGCATGCTCTATAGGATTTAAGTCAGGGGATTGTGCAGGCCAGTCTAAAGCTTGTATATCACGCTGTTGTTACCAACTTGTAACAAAAAGTTAATAGAATTTAAGTTTTTTAGGTTTAATTGAAATATCCCTAGACCATGTATTTAACATTATCAGAATATTCTAACAGTCTAGGGTTCTAACAATTTCCAATAATAGTGTTAATAAAATGTTTGGATCAAATCTAAATTGAAACTGTATTCGCATCACCTAATCTAGGCAGCACTGGAATGATTGCTTAGAAAGTCGCACATACAAAAAGTTTAAACGCTCATCTCCGCACAGTTCTTATATGCCTAGTTACTGTTACACAAGTAGTTGCATAAATCCTTTCACTGACTTCGTGACTCTTAAACAAACTTTTTGAACAAATATTAAGAGTATAAAAATATAAGCCAATTCTGATTTTCTTCAACCAAACACTGTATTTTGTTTTCTCTATACGAAAAAAAGTAAGTATTTCGACAACACAATTCATTTCTAATTTATAATCTATCACTAGAAATGATAACAATGAGATAAGTGGTCGTGGTCGTGGTCGTGGTTACTAACTCATCATTTAAATTATGTAGATAACTATTATAAGAACTAAAACGTTTAAGTGTAAATAATTTCAAAACTTTCTCAATAACTTTTCTTATTTGCATACTGTTATTCATACATACGAGTAAAATAGAAATATGAAATAATAAATTCTTAAGGTACATGATGTGCGATTCCACGTATATTCAAAATTGAATCAAACTATCTACATTATATTGTAATGAGTGTCATACCAGGTCCAGTTTACGAGATAAAATTACTTCGATAATAGTGATGGTAATAGACATTTTGTTTATACCACAGAGGTGGCAGACAAGCACTCTGCCCACCTGATGTAAAGTGGTTACCGTGGCTTATGGACTTGTGTAACACCAGGGGAGTCACAGTCCTGCTGCCGACCCTGTAAATACAGAGAATTTCTGTGCCGTCAATTTAGAAGACAAAGCAGGAATAGCCTTTGGTCTTTTCACTGACAGCACAAAAACTCTCCAGTGAGCAAAAAGCAAAAACTCTCTCTTTGATCAACAAAAGTTCATTTTAGACATTATTGTCACAATTAGAATCATAATAAGATACTTATATCATTTATAATTTTATTATGTTTATTGAATAATATTTTCCCTATTTATATAGTAGCACAGTTAATTTCCTATTTCTGTATAAATTAATACATTACTGTGTCGAGGTCGATTATATTAATAATCTGAATAGTAGTTTCTTGATACCACTTTTACTAACTCCTAAGACAGAACACCTTCAGAAAAAGGAATGGTGTGTTGGTTTTTCCGATTCCAAAATTGCAAATTTCGATGGCAAACTTTGTCTTTCAAATATCAGGTCCTTGTTAGTGGTTTTAGTTTCCCTAAACAAAGTGAATTCTAAAGTAGTATAACAAACAAACGTGTGCTGGTTCAATCAAACAGAGACGTCCACAGTTTGAATGAGTTATTTTGACGTATACTACAGTTGCTAATTAAATTATTTACCTGCATACGAATACGTTGGCAGTCGTAAATCTAATTGCCAGTTTTATAGTTTCTGTTCTTGACGATCAAAGTTTAAAACCACCCATTTATGAACTTATTGCACTGTCAGAATTAATCGTAAAACAGGAATATTTAAGAATAAAATAGTTATTCTTAACTTGACAAAGATGAAATTTATAAAATGAGAATTACAAGATGTTTACCTTGGTAAATCAGAACATGGGAATATAAATGTGTGATATTCTTTAATTCTAAACGAAAGACTTGACAATTATATAGAATTTCAATTTATACAATGAGTAAGAGCTATAAGAAAATAACGTGGATTCAAAATGCTTCAACCAATCTATTCATCTTCTATTCCGCTATACCGTGTAGCTTGTTATTTTCTAATTATCTTTCCGATAGCAGTCAAAACTCAGCCGGCATTGGCGCACAAAATGTTCTCAATTAAAACATACACAGAAACAAACGGCACTTCAAAACAAACTCGAGTTTAATGCCTCCAGATTGAAAGTTAATTAGATTTTCAATTTCTCTCGTTGGGTGGATGTAGCAATTGGAGGCTAAATTAATATGAACAAACGAGAGAAACAATATCAAATTCGAGTATTTCTATTCTGAACAAAATTTTACACTTCTCTGACTCATTAATAAATTACTCTTTAATCAGAAATAATTTGAAGATAAAGACATTATAAATTTATTAAAAAAATATATATCATGTTATTTTAATAGATGATGAGTTTTAGGAAAACATCGAAACACTTGACTCATGTATGAAAAAAAAGAAACATTCTAAGAATCGTGACTGAAAGTAAAAGTCACAGACCAGCATATGGCATTGAATGAAATACATCCTAACCTTGTGGATCCATCAAGTAACCATAGTGCGTGACTTGTTATTAACAGGATTTGATTCTGCAAAGCTCCGCACAAGACGTCATGGTGACTCATGCGCGGCCTGCGTCGTGATGGATTGTAAAATATCTTGAAACAGGTATATCATGTATATATCTTGGGATATATATCTGGGACATGAAATTTGCTTTCTTGGGTGTCTTTTGAAGATGATGGTAGAAATTTGATGGCACAAATTTGTCACAAATTTCGGCATGTACTATCAATCAATCAATAGGTTCCTGAAGTTGAAGATGATTAAAATAATACTGCGCATTAAGGTCATCATTTTCTCAGAGTGGGAAGAGTTAAGTTTAAAGGCTAGTTAAATACATACTAGCTTTTGCCCGCAGCTCCGCCCACGTGGATGTCGGTTATCGCTGTAATATCGGTTATCGTTATAAATTGTAGCCTGTGTTAATCTGATGTATAAGCTATATTATTGTAAAGTTTCATTAAAATATTCAGTACTTTTTACGTGAAAGAGTAACAAACAGCCACCCATCCACCCATACTTACAAACTTTCACGTTTATAATATTAGTCGGATTGCAAGATAGTGCAGTAGTCGATATATTGCAATTAAAGAAACACTTTGGGTTGTTATATTAAATGGCCATTTTTATTTCGATAAAGTACAGCCCCTCTAGACAAGCGGCAATTCGCTAACCGGCATTTGATGGAATAGAATGACGAATGTATTGGATTTGACGTATTTGACATGCGTTAACGAATGTCATATACGTCAAATCCCATAATATATTCGTCATTCTATTCCACCAAACGCCAGCTGGCGAATTGACACTTGTCTAGAGGGGCTGATTATATCTATAGCGTTTTAAGGGGTTAAATATCGGTGCAGGGACCATTAAAGCTCTACATATTAAAAGCGACGTCTATCTTATTGAATACGATAAAGGATGTGAACACTTTAGAATCTTAAAAAATATACAAACTCTATAGACACGGTAGTATCCACTCCATCGCGGCGTAAAAAATGTTAAAACATTGGTACAAGGTTGAAATCTACGAGTGTTATAGGTAAATCCCATAATATGCACAAAATTTGAAGACATTATTGACGTTAGCTCACTCACACTTAACGCGTATTTCGAGTCATCTTTTGCGAGGCATTTCACTAGCAAATACTGTGACTTTTCAGTACCTATACATTTAAGGTATAAAATATTACAACATTAACAACATATTATAAAATATTTACAAGCACTCGGAAACAGTTTTAAGTCATAGCTCCACATTAAATATCGACTTCAGAATTAGACCTATTTACTACAGCTGACATTTATGTGTAATTTACTTACGTATGGCCACTATCAATCAAACTTCTAACATATCTAAAAGCTAATGGCGTAAAAAATACACCAAAAATCAACAACGAACACGCGAGGTGTCATTAATCGAAGATGACAAGCGATAACATTGTGTGCGAGACGGTCATCAACATAATAAAGGTTTAGGCTCACTAAACGAACCACCCATTATAAACATTATTAAATTACTCCTAGTAACCGTATTTCTCGATTTCATGACGTTAGAAGCGATGTGATTTTAAATTTCAGTTGCTAGTTTTATATATAGTTTGAAATAGGTATTTGATTGAATATAATATGAAATATCAAGGCTGTTTATAAGAGCAGATTAATAAAATATGTGAGGGGTTGATACTGTTGATAGAGCAAGATATCTTTCAGATTCTTTTAAGAATACATACAACTAGTTAACGGTACTTAGGTTTGATGCAATCATAATGCATTATCAATGACTAGTTTTACCCGCGGCTCCGCCCGATAGGTTATCGCGACCAAACATAACCTATGTTCGTTCTCAAGGTCTAATCTACCCCTATACCATATTTCATGAAAATCGCTTCAGTGGTTTAGGTGTGAAAGACGGACAAACAGATACACACACACACACACACACACACACACACACACACACACACACACTTTCCCATTTATAATATTAGTATGGATGATCTTTTAACAAACTTCAAAGTGTGTGAAGGTGATCACTTTTGAACACCGCGGTATGAAGGTTGAACCTCACAGTTGGTCACCGATATTACGAAATTATAAAACTGTAAAAGTATGAGATGATACTCCTTCCGCATGTGATAATCAAACAAACAATGTTTTAAATGTTAGCTTAGGTCGTAAAATATATATATATATATACATAGCAAAGTAACACTGCGGACTTTTGTACATCACGTAACAAACGACAATTATTTTGCATACATACGAGGTATTGTAACATTAACATGAGCATTATCATGTTATGCATTATGATATTGCTTCACACGCTATGAGCACAAAGTTTAAATCACGAATGATGATACACTCGACGTTTCAAAAATTGCCATTGTAAAAATATACAAACTGTAATGAGCTGAAATGTATGTATTATAGACTGTATTGTATGTATTTTTATGCTCAGCGAAAGTTTAAATTGGAGTTTATGAATGAAAATGGTTATGCTCAAACTCAAAATGCTACATTAAGAGATTATTACCCGGCGCGTTTCA
Organism: Eilema caniola; assembly: GCA_949126895.1. NCBI lineage: Eukaryota > Metazoa > Arthropoda > Insecta > Lepidoptera > Erebidae > Eilema > Eilema caniola. Next base: position 8,048,336 of record OX421472.1, on the reverse strand, counting down.
TATAAAGTGAGATATACTGTTATTTTGATATAATTAGTAATTAAATTTATATTTCAGAGTTAATAGAGGTCTAATTTTTTCAGTTTGCAAGCAAAAGTATTTAATTTTATAATAAAATGTAATGAATAAATAGAAAATGACTGCGTTTTAAAACAATTTTATTTGAGACTTATAATCACAATGTTCATTGCTATTTTAAAGCTTTCATGAGTATTTTAGCGTTTTAGCATAACATATTACACACCATCATTAGAATAAGCAAGCTGAAGTTGCACTGGGCTGGCCACGTCTGTCGAAGGACCGATGGCCGTTTTTGAGTTAATTGATTGATTGATTGATTGAAACCATCATTATAATATTAAATCAGTAAACATGATGGCGATGTGGAACCTCTCAGCCTCAGAAGGGACTTTGCCTCGCTGTGTGTGTTCTACCGCCTATACAATGGTTTGTGCTCAGATGAATTGTTTGACATGATGCCCACCGCTGCATTCTATCATCGCACCACTCGCCATAGGCAGGGAATTCATCCTCACACACTGCGACCGGAAATGGTGCGCACCGTGCGTTTTGAAAGGAACTTCATCCCACGCACGCTCAGGTTGTGGAATGAACGTCCTGCCGTGGTTTTCCCAAGCGACTACAATATGGGGTTCTTCAAGAAGGGTATTAGAAGGTATCTACAGGGTCGGTAGCACGATTGTGATGCCCCTGGTGTTGCAAACGTCCATAGGCCACGGTAACCACTTCCCATCAGGTGGGCCGTGTGCTTGTCTACCACCTAAGTGGCATAAAAAAAAAAATGAAACAGTTCAAAATCTTATACCATCTCATAAAAAACTATGTACATCAAACGTTTGAATTTAGACGGCAATATTGAAACTGTGCAATGTATTCTAGCGAGAGTATACTCTTAAAATCTTTATTTTAGCATTACAGCTTTTTAAAGCTTCACCCGTTCGTAAAGTGAATAAAACCTTTAAATGGTAGCTCTCGAAGGTATCCCGGTACACACTGAATGCTATAAAACGAAGAAAGAAAGTATCAAGTGGCGTACAACCAGCTACCGTGACCGAGGAACACGACTCATGCTCTTGAATAAGATATCCATGTGCCGTAATTACACTATTGACACAATGTTATTATGTAATATAAAGAAGTTTGATTGTAATCATTGAACTGTTCAAATTGAAAAATAAATTTAAAAGTAAAATAAGTTTTTATATGGTAGCGATTTCTTTTCACCTTTAGTAACGTTATTAAATAAATCAAAGCCAGGTTTATTGACTTTCGGAATCGGAGTTTTAGAGCAAAAAATATTCTTAGTGTTATTTTAGGAAGAAATACCAAGTACTACAATCTCTATATTAAATGGCAGATTTGTGCTAGAGGACAACTTGATGATGACTTTTACACCATTTGTTTCTACTTTGAATTCTTTAATTATAACATCAGGATATCATCATTAATCACCATTAAAAAAAAACTTAATAATATACCACTTTTAATACTGATTATGCAGTACGCCTAACAGAAGGTAAAAAACTATTGATGATGAAATAAACGGTTCAGTAAACAACCACATTTTGTAAATTAATTCTACTTCTAATGATTCCTTCTTAACTAAGCAAAAATACTCCATGAACTACACACAAGCACAAGACGAAAATATGAATGAGCCATACTAGGCCCTAATGCGACCTTACCCAACAAAATTATACTAATAGCACGACCCGCATAAATACGTTCTTTTTTATGAAGGTTAAGAATTTAAATAGAAACTTTATTACATATCCATAAAATAAAAAAATATGACGTAACTATAAAACATAACTCTTTCAGGTCATGTTAATCTTTAATAAAAAAGCTTTCGTTCACGACTTTTGCCGTCTTGTGGATAATAAAAAATCGACAGGATCCTGATACTAGCTGAGTCGCATCGTTTATATGTAATAATGCCTATTTCTTTCACGAGTATATCTTCGGCGTTCAGTTTATGACTATCTCATTGGCAGGCTTAAGAGAATCAGTCTTTCGTTGTGTGAGCTTTCTAAACAGCAATGAGGAAGGTTCTTCTTTCAATAAAAAAGGGTTAAGTGATTTGGCCACGTTATTGAATTTTGCACGATATAGTGTTACACCCATATTTTTTGGTACTAAACAAGTAAAACGTAATCAGCTGTAGTATATAAAGAGAGCGTTGCGATAGTGACTAGCACATCATCAATCACTAAAACAACTTACGGATTTTAGTGCATGTCCGTAGTTGCATTGCAAGTTTAGATAATTATTCTTTGCTTGTTACTATACTATGCTATGGCCGCAAAAATATCACAGTCTTAGTTCGCTCAAATTAGTAAAGACGTAATGTAGCAGAATCCACAATTTCACATGGTTCCCTTTCGTTGTTCCTTTACTCTATGCCCCAGTAGACAGCATGGCCATACGTGAACCCACTCCCGACACAAGCAATTTAACTTAGTTAGAGCTATTTCGACAACCCATGGTTACAGTGATAAAAGTAGCCTATGTGATACCTATGTGTTATTCCAAACTATAAACTAGTCAAATTCCAGCCAGATCCGTTGAGCCGGTTGAATGTGATTGAATAATAAACACCTTAACATCCTCACAAACTTCCACATTTATAATATTAGTAGGATAGAATAGGAATGTAGGATAGGATTGCAGAAACTAGTTCTTTTTATTTGCATACTTTGAAGGAACCCAATTGCTTTTTAGTCACAAAGATGAACCACACTCGTAACTTTTGATACGTGTTTGAATTTTGCTTCAACAGGAAAACTCCCGCGAATCCTGGTGAACATTTTATTTGAAGCTATGCATGTTATATAAAAATACATTTTTGTGAGTGCGAGTTTAATGTGATTTCATAAAATCTGCTTCCCGTATTTTAAATCAGCCTTTATAAGTTATAATAAAACCAATATTCGTACTTTAATTTTTTTTGGCAAGATTAAGTCCTTGTTTTTTTCTCGATCATGGATTTTATACCGTGACCTTCATATAATTTAACTTAAAATAAGATAATAAGAATAATGAGATGTCGTGTGGTGGATACGACTGGTTGCTCGTGGTGAGCTCGCGGACGGTGCCGCCGTCACGTGCTATGCGGACACGCTAGTAACGGCGAGTGGAGCTACACTCCGTGAAGCTACCCTGAGGGCCACGACGGCCGTTGTTCAAGTCGTGGAATGGATCTGCTGGCTGGATCTCGAGGTAGCAACGGCATCAAGCCTCAGATGAAATATCTGGGGCTCGTACTCCATGGTTGGTGGGACTTCGAAATATATTTTCCAAGTCTGCGTCCCAGATTGGTGGGCACGGACGACGCTTTGCCGCGGCTGCGGCCGAACCTGAGGGACCCGGAGGACACCTGCAGGAGACTCTACGCGGGTATCGTGCGGTCCATGGCCCTGTACGGGTGTCCTATATAGTTGGACACCCTAAAAGAGAGGGATACGCACCTGATCCGTCTCCTGCAGCAGAAGATGGCCTACTGGGTCATCAGGGTGAATCGCTGGATATCCTTCATAGCGGCGAGTCTCCTTGCCAGAACGCCAGCGTGCATACTGGACGCGAAAGCCTTTTCGGCGCTGTATCGGTTCCGAAAGAAGGCGTGGAAGCGGGAACACAACCCCGAGCCTGAAGAAATGCGGGCCTAGAAGTCCCAGGTCCACAGGGTCATGGTGGCGGAGTGGGAACGACGACTTGAGCGACCACGTGCAGGGCACGCTGTAATAGCGGCGGTGAGACCCATCATGGAGGAGTGGCTCGAGAGGCTACACGGCAGCCTCTCTTACCGTCTGACGCAGGTTATCACCGGACACGGGTGCTTCGGGCTGTTTCTGCTTCGGATCGGCAAAGAGCCAACGTCCGAGTGCCATGCGAGCGAGGACTCGGGGCTGCATACTCTCACCGAGTGCCCGGCGTGGGAGACGCCGAGACGGGAGCTGGTGGCGGCCCATTGGTTCGCTGCGTGGAAGCGTGGGCGGCTGGCACCTCCTTCTGCGAGTAAATAATGCTCTTAAAGGAGACGGTTGAACGCGAGCGGCGGCGGGAGCGAGCTAGACTCGCGGAATACACTGCCCACGTGCGTAGGCGACTCGAGCGTCGGAGGTCGATAAATGATCTCCGTCCCCCATGAGCTGGAGGTGACGGGGGGAACCACCTGTCACCCTAGCAGAAGTATTCTTTATTAGGTGATAATATACATGTTACCAAAAGTTAAGTTATAAAAAGGTTACTTTGAGGGTTCTGCAGGTTTGTCACTTAAACTATGTATTATATGAAACAGTTTCATGAAAAAACAGTAATATTTATTATTCTAGAAAGGAGGAAAATTCTACTAACATTATAAACGCAAAAGTTTGCAAGTATGGATGGATTAATGGATGGATGTTTGTTACTCTTTCACGTCAAACATAACTGAATGGACTTTAAACTTTACAATAATATAGCTTATACATCAGAATAACAAATAGGTTACAATTTATAACGATAACCGATATTATAGCGGTTAGCGGTAACCGACATCCATGCGGGCGGAGCCGCAGGTCGCAGCCGCAGTCAGGTAGTTATGAATAATATGGATATATTTTTATTTATTATGTGCCTTCACTATAGAGTATCAAACACATATGACCTACCGGATTGTGAGCACCTGGCCTATAACAAAAATAAAATAAATATGCTACATTCCACACTGCGCTATCTGGATCAATAGTAAGCATAACTTATAGTTTGTGTTATGAAATCTAGAATCCGGAAAAACATAAATACTTGGATATTTTTTTATAAATACATACATATTATACATAGAAACACCCAGACATTGGTGTGAATATGTACATTTGCATGGCAAATATTCATGCAGACAAATATTTGAACTAAGCGGGACTGAACCAGTGCATCCTGCGCAGGAATCTAATGTTCTACTACTTCAACTACAAGGTCGCTTGCTTATGCTCCTTGCGGGTTACCAGCGTCGTTGGAGGAAGGGAAAAGAAATAAAACAATATAATAATACCCTTGATATACTTGCGACAAACATAACTCTACCCCACAATATTTAAATTCCCCTATTCATTAAAAACAATATAAATGGTGATTCATTTGATACGAAAATATCGATTCTTCTCGTTACAAAAATATTGAAAGTAACGAGTGATATAATATATTTCAAACACAGGTACACAGGCCCATTGTCTCGTGCACGGTATGTCATCTCATCATTAAAAATTACGCACTTTATCATAATATTTTTATTCTTTATGTCTGCGAAATTGAATGATCAATATTGTCGCATTACTTCTTCCTCCTAGCTATAATTCCAATCGCATCCGAACCCTTCACTTGGAGTCTGGGGTCCGCTTCACCAGTCCAACTGCAGATTTGGCTGAGCTTCGATATTTTCCGTGAAGCGACTGTCACCTGACCTCCACAACCGAAAGGTGATATAAAAGCATTGCAGTTAGACCAGTTGTTAGATTTTTGAGGGCTCCAACTACCCGTGACGACTGCCATAGATGTTCGCATGGCAACCGGGGCCGACGGCTTAACGTGCTCTCCGAGGCACGACCAGACCAATGCAAAAACCCATATTCATGCATAAAAATATTTGCATTGAGCGAGGACCAAAATAATCCTCCTCCTGCGTACGCCACGGAGGCTGTCGCATTATGGTACCTCCGTGAAGAACAGAAATATCAAAAACTCCAAGCAATACTATAGTGAATATCCTGATATCTCTAATAGTTATGTAAGTGACCAAGCTTTTTAGTGAGTTTAAGTCCCAATATTACCTATCGCACTTCTAATGATTGTAAGGGAGTATCTAAGTAACTTCTGTATTTTAATTTACATTAAATAAATATTTAATTAAATGACGTGTACTGTTTCACAATATTTGTTTATAAAATCTGACTGGTTTTACCTCACGGCATTTTAAATGGATGTTAGGAAAATGCTGTGAAGCGAAACCAGACAGGTTTAATAAATAAATACTGTGGAAATGGAGTAGTACACATCACTTGCTACACATTGAATGAACTCGATACTTTATTCAACGTGTAGCAAGTTTCACCAAGTGCTATCAATCCACAGCTTATAGAGTATTTTTCTTCTTTTAACCATCTTCAAAATGACTTCCCAGCAAAATATTGTTCGTCGATAATATTCTAAAGATATATTTTACTTATTTGAAGAACATCACAATCCGAGCACCGAGCGCAGGCTTAAGTGTAACAAAATCAATCATGCCCCTACTCGCAAAGTGACACAGAACGAAGAACACGTCTTGCATCACAAAAATTATGTTCAATAAAAGTGTGCGAAGAGTGAAGAGTTAATTTTCATGTTTGCTATTTATGTATTCGTCAAATAATCTTCTCCTTCAGGTCAATAATTATTTACACAGGTTGTACTTAATCAAATTGATGGAACATAATCCCTGATTTACAATATGGTAACTAATAATTTTCCACGCGAATGAGATTGCTGCAATAATTGGTAATTTACTATTTATTGGCTCATTCAATTTGACAACGATGCAATTTTAATTATAATGAACCTTAACTATTGGCTACTAAAAACAGTCTCTCACTCATGTATTTAATTGCAAATAGCATTTATGTTTTTGGTACAAAGAAATGACCCTGAGGCCAGGTTTTTGCCTCTGCTGCGTACGGCGCAGAGGACGATGGCCGCCAAGGCCATCAGAGGGATGTCATTTTAATTTTAATGAACCTTTCCTATTGGCTACAAAAAACAGTACTAATGCATTTAATTGCAAAAAGTATTTATGTCTTTGGTACAAAACAATGACCCTGGAGGCCAGGTTTTTGCCTTTGCTGCGTACGGCGCAGAGGACGATGACTGCCAGGACCATCAGAGGGTACCACACGATATCCTTTGAAGCAGCGAATCTCCTGGCCGGTTCGCCACCGTGGATCCTGGAAGCGAGGATCCTTTTGACACTGTATCGGTTTCGAAAGGAGTCGCGGGAGCGGAGATACGATCCCGAGCCCGAAGGTACTCGGAAATCCTGGCTCCACAGGGACATGGTGTCCAAGTGGGAGCGGCGACTTCAGCAACCACGTGCAGAGCACGCCGTGATTGCGGCGGTAAGGCCCATCATTGGGGAGTGGCTAGAGAGGCCACAGGCAGTGGGTAGCCTCTCATACCGTCAGACGCAGATCATCACCGGACACGGACACTTCGGGCGGTATCTGCATCTGATGGGCATAAAGACAACGCCCGAATGCCATCACTGCGACGCGGACGCTCACCGAGTGACCGGCGTGGGAGACGACGAGGCGGGAGCTTGTGGCGGCCCTGGGGGTGAGAGTGCTCACGATCTCCACCTTGCTTACAAGGAGACAGCAGAGCGGGCGCGGCGCAATGAGCAAGACAGACTCGTGGATATCGCTGCCCGCGTTCGTAGGCGGCTCGGGCGTCGGAGGGCGCAGGACGACCTCCGCCCCCCATGAGCGCGGGCCTGAAGGTGACGGGTGGAGCCTCCCGTCACCCTAGCAGAAGCAGGCCACGGCGGCGGCGCGCCTCCCCATACCGAGGGCGAGTCGGGGACCGCGTGGTACCCACTCCCGAGGAGGGCCAGACCGAGAGGGTTGGCCCTGGGTCAGCCGGGGTACGAGGGATATGTCGTTGACAACCTCTTCTTCGGCCTAGCACAACGACCTACATACGGCGTGCGGTTTAGCCAGTTCGAGTCGAACATAACCTCCCCCTTCGCTTCCGGAGGGAGGGGGGATCCGTGGGAATTTCCCGCATTTAAAAAAGGTACAAAGAAAACATTTCCCCTGAGATTTAAAATTGAGCAGTTAATTGATAATATAGATTAATTTATTACGTATTCCCATCCATACTAATATTATAAATGGGAAAGTGTACGTGTGTGTCTGTTTGTTTGTCCATCTTTCCCTCCTAAACCACTAAACCGATTTTGATGAAATTTGGTATAGGGGTCGATTGGACCTTGAAAAAGTAGATAGGCTATGTTTGGTTGCGATAACAGACATCCACGTGGGCGTAGCTGCGGGCAAATGCTAGTACACTATAAGGGAACCTCATCAAGATCTTCGGGGCTCAGGCCTGCGTCACCTGCCTACGGTTATGGCAGAAGTCTTCCATTCGGGATTGGGGAGGAAGACGACAATCATTCCCTAAAAGTGAGGATAAGCTATTTCAATGAATAAGTAAAGTGGATCCCAGGTTGCCAAGTCACGATAATAATGATAATCTATTACGTAGGTAGTACATAATATTATGATATAGATTACGATAATACACAAATACATTATTAATTATTCATCACAGTATGAAAATTATTCATTACAATATCCCAATCAGGAAACAGTTGCACGGGTATCAAAATAATTAATGGCGTTTAATGTAACCACAGCTATTATGATTTCCATACTGCAATGGTTGTGACATTGTTGCCAAATCGGCGGATGATGCGATAATGTATGTTCATTAATCCTTTCATGCATTGATGATACCGTTGTTTCCTAATTGGCTAAGTACGGATATGGTTAACATTATGATGTCGGATTGGTAGAATAGCGAGGTCAATAAAACTAAAGTCGCGTGGTTCGCGGTAAAGTAGAATTTAGGCCATCACATCTCTTCCCTTGCGGGAATGGGGTTGTTTAAAATTAGACACATATATACAGCCTAGAATCAGCCTCAGAAGTATGGCTTGAGTCAACCAATAGTGCCCCGAATACGGCAATAGGCTCGAACGATTGGTGAAATGTGGGTGTTGAACAAAATAATCATTTACAAAAAGATTACACTCGATCTGAGAAAATATTTATCGGTAGTAAATATTTGCAAAGAAATATCATAATAAAATTTTTTGTAGTGGAATATTTGGAGCCAAAACCAACCTTACCTGCAAGTCCCTCATACGGCAATACTCAATCAATCAATAGCCTATTGCAGTCCACTGCTGGACATAGGCCCCTCCCAATGTTGGAAAGCTGTGACCTACTGTTTCCACACTGGCTAGACAGGTTGGTACAGGGTTTTAGTTCGAGTTTTCTTTTTTTGCAGTGATATCATCTGCTTATTGCTCTGTTTGTCGCCTGTTACGACACGAAGCGACTTTCAGTACCGCAGTTAATTGGAAGGCAAGATCAAGCTTTAAAGAAACTAGGGCTTAACAGACTGAAGCAGTACTTCATTGCGGGGCAATGACTCCTTCTTTATTAGGCACAGGTTCAGCCCCACATGGAGAAGTGCTATCACCATTTTGTAGCAGCACCAACATACCAGCTTGACCGTTTCCGTTTCGCCGCATTTGATCCCTTTGGTCAATTTTACATTTGGTCCACTTTTGACAAACTGAGTGCGTTAAGTTAAATTTGTTTTAGTAGCTACATTTAGCGACATCTCAGTTTCGACTTGGTGCAAAGACGGCCGTTGAGGCTCGTCGACAGTCCCATACTCGTAGGAACAGCCACACATGTGGAACCGCTCAGCCACAGGACAGCTTCACATCACTGTGTGTTTTCTACCGTGTATACAATGGTTTGAGCTCAGATGAAATGTTCGACATGATGCCCAATGCTACATTCTATTATCTCACCGCTCGTCATTGGTAGGGAGTACCTACATACTCACACATTGCGACCGGAAACGGTGCGCACTGTGCGGTATGAAAGAAACTTCATCCCACGCACGCTCAAGCTGTGGAATGAACTCCCTGCTTCAGTTTTCCCAAGAGACTACAATATGGTGTTCTTCAAGAAGGACATTATGTATTATAAGAGGAAAATTATAACAGGAAACCCTATACTGAAATAATTTTTACTTTAAAAGCCCATATTCTATCTGTCCACGGCATGTTGGTGAAATTCATAGTACATTTATTATAAAGCACGGCGCGCGATACCTGCCTGCTGCTTATAATGTAGCTCTCGAAATTATTTTATTAATAATATGTTTGGCTACGGAAAAACAACAGAAGCAATTTATATACGATGACATAATAAATTTATTGTAATAATTTTATTGTGTCAAAATATAGCCTATTTACTTTATTATCTACTATGCTTTTGTACTTTATAAGGATTATAAATAGCAATTTACCTAAACATGATATAATTATTTTGTAAAAGACTTTTATAATAGCTATCCTATTCTTCCTGAAGAATTCTCGAAGAGATCAAAAATAGCATTTTTACAGCTGCTATAAATGCACTAACAATATAATTTATTTCGTGCCTCACTTATCGAATACGTGATCAAGAGTAACGGTAATTATATAATTATTGAGTTTCATTATTCACGTTTGTAAATCACTGATTGTGCGCGATTGCCATGAAAACAATACTCTTTTTGTTTCATTATGCAATACGCAATTAGTCTCCGTGTTAAATAGTGGTAATGTGAAGATCGCAACTTTTCCTCATAAAATGTGACATTTCGTAACATATTCTAACAATGAGAGGTCATAGGCGAAAGTGTCACCTTACCAGCGGTATGATGAGTCTCGGCGGGCGGGTATTGCTCGTAATTACTTGAGTGCTCACCTGAAACAATGGCACACAGCTTCAGTACACCAGTAAATAAAGGTTAACATAGAATTATTATAACATTCAAGACCTCTGGCTATATGCAGAAATGCTGCAATATATGGCGTTTAAATAAAAAATAAAATATGGGTGTACAAAATGATTTTGCATACTCATTCTTTATTATTTATTACGATACATATTTGACGCATTTTAAAAGAAGGAGCGTTGAACCGGGCTAGGAAGCGAGGAGCTCGTATAGACAACTCTTTGTGCAGCGGCGGTGGAACTTTACAGTTTAGATTAAATCTTGACTGGTACCGCCTTCAATGCACGCCTTTGTAGAAATACATACTTCAATAAAGTTCGATGAATTTTGCTTAGTTGCTGTCATAACTTTTTTGAATTAAGAATACAATATAACAACTAGCCAGGTGGTAAGTGGTTTCCGTATCCTGAACAGCTGAATAGCTGCTTTAAAAGTCATTTAAGCCAAATAAAAAAGGAAGAGTAGAATGGATGCGACGCGATGTTAAAATGATGACAATCACCACAAAATTTATTAAAACCGATATCAGTGGGAGCTCTGGACACGTATTTACTGCAGGAAAACAACACAAGATTATTTTATTTTATCCGACTAAGAGCGTTTTCACATTCATCCGAAATCCGATATCGGTGTCGGACGCCGATAACCGACATCCGATTGCCGACACCTTATGCTGTTTTCATATTTTATCCGATAAAATCTGCCCGATACGGCCATTAACTCGAAAGCACAGCCTAGTAAGAGATGAAAGGGATAGGGATGAAAAAAATAGAAAAAAGTGCAAGATATTTTCGACCTTATGTGACCTTAGTGACATGGTATCGAGTTTTTTTCTTATATGCGTGATCAGCGTCATCAATTAACGCGAAAAGACACGTAACTAAGAAAATGTTATTAAGGTCGAAAATTTCTTGCAGTCGCTGTTTTGGTCACTTTCTGATTCGATATAGGGCTAAAACAGTGGTGTTGGTTCCGATAATCGCTATCGGGCCGGACAATGTGAAAGAGAGATACATATGTCAAACATTTGACTTCCTCCGATGTCGGATATCGGATATCGGACAATGTGAAAACGCTCTAAAGTTAAATATTATCAGTCTTCTTAACTAAATTGGGTTCTAATCTAATGTTTTACTCAGTTAAACTTATTTTCTAATACGTGATAAACCCATTTAGTTCGATTTCATCGATCTTACTATCATTGATGTAATCCACTCCAAGATAGCAATACATAACCGGTTAACCGGAAAGTAAGTGGTAATTTTGAAAGCAAACTCATCGGCGATATACCTTACTTCCTCTTATTTGGGTGGATGTAACGTCATGACCTACTTTTCTTAAGTTAAGTATGAATGTTAATGTAGATATAATTATTACAACTTTTTAGTTACATAACTTGTTATTTGCTACTGCAGATATGATGAGTGATTTTAGGTTCGATCCTTACTTTACCAAGTAACGTAATTTATTGCATGTTTACCTACTTTTAGAAGTAACTTATAGTGGAAGAAAAAGAAAAAGATAAATTAAGCATCTGAACAACTACAGAACGGGAAAGGTTCTAGACGATCGTTTCAAGATTATCGCATCGAACGACAGTTTCTTTAGACTTCGTGCACCTATCCGTGTCAAAATAATCCACCGAGATGTAAGAATTACCCGCGCCAAAAGAACCAACTATGTTAGGTATGAACGTACGGGTGGCAAACTTTATTCGTTTCACTGTGATAAAACATCAAATGTTATTAAACATGTATGACAGCCTCCGTGGCGTGGCGGTAGTGAACGCGGCCGCTACGCAGGAGGCGCGGGTTCGATCCCCGCTCAGTGCAAATATTTGTATGCATGAATATGTATATTTGCATTGGTCTGGGTGTTTCTATGTATAATATGTATGTATTTACAAAAAAAAAAACGTATCTAAGTATGTTTATCCGCATTCTAGATTCCATAACACAAGCTAGTTAAGCTATGCTTACCATGGGTCTAGATAGCGTTGTGTGAAATGTTGTGGAATATTTATTTATTTATTTATTTATTTATTTATTTATTTATGTTATTCTCAAAATCTGATAACGTCATTCGAAGTCATCTGAGATTTGAGTAGGTGCAGCTCCGATTGTGCCTGCAATTCTGATTCATCGCAAATGCGTAAAGTTTCAAAAAATATACTAGTAATTCTAAAATTCAATTCTTTTGGTTCCTTTGCTTCCGTTGGGTCATCCTCGTAAAACACGCAAAGAATGTCTTTCGCTGAAATCTTTAATAGATCATAATAATATAAGATATTACATGGATGACAAAATAATGACTATAGTAAATAGTTCAGTTTTAATGCACAGTACTATTTACATAAGCCTTTAGGAGTGCACTAAAGCTTTCAAACCCATTAAAATCGATTTCCCATACGAGGTTCTACGGAAACCATAATGAATAAATTGAAATCGTCCAGGCAGTACAATTGTACGAGCACCGTTTGTTTCGAGAATGAAACGATAAAATCTTTAAAGGGCCGGGTTGGATCACGCACGACACATTCATCGTGTTAAAATTATTCATAGAATACAGCTCTCCAATTTGTGACGTATGAATTGTATTATTTGTAGACATATGGCTATTTTTGCTCGAGACTTCAATGAGACATCATTTTACCTGTTACAATATTATCGTACTTCTCACGCAAAAGAATTATGGGTAATTTTAGTTAAATCTATATTGAAAGCAACATGACTACAAAAATACTGACAATGACCCGCGCTTTCAGAAGTATTACTTGAATAGAATCTGCCTAAGCGTTAACAAAAGGTTAACAACACCAATTGTAATTATATCGATCTCAATCACTATAAAATATAATCACGTTAATCAATTTTTGCAGGGCCTTTAATGAAATTTGTTTAGGCCTTTTTTAACATTGCTTATAAAGTTATAAATTAAACTGTTATTGATCATGAATAAATATAGTGATAAATTAATTAAGAACAAATTTGTGTTTCATGCCTGTTATTTGAAATCAATCATCCGTTAAACTGCTTTAATTATTTCAAGGTCCTTATAAAAAATATTTTTTAACTGGTGATCTTTGTTTTTTTTCTTTTCGTGAAGTAACTTCATATTGTTGTGAAGTCTACGAATCCACACTACACCAGCAGTGTGAAGCTAACCTTCATTTTATGCTTACATTTCGATTTTATGTAAATATACTTATTCTAGTTTCTGGCTTAATGAGCGAAATTAGTTTGTTGATAAATATTAAAGTTTTAGATCCCTTCTCTAAATAATGAGGGCAATTTATTACCACGGGTTTAACTAAAGTGGACTATTATAGCTTGACGAATTTAGTATATTTATTACAAATGTATAACTATATTAATTCAGATCTATATTTAACTATAGTAAACTATTGCAACTGTTATATCAGCTAAAACAGGCTCGAGGTGATCACCTAATTTGGATCGATGGTCAAAGGTAAACCAACCGGAGACAACTTAACTCTGGTACCTGAATGAAACATTCATCATGCAGGACTCTTTATACAATCTATCTCTCATACTAAACCCGTAATAAATTATACTTGACATAGATTAATCCTGATCGGCTTCTTTCAATACCAGAATATGTTCTTAAGGAGCGAACTGGAATTTGACACAGAGATAGATTATATTCTCAATAAGATATATTCGAAAAACCTTTTTAAAAACAATCTTTTTTTTTTTTTCTTGCATTGTCATCCGAACTGAACGTGCATACCAAATTTCAGCTCAATCGGTTGAGGGCAAGTGCCTTAAAATTGAGTTGTAAGATTCCACCCGAACAAACATACATTGCAAGTTAAATAAAAGCTTGTAAAAATAGCATACTATTTATTCCGAAAATAGGTTCCTGTGAATTGTGGGAATGGATATAAATTCAGTAATTAACACTGGCAGAGTTGCGGGCAATCCAGCTAACATACAATAATTTTTAAATACCACCATTTCCATACATAAAAGAATTCCAAATAGTTAAAAGATAAACAATTCAGCTTTCTCCGACGCAATCTCATGTGAGCAGTGACCAAAATTTAGTCTGTCATCTTATTATACAGCATTTATTTATAAACCGGTTATACAGCGATTTCTTTTCCGAATAGTGCTAATGCATAGCTCACACGGTGTGGCACCCATGCCTAGTGGAACTAGAAGGCATGCTGCCCTCTCAGTCAAAGGTCACAGATTGCAGTGAAAGTGATGCTTTCGCTAGGCGGTCCGTTGCGTGATTGTGTCCCCAGCCTAATGACATGGAAAGTATGGTCGGAGACTTAGGTGTTACAATGTTTTTAGATGTAATAATAAACATAATAGTTAAAAGGTGCCGGTTTTATATTTGAATTAGGTATGTGAAGAATATTGGCATCTGAAAATTCCACTTCTGAGCCCGAGGTCTACTTACTGGTTAATACTGTTATTCATTTAATTGTGTTATTAGTGTTATGTATTATTAATATGATTACACTTTTAATCCGAGTTCATTACACTGTGTTATACGAAACGACCTTGAGAGAAATGTCATTAACCACTCACCCACTTTATAGGAATAACTGTGAATAAGCACTCTAATGTTCCAAGCGTCACTTTACCATGCGGGTCTTTTACTTATTTGTCTTAAATATTACAAAAAACAACTGATTCGACCCATACCTACTTGTATCAATATACTATATAATATCATATCATAGTTAAAAACAGAATAAGAATGAAGGAAAAACAGTCAAATATTTTTAAACAATTACGTCACTTATGTGATTCGTACCTGTGTCCACGACCACAGACCTCTACACAGATACGGCACGAAGCGTAAATCAGCCTGGATCATCGCGCAGTGGGGTGCGCGCCTCCGCGCCTGCGATCACGATTCGAGCCGAAGGTTAACAGATAGTGGCCGACACGCGGGGATTCACTTTCCGAGCGTAGGGAAAGGTGATCGATTAGGCATAGTGATTTAATATGTAATTCGGTCACTTTTGAAACTTTCAAAACCGTATTTTCCATTACTTAACTACCTACTTGCTTTACTATGTGGAATATGTGGATGCCTTTTATTTAAAATGCTCACAGTTTTAATAAATAATGTAAAGAAGGGCATTTTATTAGTGATTCGTGTTAAAATCGATATTTCAATTAGGTATTGACCATTCTAATCGTCTGTTGCGTTCCTCACTTTTGTGCTGATGCTATTTTTATGTATACTTCGTTATGCATCATTATCTTAAGATTTCAAAATTCGTATTTTATCTCTGTATTTATAAATGAACTAGCTTTTGCCCGCGGATCCCCCCATATGGATGTCGGTTATCGCGACCAAACGTAGCCTGTGTCCTTTCTCGAGGTCTAATCTACCCCTATACCAAATTTCATTAAAATCAGTTCAGTGATTTAGCCGTACACACACACACACACACACACTTTCCCATTTATAGTATTAGTATGGATAGGAAACATTTTCCTGCAGTTAAGTTTTGGGTTAAATCGACCCCGAGAAGGGTAAAATTAGTCAAAAGTTTGTCAGTGACAAGTCTGTTGTTGATTCAAAATAAAACCACAAATAGCGGTAAGCGTTAGAGCTAACGTAAAGTAAAGTAGACACAAGTACAGAAAATGGTTTTCAAGAGCTACAGAAAATAAACAATATTATGTTAAATCTTTATTCAAAAGAAGAAGTGACTCTAACTTGTATTTAATAACATACATTTACGTAATTACGGAAACACATCAAAATATAATTCGTTATATTTATTAACATTACGAAATGTTTGGAACATTTCGTAGTTAAGTGACAGTTACATGAAAATGTCGTTAGATGTTGATTTATGTTGGTTTGTACTGTAGGTACTAATGTGAACGTACGTACTCGTCACTTAGGTAGATGTAGTATATCCAAGAACTGGTAGATACGACGGGACGATAATATTTTTTTATTACATATATATTTTTTACTGCTTGCTAGTCTAGTGAGTAAATGGTCATAACGGTAAGCCAAACAGTTATTTGCTTTGTGTTTCAAGTCAAATAATATAAAATTGTTTAGTCAAAATTTGTCTGAAATTAATTTATAATTACATTTTTTCTGAATATGCTGAGGCTAAAAAACACTACTTGATAGTGTGATCATTTCGATAATAGTACAATAGTTTTTCACAGTTTAAAAATCAAAATCTGAAACAGTTATAATCGACACAAATACAACAATGGATATTACACAACGCGATAATATTACCCGAACAAAAGGTCGGACGTAAAAATAAGTGCACACCATATACAATGAATGCATGCATCATAATTTAACGGCAATGAAAACACCCAGAGCCAGTATTGCAAATACCCAATTGGATATGATTGCAGGACTAAATTTGCAAATGTTACAATATTAAAAACAGATAAAGAAGAGACAAATTCATAGCTTAAAATAAGGAATGGTAGAAACATTTGAGCACAGTAATGAACGTTAGAGAATGTAATGCATAATAAATTAGAATGCAGAAGGACACTATACAAGAGAAAAGTTTGAAGAGAATAAAATCATAGCTGCAAATACATTCTGAAATTTAAATTTAAATAGATAAATAAAATATACACGACGGACATAGCGGGATATTTCAGAACACAGCCTATGTCAATGGCCGTGCTGTCTAATCCAATAAAGCGTACATTATACGAGATGGTTCCGTTGAGGAGTCACGTAACGGTTTCGTTATATTTAACAGGTTTCCCAATACGACTTTGTGCTATGTGATACACAGCTTAGAAAAAATCTCATAAATAACTAATTACCTTGAATTTTATCACAATATATTCAGCATCTGTATAAAGTAAGCGTGTTCATTTTAAAATAAAACCGGATTTAAGATATTTTAAAGTTATTATGTGTATAAAAGTGGATTTATGTAATTATACCTACTGCTCAAATGCTCAATTAAATCACAGCTGTTAATACCCGTGCTTGACACAGATCATCTGAAGAGTTTAGAAAACAGATCTCACATTTCATCAATAGAGATATATAATGAAGCCTACAAAGAAATTGTAGAGCAGTCGAAATTCTTTTTTTACAGGCTTTTATTTAACTTGCAATGTGTGTATGTAATTTATTCGGGTCGAATTTTGCAACAATGCGAGCGGTGTTGTTTTTTTTTGGGTGAACAGAAAACAGAAAAAGATCTTACGCGATACAACTTTATAAATCAGCACAACCATTGCATTAAATTCACTATCGTTTTATTACGACAAATATTTTAAAAAAAAAGCTTGTTTTAAAAGCTTTTTTATCAATAATTTTATTCTTACTAATTGTACTTATATATAATTTACAATTAATCAATCAATCAATTAACTCACTGCAGTCTACTGCTGGACATAATAGGGGTTAAAGTATGAAATTGCCCTTTCATTGTAATAGGTACTTCGAATTGACATAGAACCTTCATGGTTTGAGATTTTTGAGTGAAACTTTTTCCACATGGTACCTATGTAGTTCTTCATTTAAAAATGTGCAACATTCGATTATCGACTTTCAGTTGTTTTTTTTATTCAGCTTAGACAAGAAAGATGGATACTTTGAAAATTCGAGTGATTTTTGAATACGAGTTCCGACGCGGAACTAACGCGGCAGAAACAGCTCGCAATATCAATGTTGCGTTTGGAGAGGGGACTGCTAATGAACGCACCGTGCGATTTTGGTTTAAACGCTTTCGTGATGGAAACTTTGATTTGAAGAACGAACCACGAGGAAGGCCATCCACACAGGTGAATAACAATGAATTGAAAGACATGGTGGAAGCCGATCCGAGCCAAACTACCCAGGAATTAGCTGCATGGTTTAACGTTACCTTACCAACAATATTGACTCATTTGCGTCAAATCAATAAAATAAAAAAATGTGAAAAATGGGTACCTCATGATTTGACTGATCTGCAGAAAGAAATGCGTGTTGAAACTTGTGTGGCCTTGTTGAATCGATACAGAAATGAAGGAATATTGGATCGAATTGTGACATGTGATGAAAAGTGGATTCTTTACGATAACCGTAAGCGAAAAATGCAATGGCTGACCCCAGGTGAAACGCCACAACAGTGTCCTAAAGCAAAGCTTACCAATAAAAAGGTAATGGTAACTGTTTGGCGGTCTCAGCATGGTGTTATTCACTATAGCTTTCTACGATCTGGTCAAGCAATAACGGCAGATGTCTACTGTGCCCAACTCCGAACAATGATAGCAAAACTAGCAGTGAAACACTCCCGACTCATGAATCGATCTTCACCATTATTGCTCCATGATAACGCGAGACCTCATACAGCACGAGAAACCGTTTTAACTCTACAGGAACTGCAATTAGAAACTATCCGTCACCCTCCGTATTCGCCAGACCTTGCTCCAACAGACTACCATTTTTTTCGTGATTTGGACAATTTTCTATGTGATAAAAAGTTTTCTTCTCAGGAGGCAGTACAAAATGCTTTCACACAGTTTGTCGAATCTAGATCACCAGAGTTCTATCGCAAAGGCATAAATGACCTTCCTACTAGATGGCAGCAATGTATAGATAATAATGGTAATTATTTTGATTAAATAAATACGTTAAATTAAAAAAAAAAAACGAATTTCAATTTGTCAGTACAAATCGGCAATTTCATACTTTAACTCCTAATATGTAGGCCTCTCCCAATGTGCGCCATTTCGTACGTTCCTCCGCTTTCTGCATGCAGTCCGTCCCAACCACCTTTTTCAGGTCATCGGTCCATATTAAGGGTAGGACGCCCCTACCCTTAATATACATTTCAATAAAATTATATGTGTGCCCTCTGAACTGCAAAAAATGTATACCTGTACTATGTATAACATTGCGGGTAATGAATTTTGTGATATTTAAATATCTCAACTACGAATTCCTCCTCCTCAATAAACTACGATATTACTATTATACAACACTTGAATCCACAGAACTAAAGAAATATTTTGCAGATATTGCTTTTACAGTAATTAACTTCAGGACTCACTACTTTTATTAAAATAATGTAAAGTTTTCTTTTAAATGTTAAGTCTCAAGAAAACAATATCTGTCTGATACAAAAGAGATATAACTTCGTAACTCACTTGATACATCAAGTGTTACAACTTGCAGACGATGCACTGTAGACAGAAAAATAAATCACTAATTTGACATTTATAAAGTGAAGATACTGTCTGAGACGGTTCCGGGTAGCCTACAGCGATGCACGATTACTTAGGCAAAGAATAAGGGACCTTATTGTATTGGGTGAAAGTTGATTTAATTTTAGCTTATAAATAGATAGGATTTGTGTATCAAAAAATAGTGGTATTCACTAAAGTTACTGTACTGTAACTAAATTTTTTGTAAAATAGTATATTATGAAATTTAAAAGGAAGTCTAATTCTCAATCAAAACACCGACAAGTCGTAGTAATTATAAATATGGAACAATTGTTGAAATAATAATAAAATTACATAAATCACGTGCAGTATTACACACTTTTAACTTTAAGTATTTAAATTTATAAAACACTTTTAGCTAAGGCAATCGTCAAAAGAAGAATTTGATGATAACACAATATTTCTATGAACAGTTTTTCTAAAACCGGTCTACATAGTATGTAATCCAATGAATGTTTAATGTTTATTAATGAGTTTAACGAGACTGGGCAAGTGACGGTCAATGGCAGCGGCCTTGGCCAACGCTCTAAGCATAAGCACACTCGGGCTTAGGCTTACCACTCGGCATTTTATTTGCACGCGTAACTGGCGTAACACCGCTAAATATTAAACGTATGTGCTTTTTTAATGCGAGAGTATGAAATCACGAGAGATTTAAAAAACTGTCTTAGGAACTGTTAAGAACATTTTTGTGATTTTGGCGTAGGTTGTGCTAAAATACTTCTTAGGAACTTTTAGGTACCTACATATATTATGTGATTTTGGCGTAGGTCATTCTTAGATTCTAGAATCTACTTACTTTTAACTACCTATCTATTTAATGTATTATTATATCTTTCTATACCTATTAAGTATTTCATTTTCCTACATTAATCCTTTAAATAGCCGCGTGTTTCCCGGCAGAGTAGAATTTGGTCCACCCCATCTCTTCCCATGCGGAGTCGTACAAGGCGACTAAGGGATAGAATAGGGCTATTTAAAATTACGGAATACGGCAATAGGCTCACTCCCTATTACGTGGGACCGAATTGTGGAATGAAGAATGATTGGTGAAACGTAGGTGTTAATTCACCTCTGCCTAACCCTCCGGGGATAAAGGCGTCATTATATGTATGTATGTATATCTTAGTCTAATTTAGTGATAAGTTTATTGTTCATCATCATTTAGAACGATGCGCTGTTAGGATCCTTACTTAGTCCATACTTGTTCAGCTTGGTATTGGACGCTTTGTCGGACAGCAACAGAAACTTACATGAGCAGCCTCCATGGTAGTGCTCCGTGGTAATATCCATTACGTGGGCCAGCTGGCGGGATATGACTGGCATCACATACGATCCTAAAAATGCCAATCAGGTTGAAGAGGCAGGTCTTTAAGACGATCATTAGGGCTGTCCTTTTACACGGCTGTGAGGCGTCCGTTGGTGCGGCACAAGCAGGAGCTGTATGTCACAGAGATGAAAATGCTGCGGTGGATGTGCGAATCATGCGTAAAATCACGTGAGGAACTTTCGCATCCGTGGCATCATTCATGTACGTGACATTGCAGTTAATAAGATATATTCGAAAAACCTTTTTAAAAACAATCTTTTATTATTATTATTATTATTATTTTCTTGCATTGTCATCCGAACTGAACGTGCATACCAAATTTCAGCTCAATCGGTTGAGGGCAAGTGCCTTAAAATTGAGTTGTAAGATTCCACCCGAACAAACATACATTGCAAGTTAAATAAAAGCTTGTAAAAATGCAAGAGTGTCGCCTTCGCTGGTGTGGCCACGTTTTATGGCAACAGCCAGGCTACGTGGGTAACAAATGCCTGGCAATGGTGCCCTCACCGGGTCTCGGTATAAGGGGTAGGCCCAAAAAGTCCTGGCGTGCAAATACCTTTGACGCCCAAGATGGTGCGAAGTGCAAAAGGTTTAGTCAAAGTGATAGTCGGACCATGAGCTCCGAGGGCATCTTGGCCTTTGGTGGAATCAGGATAACGTCTAAATGCAGATGATGATGACCATTTAGAACACTACATTACACTTTACTATCGTTTCAAAACATGCAATTCCATGAATATAATCTGTGCACCGTATTCATCAATGGATTACTATAAATGAGCTATGGGAGGTCAAATCGTATTTATAGGTATGCATTGGCATGAAATTACTCTAATCTATAATCTTAATTTCAATGTGTTACCAATAATGGCAAAAAAAAAACTAGTAAGCAAAGGCACAGTACTCACGCTATGAGAAATCGTTACCAGAAATATAATTTTAGGTATACCTAGCGATCATAACTAGAAGTATGTTGTAGTTATAGTACATTTATGTACGAAATCATACAAAGGTTTAGTCAAAGTGATAGTCGGACCATGAGCTCCGAGGGCATCTTGGCCTTTGGTGGAATCAGGATAACGTCTAAATGCAGATGATGATGACCATTTAGAACACTACATTACACTTTACTATCGTTTCAAAACATGCAATTCCATGAATATAATCTGTGCACCGTATTCATCAATGGATTACTATAAATGAGCTATGGGAGGTCAAATCGTATTTATAGGTATGCATTGGCATGAAATTACTCTAATCTATAATCTTAATTTCAATGTGTTACCAATAATGGCAAAAAAAAAACTAGTAAGCAAAGGCACAGTACTCACGCTATGAGAAATCGTTACCAGAAATATAATTTTAGGTATACCTAGCGATCATAACTAGAAGTATGTTGTAGTTATAGTACATTTATGTACGAAATCATACATTTTAGATTATGGATCGCTCAACTGGTGTAAAGTTACTGGCTGTATTGCTTGTTGCGTATTTTTATCCAATCTACATAAATAAAATCGAATCCCCCCCATATCTATGTACGTGCATAACTTCGAACGACTGCATCAAATTGGAAAATTCTTTCGGTATTATTTTTGTTATTATCAGGACAAGTTTTATATGTATACATCTATCCATATAAATAAAATTGGAGTGTCTGTTTTTAATATTGAAATAACCATTTTTTACTACATGCATATGAATATAATACGGTACATACACCAAAATAACATTTCTATGCGCTTTTCTTCTCACTCACTTATTGCAAAACTAAATACTTCTTTATGATAATATTATAACCGTCTCCATGAAAGTGGTTTGATGTTCGTATTACTTCTAATCTTTATTTTAAACAATCTTGCTGTGTATCTTCTTGGCTGAATGTTATTAGATTTCCAAAATAAATATTATTTAGACCATTAATGCCATGTATCGCTAAAATATATCAGTAGTAGGTATATAAATACCTACTGCAGCAATAAAATGATAAAATAAAGGTGGATTTGATTTATGTTTTCCAGACAAATAGTAAGATAAAACTTTTTTTAAATATCTTCAATCTACAGTCACGACCACTTTACGCTTATTTAATAATATAGAAAAAACCATACTACAAGCTTTGATGGGTTAGATCCAAATTGTGTGTCAGTTAGAAATGCCCAATCTGTTACGTTCAATTAACAATACTTGGGTAGTTCGTTATACTGTGGTAATGTCATATAAAATCATAGGAGAATCTACAAATATACCTGTTATACGACCTGGAGGTGTCTGGGACAGACGGGCTGGCGAAGGTGGAGGGTCGGGAGCAATGGTGCGCATTGGGAGAGACCTATGTCCAGCAGTGGACAGTAATAGTCTAATTGATTGATTAATTTGATACCTGTTATTTCCATCCCATTAGTTTTATAACAATCATACTCGCTGTTCAAAAGAATAAATTTGACGTCTTCCTAGTTTTTTTAAGATTGTTTATAAGTGTAGAGATTGTGGTGTATATTTAGAAAATTCCTATATGTTGATGTAAATATCAGTTTAAATAGTCACAAAAAGGCAATTATTAAAAAGTAAACGACTATTTTATACCTACTCTAAGCACTTTTTAGAACTAGCTACACATATTGAATAAAACCACTTTATTATTTACACAATGCTTATTTTTACTGAGTAACTGTACTGAATGGAACAACAATCACTTGACATATTTTGTAAATAAGTACTTTCGCCGAAGCGACCATTAATAAACTTTATTTTAATGACATTACAATGTACTTTAGAACACGCACAGTAATTTTTCATTACTGTTGGTTTTGGGGCAAATAATTTTAAAAATGCAGAACTACTACTACTAATTTCAACTATTTCTTGTAGTGCAGGGAAGATTTAAAAGTGAAAAAATGTTGAAACATTACGAGTAAGAACGGGAACAGGTCCACCTAATGGAAAGTGGTTACCGTGGTCTATGGACGTGTGCAACACCAGGGGCATCATTACTAGAACAGTTTTCAATAACATGCTAAGCATATAATTTCCCATCATAAAATATAGATAATAACATCGTTCCCACTTTTCAACCCTTCTCAAAATATTTATGTGTATTACTGTGGTCGGCATTATCTTCAGCTGTCATCTTAATATATATAAATTACGCGTCACGTTGTTTGTCCGCGATGGACTTCTAAACTACTTAACCGATTTTAATCAAATTTGCATACCATGTATAGTTTGATCCAACTTGAAAGATAGGATAGCTTACATCACAAAACAGGGTTCAAAATATGCCACCGGCGAAGCCCTTAAATTATTTTAAATGTATGTTAAATATCACTCGAAGCTTTTATTTGGAACCGCTACCATGCCATGAATTGTAGGTCCCTTGCCATATTATAACAGTGTCGCACGCGTCACATGAGCCCACAATACAAAACAATACAATATGAATGGTCAGGCGCGCTAACGGTACGCCGAGCAAAGTCGCGGTCAAAGTAAAGATTCTACATATTCAGTCGAGGCCATAACGGTCCGACGACGTTTCTTTTTGTTATTCGTACTCACGCTCATATGGTGAATTGCTTTATTTCACGGTCTCATTTCTACAATCAAACAATTCGTTATCATAATTGCGTTATATTGTATTAGGTATATGAAGCCAATCATTGTGGTAAAGGTTAACGTGAGACCAAAACTAGCTTCTTTTATTGGCAATTGTGATTTTAGAACAACTTCACGAACGTCGTCATTAGAAATAAGTTATGCCCGGTAGCCAACATTTACTTACTACAAGTTGAGTTTATTAATATCGCAGTAGCCAGAACACTTGGGCAATAAATACCTTTCATTACATGAATTATTGAAATCTGTACGGTGGTTCATATGATAAAGGGTAATAAAGAATATTAAAAACATACATACATACAAGATACGCGCGAAAAACATAGCCCTTCTTGATAGTCAGGTAAAAAGGATGAACAGAGAAAAATATTGAAATGTACAAATAAAATTATTCGACAAAATTTTGTTTGACCTGGGCGTTCACGGGTAATTCCTATAAAAATAGCTATACTTTTCTTAATTAAATAGTATGTTATTTTTTAAGCCAGAACTCACATTTAGGTGTACAATGAGAAGCACGTAAAAGATATAAGCAAAGTAAACAGAGGCACCGTTCATCGACACTTTATATTTACAACTAGAGAAAATCACATTGTAGAACCCATCTGAGCGAACGAGGAAGCGACAGTGTCCATTTATCAATTGTAGATATCAGACGACACAATAAGATGCGCTTACAGACATTGTGTCTTAAAGAATGATTCAAGACATGAAGTCCACCGATAGTAGAAATGCTTAAAGAGATAAGAAGGAATATAAATAGCTACACATCTCCTCCGCGGGGAAATTTAAGAAGGAAGGAATTTGATGCCGGCATGATTTAGAAAGCAATGAGCTACTTATTGGTCTATAAATTTAGAGGAAAAAACTGATCTCGGCAAAAGTTCAATGCCACTAAACTGTCCCTAAATAAGACATTTACAGGTTACTACAAAATCAATAATTTATTTAGTATCTTTAATAACGGTAACTGTTGCTTTCCTTGTGTAAGTGTTGGAGGAAATTAAAAAAGGAGGTCAACATACAGCTAGTTACTGAGATAGGTTCCGAAACGAGTTGAATAGAAGTGACTCATTATTTCTAAACACGATCTTTGACAACATGTGTGGGAACAATAGAAATGGTACGATGAGACAGATCAAAACAATGAATTATAATAGCACACTTCGGTCCGAGAACGATAGTGATCACAAGGTGCTGGAAACCTCATAGAGCTCGAACATTCCATGATAAGACACCTTTGAACTGTGTTGTGAACCGGTTGGTGTGTAATCTTCGAAAGTGATTCAATGACAAATGAAAGTTTTTATGATTACCTAAACGAGTTTTATATTGATATGACCCCAAAATCGTTCATTCTATTTTATTTATTTATATATTAATACGTAAAAAGAAATCTTTATACCCCTTTTTAGCCATATTGCACGCACGGAGGAGTATACGATTTGGCACAGTTGATAATTGATAAAAACAATTATAGTTGAATTTCATGTTTATCTTATTTAGTTTTAATTAATATTTTTTAAATAAAAGTTTACCTGTTGGAACTGTACATACTTCTGTAATAAGAACAAGATAATAAACAGCAATATTAAAAAGCACTATATTTATAAAATAAAAATGATTAAAATTCACGTTACGATATTTCTCCTTATTCATTTCAAATCAAATCAATTAGCCCACTGCACTCCACTGCTGGGCATAGGCTTATTTATTCATTACTCTGTACACCCAGTAATAAATAAAAAGCTAGTTTTTCAATGTCAGTAACCTCCACAGACATTGTTAAATACTATAATTATATTGCGTAACTAATAATATTATGATATAACAAGAATATTAACATTCTACAGTAGTAAGTCTTCCGGTAATATTTTTTTATATTTTAATACATGTTAATAAATCTTTCGGTACTAAATAATCCAGTTGCCATTCGAAAATCTGTGGCTTTCGTTTGAAGAAGCCTAAAAACTCGATAATCTGATTAAGTACGAACAGAATTTCGATATCGCTAGTGGATAGTGTAGGTCCAATAGCAGTAGCTCCACGGACAATATCGTAGTTGCCGTTTCATAGTTACCTGAATTTGGACACAGATTGGAACAAGAGAAAAGGATTAATAAAGAAGTCTTCGAGGCCATTTTAGCCAATTACCCACGACAGGTTGAAAAATTTACATACCAAAACTAGCACTACACATTTTGTATAACTATTTTTTATTCATGACTAATTATTGAAAACAATTTATACCAATATAGTGAAGATGATAGATTTGTTTGTTTGAATAAACGTATAAATTATAAAACTATTGACAAGGTTTCAAAGATTCTTTCAAAAATGGCAATGCTATATCCCTGAGTAACAGGCCACTATTTAACCAGATATTTCTACGGGATCATGACTAACGCGGGTGAAAATGATGATAGTTAAACTACTATAACAAAATCTTTTATTTCAATTACCTATCGTGTTGTAATACAATATGTTTCAAGGAAAAACATAAATATTAACTTATACTCGTTTTTAGTTTTAGGCTTCATACGGGTGCAATGGATGTTATTATACATATAAACCTTCCTCTTCAATCACTCTATCTATAAAAAAAAAACACATCAAAATCCGTTGCGTAGTTTTAAAGATTTAACCATATATAAGGATATAGGGACAGAGAAAGCGACTTTGTTTTATACTATGTAGTGTATTACCACTTATTAAAAATTGAATCTAGGAAACTGTTTTGACGTAAGGACCAATAGGAAACTTGAATAAAGGACACTCCATAATAATATATGTATGTTATCTCCCTGTTCATAATAGTCTTGTCTGCATAGCCCATTCTTTGCAAACATGTTATCATGTACCCTTGTCATATTTACACTAGGTACACGCATAATACAAGCGGAGTTTCCTTTACTTATTGTCTTTTACATCTTTATCTGTATACAATAAAGATTATAAAGAAGACGTCATATTATCATAACATGTCATAAAGTCACATCTACCTAATATGCAATGAGACACAAAACAAACAATTTTGCGTGTTTTACGCTTTTAAATAAACCAACAGCTGTGAAAATATATGAAATCCATTGAAATCCTAATTCTAACAGTGACAATAATTAGCCTGAGTAGTTCAACCATACCAAAGGACAATCCTCTGAAATTTACTCCCAAATCACAACTTCATATCCTTAATCGGTCAAAGTGGGCTTATCTAAGGTCCAATAGTGACACTAATGGCATTTTAAGGCCAATATTTCAGAGCCCCAGTCGGTGGTTACCCTCTCAATAATTGGTCCCAAGTTTCGCCGGCTAACTCTAGAGTAACATTTGCTAAAGCTAAATCGTTTGTTACTAATTTCAGCTCTTAAATTTTCGAACTTAGTATCGTTTAGTTTAGTAAATGTAACGTAGAATTGACGTACAAATTGTCATAGTTTACTATAGTTTAGTATGATTATTTTGATAATGTGCCACATGACTTCATAATAGGAAAACAAAGAGGAATCATAGACACATATCTACTGATAAAAATAGGAACATTGGATAGACAATTGAAGGACAGGCTCGGTAGCTTAGTGGTCAGGGTATTCCCCTTGTAAGGGACCGGTCTCGGGTTCGAGTCCTGCCTGAGCGATTCACTTTTTCCATTCTTAATCGATTGAGTAGACAAATTCAAATATTTGTGTTTAATGGGATCTTAAATTATTATTTTTTTGTATTGAACATCATACGCAGGTTATTGAAATTATTAATTAATAATGCATCATTTTTATAGTACCTTCATCATGTAATTACATAGCTTGAGGTAGTGTTTTCCATACTTCGAAAAAAGGGTAGCGCTTCCGGCCAACGGTGTACGACCACTAACACTAGAGGTGACACACAGGCATTGTCTATACCACTAGGAGAGGGGAAATAGACATGGCAATAGGGTTGTATTTCTTTGGACAAGATGACTCATTTCTTTTAGAGAAAAAGCAAGACTGGATCACCCAAATTATTTTCTTATAATTAGCCTTTAATTCAAGGGTGACGATTTTTTTGATATATTATATGTTTAAAGATTATATCACCTTATCAATACCTACTTTAAATCATTTGATCAATAAAAGTAGCTCATTAGTATAAACGAGTTTACGCGGTTGTAATAAAATATACCGCTATAATTGTTCTGATTGCGTTTACTTACTGATAATTAGGAAGTCGTTGAAAAACTAGGAGATACCTGAAATAAAACAAAAAATAAATCTTTAGTTATTAAAACCTACACCACTTAATACATGTGCAGTGCAACTTCCCGATTAATAGTAAGAGATTTAAAAGATACTGGGCACGCACAATTTAAAATTTCGCTATCAACACAAAGATTATAATTTTAGATAAGGACTATATTTTTTCAACTTGTGCGTGTCAATAGCTTGTAACTAAAAATAACCTTGATCTTATTAGTTTTCTAATCTATTTTATTATTAAGCGTTTTTAGTGTAATTAATCAATAAAATACAGTGCTCTCAGAATACCAGTATACACCATATAGTGCTAGCCAGTTTCTACTAATCTACATAATGACAATGAATGTTGAAGTTTGTTATTAAGCTTGTGGAAAACGTTCAATGTTACTCAATAACTTATCCTTTAATGGCTTAATAACACACTACAAGAGTACTAATAACAACTTCGTCTTCGTTCTAGCTTAGCGCTCATTATAAAAGTTTATATCTGTTAGAATCTTCCAGTGTTCAAAAACAGTGGAGCATTTAAATGAACAGTATACAAAGGATTGATTGAAGATAATGAAGACACGACAAATCAAATAATACCATAGCTATAAATACTCATTTAAGGTTAAATTTATCCAAAAACGAAATTTGAAAATTACTGTCATAAAAATTGATTAAAATGTTTATACGTACCGCCTGTAATCATTGTATTACAGATAGTTCTCTCGCTAACAGTTGGTTACCATTACTGC
This sequence comes from Eilema caniola, assembly GCA_949126895.1. Classification (NCBI taxonomy): domain Eukaryota; kingdom Metazoa; phylum Arthropoda; class Insecta; order Lepidoptera; family Erebidae; genus Eilema; species Eilema caniola. The sequence goes on along the minus strand of OX421472.1, from coordinate 8,018,602 downwards.
AAGAATCTTAGAGCCCAGCAAGAAGTCATAACGTCAATACTGCTGCAAATGTTATTGAAGTAAGCAACGACTGTATTCTTAGACTGTGTAAAGTTATGCCAGCGGTAATGTAGACACTTCACAACAGGAACAGAAAAAATCATTACACACAAAACAATTTAAAGACAAAATAAAAATATTAAATTTGAAAGTTGACGATGGGGACTTGACTACTTTTTTTAAGAGCATGAATAATATTATAACACAAAACCGCACGCGCACGCGAACTCGTAGTCTTGAATGTATAAATATATAAATAAATTAAATAACACAAATGGCATGAAATTAAAATATTACGTACCGACCCAAAAATAGAGACAGAACTGAGACCGATAGAACAATAGTTCACGTTGTTCATTATGTTTTGAACTGATTTGTATGAAATTTTGTTTTTAATTTCAATGGGTTTCCAGATGGTTTGAAAAGACAACTGGACCCGATATGTGACGCCGCTGTCCATATGTGCACTGTTTTCCCCGGCAGGACATCTGCCATTATCAATCTAACTCAAGTAGAAACACCTATGATTACATAAAATGTATTACTTTAGACTACTATGAAACTAAGGCCTATATTCCTGAACCACGCTCAGTTGTGAATCAACTCTCACAATGACATTAGAACTGTCATCTAGAATACAACTTTTCCTCAGATCTCGTTATAAATCAAGATTCAAGACTGAGTATTATTCTAGAATACGGGCCTAATAATACAATCATATGTAATCAACCTAATACTCAATAACTATTAAGTAATCTCTGCTACTGCTAGCAGTTGAACAAAGCACCTTGGCTGCCCATAAAGGATTGCAATCCACTTAGGTTTGAGACGGTGATTACAAGATCCAGAGCCTAGTGTAGACACACGCATAATACCCTAATATGTGGCTGTTATACCCACTAATACTATTATATACGTAGGTATATTAGTTATTCAATACTATTAGGCCCACCGCAAATATACAACTTTTACATCGACTCAACTGTCCTTTTCTTATTTCAGCAACGCCCGAGGCAAGGTGCTACAGTTAACAATCTCAATTAACAAGAACAAGATTCTAGTACATCCTTTGCTTGATAGACATTTTAAAAAAATTAAAAAGAAAGATACTGCTATACATCCTATACCCAGTGTCAGATTATCTTAGTCGCGGGTCGACTAATTTATCGTTGGTATGCGCAGATAACGTTGGTAAAAACTTACTTCATAACATGAATATCATTAGTTTAAATAACAATCGATGCAGTGGACCGTCGATTTTTTTTTAAATCAACCTGTCTTATTTCAGCAACACCCGAGACAAGGTGCTACAGTTAACAATGTCAATTAACAAGAAAATTCTAGTATGTCCTTTGCTTTATAGACATTTTAAAAAATAAAAAGGAAGATACTGCTATATATCCTATACCCAGTGCCAGATTATCTTAGTCGCGGGTCGACTAATTAATCGATGGTATGCGCACATAACGTTGGTAAAAACTTACTTCATAACATGAATATCATTAGTTTGAATAACTAAATATCTGAATGAAGTTAACCTGGCGACTAAGGAATAGGGCCGTTCTTCATCCGAGAGTCCAAATACAGCCCATGACTAAGTGTGCCTTCTTGTCGTCAGTAGGCTTGCCTCCTATTACGTGGAACCGAAAATTACAGTTGGCAAAATGTGGGTGTTAATACACCTCTTCCTATTCCTTTGGCGATTTACAGGAGTAATTATATGTATGTGTGTATGAACTTAATCGATTTTTGTTTGCTTATGAATAAAACACAACTCAAAACAAAACGTAAACCACAACCAATTAAAATTTGATGGTAGTAGTCAATCATAATTTTGTAATCATTTAAATGTTTAGAAGAATTTGTTTGCAAAACACATTACAAAGGTATTATGATGCGACGATAAATTTGCTTTCCACAGCCATTACCAATCCGACCATTGTTCCACTCAACTATGAAATTAGGAAGGTTTGGAACATAATAACAATAATTAAAACTTTTATTACTACGTTGATAAGTATTATCTTCAAAAATGTAACGAAAACATAATACAATAATATTTGTATACATTTAAGCATCTCATGAAACAGTAAGGATAAGGAAAATTTTAAGAGATTTTAGGAATATAGTGCTTGTAAGGTAGATTACTGTAAAGGCTGTAAAAGCTCGTACACACACAACTAGAGATGCTAACAAAGATGGGGGGGGGGGGGGGGGATGGAGCTATAATGTAATATGGCTATATGTATAAATACTCAAAAGTTAAAATTATAAATTGTTCCAATACCTATATGACGTATCATCGCTCCATTTGTATGAACACGTAATACCTAGTATTAATATACTAGTAAAACACATTCACTACAGCTTATCAATTATCTATTTTATTTTGGTTTGTGAATATAGATAGAATATATTATGGGGACTGTATGGAGCTTTTTTTATAACATGACCCGTTGAGTTGTACAGTTTTACCCACCCGCAACTAGAAAACGCACTAGAAAAAGAGCAAATAAATATTATAATACAAAGCGATGGACTAAGCCACACGGATTAAACAGCTGATTGTCGGCAATAAGTAAATGGATTCCAATATCATCTCGTACAGAAAATCACGTTCTTAAAGTAGAAAAAACAATTGCCGATTGTTTTATGCAGCTCGCACCAAACCTTTCTCGTAATAGTAAATTTGCTGGCTACGAAACATTTGATAAGAACATTATTGTTGTTGAAAACGTATTGCCGCCACGATAAGTACAACTCTAGACGAATTTTACAACATGTTTTGAAATACGCGAAATTATTGCAAATACTTTTTCCTTGGAAAATTGCATTTTACATTTTATGACAATGTTTTGAGTTATATATTTTTATTTAAAAGAGAAAAACAATAGCGAAAGGTACATTTTGTACGTGCTTATCGACAATAAACAATACGTTTACTGTTCTAATTATTATTTTATAATATGATTATACAACGTCACCTAAACCCAGACTAAGCATAGCTTATCATGTTTATGTGAATTCTAAATCCCAAACAACAGGATGGCGCAATGACTTTAAAAGCACATAATAGACAATAAAATGAACACAGAGCTATGAAGCGAAAAATTACTCCAATGTAATACACATTCATCTTATCTGTTAGCTTTAATAACACGCGAAGTGTTGTGATTGTGTCAATTGTCTGCTATTGCAATAATGACCTCATCTCATTCAATGACCGCTGAACAACTATACGGCCCATATGGTACTGAACTAAAAAGGGAATGTAGGTAATTTTAATATTACGGAAAGTCTTTCACCTTATAATTGAAAGAATATCCGAATTCTGAGAAATAGCTGTACAACTTTATTATATCGTGTTAAAAGCGCAAACAAACTTTAATACAGGCAAACAGGTACACTTGACCGACGAATGGCCTCCGGTGACACCGCAGTCCACATCATTACTACACACACCCGGTACCATGCAACTTCAATCGATACAGCATAAACGATCGATCTAAGTTAAACGTACCAATTGGGACTGCATAGGCGACAGACTATGTGAGTCATGGTAAAGGGTCGATGAAACCTGTTCGACGTTGAGCTAGGTGAAGCACTGATGTCTTACCCAGACGACTACTGCCATGATTACAATCTTGATCTAGTAATTAATGGTTAGACATCCTTTACACTTACGTTTCTGTACTGTGTAGAAATGGACTCCTCAATATTTCAAATAAAATCCCAAGCAGTTCAAATGACAATATTAAAATTTTCTTAATGATAGAAGTATACTATTACGTCAAGCGTGGTAGGTAATTGGTACGTAGCTTATAAGTTCTACAATTAAACTAGACATACGAGACCACATATTCCACTGGCACATGCAAGACATTCTCACGGTTTTTCTTTTCAAGTGTAACGATCAATTAATTTCTATTTTTTCCTGTCTTTATAATTGTACGAAGGAAACGAGTTAGTAATTCCGTACCGTACATAGGTAATGCTAATTATAACCTTGACGTATAGGTACTACACACAGTACACACGCTCATTAGCAAAATTTACGTATATAAATTGTAAATTGTCAAGCTTTTGGTAGTGTATATTTACTTTTAAATAGGCATAGACTTTTACTCACGGAATTCAAAAAAGACTGCATTTAAAAGTGAAATGTTTTATATTTATTATCAAATTTTATTCTGATCCACCCTAGACTTTATTACAAAAAATATTCAGTAAGTATTATGCCTCAATCCATCTTGGAAAAGGGCATCTACAACCTGATGTCCGAAAACAAGTGCGTTTCGTCGATCATTACCGTACGCTGCTGAGCGTGTCATAACGATACCGTATCCCACTTATTAGCATTTGTTGTGACATCTACAATAGTTTGTTCGTTAGCTATCGTTCGCTTTCGTGCGCTACATGCGTCGTTATAGGATCGAATCAGTTTATGATATTTAAAATTTCTTATTTTATCTACTTAAACGGGCATTTATTATTGCAGAATAAACTCTTAACGATTTATGAACATGAAAATGCATCTCAATGGATTTATTTTAGTTGCAATCGTCCCTAAAAATTTGATTTATTTAGATAAAGAAGAAGGTAAAGGTATCTTTATCAGATCGTAGTTTCACTGCGACTAAAAATTTAATTTCATAGCACGTCTATTTAAATATAGCAGTGTATAATTAAATTTTTAATTTTCTACCATTTACGTCTTGAGTCTGTTTAGTTTTATGAAAACGTGAATGTTAAAAGTTATATTGAAATTATCTATTATTTCAAATTAATTTTTATGATTTTACAACCTCACAAAATTAGCTGTCCGCCCGTACAGTGTCAATGTGGGTAAGCTGTTCTTTTTTTTATAAAACCTATATTTATATACCACTTAGTTGGCAGACACACAGCTCACCTGATGGATAGTGGTTACTGTGGCCTATTGGACATGTGCAACACCAGGGGCGTCACACTCGCGCTGCCGACCTTAATTATTATTTACTTTTTTTTTTTTACACTTGTTTAACAAGGTCTGTCTGTTTTTAAGACTTGATTCATTACAATTATATATTGCTTAATCAATCATTTAGTAATCACATATACCAAACCTAATAGTGATGGAACTGACAGACAAAACCACTTTCAATTTCCATTAAAATGAAATGAAAGTAGCTATATAAAGTGAATCCGAAGGACACAGTTCAAAATTAAATCTGACCGCAGATGTGGACCACCGGAACCTGTATCTTAATGCGACAATGCCTATAGCGGTTACTCAGGTTACCACATTACTTAACCCTTTTGTGGACAATGTCAAGGCAAGATAACAGTACTCTACTGTCACTCGGTGTCGCTATGTAAGTTTAAATAAATTTATGTGCAGCAATTTTTTTCTATTTCATAGTGTTAAAAACATGGAATGATGGCTAGATTATATGAAAGTGGACATGGTTAAGAAATGAGTAACCGTGAATGCCTGTGATGATAGCATTCAAAGAGTTAACATTTTAATCACGCCTGTTAAGTCCTCTTTGTCATCTATATTTGGAATATACTAGACGTCCGGATATATGATATTTTTACAAACATATTATATTAGAGTACTGATTGCCTTAGTGATGCATTGGAGCGATTAAAACTCATGTACGCGATGACACGATTTTGACTTCCAATATATTTATTCTCTTACGAATTGTTCAGTTTGTAGTCAAAAAAGTATCCAGTTCATGGCAATAAATATGGCAATATTCTCAAACCTCGTTACGTGTTAACTTACCTCGACTGTGATTATGGAAAATTTATATTAAAAAGAGATATTTTACTAGCGGTTACAAATGGTCACTCAAAACTGCATCATAACGCGATACGCTTTTGGCTTCGTGGATAGTATAGAGATAACATTATCTATTTCATTATAATACAAAATAATTGGACAGAAGTAGTTCATTCGCAAAACTTAGCTAAATTGAAGTCCTTACGAATGAAATTTAAATTTAGAAATATCGTCCTAGACAGTCTACATTAGATAACATTTTCTAATAAAGTTAGCTATAAAATACTAATTTGCTTTTATGATTTAGATAGCGCTATACAAATTAAATGTACAAAGTACATGTTATTCATGAAACGCAGTTACTTCTAGCTGCTAACGGTTTTACATAAATAGGTAATACATTTTACGCATAAAATGAAAACGTTGAAAACATAACACAAAAGAGTAATGTGGGCGATTGCCAAACTATACGTCAGAAAGCATCATGTAGATTGGATTTTACTAGTGTTTCGATTATACGTATACCTGAGTAAACATATATCAACAGTAAATAAACCAGATACAGTATTAACGTTTACGCACATATTGTAGTATAATAGTAAATAACATGTGTGAATTATTTTCCCGATACTTTCAACGTATTTTGCGGCGCACTAGAAACTTGGTCATGTACTTAGGTATTATTTCGGTCGACCACTATCTTACTTGATATCAAGTGGTACTGGTAATTGTGATGGAGTACGATAAAGTAATATCTTCGAGATAACAAGACATGCCCAGCCGGCTAAACTTGATATTAATGACCGACAATCGCACTTTCGTGTGAAAATAAGGCAAGTACTTATTAGATTTGATCGGATTAGGTTCGCACCTTGGTAATGTAATTTCCAAACTGTTCTTATCAAAGAACCTGAAGATACCGGGATCTGTTACATTATTTTGGCTTAGTCTTAAGACGATGAAAGAGACGATGTTATGAATTAATTTTGCAAGAAGTTGAGTTTCTAATTTCTAGATTTTGTAAAGTAATCTGGCTTTCATTTCAAATTATGATAGTAACAAAACCTTGTGTGGTAAGCTAAGTGCTCCTTTGAATAACATTATTTCATTTATTAGTAGATAAGATACCTACCTATTTGTGATATATTTCTAGTTACACCAGTAACTTAGCTGACATAACTTTGTAAACTAATTAAGAACATGTTAATATATTTAATCATTTAAATAATATGTAAAACAGCGCTAATGTAAGATTTAGCAATCGTTGAGGCCATCAAGAGGTTGTGTCAATCTGTTAATTTATTTTTTAATCTTTTAAGAAATCGTATGAAATTTTAAAGCATTTACTATGCTAAGTATTCAAATTGATTGAAATAGAAAAAAAATCGCCCTAAAGACGGACATATAAGGAAAATTTTGGATGTCTTCAGGTATGGTTCGGAGGCTCAGTGGTCAGAGCATTCTGTAGATAGGAGAAAGATCGCGGGTTCAAACGCCGCCTTAAACGATTCAAATCTTTTTCCTATCTTAATCGATTTAATATTAAAAATTAATAGGTGCTCTTATGAATAAATCTTGCGTAGATATTTCGTTAAAAATGTCGTCATGTCGAGGCCCTAGATTGGATTCTGATGACAATTGAGTTCAGGAAAATGAGAGACCACAGTCCCACGCTCGTTGAGTGAACGAGAGACCTCGCTTCGGCTATCAGTGCGGAAACCCTCTCTTTAGCAACTATCGCTCTGCTCGTAATCCGGAGCGATAGCGTGTGGTTTTTATTAGAGTTTCACAGAACGTCATGTATACTAATATTATGAGGCGACGTATTGGGTAAAAATTATATTCTGGCCGCGATTAGGAGGTTTAGGAACCTTCATATTCCTACCCTGAGTGTGACGGATGTGGATGTCTCTAACTCAGCGCAGATGTCTCCTTAGTGCGCAACTGAGCTTAGTTTGAATTCATTTTTACGTTTACTATCACTAGTGAAACCCGCTCTAAATTATTTTACATTTATTATTAAATAAAAATATAAAAGGAATAACGTTTTGAATGAAATACTAGAAAATAAATTGAGTTATGCGATATTTTCTTTTTATCACGTTACGTTTGAATTAAAACAATTTTCTGGGTTTATTCACGTTGTGCAATTAATTATACGCTTATAATTGCTTGTTTCAAAATTTTGTCCTCTCATATATTGTGACATGATAACGATGTGTTTATCAGACATATGACAAGCATCATCAGTCAATTAGATGCGGTAGGTATGTATCACAGCGGACAAATGACCGACAGTACTGACTTGTGGTGTCGAAACTTGATATAACTTTTAATAGAGCTTGATAAACATGAGCTTTAGCTACTGCTGGAAGACAGTAACTATTATTTCTTGTGCAACCAGAGCAGTAATACTTCCGTGAATATAATTTTTAGAGCACAGAATGATTCTCAATAAAAAAAATACTATCAAGCTTCAGAGCGATCTTATTTAATAGACTATTGGCTTATCTTGCGCTGGATTGTCATTTATCACATACATTTTTTGTTTTAAACTTTTTATAATTCATTTGTTGAGTTAAAACTGGTTTCAAAACAGTTTCAATTCTGTTTTACCTAAGCATAATGAATGGTTTAATTTTATGATACCTAATTAAAAAATGATGTCATATTATAATGTATATGACAGCCTCTGTGGCGTTGCGGTAGTAAACGCGGTTGCACGCAGGAGGCGTGGGTTCGATCCCCTCTCAGTGCAAATATTTGTATGAATGAATATGGGTATTTGCATTAGTCTGGTCGTGACTCAGAGAGCACGTTAAGCCGTCGGTCCCTGTTGCCATACGAGCATCTATTTCGGGTAGTTAGAGCCCTCAAAAATCCAACAGCTGGTCTAACTGCATTGCTTCCATATCGCCTTTGGGTTGTGGAGATGAGATCGCAACCGCTTCACGGAAAATGTCGAAGTTTAAGCGAAGCCGCAGTAAGACTGGTAAAGCGGATGCGACTGGGATTAATGCTAAGATGAAGAAGAGTAATATTATAATGTAACATTCGTTTTTTAATGGAATATTTACCCAATTTCAATAATGATAATCTAATAAATAATTCCATGATAGTATCGTAAAAATGTTTGAAAACACTAAATAATAAGCAAAAGCTTCACTTAACAGTGACTGTAGCCCTATGACGATTTTATACTCACATCTCTTCATGCTCATTATAAATGAATTAATATGTTTGAAAGAGACTTTTTCAAATCAGTTTAGCATATAGTTCGATTGTGCAACATATTCGTGTTATCTTTTACCCGACAGTGAAGTGATATATCAATAATTTGAGCATAAAACAATCAGTGTTATGATAACAATTATGTGCTTATCGACATGGAGAGAATTCACACACTTGACAAAAGAGTCGGACATAATATTGCAAATAAGATCTTGTATTGGACAGGTTTACATTTACGTTCTGCATTTAATACAATGTCATTGTCCAGATCGTTATACTTACAATATTATTCAGTAATAATTTTTGTTTGTTGGTTCCCGGTTGAGTAGAATATTACCACCCCAGCTCTGAAGACGGCTCGGGCGTCGGAGGGCGCAAACAGACCTGACCATGAGCGCGGGCCTGACGGTGACGGGTGGAGCCGCTCGTCACTCTAGCAGAAGCAGGCCACGGCGGCGGCGCGCATCGTAGGACGATGCGCCCCCCCCATACCGGGGGCGAGTCGGGGACCCCGTGCCGCCTCCCCCCCCCCCCCCCCCGAGGAGGGCCAGACCGAGAGGAATGGGCCCTGGGTCAGCCGGGGTGCGAGGGATATGTCACAAGACAACCTCACCTTTGGCCTAGCACATCGACTTACAGACGGCGTGCGGTTTAGTCGGTTCGAGTCCGACATACCCCCCCCCCCCTTCGGCTCCGAAGGGGGGAGTACCCAAGGGGTTTTCCCGCACGTAAAAAAAAAAACACCCCAGCTCTTCCTGTGGGTGTCTTAAAAGCCGAATAAGGGATAGTAATATTTTCCATCCGACAGTAAACATATAGCCGGACAAAGTGTCGGCTTAACGACAATAGGCTCGCTATTACGTGAAACCGAAAATCATAGTTGGTGAAACGTGTGTATTAATACACCTCTACCTACCCTTTCGAGGATTTACAAGGATGTAATTACATAGGAATTACAATATCAAACTAAAAACGTGCTGTTTATCGTCAGTTACATGTTCAGGAAATGCGTTATCATTGGACCGTATAACACATATCTACGCTTATCCTATGCACTATCCGGCCACAGTAAAATTCGTCGAAATTAAACAAATAGATTGTCATATCAATTACTGTATTTACAGTACGTTCTTTAATTGTAGTTATTTTGTGACTTTTTAATGTACTACGTTTGTTATGTTTATAGCATATAAAGAGTAACATAATAACACAAGCATAGGACTTAAATTACACAAGTAATATTAAATAAACCAGCCGTCATCGATGGGGAGGAATTTTTAGACGCCTGAATTTTTTCCCCTAACTTTAACCATCACTACATAGTATAAAACAAAGTCGCTTTCTCTGTCCCTATATCCTTGTTATGTTGTTTGTATGCTTTAATCTTTTAAACTACACAACGGATTTTGATGCGGTGTTTTTTAATACATAGAGTGATTCAAGAGGAAGGTTTATATGTATAATACATGTTTAATATAGTAGAGGGTGCAGCGGGAACGGGATCTGAAGCCACGCGGGCGAAAAAATATTGGCGGTACGAAGTTCACCGGGTCGGCGAGTCTTTTATATTCTTTTATATAATATTTTAGATTAAATTATTCGTAAATCTAAATACTGTACAATAATATTAAAAGGCAAATACTTAAGTGATTTACATGGACATTATTAAATCTATCAACTCTTACTAGGTGACAGAGGTAGACAATAAACACAAGGCTAATATGAAATTATTATCAGGTATATTAGGCATAGTAAATAGGTACTTGTAAGAAATACACGGTGAGTTATACTCACTCATCACCATATTCAATTAGAACACGTTTACGTTTCTAAACGAACCTTAAACCGGAATCTATTATCTTCCCCATTTTTTGTACCGAAGGCATGAAGCCAGCGTTTTGGACACGTCATCGTTTATCACTTCTGTATTAACTGTGACCGATACAGTGGGCCGCACCGTAAATACTTCCAACAACATAAAACTTTACGTTTTATCTTTACTTTTTATACTAACGCGTAACTTTAGAGAGAAATAGAACAAATGTGTGACTAAAAGGTATCGATAATACACAAATCGTAAATATAAATTCAAGATAAATGCTGACGTCACGATATCCTATTGGTCCTATTGATATTGTAGAGAGAGTAACTAATGACTAAATAATTGTGTTAGTGACTGTATCAGCTTGAACATTTTTTTCATCATTGACGTCAATATTTTCATTGTGTAGAACAATGCAAAATACACATAACCATTGTTGCAGTTTTAGAAGTGATAGTGAGATACGAACGTTGAGTAAGGAAACACAGCAAGTACCTACTAATTATGCAGGTTTCGTAGCAGTAAACGTTGTTATTTACGTAGTTATTCTTACGCATAAAATTATTATTTATTACAGATACGATCGATAAGAGTACTATCGTTCGCCACGTGTCGTTAAATATTCGACCACGTCATAGTTTCAACCTCGATATAGACGATACCGATATGACAACAATCTAAGGTATGGAATACATAAATATAGTGATTTACGATAGTAACTTTGCAGCGTTGTTAAATGTACCTACAACTACTTTTATTGTACTACTGTACAATAAAAAAACCTGTTTTATATAATGCAAGTGATAAAAAAGTACTACTCCAAATGTTGAAATAATAACTAAAACATCAGAAGGCACTATATCATTTCTTATCACACAAGTGAACAAAAATTATGATCAAAAGGTAATAAAATAATCTAGTTCAAAAGCATTTATTTTCAACGTTAGACTCAAAATATCGCCGATATTTCAGGACATTATCATTATTTCAAGGCATAGAATAGTTAATAGTTTCTAGTATATTTACAGATAATATCTACGATGTATCAAATTCATTTGACATAATATTATAAATAGGAGTACATACGTAGGTATATTATTCCTACATAATAATTAATAATCTTACAACTCTGAGCGGTGCACATACATAAATGTAACATGCGTCAATATTGTCCACAGAATCTCATATCATTTGATTCTAATATTCAAATGATAGTTTAAACTAACATTGGCTTACATTGGTACAAGTACAAGTACAAGTACAGAATTAGACTGTAAAATTTTCCTGTTATTTCATTTCCAGCGAACAGTATCGAATTAATTTGGTTATATTATAATATAATGCGCATAGCGTACCTAATCAGTATTACACATATGGACATCATGTCAGCTGCGCTTACAATCGGGTAATTACGCGTAGGCATAAGCGAGTACTAATACCAACAAATATATATACAGAACTGATACCGCAGAATGTTCATTGAATTTAAGCTTGAGTAGACGCATAATGAACTGCCACACTTGAGTGATGCGGGTTCGATTAACAAATAGGACAATGTTTTCGTAATTTACAGGTAACTGATAATTCCCCCTTTAGAAAATATTTATGACTATGTAATACTCGTATGTATTATAAATGATGGGATTTTTTAAAGTCGGTTCAGGCGGGGTTCGAAACCGCGATCCTTCTCTTACAGGGAGAATGCTTTGACCACTAAAGCTCCCGTACCTTTATAGTTCAATAGTTAACATGCTAAATACTTTAAACTAGAATATTCCACATTGCAATAAAAGTATTTTTAATGGATAACTGGTAACTCTCCAAAGTGTTAATGAAGTTATTTCTGACGTTCACTTAACACAAAACTATAAGTAAATGAAAACAGTTAACGTGGGAGTTTCTGAATAGAAAAAAAAAAAACAATACAAATCAATTAACACTTAGTGCTTAAGTTATAATCAAGAATTATGATGTCAAGTAAGTACCTACTGTTCAGTGTTCATTCATAGTAATTCTTTTTCTTGAATAGATTTACTCCTTCATCGTTTTTATTAAAATGATGATGTAACTTACCTACTATCATATTATTTACTAATAATAAATTACTGAAATTCAAAGACTGCCATTGAATAGCTGCCGTATAATAAAACTTGAGTCATGCATGAAAAACAGTTTTAATTATAATCAAATAATTACTGAGTAGTTATACCTGCACACAATCTAAAACAAAACATTCTAATAAAAACTTCTTCATCAAAAGTGAATGTGCAAATATGACTCAATTTAAAGGTTGCGAAAATAATTAATATATTTTAGATCATAATAAAACAATAAAATGCTATATTACCGATTTCCCTAACATGCCGAGGAGACCAATATTAATAAACATTTCATATAACATTATATTTACCATCGAGGAAAACGACAAAACATGTTTGAGTAAATACCTTAGCAACAGAGAAATTGCCTACCAATTATAGAATATTGCCATTGGCAAAATCGTAACATTTTCATCTTTCTTCGTATACACGTGTAATAAATTAGTACCAAGTCGTACATAATGACTAATGTAATTAGTAAAAGTACGTATAATTCTAAATACGAATTTCTCTTGCTCAGTAGTAAAATTTAGTATTAAATAGTTAGATACTCATCATGCTATCACTGATTCCGGTTGCAGTCAAAGTTTGCACCTTAGCCGTTAGACCAAGTAGCCTAGGCTTATGACTACTATTTGATTCCCCAATTGCGAAAAAATAATTAAATATGCTAAGAATTTTATACATTAGCCCCACGTTACATAGAATTAGGACTCGAATGATGTCATCATTACAGTAAAATGTTGACAGATGTTAGGTAAAACCGCAAACCTAGTCGACTCTTGGTATTGCCGAAGTTATCTATTTTAAGACCGCAAAACGTATGTCAGTTGTAACAAATGGTATTCGAGGTATGAAACATGATATTTCGAGTGGTCGAATATTTTTATTTTATAAAATGACATGAGAGAACTTGCATATCAGGGGGTTGTTCAGAATTGATAGTCTGAATATAAAAATGAAAATTTTCAACACAAAATTCCAAATCAGTGAAGCGGTACTTCAAATCCCTCTCATACAAAGTAAGTTCCTTGTTCATGAGGCTGAAACTGGCAGCCAAAATCGGGAGCAAAATTGGCTACGAAATTGTATAGCAGCCAAAATCGGGAGCCCAAGGCAACGAAAAGCGGCGACTTTAGCTGCTACAACTTAGTTACCAATTTTGGTTGCTATACTATTTAGTTGCCAATTTCAGTTCCAGATTTTCATGCAATACGATTTGGTTTGGCTGCCAGTTTCAGTCACATTTCTTATTCAGTATTGATATGATTTATAAAGAACTGGCATATACCAAATTGTATCACATCATGTTAGTGACAATTAATAAAAAACTATAAACTGTAGCATTGTATTAGGTAGTTAAGCATCCAATCAAAAGTTAAAACATAGGTCTATATTTCATTTTAATGTATAAACCAAACTAAACGTTGCGCATAGGTCTGGCTCAACAAATGTAACGTTTTTTAGTTCTATAAACGGCAGAGAAGCCATATTTGGAATCACTTGAACATTGCTAGCCGGTCGGAATGCTGTTTACGGAAGATTAACTACCTAGTTATTGTGTCTTCTACTTAAGGTTATTTTAAATTTATAGGAGATTCTAGCTATTCTCCTTGAAATGCACCTACGCGAATGAACTGATTTTTATTAATTCGCGTAGGTCTTTTCTAAGGATGGCTTATAGAATCTTAAATCAAGAATTAGACCTGGCAGTTGGTGCTGCAATTTAAATTCGTAATTGTGAGGATGATACAGATCTAGTATTTGTTTCACACTCGAAATAAATGAAAACACCCATGTGAAGAGGTAATTTTTAAGGAAAGAGCAACGTCGATTATAATAAAAAAATCAAGGGAATTTACGAAAGACTATTAAAGACAATATGGGTACAAACAAAAGTTAAAATGCCGATTCAGTGCAATTCCCACGACTATCTCTTTTTCCAGACAGTGGTACGAAAGTAGAGTTGTTGTAAATTACTCATAACTTGGCTTTGTCGCCCGCAAGAAAACTTTGCGTTGCATCACAACATCAATTAGAACAAGTTTTGTGTAACTTTAATACATAGGCAAATACCATGGCACATTGGTTAAACAATCAATCTAAAAGTACAACAATAGGAAACAGAATTCGTCGTTGTACGAATTAATATTTATATTCCACAATTAACTAAAGAGGAAACATAAGCAATACCGTATTCTTATATTTTTAATTTATAGTTTTATACTATTGCAATAATCCCACAATTTAAAGAACTCGTCATATGTCTACCTTAGCCCTTTGAGGTATCTATAACTAACGACAGCTCAATAAAAATCTGCTATGAAACAGATGACTAAGAACAGCTTAATTTAGACATGATGGTGCTAAAAAGAATACTTTTATGTAATTAATAATAATAAATGCAGCGACAGTTTCAAACTATACCTTGATTAGAGAAACGATTTCTTTGTCAGGTCGTATGGGTGTTCAAAGACTCGTATGAATTAAGCACCTTGGCGGGCCCGAGTTGGATTTACGACTATTGTTTTAAACAGAATCTCACAGTCGAGTCTCAGAAGAGCTAAAATTACCTCAGCAGTTGGTCTTAAACGGTGTACGAGAACAAAACTCATTACAGGGTACCAACTGAGTTGACGTTTCAGAAATATGGAAGTCGCTGTGCATAATTTTGATTGGATTTTAAACAAGGAGCTTTGAAATTAAGCCACTCATTGTTCTCGCGTTTGTTCTGAGTTTACTACTAGGGAAATTAGAATAGCAATAACTATGGATCTGAAGTTATATGATATTACGGCTTATGCAGTTATAGTACGGGAAATAATGCTTTTATTGATGTTACATTGTTATCAATAATTCTTTGTATAGGCTAAACAATAATTTCGAATTTTCAATGAGAATTAACTGTATACCAATAACAGGTTTTTTAATGTCAAGATCACAATTAAAATAATACAATACAACATTAAAATACGAAAAGCTTACCATTGAACCCTTATAAACTGACTAATTACAAAACAGGTTCATTTGTATTATACCAAAGAGTTAATTCTATTTTGGGGACGGTCTGTTTTCAGCCATACCGGTCGGGCCAACCATTTTGCGTTAACACTTCCCAATTTTACAACTTCCGTTCTTAGTGTAACGATCGACACAAATCAGGGAGTGAATGTACTATTTCACCTTGGTAATTAGTTATTTTCAGCGTGGAACGTCAAAAGGTTTTCTCCAAGTCTCTGAAACTATGGAAATTTTAATTACGACCAACGTTTTGGAAACGCTTACTGCCTCTGACTGATGACAAGCATTACTTGCAACTATGGTAGATTTGAGTACTTCCATAAGAAGCTTCTGACCTGCCCTCCTGACAAGTGCCAATTCGTTGGTCGGCGTTTTGTAGAATAGAATGATGAATTTTGACGTTAATGCCATACGTTCATGAATGTGTATGACACGTTAAAACACTTATCAATTCCATCGAATCATCCCAATCCCAACGAATTACAACTTGTCTTGGGCTGTTTGTCATGTTCGTCTCAGTTTGATACCGCTGCTCTTCCCTATTGCAGTCCTTTTAATGAAATCCAACTTAAGTTTAAAGACCAAGTTTAATGGAGCATGACAATGGAATATGATTTTTAAAGTTTAGTAACGAAACAATTTGTTTCATTAGTGGTTTTAAAAGCGTATTTATTTTTTAGGCATATAGTAATTCATTTCAAAATTTATTTTAGATATAAATTTTTAACATGGTTGTTCTATTTTATAAAAAGTTTTATAAAGCTTAAGCGTTTTCGGTCATTTATAATTTTGGAATATGAAGTGTTATTAACTTTATTACAGTACCTACTAAATTTGAAGAGTAATTTGTGTTACAAACAACGTTAATAGAAATCGTACTCTATTTAATGAATTTTTACCCTGAAAGTAGGTATAAATAGTATAATGTATTTATAGCACAGTAGTATTTATACTGTTGTGTTACGGTACTACAGTAGAAGGTTTAGTACCAGCAGCGTTGAAAATTTTATAAAGTCATTAAACTACTCTAGCGTGCAAAATTACCTTCTCATTAGTGTTTCCTTCTATTCATCTAACATTCGTTATTCAAGGAATTTAAGCAGTTTTACAATAAAATATAAATAATGATGTGGGTATTCACTATGATTACTCTACGTCCGCATCGAAGATATTAGATAAATAGATAGATATCGATATCAAAAAGCCCCGCTGTCTTAGGATCGTGGTCTATCCAAGAAGGATTTTGAAATTCAGAATCCTGGAATTAGTTCCCCTAAGGGACTGCTCGCAAGTTCAAGTAGCATTGATGGTAACTTTTTCCGTTCTAAATCTATTCTTGCTTTGTCAATTATAATTACAGCTACAGTTATAAGTATTTGACATTTCATGCATTGAACGACTTGAATTACTACAAACTACCAAGGTACTAGGTAGTGAAAAGACCCCTACGATTTTCACAATATATTGTGGTATGTTTTACAGTCATAAGTACAATACATTAAGACAGAATAACTATTTAAAAAGTATACTACACTACGTAGCACTATCAAGATTAAGTATCTACTACTTGCTACGAATAAATAGAGAATTGAAAAACAATATAATGTTAAACACATGCAATTAATAACTCAATCAGTAAGTACGTATCAAGGCTATTAGGATTTTAACTGAGACAGACATTGCTTATAAACAAAGGCAGATGATATTCAAATACAGGTGTTGATGAGATCATCATAACAAAAACTAAACCAGTACCTCTACCTATAATTTAATTTAGATTCAAATTATTATTAATACTATAAAGTTAAGGTAGAATGTGTGAATAGATTCATGATAATGTTTTAATTTAGGGAGGTACAAACGTATTAGTTGATCATAAAAGTAATGTGTATATTTAAAAATAAATCGTAGGTACTGCGCTGTTATATAGATTTTAAATATGCCATTGTTTCTAGATTAAACAGGAAATTTGACCATAAATTGTATCACACCGGAAACTCATATTGAATCTGCGATATCCAATTGTTCTTTATTTGTAGTGATCGAATAATGATTGAGCGAGCGCAGAAACGAGCCTCACGCACCGGTCAAACAAGAAAAAAGTCTACTCTAGACGTCAACGAACTCAAAACACAAACTTAAAAAAAATGCTTCACCTCGACAATCCTTTAATGCTAACTTATAAAGAGTGGTCGGGTGACATTCCGAATGCATCCAATCGCATTACTATTCGCAAAGCATACATAACACCGACCTTGAATATGATATATTGTGATTTTCCCGGAACTCGAAACAGGACAGAGTTAATCCAGAAAAAAAAGCACAATGTTTTTATTTGTATTTTTTACAGACACATGTCACTGAAAATCCACAGGTAAAATTCGAAAGCTCGCGAGCGTATACCGAGCGGCCGCAGCGTACGTCTGTGCGTCGCGCCACCTACAGTAAGACTGAAGGAGAATTGAGGTGTAGAGGTCCGTTTGGTCGGAGGTCGGAGGCGATTGGCGGAGGGCCGAGTGAAACGGGATGCGGCAACGAGATGTGCGCATCGGACGGCTTCCGTTCAACACGTTAGATAAAATTCACAGTGGCAAACTTGAAGACCTCGTCTTTTGGCTGTTACTGTCAGTTAGGCGTGAATCTTATCGCCAGTTTTGCGCGTAATCGGTCTACAGTGATTGTAGATAACGATTGTATTTAGTCCTTGCTAAGCGATAAATAAATAAATGAGTAAGTACCTATCCTATACACATATATTATCTATTACTTATCTATTTTACTTACAACATAGGTAGGTAGGAAGGTATATTCACAGGTATGATAAATAATCCATTGAAATGTTAATTTTTTTGGACGGCGGCGTGTATTTTACAGATGATGCAATTTTCTTCTTTTAGATATCAAGGCCGGGGGGGAGGGCCAGTTTATAGTTAAATATGTTATTAAGTACAAATACAAGGCAAAGCCCACCGTCTTGAAAAAAGGGGTTCAAATGGGTTTTGTGGTTTATCTCAAGACTTTATTGTGGGATCTGTGCATACCAAAAAAAATGTTAACATTTTGTGTTGTAAATAAAATTATTTACAAATTTTGCCATGAAACGCCGGATCATTTTTATAGTTTAGAACTATTATATATTTTATAAGTTTACCGTCATTGAATTAACCATGTTTGTTAGAGAGATTTCATCCTTATGATTGACCCATCGACTGATGATATAAAATACAGAATGTTATTTTTTCAGATTTCAGTCAGTTCGATTACCCAATGTGGAAGCGATTTTTTGGAAATCTTTAAATGCAGTTTTTCTTTATAAAAACAAGGTAATGTTTCCTTGGAATGAAATTCGCTACCTTCAGTATTTAGAGTACTTTTGCTCCAGGTACGATCCAAAAGTTCCATCCTGCATATGCTTTTTTTGGTTCAACGACGTTGTAGATAAGCTTATTTGCAACCAAAAATGTTAACAATTTTTTTATTGCGGGACGTTCGTGGTCTAGACCAGAAAAGCCATATGGACCCCATTTCCAAAGATGGCAGCCATTGCACAAGGGTTGCAAGCCCAGAAACTTGTATTTGACTTCAAACTGACCCACCCTTAATATCTAAGAAATAAATCGTTGCATCCTCTGTCAAATGCAACCTCACACTCAAACTTTTCGACAGGCTAAAATATACAGTTACTTTTACTACTTCATTCATATCTATTTATTAGTATTATACTGAATTTTCCTCAAATTTCAAATAAAAGACTATTTTGTATTCACATTTAAAAATGAGTTAATTCGTAAAATTACAACTTTATGAAGAACTTAGCCTAAATAAACTGTGATAATAGTAAGCTACATGCATACATCGACTTAACTTGACGCTTAAAAGGTTGTTGCCATGGGAGATAAGTATGCCTCAGAATTCATTGCACACTGATTTTCTCAGTAAGTGAAGTCACCGTTTGGAATTTTGACCATTATGTTAGTTGTATTGGTGAATATGCGCCAATTGGTTGTGAATGTCAAATGACAGTCGCTTCACGCAAAATGTCTATGTTCAGCGGCGTCACAGTTAGAAAGATGACTCTAACTGAATTGGGAAATAGGAGGGAGGGTGATGATATTCGACGTTCATATAATTATAATTACTGTAATCCATACTACTGTCTCTTGTAATCTAGTGTTGGTGTACAATAAAGAGTTATCTATTTATCAAGGTCTTACAATCTCTTAGTCTCACGGCAGAGGAGGTACCTGTTTGTGAAACTATACCCTGGATCACAATGATCAAAGCAGTTGTCCAACTTCAAAGAAGAGAATACAGAATACCGCGGCAATAATCACCTCGTGTTGTGTTTCCGGCGGTAAGTAGGGTAGCCAGAGCTCACTGGAGCTGTCAGTGGGCTATTCCTGCTTTGTCTTCTACACGGATGTCACAGAAACGCTTTGTGTTTACAGGTTCGGCAGCACGAGTGTGACTCTCCTGGTGTTGCACACGTCCATAGGCCACGGTAACCACTTTCCATCAAGTGGGCCATTTACTTGTCTGCCACCTTAGTTGTATAGAAAAAGGGAACCTATCAATTCTTTATCAAATCTTTTTTTACCAATTATGAATCTATTTAATAGTTTTAATTGTTATTTTATCATGAACAGGCATACTTCTAGCGTGGGCACACATGCCTTTGTATTGAGATTTCATTACTTAAGATAAACTTTTTGAATTTGATTTTTTAATTATTTTTCTATTTTGAGCGCTCTTCGTGGACTAGGCTAGGTGCTATTCGCGCAGGTTTGTAATAAGAGGAAAATACGTGTACATTTTTTTTTTTTTTTTTTTTACGTGCGGGAAATCCCCACGGATACCCGCCCCGGAGTCGGACTCGAACCGACTAAACCGCACGCCGTCTGTGGGTCGTGGTGCTAGGCCGAAGGTGAGGTTGTCTTGCGACATATCCCTCGCACCCCGGCTGACCCAGGGCCATCCCTTTCGGTCTGGCCCTCCTCGGGAGGTGGGGACCACGCCGTCCCCGACTCAACCCCGGTGTGGGGAGGCGCGCATCGTCCTACGATGCGCGCCGCCGCCGTGGCCTGCTTCTGCTAGGGTGACGGGTGGCTCCACCCGTCACCCTCAGGCCCGCGCTCATGGGGGGCGGAGGTCTGTAAGCGCCCTCCGACGCCCGAGCCGCCTTCGGGCGCGAGCAGCGATGTCAGCGAGTCTTTCTCGCTCACCGCGCCGCGCCCGCTCTGCTGTCTCCTTCGCGAGCATGACCTGCTCGCAGAAAGAGGACCATCGCCGCGAGCAGGGTGGAGAGCGTGAGCACTCTCACCCCCAGGGCCTGCACAAGCTCCCGCCTCGGGGTCTCAAACGCCGGACACTCGGTGAGCGTGTGCAGCCCCGAGTCCACGCTCGCGTCGCAGTGATGGCACTCGGGCGTTGGCTCAATACCCATCAGATGCAGATACCGCCCGAAGTAACCGTGCCCAGTTATCATCTGCGTCTGACGGTACGAGAGGCTCCCGTGTGGCCTCTCTAGCCACTCCCCCATGATGGGTCTTACCGCCGCAATCACGGCGTGCCCTGCGCGTGGTTGCCCAAGTCGTCAATACGTGTACATGTACAAATTGTTGAAACAAACTAACGTGCAGGCATAGTAGGTACAAGAGTATACTTTTGTTATGTGGTATCATTTAAATCTCTATTTGATTACTTATTTTTGTGATGGTTGTAAAATAGGCAATGTAGCCGCATAAGCTAATGCATTTCTTATAGATCGTTAACCTCTATTGACAGCAAGGTTTTGTTATACTGCCACGCTTATAACTTATTCTATTATATAGAACAAATATAACATTTTCTGTCGGGCATCACCAAGACTGACGTGCAATTACCAGCACGCAGCGTCTCAAGTGTGCATTGGACCTGTTATCAAATGAATAAGTACTTCCCGTATCAGTGATGGACAAGTAAACGCATTAGCAAGATGCAAACGATCATATATTATGTGGTCACACACACATTATTTATTTGATATTGCTGACAACTAAAAATTAACTCATAAATAGATTCTGATGAAGACTTTTTTTGAAGTGAAAACTTCTTTAGCGGCGTTGGATGGGTGAAAAGTGTTAAACTCGCGTCAGGATCGCTTGACCTTTGGACCGTAACCGACGACTGACGTCATACAACATTAGCTATAGACTGTCTGTTTTACAAGATACGATAAATAGCATCGAGTCGGCTTTAAATCCTTATGGTTTCAGATAGTACCGGGTTCAAATCTGGCCTTCTAACATTATTTTATTTATTCTGATTTTTTTTTCTTTTTGTAATTTATTACTTTTTGTGATTATTTTTTCTTTTTGTAATTTATTACTTTTTGTGGTTATTTTTCTTTTTGTAATTTATTACTTTTTGTGATTATTTTTTCTTTTTGTAATTTATTAATTTCTTCTGACAGAAAATTAGCAGAAAATTAGTGATAGGTTCTATGATTGGCGCTATATTATAGGTCTGGTATGGTATGGTATGTTCTTTTTGTCTTTTTCTATGTTTATAACGAAGAAAGAAAGAAAGAAAATGTTTCCACTTCTGCCAGCACTCCCAGAGTGCAACCCGTCTTTTTTTATACCACATAGGTGGCAGACAAGCACACGGCCCACCTGATGGAAAGTGGTTACCGTGGCCTATGGGCGTGTGCAACACCAGGGGCGTCACACTCGCACTACCGACCCTGTTAGAACAGAGAGTTTCTGTGCCGTCAGTGTAGAAGATAAAGCAGGACAAGCCTTTGGTCTGCCCACTGACAGCACAAAAACTCTCCAGTGAGCTCTGGCTACCCAACTTACCGCCGAGAACACAACGCGAGGTTATTGTAGCCGGGGTATTCTTTTGCTTTGTTCTGCGTACGATTGTCTGCATGTACTGTACACATAATAATTTCACAGTAAAATCATGCTGCTTTTGACATCATCGATCCTATGACGTGAAAGTAAACCAAACCTTTTATACTATCTAAAACAGAGCCAGCTGTCTATCAAGCTAACAAGAACAACTGAAAGTACAGAAAGGCAACCATTTCGTCGGTCATAAACGCTGACACCGCGAAGATCCAATACACCTACATCAAATGCCAAAGGCTCAACATGACTGACACTGGCACATCATCTTGCTAAAAGGTAATCAATGTTTAATGGGTATCAAATATTTTATAACAAAGCTTATTTAGACCGCTTTAGTGTAATGATCAGGTTTGTTTATGAAACGTTAAGCCATTTATTAAGTTATGAAGAGTTAGTCAATAGGAGACTAAAAAACGCACGTTTTAATTAACGTAACGTTACGTTCATTTAATTGCCCAATACTTTACACACATTAGTTGAAATTTAAGTATTTAACTGTGAATGCTATATTTTACGATGAAAAACCGTGTCATTTTTTTGAAGTAAAAACTTCTTTAGCGGCGTTGGACGGGTAAAACGTTTTAAACTCGCGTCAGGATCACTTGACCTTTGAACAGTAACCAACGACTGACGTCATACAACATAAGCTACAGATTGTGTATTTTGTTAGGTACGTTAAGAAGCTTCTTAGCTTAGTGGTAAGCGCTTCGACTGTAAGTCCTTATGGTTTCAGATAGTACCGGGTTCGAACCTGAGCTTCTGACACTTTTTGTGATTATGTTTTTCTTTTTGTAATTTATTACTTTTTGTGATTATTTTTTTCTTTTTGTAATTTATTACCTTTTGTGATTATTTTTTCTTTTTGTAATTCATTCATTTCTTCTGACAGAAAATTAGTGATAGGTTCTATGATTGGCGCTATATTATAGGTATGGTATGTTCTTTTTATCTTTTTCTCTGTATATAACGAGGAAAGAAAAAGTTTTCACTTCTGCCGGCACTCCCGGAGTGCAACCCGTCTTTTTTTCACAATATACCTAACTTGATGTTTTCACTTTATAACTTTTAAAGCTATTAGTCGTTTTTATATGCAGTGTTTCTCATAATAGTGTAAAATAGTAAGAGGATTCACCATCATAAATGTATGAAAAGAAATCTCCTGTGACCAAACAGTCCCAGCCGACTAATTAGTAAACGAGATGCGGTTGTTGCTCGCTTAAAGGCAGTTCATGATTCACTCGAATTAAATTTTAAATTTGAAACGAAATTTGAGAAAATTCACGCCACTATGATTACCATCGGTTTTTGCGTGGGTAATAGTAGTCTCGTAAAATAATGATCATAATAATTCGCTCTTGCTGTTACCTTTCGACATATGAAATCAAGCTTTTTCTGTGAAATCCTTGTTTATATTCTTTCGGACGCGTATTGAGGAGGTTTTCCATCCCACACAGGTAATGCCTTCCATAATTCATTCTTTTTTATCTCATCGTAAGGCATTTGGATACTGATTATATTTTTTTGTTTTGATCAGATAGTTTGCTCATCTTGTGTAAATCCTACTACATTTCCTACATGAACGGCCATTAAAACCGTGCCGTTTTTCTTTTGGTTGTTTAACCTAATAGTTACTTTATAAATGTACGAACCCGCTGGTCCCCAAAATTCGTACTCTACTCGTCTACTCAAAATATTTGAAGCTCCCACTCGTCCCCTTGTATTTGTTTGAAAATGATTATAATATGTCTTCTGTAGTGAAAGGGAATTAAGATTTATGCATTATTAAATGCCTTGTAGTAGACGATGATAGTCATTGACGAATTTAACTGCACGACTGCTTTTTAATGTTTTAATTACTTCCATTTTTAAAGAAAAAAAATCTCTTTCAGATAAAACAAATAACAGTAGCTACATACATCCCAGCAGAAATTTATTAGGCAAGAGCAGTAAATTTCTTCCACCACATTTAAAGTCGACTTTGGTTTATTCTTTAGGACTTTATTGGCAAAATGCCTTACCCAACTCTTGCCTATCCTTAATGATTTGCTCTCCTGTTCTTCGGTAGGTGACCATATCGTTACACTTTGTTTCGATCCTAGCAGATACCTGGATGTCCTATTCCTGATTCTTAATGCAACAAATTTCAATTTCATCCAAAACCATGTCGCCGTTTTTGCGTGATTTAGCAACAAACAAATTCACTTTCGCATTTATAATACAACCAAAAAATGACAATGAAATAGCTGAGTGCCTATAAAAGAAAACAATCTGGATTTGGTTGAACTCGTTTGTTATAGTTATAACAAAAGATCTGTAACTGCGAAGTGTTACATCAACATTGTCAAAACTTCCAATTGAATTTTATTAAAATAACTTCAACTCTTAATTTCTATGATGGTTTTGTGTATCATTAAAGTAGGAAACTGTCATTGCTGGTCGAGATATGAAGTTAAGTAAACCTACTGATTCGTAAAGTTTAATTTACATTAACGATATTTATATTACAATAAATCTAGTACCTACATACAATGCGTTATTCAGTTACGAAATTAGCAAGTAAGCCATTTCTTTTTATAATTAAACTAACCATTTTGATTCCTAAAAGGACACTGAAATTAAGCATGAAGGAATTTTGTCCAAAGGTAACCTGGATAGTTCAATGTAAGCTGTTTTGTGAGAAATAGATAGCATTTTCATCAGCAATAAAGCAGTAGTTGAATAAATTGAAACATCCAACAGAAAGCAGGAGCTGCACGCAACCTGCAACAGGGGTCTAATTACATTGGTAACTTAAACTTTAAATATATTGCTAACATACATTTAAATTGGTTAACTATCTTCAAACTACAATCTAATGTTTGACAATATATTCTAGGACTTCAAATATTAATTCAAGAAGATTATCTACCCATGGACGGTTTGATGGCTGGCTTCAAATTGATGATTTTACGACATTACTAGTTTGTAAATATTAAAATGGGGTGGAAAACTTCCTGCTATCAGATATAAAACGCATTCATGCGCACGGTAAACTGTAAACCTTAATATATGGATTAATTCGAAGTTGTTTATTTTGGTGCAGTTTTCCTCCTAGCATTAACCCCAGTCGCATCCGAAGTTTTCGACTTGGAGTCTGGAGTCAGCTTTACCAGCTTAACTGCGGATTTGGCTGAACTTCGATATATTCCGTGAAGCAACTGCCACCTGACCACCACAACCTAAAGGCGATTTTTGATTTTTTGAGGGTTCTAACTATCCGTAACGATTGCCATAGATGTTTGTAAGGCAAACGGGACCGATGGCTTATCGTATTCTCTGAGGCACGACGAACCCAATGCAAATACCCATATTCATGCATACAAATATTTACTTTGAGCGGAGATCGAACCCGCGCCTCTTACGCACCGGCCGCGTTCACTACCGCTACGCCACAGACGTTTTGGTGCAGTATAAGAAAACTATGCAATAGATATGATGTCCTTTTTGTTAATTATGAAACACAAACTGTCTTTAGTAAAACACGACCCCAAGGCTACTAAAGCTACACAATACACTTCCGATTGCACCGACCGTTGTAAAGATAAGTTATCAGTCGCTCGTAGGGTCATTACCGTCTCTTGTATTATTATTTTTATCCTCACTTACTTTTTTATTGACTTAGGTTGGAAGATTGTCCATTTATTATTCTCCATCATTTGTGTATGTAGTGTTGCCTAAATAAACGTTGCGGTTTTCATTCTTATTTATTTAAATTTTAAATAATAGTTTAGTTCCGTTTTTAGCTGTTATTGCTTTTAGTTGAGTAAAAATGAACTGCACGTCTTAAATTGCATGTTTCATCTAAAATGATGATCTTTGCAGATTAATAGGGGACAAATTAAGACTATCAAATGGTGAAATTTTATAAAAGATTTCATTCATATTTCATTTGCAATATGTAAATCTTCTGGTGACATCTGTTACTGATGTTGCTACAACAAAAATGTATAGTCGCGCCGAATCGTACTTGTGCGGTATTTACTAAATTAGAGTTTTGTCATAAACATTATATACCTATATACTTGTAATTTCTACAATGCAATACTTTTACCAGTCATTTGTGGTTCTATGATGTCAGCTGACCATTATGATGGGGGATTACTTTAGTCTATTTTGCTATAAATTATATCATGTTTACATTTTGTAGTCTGTTTATGTTGATTGTTGATTCATCATTGTTTTGAATGGCACTATAGCGTATATAGGTTGTTTTACTTGTGGAATAAATGTAAAACAATATTATAATTATCATTTTATTGTTATATCGTTGTAGAGTTTAATTGTAAATCAAAAGTTGTTTAATAATGTGTAAAAGGAAAACAACTAACAGTATAAGAACACATTTTATTCTAACAATTATTTTCTTTCACCTCCCAACAAATAGCAAATGTTAGGTAATCGTAGCAGTCGGAAGAAGTTGAAAGGTGGTCCTTGTAGGGCGCCATAGCTCCAAGTTCTTCATATTCCGGGCCCAGTCTATCCAAGCTAACTGTATCTACTTATTAGTCCATTTTAATAAGACCGTAGAATCATAGGCAATCATATGAAGGTAAAATATCATGTCAAATGTCAGGTGGGTTCGCGATTTGCGGTCTCCACTCAAGGATTCGTTTCCTCTAACAGTCTTCGAGAGACGTGAGGTGGCTACTTCAGCATTCTACTAGTTGGGTTGATAATTTCAATTCTTTGTTGAATCACCTCATTATGAGTTTCATCACCTTAATGGAATCTCAACCATAGCTCTCTCAAACTTTGAATTATGCATGTATTGTCAAATTACTTTGACGAGCTTTGTGGTGACTGTACATGCGTTCGGCAAATACAAAATTATTTTACATTACAAATACCGCAATGTACGATACTTCCTGCTCGTCAATAGTTTATCTTTATCGTGGTTTACAAATATTTATTCATATCAATCAATTAGCCCACTGCAGTCCACTGCTGGACATAGGCCACTCCCAATGTGCGCCATTTCGTACGATCCTCCGCCTTCCGCATCCAGTCCGTCCCAGCCATCTTTTTCAGGTTATCGGTCCATCTGGCCAGGGGGCCTCCTACCCTTCGTTTGCCTTCTCGCAGTCTCTACTCTAGGACTCGTCTGCTCCAACGGCCATCGATCCTTCGACAGATGTGGCCACTTCAGCTTGCTTATTCTGCGAGCTATATCGGTAACTTTGGTTCTTTGTCGTATTCATTCAGTTAGTTATGGAGTATTTTAAGAACGATTTAACGTTAATTCACGTCGCAGTATGTATGTAAATATTTATTTATTTTAGTTTAGTTTAACGGATTTAATCTATTTCATGGATACGCGATATAGCGATTTATGCCATGAAGATATTCATATAAAACTATACAATCGTGAATTCGATAGACGTAGGTATATCGCTTCGACGCGATATGGTGTAAATTTAAAACTAATTTTCATATTGCACCTTCGATTTGGCGCACTATTAACGGGAAGTATACGATTGGTAACAGAAGTATAATCTTAGAAACTGTTTAAAATGAACATCATCGTCATTATCGTCGTGTGGATCCTACCTATACCACTTGAATATGAAAGCATGCTCGAGCTATTACTACTTAGTAAAAATGATGTGTGAAACAAATGTATAAATAATTATGATCATAAGCTCATTGAGTACTTACCTGTGAGTTATTTTCCCAAAACGCGATTTAAAGGGATCATCATTTCAACATAACCCATTACTGTAAGGTTATTCGTTATATACACTGAGGATTTCGAAATTTTCAAGATTGTAACAGTAGGTATATTATGTACGACAGCCCGTGGCGTGGCGGTAGTGAACGCGACCGCTACGCAGGAGGCACGGGTTCGCTCCCCGCTCCGTGCAAATATTTGTATGCATGAATATGTACATTTGTATTGGTCTGGGTGATTCTGTGTATAATATGTATGTATTTACAAACAAAAAAACGTATCTAAGTATGTTTATCCGCATTCTAGATTCCATAACACAAGCTGGTTAAACTATGCTTACCATAGGTCTAGATAGCGCTGTGTGAAATGTTGAATATTTATTATTATTATTTATTTATGTACTATGGAATTTCTAATCCATCCATTCTCATGAACTTAGTATACTTATAATATTGTACGTACGTACTTGATGTAGGTACGAATAATGTTGCTTCAAAAATAGGAGATCACTTTAAAAAAAACATTCTGGTTGCGTAGTTGAAAAACAGAGAGCAGGTACATTACCCAGACTTATGATATTGCCATTGGTTTGATAAAGATTTTGGTAGTTTATGGAACTGTTGCATAATAATGGTTCTTAAAATACGAGTGTGAGTTAAAAAACTGAGCCGTAGGTGAATTTTTATATACTATCACACAAGTGTTTTAAGACCAAATTATGTGCAGACCAAATTATTAGTCTCATTAAAAAAATATCATAATTTGCTTAAAGTCGCAGAAAAATTGAGCGCGATGTATTTTTTAATTTTGACATTTCAGTATGAGAGTAGTCTTTCTTTTCTTTTTAAAAACGCAATCACTTAACTTTCTATACCCTTATTCACAGCTTTTAGCACTACACCGGCTAGAAAATTTCAATATTTACAGGCGTCTCTCGAATAGAAAATAGTACCTAAAGGAATTCTAGGTTGAAAGCAAAACAATGCAAACTGTGCTCCGAATACTTAAGTACGAACATACTCACACCACTTGCAGAGGCAATAACAAAACGAACGTTATTAAAATATTATTATTAAATTACATTTCATATAAAGGACGCAAAGGTGAACGATATTTAATTACAAAGTTATTATAAGTCTCTATTTTAGACGAGATTCTAGAATATTAACTTCTCAAATTACTGTAGCTTTATTAAATTGCCAGAATAATAGAATTATATCAATTTAACACAGTGAGAGATGAGGTACATTATTAACCTATACATAAAAATCAATTTAGGGGTCGAAACTAATACCTATTACAATACAGAGCTATTGAGATTACTTATTAAAAATATTAATTCGTAAATACTTTATATTATCTAAATTATGTGATTTCTTTTCTCAATGTAGGTATGTAGGCTACGTTAAGTAAAGCTCTTGTGAACCATGAGCATGTGAGGAGCAAAATCTGTTTTTTCATTGAGAAGCCTTGTTGGTACCATGTCGAATCATGACAATTACACATTTTGACTGATCCATTTGTTAGCGTAGTCTTATAACTGAAGAAAGCACTCCATCCCATTTATTAATAACAATGTTTACCGTGTTGGTTCCCAGTGGAGTAGAATAAGGCCACCCCATCTCTTCATTCGAGAGTTCTGGAATGGCGACCGCGTACGGGCAAACGCAGTGTAGGACGCCCAACGGCTAGGTGGAAGGACGACCTCATCAAGGTCGCCGGGAAGCGCTGGATGCGGGCTGCTTTGGATCGGTCATTCTGGAAGTCTATGGGAGAGGCCTATGTTCAGCAGTGGACTGTGTATGGCTGATATGATGATGATGATTATGATCTCTTCATGGGGGTGTCGTAAAAGGCTACTAAGGTATAGGGCTGTCCTCTATCTGGCAGTAAACGTACAGCCATGACTAAGTGCCTGTTTAATGGCAATAGGCCCGTTCTCTATTACGTGGGATCGAAAATCATAGTTAGTGAAATGTGGGTGTTAGTACACCTCTGTGTACCCCTTCGGGAATTTACCGGCTTAAGTATATGTATATATGATGTTTACCATCTTCCCGATGGCTGAAGACAATATTTTCGCACATGTTTTTTGATATCTATGTGACTCTTTCCTGTATGTTCTCCTCTAAACATCATTTAGTTGTCCATCTTTTATAATTTACTTATTATATAATGAAAGTTATTCTATTCGTGTTCTATGCATTCTTATGCGGTGCTATTCATCCAATTACTAGGAAACTTTGGTGCGGTACCTACGTGATTGTATGCACACCTGGCAATGTATGAATAATTTCAATCCCTTGGAAGTATAAAATCAGAAACAAACACAGTAAACAGTATTTAGAATAATATCGCATTATACTAGTTTTATTAAACATTTGGGAGCAGTTTATAGATTTTTATGCGTGAGAGACAAACCGTTTTGAGATGTATGTAGAGAAATCCATTGACATTTAAATGTTTCCTTGAGGTGCTTATCCAAAAACAGGTAAGTACTTATAATAGACCTTCGGGAATATCCGATTTTAACGAATAAAATGTGTTGTTGAACACCAATAGGGTTGCCTTAAAAACATGGGCAGAGAATTAACTATTTAAAAAAATATATGTGAATATCTTTCTAATTTTACTGACTGTTCTGCTAAAAAATGCCTACCTTTTTCTACTACCTACTGCCTGGTTGCCGTGTGCAAACATGTTACTAGATTTTATTATGAATTCAGTAAAATAGCAATAAACTAGTATAGTAACTAATTTTTGAAATCCGATAATCTGAGTAAGTTAACGATGCGCGAGAGTGAAACATTGCACGTACTATGTCATGCGATAGACGCACTATGTGAAGACGCGGTTTATTTTAATTATAAAACGAGATATTTATTTGAAAAAAAAAACACGTATAAAAATTTTAAATAACTAATTTCCTGACCATATTTTTTTAGACGACCCTATTGGTATGTATTCAGCGTCCCATTTTATTTGCAAACATATTATTTTCATTCGGCAAACAGATGTATGAAGGTCGTTGCAAGATAAGATGTTAGACCAATAGATAGTCTGGAATAACACAGGCTACTTTTTATTCCTGGAATAGGTACCAATAGACTACGGCAATAGGATCAGAATTCCTCACGCGGGAACTGATGCGCTTGAATAACAGGCCATTCTGTTATGAAAATATTTTGCTATCGGACCTCAACCAAGACCTTTAGGTTCGAGTAACCTTACCTAATGATTGACGGATGAGACTTTGGTACAGGCGTTTCTCTTGTTCAGATAGCAGTCGCTCCCGTAAAAGGAGGAGGACGAGTTAAATAGTTAACCTGATTTAAGTTTTAAGCTCATCAAGTATACTTACAGATAAATTTTGAATTTAAATCTCATACAAAATTCACTTAACATCATGTTCTGCCATATCGTCTGATCAAATTAATATGCAGTCAATAAATCACAGTCCTTTGTAATGTAATCAAGTGTCAGAGAACTAAAAAAGGTACAAGGTCTCACCCGACGTACATTAACCACGCATTTATAAAATATTATTGTATAACAAGATGGTCGACAATGCAAATAGACCAATACGATGTTATCTACAGCTCTATATTTAGCGAATGTTTATTTTTAACCTTTATAAGATACTTTAAGTTATAATTAAATAAATTATTGATTGAGATTTACAGTTTCTTGACTGATTTACTTATTTAAAAACACAGAGTTAAAAACCTCTGTAGCTCCTTGAATTCACTTAGAAAGGAATTCAGGATTTGACGAAAAGGAACGAAATAAGGTATTTACGTTTGTATGGAATTTCTTCATTTTAAAAGCAAAACAAGCATGAAATTTCATTTTTAATTGAAAAAGAACGTGTTAAAATTTCACCTTTAAAACACAGGAGCACAAGAGGACAAAAGACAAAACAATAAAAATCTGTTATATAATTCTATACAGAAACTCTTTGTACATTAAAAATCTTAGCCGAGATTGTTCAAAAAGTGATTCTTAAAAGACATTTCCAGTGATTCTTTAAAATTACATTTGAAAGGAAATGCACAGATGAATAAACATTTTCATTTTATCATTTTCCAACTCGTACCTTACAGTTGAGTTCATTAGCTATGAAGATTCTTTGAAAATACGAGATCAGCCAATGAACCAGCTTTCAATCATAACAGACGTATAACAAAGTGTATTGAAGTATTCCGCGCCTGGCAATAGGAAAAACCGCCTGAAAAAATAACGCTCGACGCCAATTTCTAAACAGAACAAAAAATAACAATCCGATATCAATCCAATAAAGGGCAGGAAGGAAGCAGCCTCCGAGTAAGCAATCACACGTCAGACAGAGATGGAAACCGATAAGGCAATTGAGTGAGCAAGACAGAGAAACGATTGTGCCGAGTTTCCAAAGAACGGTGTAAACAATAAAACTTTTTGAAGAAGTTCGCGCTTATTCGGCGTGCAAAAGGGTTCCAGAGTAATGAATAATACAGATAAATTATTCAAAACACAATCGTATTAAATTCGAGTTGCTCGTGAAATTTTATTATAGGATGTCCGCAAAGAAAAGTTTCAGACTGGCACTCGACCAATTTATGGACTTTTGTTTCTGTTAAGGAGTAATTAAAAATTTCACAGCTGCCAAAGTTATGGCAGGAAAAACTCGTAATTCAATCGTGTTCACGTCATTTTATTGTTGTATACACACACACTTCTAGACAAACCTTACTTTTGAATAATCTAATATGAATTTATTTTACACTTACTTTTTTTATGAAATTGCTTTATATACTTACTTTATTTTTATTATAGGTTAAGATTACTTTAGTAAAACGTGTTTAAAAATATTATACAAAAATAAAATAAACAGAAAGAGGAAAATATAAAAGGTAGGTACTATGGCGAAATTACAGGGCACGATTGCAAAGGGCTTCGTCTCAAGATCGCTGTCTCTACTTTATCTCACTAGTCTGTCTCTGGGGACTTTTCATTATTGTTTCCTGCTGGTTATCGAAAGCAACCCTCTAAATCAAGGTCCAATTGTCTCATTGACACCGAAAGTCTTTTATGTGCGTCTCAATAGAGCCCCATAGCTCGAACACTTTACGTCTAACCTTTGAACAAAGCAAGATTAGCGATGGTAATGTACGATTACGAGGTTTAGATTTTGAGGTACTTTCCGTTTTTTTTATTAAGATAAAGGTGGAGTAATTACTAATCTTTATTATTTAACTAATTAAATCTTTGTACATAAGCAAAAAGTAAAAAAATTAAAGGTATTTCATCTTGAATATACATAGCATAATATATGTATGACTCCAAGAAGAAGTATAATTCTTTACGTATTATTTGTGCAGTACAGAATTTCTAATATATATATATTTATACCACTTATGTGGCAAACAAGCATATGGACCATCTGATAGAAAGTGGTTACCGTGGCCTATGGACGTGTGCAACACCAGGGGCGTCACACTCGCGCTGCGAACCCTGAAGAAACCTTCTATTGCCCTTCTTGAAGAACCCCATATTATAGTCGCTTTGGAAAACCACAGCAGGGAATTCATTCCATAGCTTGAGCATGCGTGGGATGAAGTTCCTTCCATACCGCACAGTTTGCACCATTTCTAGCAGCAATGTTTACTTAAATATGTACATCGAAGATTAGGGAATTGTTAACTTATCATTCAATTTAAAAAATATGTATACCTCCATTCAACTACTTTATTTGTTAAATGATCAGTTGTTTCTCACTCCTATAAAGTTGTAAAATAATAGGACTCCATGTCTTGCATGGTGTGCAAGACATGGAATAACAATTATTTCACCAACGATTTATACTATTAAACAGACCCACAAAAAGGGTGCCATTAGATGGAAATAAACCGTAAAACTGCTCATTGTGAAAACACTTGGGACTGATTTACGTTCAATAGTGGATGTTCTAAGACTGAAATGATACTGACAAGAAGTCTTGTTTAAAAGTCCAAGACATTTGAACGCCCTTAAAAGATATAAAATAACTTTGTTATAGTTATAAATAAAGAAAAATGCGAAAACATTAACGAGAGAATTGAGCAGATGTTGAACTCGCAGAAAAAACTGTTTCTCGTTTGTTATTCGTATAACACGATACAGAAACCAATATTTAAATTTGACAAGCAATCTTGAATATAGAAGGGATAATGCAAAAAAAGAGCGAAAGTGTAAGCAATTTCCTTGTCTTATTTTTTAGTTTAACCCTTAAGAAGTTACGTCACAGCAGTTTTGGTATGATTCGCTTATACACACATCAACATGGTCTAGGGATATTTCAATTAAACCTAAATAAATAAAATTCTATTAACTTTTTGCTAGGACACCTACACATTAAAATAAACCTTGTTTAATAGCCTATCTAATTTGATAATAAACTTTTAGATAAAGGTAAATTTAAAAAAAACTTAGAGGAAGAAGAAAAACTCAGACAAAATTTCAATCTTAACTTTATTTTCAAAACATCAAACCTAAACCAAACAACTATTTTTTTATAAAAATTGTTGAAACTTAAGATTAATAATCCAACGATCCACCTAAGACTCTCCTAACTCAGCTGCAGCGGTTCTGCACACTCAAAACAAGGGTGTCAATGTCCTATTGTGGAATATTGTCCCAAGTCCTGCTAAGATGCAAGATTCATCAGATTTTCGTCACACTCGCGTTGCCGACGCTGTTATAACAAAGAGTTTCTGTGCCGTCAGTGTAGAAGATAAAGCTGGACAAGCCTTAGGTCTTCCCACTGACAGCACAATAACTCTTCAGTGAGCTCTGGCTACCCTACTCACCGCCGGGAATACAACATGAGGTTATTATGGTCGCAGTATTCTGTAGGGCGGAGGTACTTTCCCAGTCGAACTGCTTAATTGGACGGAAATACCGTCGTGTCCTTTAAAAGAAGTAATAAAAATTGGAAATAGTAGGCGGTTCTATTGATGTTAATAAGACGTTGTAGATTAACTATGTTTGCTAAAAATATCGTTCAGATTTTTTAATAATAGGTCCTTACATATGAAATTGCCATTTTATTGAAGAAATTAGAGGAAACCCAATTTGCAGTACTAACATTCTTGCATTTTTTTTTAGGAATGACAAATACAAATTTCATGATTTTTTTGTGTATGAATAAGACAACATTAATCTTGAAGCAACTTTTATTACATTTTTGAAAAGTGACAGCTGTAAAAATGTGGTACGAAATTTATCATCAAAATGGATATTATTTAGGAAGGACTGTTTTTGAAGATCGAATTTAATTTATCAAGCAGCTAATAAAAACAAAATTTAATACAGAGTTATAGAATCTTCTCTAGGCTTATCGAGAGCTACAATGAGCTCTCGATAAGCCTAGAGAGCTCATTACTAGGACGAATGTCTAAAGCGGCACTGATAGGTACGCATCAAATTTGGTTAGGTGGGGAGGGGAACTTGGGTGGTGAAGGTGAGTGTTGATGTACATCAACAAATAGGGTACATAACCATAACAATAATTCTAAAACTACACTTGGGTTACGAGTCCCAGGGACTGTCCCGAGTTCCCAACTCAGCAACGCGATGGACCCGGCACCCGCACGGAGAATCCATGGATTGCTAAGAATACCGGTCTCTGTACCTAATCGACTTATCTCTTTACTAAAATTCCATTAATTTAATTTTGTTTAAGCTTTTTTTGACCCTATATTTTTACAAGCTAACATAAGAGATAATTAATGATATTATAATGAGGTAGTTTGATCCCGATTATAGACATTTTTATATATTCTAACTGGGTAAGTGTTATTATAACTATTAGGTTTACAGCATAACATCGTCAAGACAAACTGCAATCTTTTTTATGACTTATGAACACTTCATCATACAACACCTGATGGATATCTGTGAATGGAAGTCCTAAAAATAAACACCACTCTCTAGATGCAAACAGTACTGAAATGGTGATCTTCAGTTTAACGGCCTCGGTAGATGAAGAACCAGGTATTTTCTAAGTCTGTGTTTATGTACTTGTATAAGTATTTGTTTTAGTATCCAGACGTCTACGAATATCGAATCTTTTATGACAAGTATCTTAGTATAATATATTTGAGCGGTGGAATAACACGATAGCACGATAGATTTATAATGTAAATGTAACTTGCAACCAAATGAGAAAACGTTGCAAATCAGTATGAATACCTAAATTTTACTTTAATACAATACCGCCTAGCAACATTTTAACAGCTGCCTGATTGAGTGGATAAAAATGACACAATGAGTTAATTATGTTTATTTAACTCTCACGAGATTGCGCATGGCCATGTACACTATAGAACTTTTTGTTCTAACTTTACGCAATGCCTAATTAGGTATAAGGTTTAGAGCTAAAATTAAGGTATAAAAGGAATAACTTCAGTGTTTTATTAACTTTTAAACTCTCGCGTTCCATGATATATAATTTAGAAAACGGGAATTAACGCGATCATGGTATAGGTACTGACTCTCTAACGTACTCTTCTCGCTATCTTTCTCTCTCTCTCTCTATCTCTCTCTCCCTTTCTTCCTCTTAAATTTTATCGTCCGTTCCATGAAAATTCTAGGAATTTACAACTTATGACTCGTTTTGTGCGTAAAGTAACAGTGATTTTTACAAACAAGAAAAATTAAGAAGTTTGGTTCTTGTTTACAAATGGTGGACATATTTTTTTTGTAACAAGTTATCTTAGAGTTTTATACCATTTTGGAATCTTAATTAGTTGCGTCAATTTTAAATATAACTTGCCGTAGTGGTGCCCATACTTTTTTTTTTACAAGACCATTAGTCAAATTAGAGTGAATCTAATTTTTTGTTTGAATTTAAGGGAAAAATATTATTTTGATCATTTTTTGTGTAAAAACTCCGGCCATTTTAGTATTATTAAGAGTTGTGGTGAATAGTAGTACTTCTTAGGTATCCGATACAAAAAAACCTTAATCATATTTGAGAAATTGTGGTCGTGGTAACTCAAAATATCATAAAAAGTGTAAATTTTCAACGAATTTCTAAATTTATGTTGTAACCAAAAAAAAAATTTGGTATATTATTTTATTATTTTTCCTCGAGTGCTCATGAGAAGGTCTACCTTTTGGGGCCCGCTTATCGTTGAATTTCGGGACACGTTGTATTCGACAGATCTCCAGGAAATATTAAAATGGTTTGCAGCAGTAGTCAAATAGCCTATTAATTTTATTCCTACATAGAGCATCTCCTTTATAACTCTATAAAGCAGTGTTTTACTATGTCTGCATAACCAATGCAACAATACTTGATTACATATATATTTTAATAGGTTCTAACCGTGTTAATAGTAATAATAAATAATACATACTTAATAATCTCAATTTTATGCCAACTGCACACGCTGGGCCAACGTGAGCAAATATGAACAATTAACCTCAACTATTATCAGAATATCGATTTACCGTCATCTGTGTAGATAGGAACGTCAACGTTAGAAATATCTTCACTATACTCCGCACGCCGAATGATGATCCCTATGACGTTTCAACTGACAGTTGTATTAGTTATGCGAAACAATTTCGATAAAATACTGTTTTTTCAGGCAAATATCATGTCATTCAGCCAGGTCATTCAACATAATAAGTAATATTTATTTATTTTGAAAAAAGACTACGCGCATTGATGGACATAAAACACTAGATAAGAAAGTAACAGCCTTCTTATATTTTATTTTACTATACTTTAATTTTTATTCAAATTGCATAATTTAAAGAATTTAAAATTATTTTTGAATTGAATTTTAAAGAATTCATAATTAGCTGGCAATTATGGATTACATGGAAAAGTATTTAAAAGGAGGCCATAGACCTACCGTATTTTTTTAATTCAGTCATGTCATGTCTTGTCAGTCTGTTTTGTCTTCTTGTCACACCGCATCACATCGCGTCATACGAGTGCTCTAACGCCTTGTATGCGCCACGTCTTTCTTTGTTAGCTGAGTTTTGTTTCCGTTTTCGCTGTTTTGTGTTATTTGTTTATTTTCTGTTACCTGTTTGTTGATTTTCGGATTGACGAAATTGTGGTCGTGGTAACTCAAAATATCATAAAAAGTGTAAATTTTCAACGAATTTCTAAATTTATGTTGTAACCAAAAAAAAAATTTGGTATATTATTTTATTATTTTTCCTCGAGTGCTCATGAGAAGGTCTACCTTTTGGGGCCCGCTTATCGTTGAATTTCGGGACACGTTGTATTCGACAGATCTCCAGGAAATATTAAAATGGTTTGCAGCAGTAGTCAAATAGCCTATTAATTTTATTCCTACATAGAGCATCTCCTTTATAACTCTATAAAGCAGTGTTTTACTATGTCTGCATAACCAATGCAACAATACTTGATTACATATATATTTTAATAGGTTCTAACCGTGTTAATAGTAATAAGTAGTAATAATACATACTTAATAATCTCAATTTTATGCCAACTGCACACGCTGGGCCAACGTGAGCAAATATGAACAATTAACCTCAACTATTATCAGAATATCGATTTACCGTCATCTGTGTAGATAGGAACGTCAACGTTAGAAATATCTTCACTATACTCCGCACGCCGAATGATGATCCCTATGACGTTTCAACTGACAGTTGTATTAGTTATGCGAAACAATTTCGATAAAATACTGTTTTTTCAGGCAAATATCATGTCATTCAGCCAGGTCATTCAACATAATAAGTAATATTTATTTATTTTGAAAAAAGACTACGCGCATTGATGGACATAAAACACTAGATAAGAAAGTAACAGCCTTCTTATATTTTATTTTACTATACTTTAATTTTTATTCAAATTGCATAATTTAAAGAATTTAAAATTATTTTTGAATTGAATTTTAAAGAATTCATAATTAGCTGGCAATTATGGATTACATGGAAAAGTATTTAAAAGGAGGCCATAGACCTACCGTATTTTTTTAATTCAGTCATGTCATGTCTTGTCAGTCTGTTTTGTCTTCTTGTCACACCGCATCACATCGCGTCATACGAGTGCTCTAACGCCTTGTATGCGCCACGTCTTTCTTTGTTAGCTGAGTTTTGTTTCCGTTTTCGCTGTTTTGTGTTATTTGTTTATTTTCTGTTACCTGTTTGTTGATTTTCGGATTTGCAAAATGCCGAAAAGACAGCGGAAAACTGTTCTCAACAGTGAAGTTCGCGAGTTTGTAGTTCGTTTGCGAGACTATTTTGCTCGTGAACAACAAAATGGCGGACCCTTGTTACCGCTTGACAATGTTCGCGATCGTGTAGCCGATGCTCTAGGAATCGGAAAGGCTACTGTTTCTCGAATAACAAAGGAAAAATTTGGGGAGTCGTCCATGGAGGACAATAAACTATTAACACCAAAGAAGAAAAAGAAAAGGTTATGTCATATAACAGAACCTGATGAATTTGATTTAGATGCTATACGCAATCATATTTATGGTTACTACCTACGAGGTG
Organism: Eilema caniola; assembly: GCA_949126895.1. Lineage (NCBI taxonomy): Eukaryota > Metazoa > Arthropoda > Insecta > Lepidoptera > Erebidae > Eilema > Eilema caniola. Next base: position 7,978,515 of record OX421472.1, on the reverse strand, counting down.
AACTACCGACCTGCCAGAAGTTATTATCTTCATTAAAAGCTGCAGAACAATTCAAAGGCGGTGCTACTTCTCTTAGAATTGTTTTGAAAAAATGTGGATTCCGCTATAAAAAATGTGACAAGAGAAAAATATTAATGGAGCGTACTGACATAGCTTTACTACAATGCGATTTTCTTCGCAAAATCAAACAAATTGATAACTGGGAGAAGGTAGTATACCTTGATGAGACATGGCTGAACGCCAATCATACTGTAGGTAAGGCATGGACGGATGACACAGCCAAATCCAGCACAAAAACTCCTGAAGGAAAGGGCCAGCGCTTAATCATTTGCCACGCTGGCACAGCTACAGGTTTAGTGCCGAATTGCCTGTGGGCTTTTAAATCAGTGAAAACAACGGAGTACCACGAGGAAATGAATTTCGAAAACTTTAAGACATGGTTTATAAAATTATTAGAAAATTTGAATGAGCCTTACTATATTTTAATGGACAATGCTTCATATCACTCAGTTCAAATTAACAAACCCCCCAGCAGCAATAACAAAAAAGCTGAAATTATAGAGTGGTTACACGGCAATGGTGTGGAAACTGACAGTCAGATGTTAAAAAAAGAGTTGGTTAGACTGTTGAACTTTCACAAACAACAGACGCACCCATCATATTTTTTGGATGAATTGGCCAAATCAAATGGACACACGGTAATTCGGTTACCGTCCTATCACTGCCAATATAATGCAATCGAGTTGATATGGGCGCAGATCAAAGGTATCTATATTTTTTATTTATATAATATTATGTATATGCATATATTTCTAAAAATAATTACTAAATGTACAAATATTTTCAGGTCATGCAGCTAGGCATAACACAACTCCGTCATTCACGGCAAATAAAATGATGGTTTTATTGGAAGAAGCTTGCGCTCAAGTGACAGCTGACGATTGGCGAAAAGTGGTCGAAAGAACGAAGAAAATTTGCTTACAAGACTGGGATCGAGATGTACAATACGACAATATCATTGACCAACCGTTAATAATAAACGTCACGGATAGCTGCAGTTCAGACTCAGATTTTGAAGATCCGATTGACCCTGTGTCAGATTCAGATTGATATAAATAAAATACAAACTCAAAGCATTTGTTTTATATTTCCAACAAATTATCGATATTTTGTTTATCGATGTGTCCCTTCTTAGTCGATAACAGCTTGACGACGTAACTTTTGCAGCACGTACTATGTACATTTGCATTGAGTTTTTTTCTATTATTTCCGAACATTACGTAATAATTTCTTAATATCCATTTTTATAATTTACAATTGTACACAATTATGATTTTATCGTCTTTTTAATGGACCTCTAAAGAATTTGATGTGATAGGACGTCAGTACAATGTTAAGCCCTAACGAACTGTCATAGGGATCATCATTCAGCGTGCGGATTATACGAAGTCTCAAAATGATCTTAAAAGTAGTTAAGAGTAAATCAATTTATTTGTTTTAATTGTATTTTAGTCCGAACTAAAGGTACCAAATATAAGAAATATTTATCATTGTAAGGAGGGAAAATCAAGAAAAAATATCATTTTGAGTACTTAGTTCATCAAGATCGATTTGATGCAATGATTCAAAATCGGTAAGACACCCCGTTATCTGGAGACCCAAGACAGCGTGTAGTTTTAGTTGGTTTGAATCCAATAGGACCGGACGTTCTAGGGAAATTCCGCACGAAAGAAAGGTACCTGAATAGACGCTTCTGTGAACAATATTGGCGCCTTTCTACTGCATAGGAATAGTAATAATTACAGAAATGATAAAAAATAAACTTATATTGAACTGATAGTAATCATCGGTATCTTTTTGATGAATAAATATTATCAAATTTCAACAAAACATTTATCAAATTTAATTAATGATTCACAAATTGCAGCTGATATCATATCAAATTATCGGAACGATGCTATCTCAATAAATGGGGCAAAAATATTTATTAAAGGCTATTTTAAAATGTTGATCGATGGCTTTTGGTGGGACTTGTTACACATATTGAATACGCATTTATACTTTTCCACAATATCATAGGATATTGTGGAAAAGTATCTATTAATCAATTCAAGTATATATTAATCAATTTGAATATTTTAATATTGAAACGGACCGGCTCAGTGAGTCGTTTAAGCTATATTTATACATTACTAGCGAGAATATAATTATCTATACAGCGATGGTTGATGATGATACATGCAAATAAATGCCTTGACTTAATATAGCATATATATGATAATATACCTGTACCTATAGTGACTCAAAATTATTTAATTGACTGCACACTATGACATTCATATTTAATTAGCTTTTGCCCGCGGCTCCACCCGCGTGGATGTCGGTTATCACGACCAAATATAGCCTATGTACTTTCTCAATGTCTAATCTACCCCTATACCAAATTTTATCAAAATTGGTTCAGTGGTTTAGGCGTGAAAGCGTAACATACAGACGGACTGACAGACAAAGTTACTTTTGCATTTATAATATTAGTATAGATTAACAAACATTAAACAAATTAAGGACAAACAACAAAAATACAGTTGCCTACAAAGGTAAAAAAAATGTCAGTCATTATAAGGAAATCGATGATATTTTACATTTTAACGATATGGGTTAAAAAACGTTACAAAAATAATGTCTTCTTGGTATTATAAAACACTACGAGAGGTAAGTACCTACTGTATTTCACAATCTTATGACTTATCTATATCTATCTATCTTATCAATATCTATCTTATCAATTATCATACTTAGTATAAAGTAGACTGAAACTACTCGTAACAGGTTTGAGTCATAGTTGTGATTTCTTTTCAGCGGCATATTTACGACTCAATAACTACAACTATCAAGAATTACTATTATAAAATCTTAAACAGGTATTCAAAAACGCTACAAAATGGTGCAAAAGCAGGAGAGAAGAAGAGAAAATTAAGAAGTTTAGTAAAATATTACTTTATATGACGATAAAATGTTAAAGGAAAAAAATTTAATAAAAGTACTGCTGTACATATCATTCTAACTTTTTGTTAAACGCAAGGTGCGTATGCTGACACGGCTGTATATGACGTGTGATTTATTGTCATGTTTGAAACTTACCAACACGTGCAAATCTAGATGTAAAATGTTGTGATTTTCATGCCGATTTCACAGTTGGCGATTATGTTTAAGTAAAGTTAGAACATTATTGTATCTGTAATCCTAACTTTAACTAAGGGTTGTAGAAAATGTGTTTTAGTATTAAGACTTAAAATAATAGTAAGAAAGAAAGTAAAACACATTTTATTGCAAGAATAACGCACAATACACATTTTACACATACACAAATAATAAAAAAAGAAACAATAAAAGCATATGAGATCATAAGTTTGAGATATACTGCATTCTATAACAACCTACCTACTGGTATAACCGTGAAGAGAATGCTGTTATGTGATAAAATGTATTTGTAAATATATAAATACTCATTATAAATAAGACTATTCCGTGTTGATCTAAGGACCATATTATATTATATATTATTATGACAATGAGGATTACTAAGGCAAACTTAATAGTCCCGTCAGATTCAGAATCAGTGCTGGGTTCAGTCACAGCAACGATCTTCACAAGCCTATCACGAAGTTCGGCCAGTTCAGGACAATCTAGACCACAACGAGCCAGCCTAGTTAGCAGATAGTTCGCCCTGAAGGCTACTCTTATGCGACAATTCTTATCAGAAACCAAGTCACCTGACTGGAGGGCCTCACTTAGTTCCGAGACCTTAGGCGTACAGATGGAAAGCTCCGCCGCTGCATCAGTGGGGACCATCGCCTTCATGATATTTGGAGTGGATTTTTGGCAGCAATTTAAGCTAGGTGATAAACTAATTTCACAAAATATTAGTCTTGATGGTTTTAGTGACAATAATCCTATCGAGTCTGTGTCTCTTAACAGTGGCCTCGAGGATTACAGCAACCTGACTACTAAACAAAGGGGTGTAATCAACGAGATCATTGAAAAGTTTGACTCTTTGAACACGGATAAGGTGGGTTTAGGTCGGACTACACTTGAACATCATGTCATTGACACTGGTGACAGTAAGCCGATCAAACAGCGTTACTACCCGCTCTCTCCTCTCAAACAGAAAGCCCTGGAAGCCGAGTTGGACCGAATGCTAGAGATGGGAGTAGTGTCCCCGTCTCAGTCCGCATGGAATTCTCCAGTGGTCATGGTGGAGAAGGCGAACGGCGAACTCAGGTTGTGCTTGGACTCTCGCAAGCTCAACTCTGTGTCAAAAAGTGACGCCTATCCCTTACCGTACATTAATCAAATCTTGGACCATCTGAATAATGCTAAATATTTATCCTCTGTAGATCTGAGTGCGGCCTACTGGCAGATTCCGTTCGACTCTCTGCAGTCCGCCGAGAAGACTGCCTTTACAGTTCCCCGTAGGGGGCTGTTTCATTACAATACCATGTGTTTTGGACTCGTTGGAGCTGCCGCCACGATGCAGCGCCTAATGGACCGTCTGTTTGGTCCTGAGTTCGACAATAGGGTATTTGCGTTTCAGGACGACATAGTCTGTGTGTCCAGTACCTTTGAGGAGCATGTAGAGCTCTTACATAGAGTCTATCAGCGACTCAGGGATGCTGGCCTAACTATTAACATGAAAAAGTCTCACTTTTGTCGGAGTGAACTCAAATACCTGGGGTATTATGTGGACAAACACGGCCTTCGGACTGACCCTGGTAAAGTTGAGGTTATTCTCAACTATCCTACACCTACTAACCCAAAGGAGGTTAAGAGGTTTCTGGGAATGGCCGGCTGGTATCGTCGTTTTGTCAATAATTTCTCTAAGATTAGTAAACCTCTGTGTAAACTAACGTCTAAGAATGTTAAGTTCGAATGGACACCTGAAGCGGAACAGTCCTTCAATCTTCTCAAGTCAGCTTTGGTCTCTGCCCCTATATTGAAGATGCCTAATTTTGAGTTGCCTTTCCGTATTCTCAGTGATGCGTCCGCATTTTCAGTTGCTGCTGTGCTGACACAAACTCACGATGGAGTTGAACACCCTATCGCCTACTGCAGCCGTTCTCTCAACAAGAACGAGGTGAACTACAGCACAACTGAGCGGGAACTTCGGGCCGTGATTTTCGCCTTAGAACAATTCAGACAGTACGTCGAAGGCCAGAAGTGTACAGTCGTCACGGATCACTCCTCTTTACTGTGGTTCCATAAGCTGAAAAACCCTACGGGTCGTTTAGCGCGTTGGAGCATGAGGCTAAGTCAATTCGATTTTGACATTGAACATCGGAAGGGTAAAGATCACGTTGTACCTGACGCTCTGTCTCGTATAACGATTGATTCGCTAGATGCTGCCTCCTCTAAAGACCCTTGGTATATCCACACCATGAACAGTGTGCGGAAGAACCCTAGGAAGTTGCCGAATTTTGACATTCGAGACAACCTTTTATATAGATTTTCTAAGAATAAATACTCTCTGACTTCAGATTTCGACTGGAAGTTGGTGGTACCCCAGGAGGATCGCCTGTCCCTGCTCTCTAAGTACCATGATGACACACTTAGTGCTCATGGTGGTGTTTGGAAGACACACAAAAGGTTAGCCCTAAATTATTATTGGCCCAAAATGTACGAGGACGTCAAACAATATGTCGGGAAGTGTGAAGTCTGTAAGCAGTACAAACCCGTAAACACGTCTCGTCCTGGCCTCATGGGTAGCCCGAAGCGGGTGTCGAAGCCTTTCGAAGCTATCTCTGTCGATCTACTTGGTCCCTTTCCTACTTCAAGTAATAGAAACGTGCACCTGATCGTGGTCTCCGACTATTTTAGTAAATACGTCATGTTGTGCCCTATTCGGGTTGCCACAGGCGCTGTGGTCCTCAGTTCGTAAGTAAGCCTTTTAAGGATCTACTAACTAAATATAATGTACCCAATATATACTATAACCCTAGGTATCATGCCCAGACTAATCAGGCGGAAAGAGCTATTCGCAATGTTGTCCAAGCGATCTCGTGCTATGTGAAGTCACAACACAAAGCATGGGACTCGTTCTTGGTTGAAGTACAGTGCGCTCTGAACACTGCGGTTAGCGAAGCAACTCGCTTCACCCCATACTTTCTGGTGCATGGTAGGGAGTTCATTGGAGATGGAGTTCTATACAGGCAGTCAGACATTGCGTGCCACCCGGCTTCTGTCGCTGTGGACGATCCATCAGCCTTTGGTGTCAAACTGAGAGAAATACAACGCATCTACGACCAGGTGAGGAAACATTTGAACGTTGCCTACCAGCGTAATGAAAAGTATTACAACCTTAGAAAAAGGCATGTGGAGCTGAAAGTAGGACAAATCGTGTACAAACGCACGTTCTACCTGTCAAACAAAGCAAAGAACTTCACTTCCAAGTTAGCCCCTAAGTTCCTTAAATGTGTGGTAACCGCCAAGCAATCCCCTCTGGTATATCGGCTGTCAGATTTAGACGGTAAGGATCTTGGTGAGTACCATATCAAAGACATCCTGAAGTATAAGGAGGAGCCGTCTCCAGTACCTAATGTCAGCGATGTTGCCACTACATAGCACTGTTTATCTAGTCTATAAAACCAGCGCTATGTTATGCTTAATCTGTATAATATCTGTTTTCTCTCTGAGTATCTACGTGACTATAATTTGTCACATTGTAGGTTCCACCATACACCGTACCGAGTGTTTCTCTCTCATTTCGCACCTCAATACTCCACAACTCCTTGTAGGTGTTGGTAGTGTTGGTGTATCTGTAGTGGGTAAAGGGAACGTTCATTTTCTTAGTAGGGCAATTGACTCTAGCTATGTAACCTAACCATTGCGCGAGTCAGTGTATAATTAGGTGTGTGGGAGGAATGTTCTTTAGTTTTGTAATTATAGTTGTCAGTTTGTGTTTGAAATACCCAGCTGTTTATCTATATCTATTGTAAGCATTTTCTGTTTTCTTTGTTGTGTATTTCCAGCGTATCGTGTCCGCAGGAAATACTATTAAGGGGGGGGGGGGTGGTGTAACAAGTTAATTTTCATTCTTAGCAGTACATAGATTTTTTGTGTTTCAGCGACATCTAGAGTATCTCATAGGAACTATGTATAAATTGCTTGGCAAATCTTTTCTTATACATCGATACTGATGTATTAGTTCTCACCATCGACTGGTAGATGGCGCAGAGTGTCCCACAGTGTGTTTATATAATTTGTGGTCCTATTTATTTAATTCTTATTTACAATTTAACAATAATAAATAAATGGGACTTATTTTCTCAGAAGTTGTGACATATTCGTGAACAGGTCATAATTATAATAAATATTTGTCGTACCGGTTCTGTTATAGCTATGGTCCCCGTCAGCTGACGTGGGCTTGTCTATGACCGGACTAATGAGCTTTTTTCGTGACCAGCAGAATTTTGAGGTTTGTTCACGAATATTCGATGGATTCGGGTATAAATAGGCCTGCGCCGATCCTCACAAGAACTTCTACTTTTATCTTCGTAACAGCTGGACTCTTCACTATAAGTTGTGATCAGCTGTCTTTATCTAAATAAAATTTCCCAACGTGGGGCGCCAATTTGTAACCACTGATTTTACTCAGGTGGATACTCACCGGCTCACTCAGGGGCTGATGCAGAGAACTCTTTCCCAGGGCGCCTTTTTCACAGAGCTAGAGAGGTGCGTGCACAGGGTAGCTAGGGCTCCAATGAAAACAGCTGGTTGTTGGGTTGTACACACATATATTTGATTAACAAACACAAAAACACAAAACAGAGAAATATAAGTATGAAAGTAGGTAGACAGACTTGAGTAGAGTGTTAAAGTTTACAGAGATCAGAATGTAGACAGGAAAGCACAGTAGACAGAAGTATAGGCAGACGAACACACACAGTAGGCAGAAGTATGGGCAGACGAACACACACAGTAGGCACGTGAATTCTAGAATACACTACTAAACATTTACAGGTTTTACAGATGGTACTACACGGCTATGGCTACACAGATAATAGGCACAAGGCGGCAGTGTACTGGCCTTGGGTGATAGCTGGATGGCCTCAGGGATGTTCGGAGTAGACCTCTCGCCGATGTATGCAGCTCACAGCAGCCGTTGTACCACGAAGCCCGCCGTAGATATATATCAGACAAGGGCGAATTCAGAGGGGCACACGAGCTCAGACCAGCGACCCTGTATAAAACAGACCACTCTTAAGCCGTGAGTACACATACAGGCCCATCAGTCCCATCAAATAGAATTACAAAAAAACTTACCAGAATATCTGGGACCACGGTTTTCACCAAACAAAATCGATCAGAGAAAATTTACACAGAAATTTTATTTAGATAAAGACAGCTGATCACAACTTATAGTGAAGAGTCCAGCTATTACGAAGATAAAAGTAGAAGTTCTTGTGAGGATCGGCGCAGGCCTATTTATACCCGAATCCATCGAATATTCGTGAACAAACCTCAAAATTCTGCTGGTCACGAAAAAAGCTCATTAGTCCGGTCATAGACAAGCCCACGTCAGCTGACGGGGACCATAGCTATAACAGAACCGGTACGACAAATATTTATTATAATTATGACCTGTTCACGAATATGTCACAACTTCTGAGAAAATAAGTCCCATTTATTTATTATTGTTAAATTGTAAATAAGAATTAAATAAATAGGACCACAAATTATATAAACACACTGTGGGACACTCTGCGCCATCTACCAGTCGATGGTGAGAACTAATACATCAGTATCGATGTATAAGAAAAGATTTGCCAAGCAATTTATACATAGTTCCTATGAGATACTCTAGATGTCGCTGAAACACAAAAAAATCTATGTACTGCTAAGAATGAAAATTAACTTGTTACAGTGTCTGCTTTGAATCCGGATCGGATTGCTTGATATTTCTAGTCATGAAACAATTGCTTCTTTCCCTGCTAGAAGTAAACCAACAATATAAGAAAATAACTAGAAGAAAACGAATATTTACATACTATTACAATGGCTTTTATTGTTCAGTAATTCTTATAAAATGTATTTTAATACATAGGTAGACGGGAATAATACTTTTTCAGAAATTAGTTCCCAATTAATAACTGTTGTGATTGCTTTGGTTTGTTATAAAAATAATTAATTACCACTTATGTTCGTCATTAAAATATTCAAGTGTAATAAATAGATTTAATTATTAACTGTGGTAACACTATCAGAATAGAAAATATTTAAATAAGAGATAATTGTATTTTTCCGCCCGGCAACACTGAAGCGATGAATGTGACGTAACATCGCCATATCTGTGACGGAGTAGGGGAAATGTCATGTGATTATAAATAGTTTTTAGTCTTGGTTCGAGTCAGTCGTTGCTGGGCAGTGGAGTAGTGCGGTTGTGCTAACAGTATTGATTGTGATCGTGTACCTAAAATAGTGTAATATATAAATCAGTGTAATAAATAAATCCATCGTTCTATAAAAGTGGTGTTTTTATTATATATCAGAAGTGAGCTAGAACCACGAGCCTCGATGTCTCGGCAAAAGCAAAACCGTAAGTACTATTTCCATAAAGTTATTGTTTGAATTAAAAACATTCTTATAGTTTATATTTTAGACAGATGTGATGTGAATTTTTAACATGTGTTTTTAAGATTAAAAACTAAAAATAGACTTAAAAAACTATAAGAATGATTGCTCTATTAGAAACTGATTTAGCCATGTAGGTGTGCAACTATTTGGCCATGTAGGTGTGTAACTATTTAGCCATGTAGGTGTGCAACTATTTAGCCATGTAGGTGTGCTACTATTTAGCCATGTAGGTGTGCTACTATTTAGCCATGTAGGTGTGCTACTATTTAGCCATGCAGGTGTGCAACTATTTAGTCATATAGGTGTTATCCTGTAACCATGTAGGTCTGATATTCAGCTACATACTAGTGCTATTATACAGCCATGTAGGTTTGTTATCATATAGCCGTGTAGGTGAGCTATTATTAAGCCATGTAGGTGTGCTGCTACATAGCCATATAGCTTTGCTAATATATAGCCGTGTGGGTGAGCTATTATTTTGCCATGTAGGTGTGCTGCTATATAGCCATGTATGTTTGCTATAATATAGCCATGTAGGTGAGCTATTTTTTTTAGCAGTGTAGATGTGCTCTTATTTTGCCATGTAGGTGTGCTAATTAGCCATTTAGGTGTGTCATTATAAAGCCACGTATGCTGGTGTGGATTATGGTAATATAGAGGTAGTACTGTAATGAACTATGTAGGTAGTTCATTACAAAGTATCATTTAATGATATCTTGGGTTAGCTATAGAAGAATAAATACTCCATATGTAATCGAATATATCATGACAAAAGAATATGTTGTGCTTGAAAAACATGTTTAGGTCAACGCGAAGAAAGTTTCACTCCTGATCGTGAAGGAAGCTTGACCCTGGACCATGGAGAAAGTTTCACCCCCGAGCGTCCCAGGAGACGCCGCCGACGATCTTCATCGAGCGATGCTGAAGAGGTACCTGCGAAAACGAAGCGTACCTCGGAAGGACTAACTACAGGTGACCTTCTGAAGATTATAGAAGCGGTGCAGAAAGTTTCAAGTAAGAATGCTCCAATTACTAATGTTATTCCTGACTTTGATCCCGATAATCGATCCCAAGATATTGAGCGTTGGCTACGAAAGGTCAATGAATGCGCAATCATCTACGATTGGAACGAAAAACAAACCATTCACTATGCTCTTCAAAAGCTTTGCGGATTAGCAAAAAAATGGTACGAATCTTTACCAACGCTCAACTACTCATGGAAAAAATGGCAGTCTAAGATGAAGAAGGCGTTTCCAAGTGAGGAGAACTTTGGAAAACTTTTAGAAGAAATGCTTAATCGGAAATCCCGTAGTGATGAAACTCTTAGAGACTATTTTTATGATAAGTTAGCGTTACTTAGTAGATGTGAAGTTGATGGCCGAAAGGCGGTAGATTGTATAATTTATGGAATCGATGATAGTTCTATTAGAAATGGAGCACAGGCACTTAAATGTAAGAAACCGGAGGATTTGTTAAACTATCTAGTTTCACAACAGCCTAGTACATCGAAAGACGTTTCTAGGACAAACTATTCATCCAATTCCTTTAGAAAACGTGACCTTCGTTCAACTAATAATCAAAACAAGGCTTCAGGTAGTAACCCCATTAGGAATCCTGACCCATCTTGTTTTAACTGCCGTGAAAAAGGACACCACTTTGATAACTGTCCAAAGCCCATTATCAGATGTGTAAAATGTGGTAGGGTAGGTCATAACTCAGATAACTGTAGTAGGAAGCCTCTATTGTCCTATGAAAATAACAGCCACGATAAACAATCAGCTGATAAAAAGGTACTAAAAATTAACTCTGATAATTCTACCAAGATCGATCTTAAAAATCCGATTGACATTTATTCAGGTCAACAACTGCATCCTAATACTATGACTTATTCTAATAGTAATGAAAAGTTTTTTAAAAATATCTGGTTAAATGGGTCAGTTTTAGATGCATACGTAGATTTTGGTAGTGATTGTACCTTGATCAAATATTCGAAAGCAAAACAACTACATCTCGCAGAAAACAACAACGATCTACCTATAATAAAGGGATTTGGTAACTCCATAACAAAGCCGAAGTTTCATTCTACCGTCCAAATCCGAGTAGATGAAGTAGAGACAAAGGTTGTTGTTCTGGCAGTCGATGACGAATATTTACCGGCATCAGTGTTGATTGGACAGAATTTTACCGAACTGCCGTCTGTAACTGTTATGAAAAATAATGAGAAATTACTTTTTTACCTTACCCCATCTAATAATGTAGCTGCTAAATCAAATGAAACTTTAAATTTATATGTTGAAAGGGATGTTAACATAGTTACGGGTGGTTTGGTAGAAGTCTATGCCAAAGAATCTTACTCGGGTGATTTATATATAAACGGTAGTAATAGAATGAATCCAAATCAAGAGTATCACTTGCATCAGGGCTGTTATAGGATGGATAGTAGTAAATCTGTTCTATTTGTTACTTCATTGTCGAAACCTCCTTTGAAACTGGAAGCAGACGCCTTCATAGCGAGGGCTAATCCTATTCAAGAAACTAGAACCTTATCCATAACCACAGATTCAAATAACAGAGAATTGACACCACTCAATAAATCCGATATCAAAATGGGACAAAACATTGATAAACTCACTTTCGAAAAACTTTATCAGTTACTACAAAAATATAGGAAGTGTTTTGCTCAAGATCTTAGTGAGATAGGCTGCACAAACCAAAGTACTATGAATATAGAACTACATGACAAAACACCTGTAGTGTATAGGCCTTATAGACTTTCCCATCACGAACGACAAAAGGTTAGAGAGATTATTGATGATTTAGTAAACAATGACATTATACAGGAATCTGAGTCCAGTTATGCTAGTCCTATATTGATTGTAAAAAAGAAAAGTGGGGAATCTAGATTGTGCGTTGATTATAGGGCCCTTAACAATAAAACCGTTAAGGACAAATACCCGTTGCCCCTAATTGATGATCAGCTCTCTAATTTGAGTGGTAACCAGTATTTCATTACGCTGGATCTGGCGTCTGGATACTACCAGATTCCAATGGAGAAGAATAGCCGTCATTTCACGGCGTTCGTCACTCCAGACGGCCATTATGAATTTAAACGTATGCCGTTCGGACTGGCGAACGCACCAGCGGTATTTCAGAAAATGATAAATAGGTTGTTAGGTTCGAGACGGTTTAGTTCTGTATATGCCTATATGGATGATCTCCTTATTCCTTCAGTTACTATTGAAGAAGGTTTCAAAAAACTCGAAGAAGTCTTAGAGTTACTTCGCGATGCTGGACTGACCTTAAAGCTTTCTAAATGTAGTTTCTTTGATAAAACTATTGAATATTTAGGTTATGAAGTTTCAGCAGAAGGCATTAAGCCCGGCGAAAGAAAAACAACTGCTGTCAGGAACTTCCCAGTTCCAGGCAACATCCATTCAGTGCGCCAATTTCTGGGGCTAGCAAGCTATTTCCGCAGGTTTGTCAAGGGATTTGGTGAGATTGCTAGACCTCTGACTAATCTGCTCAAGAGGGATGTGGCTTGGAAATGGGAGCAAGATGAAGAAAATTCCTTTATGACCCTTAAAAACAAGTTAATTGAACGCCCTTTGCTCGCTTTATACGACCCGAAATTAGAAACAGAGTTGCATACGGATGCCAGTTGCTTGGGATTGGGAGGAATTTTGATGCAGTGGCAAACCAGTCCCAGAGTCCTGAAACCTGTAGCCTATTTCAGTAGACAAACTACCGCAGATGAACGCCATTTGCACTCATACGAGCTGGAAACACTGGCAGTAGTGTGCTCACTAAAAAAATTTCGACCCTACCTTTTAGGTCTTAAATTTACCGTGTACACTGACTGCAATGCACTTAGGACAACATTAACTAAAAGAGACTTAATTTCCCGCATTGCACGTTGGTGGCTGCAAATCAGTGAATTTGATTTCGACATACAATATCGTCCTGGTTGTAAAATGAGTCACGCTGATGCTCTCAGTAGGAACCCCCAAAATAATACAATACCTAGCACTATAAATACCCTCAGTATTTCTTCAGAAAATTGGATACTTACGCTACAAATGGCAGATCCCGAATTACAGCGTATTTTAAAAATTTTAAAACCAAACCTCGACGAAGATAGCTTAGAAATTAGGAAAAATTATGTCGTAAAAAACCATGCATTACATAGAAAAGTCGGAGATAATACGCGTTTAGTTATTCCTAAAACTGCTAGATGGCAAATTTGTAAGGCAAATCATGACGATTTGGGCCACTTTGGTTATGCAAAGACTTTAGAGCGAATTCAAAGGCAGTACTGGTTTCCTAAATTACGACGTTATGTAAAGAAATATGTAGGCGCATGTATAGATTGTGCATATAATAAGGACACTGCTGCGAAAACTCGTAGCGGGTTATTGTATCCTATTGAGAAAATTGCAAAACCATTCCATACACTGCACCTTGACCATTTGGGGCCATTTGTGCGCAGTAAAAGTGGTAACAGTTATATATTGACCATTGTTGACGCTTTTACAAAGTATCTCTTTGCTAAGCCAGTTAAAGACACTAAAACTAAAAATGTTATAAAAATTCTCGAATGTATATTTAATGATTTTGGGGTAGCAACTAGAATTATATCTGATCGTGGGACGGCTTTTACGTCAAAACAATTCAAAGATTTTTGTGTCAGTAAAGGAATGAAACATGTGCTTAACGCAGTTGCTTGTCCCAGAGCAAATGGACAAGCCGAAAGATTCAATCAGACTATACTTACGGCCTTATCTACACAAAATTTTGGTAAAGACGAACGCATCTGGGACCAGCAGCTGGGGAAGGTACAATGGGGTATAAATAACACAATTAATGCAACAACACAAAGAACTGCATCTGAATTATTATTTGGCATTAAACTTAATAGTAGTACAGATAATATGTTACAAACTGGTAGCGATCAGACAAATTCGGAAGTAGAAGCCGGAACGGAAGTAGATTCGATCTCAACTATACCTTCGAGTATTGATGCAATAAGACTCGAAGCCTCTAGGAATATCGAGAAAAGTCAAAAACGTATGAAAGATGCTCATGACGCCAAAAGATCTCTTGCTCAGACGTATTCGGTAGGTGATTTGGTAAAAATTACAAAATCAAATTATAATAATGACGGTAAAAGTAAGAAATTACTGCCCAAATTTATAGGTCCTTATAAAGTAGCAAAAAGCCTAGGCAACGACAGATATGAAATCATTAGTGTACCAGGATTCAATACAAGAAAATATGATAGTGTAGTAGCCGCAGACAGGATGCGCCCTTGGATTCACATCCAATCGCTGGAAGTTGACAAATCATCCGGTTTGGAGTCGGATTCATCTGAATCACCAGAATCTGGCGATGAATCTGAATCAAAAAAAATTGTTAAAGAATAGTTTACATTAGCAAATATTATGTACACCTAATCTTTTCTGATTACATAAGGTTATACATCTCTGAATTGTTATATGTAGAATAATTTTGTTTTCATTAGCAGGTTTTTTTCTTTCTACATCTCCTTATTTTGTACTATGTTATTTATGTTGGCCTAGTGTTGTGATTATTGCGTGCTTCGGAGTTAGCACGCTGTCGGATGGCCGAGTGTTGTGATTGCTTTGGTTTGTTATAAAAATAATTAATTACCACTTATGTTCGTCATTAAAATATTCAAGTGTAATAAATAGATTTAATTATTAACTGTGGTAACACTATCAGAATAGAAAATATTTAAATAAGAGATAATTGTATTTTTCCGCCCGGCAACACTGAAGCGATGAATGTGACGTAACATCGCCATATCTGTGACGGAGTAGGGGAAATGTCATGTGATTATAAATAGTTTTTAGTCTTGGTTCGAGTCAGTCGTTGCTGGGCAGTGGAGTAGTGCGGTTGTGCTAACAGTATTGATTGTGATCGTGTACCTAAAATAGTGTAATATATAAATCAGTGTAATAAATAAATCCATCGTTCTATAAAAGTGGTGTTTTTATTATATAACTTCTCTCAAATTAAGGTAACCTAAGTATGCACGAGTGTGACACCCCTGGTGTTGTACACGTTCATAGGCCAAGGTAACTACTTTTCACCAGGTGGGCCGTGTGTTTGTCTGCCACCTAAGCGGCATAAAAAAAAACCTTATAAACATCGTCTATTTACGGTAAAAATCCCGTCGAAATTAGTCCAACAAGGAGATTTTAATAATTTCATTTTTATTTTACACATAGTGTACATTAATTATGCATTCATTATTTAACGTTATAAGCAGACAGTCCAATTCTATTTATTTATTTATTGAGGCGCACAAAACACATTACAATCATTTCAAAACAATATATATATTCTGGATTGTAACATAACTACATAATCATACTTAGGTAGTAGTAAATTTTAGCCTAGACAGGTATTGGGAATCGAATTGGGAGATTCGATTCAAGTCAGTTAAATACAGTTGTGAACATAACCACCAATTTAGAAGTTAATATAACCGTCTTCCCCAACTTCATTTAACTGAAAACGTTAGGTACATTGAATTACTATGTTATGGTATTCTAGCAATACCTACTAGTATCTATTTCTGTTCTGTAGAGTGTTATAATTAATTTAGGCAGAGCATTTGTGTATAAACTTGGTAAACGGAAACACACTATGTTAACGAGTCCATTCATTAAAAGTTACACTACAGTCCAGACTGGTGCAATTGTAAGCGGATTGGCGTGAAATACCGTGTCATAAATTGACTAGAAACGTATTGTTAAATATTAACCTATGCTTTATTCATATATACCTACACTTGGTACGAGATGTAGTCAATCTGTAGTAGCGTGAAGCAAATATTTATAATCGTGTCTTGATTCATTATCCTCATCGCATTTTCGAAGCACAGCTGCTCCAAAGTTACCCTATGGAACTCAGTATCCGTTTACTGTTTTTGAAGTGAAAACTTCTTTAGTGGCGTTGGATGGGTAAAAATTATTAAACTCGCGCGTCAGGATCACTTGACCCTTGAACCGTAACCGGCAACTGACGTCATACAACATTAGCACACTGTTTATTTTGCAAAATACGATAAGAAGCTTCATAGTTTAGCGGTGAACGCTTCGACTATAAGTACTTATGGTTTCAGATAGTACCGGGTTCGAACCTAGGCTTCTGACACTTTTTGTGATTATTTTTCTTTTTGTAAGTTATTATCTACTTTTTGTGATTATTTTTTCTGTTTGTAATTTATTTCTGTTTGTAATTTATTAATTTCTTCTGACAGAAAATTAGCAGAAAATTATTGATAGGTTCTATGATTGGCGCTATATAGGTATGGTATGGTATGGTATGTTATTTTTTATCTTCTTCTCTGTATATAACGAAGAAAGAAAGAAAGAAAAAGTTTTCACTTCTGCACGACACTCCCGGAGTGCAACCCGTGGTTTTTGGTTTTAACGAGCGGTTTAAGCGAATCGTCTAAATCTTTGGAAGTCAATATAAAATTGACTAATCCCAATTGTATTATCAACAACAAAAACTTACCTATGAGTAGTATAAAAATAAAAAGCAAATCTAGGTTCTTAATCTGAAACGTGAAAGCATACCTACTTACATTTTAAAGGAAACTAAAACCATTAATATTGGCTTTAGTTTTCTAATCTAAATATTATTTAGCTATAGATTTAAGCCATACCCTTAGCGGCGCAATTTTGACTTTATTGCAACAAAGCAAGTTTATAGCATGCCCACGTTGAACAATAGGGGAGCTGAAGATGAGAGCTTGTATATCGATATCAGATAAACATGATGTTAGCTCAAAATACGAAGGCTAGAGTTTGCTTGCATACAACGAGGAGCGAGACATTATGTAACTTTCTAACATTCAAACTTGGTACGTAATACCTAAGAGGTGAACCTCGAGTTTCAACCCCATTGAGTAGTCAGTAGTATAGATACTTAAATGTAAGCTCGTTAGCCTTAGGACAGAATGACTTATTTATACCTAATCAAAATAGGTAGGTATGTACACAGTTCAATAACAAATTGTGTATTATAAAAAAACACGTGTAGTTACATAATCATGCAAAGCTGATTTCTCCCGAAATCGGAATCAAATTTGGTTGATCTTTGGGTTATTTACTCAAGAATCCCGAGAATCACAAGAACACTATTATCACATTACAACCAGAGCCAATCAGCTTCTCGGTTTCGTTTTAAGATCCACCAAAGGCTTTAAAGGTGCTTTTCCACCAGAGGGGCGAGACGAGACGAGGTGAGAAGAGAATTGAAATCGCACTGACCCTTTTCCACTAAAAATTGCCATCGCGAGCTCGCGCGTGACCGCCGCGCCCCGTCGCCCGTATGCTTCATATATAAATGTATTTTAGACAGCTCACACACAATGCTCGGTATAACTTTATTCTAGCGTCAATGCCGAAAACTCCGAACATAAATTAGGCGTCAATATTCTCGTCAATCGACACTGTTTCCACGAAAGATGCACCGGGAGAGGATTGAAAATTTGTTATACAAATTTCAATTCTCTCCTCGCCTAGCCACTCTGTTGGAAAATCACCTTGAAGGTGATTTATACTCTATATGGGAACCAATACGGTTCATTTTTGCACAAACAAATATTTCAATTCACGCCTCGCATATTCTCGTCAATCCACACTGTTTCCACCAAAGATAGGCTGGGAGAGAATTGAAAATTTGCCATACAAATTTCAATTCTCTCCTCGCATCGTCTCGTCTCGCCCCTCTGGTGGAAAATCACCTTAAAAGGCCTCGCAGTCTCCTGTATCCTTATTGCTCCCTTGTAAGAAGCATCTTGGAAAATGATAGCCCGATCTGTCTCCATGCTATATATATACAGTTCATGCCGATAATATTGAAAGAGTGCAGAGAAGATGTTTGAGAATGCTTTGTTACCGTCAGCATGTTGGACGAACTGACTTAAGTTAAGAAATGAGACTGAAAAAATTTAATGTTCACCCCCTAAAAACACGACGAATATATTTCGATTTCATATACTTGTATAAAATAATTAATTCTGTAGTAGATTCCCCAGATCTTTTGTCTAATATAGGTATCGTTCAATATTAAATACAGTGCACGTCGCGCTAAAGTCAGTAATCTCTTTGCACTGAAAATTTATAAAAACAACACCTCATGCTTTCATCCAATTGTAAGAATGGCTCGGCACTATAATGTATTAAAGAATAATATCGACATCGACATTTTTAATCAAATTTTAACAGTTATATTGCGGTCATAAAGGGTATCCTCCAACCTGAACAGGTTGATTAGGACATAGAAGACACGCTGTGTCCTGGTGAAGAATCCCACTGGTTCTTGTACCACTATCAATTTACTGTAGTATAATTTTTTCACTGTTTCTTGTACCACTATCAATTTACTGTAGTATAATTTGTTGTAATACTTAACTCGTTACGGTAACCCTTTCTGTTTTTGGTATACATTGTTCTGAGTTACAATCCAGTTCAAAATCTTTGCTAGTTGCTTATGTATCGTTAATGATATGATTGATTGTAATTTGTTGTGTATCTAAATAAATAAATAAATAAAAAATCTAAAGAAATAATAAATGACATTTTCGTAATTATTATCTGTAACAACAAATAAATACTTTGGACATGCATTTCTGCACTTTCAGATTCAACATATTATAAGGAGTAAGAAGTAAGGAGTAAAATAATGAGCAAAAAGTAATAAAGTAAGGAATAGTTGCGGTTTGTACTGATATTATTGTTTACTTTTACTTTTGCTTTTTTTACTACCTTTTTCTTCTTCTACCAATTCTTTTTTGAGTCTCTGTTAAAGATAACACAACAACTCAGTGTGTCATAAGCCTTAGACCAAGCTCCCAAAAGGATTTACTGAGCAATAAGTTTTAATGTTATGTCTCTGTACTACTACTCTCTGTTCTCTTAGATTAAGTCAAAACGAGACAGTAATTTCAGTGTGCGGCAATCAATCGAACTTTGTGAAGTGGTAAAACAACATAGCTGTCAGTTATATTTGGATTAAAGAGGGTAATGAATTACAAACATTATTGTTATTTTTCCTATGCCTATGTAGTTTGTTAGTTTAGATTACTTGATACGTTCTAGAAACTGAATGGAGCTGCGATATTATAACATACAGAGACCCTGACGCTGGAATTATGTTAAATAATGCGTGCGAATATTTTCTCGAATATAATTACCTATAGCATCAAGAGGGACCTACTCTTTGTTCTCAGTCCATCATGAGACTTCGGTAGTTTACCAATTATCTGTTCCACATTCAGAGATTCTTGTTTTTAAGTTCTATGTAAGTATTGTATCTACATAGAGCTGAAGTAGTCCAACACTCTTCAAAACTCTTCCTCTATAAATATATGAAAATCTTAGGGAACTAACTACGTACAAAAATATAGTAACGATATATTAAACGTAATATAAAAACTAAAATTAATATTAAATACCGCTCATCTGCAAGTGTAGTAAGTGTAAACAACCTATTTTAATTATATCAACAAACATTACATCATGTTATTAATCTTTAGGACAAAGTCGGCGGCAGTCATAAGTGCGACTATTAAAATATTAATGGTGCTTAATGTTGGAAATACAGGGATAGGTTTTTTTTTTCTTTTTTACTGTCGGATCACGACGGGCACAAAAACAACTGAACGGATTTTGCGAATGATGTTTTTTGTTACAAGAAAGTTTTGCTTCTACTTAAAATCTACTACTTTTGAGTAAAATTGGAGATACGTATGACCAAAAGTCGATACCCGACATTCACAAGGGTGGAATCAGCTAGTATTAGAACTCTTTTATATATCAAAGTAAATAACTCCTGAAACCTACGCTTGCAACACCTATATCTGGGATATCTGTTGCGTGTTAGTGTTGAACCAAAAACGTTAATAACTGAACTAAAATGGAATTTAAATTAGATGTACATGTGATAATATTCCTTTGTCTATAATACAGTATTAAACTCAATAAATTAAGAATACAAATGACGAGCCTTTGGCTGCTGAAGAGATTCATCTTCTTATAGGATGTACTTTGAATTGTAGTGTAGATACAAGTTCTTTATTCTGGCACAAATGAGAACTAGTCGAATTAATTATATGTAATCTGAACTGTAGGTACATTATTATACAGAATTTTTTTTGTTGTGTGTTTTTTTGTAATTGTCAGAAATGTCGAAAAATTATAATACCTACTATAAAAATATGAGAAATAGGATAATATGGACAGAGCAAGATTCAAGAGAATCCACCAAAATAATAACATGCTCAAATCTATATAAACATAATATATTATGTCAACATAGCATATACTTGCATTCAAGTACTTGTATATTTCCTTTCAGAAATCTATGTACTGTCAACATTTTTCACGTCATCATCTCTCTCATGCCAATCGTGCTTTTTATGATAAAAAGTTAACGTCACTCTGGGACCATCAACTATTTATAAACTGCAGGATAATAATGACAATACGATTATAATAATTATACTTAATGTTAGCAAGGATATTCATTGTGATTAGGATAAAGCAGCATAGATAGTTAAAATATTCAGAGACAAGAGACAATTTAATCAAGTCCTCTACGTCATTTGCATAAAACAGACTAGAGAATGAAGGTATGTATTACGATGAGTAATCAAATCAAGAATGTACTTAGTCTCGCAAATATAAAACCTTATTCGAAGTGGTCTCCATTGGCAAAACAGTCCTTTAAACGTTGAGGCCAGTTATCAATAGAAGCACGCACACTTTCCATGGGAAAATTCTTCACTGCCAATCGTATGGATTGTTTCAGGGACTCCAAATTATCATGGCGTTTAGGGCAAGCTGAACTCTCTAAAACTGACCATAAATCATAATCCCAGACGATGGCCAGTCTTCAGCTCAGATACATTCCGAAACGTTCACTTCCAATCAAGACTGCGTGGACCGAGCTTTATGACCCGGCGCCGAGCCCTGTTGGAAGGACCATACTTGGTTATTCTATGAACTCCCTTTGCGTACCGCTTCAGTAGTTGTTTCGATTCTACCACCCTATTTGTTTTTTAAATTATCAGTAAAAAAATGAGCAGTGTGTCTCTTATAGCCTGCAAGTCCTTTTAAAATACGAGTCATCTTCATCTCTCGAGACGAAATCTTTCGCTTTCGGGCAGAATTTCTTCCAATTCTTTCCCTTACTGCTTTGACCACCTTTTTCGTCACAAACAGAGGAAGTCTCATTGTACCTATTAATAGCCCGGTACACAAACATTTGATTAATACCAAGCGTATGGAGCACAGTACATACCAGCTTTGTGTAATGCAATCACAGCGATTCGGTTCTCTTTATCACCCCACTCCATTTTAATATTACAAAATATTGTACAATGTATTCGAGCCAAAATTAGAAAACTCGATGAACAATCATATAAAAATGACAGATTCCTAATTCAAATGTAATATCTTTCTTATTTTTAATTGTAACAGTATTTATGGCCAGACTGTGTTATATTTAGTATACTCACTGGATCACCTATGTTCCTACCATCTTCGATTCAGCTACTTGGTATAAATATTTATATTAGATTTTTTTTTTTTATATTGAAGAGATGATAGAGTCAAATGCCTACTTTAATAATAATATCAGATACTTTAAACGAAACCCGCCTATAATTACCGTCATCTCCTTCTTCATCCAAATGCGCACGAGTGCCAATTCCATTTGAAACCATAGCTTGTACGGGGTATAATACTCTTATTTTTCAATAATTTGGATAATTTTGTCTTAAGCGAGCAACTTACGTCTGATCTCCCAACCTCGAATACAAATCATCACTCGATATTTTTTTGAAGGTTAGGAATGCTTGTTCTTGAGGCCCCTTGCACATAAAATATCACATAAAATGCAACATTTTCAACTATTGAGATTGTTACCGTAGTATGTATATTTTAAATCTCGTGAATCTGTTTTTAAAGCCTTAAACGAACTTTTAAACAAGTGACTAATTTTAAGAGTCACGTTTGGTACAAATATGGACACAATTATAATTTTTAAGTAAGTACAGTTTTCTTTGGGGAATAACAACAAAGTTAAGTAGTGTACTACTTAACTTTGTTGTTATTCCCCAAAGAAATGTATGAATCAAGAGCCATTTTCTGTAATATGCAGATCTTTTTTATTTTTTTTTTTTTTTTCTATTCATTAACAATCTTTTACAACTGTGTCTGAATGTACATAGTTATATCAAATTAAAAAATTACATAAAATCGAGCAACAAACTAAGGAATTCAACAAAATAGGTAATTAAACCAGACAAAAGTCAACCATTTCAATGTCATAACATAACATAACAAAATATAAAGGTTGTCAAAACAAAATGTCATCCCAATCAAATTCACCGCAATGTCAAAATACATAATATAAGTCCATAATATGTCAAATTAGTAATTTAAATGTCATTTAAGTATTTCTCATTGCCATAAATTCGTCGATTGAATAAAAACAGTTACAGAGCAGATATGTTTTAAGTTTTGTTTTAAAAAAGTATGTCCTATGAATATTATTCTTTAGTTTAGTTGGTAGGCAATTGAACAGTTTAACTACCTGGTATGATGCACCATGTTTAACAACATCTAATGTGGGAAGGAAGGCAGGTTTTATTACATTTCTTCGTCTGCTAATTCTTAATAATCTCTCATCTGCCGTTTCAAATTTATGAATATTTTTGGACATATTGCTCAAAACAATAAGTATGTAAAGGCTCGGAACAGTAAGTATTTCTAATTTTCTAAAATATTCCCTACATGACTCCCATTGTGGAATGCGAACAATAATCCTAATTGCCCTTTTCTGTAAAATGAAGGCTCTATTACAATTATATTTATAACTGTTCCCCCAAAACTGTATGCCATTGCGCAGTCTAGATTCAACTAGTGCAAAATAAACGGTCCTCAAATGACTGATGTTAACTTCATCTCGCAAGGTTCGCAAAGCGTAACAAGCTGATGATATGGATCCGTCGATAGCATCCAGCTCCGTTGTCCAGTTGAGATAGGCATCAATATGGACACCTAGCAGCTTTGCTGAGCTTACAAGATTTATTTTGTCTCCATTAAACTTTACATCTAAAGTATCAGTGCCTCGTGCGGTAGTTTGGAATAGTATGATATTGGTTTTTTTAGCATTTACAATTAGTTTATTTGCAGTGAACCATTCCTGAAACATATCTAGTGTCTTGTTTACTTTAGTATTCAACAGGTGAATATCACTAGCACTGACTACCGCGTTAGTATCATCAGCAAATACAACTAGATCATCTTCAGGAGTTTTATGTGTAGCATAGTCAATTAGGTCATTAGTGAATATAATGAACATTATCGGGCCCAAAATGGACCCCTGTGGAACTCCAGTATTAACGCGGCATATTTGCGAATGATAAGCCTTTAGGCAATTATTTTCATCTATAGCTTTTATTTCTACATACATATTTCGATTTTTAAAATAGGAACTGAAAAAATCAAGAACCTTTCCTCTAACTCCATAATGTTCCAGTTTCATTAAAAGTAGATTATGATTTACAGTGTCGAACGCAGAACTCAAGTCTAACAAAATACCGGCTACCTTCATTTTATCATTTAATTTGTTTAGAATATCATCGATTAAAGTATATGTGGCATCTGCAGTACCTACACCCTTTTGGTAACCAAATTGTCTTCGATTTATAATTTTATTCTCCATAAGATGCCGGACATATCTAGTTTTTATTAATTTTTCAAAAATTTTTGATAAAGTTGGCAGTACCGAGATGGGTCTATAATTACCGGGGTCCAAAAATGAACCCTTTTTATGTAATGGAACCACTTTGGCTAGCTTTAACTACTCCGGAAAGATAGACTCCTCAAAACATTTATTGAAAAAGGACGATAAAGGACTGGCTAGTAAATTTATATGCTCCTTTACCACAGATATTTGCAGTTCATCGTACCCGCTGGAACTCTTTTTATCCATTGCAACAACCGTTCTCCTAACTTCATCCGGTGTAATTGTTGATAAGGACATATCATTTATAACCCTATCCCTAGAATCTTGTAAGTAAGATATCGCCTGATATGCCTGAAATGAAGTATCCGAATTTTTAAGATTAAATTGTGCTGCAAACACATTTGCAACATCTTTGGGGCTGTCAATAATTTTGTTGCAATGATTTAAGATGATTTTCTTTGTTATATTATTCCTACTTACGTTTCTATGTCTATTCACTACTTTCCAGATTTCTTTGCTAACAGATTTCGCGTTTTCCAGCTGCCTGGTCACAGCATTCTGTTTAGCCGCCCTGACTACCCTTCTGAACAATCTTATATAGTTATTTCTGTAATTTAAGATGCTCGTGTTTAAACAGTTGCCATTTTTTGCACACAGAAAACCTTTCATTTTGCTGGACACCCTAACACCTTCCGTTATCCATTTTATGCTGTTATTTTGATTGAAACCTTTTTAGATT
Organism: Eilema caniola; assembly: GCA_949126895.1. Lineage (NCBI taxonomy): Eukaryota > Metazoa > Arthropoda > Insecta > Lepidoptera > Erebidae > Eilema > Eilema caniola. The sequence goes on along the minus strand of OX421472.1, from coordinate 7,953,353 downwards.
TTTTTCTAAAGCTATGCCTAAATGTGCCATAAAACTTATTTAAAAATGTATTTATACCCATTGAACTCCACTCGTTGGTGAGTAATTGTTCCCTAAAAGTATTGTGGTTGCTCTTATTAAATAATCTACGACTCGACGACGATCATAAACTCATTGCGTTAGTAAGGTGACGAGCGGCCATTTAAATAATTACGTCTTTCTTATCATCATTTTATTCGCACGGAGCTAGTGCCTTTACTGTCAATATTTACGCCCTATTAATTTTCCATATAAAAACTCGTATTAGTAGGTCTAAAAAGAAAATAATGAGTAAAAAATTCCATAAAAATGTACTAAATTCAACTGTAAAATGAAAATTTACTATCCACCTTTCAAAATATTTCATCATGAAAAAGAAAACGTTACTTTCTAGTTTCTCTCATTTTCAACTTAATTAACAATTTCAACAAAATTGTAAGGTTATCATTAAATATTAATAAAGGATAGACATGCCACTAGCACACCTCGGAAGCTCTCGGAAAAATGTATGAAACAACCACTAGTCTTCCAAGCAATTTAAATTATCTTCTATAATATTTTCTTACAAAGCCAACCGTACCCTTAAAATTTACATCCACGACAAATTACCAACTAGTAATGGCAATCAAACCTGAGGACGCTGTGCTCGCTAACAATCGTCATAATTCAGTGGGTACCAAACAAAAGGTAAAGGCAGAAGGTAGGACATTCAACAACCGCCTAATTGCTTCATTACAAATTCGTAGCTTCATTCCGTTGGGACCACGCGTGGGCTTCAATTATATCCCACTAATTGCTTGCTGTATTGACGTTCGGCTTCCATGATTGGCGAAATTTTTACCTCTGATTTAAGATCGATATTTTGTGCAAATGGATAGATATTATATTAAGATATGATCTCTCTGGATGATGATAAGGCAGCGTTATAGTTAATCAAAGATTATTTTTTAAATCAACTTTTTCACCATAAATCTACCACAGAAATTTACTCCCTAATAAACACTGGCAATATAAACAACAAATTTTAGTGTCATTTGACAAAACCAAAATTAAATAGACGCTTTTATATTCTAAGGAGAGAGGTTCTTATCACTGGCTTCTTATCTCAAAGCTCGTTAAGGTAAGTATTTTATGAGCCCTTTAAACAAGGACATAGGACGGTTTTTTTTACTCACCAGGCTCGTAAAATTGTAAGTTACGACTGTTATCACGCAGAAAAGGGAAAATATTTTTATACAAACAAAATTAATGCAAACGCCTGATATTTTATTGTTGGCAATAAATTTTTTGCCTGTTATTTGCTAATGACTTTAATGAGGCGTTAAGAGGGTATTTAATTGTTAATTACTAATAATATTTTAAACCTGCGTGTGTCCTATTTGCTAAATAAACAGTATACATTTCCTGAAATAGCGCAAACGTTGATTTATTAGCTTAATTATAATTATCTTCATAATATTTTATACATTCCATTTTAATAATATTCATCAAGTTTGTGAGTTAAAAACAACTGTTTGTGAAATACCGATAATAATTGAACTCATTTTTATTTTAGAACATGCAATAACTACTTAATACAAGATTAAAGTATTTTTATTAACCATTATTATTTAGGTACTTTTATAGAACTTAGTTTGACAGATTGAAATTAAAAAAAATTCATGAAACTTAACAACTATTTTTCAGTAGGTGGGTACCCAGGCGGGTGATAAATATGAAAGAACATCAAAGACCCAAGATGTATTAGATTATCTAGGTTATCTTTGAATTTAATTTCAATTTGAAGTGCCTCGTTGCTTTGTAAAGAGGTTTTATACTTTTTGAAGTTTAATCTATAAAAGCATATGATAAGACTATAAGATTGATGTCATTTGAAAAATAATTCTAGTTCATTTTTGTTGTGCCATTACTATTAGGGTAAAAAATACTCTTTCTATAGGTCATGTTTTTAGTACCTTCAATAAACGATGAAGTTTTATTTATGACTAGCGATCCGCCCCGGTTTCACACGGGTGGCAAAAACATTTCTGTGGATTTCGTACAACACCCTAAACTTTTTGAAAATCCAATATGTTACTCACGAAGAATCTAGCTTTACAATGGTGAAAGAATTTTTAAAATCGGCCCAGCCGTTTCTGGGCCTATTCACTAAAAACAAACTTACAAATTTTTCCTCTTCATAATATCGCACCATCGGTAGGACAAGGGCACAATTGCAGTTTTTGCAATTTTACAGGAGAGCCATTTTAAGATTTTTTTTGCACTCAATTTGGTCTAGCTCTGTTAATATTGCTATAAAGTTGTCTTACTTTGCATGACATAAACTATATATTATATTCTTTTAAAGCGCGTTGCTTACAAGAATAAAAAACGATTAGTTTTTATTTTATTAATTTTCTTTTTAATGAAGGGATACATATGTGCCCTTGTTCCACCAACATGTAAATTATTTTGTAGTTATGTCCATATTTGAGCATTAATTTTGGATGATTTTGGAATAAAAATAGCTAGTTTTTTTGCATAAATGTTGTATGTATTTACAAATTAAAAAGTGTATAATAACTTGTCACGAAAAAAGTAATCAAAACTTAAAAATAACATTACTTTTATCATTATTTTATAATCAGTCTTCACTCTTTTGTAACTACTGTCCTAAACAAATATTACCTAGCAAAATTCTTTTGATTCGTACTTTAAAATAGTAATGTTTATAATTATAATAGTCCTACTAATATTATAAACGCGAAAGTTTGTGAGTATGGATGTATGTATGGATGTTTGTTACTCTTTCACGTAAAAACTGCTGAATGGATTTTCATGAAACTTTACAATAATATAGCTTATACATCAGAATAACACATAGGCTACAATTTATGACGATAACCGAATATTATGGCGATAACCGATATCCAAGCCGGCGGAGCCGCGGGCAACAGCTAGTATTAAAATATAAGTAACATAAACGTAACAATAAAAATCCTTTATTTTTTAATCAGTACACTGTTTTGTAATCAAATTTTCAAACAATCCTTTGTAAAGGAGGTTTTAGTTAAATTATTATATTCCCTAGCAAAATTCTTTGGCACTTAAAAATATTAATCAACATCTAAAAGTATTTAAACATAACAATATTTTTCTTCTTTAATCAGTCGTAAAAATACAAACAATACTTGTTTTAAAAGAGGTTGTTGAAATATTGTTCATAAAACTTTGGAACTATATTTGAATTTATTAATTGACGAATGTCTTCTTTTTTTCGGTCAGGGATTGGTAACTTTTCGTTGTACAGCTGGTTTAATGTTATATCTTCAGGTCCTTTTTTATTACCAATACGGCCTGTTCGAAATTTTGCTTCTGTCCAATTGTCAAATAAGATTGCAATTGGAATGACAAAGACATATTTACTTTTAAGACCAAAGAATTAAAAAAATACTGGACGGACAAGGGCACAACTGTTTGAAAGACTTTGTCCTTCCAATTTTGAAATTACAAACTAGGCATAAGTGTGATAGATGTGGCTTTGTCGCTCCAGAAATCAAAAACATTAAGGGGCATATTTACCTTTAAGGCGTTAGCACTCCAAATGACGACTAACCGTCTCACCGCCGACGACGCAACTGACCAATGAGACTATGTCGCGTCAGCAGAATAAAAAAAGGCGCCAATAAGACAAAGCCACTGTTTCACCCTGGCGGTTTTTTTAAGGAATTAAATGGGTGTCTTTGTCCCACCAGTTGAAAAGGCGTATTTAAAGCATTTCTGCATACTTAACTCATTTTTGCATTTTTTGACAATTGTGCCCTTGTTCTACCGATGGTGCGATATATAAGTAAGTAAAGGCTAGTCGACCCGTTTAGGCCTTTACCGTAGCATATTTCAATAACACCCTTTAAGCTATAATATGCCCGTATTTTTTTCATTTTTAAATAATGTACATATTATGAATCTACCGGATTTGTTGATATTTATGATTAGTGCCTGCTCCCTTGAGTAGGAGCGTAATGGTATGCCTGTCGTATCTACCTCTATAAACGGACTATTATTTTAATTCGAACCAATAGTTCCTGAATTTAGCGCTTTCAGACTTACTTTTCAGGTTTATAATATTAGTATAGAAGTATAGATTTAGGAACTATTTGTGTCTATAAATTTCGACCGCAACATGATAATATAATCTACTACAGCAGGTATATGTGGTTACGATGACCGAACAGATAAAGCTTTACCTACTAATCATGCCAGTAGCCAGTTGTGCGAATGACTTATCAGGTTACATACATTATTGTAAACTCATGTACACCAGAACCAACAATCGTGACCCAAAAACAACAAAATAATGACACTACGAAAGTCCCAGGAAAAGCTAAACTGTCTTAGAACCCACTTAGAAATTAATTAGATGAGGCTCGAAGGACAATGAAGTCTATTTGACTAATGTAGGTAGGTAACTTAAAAAAGATACAAGTAAAAATATTGTAGCTGATCAAATTTTAATAACCCTAGTTGCCCTATCTCCACATCATAATAGAACCGTCTAAAGTTAGGCCGTCACAAATTTTACAATCTTGCAAAACACAAATCTGTTCAGGGCGTAATCAGATAAAAAACTGTTGGCGAGCTTAATAAACGAGGCGGGTGCTATTCCCTTAACATAATGGAATCTTTTTAGACACTTTAAGACAGCACTTTAGCTTAATGAAGAGCCATAATTCATTTTGACGCTCCTAGTAACTAGAGGCATGGCGTGCCGTCGCAGTCACTAAAGTATACGTTAGTAATTAGATCTACAGCAAATTATCTATGTTTTCTTTATTAGTTTCATATATAGAGGAGCTTATCTTAGCAAACATAGCTCTGAAAATATAACAATACTTAGAAGAAAGAAACTGAAGCGTCATTTAGACGGGGCGACTTTCTCTCCTCGAAGATACGTATCTCGAAACGAGAGAAAAAAATTGGTTCGTCTGATCATTTGCAGAAACAATTGCCGCTCGCTCGTTCACGAATATTGAGAGCGTCCGTCTATAAATAATTTTAATGCAATAACATAAGTTGATAATTTCTCTTGCATATCTCGTATGATATAATCTTATTCGAGAATTAAGCGTTTGCCTTTGTGTAAACATTTTGATAAGATAATTATAGGGCGATTATTGCTAGCAATTATCACCCTACGCCCTGAAATCACAGCGTAAAAATGTTGAACTCTGGCTCAGCAATCATTTTCAATATAAATTCATGGTCACAGGAATTTCACAAACATACTTAGTAACTTAAAATGAACAGTTACTTCTGTAGCGGAAAGATCATATTCTTTCACTTTGTTATTTCTTCTTTTTTAGTGTGGTTAAAGTACATTTAATTGAAAATGATGATGAAGTAAAACCTCATGACAGGTCCTCATATCTCATTAATAACATCATATCTTATAGAGAGTTCATTAATGTGAAGAGGTTAATATATTTAACAAGTGTACTTTTTCGAAAAACATTTTTTTGATTTCGCGTCATTTTATAGAATCTATATTCCTATAAGTATCAAATTTAGGCAAAGCTAAATGTAAAAGAGTAAATATAATTTCGGGTCAAAAGATTATTATCAATTAAGTTGAATTAGACGACCCTTGATGTCTGATGTGAAATCCAGATTCTCAAGAAACGTAAAGGTCAACTCATTTCAATAAAATATTTTCGCTTCGACTGTATGTCCTTATGGTTTCAGATAGTACCGGGTTCGAACCTGGACTTTTGACACTTCTTGTGATTATTTTTTCTTTTTGTAATTTATTACTTTTTGTGATTATTTTTTCTTTTTGTAATTCATTAACTTCCCCTGACAGAAAATTAGTGATAGGTTCTATGTTTGGCGCTATATTATAGGTATGTTATGGTATGTCATGTTCTTTATATCTTTTTCTCTGTATATAACGAAGAAAGAAAGAAAGAAAAAGTTTTCACTTCTGACGGCACTCCCGGAGAATCCTTCTTTTTTAGTGACCTACTTCGTGAAAAAATTGCGTTAGAAGAGGGTATAAGAGATAATTAATACTTATTGATTAAAATCAAGCTTAACTCATAATAAAATAATGTTGCGTCAATATCAAAATAAGAAATTAAAATAATAACAGATAAACAACAAAAATAACATATGGAAACACCTCGGTATTTATTTTTAACTAACCCATGGCTCCGCACATGGTAACTTCTTTCTTAAAAGGTAGCCTATGTGTAAAGCTGATTTTCCACCAGAGTGACGAGACGAGGCGAAGCGAGGAGAGAATTGAAATTTGTATGGCAAATTTTCAATCCTCTCCCAGCGTATCTTTGGTGGAAACAGTGTGGATTGACAAGAATATGCGAGGCGTGAATTGAAATATTTGTTTGTGCAAAAATGAACCGTATTGGTTCCAATATAGAGTATAAATCACCTTCAAGGTGATTTTCCACCAGAGTGGCTAGGCGAGGCGAGGCGAGGAGAGAATTGAAATTTGTATAACAAATTTTCAATCCTCTCCCAGTGTATCTTTGGTGGAAAGTGTGGATTGACGAGAATATTGACGCCTAATTTTTGTTCGGAGTTTTCGGGATTGACGGTAGAACAAAGTTATATCGAGCATTGTGTGTGAGCTGTCTAAAATACATTTATATATGAAGCATACGGGCGGCGGGGCGCGGCGATCACGCGCGATCTCGCGATGGCAATTTTTAGTGGAAAAGGGTCAGTGCGATTTCAATTCTCTTCTCGACTCGTCTCGTCTCGCCCCTCTGGTGGAAAATTACCTTTATTCCGTTATATTCCTGTATCAAATTTCAGTTCTTCACAAACTTTCATTTTTATAATATTAGTAAAAAGTAGAATTAGGTAGAAGGAATTTAATATGTATCAAAAATGGTTAACTCCAAAAATATATTAACTGAATTAATTTTGCACAAAACATATCACTGTAATTGGCAGTGCAAATGAAACTGGCGTATGGCAGGGTTTAATTTTTAAATACAGTTGCTATTTTCAGTGCGGTGCAAGGAGACGGGAATAGCTGAATGTGCTGTCACAAGTCTATATAAGTACGGAAAAATTGGTTGGTTTTATTGCATTATTATATATTAGGATCAAATTAATACAATTTTGAAAATAAGGCCGGTTAGAAGTATTTGAAATCAGCTCGCATGAAAGGATTAATGGTAGTTGAGGAAACTCGTGAAGTAAGGATAGAGTCAAATGGTGGGCTGTTGTCTATACCTGCCCCGGAGGGAAATAGGCGTGAGCATATGTTTCTATGTATAGTATTTAATTGCATAAACATTAAAATCAAGAATGCTCCACCAACAGTGTCCCATTTTGCTTTTGTTATACTTACCCTCGAAGAGTTCGAAGCTACTTTATTTCATGTGACACTTCATTTAGGAAAAGACGAGTTTTTCAGCCTTTAAAAGGTATGTTTAAACTTTTAATATTATTTTTTTACAATAAATTATTTGATTGTGACTTGTTAATATTTTATTGAACACATCTTCTGTCATGTAAAGACTCAAATCATCAAACATCTAACATAATATTCAAAATAATTAATTGATCTGAGAAAACATAAAAACTAAACCATAAAAACAAAGCACTGAATTTTAAATAATAATTAACTGAAACAGAGACGTCGGAGATTACGATTTGCTCATACTGCCATTACCATTGCGCGTTAAAATTCATTTTGTCGGGCACAACACGCATTTTAAATTTTTAATCGTCCTTTCAACGAACTTAATTTCAATTTAAATTCATATTAGCTCTTCGAATTGAACGCAGTTGCGAATGAAACCTAAAATATATTATTGGGTGAACAAATTTATCGAGTTTCGTTGATTGCTTTAGCGTGGTTATTTCTTGAGTTGAATTATGGAAAATGCTACGAAGAATAATGATATAGCTATGAAGTGATAAAAATTAAGGAAAAATTAATCAATTTTTTTCGGTTTCATTTCGCGCACACGTCATATTGAAATTGAAATTATGTACCTGTAAATAGAATGATATCGTAAGTGTGAGTAAACACGTAGCTTTCATTTTCATCGTTTATTTTGGTGTATGCGGCCCCACGAAGACCTTTGGAGCCAAAGCAACCTCACTAACAAGCCAGTATATATCTCCTCCTAATTAACGTATGAGGCTCAGGCTTAACTATCGGGTTTGGAAGGACAGACGGCAGTCGTTCTCATAAAAGCCGCATGGCCAAATCTAAAGAAGAAGAAGAAGAAGAAGTAAAGGATCTTGGACTCCAAAGTGAAAGTCTCGGATGAAAAGGAAAACTACATACATGATGATTATGAGTAAAGGCATCCACATAACGAAGATTAAAAAGAGGGTAGGTATACGAATTAAAGAATGAATAAGCTGGACGCCCCTAAACAGGGTACCGGTCACTTAAATATTATACCTATACTGTGACTTAAATTCTGAATAAGTTGGCAACTAGACGCTATGATTGCATTAAAGCACTTACGAACTTTACCCATTTCGTTTGTTGACACTACTGCTGTAGGTCTCGCTAAAATTTAATTTTCTAAATGCTGTTTTATTATAACTCCAATATAATTTCGTTGTCATTTTAAGTTAATTTTAACTTTGAAAGTGAATTGTTGGACGTACCTACGTTATTTTAACAATTTTCCTAAGTTCCACTATTAAACTGGTAATGATTAGGATTAACCTTAAAACGGAGTGAATAAACATAAAATAGATAAATTTTACACGTGAAAATAATTAATTATGGATTATTTTACTTTAATGATAATACTACAGAATCAATTTATTTTTCTTGCATGAAATGATAAAAATAAGGCGAACTAACAGTCTTAATGACCATTCACTTTTCATATTCATCTTTTGAGTTCTACTTATTTCAAAATTCGTTATTGTGTGAACAATTTCGTATACGTAATACGTAATATTATTTAGGTGTATTATTGTTTCACTTTGCAACTTTACGACACGTCGTGTGCGTCGGAAAGTGTCGTGTAATTTGGATGACAGTGGCACAAAATATAATTTGTCTAGATTTTGAATATGAGAATATATTTCTTGAATATTATTTTGTAATCGAAATAAAAACCAAATGCTGTAATAACATGTTACTTCAAAAATGTGAGAGTTCAAAAATGTCAGAGTTGAAACCAACTTTCTCTGCAATCGTACGAAGTTTTCCGACTTCATGTGGTGTTATAAAGTTTTCATTGAGTCTTGGAAGTGTTACGAGGAGGTAGCCGCTATCTCGCAAGTAACATAAAATAACAAAATAGTATAATAAAACTTTTGTTACAGACGTACCTAAATATTCATAATTAGAAAGTTTCTGGATTGCATTATATACTTTCTTTGAAAACAAAGAAATAAACATGCTTCCTATAGCAATTCAAGTTAGATATGTTTCAAAATATAGGATTCGTTCATCATGTGTAATCTGTGGACGTTTTTCCGACAGATATGTATTAAGATTAAAGTAGATGCGGGCTGTGTTTAATATCAACTTACTGTGAAGCTTCATCCATTACTACGCAACATTTCACATGAAAAAGTCCAAGCAAGTTTTTAGCACCTTGTTGCGGAGCGCCTACCAAAAATGTTGAAGTAACGCGCGTTCAAGTAACGGATTGCTACTTTCGTCCTGCATAAGCTTTTGATTTATATCGAATCATTCATTCACCCACTTTTAGCTTTGTCATTCTGCATCTTATTAAGGTCATTACAAGTCCTATATACTAACATTGAAGTTTTTCATTTTTAAAATATATTGCCTGATTTCCTGTTCATGGCCACATCGAGCTGGATAATTGAATTAGAAGAAGATTACAACTAAAATCGGCGAAAATTAAGGATTTGCTGCGGAAAATAAGGATATGCACCGTGAGGTTTAGGGGTCATGTGAAGGTTGTGCACCCGGAGTATTAAAGCGGATTAATTAATTTATGCTAATAACTTTATTTTTACCCAGCACTCAGGTAATATGTAACCAAAAGTGTTAGTATTATTATATAAAGGTCAGTACCACATATATTTTATTACCTACTCGTGTCTCTTTCAGTTGTATGTCTTACCTATCTAAAGTTAACTCAATACTTTGCATGTAATTAACAGGTATTTTGAGGTTTGCGAGATTATTAATATCATTTAGTTAATTATTTAATATTTGTGAATTAAATTATCTAAATTGACTCGATAAACCAACCAATTTCTTTGGATTTGTAAGCGTTAAGACCAAATTAGTTGTTCTGGTACCTACCTGTTTATTAACAAATAAAAGACCTTTGTTTAAATTACACCTTTATTTACAGTTATTTCTTTCTTAAAACTAATTCTTAAACTAATTATTAAAACTTGTAGTACATTTTGTCAGGAATTAGAACATTAAACATTAGTTACTGCAAACAGTTATAAACTTTGTATTGTATAACGTTACAGGTTGATTTTACATCTGTTTCCCATAATGTCTGACGAAAGGGAATTAATTAAAAAACGAGGCAGTTACAAGGGACAAGTAACGGCATTTTCCAAGTTTGTGAATGGATTAGATGGTTCTTCATTACGCTCCACTGTTGTCTCCGAATTGAAAATACGTATCGGTAAGATTAAGTCTGTTTTTGAGTCATATGACGAAGTGCAATTAAAAATTGAATGTCTCAGCGAAGATTTAAAAGGCATTGATGAGAGATATGAGTTCGAGTCATTTTATTATAGCACATTGGCTAAAGCTCAAGACATCCTGGATGACTATTCTGCTGCTAACGATAAGAAAAGCTTATGTAGCTCTTCTAGTAATCACAAGCTCGTCAAATTACCTACTATTAAATTGCCGGTATTTAGTGGATCTTATGAAAATTGGCTGGAATTTCATGATACTTTTAATAGCCTTATTCATTCTAACAGCGAGATAGAGGACATCAATAAATTTCACTATTTAAGGTCGTCGTTGCAGGGCTCAGCTGCTGTTGTTATACAATCTATACAATTTTGTGCTAAGAACTATGAGGCTGCTTGGAAACTATTGTGTGACAGATATGATAGCAAACGGTTACTCATACATAACCATGTTTCTTCATTATTTACGTTAGAACAATTAACAAAAGAATCTTCAGTTAGTTTGAAACGTCTTATTGACAATATTAATAAAAATTTACTCGCATTAGAGTCATTAGGGGAGCCTGTTAAACACTGGGACACTCTTTTGATTTACATTGTCACTAAAAAGCTAGATGCACGCACTTTCCGTGAATGGGAGGAACACAAAGATAGATTAAATAAAAATGATCCTATAACCTTCGAATGTTTTACTTCCTTTCTTCGAAATCGTGCTGACTTAATAGAAACAATAGAACTGTCCCGTAGTTCAAATCACAGTGATATAACGAATAAACAAAATTCTAAACATAAAACAATGGTTTCTGTACAAGATTCTAGTAGTTCACGTTCCAATCAAGCCGAAAAACAATGTCCTATGTGTAAAAGTCACGATCACAGTCTTAGTTCATGCTCACAGTTTTTATCTTTAAACAATGATTCACGATTTAAGTTAATGCCATCCTTTAAAGTATGCTTCAATTGTTTTAATAGCGGACACTTCGCTAATCGTTGCAAACGCCAAGGATGCAAGGTATGTAAGCGTAAACATAACACTATTATTCACGTAGCTGATATGAGGTCTAATGTAAAACCGGTTGAAAGTGTCGCGACGACGACGCCAACAAATGATAATTGCACTGATAATTACACCGCTGCAACGTCCTCATCACAGGCGAATCTCACGTTGTCTGCGAACGTAGATCGAATGCGCCGCGTTCCCACCTCAAATACTCCGGCCATCGATAGTTCCCGACGCGAAGTTTTGTTATCAACGGCGTTGATCAAAATATACGATATGTATAACTGCGAACATATCGCCCGCGCTGTGTTAGACAGTGGCAGTACGTCGTGCTTAATAACAGATAAGATGTTTAAAAAATTAAATTTGCCTACGGTAAATGTTAACGAATCTGTTTTAGGTATTAATAATGGTTCAACCCACATACAGCATATGTGTAATTTACGCATTAAATCGTTGACTGAGCAGTACAAAACCAACATTAAATGTTTTATTTTGCCCACTATTACTGATTTTGTACCGAGTAGGCACATAGACCTGACAAATATTATTATTCCGTCGGATATAATTTTAGCGGATCCTAATTTTCACACGCCTAGCGAAGTGGATTTACTCATAGGTGCTGACTTATTTTGGGACATATTAGAAACCCAGAAAATTAGCTTAGGCATTGGTCAGCCATTATTATTTGAAACTAAACTAGGGTGGTTAGTTTCCGGCCCTGTTAACAGTTATAGGTCAGAGCCGTCTCATCGTATTAAATGCAATTTAATACAAAATCAAAATAATTGTGAATCTTCTAATTATGATGACCTTCAAACCCAACTCACGTGGTTTTGGCAGCTTGAGGAAGTAAGCCCTAAGACATCATCTCATTATTCATTAGAAGAGAAATTATGTGACGAACATTTTGTAAAAAATACCGTTCGCTTAGAAAACGGACGATTCTGTGTTCGCATACCTTTTAAAGAAAATCCCAAAATTTTAGGCAATTCTTATCAACGTGCAAAGCATTGTTTACTTTCTCTAGAACGCAGAAATAAATCTAAACCCCTATTAGATAAATTATATAAAGATTTTATGGTGGAATATATTTCATTAGGTCATATGTCCGAATGTGCTGTTTTAGACACAGTCAATTATAATTTTATTCCACATCATGGCATTTTACGCGAAAGTAGTACGACCACTAAGCTTAGGGCGGTTTTTAATGCCAGCAGTCCCACCACCACAGGAGTTTCTCTTAACGATCTCCAGATGGTAGGACCTCAAGTTCAAAACGATTTATTGTCCATTTTGCTCCGTTTCAGACAACACAAATATGTGTTGGCTGCAGACGTGGAGAAAATGTACCGTCAGATCATTGTACACCCTGAAGACCGTCACTTACAAACTATATTATGGCGTTTTAATACAACCGATCAAATAAAATCGTATCAATTGAACACGGTCACTTACGGCACCGCAAGTGCCCCTTTCCTTGCCACTAGGTGTTTAAAGCAAATAGGGCTTGATTGTAAGGATCCTGAAATTGCTGAAATAATAATTAATGACTTCTATGTCGACGACTTATTAACAGGAGGATTCCTACAGGAAACCATGTTGGATATTCGCGAAAAAGTCACCAACGCTCTTGCTGCTGCTGGTATGCCATTGCGCAAGTGGAAATCCAACGACCCACTTCTGGCAGGCAACAGCACACAAGCCTCAGTTGATCTTAATATCGGAACCGCTGAACCGAGTAAAACGTTAGGTCTCGGCTGGGTAACAGCATCTGATCAGTTATGTTTTCCGATAGTCAATGAAATTAAGGTCACCAATTCAAAGCGTGGCATACTTTCAGTGATCGCTCAAGTATTTGATCCCCTTGGTCTTTTAGCGCCGTGTGTTATACGCATGAAAATTATTTTACAGCAGCTTTGGTTGGAGAAAATATCATGGGATGATCAGTTGTCGCCTGAAGTTTGTAAGCTGTGGTCAGATATTGTTAGTAGTCTACCAGTACTAAATAAGATTCGAATACCACGTCATGTTATTTGTAATAATAGCAAATCAATTGAAATGCACATTTTTTGTGACGCTTCAGAGCGAGCTTTTGGCAGCTGTGCTTATATACGTAGCGTTGGCGACGATAATAGTTGTTTAGTTAGATTATTATTCGCAAAAAGCCGTGTAGCTCCAATAAAGCCTACAACCATTCCGAGGCTAGAGCTCTGTGGAGCCTTAGTAGGAGTACGACTTTTTGAAAAGGCAGTTAGTTCTCTCCGACTGCAAATTAGTAATGTTGTCTTCTGGACCGATTCAAGCATAGTACTTGGTTGGCTAAGGATGTTACCTAGCAAGTTACAACCGTTTGTACGCAATCGAGTCGCAGAGATATTAGAGAAATCTAATAATTATACGTGGAGGCACGTACCCACTGAAGTTAACCCGGCTGACTATATTACACGCGGAGTGGATTTTAATTCAATTCAGTCGTTAGATATTTGGTGGTCAGGACCTGATTTCTTAAAGTTGGACGAGTCTCACTGGCCTGTCAATTTACTGAAGAAGGAAATTTTACCAGAAATAAGACAAGTTACGTTGCACGTAGATTTAAAACTTTCTGAACATTCTATTATTGAATTTAATAGGTTTTCAAATTTATCGCGATTAAAGCGCACAGTAGCTTACGTGTTGAGATTCATAAATTTGTGTAAAAGGGTGTCAGTTACTGAAAGGTATTTGACATCGAGTGAGCTCGATTTTGCATTAAATTTAATTATCAAAATTTCACAACAGGAGTCTTTCACTGAATACCGATTATTATTAAATCAGCAACCTTTGCCTAAAAAGAGTCCACTTCTTAAATTTAATATCTTCGTAGACAAATATAATGTAATGCGTGTTGGCGGTCGCTTAGGAAATTCAGATTTTAATTATGATAAAAAATACCCTATTTTAATACAGTCCACACATCGTTTTACCCAATTGTTGTTTAAATTTGAACATTTAAAGCTAATGCACGCAGGACCACAATTGTTGTTAGCCACTATCCGTGAAAGATACTGGCCTATAGGAGGTCGCAATCTAGCAAAAAGCTGTTACCGTAAATGTATACGTTGTAGTCGCATGAAGGGGCACGTTATTGCACCACAAATGGGTAACTTACCCCATGACCGTCTTACACCAGGTTATCCTTTTATTAATGTTGGCGTAGACTACGCAGGGCCAATAGCAGCTGTTAGTCGACAGGGGCGAGGATCTCGCATCATTAAAGTCTACATAGCCCTTTTCGTATGCTTCACTACCAAAGCAATTCACTTGGAACTGGTAGGTGATTTGACGAGTCAATGTTATATTGCTGCGTTACAGCGTTTTATCTCGCGGCGTGGTAAGCCGCAGAATATTTATTCCGATAATGGGACGGCGTTCGTAGGCGCGTATAACGAATTATCTAAATTCATTAAAAATAATTGCAATTCGTTGGCAGATAGTGCAGCTGATGAGGGCATTCATTTCCATTTTATTCCCGCGTATGCACCTCATTTTGGAGGGTTGTGGGAGGCAGGTGTGAAATCAACCAAATATCATTTAGTTCGAGTGCTGGGAACTTGTCACCTCACTTATGAGGAACTTAATACAACGCTTGTCCAAATTGAAGCGATTTTAAATTCTCGCCCGCTCACTCCAATTTCCTCAGACCCCGAAGACTTGACCCCTATCACACCTGGCCATTTCATCATCGGGAGACCGCTCACCGCACTGCCAGACCGGAGTTATGAAGACTGCTCATATGATAATTTGAAGCGCTTCCAGCGCATTCAGCAGCTTCGAGAGCATTTTTGGAAACGCTGGAGCAAAGAATACGTGTCTGAGTTGCAGCACCGTACTAAGTGGCAGACCAGTAATGAACCCCTCAAGCTAGAATCTCTTGTACTCATTAAGGAGGACAATTTACCACCTCTCAAGTGGCGGTTGGGCCGTATTGTCGCCGTTCATCCAGGTGCTGATGGAATTAGCAGAGTGGCTGATGTTAAAACAAGCAGCGGCATCGTAAGGAGAGCGTTTAGCAAAATCTGTCCTCTCCCTCAGTCTGCATCTTAACCTAGATATCTGGTTGGAAGGGAAGCTTCCAACGCCCGGGGGCATGTTGCGGAGCGCCTACCAAAAATGTTGAAGTAACGCGCGTTCAAGTAACGGATTGCTACTTTCGTCCTGCATAAGCTTTTGATTTATATCGAATCATTCATTCACCCACTTTTAGCTTTGTCATTCTGCATCTTATTAAGGTCATTACAAGTCCTATATACTAACATTGAAGTTTTTCATTTTTAAAATATATTGCCTGATTTCCTGTTCACACCTATTGAAAACCTAATTACGAGTATTTATTAATAGTAGTGGTAAACTAGTCTGCGACCTATTCGTTGACCTCTATGCCGGTCTAGCCAATTTGGAGAAATTTGGTTACAAGCATTGTGGCATGGGAGGCTTTTATATATATATATATATATATATATATATATATATATATATATATATATATATATATATATATATATATATATATATATATATATATATATACAAATATATATATATATATATATATATATATATATATATATATATATATACAAATATATATATATATAAATTTTTAAGACAAATAAAAATTGATTGTTAAATCTATAAAACCAAATAAACGAAATCACATTATTCCTAAAGCATACAAATACTGAAATTAACCAACCGTTTATAGCTTCAAAATTTGTAGTATTTTACCACGTATCGTTGGATATTTTAGTTAGCCAGCGAATACACAGCACATATCGCAAAACCGACCCAAATGCTATCTGGATTCGTGAATAATACGATTGGCGATATTATTTATTCAACTGAAGAACGGACGTGTATCATTACGGTAAAGCACCGCTGCGGTATGAACATTAGCTTAAATAATTGAAACGGGGAATTGAGCGATGGGTGAGCCCGTCTGGCGGAATTTCATTTGAATTCAGTTTTGATGTTTTCTCGCACGAATGCAAAAATTAGTCAAAATCTCTCTTTTATGTCGTATAGGCATGTTTAATTCGTACATTCTTCGTCATCACGCTTGTTACACTGGAAAGAGAGATTCCGAAGCGTAAGGTTCCGGAAGAATTGGGTGAACAGATTATGTGTGTGTGTATGTATAATTTTACACACTGCACTGAAATTACATTGGTATATATTCAAGCTACTGTCGAGTGCTTTATTAATTAGATATTTTAGCCATAATATTCTGAAGCATGGCTAAAGAATATCTATGGTATGATTATTAATTTATTTTAGAAATCGCATCAACTGTTTTTAAATAAATATTATTAAAAAAGACTGCGTTTGTAGTACTAGAAATATGCCGTATTAATAAAAATCTACCAACTGCATTTATACTTCTTTTTTATACAGCAATGAAATGTTTTGTAAATAACATTTAATTTACAGTTATTATTTCATCTGACGTCATCTTATCATCTTGAAAAGTAAAGTAAGAGGCTAGAAATTTAATTGATTGACCTGATATATTTATTTTTCTTTAAATATTGCAATATCTTATGGTTTAACATACACTTGGAAAAAATTAAACTATTTTCAAGGAATCTTATAGCAATGTATTATATATAGTCTTAATTTATTATTTACAGGGACCCGTGACCACGACTGCCAAAATGCAAAGAAATAAATAAATAGAAATAATATTAGTAAAAATATTTTCATTTTATTGTACGACATTTCCGTAAAGTTCCAATAACATCTATTGGATACTATTTTAGTGAGGCTTATCTTAGTTAGCATCAGGCAGATTAACCTTTTTGTGCCCTGAAGCCATTAATTCAACACATTTCAATCAAGATAAATGAATTCTTACGGTGAAACCGAGTTAATCGTAGTGAATAAAATCGTTTATAGTTTATTGCATGTGGAGTTTTCGTGAAATTGGCAAGTTTAAAATCAGCACTATGACTATGACATACTCGATTCCACGTTTATTGAAATAGAAAAATGTCTTACTTAGAACTTATATTATTCACGGAAACACCTAGATCAACGCAGGTACAGATA
Source organism: Eilema caniola (assembly GCA_949126895.1). Taxonomy (NCBI): domain Eukaryota; kingdom Metazoa; phylum Arthropoda; class Insecta; order Lepidoptera; family Erebidae; genus Eilema; species Eilema caniola. The sequence goes on along the minus strand of OX421472.1, from coordinate 7,935,625 downwards.
TTCATGCATAGTTGTAAAATATTTGTACTGAGCCACTAATCTGTAATTTGCTAGGTTTGTTCATTTTAGGGCAGCTCACTATGCAGTATATCGGGGTTAAGTTTATTAAATCTTAATTTCAATTTCTTTATAATACAATATTCTGATATTGAAGGGAAATGCCACCTCTGGCAAACAAAGCTTTTACTTAAGGACTTTATGTGTACTATAATATATGTTCAAGTTCCCCGTTGGGAAGTATGGACCTATACCAATAAACGAATTTACACAAACTGATTGGCACAACAAGCCTATTGCTGAAATTAGATATCATTTGCCAGTCCTAATTAATCTTAAATACAAACATCACCATCAACCTAAATGTCACGCAGAATTAGACAAATTGTCGAAACGTACGTCCAGTTTATTACACCGTTTTACTTATTCATCAGCTATGCAAATGAAAAGCAAATAAGAGAGAAATGGCCATCCCAGTGTAACGTACGCGTTGGTTTTATCTCGAAAACGATCAAACATTACGATCCCATTTTGCACGACGCATTTCCATATGCGCTATAAATAATGCCGTTTTACCTTCCATTCAAATAAAGGGGTTCCGTAGAAACGTTATTTTGCCGAAAATTGCTGGATGCGGTACATTTGATAGTACTACATTGCCTACCAATGGTTTTCGATTACGTTTTACCTCCCATTGGTAATCCTTTGTTTTATGTCTTAAAATGGACATAAAATATGATCCAATTAAATACACTAAATAATTATAATTTATAGGACATGCTAGTTAGTTAAACCCAACTAATATCTATTATAAATTATTAATTCCAATTTGATCTCAGAATCCATGAAAACGAATTCTCCGATAAAATTGGAGCCATCCAGTATCAGACCTTATAGTCATACTTAACGATATTATTGTTATTAAAGTCACTTATCACTGAACAAAGATGCTGTAAGCCCTGCATCAGATGAAGATACGTAAGTTGTCATCATTGGTTTGGGTAGGTGTAATATTTTAGGGCAAATGACAAACCGAAGATATTATATTATGACAACTGGTTGCTCACAATTTTTTGGAAGTTTTTTTTTCACTTTATAAGAAAATGCATGCGCAACAGTTCATGCTGAGATTGAGTTGATGAGTTCTTGACCTAATAAAACGAGTGTGGTTTCTACTTGATTAATCTTTCTAAGCTATTTTGATAATAATAGCTGAGCTTTATTAAGAAAAGTTTGTCATTACAGAGAAACCTTTAAGTACCTACATCATTTTATTGGTTACACGGCAATCAATGTGGTGAGCTTTAATGAAATGGGATATAATGGTTAATGGAATAGCTAGGAACAGCAATCCTTCTAATTATATAAATGTGAGGATTGTGAGGATTTTCAGGGTCATTGTGTGTGCATATATGGTTTTACACTTTTACGTTAAAACGTTTTTTTTACCACTTCGGTGGCATCCAAACACACGGCCTCTTGGACAAAACTTGGATGTTTTTATCAGATTAGGTGTATCAACTGTTATCGCATCGACGCAAGTATAAACGACCTTTCTAATCTAGACAGTCTCTAATTCTCATCTGAAAATGTCACATTTGATCAGCCGAAGGCAGTCTACTGATGAAAGAAATATAGTCCAGCTGCCTTGTGTAAATCTGTTTAACATCAACATCTTTTCAATCTGCATAATATTATATAAAAATACGTGTTTGTACACGGAGAAAACTGAAAAATATTTAAGTTAAAACATTTTCATATACAACAAATAATCCAGCAAAAAATTCCACACTTGCAGCTTGGCCATTGAGGGAGCAATAACAATACTGATAAAATATTAATTACGACTGAAATAAAATGAAATATCATTGATGACAGACGCATACGTATTGATATTTTAAAAGTGAACGCTTCTGTTTGATCTTTACATTTTAAAAATACAAATATTATTTTATTATATTACTTTTATTTTTATTTGTAGAACCGCAGGTCCTTTTTTTTTTGAGCGGACATCCCCTCGGAAACCCAGGTGGGGGTTAGGTTTGACGGGCTCGAACCGACTAAAATCGTACTCCATCTTTGGTCTTTATATGCCGGGGTGTAATATTGATTAAAACATATCTCTCGCACCCCGGCTGGACCCTATCATAAGAACTGTGTGTACCTTTGGTGTAGGTACTTTAATAAGATGTTAAAATAATTACCGACATACACGCACAAAAGGTATTGGTTTTTGACATAATTGCTTATGAAAGATGCTAGTCCTCTGAATAAAGAGGCACTAATTTTACTACAGCCGCCATTTCGGCATACTCCGCATTATCTAATCAAGATGAAAGCTACATGACACTGATATATTAGGACACATCTAGACTTCCACACTACTCTGTAGCAAAGCTGAAAATGTGGAGATTCAATACAAAAAATAGAAGTCTCTGGGGCGGCACATAAGGCTTTCACGTGCCGAAATCCCGCTGAGATATAGGTGCGGAACGGGAACATAACAATAATTTCAGAACCATTATACTAACGTAGGAGCCAACTAGAGGGATGTTTTTACCAACTTTTTACACGTATACCGCCTTCATGCAAAGCCTAAGTACGCAAATAGGATTTTACGGAGCGCATTATGCCGGCATTTGTGAGCAGAATTTATAATAATGTAATTAATGACGGCCAAAACATCAAGCCTCTGAACACGTCCGACCTGCATGCAAAAACCCTTTGGAGGAGGTCGACCAGCGTATTATTTATGATCGGGGGCAAGAACGAATTTTAGACGTAAACAATATTCTTGGCGATCAGTTGCGGTGAACATTTCAGCCGCATCTCGTGAGTTTGAATGTTTAAAGTGTAAATAATTAAAAGAGCGCGCTTTAACGATCAGTTTTTTTAGTACAGTGCAACCCGCTTAATACGATCACGTTTAATACAATTTCACACATAATACGCCATTTTTACATATGCGGTCCCTGCAACTTGAGACATGTTTTCATACATTTCTTAACGCTTAATACGATTCGTCATCCCGCTTAATACGCCATTTCGCCCGCCCGTTTTGGAAGAATAGGAAGAACTCGTCGTACTCCAAAGTTTCGTAGGATATTCTATAATTATATTAAATTGATGACAATGTGTGAAATTCAATGAATTGAAGGTCTTATTTAAGAATATGAATAAGACACAAAAAGGGTCATTAAGTGACGACAACGAAGATGTTTCTACTCTGGTTATGTCTAATGCTCAGGCATTATCCTGCTGATAAACGATTTAAGACGCCATACAGCTTCTTTGAGTCAAGGTGAAGACGCATTGCAAAACTTAAACTTACTTAACTTAAATTACGTGGAAAGGCCAAGTTCCAGCAACAGGCCGCGCGTATGCCGTGCACTATTTACACGAACCGTTTCGACCCACTTCTGACCCCCCTGTAGCTCAGTGCCTATTGCAAGTACAGAGATAAAAAAGTTTGCCAAATTTCATAGATATAGCTTCAGTAGATCCTGAAATATGACCCTGTGAATATAGCTAATTTTGGCAATGACTGACACACTCACTGACCGGTAATCAAAACCTTTAGGTCACTTTCAACTGTCCTAGCGTTATGAAATTTGGCACACAGGTCGTGTGTTATATGTAGATTAACAAAAAATTAAGAAATTTAATTAAAATATTGTCATGTATACATAATGCACACTGTATAGCTTTTTAAATACTAAGCAGTATTTAAAAAGCTATACAGTGTACCTAAATAATCAGGCTTCTATTGTTAAAAATTGCTTCTGATACTACGATTTCTTGAAAAATGTATTGAAATCCCACGAAAAACATCCACAATCCCGTTAAAAAGGGGGCCAAGTTCCTATCGGCTAATTGTTCGCCTAAAAAAGGGTTGAAATCCAATCCAATACGAAGTTTAGTTGCACTTCAAAATCGATCATAATCATCTTCATCAACAGCCTTACCCACTGGTAAACATTTGTCATTCCCAAGACTCGCCACCACACCCAGTCCTTCGCCTGCCGCATCCAGCCACTACCCGCCACCGTATTCACGTCAACGGTCCACCTGGCCGCAATTCACTTTACCATACACCCAACTTAAAATACGGTATAGTTGTGAAAATATGTAGGTACTTGGTTAAAAATATCTAAAATTATAATACTTCTAAATTTGAACTTGGCAGGTTAATTTAATTATATAAATAATAAATTGAATTATACAATTAATCAAGTTATGTACAGCACGAAAACCTACCAAGTTTAAATTTATAAGTATTATAATTTCATAATTTTATAATTACGAATGCATCGGAATCTTATTGTTAAACAAAAATAAGTGATTATTATTAATAAAGTATATTAAAAAGTAATAACGTAATTTATGGCACAAGTGTTGCAACCCCAAAAACATGGATTAAACTGATACATATCTGTAAAAGAAAATTACATCCTCTGACAAATGCAACCTAAAATGTAACGTTTCAATGGACTATTATTTTATCCTGAAAAATTCCAATAGAAACAAAAATAAACAAACGACTGACAAAGAGTTTGTCAGCTACTTTATCATAAATATGCAATAAGCCTCCAAGTTTCGGTCGGTTGCCCACCTACTTACCTAGCGCCTGATCCTCATCGCCTCATCTATAGTCAATAACATAAGTGAATGAAAATATTTGGGTAACCCTCACCGATAACACAAAAAAATGCTAAAATAACTTATATTAAGGCACCATTTCAAAAATTTACGAAAGGTCCCATTATTTAAATGTACGTCTTCCTATTATTTTCTTTATAGCAATATCGTCTTACCTGTGGGAGCGCTTCAATAGCATGTTTTATGTGGATCAGCACGGTCAACGTCTAATTATTGTAACTTGAGCTGGATTTCACTAGTGAAAATCCGTTGACGTGAAGTACTGTCACTGTGTAAAATTATTTCATAATGCATTTTAAATAGAATTCAACGCGAATTATTGGGTCAAATTCAGCCTACAATACAGGGACAAAGACCAAACAGTACATTAATTTGTAACTTATTTAATCATTGAAGAATTTATTACTGATGTTAAATTATTATGGCCTTTAAACCTTTGAAGATTTTCGTGACTCGACTAGCTAAATCAGCCGTTCAATTATCTGCCTAGGCTCTTCACTAAACGGCGCCGTTCAATTAGCGGGCTGTATGATATTTAGCCTTAGCCAACTTAGTACAACTGTCAGGCTAACGCTTAGGCTATTCGTAAGATGTGGCACCACCCCGAAATAAGATATAAAATTACGTACATACATACATATACTCACGCCTGTAAATCCCCGAGGGGATAAATAGAGGTGTATTCACAGAAAATTAATGATGGGTTTATTAATATAGCTCGCAATCCGACTTGGATAGGTTAGGTTAGCGGAGCGTAGCTTCCACATTAGCTTTCTAACATTTAACAATTTAACTTATAACATTTAACGTTCATTTTATTTCCTTTTCTCCTGTCGAGGAATGGGTAAGATGTTCTTACGAGAAGGGGGAATCCTCCGACTAGGCAAGTTGATAGGTGTGGCGGGTGTCGATCACTTGATTGGTTGGAATGCTGTTGTATAATATAACCAGCGTGAAATTTTTCATTGTGCGATGTAGGATCGATAGGTCCGTAGAAGTACAGCTTAACTGGGCTAGATGGAGCTAAATACAGGGTGTAATCGTTAAGTGTGTCCAGGCGATTATTCCATAACTATTACAGATATCAAAAAACTTTAAACTGATATCGAAACAACGTTACCTAATGAGTAAAATGACATCAATAACTTTTTTTAAATCTAACGAGAGGTATCTAACATTTTGACATTAAACACTCCCATACATTTAGTATGAGATTAGTAGAAAGGTTTTAGTTTCCTCATTTTAAGTTTACCCATTTTACCTTAATCATTTTTTATGATTACGTATAATATGACAATGATGATTTTCAAGCAAATACACGTGTAAATTAAATATCCTACCACTTCAAATTAGTAATAAACCGTATTTCAATATCGCATTAAGTAATTTGAGCTAACTGAAAAGCAACACACTACGAAAAAAAAACTCTTTGGTGTTCATTCTAAATTCAAAACGTTTATCTCCCGTAGTAGTAGTTCCCGTCAATTTATCGTTGTTTTTTTAATTTGCGTTAATAATCGTGATTGTTTCATTTATTGATTGCAAAATGGTATATTCCAAAAGAGAAAAGAGAGATATGCTAAAAATTGACTACAAATATGATTGTAACAAAAGAGCGGCCATTATCGCCTACAGAAGAGAGTACCCAGATAGAGAAGTCCCTTCTGGTGTACGTACTGTGATATCCGCCCTCCGTGGCAGATATTAGTAGTATATGCCTGGACATCATGTGTCAACGATTTAAAAATAAATCATACAAATAAAAAATTTAGTTCAAAATTAAGAAAATAGGAAAAAAACGGAGAAGCGCGACAGTTCCTGAAAGTTGACGTGAGGGCTTCGGTGGAAGCCAGCAAGACTCCGGAAACTCAAGATTTGAAGAGAAGTGTTCTAGTTTCCGTGGTCCTCTGAAACGAGTATTGTACAAAAATAAAAATAAAAACCTCGCGCAAAATCCCTTATTAAAAAAGCTCGTGTAGGAATGATGTGTTTATTCCAATAAATATCAATATTACGGCAAAAAAGTAGTTTCATTGGTCAAACTGTGGAGATTGAGTCCCCGACTCCACAGTACTTACCTAAAACCTTTCTACTAATCTCATACTAAATGTATGGGAGTGTTTAATGTCAAAATGTTAGATACCTATCGTTTGATTTTTTAAAAGTTATTGATGTCATTTTACTCATTAGGTAACGTACTTTCGATATTAGTTTAAAGTTTTTTGATATCTATAATAGTTACGGAATAATCGCCTGGACACACTTAACGATTACACCCTGTATATGTGACGTAATCACACTTCCTCTCTAAACTCGAAAATGTAACCCACAACGAACAATCCTTGTTATAAGCATTCATAGACTATGGTAATCGCTCACTATCATTAAACCACTATAATAAGGAACAGAAATATCCCATTCTCATTCATAATCATCGGCGATATAACTTTAGAATTACTGACGCTTCTTAGTTCTATTGAAATAATCTTTCAGTTGATACTTTCAAAGAATTCAATTACTTGAAGAATTCTTGTGTCTACTTTTTAAGACTAGCTGAAACTTTCAAATTTATTATAATCTCCTTGAAATTTGATCACTCTGGAGTTCGCCACCTCCACTTTGGTATTATTACAGCCCATAATTTCTGAACCACCTCCTCTGTAGACTTTGTGATGATTGGAGGATAAAAAAGTAAGTTCTCTAGGAAATTGGAATTCTTACTTACTGTGAAATTTGTGTAACCTTATAAAAATAAAACAGATTATATTAATCGAAAAACCCAACTTCTGATCCTGTAGACACAGGATCAGAAGGTATTAAAATCCTACTTCCTACTAATATTACAATCCAGAAAATTTATGTATACGTTTGAATATTTATTCTCAGTTAGGATAAATCAGGCACACGTGCCCCAGTCGGTAACGTGCCCCATTTGCAAAGCTGACAGATGCATTTTAAAAGCTTCAATTTGATCCCAATGACATAAGTATGACGGCGATGAAAACAACACAGTGCAGATTTTTATTTGTTTCGAATCAGAAAAGCTAAAAGGTATTTATGATAGTTTGAAATTGTTTTATATTTATTACTAGCTGTCGCCCGCGGCTCCGCCCGCGTGGATGTCGGTTATCGCGAATCGGGGTATGAAAAATAGATGTTGGCCGATTCTCAGACCTACCCGATATGCCCACAAAATTTCATGAGAATCGGTCGAGCCGTTTCGGAAGAGTTTGGCAACGAAACCTGTGACACGAGAATTTTATATACGAGTATATTAGAGTATATTAAGTTGGTTTAACTTAATATACTCTAATATACTCGTTTTTAAAGTTTTATTATAAAACTAGCCTAATTGAACTCTAGTATGCCTACAATTAAATTTAGTTTTAGGCAATCTTATCTATTGAAGCCAAGTAGGGCACATTTTCATTAAAATTAGGTAATGTGCCCTGATTACTATATTCTTTTTCATCATTATTTGCAACTATTTCCGACCAATTTATAATATTTCACGGAATGGAAAGGAAAAAGCTGCAGATCTCAGGAAATTGATAGAAAAAGTATTATAAAAATTATAGAAGATATCATAAGTAAGAAACTGGTAGTGTATGAGGCTAGCCGGGGATATTGAATTATAATGTGTAGTCTTCATGGCTGATTACATGAAGACTTCTTAAGTTTTTCAGAGATATGAAACAAGTGCAAAGGCAATAATAATGGGAAAAAATACGACAAAACAAAAACCTTTATTGGGGCACATATGACCGATGTATTCTTATAATGTGCCCTACCAAAGACTTCAAGAAATCGTTGATCTCAGCAGTATTAATTGTATTTAGGAAGATTTTTGGATTTTTTGTTACGCAAATTGAGTCAGAGGTTACGACTAATCACTTAAACATGTTTCAAATAACACCGGTTTTATTTCAATTCTCCGGATGGTGGAGCACGATTGCCTGGTTTACCCTGTGCTCAAACGGCTGAACGAATGATCGAGGAATTGATTATAGTCTGGAATAAGATATGGTCTGGAATGATATATATAAGTAACCTATACTTCTATCTCTGGATTAGGTTCCTATGGGTAGTGGGAACTGGAAGATAATTCCACACAGGCAAAGCCGCGGGTAACAGTATATACATAATTTTATTTAACACCTAACAATCAATCCCAATGTGGTCTACCATTCAGTTCGTAACTCGACATGGAAACCACAAAATTAGAAGATAGTTAAACCTCGTGAACTTCAATACTGTGTAATGAACAGATGTAATTAGTGCAAATATAAGCGTCGACTCGTTTGTGGTATTGAACAGATACCCCTCAAGTAAATGCTTTGTTCGGTTTATTGAGAAAGGAAAGGGAGGTTGAAGTTGATGTCAGATAGGTACCTAGTTATCTGAAATGTACAGTCAGCGATAAGAAAGGTGTACACTAAAGGGTTTATAGATAAATGTAATGGTAAAATAAGTAAGTATATCAATATTGTACTTAATTTATATCTATAGATAAATAATAATAAAGCTTAAGAAATATGATGGTTCAAAAAAAATTACTCATAACTTTCATTAACAAGACCTGTCTTAGAAAACACTTGGGATCAATCTTAGGATAAATCTGTGTCGTACAGTAGGACACCCAAATTTGTATCTTCCCATGAAACTCAATGAACAAACAATATTGATGGCTTCAGCAGTCAGTGAAGTTAAATCGGTTAAATCAGTTAAATCGGGAAACTATGAAATTAGTTTATTTTACTTACAATCACAGCGGCATGTCTTATGACATTCACTTTTTGGATATACAAGGCAATAAATTTAAAGCGGTTAATGAAGCTTAAATGAAAAAGTGCTTTAGTTTTCCTTACAGAGCGATTCAAAGAAATAGGTACATACATATTTGAACGGTTGCTTCACTGTGTAAGCTTACAAAAAATCAAGTTACAACGTCTATTTAAATAGAAAGAATGGAGATTCATCCACTCCTTTTGTTCTTTATTTTTGTCTCGTCAGGGGTTTAGATGGAGGGGTTAACAGGAGTTATCGGTATAACCAGTAGTATCGGTATCGTATTAATCATCTTTAAAAAGAAAAACTTTGTAATATTGATTATATTTATACTGTAGGTTATCAGTAACTGCCCCGTGGCACTACCAAATGACACTACTGGAAGTGTCGAGGGTAATATTCTTTCCCCATGGCACTATCGGTAGTATCAAGGGTATAAATTATTCCCGATGACATCAACAGTAGGATCAAAAACTTTTTGTGATCGTAAAGTAATACATATAAAGATTTCGTAGATTAAGTCTCGATGGTCAGGCCCAAAACTGTTTCCTCCTTTGTTTCTTTTGAGTGATTTTGTATTAATATCTGCGGGTTGTTAATATAAAGGATGAAATTTTTGAAACCTACCTGATGGGTAAGTACCATGATTACTAGAGATAGCAAACGTCGGAGTTTACTTTATTTTTAAAAAGGTATCTGACGAGTCCTTGTGTAAAAGTGCTGTATCTGTTCTCATTGAATTTATAAGTTTAGATTTCAGGGATTTCCTTTTTTTTATTTAGATAGATCTGCTCCTTGTGATTAATCCTATCGATTAATGCCATGTATTTTTTTGATGGTTGTTTTTATTTTTAGAGGAAACGAAACAATCTGCCTTCAAAGATTTTCAGATTGTTGCTATATTTGATTAATTTTTCCTTTCATAATGTTTTCTTTATGTGAAAATTACCCACTTGTGAAACAAAATTACGTTTCCTTAAGGTGCTAATAAACTTCAGTTTCGATAAAATTAAGTTTATCAATAATACAGATATGATTGATCTTTGGTAATATCATGTCGCGAAAATATAGTAAATAATGAAGTGAATTAAAACCTTGTTTACATTTCGAAGTGGGTTAGTGATATTCTTATTTGGTATTATTCATATTACTATATTTATATTGTAAAGTATATATTGGATATACTATATATGACTTCCTTAGATTTTATGACATTTCTAAGATTTAACTAACCATGTTTATTATTAATAGCTGTAATATAATACTGGTCGTGAATAGGTGAAACTTGCATTTTGAACAATAAGAATACTTTGCTATAAATTCAATCAAGTAAAACAATATAATATAGAGACGACTATAAAAAGGAAAGGACATGTAGCAAGGCAAAACTCATTATTCGCCTTTCCATCTGGGTATTTTTTCTAGTTTCTTTTAAATTCTTTGAATACCTAATAAGGGCTAAAATGCGTTTTACAAAATCACACACAATCACACTAATACTTTACCTTCTTTTCGAATTATATTCAATTTTATTATATCTTATTCAAAATTTCAGGCAAATCTGATGAAATCTTCCAATGTTCTCTAAAATCTAAACATCTATACATAAATAAATATCTATACATAATAAATAAAATTGGAGCGTTTGTTTGTAATATTGAAATAACCGTTTTTTACTACATGCATATGCATATAATACAGTACATACACCAAAATAACATTTTTTACAATTTTTGTCTGACTATCTGTCTGTTCCGGCTAATCTCTGAAACGACTTTTACTTGACGGGACTTTTATTGACAGGTAGCTGATGTAATAAGGAGCAACTTAGGCTACTTTTATCTTCGAAAAAATAGCGTTGACTTAACACTAAGCGTTAACCGACATACACGCGGGCTGAGCCGTGAGCAACAGCTAGTCTAATATAAAAACTTTGGTCGGCTGTCCTGTGCAATTTACTTCATTCTCTTACGCCCATATACCCATCGATATAACTTCCTCATTTTTTTAGTCGTTTCATTTTTTTTTATTTCGTCTAGATTAAAAAACTAGACTAAAAAACTTTTATTTCATTAATATATATCATTTTAAATTACTTTACAACTACGAAGAATATGATTGACACTACCGGTGTCGTCATGTGGAATTAATTTTTACCCTTGACACTACGGCTAGCGTCATGGGGAAAAATATTACCCTTAACACTACCAGTAGTGTCATTGGGTAGTGCCACAGGGAAGTTACTGGTTTATCAATCAAACCATCATCATCATCTTAATCTTGTTTCCGGTTGGCGGTTGTATTCTTTCACCTTGGAAACCTGGAGTCCACTTACTCCTTCTCCGCCTTTAAATTAAAAATGATTGAAATTGAGCTTATATTGGCTTTAATGGGAGGAATTGCCAACTGAACTCCTTCGAGTTTCATGTCGAATGAGGTTAGGTGGCAGAGGTTTGTCATTACTTCTTTAGTTACTTTTGACTCGATAACAGCTTAAACGTTACTGAAACTAACCACTTGTATAGTTAGGTACCTACTTAGCTGCAGTATTAAAAAATAGTTTCTTTACACCGTTTAATATCAACCATGTACCAGTAAAGATCCTGTCGAAATCGATCCAGCAATTTCGAAAAATAGCCGAAATAAACATTCGGAAAGACACATGGACGGACAAAAAGATATAGGTATTGTTTTTTTATTGTTGTAAATACCGTATAGCCACAGATTGATATGAAATCATTAGAATTACTTGATTCAACAAAACAAACATACACTTCGATATTATTTATATTTATGTAAATGTAGGTGAGTCCACATCGTATTACAAGTTTTCTACTTATTGTTTATGCAATAAAACTTACCCACCCTTCTTAACAATCACCAATTATTGTAGAAGATACCTACTTACCTACTTTTCTGAAAACCATTGCGTAAACAAAGTAAGCTTACAATTAATTAATGTCAATACCATTATTTATTCTGGCACAAAACACATATTTTCCTGCTATTTAAAAAGCATTCAATGTATCATAAATTACAAACTATGAGTGGTGGGTTTCTTCGCTTTTCAAGTCGCGTGGTGACCCATTTCGTTAAGTGATTACAACTGACGTGGTGTGATATTAGAAATATGACAATCATTCACACGTTATATTCCTTACACGAATGATCAAAGTACTCTAAAAAGAAAATATGTCAGCAGTACCGCGAAATTTGAAAGTGTATCAGAATCTTAAGATAAATATAAGTAATTCTTATGTAATTAGAACATTCTGAAGCCTAAAAATGTTAGGATGTTTCTCTGTTACGTATTTATACAGCAATAGGTCTAAAAATGATCAGGACTTACTATTATCTATGTTTTAATGATGTCCTTACAAAGATACTTGCATTTCAAAATAAGCAAAACGTATGCTTGCGGCATTAAAGTAAATGAAAATTTTCTTACCTCAGAATTCTTAATCTGTTTATCCACAACAGGTTTCACCAGCCCCGTCTTCGTCACTACTAAAAACTTCAGGAGTCTTACGAAAATTCACCACACGAGCACTGCACTACGTTCAGAATGACTATTTACAATGCATGCACTAACATAAACACGATACTACAACTAACCTAGAATATCCTTTTGATACAAAGAGTTGTACCAATACGATTGAATAACACAATGAAATATTAGAATGCAAATCCAATTTTTCAAGTAAGAAATACTCAAATATTTTATATAAACAATGAAAAAATTGAAAACAGTGTGTATCCTCGAGAAATATTGTCAAAACTGTCATTTGTTCGACGCCATGCTTTTAACGCATGCGTGTTAAGGGCCTTTCCGACTGCGCATGTAAGCGCCCGTCGTGGCGGCTTTAAAAAGGATGGTAAGTAAGTACCTATTACTGAAGTTTCTAACATCTCACGATCCTTTGAAGATATTTTGTTAGGACTTTTCTTACCTATTGTAAAGACATCGTAAATAAAAATGAAAAAGATCTGAAAAATGTACTTCTATGAGCATTATCTTATTATACATAAGGACCTACCTGTATTGTTTCTTTGTAGACTTCGAGTAGGTGGTAGGTAAACTAACTTCCCCGAGGAGGGCCAGACCGAGAGGAATGGCCCTGGGTCAGCCGGGGTGCGAGGGATGACTCGAATAAACCTCACCTTCGGCCTAGCACATCGACTCACAGACGGCGTGCGGCTTAGTCGGTTCGAGTCCGACATAACCTCCCCCTCCGGTTCCGGAGGGAGGGGGGGGGGGGTATACGTGGGGGTTTCCCGCGCGTAAAAAAAAGCTATACTAACTTCAATAAATTATGATTTAATGGTAATTTCGAAACGACGATGTAATTTTTCATTCTGATTACAATTAAAATCCCACGCACCTAGTATATAAATACGTATGGTGAATACAAGAACCAAAAAATATTTGTCTCTAAGATAAATTTTAGACCAAGATAATTTAAAATTTAAATATCAAAATACACTCGAAGAATCCAAAAAATCTCGGAAAGTAAGAATGCTAGGTTAATTCAATAAATTGTATTTAATAGACAATTTAATACTCCTTAAATGAAAGTTAAAAAAATATGAGTCACCATACATTTTATTTACACAAAATTACATAAAGAAAAAAAACTGCTGATCTCTCCTTAAAACAAAAATAGGAAACATGAAATTTTTGAACTTTATGACGATTTTCTTGAATTTCAATACTTCGTATTACCTCCTCGTGCTTCCATTACTGCGTTTACGCGGTTTGGCATGCTGTACACCAAGTTCCTTATACGATTTTGGGGAATATTCTCCCATTCCTCTGTGAGAGCAATTTTGAGCTCAGGAAGCGTGATTGGGGGAGGGTTTCGTTGTTTTACGCATCTCCCTAGCTCGTCCCAAGCATGCTCGATCGGGTTGATATCCGGGCTGCGCGCTGGCCACTCCATACAAGTAATGTTCATCTCTTGAAGGTAGTCATTCACAATCCTACCTGTATGAGGTCGGGCATTGTCATGCATAAATATAGCATCCTCACCCAAATTGACCATAAATGGACCAACGTGTTCGTTGAGGATTTCTTCCACATATCTTACGCTAGTTAAAGAGCCGTTTTCTATGATCACCAGCTCTGTGCGACTTTCAGAGGAAATTCCGGCCCACACAAGTACAGACCCACCACCGTAGGCTACTTTTTCTTCGATGCATGCTTGCTTGAATCTTTCCCCTGGTCTTCTATACACTCTGTGTCTTCCATCGTGCTTGTAGAGCATAAATTTTGATTCGTCGGAGAACATAACTTTCGACCAATCTTCAATACTCCAATTTACGTGGTTCTGGGCATATCTTAGTCTTGAAATACGATGGCCACGCTCCAGTTTAGGGCCGTTTGCAGGTCTAAGGGGTTTTAAGTTAGATTCAGCAAGCCGACGTCTTACTGTCCATGCACTTGGGTTACTTCCTCCGAGGCGTCGAAACTGATTTGTGAGTTCAGTTCCTGTGAGAAAGCGATTTCGAAGCATGGTGTTCACCAAGTATCGGTCTTCTCGTGCTGTGGTACACCTAGTTCTGCCCGTTCCTGGTCTGCGTAGGTTAGAACCAGTTTCTTCGTAACGTCGGAGAACTCTTTGTACTGTTGACAGCGACACACCGACAGTCCTGGCTGTATCGCGCTGACTCCGGCCGGTTTCCACCAATGTAAGTATTCTGGTGCAGTCTTCAAGTGTAAGCGACATGATTTCAGCTTGAATAATGAATATTGAGCACTATCAACCTGGTTTATGTACCAACATAAATGACAGATTACAAACAAAAGCAAAAACAAATCCTGTAATTTCGTAGTTCCATCTTCGACAGTGTTCCCTTTTCAAATTTGATTTTTTTATGATATAACTTTACAATAACTAAGAAGTTTTAATACTTTCATTTAAGGAGTATTAAATTGTCTATTAAATACAATTTATTAGCATTCTTACTTTCCGAGATTTTTTGGATTCTTTGAGTGACCCGGATTCATTGCTCTCGAGTGTATATTAAAGTCAGGGCTATCCCGCTCACACAGGAGCGGGCTATAATGTTAAGTGACTTATGGTGAAAGTTTTATAAAGTGTTTGAACAAAACGTTTATGTCTGACCGTGATTAAATGTTCAAAGTTTAATTAAATTTGTGAAAAAAAGTTCGCATTAACGCCGATAGCCTATCAAGATTACATCATTTCATATAAAGACTAATTCAAATAAAACCTGCAACTTTTGAACTCATGATCGATTATTTTATGCAACCGAATGGGCTATAAATTGAGTCAAGACAACATGAAATTTTCTTTTTTTTATGCCACTTAGGTGGCAGACAAGCACACGGCCCACCTGATGGGAAGTGGTTACCGTGGCCTATGGACGCGTCACAATCGTGCTACCTATAGATACCTTCTAATACCCTTCTTGAAGAACCCCATATTGTAGTCGCTGGAGAAAACCACGGCAGGAAGTTCATTCCATAACCTGAGCGTGCGTGGGATGAAGTTCCTTTCAAAACGCACGGTGCGCACCATTTCCGGTCGCAGTGTGTGAGGATGAATTCCCTGCCTATGGCAGGAAATTCATATGTGGGATGTTTTTTTTTTTCAATTTTGACATCGATTATCTCTTCTTTTTATCCAAGCACAAATCCCGGTTGTCTTCTTAGCTTGCTTTTGTCTTTTTTAATCTGTTTTCTCTTTTAAGGGAGCAACTACCACCTAGTCACCCATGCAACCTCGATAAGAAATTCTTGCACCAGGGCTTCGTCTGCGTTTGCTAGTGAGGTTGGCTTGGATTCCGAAGATCTCGGTAGAACCTGAGAAACACCTTTTTATTTTCAAAACATTAAGTAAACAGGTATGTTTTTGTTAGTAAGTTCAACATCCAAAATGTAACTATAGAATTATTTAAAGTACATAAAAATATAAATTGAATATTCGTGACAACAATTGACAATTGAATACGATGTACTTATACCTCTGAAAATATCATAAACATAAATGGGAGGTGTATCGTGAGCCAAACGACTACGTTTCTGTCATAAACGGTGATACTAACTAAACTTCAATACTACTGACTTCGACGACCAATTTAGATAAAGCTCTCGCGCACTGCAGTTCCTCTCTTTGTTATTATACAAATCTTAACACTTAGGGGGGCGAAGAAGATCTAACGAATGTGGTGGCAGAACTAGTAGAATCGCTTTTTTGCTAAAAGAAATAGGGTACCCTAAATATACGCTATCGGGTTGCTGTGTCGTGACTTACTAGTGAGTTTTAAAGCCACGTGCCCACATGCAAATGTTATAATGTAAGGCTGGGAATTCACGATTAGTTTGTATGGAATTCTAAGTCTAACGAAATTGCGTTCCAATGAATTCATAGAAAATTTAAATTAGCTTAATAAATATAATTAGTGAGGTACTTTCATGCTTTGTAATTTATGAATGCTAAATTTTTTGTCGAATTATATTTTAGCTTTATTTATTATTATGAATAAGGTTCTTTTTGTATAACTGCCAGCAGTTAATACAGCGAAACACACACAAATATATACATAAATTTTACGGCTAGCCGAAATGAGCACAAACTAAAAAACACTACGATATACAGGGTGTATTTTTGAAACGGGGCAGTAAGGGCAAGTACCTTAACCGTTGCAGTTACAGCAAAACGTTCTTAAAAGACCTTCCCTAACTTTTTGGGACATTTTGAACTGCATTCACAGATTTTGTAAAAAACTTACAGTTAGCAAAAAAAGTGCAAAAAGTTCAATTTTTTTTATGCCAATCGATTCTATTTCATGTGGGGATCAAAAAACTCTATGGGACCATTTTAGCTTTCAGTACTAGAAAAGACAGAAATCGCCAAAGACCTTTCCCATACATTTCGTACGGAAATATGATAAATCAACTCGAAACTCATAGGTCAGGTAAAATTTTGAACTTTTTTAAATTAAAAAGATCATTTAAACATTTAAGAAATTGGTTTATGAAATAAATTGCTCAAAATGATTTCTATTTTCACGAATACATAAGTCTATCCTTTTTTGCACTGAACGAATGGCGGATAATAATGTTCTGGGATGAGTATTACGTAAAATGGTCATTAATGCATCCTTGAGCTCTTGAACACTGGCGTACGTCGTCTTATACACCTCGATTTCACGAAGCCCCATAAAAAAAAATCAAGTGGTGTTAGATCGGGGCTACGAGGTGGCCACTGTGTTGGACCATGTGTACCTATCCACTGTGTACCGAATAGGCGGCTCAAATTGGAACGTGAAAGGTGACTGTTATGTGGCGGAGCACCATCTTGTTGAAAATGAACTTTTCGCAATTCCGACAGGGGCCATTCGTCCATCTCGTTTTCAAGATGGTGTAAAATGACTTCATTATACATGGCAGAATTCAGTTTCCCTTCATAAAATTCCACCATTATGACTCGATTGGACATTATACCACACCAACAGTTGAATGAGAAGCGAACCTGATTATGACTTGCCGTAACTCTTAGTGGATTTTCTTTGGACCAATAGTGGTGATTTTTTCTGTTGTACAATATACCGTTATTGGAAAAATTTGTTTCGTCTGACCACAGTATGTAATTTAAAAATTCATGATCTCTGCTTATTTTTCCTCTTAGCCATCTGCAAAAAGTAAGCCTTCGAACATCATCACCCGGATGTAACACTTGAACTATGCGCCCATATCGATAGCACTTGTAGCCGTATTTCTTCCATATCTTTATCACAAGGGAGTGGGATACACCTACTTCAAGGGCGACTTGCCTGGACGATACCTCTGGATATGCTTCGACATAAGTTAGAACCGCAATCTCCGTGTCCATGTCCACACGAGGCTGCCGCTTTCTTTTGAAAGAACCCTGCAATTCCAGGTTTTTCAAAAGATTTGTAATAACCTTTCTTGTTGGCACATGCCGCAATGGATACTTATTGCGGTACCACACTAATGCAGCTCCCGCATTTCGATTATTGACAAAATACGCTTCTAATAAGTCAATTTTTTTCACGATTAGAAGACATTTTAGCGAAAATCCTTAATTAATAACTCATACGAAGTTTCTCAGCTGAAACTAAGAATAACACACAGATTTTCGAATCAAATTCGAAATTTGAGGGTAAAAATTCTTTTTATTTACTTTACAGTCAATTCTACCCACTTCCTGGCCATAACAAAAAGTTAGACCATCGTGGAAATTTGTTTCTGTTGCCGAAATGTATGGGAAACGTTTTTGTCGATTTCTGTCTTTCCTAGTACTGAAAGCTAAAATGGTCTCATAGAGTTTTTTGATCCCCACATGAAATAGAATCGATTGGCATAAAAAAAATTTTTGGACTTTTTGCATTTTTTTTTGCCAACTGTAAGTTTTTTACAAAATCTGTGAATGCAGTTCAAAATATGTCAAAAAGTTAGGGAAGGTCTTCTAAGAACGTTTTGCTGTAACTGCAACGGTTAAGGTACTTGCCCTTACTGCCCCGTTTCAAAAACACACCCTGTATAGCAGTCTGCTATTAATAGATATCGAAGTTAATAGTGAACATAGTATACAGAATAACTATGCAAATTGGTCCTTTTAAATTGGATAAAGGATAGTATTCTTTCCACCTAATAAAATAACATTCAGTTCAATCTGTTGTGGCACTACCCTTAGCTTGTTCCACCAAATTATGTTGTAAACCGCGCTCAGGTGCAATACTTTTCCATTTTTAAACTTTAATCGTAGCGAGACTAAACATTATAGTTTAATCACACAGCTTTATAAAGCAAAGCATTAATTTCAGTTTTTTTTTAGTATAAAAAAAATATTTGATACAACTGAGGAACAAGGGCATTCCCGTACAGGAATAGTTGGGGTAAATTTGTGGAATATATGTCGCGACACGCCTGCATCAACGACATTATCCGCCGTGCTCTTGTCACCGCTGGCGTGCCAGCCATTCGTGAACCTAATGGGCTGGTGCGTGACGATGGCATGAGACCGGATGGTATGTCGTTACTACCTTGGAAGATGGGCAGGCCTTTGGTGTAGGAAGCAATGTGCGTCGATACCCTTGCGCCTTCATATCTTTCAAGCACAGCAGGCTGTGCGGGCGCTACTGCTGCATCTGCGGAAAACCTCAAAGGGCGCAAATACTGTAATTTACCTGGTGATTATGTTTTTGAGCCGGTTGGGATTGAAACGTTGAGGACAGGGGGTCCAAGTGCCCGTGTTTTTTATAAAAAATGCCTGCGCGTCACGCCACGCGTGACCAGAAGGCTGATTATTATCTTGCACAAATAAGCATTACTATCCAACGTGGCAATGCTGCCGCAATATTTATTTATTTAAGATTATTTTAATAATGGCTTCTAGTTTTTAATGTAATTATATTTTATGTTGACAAATAAAAGTCAAAGAATGTATTTTTAAACGTAACTAAATACATACATATGATTACGTACTTATATTTCTTTTCAGGGTAGGCAGAGACAACAGCCGGCCCGCCGACAGCCTCTGTGGAGTGGCGCTGGCGGTAGTGAACGCGGCCGTTTAGTAGGAGGCGCGGGTTCGATATCCGCTCAATGCAAATATTTGTGTGCACGAATATGGATATTTAAATTGATCTGGGTGTTTCTATGTATAATATGTATATATTCACAAAAAAAGTCTAAGTATGTTTTATCCGCATTCTATATTCCATAAAATAAGCTAGTTAAGCTAGGATTAATATCATTGTCACAACGCCATCTTGTCCTATAGATAGCGTTTTGTAGAAATTTGTAGAATATTTGTTTATTATTATTTACCTCTCTCTATCCTTACATACCTGACGAGGTACCTCTTTTTAAACCTTTTACATACAAACATTACCCACTAGTCAACGATAATTCCTCTATAAGTTCTATTTTTATTGCTACACAAGGGTTACCTATTATAGTAGTAATACAGTGTCTACAACAGAATAGAAAAATTTAATTCAAAAACCACGCTAGCGCCATGTTATAGGTTTTCCGTACACACGTCAAACAGTCGGTCGACTCAAAGTCCTCGTCCCCAACTTATCGTCGTTTCGCGTGACTAAAAATATCAAAAAAAGATCGATAGAACAAAGCGCTTCGAACTATCCCAATGAGATTGGAATATTGCTTACATCATTACGTATGCCAAATGCAATACGAACCAATAATGTTACTATAATCGTTTTCAGAGGGGTCTTTCAAGTAGCGCTAATAGAATATGATATCTCCGTTTCGTCCATTATTTTAGTCTGAGTATTATATTTAGCTTCTCTGTGACGGCTGGGCTTCAGAGTCTTTGCAAGCTAATGCTGGTGTGCCACAGGGCTCCGTCCAATCACTCACTCTCTCATTACTATGTTCCAGCGACTTGGCAGTCACTTCATAGAGATCAGCTAACCCTGCAGTTAGACTGGAAACTGACCTTCATAAACCTTTGGAGATATCGAAGTGTACTTAATAGTTGTTGGACTCTTTAGGGCTCTTACCATCGATCACTATGAAGTTATTGATGATGGGAGATGTAACGGGCAGTTACCGTTACAACTGCCATAGATGTTTGTATGACAACCGGGACCGACGGCTTGACGTACTTTTTGGCACGACCATACCAATGTAAATAGCCATATTCATGAATATATATATTTGCAATGAGCGGGAATCGAACCCGCGCCCTCTGTGTAGCAGTCGTGATCACTACCCCCACGCCGCAGAGGCTGACCACTCCTCGTATTCTACGTCTATTTTAGCCCACCAAGAGCAGGCCCGTAAATTTTGATTTTGATAAGTCTAAAAGTTTATGGACGCGATCAAATTTATTATTTGATATATACTGTAATTGCGTGTATTACATATTTTGGTTTTTGTTTAAGCATCCACCCTATACAAAAATAAAAAATAAAACTCGTTCTTAGTCAATTGTATTTGTTTTATTATTATATTTTGAAAACTGGAAATAGGGGCCGTAAACTAACGTTTTGGCTACTTTTGCACTTTTGCTCTTATATATCATAAATTATAGGCGAAATTCCTGTAATTTATTGTTTTTATACCAACTAGACTATACGGAGGCCCAATTTAAACTATTATCAGTTAGTATGCAAATAGGTAGTCTATTTTTTTGACGTCTTAAGTGAGCAACTCAGCTAAAAGGCCGTAAAGGTACGTAGGGTCAGTTCACCACTGACCCTACGTACCAGCCATACTGTAGGCAATATAAGCACAATCGAACTCAGCAATATACTTTCTATATTACACGTACACTTGCCACGCTGTGATCTGGATAATCCTATATATAAAATTTAAATTGTCATACATATATTTCTGTGCCCTTATATTTTGTAGAATATGATAAAAATAACACATTTAAATAAAGCCATAATTATCATAATTTGCGTTCCCGACGGCAATAAAGGATGCACTGAAAAGATAAATTTATTATTAGTGATCCTATTTCGAATAACCTCCATGGTGCAAAACAAATAACTTAATACAGGTAAATACATTCTAGTTTGTAGATGTCTCACATGTTACGTTGCTACGTATCACTGTGTGCATTGCATCAGGCGGCCCTACTATAGACTTTAAAAGTATCGTATTCTTTACTTAGTATTTTAGTATTGATTGAAAATTCTAACATATTCAGTTATGACCAGACTATCATCCTCCTATATTTATTTGGATTCAGCATAACATGACTGAGCGCTTATTCCATTCATCTCTGGTCGTAGTCTGGCTGCCTGCTTGCAATAGATGCCAATAATTGTCTAACAAAGACAATTATTCGTGTATATACCTAATGAGCAGGTCAGAAGTCAGGTCAGTTGAAGAATATATATAACCTGATCAAAATGATAATCTTTTAGGAGACATTCAAAACAGTCAGTTTTGCATATAAGTTTTAATGATGGTAGAGGAAGATTTTTTTTAGTTATTTTACTGATAACAAACAGTACTGACGGGTCCAAACTGACGGGATAACAAACAGTAGTTCAATTCATTGGTTTAGATTATAAGAATCTAGAATACAATTGCTTAATCATGCAACTAATAACATTAACCACTTGTTACTAAAATTAATGTAGGTAATATTAATAGTAATACTACGGGATACAAATAAAAAATCCTTGAGAAAGAATCCAGAAATCCCAACTAAATAGAAGGGGGAATTATAAGGGGTTAAAGGGTGGCATTGGATGGGATGGGAAGGATTGTCTCCACCTACTGCTGCATAATGATAGGTTTGGCTCTGTAGCAAGCCATGCGTCTCTCAATTAAGTAATTTAAATTTTAAGCTAGCTAATCAAATAAGTTTTAGTAGTAAGTACTACTAAAACTTATTTGATTAGCTAGCTTAAAATGAAATAAAAATAAATATAAATAATTTATTTAAAATTTAATTTATTTATTTACTTATTTAACCAACTTAAGTATAAGTCCTTCCCCGAAGCTCTCCACCAATACTTGAACTTTATGATATGGGAGATAAGAAGAGTTATGTTTTTAGAATTTTTCAGGATTTTTTTTTAATTTTCTCTGCGTAAGAACCAGCCTCGTACTGCAAGGAATATTCTAAAAAAGAAATAGCGAAATCCGTTCATCTGTTCTCGAGATTTACGCTTAGCAACACATTCAGCGATTCATTTTTATATTTTAGATAGATATGTCTCATAAACATATCAAAGGAACTAAGAACCAAATTATTACCTTTACTATTTTATTTTACCTTAATAATAGGAAGATAAAAATAATAGATATAAATAAAATTCCGTTAAATGTGTTCCAAAGTGTCTACTTTGGATATCGGAATAGACGGTCTAATGAAGAGAAACTTAGGAAATAATCAACTAGTAGTATAGGAGGTCCTAATAAAACTAACCAAATAACTTCAAAAAAAGGGAAAGCTCTCAATTGGATCTGTAGAATGTAAAATGGGATACGAACGGTTGTCTGCAAAAGCCGTAATTTCGGAAATTGACTTTTATGATCCTTGTTTTGTTGGAAAAGGGATACTTCAAAGGTCCCAGGTTCCAGGTCCAGGAAGTCAGGATCAAAAGACGGGATCTGGAGAATGTGAATAATGTATCTTTTTGTAATTTAATTTCAGTATATGCCTCTGAAAATCTACTTCAGATCAGTAACAGTGAAATAATTATATATGTTGGTAAATTGTAACTGTAATGTTGGTAAATCTAAACGCTAAAAATGAACGTTAATAAGTTGTTATTATTATTGAAATTATGTAAGATATCTTGCTTTGACTATGTAAAATTTGACTGCTATTAGAACTTGATATTTTTGTAATTGAACTATTGAAATAATATTGACTGCATTGTAACCTGGCATGCTACATTGTTGACATTCTTGCAATTTTTTATTTCTTCTTTCTCTCTTTTGTAGAAGTATTAACTGTTAAGAACAGAAAGTTGAGTGACAAACTTGCTGTAATATGATATATGACGTGTAATGATTATCCTTATGAATAAATGAGTTATGAGTTATGGGAACAGATTCTAACAGATTTATTTTTCGTTTTTGAAAATCCTCTGTGCCGTGTTGTCTTATATTATGTTTGAAGAAAATCGAAGACTTTATCTAACACATAAACTGTGACAACTCATATTAGGGGTAGTGTAGTAGAAAGCACGTCAGAGATCCGTATCGCGAGTTGCGCGCGTTCCCAGGTGTATCCAGTAATAAGGATGCAGGTACGCGAAACGACAACTGTGAAATTGCCTGATAGTGATGTATACTGCGACATTTGCTACTGAACATGCCCGTGAACACATATAAAGCTATAAAGACAAATACGTTTCCAATTCACAAAGATTCGTGTATAAATGGTAGGTATTATCTATCGAGATTGATGAACAGATTAAATCGATGAAATTTTGAAAAAGTCAAACCCAGAAGCTACGGAAACCGATGGGATAACATGAAAAATTTAATGACAGTAGAGAAATCTCCAAGAAAAAGAGATATAATAAGGACAAAAGCAATTAACAGGCTCAAGAAGTATACTCTATATACATATACTCGTAAGAGATAACGGACTGCCTGTGTTCCTATAACAGAGATTTATATTTGCATACCTACTTATTTCGAGTTCCAGGTCAGGGATATTTTCGGTCAAATACTAATAGAATTGGTGGCTTGATCCTTCTGAATTTGTTATTGGAAACGGCAAATTTGATTATAAACTAATCATCTATCAGACATCTACGTATAAACTTTGTAACTATTGATTTCAGTTGCAAGTGGCCTAAATATATAATGCGTACAACTAGAGAAAGCTTAATGCACTTTCGATGTAAAATCGCCTATGATATTCAAAAAGTAATATTTTTTTCATTACGGACCTTTTACTTCCAATCTGGAGAAAAGTAAGCGATTTATTAAGGAAACGAAAATAAAATCTCGTTTACATACGATCGACGACGTTCGCGGTGCGACAGGAAATTAATTTCCTGCAATAAAATTGCTGCTGCGTGTTGTTTGGAGAAATTCGTAATTTATATATTTGGAAACATTAGTGTGTTTGTAAATCCATGTATTACATATTATTATTATATTAAAATAATAAATTAAGTATAACTTTAACCTTTTAGAAAAGGTAGGTCTTACTTCTCTAGGTGCGCTTCAAATACTTATTTAATCTTTTCATTCTGGTATTTTAAGAGACTTCCAAAAAGATGAGGTTCTCAATTCGATCGATATTTTATTTTACATATGTACACCGATTACTCTGGGATCTATTATCTGATGTACTTGATTTTTTTTACTTCGATGCGAAATTTTCCAATTGTTCCATTTGATCCCATTAAAATATTGTATACTTTGTTCCAATAGTTTTCATTTTATGAACATTTTTGTATTATTTTATTTCAAACTTACAACCGACATATTATTTATGTCCTATATTTCCGTCTTTTATGAATCGATTTCAAAAAAAAAATGTATTGGATTTAGCATAACTCACAGGTGGTCCATATCAATTTCATGGGTACTGGACCTTGGACTCCGGACACACACCAGAGAACTCCTCAAAATCAAATAGGAAATGGGAAATGATTGCTTTTTAGCTAGTTTTAAGATGATTCTGTGATAAGGTGAGCTATATTATGATGGTGAAGGTCGTGCTGGAATTACCTAGTCTTGAACTATGGAGGTAGACAACAGGACTCCTTAATTATATAGCCTGAATGCCTCGTTTATGTTATTGAGAGCATTATATCAATCTTATAACTCAAAAACTATGGTCGAAGGCATGCTGGTCTGGATTAAATCACCAAATGGGGGAAAAAATTAATACAATTTTAAGAAAAACCCATTACAAACACTTAAAAGTAAAAAAAAACTTCGTTTAAAAACCGACTTCAAAACTGAAACGTATAAAATGACTTAGAGAAAAATAACAGAATTTACAGATTTAATGATCTGTTAGAAATCAGTGCCAAGTTTGTTTGTGATGCCTGAAATACTATGCCGGAATCAATTGAAATATGACCTGTCGCTCTAGGCATTGACTTCTAACAGATCAAAATATATAATCTGTAAATTCAGATATTTTTCTCTGAGTCATTTTATACTTTTCGAAATCGTTTTTTTTTAATGTAGTTTTTTTATCTATGGTACTCTGCGTTGATCGCTTACCATAAATTCACCTGCGTCACTGTTTGAAATTATTAGATGTAAAAAATAATTATAAAAACTATGGTCCTAATTGTGGAAATCATAAGATGAATGACAGAGTGTATTATTTACTTGTAGAGGCTGTAAATTGAGTTCTTAAGTCATTAAACATTGATTCAACAGCAAGTATTTGCGTGGGCGGTGAATGCGAAAAATGTTGAACTGTATAAGTAGTATTTTTAAACCCAAATGAATGGCTATATCTGTTGCAACATGGCATGGTTCTAGCAATATAGTCCATATACTGGTTGTCTGAAAGAGATTGCAGACGGCGATAAGACTGATCATTGTCCTCTGTGTTTAGCCTGTATTTGTTGTGCAATAAAGTTTAGTCTTATATTATCTTATTATAAAAATAATCGTATTGATTTCTATAAATAAATATATTTCGAATATACGACTATAGAAATATTTTATCCTTTGAAGCGGCGAGTCTCCTGGCCGGATCGCCACCGTGGATCCTGGAAGCGAGGACCCTTTCGGCACTCTATCGGTTCCGAAAGGAGGAGCGGGGGCGGGGATTCGATACCGAGCCCGAAGAAATTCGGGCCGAGAAATCCCGGCTCCACAGGGCCATGGTGACCGAGTGGGAGCTAAGACTTGAGCGACCACGCGCAGGGCACGCCGTGATTGCTGCGGTAAGACCCATCATGGGGGAGTGGCTAGAGAGGCCGCACGGTGGCCTCTCGTACCGTCAGACGCAGGTCATTACCGGACACGGTAACTTCGGGCGGTACCTGCATCTGATGGGCATAGAGCCAACGCCCGAGTACCATCACTGCGACGCGAGCGTGGACTCGGGGCTGCACACGCTCACCGAGTGTCCGGCGTTTGAAACGCCGAGGCGTGAGCTTGTGACGGCCCTGGGGGTGAGAGTGCTCACGCTCTCCACTCTGCTCGCGGCGATGGCCCGCTGCGCGGATGCGTGGGCGGCCAGCGCCTCCTTCTGCGAGCAGGTCATGCTCGTGAAGGAGACAGCAGAGTGGGCGCGGCGCAGCGAGCGAGAAAGACTCGCAGACATCGCTGGCCGCGTTCGAAGGCGGCTCGGGCGTCGGAGGGCGCAAACTGACCTCCGCCCCCCATGAGCGCGGGCCTGAGGGTGACGGGTGGAGCCGCTCGTCACTCTAGCAGAAGCAGGCCACGGCGGCGGCGCGCATCGTAGGACGATGGGCGCCCCCCCCCATACCGGGGGCGAGTTGGGGACCGCGTGATCCTCCCTCCCGAGGAGGGTCAGACCGACAGGGATGGCCCTGGGTCAGCCGAGGTGCGAGGGATATGTCAAAAGACAACCTCACCTCCGGCCTAGCACATCGACCCACAGACGGCGTGCCGACATAACCTCCCCCTTCGACTCCGAAGGGGGGGGGGGGGGTATCCGTGGGGATTTCCCGCACGTAAAAAAAAACCAATAGAAGTATTTCGCATATTTTTAAGTGATGCGGTGGAATTCCCCGACGCATTTTAATTTTTATTTTCAGCTATATTGTATATGTATAAGGTTCTTTTAGTTTTAGTTTTATTTTAATTGTTTATTATGGTACCTGTATGTGGCTATATGTGTACTTATATTGATTATAAATAAAATTGTTGACACCCAACAAAAAGGAAATATTTCGCAACATCCCATGGCTATGGTACGCGTGGCAAAATTAATAACACAAGACAACTGGTAGCACGATCTAAATAAATGGTTAAAGTTTTGTGTTTGCCGCTGGATCCTCATCAAACAAACGTTAAACAACGCTGATAAAAAGAGTTTGTTACAGCCACTTGATCCATACCCGGCATTATTGGGAATTGACTTTGATCGACATTTCCCTGCAAAATGTCAATCGTAACAGATAAAAGTAACGGAGTTGAAGCGGGTGGAGTGATTAAATACCTATTTTTTTTATTGGCTTTTTATAAAAAAGCTTTTTATTTTAGAGCGGTGTACACCCTTAATATTTATCTCTATAGTCGTATTTTCGTGTACGGTGACTTAAATATGAATCTAAATTTTCCAATGCCACATGCTTTATAAATATAGCGTGAGATATTTTACCAGTAAATAGGAGTTCTCTTAGTATTACGTACTCATTATACTCTGCGATTATTAACTTCGGTGCTATGCTCAGTAAAACATCGTGTAAAATCTAACCCCCCGACATTTTTATACGCTATAGTTTGTGTAAAACTTATAAAACAAATAAAAGTATTCAGTGGTAACGACTGTATCCATTATAAAATTGTATTTATATGACCTCGGCTTATATAAATTAATATCTTCCATTTGCTTCAACTTGTAACTGTTGCGGTTTTTAATATACCGTAGTTGCGGTTATTTTAAAATTGAAAATATGTAGGTACATTATTGTGGGTATTTTTATTTACCCGAGTTTTGGTCGAATTATTGTAGGTACCTAGGATATCTCGTCGTCTTGTAAGTGTCGGTAGCTTAGTGGTTAAGGAGTCGGCCTTACGATCGAGAGGTCCCGGGTTCGAATCCACCCACCATTTAGCTTAGTTGGAGGGGTTAGAGGGAATATTAGTAATTTCGATAATTTCGGTTGCTAATATTCTTTAAAAAATATAATCTAATACACAGAATTCATCTAACATACCTAACCTACATTAAGCCCTTGGTCGTATGATACCCATGTTGAACAAGAGGGTAGATTTAGTATTCTACTATCATACGAGTACACTAAACTTTAAAGCAGTATGCCAACAATCCAAGTTTTTTTTTTCATCGAAGTTATTTAGCCGGTACTCAATCATTCGCATACTGTAAAAAGGAGCCAATTTCAATTTAATAAAAAGCGAGCTTCGTGTTACAATACGCTCTGAACAACCAGTCAGCATCGATCAGTGCATATTTCATCGCCCACTCTCCATGTATTCCCATTACGAATTTGGCGCAAACGCCAAATTCGATAAGTCGAACGCTTTGAGTGGTACTTGCAATGCAGTTAATGGAATTACGCGACGCGCTCTGCGGTTTTGCGACGGCTAAATGAGTTTTCATGTATTGCTAACAATTTTATACGGAACGCATACGTTACCACTTTATTGGGTTCTTGTGTTGTGATGATGGGAATTTAGTAATTCGAACATTACATAATACGATAAATATTGATAAATTTTAATATTGTTAGTACTTGATATTGTTTGTATAATAATTTTACTGTAGGTAGGTCATGCATAGGGCACAGTGATCTAAGTAGTCACCAAAAATTGTGAGCGTCGATGTATAAAGCCATAGAATTATAAAGCATAGAAACGCAATACACAGTGCGCTAATTATACAGATTTGAGGTGTAAGGGCTCCACCACAATCTTTAGAGACTTTTCGGAACTACTTCTTTGAAGAAGAGATTGGAAGGTTTTGGTGGCCATAATTATGTAGGTACCTAGAAGTTATTGTCACACATCACATATCAAAACAATTTAATTGTGTGTGATTTAAAATAAAACTATATGAATAATATTGGAAGATGTGGGCTAGCTGATAAAATACCTGTTCTCAGAAACAATCAGCAGGGGAACACGCTATAAGAATACAAATTTACATCGTACTGTGTATTTACTCGCACGCACACGTTGTGAAGTCACGTAGTGTGAAATAGTTAAATTGTTCGAGCCATGTAAGGAATTCTGATCGATCAAACTTTATAGTTTGATACAAATGAAGTCAAAAATACTTCTGAGGTACGCTTACTCATTGTCCTACTGTGGGTTTGAAAGCAAGAAAATAATAATTTCTTCAGCTGAGATACAGACATGAAAAAATACGATTGACTTATAGGTTTTTTATGAGACGGACAGCAACTTTCTACACCCAAGAGGAAATCCGAGGCCAAAGCCTCGTTCGTCAACCAGCAGGCGAGGCGATTAACTTGGGATCTGAACTTCTTAATAGTGCTCTCATTATACAGATCTAGACAGTGATATTCTTAGTCATTCGTAAATCCTATTCTTTTATCACTGTGTGAAATATTTAAAATTAGAGTTTGTCTACGCATCACTCTGGTATACTTGGTATTTTTAACTAAATACACGGATGCAGCTTATAGGTGTTCATTTTTCATTTAAATTCTGTAGCGAAAGCAAAATAGTTATAGCCATGGTTGTAATTATAATCTCATTGATATAAAAATGTCAAAATCACTTCAAACATAGCCTTTATTCATCGAACAGTGAAATTAATTACATCACTCATTGCTAATGAAGCTTGTTGGTTGTAAGACAATATTTGCACGCTGCCACCATCCCCCGCACTACAACCCCGAAGCTGCATGAACGCGTCAGGATGAGCCTTTGTTCTGGTTTTGCTGAAGCTATTATGAAACTCGAATGTTTGTCCCCTTATTACATGTAATATGTACTCGTAGTATAAAGATAATTCTTATACGTGCATCTGACAGGTAGATAAAGGGCTAATATATACAATAATTTTATATAATTTGGATAAATGGGGCTTTTGGAGTTAGGAATGAACGTTTAGGGTTCTCAAAAATATGCAGAAGCAGAATAACAAAAACATTTTCAACATGTGAATATTTACACTCCTGATGTGTGCCGGTGATGTGTCTGTTTAATATGTTTTATTTAAAAACTCAGTTCCGTGTTCCTTTCAATGTATAGGTTCATGCTACTTACTTGTCTCTAGTGTAAATCTAATGATGTACAATTAAGTATTATCTATCTATCTATCTATCTATATAGTACATACATTAAAAACGGTTTGAACAAATCGATTTAGATAGGAAAACTATAGAATCGGTACAGGCAGGACGCGAACCCGCGACTTTACCCTCACATGAGGACTGCTCTAATCACTGAGCTACCAGACCACGCTCAAACTAGTCCAAATTTATCTTTACAACCGTCCGGCCCTTTAAACCCCTGAAAGCCAATGACAGTCCGGTTGCGATGGCACAATTTTATTCAGGAACCGCTTAAACAGTGAATCATTGACACGAGAAGAATAAGAAGATGTTTCTGTTTAGAAACTCATTTTAAAGGCTTGTGGAGGAACGAGGTGTGATGTTCCTCCAACACAAAGGGAGGATCCTCCGACCAGGCAAGGTGATCACGCCTGGCGGGCCGCGGCCCAACGATTGTCGTTGGGATGTTGTATATGTATTGTACCAGCGCAGGAACTTCACTTTCGCGATGCAGGATTTGTAGTATCGTAGTAGTTCTGCTTGATGTCGCTAGATGGCGCTGGGTACATGTGGTATCGCTACAGGCTGAAAACCGAAATCAATCACTATTAATTTTTTAGCCTAGTTAATTTGTTGAACACGTGTTTTTGTAAAAAGTCACTACAAGATTGTTTATCTTTAGTTAAGTAAGTTCGTAATCAAATGGAGTATAATGCTATCCCACACAAAAGAAATAGTAAGGAGACTAAAAAATATTAAGCCTTTTTAGTTTAGTGAAGCTGACTTTACGAAGACACTCTTAGCACTTGTTAAAAAGTGAAAGAATCACTTTTTAACAAGTGCTAAGAGTGTTTATTCTTGATTAGCACTAAGTGTATTTTCATTGTAAAAAAACCTTAGAAAAACTGCAACTGGATCAAGTCTCAGGCCCATATTCTCATATTCTATATCTGAGGAAAAATTGTAAAGACAATCTGTCAGATAACCTGTCAAATTTGAAAATATGTATACAATCTTTTCCCAGGTAAATCAAGGGTCGGCTAAGTGGGATTCTAGAATACGGGCCTCAATTAGGTTTTTTTTCTTAAGGGCTCGGTATATTTTTCATCACTTCATATCTAGTAGTTAGCCAAGGTACCAAAATTTAATACAGATAAATAAAGAAGTGCCGTCGATTAGGAACAAGTAGACAAGTAATAAATACATGCGATAATATAAAAAATACACGATTAATGTTATGAAGTATATGTTGGCCATTAGGTAGATATTATTAAGTGATGAAATTCTGTGAAATACTACCGGAGTTTCAATCGTCGTCCGTCTTCTGCGTAAGATGATGATTTAGGTGACATTTTTACGTTCACCATAATAATTTACTTTGCTATGTTATATCTGAACTCATATTAATTAAGTAGGTAGAAATGCAGGAGTATATATTATTGGATAACAAATTAATAGGTACACACTATGGTTAAAATTATACTAGCTTTTGACCGCGGTTTCACCCAACGTGAATTATCCCAACCAAATGTCAAACCTATGTCCTATCTCAAGGTCTTATCTACCCCTTTACTGAATTTCATCAAAATCGGTTCAGTGGGTAAGACGTGAAAGACGTACAAACAAACAGACACATTTTTCCATTTATAATATTAGTATGGATATTTCTGGAGAGCGAGTGAGTGCGCCTGTGTTTATGTGTGTCGAACAATCAGGGTTCTTGATTCCTGGTTGGACATTCTCATGAACGTCATCGATCCACCTCATTAAAGCGAAAAATAAACACAAGCTAAAATATGTATAAATCTATGAATGCATCAATTAATATTGCTTTATAGTGGTCACAAAATGATTACAGAGAAAACAACAAGGACAATTCATACCAATTCCCCTTACCTGATGACTATATGCCGTGACCAGACACATTTATCGGCCCCATGTAACATGCATAACATTTAAACACTCAAGTAAAGTAAAATAGAATTTGCGAGGCGTTAGGTACCTTTGCTATTTTGCTGTCGAGGTCAGTAGGCCTGCCATCATCTCATACGGAAGTATGGTTAAATCTTGGGTTTTATAAATAAGATTAAATAGAATTACTGATGTAATTCATACTATACCGTTAGTAAATTTGTACTACCAGTAATTGGTTGACATAATTTGAACAATATTTGATTTATAATTCAAAAATAAAAGTCATGAGAAATTCAGTGTAAGGCAACGATTGCGGGTTCAAGCCCCGCCTAGACCGATTCAATTTTTTCTCCTTTATTCGATGCATGATTAGCATGAATAATGCACAAAAATTTAATTCAAAAAATTCAATGCTATTATGACGAACATGAAGAGAGATGAGAGGTACAGCGTTGTCTTCCTGGATCTACAAAAGGCTTTATACACCGTTTTTATTATAAATCTTCTATCGAGCCTTTTTATACCACTAAGGTAGCAGACAAGCACACGGCCAACCTGATGAAAAGTGGTTACCGTGGCCTATGGACGTGTGCAACACCAGGGGCGTCACACTTGCGCTGCCGACCCTGAAGAAACCTACTAATGCCTTCTAAACCACAGCAGGGAATTCATTTCACATCTTGAGCATGCGTGGGATGAAGTTACTTTCATACTGGGCGGTTCACACCGTGAACTGAACTGCGTTGTGACCTTTTACTGAATGAATTTCTTTTTGTACAACGAGACAACTCAGTTATGAACGATTTTTTGCTTGTGAAATCCATCCTACCTAGTGAATATTAATACGATAAAGAAGTGATAGATTCTTTGTAATGTTATTCCTAACTTAAGTTTATCAATTTCGAGTAGAAGTTCGAATATTATGTTATCTATTTAAGTAAAATAAATAACTATGTTGAATGAAATTTTGAAGCATTTACTATGCTAACTTTTCAAATCGTTTAAGATAGGAAAAAGTGAATGCCCAGGTGGGACTCGAACCCACGATCTTTCCCTTACAGGGGGAATGCTCTGACCACTGAGCCACCGGGCCAAGGAGGGAGGGAAAGATCGTGGGTTCGAGTCCCACCTGGGCATTCACTTTTTCCTATCTTAAACGAATAGTTATGTTTTCAATAACATTAAATAAAACATATAATAGAAGGAATTATTTTTATTTTAATAATTCACATTCAGTTTGCGACTAGAGGTGATGAAATTGGTAGTGCTAGAGCTGTTAAAAGTGACTTGATTAACGACTATATCAACTTAAGGCCTTCGTACAACCTCTTCTTTGGGTGGGTGCGTTCTGATATACTCAAGAGATCTGAGGATGTAGTCTGGGATGGGTTCGGGGGCTGGAGGAGTGGGAAGGTGAGCACCCTGGAAACAAAATATTTACATTAGTATCAATCTCATAATTTTAAAATCTAACTAATTTGTTCAATGTCAATTAATAACATCGGAAGTTTATATATAAAAGTTGCATAACTAATTCATAATTATGAAATTATGATATTAATATTAAGAGCCGTTGAGGTAAATATTGATTGTAAAAATCAATGTTATGCCTTTGTCAACAAAAAAGGCATAACGTATGCTGTTGCAACCAATATCATCGAAACTTCGGAACATAAACTAGTTTATAACGTAAATAATATAATGTTTTCAATTGCTAATTGAAATCATTATAATGAGAAATTTAAAGTTATGATTAAGGTATTGTAATTTATGGTTGACGAAGAATTGAAATCGTGAATATTTACCTGTGGTTGGTAACCATTCTCGTTGGCGATGTAAGTGAGAGAAATTGGTGCGCCTTCGGGGGAGGTGTAAGAGTTGGATCCTTGGACTTCGATAGCTTCATCCTCCTACATTGAAACAAATGTATTAGTATCACAATGACAGCTTGCATTCAGATGATAAAAAATAAATTAATAAAACTAACATATTATTACAAAAAAATCTTTTTCTTGTAATCAATTCTGTTAGGCAAGGTCGCGTATGAATTAATATAAAGTGAGAGAATGATTTATATTACGAGTATTAACCTTAAACTAAAGACCAAGGTTTTGAATATCAATGCATTAAGGTAAAACCTACACAAGTTCATCTGCCGTTACTAAATTTCATCTGTATAGCCTTGATTCTCTTATTGCAGTTCATTAGCATTGCAAGTAATCCTTTTTTTTACATTCTTGTTATGTTCCTTGATGAGATGTTTGATTGATTTTTTTTAATATGAATAATTGCTTAATTTTATCTTGAAGGCAAACAAGTTTTATACAAGTAAGACTCTTCTTCTTTATTATTTAATTTGGTCAGATCCTCGAACCCCGATACTTACGCGACCAACGTTCTTCAGAACTCCATTTTCTTGGGCTTGGATACCGTTGCTGGTCTCGTACGCGTACTGGTATTGGTCGGGAAGTACATCAATATCTTGTCTCAAGATTTGCGCACCGGATTCGGGTAAGTGGGAGACGTCGGCGGCGACGATGGCCACAACGGTGAAAAAGGCAACGAAGGATTTCTGTGTCAAAAGTTTAAGCTATAACACCTTATCTGCTATTATTCAAGTATATTTATAAAGCTGAGCATAATAAATTAGCTCTAATTAATGGCAAGCTAATTTATCCAAAAACTTTTTAATAGATTTTATTTTTTAATTTGAGCTATTGATCGTTTCATTTTTGTGGTAAGAGTTGTTATTATCCAACTCTCTTATATCCCCGAGCTGTATTTTGTAGTTGATTTTGAAGTAAAAGCTCCATAAATTATTTAAGTAAAACTTTGGATAACTAATTGATTTAATACAACATTTTATTGAAGGATTGAAAGTAGAAAAAGTATACTTTATAGCTGATAAAACTATTAATAAATATAATTATGATTTTGAAAGCAGATCGAAAAATGTAAAATTGTAATTTAGATAAAACTGTTGAGAATGAAACATG
This sequence comes from Eilema caniola, assembly GCA_949126895.1. NCBI lineage: Eukaryota > Metazoa > Arthropoda > Insecta > Lepidoptera > Erebidae > Eilema > Eilema caniola. The sequence continues at coordinate 7,899,902 of OX421472.1, read as the reverse complement.
CATTAACATTATAAATACTTGATAAAGAACAGCTCTACGATTTCGTTTGAATTGTAATTATGTTTTTGTAATCTCATAATAATCACTTCAATGAAGTTGATGCAAATGTGTTAAACATTTTTGTTGGATAATCAAACGCAAGAACTACTTGGTAGTGTTCTTTTTTTAAATATTTTGTTTAACTGTAACATCACAATCACTTAATGAACGTTTGCTTCTTTTACATTCGATGCAAACGATCAAATTATTTAATGTTCACATGGGTGCCGCTCTCAAATACCACGCTATGAGGCAATCGAATCTTCACTCACCATCTTGTGTGTGTGTCAAAGTTAACAGACGATGTGTAACTGTGATTATAAAATAAACGAGCCAGGTTATATACTCGACCCTCTTCGTACGAATATGGTTCTAAGCATCGGCATTTGCATTATTTTGCAACAAAGCTCTGGTCTTCTACATGATTTGTTAGTTTACAAGGTGAACACGATTCACAGATTTTTCTGTGGGACCATATCCGCCTTGCATTATCAGATTGCTTTGCGATGTCCGAGGGGTATGGTCTTTCAATCAGTAGTCATTATGTGTGAACTTTATACGAGTTAAGTACGATTGATGCATTAATGCTTGTACAGTTTTCCATATAAAGTACAAACCATCTAAAAATGAATATAGTGCTATTAATTTATTAAGATTTAGCAGTGTACTAACAGCCTGAAAGAAGACATTACCTTCTTAGGATGAAATCTTCAAAACTCATATTTACCTTTTTTAATTTTTAAATACTGAAGTTCTGATTAAAAGCTGTTATAAAAAAAGCATTACTGTTTTGCTCCAACCTTCACTTATTTTATAAAATGCCGTCATTGCGACATCTTTATCATTCTTTGGTGTTTTTAAAAAAATCCACAAGATCTATGCAAATTACTTAGTCTTCCAATGAAGTCAACGATCATTAATCCTAAGTTGCATTTAAAATAGCATTTGCAATATACCTTTTTGTAGTAGTGTAAAATTTAATGTGTTGCAAAGATTTTAAGTGATTAGTAAGTCAGTTCGTAGCACGTTAAGACGTAGACTTAGTCCAACAATATACATAATTAAAATAAAATTGTTAAAGACCAAGTATTCCATATTCTGATCTTTCATTTTGCAGAAGAAAATGCATATTTTTAGGACCCCATAAAAGTTTCCGGGGCCCAAATCAACTTCACATCAAAATCTGTACAGGATTGAAAGGTCATATGGCAGTCGCTTTCATAAAAACTGTATAAGTAAAACCAAAAGGAATAGAAGTAGTAAGCGATACTCAGGTTCCAAGGCAAAGGCCTCAGATGCAACCAGGAACAAAGATAAAATTATGTTGATGCAGTTGATTAAAATTTAAGCAGTGTGCTCTTAAAATAGTTTTCTTCCATGCAGTTCCTGAAGGCCTACGGGTTTTTCTGTTGTAAGTCAAGGTGACAGTTTGCCCCGTACGTGGAGATCTATAGGTACTTTTAGATGCGAATAAATTTGTCATATTTTTTTAAATATGTCATTGTTGTCAGAACCATACGATAGGAGATGAGTCTATTAACGCATTACGAAGTCCGGCAACGCTCAATTGTGGCCAAGGCTTGTATAGTGCTTTTCTCAAACAATGCGCGGAAATTAAAACCAAGTAGTATCTAGGCGGAATTTTTTAGTTACCTACTTTTCAAAATCAATGACGAACAACGAACAACAGTAATTTTTCACGCGGCGAAATCTTCATTTGTTTTTTATTTTTCTTAATAAACAGCATTCTATTGGCAAGCCAGTTCTATATTTAAATAACGCCTTGGATAAATTACCTCCTTGGTTGCCATGGTTCTGAGTAAAAGTTGGTTCCATTTTTAAATTACACGACAGATATGAGTTTACATAGTAATTTATTTGGCCGCTAAAACACGACAGATATGGATTTTCATACAACTTTTGCCGGCCGCTGCTTAAATGTACAGCAATTTCGATTTATCTCGAAGAAGGTTGTCAAAATAATGTTCACATTTCCAAGCATGTTTGAGAAAAACATTTAAAGTGTTACTCAACAACAAATATTACCATCATACCTAGTGGGTGATTACTAATCCGAATACATTAAATACCTGCCCTGCAAATAACGTGAGACAATGTTTTCAAATATTGTGGTAAAGCTTTTTGTACTAAGTACTACTTGAAGGGCTCAAGAATAGTGATGGTCAAAAAATAAGTTGGTACACCAAGATACTTTTCAATTCACGCTTAAATGAAGTCACTAAGTCAAGGTTGTTCATTCACCAAAAGTAGTCCCCAAGCTTGTGACCAAGTCCAGCAATGGCCGCCTTGCCGTTGCTGGATTATCGCGAATTCACTCATACGTCACTTCACTTTTTTCATGAGCTCAGCCAAAACCACCTAGGCTCTTTACTAAACGGGGCTGCTTAACTAACGGCCTGAATGATGTTCAGCCATTTGATTAAACAACGGCTCAGGAAATGGCTTAGATCGATGACGTTTCATTACTTGCCTATTAAATAGTTAGTCCAGGCTAGCCACTAAAAAAAATATAACCGCGAAGGCTAATGCTTAGCCTTCTATTTCAATTCTCAATAAAACTATCACTAATTCTCTGTCTTATTTTGTGGTGATCGTAAGAATGGCCTAAACATTAGTCAGACAACGTTAAGGCAGAATTTTATGCAGGCCGTTACTTGAACAGCTGTTTTGATCTACATTATTAAATACATTATATGTATAGTTCTTAACAATTTACCCTTTCCCAGTCTCGTCATCTGCAGGCAGCAATAGTCAGCTAATAGTCAATTGGTCTATCGCACTCGACTGCCAGACACAGGCCTCTTTCAATCCAATGTTCGCCATTGGTCCCGATCCTGCATCTTCCGCATCCAGTCTATCCCAGCCACCTTTTTCAAGTCGTCAGTCTATCTGGCATAGGGGCGGGACCGCCTTGCGTTTGCATTCTCGCGGTCTCCACTGCAGGACTCGTCTGCTCCAACTGCCATCGGTCCTTCATCAGATGTATCGTTAATATTGGCTCTTTACTACCTACAAAAACATTACTCACCTAAGTTTGTACTTAAGCGTACCATGTCCAATCATTCTGTGTAGCAACCAAACTTGTATGTAAAGAGGCTATATAAGTACATTCCACGAACTCACATAAAATATTATCAACACAATTGTTTTCTGAAGAACATTCATAATTTTTTTTCGAACTACAATCGTGTACTACTTATAAAGGTCATGTGCATTACGTCAACATTGACAGATGGTAGCTCCATAAGCTGTTTCATCCAAAATAACCTGTTCGCTGAATATAAATCAATGTTGAAGAGGACTAAAACTTTTTGTAACATCAGTCGTATCTTAATTGAATCAAGTCCATCTGTCGACTTTTAGATAATGCAGTAGAATTTTCCTTTAAGACGATAAAACATTCTATGTTAAAATGTTGATAACTTTAATTCGTCGTAATCGTCGACGATTTTTATGTTAGTGTTAATATGATCGCACTTTATATATCATAGTTTTAAAAATGTATTAAAACAAAATATTTCTTCATTACTATTTAGTAATACGGGTTAAAGTGTCAATTTCTTTCTTTAAATGAAGTAACTATTGCGAATCCATAAGTTGATCGAAACTATCAAAATATTGTGTTTATCTAAATACACAATTGTATTGATCAATTATACGATAATAGATTATATACAATATTATTACGTGTGTACGGTGTCCCTTCCAATACGTATAGGTATGTAAGGACTGCAAAAAAATTATATATTTATTGGGGCCTCTACCGGATTGATTTATTTAAATAATATCTACAAAGAGCGATTCACTATACAATATTATAAAATTTTTGGTAAAATGTGTTTGAAGCAGAAACTTGAATAAAAGTTTATTTTAAGTTGGTAGATACGGACCTACAGTTCGTGATAATTATTTTTGCAGCTAGTCATTGTATTATTTTACAGAACTGTTGTAACCCAAAACTGATTGTGATAGTGTCGTGCGATTGGCCAACTCTTTCAAGATAGTGAAAGATAAACTGATCTTGGACTCGTGCTTGCTCCTTCCTTAACGTAATATGAATACCAATTATTTCCGACACAATATGTCAAGGAGCAGCTCATCTAAGATCAATAAATGAATGATAAGAACTATTTACATTTGGATGTTTAAATAATTCAACATTAAGTTTTTTTTCCCAATGAATCTGTAAATACTAGCAGATCATAGCTATTTTATTTTAAATATTTATAAGTAGTTTATTAAACAGGAACATAATTGTATTTTACCTAATAATGAATTAAATGTTATTTTTATAGTCTGAGCCCGCAACTATCTTTCACAACCAAGTGTATATGTGGAGCTTTAGAGCGTTTTCACACTCATCCGATATCCGGTATCCGACATCCGATATCGGAGAAAGTCAAATGTATGAGATATATACTCTCTTTCACATTGCCCGGCTCGATATCGGTTATCCGAGCCAACACCACTGTTTTAGCCCGATATCGGAACACAAAGAGACTAAAACAGCGACTGCAAGCAATTTTCGACCTTAAGGATATTTTCTGAGTAACATGTCGTTTCGCGTTAATTGATGACGCTGATCACGAATGTAAGAAAAAACTCGATCATTAAGAGAGATCAATAAGGTCGAAAATTGCTTGCACGTTTTTCTTTTTTTTTTCACTCCTATCATCCCTAACTAGTCTGTGTTTTCAAGCAAATGGCCGTATCGGGCCGATTTTATCGGATAAATGTGAAAACAGCAAAGGTGTCGGCTATCGGCGTCCGACACCGATATCGGATATCGGATGAGTGTGAAAACGCTCTTAGTCTTTCATGTCAACCATTGTAATAAAAGAATATTTAATTATTCTTAATGCACAACTAGTTGCCAATAATGTTATAATATATTTCGCAACCAGTTGTGCAAGAAGAACGTTTAGTAACTAAGGTAGAAAGGTAAGTAAAGATCATCTATATTTGTGATCTGATCTAGTCTCCACCCATGAATATATATACTCTAAATATTTCAATATAATACAATTTATTAAGTTTTCTTTGTTATTACATCACGCGGTTACTCGTTAAATCAAACACATAACGTAATCAGAATATAAAAAACTATAACCAAAAATATAAATTTAATAAAGTACCGTATTCCTTGACCTCATAATGACTTATTGAAGACGCTGAATGCCACTACAAGTTCATCTTTATTGCGATACACTAATATTTTTATGTCACTTAATTAAAATTTATGATAAAATGACATTTATATGTCAACATGCCAATATCCTTATCTGAAGTGAAGTGGTTTGAATATAAAAGGCCATTGCTATTGTGGTTTCCAAGTTACTTTCATTGATGCTTTGGAACCGATAAGACATGAAAAGCTGGTATTATTTCTTTTGCAAAAGTTTGAATTGATACTTCTTTTTTATTAGTATCTATTGTATTCATGAGTTTGGTTACTACAGCTCCCAGGGGAGAAGATAGCGTCGACATAGTTTCATCTGTAACTATTTGCCGTTTGGTTATTATCAATTTTGGTCCAATAAGGTTACTTCGATTTTTACGTACTTACTTAAATTTAAAAGAATGATCGATATTTTTCATAAACACTACACATACATATAATCACGCCTGTAAATCCCTGCAGGGGTAGGCAGAGGTGTATTAACATTAATGTACCCCACATTTCGCCAACCATGATTTTCAGTCCAACGTAATAGGAGGCGTGCGTATTGCCGTCAGGCAGGCACTTAGTCATGAGCTGTATGATTACTGCTGGATGGAGAATAGCTATATGCTTTGGTTGCCTTCAACGACACCCACAGGAAGAGATGGATATTCTAGTCCACCGGGAACCAACACGGCAAATAATTAAACTAAACACTTCTTGTCACAGAACAGAAAAAACTATTAGAAGTGTGATAGGACAGATTCAATAGCGGAAACAATGTCGCCAAACTCACACATACAACCAGATAATAATACGTTGCACTACTAGTAAACAATTGTTTTGATTGGTCGTATATCTTTAACACCAAATTAGCCTAAATTATGCACACTGCAGAACGAAAACATACCTTATTGATTGCCATTAGTGATAACTTTAATATAGATAAAAAAAAAAGGAATTTACGACGTTTTGTATCTGAATCAAACTTGCTTCTCACTCTACTCTATTACGAAAAAGTTCAACTACTCCCCAACAGATGTCCATTTATTTTAAGAATGTTATTTAGAACCTTAACAGTTATGAATACGGTTGATATTACTTTGAAGTATTATCTCTCTCACTCTAACTCTCTTACATTAGCGCTAGAGCGGTGACACAAAAAGTTGGCAATATCGATAGATTTGTAATTTGTTTGCAAAATATCAAAGGATTCCAAACGCTGTTAGTAATTATAATCTAAGAGTACTAAAAAAGAGGGGTGTTTTTAATTACGATTAAAAAGGTATGAAGACGTGTTACTACGTATGTTAATATTTAATTGAAATAAAACAAGTGTCCATTTATAGTAGATATTTTATGTAACTGTAGCATAATAAAAGCGTTTTCACATTATCCGGCGCATCCGATATCCGATATTAGTGTCGGCTCCTATATCGAAGGAAATAAAATAAAGTAGGTATAAAAAGAACTCGGTACTAGGATTTTTTTTCTTTTTTTCATCCAGTCTGTGCGATCGAGAAAATGGCCGAATCGGACCGATTTTATTGAATGAATATATGTGAAAACAGCACATGGTGACCGCTATTTGGCGTCAGGTACCCAATATCAGAAAATGTGAAATTGGTCTAAGGATACTTAAAATACGAGTGCGAGTATTTTACAATATGAGACGGGTGTTTTAAGACCATATTACAAACAGTTTCATACACTACTTTGAAATAATTAATTTAATTAGCATAAAATGAGAAAAACGTAGAGCACCAAAATCTATTTGCTGATCGCGTATGCATGTTGCGCCGCGTCCACAAACTAGAAAATATCCAGCTGGAGTTGTTCAATACGGAAGTTTATATTTTTGCATGTTTGTACGCTCATAGCTTCGTCATGTGTAGGTGAAGTAGATGAACCTTCTTTGTTCGAAAGAAGACTATTCCGAAATGATCCCATTTAATTTTTGTAAAGGTCCGATAAAGGGTTTCAGTGAGAGACCACGATACTCTTCAATAAATACCAGGAAATCAGCAGTAATTGCTGCAAGCGCATATTATTGCTATGTTTATGCCACTACACATCATAACATCACGCCTGTATCCTTTGAATGGGTATGAGGAGTGTTCAGAATGTTCCGTGATATTAAAAAAAAAACAATAAAGTCATTTGACAAACGTTTATAAATGTTTCCAAAAAATTAGATATCGATAAAGTTTGACTACATCACTAAATGAATAGCGAAGAAAGTTCTAGAATAAATAAGAATGACATGTCTATTATGTGTAATCAAAAACAAGCTTTATTGATATGTGGTAAGGTTGATTTTGTTTTGATTTTATTTCTTTGCATTTCAATAATATTCGTTATAAATTCTGCTATATCCTGACTTATTGATGGTATAAAACAACTCCATTTTGAATATTTATGCTCCTACTATCATCTGTGCACTGCAAAATGGCCCAGTAAGGCATATTTCTATTAAATAGTATTAAATAACACACGGTGCAAAACTGTCAAATACACGTGATGACAAATAAGACTGAAGGTTGAAATTGTAAGGTCTTGCAAATCTCCGCATAAGAATGACACGCGTGCCACGCCCACTTCACACTTCCACCGTTTTTACTGTTCCGTGCTTCTTGTAGCATAATCTTCCTTCAATTTCATTATATTAAAAGGACTTTGCGTGGCGAGATCTTTCAGCTGGATAAGCGTCTCTTTTTTTTTCTTTTTCTCTCATTGGATAAGATAAATTCTTCGTTCGTTGTAACTGATTATAATTTATTTGTATCTAAGTAATGGTTACTGCGTTGACTGGCACTGAAGTCGGCTAAGTGTCGTTTATAGATGCAAGTGGACGTCAGATTGTGTGGATGTGTGTTGTGTGGATTCTTGAATCTTAGTCTTAGGAGTCCGACGTCTGTTTCTGTACCTCTTAAATAAAAAAATAAAAAAATATACCATACCATAGCATACCTTAACCAGCTTGTGTTATGAAATCTAGAATGCGGATAAACATACTTATATACCTACTTCTTTTTTATAAATACATACATATTATACATAGAAACACCCAGACCAATGCAAATTTACATATTCATGCATACAATTATTTGCACTGAGCGAGGATCGAACCCGCACCTCTTGCGTAGCGGCCGCGTTCAGTACCGCCACGACGCCACAGAGGCTGTTATTGAAAAACAAATCAAAATGGTAAACAGGCGTAAGTGAGGTCACATTAATATTGCAGGTGGGGTTCGAAACCGCAGACCCAACAACCTCTAGATTATAAGTCAACGCCATTACGTTACAGCTGATATGATGAAGTGTCGAGCCGTGAATAGGAAGAGAAAGGAAAATAAATTTATTTTATTGGCCACGTGTGCTGTGCATGCTGGCTTTTAAATGCTTCAAAACAAGTATTTCTATCTATTCCCTACTTATATTCACGTCTGAAAAACTCAGAAGAAGCAGGCAGAGATGTATTAACACCCACATTTCCACAACTTTGGTATTCGGTCTCACATATGAGAGGCGATCCTTTTACCACTATGCGGGTAGTTTCCTTCTACAACACCCACGAGAAAACATGGAGTGGCTTTATTCTAATCCAGCGGCAACCAACACGGCTTCATATATTATATATTCTATGCTTCAAACTATGAAAAGCAGCCTCAAGAAAAATAAAATACAACTCATCCATAACTAATTATAATTTTTCTGTCCATAGCACTAATGTTTGGAACATAGATCAATGAAAAATTCTTCATCACGTTTAATTCAATGATTTTCATTGAGAGCTAATTTATACAAGTATAACGCTGGATCTTGTCACTGATGAACCCTGACCTGAGTAATTAACTTAGTTTAGTTACACTGATTTTCAGTTCCGCTCGGAGTTCGAAATTGATAAGTCAGTGCATGCGTGCAACGAGAATCAATTTGCGCGATGTCTGACGGATATCACTGTCAGCAGTGTCAGCACGGAAGGCCTGTGGACCACGGTCAAATATCAATAGCCATACCGATTTCAGCAATTATACCAACTAATTAAATCAATCAATTAGCCTATTGCAATTAGAGGATTCGATCCCGGTCTATTTTTTTAATCCCGGGATTTCGGGATTATCTTCAGTTAATCTCGGGATCCCCGGATAGTCTCGGGATTGTATTAGTTGAAAAGTGGTAATTAAAAGTAAAACATATCAAAATGATTTTTTTTATTTATCTTTTACTTTTGTGAAGAAAACAAATGTTTAAGTTTTCAGTCTTCAAAAAGGTGGTTAAACAGAATTACACTTTCTTCTTATAAAATAAACAAACTAGGCATTTCTGTGAATGCTTTATCAAACTCACAATAAACTTTAAAAAAAACAAATTCTTTAGACTTCTTTAGATAAACTATAAAAGAGACTATAAAATAGATCACTGTCGATAGGTACCCATATTTTTAAATTAAATTGACCAAAAACTCTATAAATGATTTATTTAAACCACCAATAAATTAAATCTAAGGCGTAACAATGCATGCAACGTCTCATCTGCAAGCATAGTTCTTATTTTGTTGCACAAACATAAAGAGGCTGATAAAGCGTATTCAGGCTCTATGGAAGTTAGAGGAATCGTCAATAATTTATTATAAGTCTTCTCCAAATAAAAGCTCGAGTCAAACTAGTCTCAAAAAGATTCATTTCTTGTTTAATGATTTCGGAAATATCAGTTTCTTCATATGTTTCTGGATTTAATGTTTTCATGCTGTTTTCTATTTCGTAAATCAAATCAAATCAAATGTTTTATTTGTAAAACATAGGTATACAAAGATCTTATATATTATAAATAGTAGGTTCACTATGTTTTGCCACTTGGGCATACAAATTGATTTAAAAGCTACTTAGCCACAATGTCACATTAAACAATCATAATCACAATGTCATAGTTTAGAATTAAAATGTCACAGACTTACATTATATTGAAGTATCATCTAAGAATTCGTCAAGCGTATAATAGCATTTGTCAATTAAAGATTGTAGGGATTTTTTAAATTTAGATACAGGCATAGATTTCATATCTCTTGGAAGTTTATTAAATATTTTTGGCGCTGTACCAAATATACTTTTTGCCATAAGGGCTGTTTTACACTTTACATTACAGAGCTTTTCAACATATTGTCGGCGTATTGGACCCTTTCTAACATCTGATACTCGTTGAAAATGTTTAGGATTGATTTTTACAAACATAGCTGTTTCCATTATATACAATCCTGTTAAAGTAAGTAATTTATACTCTTTGAAGTAAGGGACACAACTATCAGTCATTCTCAAACCCCACATGGACCTGATACATCTTTTTTGCATCTTAAAGACAGTTTCCCGGTCGCTTGATTGTCCCCAGAATATGATGCCATATCTTATGATGGATGCCACTAACCCATGATATGCCATTAAGAGTGATTCTTGATTCACTTTTTTTGAGAGTTGGAAAAGTGCATATGAAGCCTGACTCAATCTTTTGCATAAATTATCTACATGTGGCTTCCAAGTAAGTTGGCTATCAATTATTATGCCTAAGAATTTAGCTTTCGTAGTTTCCTCTATTTTAAAATCATTATATTTAACCTCTATATCTGGAATACTACTCCTTTGGTGGAAATGCATTACTGTAGTCTTTTTTAGATTTATTATAAGATTATTATTATTGAGCCAAGTGATAATATTAGATAATGAATTATTTTTTCGTATAATCCGGCACCGGTCGTTAGCGAAAACTAATGAAATCAGCTATGTAAACAAACTAGCTGTCAAAATGTAAAATCAATGTAAGTGCGTTTCATTTCACGCACATTTTTATTGAATCGATCCTGAAAATTCTGGAATTCATAAATTTGATCCCAAAAATTTCAGAACTAGGCCTATCCCAATGTACGCCTTTGCTCCCGATCCTATGTCTTCCGCATCCAGTTTATTCCAACCTCTTTTTTCAGATTATCCGTCCGTTTGGCTTATCCATAAGATATATTACCCATAAGAATTTTACACGTCCCATTTAATTGATCCACAACATATATTTGTCAAGCTTTCAACTTCAATACAATATCAGAGGTTATTGTAATTTCGCCACAGCGAAAATTCACCAGAGTGGTAGTTTTAAACCCCCCCCCCCCCCCCCTTTTTTCCAACAGTTAAGTTTGGTGTAAAAGGTGGTTTAGGTCATAGTGAGATTTCTCTGAGGAATTTGAAGCTTACCCACTGGGGAATTACCTCTATCGCACAAAGACTACTTTTTAGTGTTATGTTTCTTGTGGTGAGTACGGTCACCATTATAGAATTCCGTAGGGAAAGGTAGGGTTGAAATGTTGTGAAATATTGAGGGTTGCAAGAGTTTATAGACACCATAAAACCATACCAACCAACAATAAAAACAGTGAGAATTTAGTCTTTTCCGGTCATTTACCTTCAGACTCGTCGTAATATATTAAACAACTATAAACTTTAGGACCAATTATGTTATGTTGTAGTCCGTATTCTTAATAGGTATTATATTAAACGCATACTTTGCAGGTTTAATAAGCGTTGTAATATAAACGTTTACGGTTAAATAAAGCATGTAGTAAATCCATCAGTCTGAATAATAAAATTATACAATCAGACATGCTATATTTAAAAATAAATTACCTTGTTACAAAATGATGATACCAGTGGAAATGTTATTTAAATAGTCTGTCGATATTATTTAAATCAAAGTAGCTTTAAACTGCAATGCCACATTTCACTCAATGAAAACTTCAGAACTTAGTTCATTTAGCTACGAACTGATTCGCACAAGTGATATAAAGCCTTAATGTTTTATAATGCCGTATTGGTTCCCAGTGGAGTAGAATAGAGCAACCTAATCTGTGGGTGTCCTAAAAAGCAACTAAGGGATAGGGCTGTTCTCCCTCCGACAGTAAACATACAGCCCATGACGTAGTTAGTGTCCGTTTGATGGCAATAGGCTCGCCCCCTATTTTTTCTCTCCATCTTATGGTTGCCTGGAAGAGATTGCCGCACAACGATAAGGCCGCCAATTGTACGCACCTACCAAATTGTGTTAAGTTGTAAAATTGTTATATCCTTGGTGTATAATAAAGACAATTATTTCAAATCGATTAATATAGGAAAAAGTGAATCGCTCAGGCGGGACACGAATTCGCGATCTTTGATCTACGCCTGAAGCTATCCAAATTCTCCTATACTACCGTCTTTAAGGCGACTTTTTCCTATCTTAATCGATTTGAAAAGTTAGTATAGTTAATACTTCAAAATTTCATTCAAAGACAATTATTGTTATTATTTCTCTTTATTCCTTTTAAAAACTAAATAAATATAGAAAAAAAACATTTATTTAAAAATATAAAACGTAGTGCCCCACCGATATCGGATATAAGGACCAAGCTACCGGTGGTTAGGGCTCCAGAGAAAGGAACTTTCTCACGATGCGCGCCTTATCAAGTAGCACTGCCCTCTGCATCTGGCCCTTGATCCAACCGTCGAACCCGAGCCTCTTTAGTTGTTGGTCGAGGCTCTTTGCTATCAGTCCGTTGCCTGACACGACTATCGGTAAAATGATTGCTGAGTCAACACTCCACATGTCGACAACCTCGTGGGCCAAGTCCAAGTACTTGATCTGTTTATCTTTTTCAGCTTTCACGAGATTCTTGTGATGAGGAATGGTGACATCAACAATCAATACTCGGCGTTCGGGTCGGTCTATCACCACAATGTCAGGCTTGTTGGTTACAACAGTCCTATCAGTGATGATAGATCGATCCCAGTACAATGTGATATGACTATTTTCTAGAACTGGCTCAGGAACATACCTATAGTAAGGCACTTCAACTTCCACAAGGTTCAGAGCAAGTCGCTGATGGATTATCCTGGCTATCCTGATTATGTCATGTGCAAGTACTCACCGTTAGCAAGACGAGAACAATCGGCAGTAATATGCCTGAGGGATTCACTAGGTTGATGACACGCTCGACAGATGACAATTGTACCATCCCTCATGATATACTTCCGGTAGTTATTTGTCTTGATAACTTCGTCAGCAATTGCACAGACAAAACCTTCGGTTTGCCCAAAGAGGTCACCGAAACGTAGCCAGGATACAGATGCCAAAAGGTCTACTTCGGGCCTGTGGAGGGCCCGATATAACCTGCCATGTAGTTCCTTACTCTGCGGCTATCAGTGCCAATAATTATAGGCCTACGCCAGTTCCCCTTAGCCAAACCGAGCGGGGTGAGCCCGATATCTACGTTGACAACATCACGATGCATATCCACGTTCGACTTAAGAAAATAGTCTCGGAGGTTGCACAACTCACGATTATGGAGGGTCTTAGCAATTAAAAACCGTCGACCCTCACATTTCCGCGTGACGCACAATCCCATGACTGACGACCGTGGATGATGCATTCGAAATACAGTCAACTGAGTCCGGACTCTCCTATCAATGGTATCGAGTTAAGTCTGAGTCCACTTGAGTATGCCAAAAGAGTACATCAAGGGTGGCATGACCCAACTGTTACAAGCACGCACCTTGTTTAATAAAAGGCTGTTAAGTACCATTCACAGGCGGCCAAAGAAACGTTCCTGTAGCATTTGTTTCATGCCGGCCTCATTGATGCATAACGCCTATGACATACCCAAGTACTTATAGGTCTTAGCTACGGCGAGTGATCTCAGGTTATTGGAATCAGAGAGTTGTATACCCTCTGACTCCACCGCCCGCACTCGCTTTACATAAATGACTGCACATTTGTCCACACCAAACGCCATTTTAATGGAATTACTGAACGTTTCAGTTACCTTCAGTAAAACAATTATTTGAGAATTGGTGTGGGCAAATAACTTTAAATCATCCATGTGAAGCAGGTAGGATACTATCTGACCCTCTTTTCGTAGCCTAACTCTGAATTCACTACTAAAGTACTAAGTGGGTTCAGGGCTAAGCAGAACCAAATGGGACTCAGACTGTCCCCTTGAAAAATACCCCGCTCTAATGTTATCGGCTCGCCACTACCTAAAGCCTGACGACACCCTGGATAGAAAAGAACCGTCCTCCATTACCCCATATATGATTTTAAGAAGGTACATAGAGTTGCATTCACTTTATACAACTCCAGCACCCTCAAATGCCATGTATGTGGCACGGAATCAAACGCTTTCTTGTAATGTATCCAGCATGCCGTCAGGTCATTACGGTTGCAGTGAGCTTGTTTGCTAATAGCCAGATCAATGAGGAGAGAGAACAATAAGAGACAGCTAATGGACCGCACAATCTACATCAGTGGCATCTATAAATATGTCACCCATGCTCCTTCAACCTCACGCATCCAATCACCTTCAGTGTGGCTAACGGGCACCGACCAGATGTTGCACCAAAACGCACTTGTTCCTTCAGCATCCGGCCGCCACACGTCATCTTCACTTTCCTCTGTTCGCTCCCAACTTCAATATACCCACCCCTGGTCTCTTCGGAACATGCGATTATGCGGATACGGTTTGCCCATGCACATACTTTCTGCTTCAGGAAGTCAATGCGCTCTGTGAGCGAAGACGTATATTCTTGGGGACCGATACCAGTTCCTGCGAAGGGTCGGGTCACATAGCGCATCACTCTAGGGTGAATATTACCCGACCTGAAGCAGATTAGCTTACCGATGAGCACCCTTGCCTGGGCCTCATGTTGTTCAATACTGCATTGCCATGCTGGTTTAGCAGAATTCGGTCGTATGACAGGGTCTTTAATAGGAAATTTAACACCTGCCATACGACATATTGCTACAGCAGTACAATACAGCATTGAATGAATGTCACTGAGGTTTTCACTATTTTCTAGATACCTAGCCAAAAGTGAATCAAGGGAACTCACCAGAGCCATATTTCGTCTATGGGAAACCGAGGCAGACGTGGCCTAAAATGCCCCTACATTTTAAGCCACGTCTGCCTCGGTTGCCGTCTGTATCGATCGATATTCCGGTAACGCACATTCCAAAGCTTTCTAAATCTCCTCATTGTACTAAATACTTACTGGAATAGGTGTGTCATCCCGCGCAACACATGTATCTTCATTTGTCCCCTTGTGCAGGTGTAGAAGCAGGAACCGAGGCGGGGGTGACAGATATTTCGCAAGCATTCTAGCCATAGAGTCTCAAGTACGGTTTCATTCAACATGCGGTTGCGTTGAATGACCCGCACTTGGTCCTACAGTCGTTGTGCCGATGTGTTGACGGATAGTCCAAGCGCCTGAAACAAAGGAAGTATCCGAGAACGGTACGCACTGAGGTTAGTTCCCCCCTCTGTAGCCGTAAAATATGCCCGCATGACGTCTTTTTCCATCATCATTATTATTCTTACGTAGAACCGAAAGTTTTAGTTGGCGAAATGTGGGTGTTAATACACCTCTGCCTACCCCTTCAGGTATTTACAGGCGTAAGCGTTTGTATGTTTATTTTTATTGTAGTATTATTAAAAAACTAAGAAGTAGTTAAGATAAGTTTGGTATTGAAAAATAATCGCAACAAAATCCGTTAAAATTATTTTACTTTAATTACATCTGATTCTAATAGTTAATACAATAAAAGTGAGCTTAGTTCACTTTGCTCTCCATAACCACAAGTGCAAGGAAACGCACTAGTCATAATCAGTGTGGTGACGGCCCCGTAGCACTCTGGTAGTGTTCAGAGTAATATTCTATCCCCATGACACCACCGATAGCGTCAAGGGTATTTTTCTTAATTGCAAAGTCTACGAGCGGTATCAAAGTATGGCTTCTATAATACAACGCGACTAGTCTATGACATCGTATCACGATGTTGAGAAGCTTCCAAGATAAAATCGTTGCATGAATACTATAAAAATTAATATTAAATATGACAGCATAATCAATAATATCAAACGTTTTGTTGAGACCTTGACTCAGAATATGTTATTAATATGCTGTTGTTTATGGCATCTTCAAGATTAAAGACATTTGCTGAGATTAATAGCATTATATAGGGTTATATTCTTAATTCATATTTATACAATCCGCATTCTTACCGTGGAAGATACTGCCCAGCGTAAACTTAAATTTTGTATCTTTTATTGGTATCGTAAGCAGAATTCAGAACATTGCACTCATATCAAACGCAGAGCATAGCACCGATGGTTTAGCATAGCGTTAGCCACACATAACCATCGTATACTTTCCATTTTACAATTTCTTAGCATTCACTTTTTCCTATCTTAATCGATTTTGAAAAGTTAGCATAGCAAATGCTTCAAAATTTCATTCAATTATTTGGGCGGAGTCATCAAAAAACAATGTTTAAAATGATTGCAACATCATTCATTGTTTCCGATATTTCGTATGAATGTCGGTAGATGGCTCCTACCGTCGCCCTAAGACGATAGTATAGGAGAATTTGGATAGCTTCAGGTGTGGCTCGGTGGCTCAGTGGTCAGAGCATTCCCCTGTAACGGAAAGATCGTGGGTTCGAGTCCCACCTGAGCATTCACTTTTTCCTATCTTAATCAATTTTGAAAAGTTAGCATAGTAAATGCTTCAAAATTTCATTCAATTATTATTAACAGATTGATGTCAATTGACCTGAATGGTAAAGGCTGCTTGTTCTTCTGATATAACTATGACTACACAAATTCGTCCGATTCGTAATTGCGATCAAAATTCCATGTAATTCTACTGAGATTTTTAAGGAAGTCTAATGGGATGATTATTCCCAGTAATGCTACTGGTAAGTCTAGATAGTAGTACTACTGGAATAGCCCAAAATTTTGGGAAGGTAGGTAGGAAATTTCACTAATAATCTGTAAGGTAAACGAGCGTAGTGAGACGGCAGCGTAATGCATAAGGGATAACAATTACAATTGAAGGCTACGAGATGTAATCCCATCCAGTCAAAGCTTGAAGGTGATTACAAAAGAGACTTTATGGCTTGCCGCTTTGGAAACCTTGTCTAGCTTATCCGCTATTCGTGTTCAATAGCTTAGAGTTAGTAAACCAGGAATAATGGAATTGCAGGAATATCGTATTCCGTAGCTATTTCTCGAGAGCGCATCTTATCATCTGTCTCACGTGCTTATTGTCTTGACTATATAGCTAAGCATTGGTTTAGGATAAAAACGTTTTATAGACCATTATAATTTACATCACGAACTAAAATAATGATATCAATATGTTTAGCGAACGCTTCAAGGTTCACAAAACTTGTAATAAAGAAAATCTCCGAAACGAATGTATGCGCATAAATTCCGAGCGACTGCAAATACATGATCGAGTGTAATATTATAATCTGTCAAGTCAATTGATGTTTTTTAAGGCTTGATTCGACACATGAAGTTTGAATTATGTTTATTAACATTGCAATTTGTATAAGACACATCTGCCTATGTTTAGCTAATAAATCTACTAAACAGAGAATACTGTGTTGATAAGTTAAATACAAGTAGTTTTATTTTTACTAATTTGCCAAATAAAGAGCTTATGAATATGAGCTTATGTTTTTACAGTTCCCCTCTCTAATACTTCGAGATAAGTTACGTCACACATATAGATCACATTTTTCAGCTCCATCTGCTTATCTTTGGTTTAACGGGGGTCACTGTCATACGCTCTGCTCTGACTGATAGGTACTAGAAATAGTCTGTGACAGTTCCCTAGGTAGGTATATCAGCTCGTAGGTGAGGTTGGTTCGAGCCACGGTGAATATTATATAACTGCAAATATAAGTATTATGGCGACATTTTTGAATGAATTTTGTCTCTGCTTTACTTAGGTACTTACTTGTGATCGTGTTCAGTATTTATACAAGTCGAAGGTTAACTGACATCGACAACTTCATTTTGAATACACCTTTTATACCAGTTTCTGCCAAATAATTTACAATTTGACGATTAAACCGATTAGACAGACTAGCCGTGAATTATTTTTTTCTTAGGTAATCATACATATAGCTATATCACTACAATTCAGATAAAAAAGTATCAAGTTTATATTTAACCTTCGTAATTAAGCGGTTCGAATTTGAGAAAGAGGTGATCATAGATACCTACAAAGTACAATGTAATTACAGGATTTCCCATCGTCTCAGCGATCAGTTATAAAGTCGAGTTACATCAGAGACCTTTTTGGTCTGCATATAAATTCTCCAGAACCCCTCCCCCCCCCCCCTAGACAACTGACAATTCGTTGGTATTGAAGAATAGAATGATAAATGATTTAACGAATATGACTACTTAGCTGCATTTTTTTAACTTCCATTCCATTCCACCATAGGTCTCGAGGGGTAGTTATATCGGACTCGGACCGACGAACACCGTACCCCTTCTCGGGTCTCAATTAGTAGTAGTTTTAAGGGTACTTACGCCGGGACCCCCTGCCATCTGCAGTTTTAAGACGGCCTTCTTGGATGCGGGAAGCACGGTGGCTCCAGGGAACCGCGGAAAGGGTGAAGAGATGTGGCCTGTGTTCGGTGATCCAGCCCACGTCCCTGCCTGTGCTCCGCTGTGACCTCTGATACTCAGATGAACTCAACTGGAATTTTCCATAGCTAGGAGCGCCACACATAAGGGAAAAAGGCACTGCCGTCTCCGTTGCCCTGGGTGCACCGCGTTTAAGTTCCGGGTCAAGCACCCAACCTGTAGGTGTACTAACATTTAACATGCAGTAGTACCATGTAGTACCTATACCTACAATTACGTATGTATGGGGTATACCCTTTTTATCCCTTAATGTATTCTACTTTGTTCGTGATGGTAATGGTGGGATTAAATGAGCTTGAGGTCAGGAGAAATGTAACCCTTACAACGTATGTATTCGCAATACTTAGAGGGCAACTATATAATAAAGATATTTTAGGTTTGCTAGGTGTATATGTGCTTGACGAGTATGTATGGCGACGCTGATAACCACCCCTACTGATGAACCAATCTCCTGCTAGAGGCTCCCCTGACGCGTGCGATTCGCGTTGAATCTCATAGCGGCTCAGATTGATCTGTTCCATTGTACTAAGAATGAGTTCAGAAGGGTGGCATAACATTTAACCTGCTATGTGAAGTTCAATGTCATCAAAATTTAATATACCTTAATATTATATAGAATATAGACTCATTAGTAGAAAAACCTGTAATGATAGTTGTAATGAGAAATAAAAAAATAAAAACGTTCAAGTTATAGAAAGTTCTTAAAAGCACTAAGGTTTGTATTGCGTAATAAAAAATAAATACCCTATACCTAAACCTATATAAACTTCCGGCCAACAATAAAATACCGTTCAATAGACCTGCAAGAGACTACGCGGCTGTTGTGTGGTCCATGGCCCTATACGGGTGCTCCGTATGGGCGGACACCCTGGGGGCCAGATTCCTGCCTCTGCTCCACGCGGCGCAAAGGACGATGGCCTCCAGGACCATCAGGGGGTACCGCACGATAGCACGATAGCGGCGAGTCTCCTGGCCGGATCGCCACCGCGGATCCTGGAAGCGCGGACCCTTTCGGCTCTCTATCAGTTCCGAAAGGAGGCGCGGGGACGGGGATTCGATCCCAAGCCCGAAGAAATTCGTACCGAGAAATCCCGGCTCCACAGGGCCATGATGACCGAGTGAGAGCTACGACTTAAGCAACCACGCGAATCGCACGCCGTGATTGCGGTGGTAAGACCCATCAAGGGGGAGTGGCTAGAGAGGCCACTTGGGGGCCTCTCGTACCGTCAGACGCAGGTCACTACCGGACACGGTAACTTCGTGCGGTACCTGCATCTGATGGGCATAGAGCCAACGTCCGAGTGCCATCACTGCGACGCGAGCGTGGACTCGGGGCTGCACACGCTCACCGAGTGTCCGGCGTTTGAAACGCCGAGGCGGGAGCTTGTGACGGCCCTGGGGGTGAGAGTACTCACGCTCCCCACCCTGCTCGCGGCGATGGTCCGCTGCGCCGCGCAGAAGGAGGCGCTGGCTCAGCGAGCGAGAAAGACTCACGGACATCGCTGGCCGCGTTCGAAGGCGGCTCGGGCGTCGGAGGACGCAAACCGACCTCCGCCCCCCATGAGCACGGGCCTGAGGGTGATGGGTGGACCCGCTCGTCACCCTAGTAGAAGCAGGCCACGGCGGCGGCGCGCATCGTAGGTAGGACGATGCGCGCCCCTCCCGATACCGGGGGCGAGTCGGGGACCGCGTGGTCCCCTCTCCCGAAGAGGGCCAGACCGAGAGGAATGGCCCTGGGTAAGCCGGGGTGCGAGGGATATGTCACGAGACAACCTCACCTTCGGCCTAGCACATCGACCCACAGACGGCGTGCGATTTAGTCGGTTCGAGTCCGACATAACCTCCCCCTTTAGCTCCGAAGGGGGGGTATCCATGGGGATTTGCCGCACGTAAAAAAAAACCGTTCAATAGAATCAATAAAATGCTTTATTGGCGATAAGTACCTTCATTAAGTTTCAAATTACATTATTCGTAGCTAGTTTATCTAGTGTGTTCTTTTTAGCTGAAGTTAGGTTTAGCGTCAGGCTTATTCGTAGCTTCTACTGGAGGAGGGTGAGCAGCGATGTAGGCAAGGCTGCGGAGAATAGCCTCAGGAATCTCAGGAGCGACAGGGAGGTGGCTGCCCTGTAAGTCATAAAATGATTAGGTAACACAATCTTAATGACTTCTTATGATCTCTTCGTGCCTCAGAGAGCACGTCAAGCTGTCGATCCCAATTGCAACCGTCTATGCCATTCGTTACGAGTATTTAGAGCCCTAAAAAGTTAAAAAACCTTGTCTAACTTAAGAACTCCGAAATCGTAACGGCTGAGTTGAAAATAAGCCCAGAAAATGATGCTTATTGACTTCGAAGTGTAGACATAAATTTAGTGTCGGACAAAGGAAACTTTTTTATGTTCTATTTAAATAAAAGTCAGCTTTCTGAAATTTATACATAACATAACATAAACTCACGCCTTTATCCCCGAAGGGGTAGGCAGAGGTGCTAGCACCCACATTTCGCCAGTTTATGTTTTTAGGTCCCAATGTAATAGGTGGCGAGCCTATTGCCATTAACTGGGCACTTATAAACCTGCGATAAATACACACATAACTTCGAAAAGCATCGAAAAGTCATTGGTGGGTGCCATGGGAAACCTGGGATCGAACCCGAGACCTCGTCTCAGCAGTCCATTACCCATACCACTAGGCTATCGCTGTATGAAAAATTAAACACTGTATGAAATGGCCATGGATATGAAAGACCTGTTTTATCTAGACGAGGGACGGTGACGATCCACAAACAAATATGAACTTCTACTTCTACTTCAACCTAGCGTTAATTGGCATCTGAAGTTTTCACCTCAGAGTCCTGGGTACGCTTTTTTCAGGGTTTGGCTGAACTTCGATATTTCTGACTTCCAAGCCATTGGCGATATCGAAGCATTGCAATTACCCGTAACGACTGCCATATATATTTTATGGCAACGGGGACCGACGACCTAACGTGCTCTCCGAGTCAAGACCAGGCCAACGCAAATAATGAAGATCCACTCACCTGGGGCTTGAAACCTTCGTTGTCTGCTGTGTAAACGACTTCGACGGGAGTACCATCGGGTGCAGTGTATTTATAGCCGCCTTGCACAGACAAAAACGCGTCCTGCTGTAAATTTCTTTTGTTAAATATTCTAATAAGTATAAATGCCTAATACTCTGGTATTATCTTCATATAGTTATACTATATGAAGATAATACCAGGTACCTATTAGGAATTTATTATAATCAACCTAAAATAAAAATTACATAGTAACATATTGATTATAATTCGTAGTTATGCCTGTCTATGATATTGTCGGAAGTTGACGTGAATATTATGTACCTACACATTGAAATAATATAATAGTAGGAACATTATGGAACAAGTGCGTAAAGTTGGTTATTACCGCTGAAGCGCCATGAAGACCCGAGCCGTTAGGTGAGGGCCTTAAAAGAGCCGACGACGGTAATCATCAATAAACACGTGTATCACACAATGTTTTTCAATATTCTTGTGAAAAAAAAAATACTAAAATAGATTTTGACCCTTGCAGTTTTCGGGTAGTAAACATTCCATAACGTTAAGGGCTTCACATCATTCGCATCATATCTGGTACTTGTAGAAATTGTAGTTAATAAATAACTATAATTTCAAAGGTGGAAACGAGTTGTGATTTTTTTCACCTTTTTTATGAACAAGTGTGTTGCAAAATGTATTTTTTTCGGATGTTGTCGTAATTTATTTTGATGTAATTTAATTATTTATACTGACTTTAACGTTTTCATTACTTTTCAGCAGCCATGATCAAAGGGAGAGCCAGTTGAAAGAAGAGTTTCTGTCGCGATTACTTTGTAATTTTCAAAGTAACCGCAACAGAATCCGTTTAATATTATTATGTATTTTTAATTCTTAATTTATCTTAAAATTAATTTTCGTTTATAAAAAAATTATTATTACTAATACCGAAAAAAAAAATATTTAATCTAGTGATCAATTTATTTTCATGTGTCTCGAATTTCTTTTCTTAATGCTTTAATTTAATATACCTACTATGTAATATTTTACATAATCTTGGATATAAAGAACCTTGACACGCAGATGAAGAAATGGTAATTTCGTCTAGACAATCGAGTGTCATGCTAGATTCAGTACAAGTTGTGGTATCCCTTCACCAAACAAGGTTGGGACAATGAACTTCAAGTATACTTTATAAAAACTATTGTGCGTAATGATCGTACCTACTTCTGTCATTAACACATAAATCTATCTTACCATATTTATTATTTACGATGTTTTAATCCTAAAGGCCAAACATATTGTAACATATTTATCAAGGACTTTTATTTTCAATAGGTATAGCATACATGATTCTTACTTTGTTAAAAATAAAGCCAAGTTTGAATTGTCATATAAATAGTATTGCAATTCAGTTGTACTTATAATTTATCTTTTTAAAACGAGTTTATGCTCGTGTTTCCGCCCATGTGAATATAATCTGTTATCGCGATTTTTAGTGATATCTTCGGTTATTCTCAACAATTTGTAGTGAAATAAACTGCAACTACCAATTTAGCTCAGTAGTTTAAACTAGCAAAGAGCAAGTTTAAGCTTGCAATAAATAGATTACCTCGAGTTACGATCGAGTCCATATAGACAGATTACCGTCGTCAAAATTATACAAAATTAGTAACTTGACATGTAAAATCTTTAGATTAGTTTATGAGCAATCATAAAATATATACGTTTTCCATGGAGTACTTACCTAAATTCCGACCAACTCATATTAAAATTATTCGTAACTATGAATTTATCAACATGTGAGTCACTCTTTGAAGATATTGAAAATTGTATACTAATATTGACAACCTGTTTAACGTTGAATTTTATATAAAGGGCCATGTAAATAAAATAACAATCACACCGAAATCCCCTTAAGAACATCTCATAGGTATTTGGCGCCACAAAACACATAAATTCCGCAAAACCGTAAATATTATAATATATTAATCCAAAAAATAATTAGGTACCTACCACTTGATGGAGATAAGCAATTGAAGCTTTCTTTTAGGCCTAATATCGACACTCTCTAAAACACAAATTCACTTACAGTGTTTGGATTCTTCACTTCACCAGCAGCTTCAGCGTAGATACCATTGCCGGTTTCATATAAGTATCGGAAAGCACCATCAGGGGTGATGTCGTATGAGGATTTGACGATGGGGACTGGTTCTTCTTCAGCGAAGACACAAGCTAAGGCCACAGTGAAAACTATTAAGAATTTCTGGAAGAAATTAATTATTATGTAAGTATTTTTACTACAGTCAAGGCAAATATATTTTTAAATAACTATTGATGAATTAGAATTAGACAAAAATGTGGTATGAAGAAATTGCTGGACACTTTTATCTTTGAATGCTAAATGCAGCCAATTATATATTATTAAAATCATTTCAATGGTAGAATAAACTTACCATTTTGCTAGCGTATGTCAACTTTTGTTTCGATCTGACTGAAATATTTTATCAACGTCTTTATATAGCAAATGTCCAGAATTTAAATGAGCTGTGGTTTTGGTTAATTTTAGTAAGTATCTTATTGTTCAAAGACTATAATATATCAAACTGATAATTCTAAAACGCAGCATTTGATTACTTCGCATTATCCACTGACCGATTTACACTCTATTATAGAATCTATATAATAAAAATGAGGTACTTCCTGTTACCCCATGGTCACGCCATAGCTAACCGATTTTACCGATTTCATTTTTATTTTTTGAAGTTTACTTATACTTCCAATATTTCATTAGTTTTCTGGATGGGCTCTAAACGCAATAAGATCATCACTGCAGAATTTACTTAGTTATAAGTGTGGCCGGCTGAGTAACGCATTGAGGTTAATGCTGGTAAAGTCAATAATTAAATTTGCCAATAATAGATTTTGCAACGGTAGAGGACCAAGAAGTGTAAAGGTATTAATGTTATCCAGATTGTATAACTACAATCAACCACCTAAGAGACATTGAAGGTAGCTTACCTTAGTCTTACCCAAAAGACTTTGGCTTTAACTACATTACTGTCTTGAGATAGACGTAGACAACATCAGAAGAGCAGAAAACATGAGGACTATCATTAGAGCGTACCGTACATCCAAAATTTATTATATTTCTACCTGAAATTCTATATGAGCTGGCGTGAAGCACATGACCTTCACGCAATGGTGGCCCAAAATTTCGCACTGCAACTTTCTAATTAAATTTAATGGTAGGCCGTTGCCAAGGACGCCTTAGAATCTTCTGACTCGTAATAAACCTACCTAAGCTGTTCCAAAAGCATTCTGCTTGGTGAATCTCTATCTCTAACGACTGGCACGTCTTCACATAATCTGTTTTTCTAATCATTGTCGCCAACGTAAGTGATTTTATATGCCCCATTTTACGATTGGCCTAAGCATTAGCCAGCCCGTTTATGAAATAATGTAAGAAAGAGACGGCTTAATATCATTCAGGCCGTTAATTGAATGGCGCCGTTTAGTTAACTGCCTAGGCAGTTAATTGGACGGCTGATTAAGCTAGTTGGCGGCGACATATATATATTGTCAAGGACAAAATTTAAATATACCGGGTGTATGGGGGAGCGGTCCCGAAGCCGAATGCTCGTAGTAGTACTCCGGGTATACTACATATTGACGTAACATTTTTTAAACTTGAAGAATTTTTTTTTTTAAATTTTTGTTTCGTTTTTTTAGCATTATTTATTCTCCATCGTATTAGGAGAGCACAAAGAAACAACAATTTCGTAAGAAAACATCGCCACAAAAAAGCACGCGATTAAAGCCATTTGTTTTTTTTTTTGTAGTGATGCTTTTTATGAAATTGTTGTTTCATTAAGATTTACGATGGAGACTAAAAAATGCTAAGAAGACGAAAAAAATAATAATAAAAAAACTTTTCTTTCACCAAATCGAAAAAAAAAATGTTATGTTTATGTGTATGTTATGTTACTAATAATATACTAATACTGTGCCAATATGTAGTACCACGGGCCTTCGGCTTCGAGAGCGTTCCCCTTACACCCGGTATGCTCTTTTATGATATCATCTCAAAATATCGGAACTATCGAAGAAAACTGCTCCCTTAACTGAAGAGACGTTAGCCAATAACTTTAAAAAGTGAACAGAACCATTAAAAAGGACTTATCCATTATGAAAGGTAATTTTAGAACTCATTGCTTTGGCACAGAACCTTTAAATGGAGACTCTTTGATAATATTATTTGCATTACTACGCAAGACTTGTAATTAGTAAACGGTAAACTCACTGCTGTTGGCAGACAATATACAATGAAGTTATAGAGATGCTTGGCTGGTTCCATCTAAAAAGCGATAGCACTCGGTCACCTGGGTGACTATAAAGTGCGCAAAATTCCCACAGATACACACTCCCCCCCTCCCCTCCCCGGCCGAAGTCGAAGGGTGAGGTTATTTCGGACTCGAACCGACTAAAACGCACACCGTCTGTGGGTCGTTGTGCTATGCCGAAGGTGAGATGGCCGTCTCTCGATCTCTCCTTCTTCGGGTGTGGGGACCACGGAGTCCCCAAATCGCCCCCGGTATGGGGAGGCGCGCAATGCACGCCGCCGTCGCGGCCTGCTTCTGCTAGGGTGACATGGGACTCCACCCGTCACCCCCAGGCCCACGCTCTTGGCGGACGGAGGTCATTGGGTGACTAGAAGTAAACCTTTTCTGGTAGATCCTAAAAATAAACATTATACAAGCCGATCGAGCTGTTCTCAAGTTCAGCGCCTAGCAACTGATTTAGAGATTCCTTTGAGAACACTGTGTCACCTTAAAATGTTGTACTTTAAACAAAATGAATATAATGTTGATATAAGTGATAATATAACAACTACTAGTTATCCCAACAAAAACTAGTATTAAACATTTAAGTATAGAGAAACCACTTATTAACATTTTTGATAAGTTGATAACCGAGTAATAGGTATAGATCCATCCCCTTTCTCTATAATATACAGGTGGCAACAACCAAGCAATACCATTGATGTCATAAGTGCGTGCTTTGTTGCAAAAAAAAAACATTTCTTTCTGCTCCATAGCATATGAAAACCTGTCATTTATATTTGCAGTGATTATGAATAAATATGATTGAATTTCCATATAAACGAATTCCCAAGATTAATTACAAATGTTATCGTATTCTTAATACAGTCAGCAAATAAATACAGCTTTCGTTTTAAGTATTTAACATTTGCTATGTTATTAACATCATACCTCTCTCATGTTAGGCAGAAAGGACCGCCTGTCAGTTTTTAGTAGGGACCCTTAGCGTGTGATTAAATTTACATTTTACAGAACTTACACGTGATATTCTCTACAACTTGCACAAAACACCCAAGTTTTTACCTACTTGATTACAAGTGAGTAAACGTGATTCAGACGAGTTAAGTGATTGAAGAGTCGGATTCATGATATCCCGGGTTCGAATTTAGGTTTGAACACTATCAACTTGTAACCACTACCTAGCAACATAAGCTTAGTTGGAAAGATTAACGGAAATACTAATTATTTCATACATACCTACAGTCACAGTAGAATTTGGTCCACCCCTTCTCTTCCCATGTGGTGTCGTACAGGGCGAATAAAGTATAGGGCTGATTAACTTTTACATCAGACAGATATGAACAGCCCAGACTCAGCCTCAGATGCAGGGCTCGAGTCAACATTAGTGCCCGGAATACGGCAATAGGCTCACCCCCTATTACGTGGGACCGAATACAGATTGATGAAATTTGATTGTTAATTCACCTCTGCCTAACCCTCCGGGGATAAAGGCGTGATTATGTGTATGTATGTATGTATGTAACAATATGTTTACTCTCCCTACGATAACATAGCACCTTTGCTCCTTCTATTTTCATAATTGTTTTCATATATACTCGCCATTGGCGGATACTGTTAATCTGACCTTTCCATAAAGTTTTCTGGATCTGTTTAACTTTGTACGCCTAGATCAACGGCTGCCTTGCCTGTTCGCTCTCGCCGCAAAAGCTTGTATCGTCAATCTTCTTCCGTCCAAATATCTTCATATGCATCAATATTTATTCTATACCACGTCAATAAAACATTTTTGAAGAACCCTACACTCAATATTCTATACAGTTTTCGCATGACCAAACATACGCGATCATTCTTTTTTTCCATCTGTACCGTGAAGTAATATTTTGTAACTGCTTTCATTTCCGACGTCTGACATTCCACTCATAAATGTAAATTCCACGTCTGACGACACCCACTCAGTATTATAGCGTTTTGTAAATGATGCAATTGTAATCTTATAAAATATTAATATAATATTCATAATCAGCTATTAAAACATTCAATAATATAATTAATTAGAGTATTTTAAATATATTTACAGGGTGGCAGATTTTGACCTAACCTGGAGGGGAAGTACTCTAAATACTGAAGATAGCGAATTTCACTCGAAGGAAACATTACTTTATTTTTTGATAGAAACAAAACTGCAATCAAATATTTTTGAAAACTCGCTTGCCACACCCGGTAATCGAACCGACCAAAAAAAAAAACCAAACAGTAACATCCTGTATTTTTACAGCATCAATCGATAGTGTCAATCATAAGGATAAAAGTCTGTCTAAAAACATAGTAAATTAAATGAAAGGAAGTCCATTTAATCTTAACTTATAAACTCAGTGCCAGCAGAAACAGTATTATTACTCAAGGAGTCATCAGAAACCTTATCAACAATGAAGTTATCCTTGACGCCAAATATTTATTAAAATAAGTAGATACTAAATGACTGAACTTTGTTTCCGGTTAAGAATGGAAGTTTATTGCGTAACTGCATGAGGTATGTAGGTAGTGTTGGTAGTAATTTGGGATGCTAGATTGGAAACCTCCACGCGGTGTACCCTGGGCAACGGGGATGGCGAGAGAATTGCCGTATTGGTGGTAACTTTCTTCTTTTTCTTCATCTTAGCGTTAATCCCAGTCGCATCCGACGCTTTCACCTCGGAAACTGGGATTCGCGTTACTAGTGTAACTGCGGGTTTGGCTTAGCTTCGATATTTTCCGAGAAGCGACAGCCATCTAAACTCCACAGCCCAAAGGTGATATCGAAGCATTGCAGTTAGACCAGTTGTTGGACTTTTTAGGACTCCAACTACCAGTAACGACTGCCATAGATATTCGTATGGCAACCGAGGCTGCGACGGCTTAACGTGCTCTCTGAGGCACAGCCAAACCAATGCAAATACCCATATTCATATATGCATACAAATTTTTGCACTGAGCGAAGACCGTTACGCAGGAGGCACTCCTGCGTAGCAGTCGCGATCACTACCGCCACACTACAAAAGATGTTGATTGAGCGTGCGTTTTCAGTCGGTTTGATTCCGATGTAAATCTCCTACTGACCAGCAGCGGGATCCGAAAAAAAGTAATTATATTTAAATATCGAATTTCATTGTTATGTCGATATCAGATGAGCCTTTGAGTTAAAATGCTTTTTTTTGTCAAATTTCATCTATAAGTTTAGATTTTAAGGATTTCCTTTCATTTAATTTACCATGTTTGTTAGAGAGATTTGATCCTTATGATTGACCCTGTCGATGAATGATATAAAAATAGAAATTGTTATTTTTTCAGATTTTAGTCGGTTCGATTAACGGGTGTGGCAAACGAATTTTAGAAAATTCTTGAATGCCGTATTATTTCTTTAAAAAATAAAGGAGTGTTTTCTTTGACCGAATTCCGCTATATCCAGTATTTAGAGTACTTCCCCTCCAGGTAAGGTTAAAATCTTCCACCCTGTATATATTCCTTTAATTATTGGAGGTACATCAAACTGTGCTTTTTTTAAGGAATATTATCAACCGAAATTATTGAAATTACAAATATTTCCTTTAACCCCTCCAACTAAACTACAAGCTAAATTGCTTGTATTAGGCATGGGTTCACGTCGATAGTGTAATGGCCAGGTTTCGAACCCGGGACCTCTCGATCGTAAGAACGACCCCTTAACCACAAAGCTACCGAGTTGCTGTAGAATTTACTATGAGAGGGTGTTTTCCGTATATGTGTAACGGAATATCGTTGTTTGGACTGATGACGTACGTCACAGTTCATGTAAGTTTCATTTTAGTTCTTAATAATATGTTTAGACACAGTTTGTCAAATTTTATTGGCACCGTCAAATTGGAGCCCGTGGGCCGTTCTCTGCTACTTCTTCGTTTGAAATCAAAAGCCAAATAAGTAAGATAAGCCAAACGGCATAATATTTTACTAATGTGAATGAGAACGACCGCCGCCTGACCTCTCAACCCTTAATAGAAAGCCTGCGTCCGTAATCAATAGATCTTCCGACTAGTAAATGAGCTTGGGCCACAAAGACTGGTGGTCTCTCTTACAGTCTTACTACGTTTTGAAATTGCACAACTGATTTATTGGCGCGTAGATATATTCACAAATTATCAAATAATACTCTAAAAGCTTGATACCTTTATTATATTAAACAATGCATCGTAGAATTCCTTACGATACGTAAGCTCGTTGCTCGGAAAGTCAAGGCTGCGGTCGTCCCAAGCATTTTATAGGTCTCAATATCGTCCTTATTCGAGAATGATCTCATACGAGATTCTTTAGAATTTCTAGACGTGATTAAAATAACAATTTGGGTATTTAACGTACCTACCTCTTAGAAGGCTGGCCGGCATACATGGTTTCCGAGCTAGATACAGGAATACCCTGCTTAATGTCCAAAAATCAGGCTGATAATGGGCTCTAGCCTGAAGGTGATTTGGATGATTATGGTCTGATTTCTCCCTGGGTTATGTGGGTATATGTAATGTAGGTATGTGCATGTGTGTATGTATATGTATGTTTACATGCATATTATGTATTTGTGTATGTGTGTATGTATGAATATAATTATATTTGTGTTAGGTGTGTGTGTTAATGGAAGGGAATGCGGCAGTTGCGGGTAAACTGAAGGTGCGAATAATGTTGTGTTAAATTTGTTAGTGGTTAAGTTTTTTTTTTCATCTGTGTTCCTTGTGTCTCTTTGATTTATTGCTCTTGTTTTCTTGGTTGTATGTGAAGAATAAAACGCTGTTGAATTTAGGTATGATCTATTCTACCTATCTATGTACATAATTATAAATACATCACAATTTGTGATGAAGTGAGTGAAGTATCCTAATATAAATGTACAAATAAAATCTGTAAAAGTAGTAAATCATAACTGTATGTCTAACTATATGTACAAAACGGGTGTATGTTCACGAGTGGGTGTGTAATGTTCTTATTCCTTAATAATTTTGTTCGGTATAAAGCAAAATAGTGCCGATATTTACTCAGTGCTAATACAGCATGCAACCTGGTTGGATCGGGCTGGGCTGCAGTTGAAAACCAGCGGTGCGGATTGTACCAATCTGTAGCATTAGCTGAACTGCGGCCTTTTAGACACACACTCGAATTATCTTTTTTTCGTTCTTTAATTATTGACAGGTTTATTTGCAGTTAGCTTTGTAATTCTTTTATATGTGTGTGTTTAATAAATGATTTTTTTTTCTTTCTTTCTTTCTTCTACCTACACATTGTCAGTGTTGAACTGTATTAGTAAGAATCATTGTAGGTATATTAAAAAGGGGCAAATATGTTATCACAATACTGTCGCTTGGATAACTCGAATATATGCTTTGTTCTCACTCGCACTACACGGTGACTCGCAGGTGAATTATGCAAGGTTTATTTGACTGAAGTTTTAGTGTGGCGCTATACACTGATAATTTCAAGGATCTACGCTCATTACACATCGTATTAAGAATATTTTAAGTCATTTATAAAACCTAATCGAATCTATGGAATACATAGTATCTATAGTATGATGAAATTCATATTATATTCTGTGGTATTCATAATAATGATTATTTTATTACCCGACTACGCCAGAAGGAGGGTTATGTTTTTCGAGAGTACCTATGTATGTATAATTGTTTGGCACGCTCTGCAGCCTGAATGGCTCGATGGATTTTAGCTTGAGAGGTGTCGTTAGATTCGTATTTACTGTGAGAGTGACACTGGGTATATCAAAATAAAAAAAAGAAAACGGTGGATTTTGGTTAAAAAATATCACTCAAATTTGTCGAGTGGGGTATCAAATGAAGGAAATGTAGAGACGATTACAAAAATATTGTAATATTATTAATATTAATAATAATAATTTTTCATAACTAAAAAGTATAAAATATAATAAATTAATAAAAATAAAAAACCCAACCGATGCTGAAAAGACCGAAACAAGCTTTATAGCAGGTGGCACCCATTTGCAAATCTCAACCAGATGAAAATTTATAGGTACCGCCTGCTATATAGCATGTTTCGATCTTTTCAGCATCAGTCGGGCTTGTCGTCATCTACTAATTGTCTTCACTTTGATACTCCACTCAATAAATTTGAGTAAAATTTTTTACCACAATCATTTTGGCACAAAAAAACCAACATTTAGCTTTTATTCATTAAAAACACTTGGGCAATAAATACCTTTCATATAAGACATCAATCATTGACGGTGGTTCAGACGATATGGGGTAATAAAGAATATTACAAACATACATACTACATACAAGATACACGCGAAGAACATAACCCTTCTTGGCAGTCGGTTAAAATGCATTTGGGAGAGTAATTGATAGCCAAAACAAATGCGAGTTTCGAGATATCAAATGTTTACGGGCTCTTTAACTTACAGTATGGCCTGTTTATTTAGTACTCTTGTTGTAATCCATTACCTACTATTATATGTACTATTTTATATTGATATGTGAAAATGGGGTTCTTCAAGAAGGGTATTAGAAGGTATCTACAGGGTCGGTAGCACGATTGTGATGCCCCTGGTGTTGCAAACGTCCATAGGCCACGGTAACCAGTTCCCATCAGGTGGGCCGTGTGCTTGTCTGCCACCTAAGTGGCATAAAAAAAAATTGTGGAGTGTTTTACGAAACAAAAATGAAACAATTTGAAATCGGTAGAAGTGCGTTATGTCTGAACTAGAAGGCACGCTTGGATCCATAATGTTCCTATCAGTCAGACCATGGCCATATTCTTCGATTGCGATTAGCCCGTAGGCATATTTGACTCGGTTAAACAAAAAAATTTACATTTTGTTATTTATAATTTCCGAAATCCAATTGGAATTTATAAAATACCATTTTTATCCTGTTTGTTTCATTGCTAACATGAAGATAATTTAATCATCAAGATTTAAATTATAAGATATTAGGTACCTATACGCAATAGTCTCATCTCAATTAGTACCGAATACGAAGATTTCAGGAATATGGTTGTTTATTAAGATAGAAATTATCTAGTACTTCAAAAAGGTTTGTTATGACAAACATACATATTCATATATTAAATCAGTACTTTAGGACGGGTCTTAAATTAGTTTGAGAAGGGTAATTATTTTGATAATGAATTAATTAGACCATAGGCTACCTCGATAGCCTTTTTTTTAACATGTGGAAACCCCTACGGGCTTCACCCCATCGGTGCCGACGATGGGGTGGGCGTGTCGGAATCGGACCGACTAAAACCACATGTTCTTCCCAAGTGTCCATTGCCGGGCACCCCGGGTAAGCCTTCGAAAGGATAACCCCAGGGTTACCGGCGGACATTGGCCGCCACCGCGGCCTCGCCTGGTGGGGTCGGGTTTTATCCCGCGTCGGTGAGTTGGCAGGCGTGTGTAGGACACACACGACACGCCTCCGCCACGGCCTGCTTCTGTAAGGACGGCGAGTCGGACAACTGCCATCTTCAGGCCCCGATCATGAAGGTCGGTAGTCCCGGGCGTAGACGAGTCTGTGGCGTCCTCGCCGCAGACTGCGTAACTCGGGGGGCAGGGTTCTCTCCCGCTCCCTCTCCGCCATGTCTCCGCGGACCGCTGAGTCCTGATTTCTCGGGGCTCTGGCTTATGGCCCCGCTCCAGCGCCTCCTTGCGCCACTGGTACAGCAACGCAAGGACTCTCGCTTCCAGGTCCCATGGAGGGGGCTAGGAGACATGCCACCTCGATGGAGATCGTGCGATACCCCTTGATCACTCTGACGGCCATCGCTTTTAATGGGCTGTTTAATACAGCCACGTTGCGGGCCGCCAGAGTCTCCGCCCATACGGGAGCCCCGTACAGGGCCATGCTTCGCACGATCCCCAGGTACAGTCTCCTAGTGGGGGCGTTGGCTCTCTTAACGTTGGGCATTAGCCGCGATAGCGCGGCCGCAGCCCTCCTCAGTTTCGGGACCAGACTTCGAAGATGAAGTCCGAAGTCCCATCGGCTATAAAGTACGAACCCAAGGTACTACATCGTGGGCTCGATGCCGATGTTTTTTTTTTTTTTTTTTTTTTTATACTAGCACCTTCCACTGTGTGCTTGGGGCACATCGTGGAAGCCTATTCTTATACAAAAAAAGTGTTACTAACTAGGCTTCTATTTTTCGAAAGAAAAACCCTCACAGGGTTTAAATTTAAAATTATGTTATTTACTAAAATGTGTCACGCTTTCATTCCGGCCTCTTTGTCATAGATGCCGATGTTTAAGCCCCCTACGGAAATGCTGGTTCTCGCAGGTGGCCCCCTCCGAGGCCCGTGAAAACATAAATAGCCTCGGATTTGTGGAGAGCCACCTCGAGGGCCAGCCACCGTATTTGACCCACGACTTGAGCAGCCCCTGCCGTGGCCTTTAGTGCCGCGCTTCGGTACGATGCTCCCCGCGCCATAACGAGGGTGTCATCAGCATAGCAAGTTATGCTGACACCCTCGAGCAGCGCCCCGTGCAGCACCCAGTCGTATCCGATGTTCCACAGGAGTGCCCCTAGGACCGACACCTGCGGAACACCGCACGACACTTCTCGCCGCCCTGGCCCTAGCCAGCTCGGGTAAACTTTGGCCCTCTCGGATAGTACCTCGATAGCCTAATGTGTATTGGCTGACTTCACGAATCTTAATACTATTTTTTCTGGTTCCATTTTAAGCTACAAGTGTAGAATTTGGTGCAAAAGAGAGTGGGATGGACTGTCAATCAATAATCAGCTCACTGCAGTCCACTGCTGGACATAGGCCTCTCCCAATGCGCGCCATTTCGTTTGATCCTCCGCCTTCCATATACAGTCTGTCCCAGCCACCTTTTTCAGGTCGTCAGTCCATCTGGCTAGGGAGCGTCTTAACTACCGCCTGCCTCTTCGTGGTCTCCACTCTGTAAGTCGTCTGCTTCAGCAGCCATTAGTCCTTCGACAGGCGTGGCCAGCCCATTACCACTTCAACTAGCTTATTCTGCGAGCTATATCGGTAACTTTGGCTCTTTGTTGGATGTCCTCCGTTCGAATTCTATCTTTCAGCGTAACTTCAAGCTTGGCCGTTCCATATCCTGCTGCGCGACTTTCAGTTTATAGACTAGCCCTACCGTCAGTGTCCACGTTTCGGCACCGTAAGTCATAAAAAGCAGAACGCACTGATCAATGACCTTTGTTTTCAGGTATTACGGTAGGGGAGAAAACTCGACGTAGTTTGCGAAACGCTGCCCAAACCAAGTGGATCCTTCTAGCTAGTTCTTTCTCGAAGTTGTTTTTACCTAGCTGGATAATCTGGCCGTGGTAGACATATTTTTCGACAACTTCGAGCGTCGCCCCTTCGATCGCAATCAGTCTCGGTGCAACACGGTCGTTGAACATAATCTTGGTTTTGTCCAAGTTTACAGAAAGGCCTACGAGTCGAGAATATCCATTTAGGCTGAGGAGCATTTCACCCAGTTGTTCCAGCGACTCCGCAACTATGACGATGTCGTCAGCGAACCGAAGATGTGAGATGTATTTACCATTTATGTTGATACCCCGCCCAGTCCAATCTAGAGTCTTGAAGACGTCCTCAAATGCGTTAGTGAATAGTTTGGGGGATATAACATCCCCTTGTCTCACACCACGCTGGAGGCCAATAGGTTTTGTCATCTAATCTTAGAGCTGGACGACCATTGATTGTGGCAGTGGTCATACAGGCATCTCAGCACCTCGATGTATCGCCAATCGACACGACACCGCTGCAGGGCATACAGAACTGCCCAGGTTTCGATGGAGTCTTTGAATCAGTTGATGGACGGGATCGGGAGCAATGGTTCAGTAGGGAACTGTGATAGGCTAAATTAATTGATGGTACCTACTAGCTATGAAAAACAGGCGTTGAGGCTCGCCGACAATCCCATACTCACAGGCGATACGGAACCTCTCAGCTTCAGGAGGGACTTTGCCTCACTGTGTGGGTTCTACCGCCTATACAATGGTTTGTGCTCAGATGAATTGTTTGACATGATGCCGACAGCTACATTCTATCATCGCACCGCTCGCCATAGATAGGGAATTCATTCTCACATATTTCGACCAGAAATGGTGCGAACCGTGCGGTATGAACTTAACTTCATCCCACGCACGCTCAAGCTGTGGAATGAAGTCCCTGCTATGGTTTTCCCAGACAACTACAATATGGGGTTCTTCAAGAAGGGCATTAGAAGGTTTCTTCAGGGTCGGCAGCGCGAGTGTGACGTCCCTAGTGTTGCACACGTCCATAGGCCACGGTAACCACTTTCCGTCAGGTGGGCCGTGTGCCTGTCTACCACCTAAGTGGTATAAAAAAATGGTTTATAGATGTTTATTTATTAATTCATACAAGGAAAGCTACAGTCGAACTGTAATACAATCGGATGGTACTCGTAGATATATACTTGTAAGTCAGATTATACATCTGATTGGCAATTCAAAGTTTTCACTTCTAGTACACTTATAATTTCGAAAAGATGAGAAATAGTCTTCTTTCCTTGATCTTAAAATTATTACGAACCTTAAAACGAGTGCCTTCTTCCATGATATACCTACGTAATCTAAGATTATATGGGCACACCTCGTAAGCGATGTAAAAAATATTCATATTTAACCGCACACTTTAGATGCTTTAGATTGGTGTAAGTCGCATAGGAAATGAATATAACGGCGGTTGGATTAATCTGTATTTTGCCTTGTTCAAGTATATCTACACTAGATAGAATATTGAGGCAAGCAAACGAACTTCTGAATGAATTTTTACTTTTTTAATACTTTACTTTACCGAAAACCTCTTTCTGGATCAGAGAATAAGCATTGCCTTACAATGTGGCAATGATGCTAGTCTTGTAGGAACGTTACCACAAGAGGCATGCGATGCGAAGGAATTTCGCGACTCGAATAGTTCTTTTAGTTTTAGTATCTTCTTTTATAGTGTTATCAAAGTATAGTTATTTAGCTTCTAATATGGATTATAAAAAGCGAATAAAAATTTATAAAAGTATGAAAAAAGAATACGCAAAGGAATACAAAGCTTCACTTCTCATTGTTGTAGGGCAATACGATAATGTAAAGTGTTTTACGTCAGCATTTTGTGGAAATACGCATATTTTGCTAGTATTTTTATTCGCGAGGGATATGTCGCATGACAACCTCACCTTCGGCCTAGCACTACTACGACCCACAGACGGCGTGCGGTTTACTCGGTTCGAGTCCGACATAACCTCCCTGGCTCCGGAGGGGGGGGGGGGGGGTTATCCGTGGGGATACCCCGTTAATTGATATATTCATGCTATCTTGTTACTAGCTTGAAACATTTAATACATATCTTCTTTTTATTTTCAATTCCATCATTTAGCTTGGTAAAGGGTTCAAAAATTGAAAACGGATACAATCAAGCGCTTCGAGGTATAAGGCGCTCGAATAATTGTTCTACTGCAAGTTTAATCTAATTTGATTATCAAAAAATAATTCAGGACCTATTGCCTTGAAAAGGAATAAGGTAAAGTGTTATGAAAATAAATAGAGCAGGCAATAAAAATATAACATATTAATATTATTCATTGTCTAGAAACAAAAAAATAATAACAATAAGATAATAAAGTTCATAAAGCCATTTTACACCGTACGTGACAACATTGTAGATGTGCGGATTAGTTTTATATTTTGTACATTGATATTGTTATCACTTTTGTTATTTAAGGCTTCTTCTCTTCGTAAGGGTGGTCTTTGATGTACTGGATTGCTCTTGCGATGTATTCGGGAATAGGTTCAGGTGCCGGGGGAGTGGGAAGATGTTCACCCTGCAGAAAAAAAATGTACATACTATTATTAATAACATACACTATGCCTATGTGCTACACTGCATTGTAATTCAACTTCATCATAGCGTTAATCCCAGTCACATCCGAAGCTTACAACTTGGAGTCTGGGGTTGCTTTACCAGTCCAACTGCGTATTTGGCTGAAATTCGATATTTTTGCGACTGCGATCTGACTTCCATAATCCAAAGGCGATATCGAAGCACTGCAGTTAGACCAGTTGTTGAATTTTTTAAGGGCTCCAACTACCCGTAACGACTGCCATAGGTGTTCGTATGGCAACCGGGACCGTCGGCTTAAGGTGCCAACGTGACAAATATTTGCATTGAGCGGGGATCGAACCCGCGCCCCCTGCGTAGCGGCCGCGTTCATTACCACTACGCCACGGAGGCTGTCTGTGTGTGCTACACTCCATGTAAGTAATAAATTTAGTACAGGTTTATATTCTGGGTTACATGTATAATCACGCATTATAACAATATATATATATTATGTTATTAAATAACATATTTAAGGTGGTTAAGTTATATACTAGGGTCTTACAAGTGTAAATACGGAATATTACAACAATGATATCCATTAACTTTTTATATTTTTTCAATAATAAAATACTAGTGGTATGGGTAATGGACTGCTGAGACGAGGTCTCGGGTTCGATCCCAGGTTTTACCATGGCACACCATATAGGCGTGAGTTTATGTTATGTTATGTTATTTTCTCGCCTGCAGCCAAGTACTCTTTACCTGGTTATTAGTTATGATACCAGATCAGAAAATCATTAATCTCTTATATATATAAAAATGAATTGCAACTCTGTAAGTCACGCCGCGTGGTTCCCGGCTAGAAATTTGGCCACCCCTTCTCTTCCCACGTGGTGTACAAGGCGACTAAGGGATAGGGCTGATTAACTTTAACATCAGACAGATATGTACAGCCCAGACTAAGCCTCACATGCATGGCTCGAGTCTTTGTGTCCGCAATAGTGCCCGGAATACGGCAATAGGCTCACCCCTATTACGTGGGACCGAATATAGATTGGTGAAATGTGGGTGTTAATTCACCTCTGATTTGGCTAATTTTAGTCTTTTAATATTTGTGGATGTCCAGGGAAGGTTTATAAACGGTGAGAAAACATGGGAAATTGCAACTTTTCTTTAATGATTCTGAGGCGGTACAAAGTTTGCCGTGTCAGCTAGTTAAGTATAATTTTACAGTGTTACAGCTACATTGTCTATGGCAACTGGTAACCATCAGATTTTAGTGATGATTTTAGCAGTTACATTAAGAAAATACAAAACACTATCCAAAAAAATCAACAAGCCTTACCTGGGGCCTGTATCCGTTCTCGTCAGCAACGAAGACGATTTGGTACAATTCGCCATCGGGGGCTTTGAATGAGCTCGAGCCAGTTATTTCAAGAGCTACTTCATCCTGTAAATAAAAAAACATGATGTTATTAAACAATTAAAGAGGAAAGAAACCGATATTATTACCGTTCCTCTAAGACATTGACTGTGTAGACGATGAGAAAACCTATTATTTCCACATTAGCAATAATACATTCATTTTTGATTGCATTGATTCGATACAATCAAAAATGGTTAAAATTATTTAAAGAAAATTATGAATATACTGCATTATTTTTATTACTCCGCTAAATCTGCAAATAATTACTGCAAATATATTTCTATATCGATATAAAATAAAATAGGTCACAAAAACTAGATTCTGATTATAGATTCTTTTTTTAAAATATGCAAATACGGTATAAACTGGCGTAATGCGTGTTAGAAAAAAAACTCGTTTGGAGGTGAACTTCTTAGTAGTATATATTCACTTTTGGTCGGTATGTGAAAAAAGCAGTGTGTTGTTAGCTATTATTTAAGATGTCTAGTGATTTGTTCAGAACATTGAATATACAAATATTGCGTTACCTAATAGTTTACTTCGATAAATAACAAAAAACAAAACACTGATAAAATGTACGTGAGTATTTCACACTAGCTTTTCGCCTGTGGTTCCGCCTGCTTGGATGTCTGTTATCTCCACCAAATCTTATTTCACATTTACGTCCCGCCATAAAGCAAAGAAAAACCGTCAAATATTTCTTCCTTTCCAAATTTTAGGGCTTCCTTGTTGTTCGATAAACTTGGAATGTTCCCGAACGGGTGTGTTTGCGCGGGGCGGGGTCGCCCCGCGCACTCTGCGCGGACGCCGGGCGCGCGCCTCGCAGCAGTGTCTAGAAACACGCGCGAACGATAGCACGTACTTTTCGCTCCGGGATTTTTAAGGGTGTGGTCGACAAATCCTTCACGTCGCGGATTTCGGGCTGTTGGCCATTAATATACGCGTGTTCGGTACGCCGGGAATTACACTATAAAATCGCTTCCACTGGGTAAAGGGGGTAGTGTAGACAGTGAGCTCCCACGGGCAGAAGACATCGGAGTCAAGACAGGGGGCCCCCTTGACGACAAACCTACTCGTCGAGGCAGCGGCACAGAAGCCCGTGGTGAGTAATTTTGTCTACCTAACATTTTGGTAGACAGAGCGCGGTTAGTTCTACGGGTTCTGGGCTAAAAAATTGCATTTTCGGGTCGCAATTTATAATCGTTAATACGCGGGTAGGTGCGGGTCGCGTGAGTGTTGCGTGTTATCCACCTGTGTATATTATTATATAAGTATTGTATTGTTGTTTATCATCACGGGCTAATGTGTATTTAATTTTAAGTTTATATTGTAAACAATTGTGTAAGGTTCGTTGACTAAGTACAGTCACCTACACATAAGTTGGACTCAAATTGAGTAGTACAGCCACCTACAAATAAGTTGGACCCAACAATATATTGTTGCTAGTGTAGTTTGTAAGTATTGTATATTTGGTTGTTTGTAAACCTTCCGGAGATGTCGGCAAGGCAATTGAGGGCAGCCATCGGGTCCGAGCTCAGATGGGCTGCCTCAGCGCTGTTGCTGGTGGAGCGTCGGGACCGGCAGGGGGCCCTTCTACGACGGGCCGGGGAGTTAGACGCCCGTTTGGAGAGGGCGCGCAACAGCCTGGAGGGCTTATTTGCCTTGGAGCCGGCGGCGGATCCAAATTTATTGGAGGAGGCCCGCTTGGATATGGAGCAGTTGCAAACGGCAGCTGACACCATATTCGAGCGGGAAGCGGAAATACGGGCGGAGTCGCAGACGCCGGGGGAGGCAAAGACAGGGGTCCGGGGTGCCACGGGGGTAGTGGCGCGCCTGCCCGCAATAGCACTTCCCGTGTTCGCGGGGGAGATGGATCAGTGGACAGGGTTCTTGAACCTATTTGATTCACTGGTCCATCTACGAGGGGACCTGCCCGACTCATACAAGTTGGCCCAGCTACTGGGAGCGCTGCGGGGGGAGCCTCTGGAGCTCCTACGACACCTGGCGGTGACGGATGGTAATTATGCCGTTGCCCGGGATATCCTCATCGCCAGGTACCAAAATACCCGCCGGCTGGTGGATGCTCACCTGGCGAAGCTGTTCGCCATACCCAGGGTGACTCGGGTGACGGAGGTCAAGACCGCCGTGTTAAACCCGCTAGTGGTGGCCAGGCGAGCGTTGGCAAACCTGGGGTTGCCCGTCTGCGAGTGGTCGTATATATTATTCTACCTTGTGTTTAACCGGCTGCCGGGGGACATGCAGCTTCGGTTTGAGCAGTCCTCATGGGGGGGTGAGGGGGATTTGCCCACCATTGACGGGCTCACCTCCTACCTTGAGGAGGAATGCCGCAGGGTGGAGAACCTGGCTCAGGCGCAGCCCGCGGGAGCTGTGGCGGCGCAACGGGAAGCCCGGGGAGGCAAGGGCCACTCGCAGCGGGGGGCAAGGTACGGCCAGGTAACCTCGGTGGAGCCCAGCGGGGGGGATCGCTGCGGCTTCTGTAAAGGGGGGGGTCACTCCTTCGCAAGGTGCGAGGAGTTCCTGGCCCTTGAGGTAAGGCGACGCCGGGGCATAATCCAGCAGCGCCGCCTATGCTTTTATTGTATGGGGCCCCACTTCGCAAACCGCTGCGATAATTTACGCCCGTGCTCCTACTGCCAGGGAGACCACCACCCGATCCTCTGTATGAACAGAGCGGGACAGGGCCGGCCCAGGGGTCCGGATGGTGGGGCAGGGGGCCACGGGTCGGGGGGGTCGCAGGGCCGTCGATCACCCCGTGGAAGGGGCGACGCGCACCCCAGGGATAGTGGGGCTGGGACCGCTGAGGCCTTCATTGTCAGTGGGGGCAACGGCGCAGGTCGTGGGCAGTTCCGCCGCTCACCCGACAACAGGGGGAGCGAGCGAGCCGGCGACATCGCGGGCTGCGGGTCGGGGCGCGATGTGGGACTGCTGCGGTCCTCACACGCGTCCCAGGGTGACCAACCCAGCAATGCTGCCGGGGGACCCGACACGGGCGGGTGGCAAGGCCCACCCCTGTATTACGCCTGCGCCGGGCAGGGGGGTCCGACTCCAACTTGGGGTGGCCCACTATCGCCGCCGCTGCTGGAGCGACCGCGACTGGACCCACGGCCTCCACACTTGCGCTATCCGCCGGGGACCCCCTATGAATGGCGGCACATGCGGTACCCGGGTCGCCGCGGGGTGTATGCGGGCGAGTGGAGGCCGCCTACCGAGCCCCTCCCGGGACCCCAGCCTAGGGCAGGTGGTAGGGATGATGGGGACTTTTCGGGAGGGCCTTGGGGCCTGCGGGTACCCAAGGACTAGCTAGCGGTACAGCGACCGCTAGTCCCACTCCGACCGGAAGCGGTGGTGCTTCCGACCGTGTCGGTAGTGGTTTGGGGGGAGTGCCGGGGTAAGGCCGAAGCGGTCTTGGCACGCGCGCTGCTGGACACTGGGGCGCAGGGGAGCATTATGTCGGACCACCTCGCGCGACGGTTGGGTTTGGACATAATGCCCCACGGGAACAAACTCTATGGGGTCGGGGGTCTACAGGTGAGTGGCGTGAAAGGGAAGGTGGTTTTCAGATTCCAGGCACCGAAGCCGGGGTCGCCAATGCTGGCGGCGGGGGCGGTGGTGATGACGGAGGTGATGGGTAATCACCCTCACTCCAAGCTCAACTCGGGCATTCGTCGGATAATGCTGGACCATGGCATCCGCGCTGGGGATCTGGCGGATCCGGACTTCGATATTCCACGCCCCGTGGACCTTCTATTTGGGGTAGATGTCCTCGGGAAGATACTCCTGCGTGACAGACGGGTGTTAGACCCACACGGGTTGCTGGCGATCAATACTGTCTTTGGGTATGCAGTGCTGGGTCCAGTCTTGCCTGCCGGGGTACCCAAGGACAGTGACCAGCTGTTAGTGGGATCTGTGCTGTCAGATATCATGCAGAAGTTCTGGGAAGTGGAGGAGCCACCTATGGCACGCCGTGTGGATCCAGAGTCCGAGGAGTGCGAGTTGTTCTATAAGCACAACACCGGCCGGCTTCCATCGGGTAGATTCATCACACGGCTTCCGTTCCGTGGTAATTGTCCAGCCTTGGGTTGGTCCTATGATGCGGCATGGGCCAGGCTGAGATCCATGGAACGGCGGATGGCCAGGGATAAGAATTTTCGGGAGAAGTATGTGGGCTTCATGCGGGAGTACGAGGACCTGGGACACATGTCGGTGTCGAAGGTGGATTGGGAGCGGGAGGACCACTATTTCCTCCCCCACCATGCTGTTCTCAAGACTCCCACCGGGAAGATTCGGGTGGTTTTCGACGGGTCGTCGTCTACTAGCACCGGGGTGTCACTGAACCAGTGCTTACATTCGGGACCCAAGCTAACCCGGGATGTGGGAGATGTACTCACGAGTTTCCGGAGGCACCAGTTTGTCTTTGTGGCCGACATCCGGATGATGTTTCGGCAAACAGTGATCCATCCGGATGACAGACGGTACCAACTGGTGCTCTGGCGGGAAGGCCCAGATAGGCCAGTGGTGGTGTATGAATTAAACACCAACACGTATGGACTGCGTTCCAGCCCTTATGTAGCGATCCGTTCCGTGACGGCTTCCGAGCCGTGTGATGAATCTACCCGATGGAAGCCGGCCGGTGTTGTGCTTATAGAACAACTCGCACTCCTCGGACTCTGGATCCACACGGCGTGCCATAGGTGGCTCCTCCACTTCCCAGAACTTCTGCATGATATCTGACAGCACAGATCCCACTAACAGCTGGTCACTGTCCTTGGGTACCCCGGCAGGCAAGACTGGACCCAGCACTGCATACCCAAAGACAGTATTGATCGCCAGCAACCCGTGTGGGTCTAACACCCGTCTGTCACGCAGGAGTATCTTCCCGAGGACATCTACCCCAAATAGAAGGTCCACGGGGCGTGGAATATCGAAGTCCGGATCCGCCAGATCCCCAGCGCGGATGCCATGGTCCAGCATTATCCGACGAATGCCCGAGTTGAGCTTGGAGTGAGGGTGATTACCCATCACCTCCGTCATCACCACCGCCCCCACCGCCAGCATTGGCGACCCCGGCTTCGGTGCCTGGAATCTGAAAACCACCTTCCCTTTCACGCCACTCACCTGTAGACCCCCGACCCCATAGAGTTTGTTCCCGTGGGGCATTATGTCCAAACCCAACCGTCGCGCGAGGTGGTCCGACATAATGCTCCCCTGCGCCCCAGTGTCCAGCAGCGCGCGTGCCAAGACCGCTTCGGCCTTACCCCGGCACTCCCCCCAAACCACTACCGACACGGTCGGAAGCACCACCGCTTCCGGTCGGAGTGGGACTAGCGGTCGCTGTACCGCTAGCTAGTCCTTGGGTACCCGCAGGCCCCAAGGCCCTCCCGAAAAGTCCCCATCATCCCTACCACCTGCCCTAGGCTGGGGTCCCGGGAGGGGCTCGGTAGGCGGCCTCCACTCGCCCGCATACACCCCGCGGCG
The DNA here is from genome assembly GCA_949126895.1 of Eilema caniola. NCBI lineage: Eukaryota > Metazoa > Arthropoda > Insecta > Lepidoptera > Erebidae > Eilema > Eilema caniola. Next base: position 7,855,033 of record OX421472.1, on the reverse strand, counting down.
ACCCGGGTACCGCATGTGCCGCCATTCATAGGGGGTCCCCGGCGGATAGCGCAAGTGTGGAGGCCGTGGGTCCAGTCGCGGTCGCTCCAGCAGCGGCGGCGATAGTGGGCCACCCCAAGTTGGAGTCGGACCCCCCTGCCCGGCGCAGGCGTAATACAGGGGTGGGCCTTGCCACCCGCCCGTGTCGGGTCCCCCGGCAGCATTGCTGGGTTGGTCACCCTGGGACGCGTGTGAGGACCGCAGCAGTCCCACATCGCGCCCCGACCCGCAGCCCGCGATGTCGCCGGCTCGCTCGCTCCCCCTGTTGTCGGGTGAGCGGCGGAACTGCCCACGACCTGCGCCGTTGCCCCCACTGACAATGAAGGCCTCAGCGGTCCCAGCCCCACTATCCCTGGGGTGCGCGTCGCCCCTTCCACGGGGTGATCGACGGCCCTGCGACCCCCCCGACCCGTGGCCCCCTGCCCCACCATCCGGACCCCTGGGCCGGCCCTGTCCCGCTCTGTTCATACAGAGGATCGGGTGGTGGTCTCCCTGGCAGTAGGAGCACGGGCGTAAATTATCGCAGCGGTTTGCGAAGTGGGGCCCCATACAATAAAAGCATAGGCGGCGCTGCTGGATTATGCCCCGGCGTCGCCTTACCTCAAGGGCCAGGAACTCCTCGCACCTTGCGAAGGAGTGACCCCCCCCCTTTACAGAAGCCGCAGCGATCCCCCCCGCTGGGCTCCACCGAGGTTACCTGGCCGTATGGTAGCTTATGGACCGTATGGACTGCGTTCCAGCCCTTATGTAGCGATCCGAACACTGAGAGAGTTGGCGGATCGGGAGCGACTGCGGTTCCCTCGGGCTGCTGCGATCCTGGAGCAGGATTTGTATGTCGACGACATCTGCACGGGAGCTGACAGCATCGAGGAGGGGCTCGCCCGCCGGGATGAACTCATAAGCCTGTTAGCCCAGGGTGGCTATGAGTTGAGGAAATGGTTGGCCAACTCTCCAGACTTGTTAGTCGGGTTGCCAGGGGAATATCAACAGGACCCACACCTGTTTGAGAATGTGGAGAACCCCAACATGCTGGCGGTTCTGGGTGTCCAATATAGGCCCGTCCAGGACGCCTTCACCTATCAGGTTGACTTGGACGTTCCCAGGGTGTGGACGAAGCGGACTATCTTGTCCACAGTGGCCAGGACTTTCGACCCCAACGGGTGGATTTCACCGGTCACCTTCAGGCTGAAGTGCTTTATGCAGCGGCTGTGGGCCGCGCAATTGGGATGGGATGACCCACTTCCGGGAGATCTGGAGGCTGACTGGGTGGAGTTCCACCGGTCGTTGGGTGAGGTTGATCGGATCATGTTGCCTCGTAAGCTGTTTCCAGCAGGGAAATGCCGGGCGTCTCTGCATGGGTTCTGCGACGCATCGGAACTTGGGTACGCGGCTGCGGTGTACCTCCGTACGGTGACCCCGTCGGGAAAGGTCGGGGTACAACTCGTGATGGCCAAGAGCAAGGTGGCCCCTCTCCGAGTGCGATTAAGCATTCCAAAGATGGAGTTGTCTGGGGCGGCGCTCTTGACACGGTTGTTGAATCACACCGCCACGTTATTGGGAGCCACGGTGGACCTTGATGAGGCGGTGTACGCCTGGACTGATAGCCAGATCGTACTTTGCTGGCTGAGGGCGTCGGTGCACACCCTTGAGGTGTTTGTGGCAAATAGGGTTTCTCAGATACAGAACTCTGAGACCCCCTTAGTGTGGCGGCATGTACCAGGGGAGATGAATCCGGCGGACGTAGCGTCCCGGGGCTGCCGGGCTCCTGAACTGGTGTGCCATTCTTTATGGTGGGGACCGCATTGGCTCACGCTAAAGCGGGCTCAGTGGCCGGGGACAACGGTGGTCCCCGTCAATATGGGGCTCAGGGAGCAGGTCTGCGTGGCAGAGCTTACGGAGCTGGAGGGGGGATTCCTCGCGAATCGGTACAGCTCCTTTGACAAGCTTGTGAATGTCACGGCTTGGATGAGAAGGTTCATCGCAAATTGTCGTGCGCCAACGCACAACCGAGTATTAATGCCGGTTCTATGTCCGACTGAGCGAGACCAGGCTCTGAAGGTCCTGGTACGCCTGGAGCAGTCGGTGAGCTTTAGTGACGTGTTGGATCCCCTTAGGAGGGGCCGTCCCAAGCTCAAGGGAGCAGTCATGCGCCTCAACCCTTTTCTCGACAACGAGGGGTTGATCCGGGTCGGCGGTCGACTGCGGAACTCCGGGCTGGCTTACGGGTCACGTCACCCATTGTTACTGCCTAAATCGGGTTCGTTCGTGGAATTACTGATACGGGACAGGCACGTCCGAAATGCACATGCAGGGTTAACCGCCTTGATGGCGACACTCCAGCGGGAGTTCTGGATTTTGTCGGGACGTCGCATCATTCGTAGCGTTGTGTTTAAGTGCATGTCGTGCTACAGGATAAAGGCAGCCACAATGCAACCTCAGATGGGGGATCTTCCCCCTGATCGGGTCACGGAGGTTAGACCCTTCTCGGGAGTGGGCACGGACTTTGCCGGCCCATTTATGGTACGAAATTCTCGTACCCGGAACACTAGGCTAGTGAAGGCCTATTTGTGTGTGTTCGTTTGCCTGTCCACTAAGGCCGTCCACCTTGAGGTGGTTGGAGACTTAACTACTGAAGGGTTTCTTGCCTGTCTCGACCGCTTTGTATCGCGTCGGGGGATTCCGTCGTTGATTCGTTCGGACAACGGTCGGAACTACGTGGGGGCGGATAGGCATCTCAGGGAGGTCGTAGAGTTCTTAAATGTAAACCAGGTGGATATAGGGACAGGTCTTTGTCAGCGTGGTATCAGATGGGCCTTCAGTCCTCCGGGTTACCCCTCTTGGGGCGGTATTTTTGAGGCTGCAGTGGCCTCCGCAAAGCGGCATTTGTCACGCGTCATTGGTGAGACCACGCTGTCGTTCGAGGAACTCGCGACCGTATTTTGTAAAATTGAGGCGGTACTCAATTCGCGTCCGTTGTGTCCCGTTAGTTCGGACCCTAACGACTTCGAGGCATTGACGCCGGGACATTTTCTAGTAGGGCGTCCGCTTAACGCGTTGCCGGAGTACCCTTATGAGGGCGTGAGGTTGCATAGACTCACGCGGTACCAGATGTTGCAGCAGTTCGCGCAAGATTTTTGGAGACGCTGGTCATTGGAGTATCTGCACATTCTGCAGCAGCGCCTTAAGTGGACAGACAGGTCAAACCCTCCCCAGGTGGGAGACCTCGTGTTGGTTAAGGATGCCAACCTATCGCCACTGCGTTGGCGAAGGGGGCGCATTGTTAACCTGTTACCAGGGGCAGATGGGACGCCCAGGCTGGCCGAGGTCCTGGTTGGGGGTTCGGTCCTCAGGCGGGCAGTCGGTTCGTTATCCCGGCTGCCCGTAGGTTAATAAGTACTCGGGTTAGGGAGACCCTACTGCCGAGTAGGGCGGGTGGATGTTCGATAAACTTGGAATGTTCCCGAACGGGTGTGTTTGCGCGGGGCGGGGTCGCCCCGCGCACTCTGCGCGGACGCCGGGCGCGCGCCTCGCAGCAGTGTCTAGAAACACGCGCGAACGATAGCACGTACTTTTCGCTCCGGGATTTTTAAGGGTGTGGTCGACAAATCCTTCACGTCGCGGATTTCGGGCTGTTGGCCATTAATATACGCGTGTTCGGTACGCCGGGAATTACACTATAAAATCGCTTCCACTGGGTAAAGGGGGTAGTGTAGACAGTGAGCTCCCACGGGCAGAAGACATCGGAGTCAAGACAGGGGGCCCCCTTGACGACAAACCTACTCGTCGAGGCAGCGGCACAGAAGCCCGTGGTGAGTAATTTTGTCTACCTAACACTTGTTTTTTTTTTTAATCGACTTCTAAACAATAAGGAGATTCTCAATTCGGATGTTCTTATCATTGTCACGGTAAAAAGTTATCGTTGACTGAATTAAGCGGTCACTACTATTTCAGAAGCGTTTGATCAGATAAAACATTTCAAAAGTACAATACTTCCTTCTATTGCCAATCACTGCCATACTAATGTCACTGCACAAATGCGATTAAATTTACGACTTTAAATTAAACGCTTATGTCTAAAATTAAATGAAAAAGAGTTCATTTCTTTTTCTTTTGTGGCTAGAACCGACGGCAAGCAGAGGATCGTACGAAATGACTCACATTGGGAGAGGCCTATGTCCAGCAGTGGACTGTAGTGGGCTAATTGATTGATTGGTTGTAAATTAGCAGAATTGAGGCTATTTTCACATAGTAAAAAACATATTTACATACCTTGCCAACTGCTTTGAGCTTTCCACTGGCATCTCCTTTGATACCGTTGTCGGTTTCATAGGTGTATTGGAACTCACCAGAAGGCGACTGATCGTATTGGTTGTTCAAGACCTTCGCATCAAAGTCCGACGCGTATGCGCACGCGAAGATGCAAAGAGCAACAATTGCAGATTTCTAATAAAAAAAATATACACCTCACTATATGATATAAAACCTCAATATAAACCCAGTTTTTAAAGGATTCTATCGCAATTTACATAATAAATTATTTACATTTAGCCCGACATTTCGGATGCTTTTCAGTAGGCATAGTCGCGGGGTGACTAAAGATTGTAGATGTTACATAAAAAAATATATAAAACAAAAAATATACGGGATATAATCCGTTAAAAAGTGTTTTCATTTTAATGAATGATATTCGCTTTATATAATCGCGTATTAAACTGAGCTTTAGCTAAGTCCTATTTCTTTTCGTATAGCATATTTTTATGGCAATTAAATGTTTTATAAATAAACCACATTGAAATTAACCATGAATGAAGATATCAAAAAGATCAGCAGCATCATAGCTAGAATGGAAAACCAACTGAGTTTGCAACGGAGCCTTTTCTTTTTTGAATGAAAGGCATGTTAATGCATGTACATACACTTAGTCAAAACAGCTGTAACAAATACACACTCTTCGTCTCTGAAGCCTATAGGGTAGGAATCCCTTTAAAAGGAAGTAATTAAGTACTGAATATTAGTAGTAAATAAATAGATAATAAGTGAAATCTTTAGAAAAGGGTACATTTATAAAGGTGGAGGTCCCATTATCTACTGGGGACTGACAGATAAGTTACTGGCAAGCCTGATTCAAAACAAAAGAGATCTTTGAAAGCTAATACTAATAATTTCGTTTAAGCGTTCCCAACATAAGAGCATGTTGAAAAGAGCATGTTGTTAAGAGCATAAATGCATGTTACTAGTATTTGTCATTTGTCACTTTTTAAAATTTACCTGTTGCTTGTTGCTATATATGATCTTTGACACGCTGAACTATTTGTAAGCCGGTTAGATTATATGGTTGACTTATTACTTTGTTCTAGATATTTTACAATAAACACATTTCAATAAATTGATGTAATTGTATTGTAATAACATAACAGATTACGCGCGCTCTATAAACATTGTCTCGACAGCAGCGTGGCGGTAGAGGCGATAAACGCAAATTTTAACCTTTTGCCATTTCAATTAAACTAAGATACTAATAGAATTTAAACACAATTAATTAATAATGTACGTATTTTTTATGAATTTAATTATTATTAAATTAGAAATAACAAATATTCTTTATTAATCGTCTTTAAATTATTAATGAGTGGAATTCTAAATAGATACTTTTGAGAAAATAGTGCACGTGATATGAAATATAAAGGAACAAGTGTAATCTCTTCAAATTGATGTAAATTTGAAACTCCCAAAATAACTTTTTCCGAATATTTCTGAACAAAATGATACTTTATGGAAACGGTTCATAGGCATTCACAACGTTTACTTACCATTTTTGTGCTGCTTACACGACCTACCAGACAAATGTAATGCTGGGAATCAATTCTGTGCTTCTTTTATAGTAATCCCAGGATGATATCATACCTACCAATATCATCAGTAATAGAAAAGGTCAACTTTTGTTTTTTTGTCTCCGAAGTTCAGCTTGACATTTCGTTTGAAATAACGTAAAACTAGTTTACGTATCATTAAAATAAATAAAATACTTGCCTAGCTGCTAATTATGTGGTTATATTAGCTATTATCTATTGCAATAAATTAAGAAGTCTCTAATGTAGTTTCAACAACATATTGTTCCAAATGTGAACGCATTTTGGAAAAGCCTATACAGGGTGTAATCGTTAAGTGTGTCCAGGCGATTATTCCGTAACTATTACAGATATCAAAAAACTTTAAACTGATATCAAAAGTACGTTACCTAATGAGTAAAATGACATCAATAACTTTTTAAAAATCTAACGAGTGGTATCTAACATTTTGACATTAAACTCTCCCATACATTTAGTATGAGATTAGTACAAAGGTTTTAGTTTCCTTATTTTAAGTGATCTAGTACCCATTTTACCTTAATCATATTTTATGATTAAGTATAATAATATATAGTATATAAAACAATGATGATTTTCAAGTAGATACACGTATAAATTAATTTTCCACTTCAAATTAGTAATAAACCTTGTTTCAATATCGCATTAAGTAATTTAAGCTAACTGAAAAGCAACACACTACAAAAAAAAGATACTCTTTGGTGTTCGTTCTAAATTCAAAACTTTTATCTCGGGTGGTTGTTCCCGCCAACATATTGTTGTTTTTTAATTTGCGATAATAATCGTGATTGTTGCATTTATTGATTGCAAGTGGTATATTCCAAAATAGAAAAGAGAGATATGCTAAAAATTTACTACAAGAGAGCGGCCATTATCGCCTACAGAAGAGAGTATCCAGATAGAGAAGTTCCTTCTGGTGTACGTACCTAAAACCTTTCTACTAATGTCATACTAAATGTATGGGAGTGTTTAATATCAAAATATTAGATACCTCTCGTTTGATTTTTAAAAAGTTATTGATGTCATTTTACTCATTAGGTAACGTACTTTCGATATCAGTTTAAAGTTTTTTGATATCTGTAATAGTTACGGAATAATCGCCTGGACACACTTAACGATTACACCCTGTATACCTAAATACCTTTTCTTTTTAACGTTATATATTTATGGAACAAGTGATTACCACCATCAATCAGATGTAATTAATATTCTGTTCTATGAGAAAACCAGTTCTTCCAATAATACTTACTTCTGGTATCGGAGTCATCTCTGAGTTAGTCAGTTCCTAACCGATATGACCAACTATCGCGACTTTGGTTGTAAAATATCACACTGATACTGAGCTAAAAATATTCATTACATTACCTATAATCTACTAAAGTCATAAATGTCATAATTGTAACGTTGATTGATGATAGGCAGTAAGCTTCAAACTAAACTTCTTTTTTGTAATTGATAGTCTAAACTAGCAGGGGTACTACCAGGGTTATAGCTTACTCCTTCTTTTGAATTGGAAACTATATTAATAGGAATGACTGCCATCTGAACTTTGGAAGTTTAAATGAATCGAGAAGAAAGTCGAGGCTTCGGTGGGGCTTCATACACCTCCTAAAATACACTAATACCAGTTTACATTATTCCAGTAGCATTCCAATCCAGCAATCCAGTGCTGCAATGCACCTGGAATAATGTGAACTGGGTATATGGGTACATTCCAGTGAGTAAATTCAATTTAATGGATTGTTCAAGCGCGTTTAAAATTGGAACACTACAATCCAGTCCAGCACGGGACTGAGATGATTCGCTGGATTACTGGGCTGGAATAATGAGAAAAGTAATATCATTTAACTTCAGTGGCCTGTGTCGTAGGGAAGTTACATCAAAAAAGAAATCAGAGCATTCCTCTGCCAAAGTTACCTTTTCTTACAAATGTATTGACTAACAGATCAAGTGTGACATTTCCAAGAAAACATTCTATTCATGATAAAAAGATTGTTTGTATTTGATGTGATATAATAACACTCAACACACGAGAAATCATATTACCTGTCTGTCCGAGGGCTTCAGTCCGTTTCAGTATAATATTTTTGCATATATTGCCAGAGGAGTATTTGCCAGAATTGATGCCATTGACAGACAAGGTAGCAAGCCCGTTAATCGCTCTCATAAAATTTGATTTAAAATCAAAGAGTGTTTTGTCATTTCATACTACGAGTTATTCGTGCCACGGTTCGAATCATCCCGAAACACTTAATGTCTCATGCAACCAGGAATAACGCAAAAACGATGATGTTGACACATATAATTTAGGTGCTAAACATTTCAAAATTAAATGAGAGGTCATAGATGGTCTGTGTGCAACATTGACAGCAAATATTGGAGGTTTCTATGAATTGCGAGGTCCACAAACATTTACACTTGTTTTGTGAGATATATGAATTGAACATTATTTTATTAGTAAATATGTAGTTGTAAATATTACTTCTGGGTTAAGAGGTTAAATGACCGTGATTAATTAATCCAATACTAGTAAATAGTAAGACAGAAGTTCAACTGTCAACTGGCAATATCGTTTGTGGGGGCTGGCTGACAGTGAGCACAGTACCTCATTTGGTAGTAGGTCAAATTTTGAATGTACCGTGTTTAATTTATTTGGCGACGCAACCACTGGTCCTCTAAAATTAGTACCCTGTGCCCACTTGTCTCCTCAAATATTTGAGGGCAAGCATAACCTCGTGTTGTGTTCCCACCGGCGGTGAGTAAGGTAGCCAGAGCTTTCTGGTCAATTTTTATGCTGTCTGTGGGAAGATCAAAGACTTGTCTTGCTTTGTCTTCTGCACTGACGGCACGGCCAGTGTGACTCCCTGTTACATACGTTCAAAGGCCACGGTAATTACTTTCCATAAGGTGGGACGGGTGCTTGTCTGCCACCTGAGTGGTATAAGAAAAACCTACTTAAATAAAATAAAAGAAATAGATGATAAGGAAGCCACCAGTGAGTATTTTGTGCAAATACCCCATGGTGCACCAGACACATGGCTGAAATTAGATTGAGTCCTAGGAATAAGCGCGATGTACATCTTTTAGTGGAAGAACAATAGTTTGTAGAAACATATAAATAAAGAATAGCACAAAGCAACACATACCTCCACTCCCCATTCCCAAAGTATGAAAGGCAAAGCGTGAAAGTGCGAGAGGTATACTAGCGAGAACTGGTATAATACTAGAGGAATAGAATAAAAGCGAGAATCTTAAGATAAAAACAATTTATAAAAGTAGTAAATGAACCCTGGGCGGGTTTTTTTTGAAAATTGTCAGAAGACTAGGAGGAATACGGCATTGTTTAGAGTAGGCTCTGGCGACACTACGGTACAGCCAAGAGGTGCTAGAAAAAAAAAACTGAGTATTATTGGTAGGCTTAGTTTATAGGGTCAACCCTATAAACTTACTTTTTAAAGAGATCTATTTGGTATTTTTACTAAGATCAAGTTAAATACATAATGCAGTCTTATTTAAACACAAGTTAATTAGTATTCTAATCACAAATAACATACCAAGATAGGCAAATATAACTCAACGTTCCACGCCTTAAACAAACCTAACTTATAAATTATTGATGGGAATTTAAGATCTAGGACAAAAGACGTTTAAATACCACCTTAGCATCATTTGTCAGACTTTGACGTGTACGGTGTGACTCAGTAACATTAAAATCCTGACACAATTTAACACGACTGAATATAAAAAGCTATTGTACACCTACATAATTGCGTAGAACCAGTGATGAGTGAAACGTAATTATTTTTTATTATAGTACTGGTGACCTTGGCCTTGTCCTATTGCCTGATATGTGAATAGAAGCTTCTCTTTCAACGTTATTAAATAACGACAGTAGTGAATTGTAAACATAGTTTTAAGAAACTACCATTTTGCGATAGTTACTGTTGTTAAAATAAATGGTATAAGTTTACATACATGGTATTACTTTACCTAGCTATTGGATTTATAATTCATTTATTCAACATGAAAAATCAATTATTTATTATTATTATTAATTATTTATATTTATACAGCAGCCTGGCATTGTTACTTTGAGTAGTAGGTAATTCTTTATGCAGAATAAGTCCAGCCTCCTGGTATCGTAAATTCTCTACAAATAAAGGAAATCGTCTAACGAATTATGTAGATTCGTTTTCTAAGGTTTAAAGGAAACAAAATACGTTGAAAGTTTTATTGTCTTCGTAGTTCTTTGTTTTGTCGAGAGCTATAATTTATTTAATTAATATGAACACGACGCATGTCCGTCACAGTTATGTATAGATCTTAAAATTAAAGAATATTTATAGTTCAAACAAACTAGGAAATCAACTGCTTGGTCTTCGAGGCAACAAATAAAAAGTAAAAAAGCAAGATGTTTGTCCCGAAATGGACCAAATATTATAAAATCAAGATTATAAAATCAAAATACAAAGGACTTTAAACATTAATTATTACATATGTATTATATAGAATAATTTGTAATAAACTTGTAAACTAAAAAATAAATGTACCTACATAAAGTCAGTAGTTGTCCCATAGACCACAAAACCGTCCGGTGACTTTCTTCTCCAATTCTTCATAGGATCTTCTAAATTGATCGGTATCGCTATAGCATACCTAGGTCTATACATAATTTAGCATAATTCATTTTGTACGCTTTTGACACAAAAAAATTGACTTGTGACTTTTTAAACTCATAATAATTTCTATTGGCATAATAATTTCTATTGGCAATATTAGAATTTAGAAAGTGGTATTTCCCCGGTTGAATCAATTCATTCGTGCTGAAAAAGGCATGGCAGATATTAACAAATATTTGTGTACAATCTGGCTGACCTCGAACAAATCCAGTATGGCTACTACGAGACATCAGCATGCATAACCGTGCTCAAGATTCTACTTCTATAAGTATTTAATTTATTATTTCGCTATATACATATAAACGTAATAAGATATTTAAATTATCGAAAACTTCGATAAAAATGAAAGAAAGAAAGAAAGAAAATTGATTGCTATTGCGGATACAACACATGCACATATCATTAATTGAAAATTTAAATAAGAAAATGCCTTATCGACTTTAATTCATAATTTCAGCGAACTGCATCAAGAAGCGACCGCTCGATTCTTCAAAGTAAAAGAAAACGATCGATTTTCTATTTAGTGATCCGGCATATAAATAGACCAAGACCTTAACCTGCAAGCCGCTATACTTGCAGATACGCCAGATACCAGCTCAGTGCGAATATTTGTTTGGCTTAATATTAATATCACATTGATTATAAAATCAATATACAAGGAGTTTTAACAATAATTAATACATAGGTATAGACTTGTGTACAATTTCGATGTAGTCAACATCGCAATTGATTCATTAATATTCACTAGTATGTAAAAAGCTAAAATATCACATATTATTATACTGATGTGACACCGGGAACGAGAAATTCTCAGTATTTATTTTAACCTTTTGCCCATTCTAATTAGTCAGTGGGTCATATACTAAATGACCACCAGTGATGACCGGTTTATTTAATTAATGAATCACATTTAATCAGAAATAGGAGTCACAAACTTAGAAAACTTATAAATGCCGTTTATCGGCCTTCTGCTTCAGTAAATGTTCAGTACATCGTGGCCAGTGATGGACCCTGCTTTGCAATGGGTAACTAACTAATTAAAAGCCTTCATCACATAGGCATCCCCACAATGGTGCATAACTCGTTGCTGCTTGGCGAAACATTTGCTATGGAAGAATTACCGATAACGACTATTATTTTTATACTGCAGTACTATCTGTTATGTTGTTATTTAGAATGATATGGCATAAACACAAAATAGGTATTACTTTTCATCTCACTTCAATTGATTCAACTGAACTACAACACACAAACAAACAGTTATACATTAAACTTATTATTGTAAGTATTAGAGATACAAACTATGTGGACTATAACATGTTATAGATTATGAACATGTTTCTTAATATAGCAAAGGTGACCAAAGGTTAATACTATTAATATTATTATAGTTCCTATTACCAGATAAGAACAAAAAGAATGTCATGATTACAGATTTCAATAAAGCTAAAGTAAGTCGGCTCTGTTTTGTAGCAATAGAACGTTTGACTGCTTCCCTGGAGGTCACGGGTTCAATTGAGAACCTTGCAGCAAATAGGGGGCAGGTCAAAATTTGTACCGTTACGGTTTTTTGCACTTACAATGGGTACAAAAATATGACTATCGTTTGATGCATAAACGAGGTAGATCCGATGAAAAACAAGTGAGTTGTAACAAAATTTGGATCTGCCACCCAATTCAGCTTGGTGCAAGAAAGTAGCAGATCCGGACTAATCCCCTTTTTGCAACAAATGACATTAATGCTCCGTTTGTGACAAGTCAGTACACGTTTCAAGCTAGGCCGTTTATTGACAAATTAATTAATTATTGTTTGACGTGACATTAACTGTGCACAAGATCAGTGACTCAGTCTGAACCATTTACTAGTGGATCGTCTGTTATTTATCAGCCTCCTGCCATCCTGAGTCTGACTCAGATTCAACCAGTGCAAGTAGTGATGATGGAAGCGATTTTATGCAGAATTTCAAGATTTTATACGAAGATGTTACGCAACTGGTGAAGTACGAAGTATATTCCACCAAAAAAGCTCTATTTCTACAAGGCCCTGTTATTTTATTTATTTATTTGTTAACAATATTAGTTACATTTTTGTTCTAAATGCCACATAAACTCATTCGAGTTTTTCTGGACATCACATTCATTGACATTCAGTTAGTATCTTAGTTATAATAAACATCACAGAAAAGTACATGCATATTAAAAGTACATAAAAAGTCTATTTGTGGTGGGTAGGTTGGACCATTAGATGATATATCTAGCGAAGACGACGATGATCAAGCTGAAGTTGACCTTTAATTTTGTATTTTTGTTTAACACTTGTTTATTTTTTATTATCTTTTGATTATTTGATGTTCCAACTACTGCTTAAAACTGATTGATATAAAAATATATATATTAAATAGATTTCTTTTGTTGTGTGGTAGGAATGAAGATAGCATTTTTAGCAAATTTTAGTGCAAAACGAAGCCAGATCCAAATTTCAAAAAAATCCTATTAAATCTGTAACTTATCTATTACCCATAAACTTGCTTTGTAAGTGCAAATTTTATATATTATTTGTAATTGTAATGGGACCTGTGCCTGAATAAAGAAATTTCATTATTATCCTCTTTATTCCTTTTAAAAAACTTATATTATACTAGCTGTCGCCCGGGGCTCCGCCCGCGTGGATGTCGGTTATCGCGAATCGGGGTATGAAAAATAGATGTTGGCCGATTCTCAGACCTACCCGATATGCCCACAAAATTTCATCAAAATCGGTCAAGCCGTTTCGGAGGAGTATGGCAACGAAAACTGTGACTCGAGAATTTTATATATTAGATTTTTTAATATATATAGAAAAAAAAAATCTATTTATAAAAAGTAGTGCCCCGCCGGTATCGGATACAAGGACCAAGCAACCGGTGGTTAGGGCTCCAGAGAAAGGAACTTTCTCACGATGCCGCCGTATCAAGGTGCACTGCCTTCTGCATCAGGCCCTTGATCCAACCGTCTAACCCGAGTCTCTTCAGGTGTTGGTTGAGGCTCTTTAATATCAGTCCGTTGACTGACACGACTATCGGTACAATGATTGCTGATTCAACATTCCACATGTCGAGAACCTCGTGGCCCAAATCCAAGTATTTGATCTGTTTATCTTCCTCAGCTTTCACGAGATTCTCGTCATGAGGAATGGTGACATCAACAATCAATGCTCGGCGATCGGGTTAGTCTATCACCACAATGTCAGGCTTGTCTTTACAGCAATCCTATCAGTGGATAGATCGATCCTAGTACAATGTGATATAACTATTTTCTAAAACTGGCTCAGGAGTACTCTATACCTAAAGTAAGGCATCTCAACTTCCGCAAGGTTGTATTTCAGAGCAAGTCGCTGATGGATTATCCTGGCTACTTGATTGATTATGTCTGTGCAAGACGAGAACAACCGGAAGTAATATGCTTGAGGGATTCACCAGGTTGGTGACAGGCTCGACAGATGTCAATTGTGGCATCCCTCATGATATACTTCCTGTAGTTATTCGTCTTCATAACTTCATTAGCAATTGCACAGACAAAACCTCTAGACATCTACGTTGACTACAACACGATACATATCCACGTTGGCCTTAAAAAATAGTCTCTGAGATTGCACAGCTCACGGTTAAGGAGGGTCTTAGCCTTTAAAAATCCTCGAACCCCATATTTCCGCAGGATGTACAATCTCATGACTGACGACCGTGGATGATGCATTCGAAATGCAGTCAACTGAGTCCGGACTCTCCTAACAATGGTATTGAGTTCAGTTATTATTATTTTTAAATACATTTTGAAAAATATGTAAATATATGCAGGCTCATGGGGCTTACTTCGGGTCTGGGGCCTCTTAGTAGCCTAGCTTATAATAAGCTTGCACTGACAATCCGCGTGGATATACGGGCGAGGAGATAGGACAACCTAAAACACGAATCACCATATTTTAATTACGTCAATCACTGACTACACATTTTTACAGACACACTCGCGATCTATAACCAACTATATTCAACCGAACTAAGAGCGTTCTGCTAGACACGTGGTGCCCGGTCGAATTCCACAGCAATACTGATCTCGATTCTCTGCACAAAAGCCAATGATCTGTCAAACTCAAACTGACAGTCCGAATGATCGAATGACGTCATACTCGACCATAGGGCACCAGTGTCCTGCATTACACCAGACTGAATTTCATTCACTCTAATCACACAATTATTAACGCGCCGACATATATTTAAATTTCATTATAACATATAACTCACAGATATTAGTGTAACAGTTAATTTTTGAAGTGAAAACTTCTTTAGCGGCGTTGGATGGGTGTAAAATGTTAAGGAAGCGTCAGGATTAGTTGACCTTTGAACCGTAACCGACGACTGACGTCATACAAGATTAGGTACAGACAATCTATTTTGCAAGTTACGATAGATAGCGTCGTAGCTTAAACGGTAAGCACTTCGACTATAAGTCCTTATAGTTTCAGATAGTATCGGGTTCAAACCACCTGGCCTTCAGGGATTTTTTGTGATTGTTTTTTCTTATTATCATTTATGACTTTTGGTGATTATTTTTTCTTATTATAATTTATGACTTTTGGTGATTATTTTTTCTTTCTGTAATTTATTATTCTTTGTGATTATCTTTTCTTTTCATAATTTATTAATTTCTTCTGACAGAAAATTAGCAGAAAATAAGTGATAGGTTCTATGATTAGCGCTGTATTATAGGTATGGTATGGTATGTTCTTTTTTATCTTTTTCTATGTAAATAACTAAAAAAAGAAAATGTTTTCACTTCTACCGGCACTCCCAGAGTGCAACCCGTCTTTTTTTAAACGTTTTATGTTAATGTCTGACATTTTCCAAAATTGGACTTGCCTCCCTATTGAAGCAAGGTAAAATTGGCGGACCAAACTCCCCAATTATGTACAATACATGATATGCTTGCGGTCTCGTGCATTCCTCAAGTAAGGATCCCCTCTGCTGTCTGTTACCTAATGACACGGACTATAATAAGCAAAATTGTTCTTTCTTTTGTTAGAAGTAAAACCAAAACAAAACTTTGCTGCTCGCTTCTTCTTAGAAAGCGTCAAAGCTTTCAGCTACCGTCGCGTGCTCACCAACTTTAAATATGACCAGCATTTTAAATTCTTTCCAAACGTCTGCGAGTCGTATTTTTCGCACACCTCTACATTTTCTAAAACCTAACCCACAACAATGAACTTCAGTTTATTCATAGCTCACGCAAAACAGAAAAAGGAAATAAAATACGTAAATAAAGGAACCTTAACTCATTAAAATGAAGTATGCCTTAAGAAAAATAACATTTTGGATTTTAAAAGCCGTATTGTTGAAAGCAACGACGATGACATCCTTTCAAAACAATGGATTCTGCGGAACCATTGTACATCGTGATTTATAATATTTCCGCCTGAAGCTCAACGGTTACTTTTCTTTCGTTATTGGCTTATTTTATGGCCTCCTCAGAGGGTTTTCTGCAATTCCTGCCCGTGATTTATAATTTACATATTTTCTCTGAATGAAATAAAAAGTTTAATTTTCCTTTTTGAATTAGCGAGGTCATCAAGGTTCTTTGTTGGTTCATTAATCAATGCACGCGTCAGAACTACCTATCAATTGTATTGCTAATATTATCATAAACTACAATTATACTACAATATTATCATACATACACTATTCTTATCCGCATCTGTCCCTCATCATTGTTATTACATAATTCTTTTCCATAAATAAAAATTAATCCCGTCAGTTATATTTCCTTGTCTGTCTTCTCTGTCCGTCCACTTTCATTATATTCATCCATCTTTTTATTGATGTACCTCTACTCCTAAAACCGTCTATAATTATATCTTTTTCGTAACATTACTTCTACTAAATATGTCGAACAACTCGCTTATCACCTTTTCATTCACTGATGCAACAAACACTATTTCAATATTATATGTTATGAAACATCTATCTAATATTAAAGCTTCTTTCTAAACAACGCATTATCTAGCGCCTATTGGAATAAAAGTTTATTTTTGAACCAACATCTACTAGTCTCCTTCTCAGTAAAAATTCCTTTAGACGGTGAGTAAATTTATATGCACTCTTAGCAAGAAGGTAGATTATTAAAGAAATAATTCATGAGGTCACGCTGTAATGTCGTGTATTAAAAATATATCACACTTAATGTTAATCTTGTTATATTAAAATGATAAATATTTTTGATGTGACTTTCGTAATAGGGTCGTGAATTGTTAAAAGCACCTATTATACTATATCCAAACTTTATTGTAGCAAGGTTATATTTCTTGTCATATTTCTTTCAGCTAAACCGTATTAAATAACATTACTTTATCTTTAACATATTTTAGTCAAAATACATGTTGGTTGGGATCCAATTTAGATCTACTTATTCCATTCTGAATGTAAACTATTGAAAACCGAATTATTTTGTGTGTGCCATTGATAGATTGTGATTTTTTTACACAATTTTTTACACTTGGTATCTAGGGTACCTTTCAACACTGGTGAACTTTCTTTCCTGTGTGTTATCTGGTAGCGACACTGCCTAACTATTTTTGCATGAATATTCAAACAATAGAATAAAATTGGTGTTATTCTATTGTTTGAATATTCATGCAAAAATAGTATTATATTATTACTTTTCATCTATTTTCTGTCTGAATTTATGGAACTCGTTAGTATATTTCTCAATTAGGTATATTTATTTCCACACGAGCGGTATGGCTGCGTACAGAAAACATTTTTATATAGCCTAACTGTTAGTAATGTTTCACTCTTTGTTCTTAAATCAGGTTAAAAGGACGATCTTTCTTAGTATCCGGCGTTCTGACATGAAATACTACCTTTAACCTTATTTGGCTGAAATCTTCAACGTAGTTCATTTGAAGACAATTTAACTTCACCTCGTCTGATGGTAAGCTGAAGGCATCCTCAGAAAAGAGGGCCACTTCATCAAATGCTTTTTCATGCCTCAAAGAATCCGGGACTGTACCAAGAAGCAAACACGTAAGCTGGTAAGGAATTCCATGTTTTAATATTGCGGTAGAGGAAAGACTCACCGAATCGCTTGGTTCTTGATGGAATTTTGGTAGAGACGGTACAATACCACCAAAGAAATAATATCTCTACGCATCTGCAAAGACTCGAGGGAGTTCGTGAACTTAGGATTTCCAGTAATGCGGATCGGATCGCACGTGATGCGAACGCCGATATAATGTTGACTAGCCAACTAACCAACCAAATAATAAATCCAAATGGATAACAGGAAAACAAACCCAGGACTCCATAGCAGGAGCATTGTGTATAACCAAGAACAATGCTAGGATGATGATGAGGATGAGGATGATGATAGTATGTAGAATGCAAATTGAACCAAAACAGACTGACATGACGCATTGAGCCAACCGTTGCAAGTTCAAGCCTCATCTGGAATCTAGACTGATTTTCCAAGTACTTGCTGAATTTCATTTTAGTTTTTAGGTCTTTATTTTGATCAGGAGATTTCATTTAAGTCTCTACGTAATTCACTAAATTTGATGGTATTTTATTGTTAGTAATAGGGCTCTCTCTGTCTTTTTACATTCTACATTGATTATGCACAGCCACAACGACATCACAAAAATATTCAAAGTATAAAACTATATGGAAACAGCACACAATCTTTACATTCATGTACAAAATTGTGCATACAAAACACCTGAGCATGAGCACTAAAACAAATTATAAAAAGTATTCAAGGAATTTAATTTCTACTAGCTATGCCGTACAGTTCCTCTATTTTTTTTGGTAAAAACTTTAAAAAGGATTGCGTTGGTTTCCTGTCGAGAAGAATAGGGCCACCCCATCTCTTTCCGTAGGTGTCGTAAAAGGTGGCTAAAGGATTGAATACGACAGTTCTCCACCCGAGAGTAACCATACAACCCATGACAAAGTGCCCGCATAACGGCAATAAGCTCGTCGTCTATAACGTGAGACCAATAATCAAAGTTGGCGAAACGTGTTTGAAATCATATGTTTTCCAATATATAGGAAAACATATGATTAAAAATTAATGTCTTTCTGTGATCTATCATGCGATCGGAGGTTCTTCTGTCTAGCTATTTAATTTGGACTCATGGGGCGTGGGTGTCTCTTGCGAAGGGCTGATGAGGTGGGGTAATTAATTTCAATCTGAGGCAGGGAGTGTACTGTAAGATATTCGGTTCTAAGAAATAAGTGGAGATAACAGTCCATTTTACACACTTCACGACTTCCTTCTACTGTCATCAAAACTCTCATACAAGCCCGTCGACTTTAGACGCTTCTGATTATTTTTTAGCTATGCAGTACGCTTTAATTACACATCTTTAATGTGTAGGTGTCTTAACAAAAAGTTAATAGAATTTTAGTTATTTAGGTTTAATTGAAGTATCCCTAGACCATGTTGATGTGTGTATATTATTTTTATCTGTGGCTCCACTCGCGTGGAATCCTCATTCTGTTCCCGGGACCCACGGGAGTCAATTTCAGGAATACAAAGTAGCCAAATTTCATCCAGATCCAACCATTTTTGATACACAGCTTATCAACCTTATAATTTAAGTACTTAATAACTCACAAGAACTTTGTGAACTTTATAATTCATGATACGTTTGCGAATTCATTAGCGCCGTATGTTTGTAAAAGTTGGAATCCTTGTGAGCTATATGGATAAATTACAATATATGAAGGAGTTTTATCGACTTAACAAAATTAAATGTACAGTCAGTATCGTGACGCTCGGGGCGTCGCTTCGTCGACGTACAACCAGATTAGTCGCAATCCCGCAATTAACTCTCGCAAAGCTCTTATATTGTAAATTCAGTCGCACGCCCGACACTGGCCTACGTGACAGACAGCCATTGAAATTAAGACGGAATTAGTGTGATATTGTTACTGTACGGATCGTTTAGGATTTCGCCTAAATAATAACAACGAATCTTAAGTGGGTTTTAGAGTATTTTTTGTCAGCAGAACATAGATATAATGAACACACTGGTGATCTTGCGGGCTTTAACTTCACCTGTAAGTCGTCACACCTGGTGATTGATGGGCCTCTGGCCATGGTAATGGTGCAAATTATCCTCTGGGGAATGGAAATAAGATGGACGTAAATAAATGTTTTTCTATTCTATATAACCAAAATAAACCATTACATACGGACAGGAGATCCAGAAGAGCAGACCTCGATATAAGTATCAAAACGTGGTACATATAAATAAGTCAGCAAAGTATACATAATAGCAAAAGCAATAATCGTAAAAATATATCTAACGTAAACTTGTGAAACAAATGGTAAGCAAAGGGTCGGCGAACCTTTCAAATTCGTAAGCGTTTTAGTTTTTCGAACATACCACGGATGACATAATGTTATGGAAGTAGGTACATCTAGACAGAGTAAGAGGACCTTCTCAAGGTCTGTACGTGACTGACATATGCTACAGCGAAAGATATTCTGAGGATATTCTAAAATTACATTCAGAATTCCCTCTTTGAGAATAAGTTTTTATTTGTAAATAAGTTGTCATGTAGGTCGTGCGAAAGCGTTGTAGCCACACTTGCTCCGTAGATATGACTGAATAAAGTCGTATCCTCTTAAGATTATCAACACTGTGAAGAGCATTATATATTTTTCTAATGTTCGTAACATTACAATGGGTCATTGTAATGTTACGAACATTAGATGACCAATTTACTTATGATAATAGTACAATGGTAACGAATTGGTTAAATTAAAAAAAAAGAATGTAATGATGTATAGATTATTATAAAGAGCACACAAATGTTAATGTGTAATGTTGTCCGTACATGTACTTTAATTCATTGGTGTACAATAAAGATTTATTTTATCTTATCTTATCTTATCTTAAATTTACGTGTAAAAATGAGCCTTATAATATTTTATTATTATATATTTATTATTTATTTTATTCATTTATTTATATATTCGTTTATGTATTGATTCGTTTATTGGTTTATTGGTTTACTGGTTTACCGGTTTATCGGTTTATCGGTTTATGGGTTTATCGGTTTATCGGTTTATCGGTTTATCGGTTTATCGGTTTATCGGTTTATCGGTTTATCGGTTTATCGGTTTATCGGTTTATAGGTTTATCGGTTTATAGGTTTATCGGTTTATCGGTTTATCGGTTTATCGGTTTATCGGTTTATCGGTTCATCGGAGTTCGATTGTTTGCTTGTTCGCTTGTTCGCTTGTTCACTTGTTCGCTTGTTCGCTTGTTCGCTTGTTCGCTTGTTCGCTTGTTTGCTTGTCCGCTCGTTCGCTTGTTCGCTTGTTCGCTTGTTCGCTTGTTCGCTTGTTCGCTTGTTCGCTTGTTCGCTTGTTCGCTTGTTCGCTTGTTCGCTTGTTCGCTTGTTCGCTTGTTCGCTTGTTCGCGTGTTCGCTTGTTCGCTTGTTCGCTTGTTCGCTTGTTCGCTTGTTCGCTTGTTCGCTTGTTCGCTTGTTCGCTTGTTCGCTTGTTCGCTTGTTCGCTTGTTCGCTTGTTCGCTTGTTCGCTTGTTCGCTTGTTCGCTTGTTCGCTTGTTCGCTTGTTCGCTTGTTCGCTTGTTCGCTTGTTCGCTTGTTCGCTTGTTCGCTTGTTCGCTTGTTCGCTTGTTCGCTTGTTCGCTTGTTCGCTTGTTCGCTAACATGCCGGATTTTGTGTGGAGTCCGTCCCCACCCTCCAAAAGACATGGAATGCATGTTAGGTTGTTCGCTCGTAACCAAAAAAAGACAAAACACTATTTAAAAAAACTTTTCCAAAAAATGTGTTTATAAGTATGTTTTTCTTAAACAAAGTTATATTTTATGTAAGCATAGGAAAAATTGTATTAAAAATAAACATAGTCATAAAAAGATATCATTGAGGTGAATTAGGTCGATCATCATCATCAGTCATCACGTATTTTTTTATTTAATAGACAATGTAAACTGACGATCGGCCATCGCTCTTGACGATCCGATTCCACAGACTACATAAGGATGCTTCCAGTCGTTTTCGAGCGTTAGTAAGCTTATCTCTGTGGTTAGTATATTACTTACTCTGTGATGAAACTGTAATTATTGTATTATCTTTGGAAGCATAGTAATCGGCATATATCTTGACCCTAGTAATTTCACAAAGCAGTTGAGTGTCATTTGAGGATAGTGCGGGGAGTTATGCACTCATAAAATATATCAAACCAAAATGCACGCGCCAGGGGATCATTTCTCTCGGGATTCGAGGACAAGATATATGCTGGAAACTACCGAACCATCAAAACAGTTCGGCGGTCGCCCATACGTTCGTACTGGTTCGGAGTAGACTATAGCAGACCAACTGGGTTTAGTGCATTTTGAGAAACCTGTGGAGTCAAGATATACCGGTAGCTATACTTTCATAGACAATTGAATTCAAAAATTCCAAAGGTAACGCTCGACAACAATTTTAAGTACACTTAGGTAGTATGTGAAACCGGAGCACCTAGTCCGGTCTTATGTTGCGCACATTACGGTGGGTACATGGATCGGTATTTAGGGCAGTAACAACAAATCCGATGGTCTATAAGGACTTTCATCATTATGTCCGATGGATTGATCTCCAGAAGATCGGATTTGATTCGGAGCCTACCAAGTTCATTAGTTCGCTCTGCACCAAATCCGGTAGTCCGTTAGGGGTTTTGTAAGAATGCTCGCTCTCACAGAATGTATATATTCTGTAGATATATGCAAAGTTAGCAAACAACGAACGAGTGACGACTGCTTGGTGCGAACTGCACTACCTACGTCTACGCACACCGCACTGGTTTTTTTGCAGCTTCTTATGCATCGCTTTAATCATATTTGCGTAAACAATAAGAAAAGAAAAATCTTTTATAAAACTTTTTGTCTGCCTCCATAGTAAAAACCATCTATGCTTGTAACGCTGTAAAATCTAAACCCCATACATTTCAAGTATGTTGCCATAGTAAAAAATATCTATCCGACTAGACGCTTGGAATGACATATGTTTCAAGTCTGTTGGTGAGTGGGGACGTTTTCATTCAATGTCCTTTTAATAAAACCTGTTATCGATATTTTGGTTGCCTAATAGGTATGAAATTGTTTTGAATGGCCAATCGCCAGTGCGGGCAAGCCAGCAATAGCGTCGGAGCTTTTTTCCATCGCCATTTGAATTTGAACACGTTCTTAATGAGGGGGAATTGGCTTTTGACGATATTACTTCACCGACTCTCAATTTCAATCTTATTGAATTTTTCACGGACCGTTTTGCCAATGTTATTGAATTCTGTAGCGATCCTGTCGGGTATTAAGAATTTCAATCGGCTTTACCTTTTTCTAGTAGATGCTACTTATATGATTCTGAATAGAAAGTTTTCCAATGTTATTAGTGAGGCAAAGTACTTTTCATAAATTAATGAAATTCTTAATTTGACTACGGTAGGTACTACTGCACAGGAGTAAATACTTAAGTACCTGCTTATGTTTTGATTAATTTTAGAGTTATAATAAGTATTTTAAGTTTTTAATGTAAATACAGGTACCTATTGGTACAATGTTTTTTTATACGACATTTGCTTGACAAAGACTTAAGTTAGCAAGAATCTACTACTTTTGTACCTAATTGGTTCTTATAGTATAGGTCGATGGTTGTTTTGAAGAATTCATGACCCAGACAAAGTGGCAACGGTGATATTAGTAGGACCGAATATACCCAAGTACGCTACTAGATGCTACTTCTTTTAAAAAAAAAGCCTATTAGCCGATACATTTAAGTTGGTCTAGTTTTTCGTCAGTTCTATCATTTGTATTACAAATTGAAATCTACTGTCTTCTCATGTTACGAGTTCGTTCGAAAGTCAATGTCATTCAGAATAATGGCCCTGAATAGATTCACACGGAGAATGCAACTGTCGACATCGGTACGATGAACACTTTCAGTGTAAAAATTCGTAAACTTGGCATTTATAACTTAATTACCTATGTCATAGCACAAAGAATCGGAATTGAAAGCATTAATAAATCGCATAATCAGGCCCAGTAGTTAATGACATTATACCTACCTACCTATTTCTACCTTACCTTACCTTTTATTTTCGGGTTTATGATATGTTACCTACATGTCATAAGCTCGAAAATAATACTCTCTATATTCTATATTATAAATTCACAATCTAGTAGTTTTGTTTTATAATTCATCATATCAGCCATACACAGTCCACTGCTGAACATAGGCCTCTCCCATAGACTTCCAGAATGACCGATCCAAAGCAGCCCGCATCCAGCGCTTCCCGGCGACCTTTATGAGGTCGTCCTTCCACCTAGCCGTTGGGCGTCCTACACTGCGTTTGCCCGTACGCGGTCGCCATTCCAGAACTCTTTTGCTCCATCGGCCATTTTATATATTTATGTTTTATAATTATTCTACCATAATGTGGCTAACAGGCTCTCGTGGTTATAGAAAATATAGTTTGGTATTAGTTTTGTTAAACCATTAAATGGCTACGGTTCTAGAGCTGAGTGCCGTCTGACTAATGAACACTGGACAGTAGTAGTTAATTTTTCGAACAATAAGAATACCTACTGTTTTTATTTGTAACATTTCAAAAGTTAAGTAAATAGGGTGCAAGATTTTGAGCTTACCTGGACGGAAAGTACTCTTAACCCTGGAGATAGCTAATTTCACTTAAAGGAATCATTCTTTTATTTTTAGAACGAAACAAAACTACATTCAAAGATTCTCGAAAACTCGCCTGCCACACCCGGTAAAATTACTTAAAATTGGTTCCCTATTGTTTGACAAAAAACGTATAACAAATGATCACTTTACAAACAACGTTTGAAAAACTAATCATTTGACCAACGCTCATTTCGTAAATTATAAAAATATTTCAATTGTTAAAATTTTGTTTGAAATAATACTGGTTTCGTAAATGCATTACGTAAAAAATATTTCAATTGCTAAAATTTTATTTTAAAAATGTTCATTTAACAAAATAATGTCAATACATAAATAGTTGAAAGCCGCACAAAAGGCGGTATTTAGGACAGTTTTATTGAAGTACCCACCTATTGCCGTACAATTTCGTTTTAATGCATTGTCTAAAATGAACGGCCTGAATGGTGTTCAGCCATTTAATTAAACGTCTAGGCAAATAACTTGAATCGATGACGTTTAACTATTTGCCTAGCCATTTAATTAAACAGTTAGACAAATGTCTTATTGGTGCATTTAAAAAAAAACCACGAAGGCTTAATGCGGGAGCTACGCTCCGCTCCACTCCCGCATTAGCCTTCTAACCTAACCTAACCAAGTCGGATTGCGCAGCTATCACAATAAACCTAACACTAATTTTCTGTGAATACACCTCTGTCTACCCCCTCGGGGATTTACAGGTGTAAGTATATGTATGTTTGTGTGTAATTTTCTATCTTATTTCGAGGTAGTGCCCATCTTACGATAGGCCTAAGCATTAGCCAGCCAGGTTATTAAATGATGTAATAAACGAGACGGCTAAATATCATTCAGGTCGTTCATTGAATGGCGCCGCTTAGTTAACTGCCTAGGCAGTTAATTGGACGGCTGATTAAGCTGGCTGGCGGCGACATACCTACACTTACTGAATAGTTGGTTACTTTCTGTGTAAGAAAAAGTATTGAATTAAAGTGAATATTTGGTAAATAAAATATGTACCAAACAATGCATTTATGAAATGTTATGTATCCTTTACGTTGTTTTTCCAACTAACATGTTTTAAAAATAATCAATTTGTGAAATGATGTTAAGGTATAATGATTTTTTTCCAAATAAAACTATAGTTTGTAAAATAATAAGTTCATCAATTATAATTTTGTCCAACGTTGTTTGTCAAATGAAAATTTGACTTTCGTTTTTTGTCAAATGATTGGATACCAAAAAATTACATCCTGCCATTTTCATCTTCCACTCTGTATACCTATGTGACAACGGGGGAAGGGAGATCACTTATGATGTATAAGAAGGAAATAGTTTAACATGAAAAATTATAAAATTTTGTGTGATGTGAACCTGTAAGTGAATTGTTTATTTAATTATGTTGAAACATTAATAATATGACGAAGACTATCTCAATGGTTTATTGCCAGTAAAGATTCACTAAATTGTTCGTAACGTTTAAACAAGCTACAAAACTCAAATAAGGGAAGGGAAGTGCTGAATTAACCATAATATTGAATATTCATGATTGTGTCAAAATAATTGAAATAGAAACTGACTGTGTGAACTGTTAATTAAGAAAGTCAATATTTTGACTTGGGAAAAGGGTCATAGGGTTAGATTTGAATAAATATCAGAATTAACGATAAAAGAATTAACCAGGAAAATGCTTTCAAATACACTAATTAATTCTGCAGCCCCTCTAGACAAGTGGCAATTCGCTAGCCGGCGTTTGGTGGAATAGAATGACGAATGTATGGGATTTGACGTATATGACAGTCGTTAACGCATGTCAAATACGTCAAATCCTATACAATCATCATTCTATTCCATCAAACGCCAGCTAGTGAATTGTCACTTGTCTAGAGGGGCTGCAGAATTAATTAGTGTATTTGAAAGGATTTTCCTGGTTAATTCTTCCGAACAGGGAACTGAAGACAGGAACGCTGGTAAGCTGACATCAAAAATTTTGCAAATACCGAGCCCACCCAAGCAAATTCGTAGAGACACTCCTAGTGAAGCTCGGTCATCCAAAGCTAAATTTAAAATTTTAATGAAAATATTTAAAAAATTGTATCTTAATCACTAAAAATACGTACATACATATTATCACGCCTTTATCCCCGGAGGGTTAGGCAGAGGTGAATTAACACCCACATGACACCAATCTATATTCGGTCCCACGTAATAGGGGGTGAGCCTATTGCCGTATTCCGGGCACTATTGTTGACTCGAGCCATGCATCTGAGGCTGAGTCTGGGCTGTATATATCTGTCTGATGTTAAAGTTAATCAGCCCTATCCCTTAGTCGCCTTGTACGACACCACATATGAAGAGAAGGGGTGGCCCAAATTCTACTCTGCCGGGAACCACGCGGCTGCGTTTAGCAATACAGATTTTCATTTCTGTTTAAAGTTCAGCAATGTCATTAAAATTGACTTAATGAAATCGTCTGGATACATGTATAGTCTTATTTTAACCCTGTATCATCATTATGACTCTCAAATGTAAGGACAAAAGTTTAGCTGGAGATTTGACGATTAGCGAGTTGATAGGCGAGCAGTGATAGACATTGATTGTAAAATATAGTATCTTCGTGTTCTCACACGACACGAACTATGCTGATAAAGTTATTGGTTAAAGTTTAGTGATCATCACAATAATATTAGTCTTACAGTATAAAAGTGATATTTATTGGATAAAGAACTAATCATTGAATAAATTTTAAATATAATACATCGATAACAATGTATATTGCATGTTTGATACCCCTTACTTACTGTGAAAATGAAAATCTCAATTTGTGTCTCTGCCTTGACTCGTTTCAAAACCTAGTATAATGACTTGATGTTTATTGAAATGAGGTTTTTGAATATCATTTTACGTATTGCGTCAAAATATCTGTTTGTTATAAGATTATAAAGTAGGTGTCTTCACAAATCGATGCGATTGTCTACACAAGTTCGAAATATGGAAAAAAAGTGATTTCTGAAAAAATATCCTTATTGGGTTTTGATCAAAGGCAGTAAATATTTGTGTAATTAATATGGACTGTAATCCAATGGGTACAGTCGGATAGCTACTTATTCTGATTGCTACTTATTTTCATTTTCTAAACTATTCAGTACTAAGTACTGCAGTTGTCTGGTCCATATCGTTCTGGTATGTCTGTAGTTGTCCGGATCAAAGTTGTTTTTGTATTCTTTCAGTGACATCAGGTTTATTTCTAAGGAATACTGATATATCGTCAATTAGGTTCACTCATCTGTACGTGACAATCTGGTATATATTCAAGATTACATTCGTATAGCAGTCAGTCAGCTTTTGTTAATAACAACACAAAGCCGACATCGTACATATATTATGTCGTGAGAAATACGAAAAAAATTGCAAAAAGTAACGAAAATGAAACGCGTCTATATCAAAGCTATAAAGTTAAAACACACATTCATTCGGAAGCCCATTTTATCTCTTGACAAAAGCATTCAGGTTCATTAGTCACGAGTACTGAGGCTTTGAAAAAATCCCTCTTTTTGATAGCAACTCAAAATGCTTTTTGTATATATATAAAGCGAATTATTACTGGATTTTTTGGCTTATACATTTACCTTTGAACGTTTTTTTGATGGAGCAGTGGTACTGAACAAAATGTTCGCTGTTTATAGGTACTGTCAGTATTAGTTGTATCTTGACTAATATGTCTCTCATTTTCGTATAGAAACTATCGTGAGTCATTTTTCAATTCAATAAATTTATAACGGCTATACTCATGTCAATCGTCAGGATGCGCCCCACGTCAGGTGCGTCGCCGCGCCTGGATGCTCTGCTCATGAATAAGGACTCCGGTCGGGTCCGAAACTAGTCGGACGCATCCTGACGATTGACGTGAGTATAGCCGTAATAAATTCATGTCTTTCATGTCAACACCACACACATGACAGCATCAAATCGATCTTGATGTACTAAGTGCTCAAAATGATGGTAATGCAAGGTTTTCACCCTTCCTGTCCGTTTGATTTGCTCTTAATATCTTAGTATTTAGACCATTTTGAGACTTCGCTAGTCAAGATCTATCTGATGCTGACTGTGCTTACTATTATACAAGAAAGAAAACCCAAAATTTCTTGGTGATGAATAAATTCTGAAGTGTAAGAGTGAGTATTATAATTATGAGCTAAACGGTCCCTTGCGTGAGTTTCAGAATCAGTACAGTAAGATGATTCAGCGAAAAGCTGACCCTCCACGCACCTCGCGTAATTACACATCCCGGAGTAATGTAGCTTAATTTATTCATAACTAGCTATTGCCCGCGGATCGGCCATAAATTTTAGCGCAGAATAGAGTGTTGAGGGCTGAAAAGATTCTCTACTTGTCTCTCTTTTTGACTCTCTATACGGTTCTGTACTTGGCTATCTACTGGATCCTTTAATCATCTCTGTTCTATTCTACTAGACTCTCAATTCCTTTCTCTAATCGCCTCTCTATTCGACCCCCTACTTAAAATTCAAGTTCTGTATTTCTCAAAATTGTGCAACGTGATTACATCTATTTGACGTCTAATTCCGCTTGAAACGAAGTTTACCACTGCTTCCTAGTGGAGAAGAAACGGCTAACAAACTCCTCTGCAGCAATTTCGAGACGTCAACGTAATGATGAATGAAATTTTATTTTTCTTGTGGTGTTAGAGAGGGTATTTATATTATTAGGTATATATTCAGATTGGCATATCGAAATATAGCGGATCTGATGCTAAGATCCTAGAAAAATTACAGGAAAACGCGCCTACTTTTTTGTCTTAGCAATCATGTCGTTTCGTTTTCAGTAAATAAATGCCTAGGCGCTTTCTTTTAAAATTAGTGAAAATTAATAAAATACAACTTCATAATGTTATTTTACAGCACGTACGTATTAATCAATATTGTACGAAACAACGGCTTTCATAACAACGTAGTGGCTTTTATTAGCCTTAAGTACGTTAGTGGTCTGATGGCTCTGGTAGCGGGTATTTTCCCCAGTACACCTATAAATCAGTGGCAAAGAGAGAACATTTTTCAAAATGGAAGCCAGTGGAAGAAAGTTCTTTCCTCGATGTACCTACTACATCGAATTTAAACATCTTTGCAGAGGGCAGCTGGCAAGATTTTGGGTTATAGGGACTTTACAACGCGTATGCATAAATATATACGCGTTAAAAGGTAGATTTTACCCCTTTACAATATTTCGAATGATAGCGTTAAAAAATACCGTCATACTAAATTTCCCTTGTGAGTTTTAAAATATCACGCTATGTTGATGAAATTTTATATTTTCTACATTATTTGGGGTGTTTAACCTGTTTCAGGGTGATGCCGGTCAGATGATAAAGCACCACTTTGGTTAGTAATGGGATGATATAAAATAAGCATGCTGCTTATGGTGAAAACACAATAGATTTATTGTAACAATAATAATACGGGATACGTACATTTCCCTGATAAGCTACAACAGGTAACTTATCTTTGCCAGGCTAACGCAGGCTCAATAGCCTAAAGGTTGATTCAGCATGAGACTGCTATATGAATGCCTTTAGAAAAGGGAATAAATTATCCTATACTTACATCCCCAGTAATAAGGATACAAAGTATACAAATGAACACCAGTTAATTATATGTATGTGGCGCTGTTTGCAACTTGAAAATATATTTTTTTTAAAAGAACTATTTTACAAAATAAAATAGTACTAGAAATACTAATGTATCATTTAACGCTGTAGATTTTTTTTAACTATTTTAAATAATTACTCAAAATAATCGATTATTTTAGTCTATTTTTATTCTAATTTACCAAATTGTCTATGGTTGTGCGAGCGAGATTGTACATCTCTAATCGAACTGTCAAACAACGACCTCCGATCGCCCCTTTCGTTGGCAACCTCCGTCTGGGAAGTTCACTTTTGACCACGGCGGCGAATTGCTGTTGGCACCGGGGTCTTCGCACCGGGCTTCACGCCCTGATTCGGTCGTGGGGCACACCAGTGAAGACCCTCGCACGCCGGCAACATTTGCAGCCGTGAGTCAACGAGCTAAGTATGTACTTCCATCCCTGCACAACGGACCAAACAACACCTCGGCAGATATTTATTGCGAATACACCCTGAGATTCATTTGTATACCTAAATTATATGACCCTCGGTCCCGAGTAATTAGAACCGGAGACGGCGGGTAACAGGTGGAAACCGAGGGGTACAGCTAGTGTATCATAAAACGTCTCATAGTCAATTAGCAAGGACGTAGGTAACCATAGAATATGCTTTGTACACAACTTTTCAGTCTAACAGTAAGATAAGGTCATCTGTTGTTGACAAAGGATTGGTTCTGACAAAATTTTAGGGTTATAATATGGAAGAGTGCACATCGATCTCTTGCCATACACGAAATGACGAATACACACGTATCAACACAACATGAACGTAGTTATACAGGGTACAGAATATCAGGTGTAAAACCTGAACTCAAAAGATATTTTTTAGACTCATTGTAGGTGGAAGGAAATTTATATTCATATTTCTTGTTTGTTTTTGATATTATTCTACTTTTAAAATTATAATGGTCACAATTAGCGAATGATGAATAGGTATTATGATCATATGTATGTACATATGTTTAATGCTGTTAACTGTCAAAAACACAGCTATAAACCTTGTGGATTTTTGATTCAACTATTCAATTATTACTATTGATCTTGTGTCATTCTGAATGGTCACTATTAAAAAGAAATTATGAATTTTCTTTTAGTAATTATATCAATGGTTAAACTCTAGGGGTTTACTTTATGAAGTTTTACTATAGATACCTACCTGCTGGCTCCATCATGAGATATATTTGACACTTTACATTTATTATAATACGGAGACACGGAGACAAATCTAGTTCCGTTACGTAGAACTATTTACTTGACAATTAATTCCAGTTTGGACTTTGAGGCATGTGCTCATAAACCTATGAAAATTAAACTAGGGCCGACCTAACCATTAGACACAAAAAAAATGTCTGAAATTGAACCCGCAAATAAGGACCCCACAAGATTAACCTAGTGGGGGTAACCGCGCGAAAATTAAAAAAAAAACCATTAGACACACTACTAACGTGAACCCATTCATAACACCAGCGATACAGCTTAGCTGGATCGGTTTAATATCATTAAAAAATATTACATGCATGAGTTATATGAATACTTGTTTGAAGTAACTTACCACATCACTTCTATCACCAACTCAGTTTTGTTTGGTATGTTTTGATCTGTGACATTTCCAAGCATCTCACTGACACCTACATCATAACATTTTCACTATAGTAGGTTTTGTAACATGTTGTCTAACCACGGACTACCTTAGGTCATGATGAGTAACCGGTATTGTTTTACAATCGCTCAGCATCTGACACCCACAGCTAGATGCCTGCATACGATAGGATTGTGGAGATCTCAGACTCATCAAACAAAATGAAATAAAATTTAAATATTACAATAAATTAATGGAAACAAATAGATAAATAATAATTATATCCAAAATATCCAAAATTAAATTATAGATTCTAAACTGTGAACAACAGAAAATTGTCCCTCTCTCCGAACATTGTGCTGTGCCCGACAGGGTCCATAATTGTAACTTAATAATATTAACATGACATCTATATGTATCACATTATGGAACGCAATAAATGTATTGAGTATTGAGTATTGAGATGCTACAGAGAAATGCCACAGTGCGATTATGATTCAATGTATTGATAATATGAATACGGAATATTATGATTGTATGATAAACGCAATTATCATTATGTTACAATATAAGACGGCGGTGATTTATAAATATTACTAGATGACCCGGCAAACGTTGTTCTGCTGTATACATCACTACATAGTATAAAACAAAGTCGCTTTCTCTGTCCCTATATCCCTTTGTATGCCTAAATCTTTAAAACTACGCAACGGATTTTGATGCGGTTTATTTTAATAGATAGAGTGATTCAAGAGGAAGGTTAATATGTATAATACATGTTTAATATAGTAGAGAGTGCAGCGGGGACGGGATCTGACGCCACGCGGGCGGAAAAATATTGGCGGTGCGAAGTTCGCCGGGTCAGCTAGTTATTGAATAAATGTAACGTAAATATAGATACAAATTTAAATGTCAAAGTCTCGCGACGCTCAAATGACGAACGAAAGGTTTCACCTCTTGCGGTTGCATGCGTTCGCGTTTGTAAGTGACGGTAATCACTTACCGCCCGTCAAGCTATAGATTTATTTAGTAGCCATCATCCTGTTGGTCCTGGTTGCATCTGAGACTTTCCAGGGCCTGTATTATCCTTTGCCTGCTTGCCTAACTTTTTTTTATACCACTGAGGTGGCAGACAAGCACACGGTCCATCTGATGGAAAGTGGATGCCGTGGCCTATGGACGTGTGCAACACCAGGGGAGTCACACTCGTGCTGCCGACCCTGTAAACACAGAGAGTTTCTGTGCCGTCAGTGTAGAAGAGAAAGCAGGAATAGCGTTTGGTCTTCCCACCGACAACACAAAAACTCACCTTTGAGCTCTGGCTACCCTACTCACCGCCGGGAACACAACACGAGGTTATTATGGCCGCGGTATTCTGTAGGTCTGCCTATTCAGCCGCAACAGTCAGCATACACCAGAGCTTCGTCCATGGATCCTGGTGATCCATGGACGAAGCTCTGGTGTAGGCTTTTATAGCAGCTTTCAGGTGAGATTGATTTTGCCTTGAAGTTCTTGGTAAGGATTGAGGTATAAATAGAAAACACCAGCAGAAGTCAAATGTTTTACTGAAATCAAAATCGTCTTTTAGTTATACCTTCATTATCTTGTCTTCAAAATGTGTTAATTAGTCCACTAAGCCTTTTATTATTTTTATGAATAAGAATCTGGTAAACCAGAACAAAATACAAAGACTATTTCAAGCAAGGAGAGATTATGTAAATCTTTTTTCATATCGGATCATGACCATGTACAAAATAACTGAATATTGAATTTTCCGCATTGCTCAGCGCTTATTGTGAAATAAAACTGGGTGTAAATATTTATACATGACGGCTTGTGAAAATTAAATATTGTATAATTTATGGCTGGAACTAGTCTTTATCCGAATGCCGAGAGGTTAGAGGGGGTCTCTAACGCACTCCTATGGTTACTGGTTAGTTTTAACTTTTGAATGTCGCTGACATCTTAGTCCCTGCGTCGAGATGAAAGCCTGAATCTTGAACGGTAATCGGCGATTGTACCGTACTGCAGGTGTGGTCGGGGGCAGTAATTGAGGTCAAATAGATTAGGATAGAAGGACTTATATTACTTCTAGCCAACCCGCCCCGGCTTTGCCCGTGGTATACTTCGAAAACCCGTATCACCATTAAGCATATAAGTACCCGTATTTTTTAGTTTTCAATTAATGTATGGGAATCTGCCAGATTTTTTGACATTTATGCACACTGCTTACCCCTTAAGTAGTAACTTGATGACATACGGCCCATAGCCTTCCTGGATACACGGACTAACTCAATAAGAATTTTTCAATTTGATCAATAGTTTCTGAGATTAGCGAGATAGATATTTTATTTTCTCATCTCAAAATGAGAATTGTTACCTAATAAAAATCTTCGAAACTAAGTATACATTATTAACTCTTCCACAGAGTTTCAATAACGATTATGGTCGTATTTCGTACAATGGGCGAAACCTAATATAGAATTGTAAGCCACTTGAACAAGTTACAGAATCTGTAACGTGATCGTATTTACGTGGACCAAATACAAATCTAATATAGAAGTTTTCCACTTATCAAGCTGCTCTTCTGTGACTTATAGATAACTGACGTAAGTTTAATGATGGCACAAATTTGTCACAATACACGGTGACACCCACTCGGTATCTCCGTGCATTTGTGACAAATTAATATGCGAAAAACCCTCAATAGTACCGAATCCAATCTCCGTTGGATTGCATTGAGGGGTTAACAAGTCCATTGCCGGGCAGGGGGGATTGTGGTCTCAGCACTAGTGGGTCCGGTGGGCGTCACGCGCTGCTGCGACCACAATCCTCTTTTGATTTAACATTAACAACTTTGTCTTCAGCTGTAAGGCGAGGTGAAGTCAAATTAACGTGTCCTATATAAAAAAACGCAGATTAGTTCTGATTTAGGTATGTATGATATTTTTTTAAAGAATATTACATATACAAACACATGCTCACGCCTATGTTCGTTCGTACTTACATACGTGCTCCTTCTACCGTCATTAAACTTTCATGCAAGCCCGACTGCTTCAAGTACTTCTGATTTGCCGAACTTAACCGAAAGTAGTAGTACTCATTTCATAGCTCTTCTAGCTAAATTGCTTGTATCAGAGAGTAGATTCACGTCGGTAGTGTAATGGCCAGAATTCGAACATGGGCCCCTCGTTTCTAGGACCGACTATTTAACCACTAAGCAACCTACGAAATTATTACCTCTATTTACTAACTGCAAAGTTAGTAAAATCTAGTTTTAGTCAAGAGTTAAAAGTTAAAATCTAGATTAGGTAATTAGATTCTAACTGTTCGTAGCTCGTCATTCTGTAGCTTAATTATAGTGCATTATGTACCTATACGTGGCTTAATAACTACCATGTGGTTACCAGCGAAGTAGAACAAAGGATCACCCCTTCTCTCCCTGTGGGTGCCGTACAAAGCTTCTAAGCAATACTCCTATTCTCCATACAACAATGAACATATTAGGCAACGTACCCAAATCATGGCAATATGCTTACTTTCTATGATGTAACACATAGTTGAATTGACGGTAGTAGTACACCAATAAACAAGTATAGATTCACTATATAAAAGGACAGCAATGAAGAATACTGGGCTTTTATAAAAGTTTTAATGACAGTAAAGGAAGCTTGTGAAGTTTGTAGGTAAACAGAGTCTCTGCTTTCCCTAAGATAAAAAGGCGTTAGTATAATGGTTGTAAAAATCTGAAATACTCACAACAAAACAAAAAGATATAGATAATATTGATTAAATTTCATAGTTGAATAGAACTACGTTTCTAATAATTTGCCGAGAAGGCGAGATAATAAAATAGCTGTGTAATTTCATGTATCGCAATACGTACATTAGTGCGACAGGTGCAAACGGTGCCGTTGCTGTTTCGTGCGCCTATTCTGGTACTCAATACGTGATTCTATCGATGTTTGAACGAACGAACTACATAAATTTCGTATGGAATCGTTGAGAGTGCGCAGACGATTATATCATTCCCTAATAGACGATGAATCTTTAAATTCAGGTGTAAACTGCTATCTATGATATTTGCAACGCTTAAACAAGCATTATTGCATACTTCAGTAATACCTGCCAAGTTGACAGACCCCACACAATTAAATAAATCCAATTGTCATATCACCAACATCACAGCAATAGTAACCCTCGATAGATACAGCATAAAGGTGTATTAATGGGGAAATGTATTGTATTTACATACGATTATAGTTCAGTATCGATTAATGATTTTCCACACAATATCATTTAGATAGGTTCCTTTGTTATACTAAGTCATTTAAGCTTTTGTACACCAAATGCCTATATTATAAATCTAACCTCTAATTTACTCTAATGCGTACATTTCAACCCCACCTAGTGATCGTGAAAGGTCAAACAACACATTTGCTTATCCAATCATCCACTCAGCTGGTAAACGATCCGATAACTGTTTGCCCGAATCTATCGCCTGGGGATCAATTTAGTCAAATGAGTAAGAAACAATATACAGGTACAGTCAATGGCAAAAGTTGCGTAACTGGTTTATAAACGACATCAATAGGTATGTATATATAAATGAAACCCTGTTACCCTACGTCTACTGCAGGTACTGCGAATTCATCCTTTTTTCATGCTTCCGAATTTTTTCTTAAAAAACTCAACAATTTAGATTCTGTGGTAGGTACTGCTACTAATTTACATTAAACTAAGTTTTTATAGAATATGTAGGTTCCCGTGGGCACGAGCTTTCCTGTTCCCGCTGATGGTATCAAATATGACAGGGAATATGATTTAAACTTATAGAAAATAGGATACCTATTTTCCAGTTGTTAAAAAAAATAGCGGAACTTATTAAATTAAGAACAGTAAAAGAGTGATATCAGCATAACAGTTGTGCTGGTTCTTGTTTTATCGTTTTTACCTATTTTTAATCATCTACCCAACCTAAAACAGTAAATGATTCGACTATTAAATATTATTAGTTGTTGCCCGCGGCTCCGCCCGCGTGGATGTTGGTTATCCCATAGTGTCGTAAATTTAACGTAGAGTCTAGCATTAAGAGTTAAATATTATGATGATTAAATATCATACATTTTTCCTTATAACTTACGTTTTGACGTTTAGTAAAAAGTAACTAATTTGACCAGTCAGTCAAATACCCAATTGTAGAACACATCTCTTAGCTACAGCGATTTCATAGGGTTTATTTCACCCAGAATAGGGCTCCGGTTGCATATTTTAATGTGCAGCCGAATGCGACGAAGCGTGAAATGGAAATCTTTCTGGATCGTAACTGCCTGCCTTAACTGCAGCGCAATATCGGAATACTGTTTTTGAAAAAATATGCTATCAAGGATATTGCTAAGCACATTTTCTGAATAGATTACACGATATTTTAAATTAATTTTTGCATGAATTGGATATGATGTTGCTGAATTCAGAAGAAAATTCTATTAACTTTTTTATTTAGAAACGTTGCATATGAGATTTATAGGGATAAGGAACCAAAAATAAAACTCAATCTGCTTTTTAATTGCTTATTGTTATTTCATCACAAAGGGAGATAATATATCTATTCACTGTATACCCGCGCTTCCACTCACATCAAATACTGTCCGGGATTAAAAATAGGCCATCTATCCCTGGGCCAACGGTCCTATAAATCTGTTCCGCGTTCTGGAGTGAAAATTCTTTCACCTCTGGATCCCACATCCCTACAAACATTCAAACATACATATTTATAGCATTAACACGTACCTATTACAATGCACTTAGCCTGTAGGTATATGTTAATGGAGGTCGGAGATTATTTGCCCAGACTAAAACGAACATATTGAAAAAGAATGGCATTATTGGAATTGGCAAAACTAATAATGAATGTTCATAAAATCACCAAAGCATTTCACGTAGATATCTACTATTAATGCTGCAGACGTTGCATTATTAAATCAATGGTAGCCAGATGGCCGAGAACTGGATACAAATATGAATGAAAAGTAAACAATAACAGAATTTGAACTGAATTTCAAAGCGACTTCAGAAAATCGGTCTTGTTCTTCTATTTATTTATTTAAGTGATTCAGAAATTTATTAAGTGTAAATTTACTTCTGATAAAAACCATATCTGAAGCAGGTTGTTTATTGGTGACAAATCTAGAACTTTTGAAGGCTTACACAAACTAACTAACAACTACATACTGACTAACTTCATAAATAGAAGAAGTAGATTTCGTAGTAAAGAGCATTACTACTGTAATCAACAAAATTCAAACTTTGAACACACGCCTCTTAACCTTTAAAGAAGGCATAAAAAACCTCAAGAAAAATAAAAGATGTAGCAGCAATAAACAGGCATATTAATAAACAAGGTAGGGGTTTACAAGGCGAGCTAGATCACTTAATTAGATTTGTATTTATTATGAATGATTTGTATTAACCTAGTGTTAGAATATTTTACATACTGGAGACTAAGTAATGTCGAATCGTGACCTACGTCTGCATAGTAAAAAATAGCTGGAACAGTAACTGTAATCTGGCTTGGCAGCTAGATTATACTGTTCCAGATGCTTGCATCTGCCTACATTGTTGAAGTAAATAATCGACAGATGCCCACGTAAAAATTATTCAAACGAAACCTACGTTTCTTCATCAATATGTGCTTTCTAAATGATAAATTTCTTAACACGGCGTTATATTTTTTAATTGATATAGGTTATTTATTGCACTGACTATAGGCATATCTCAGAGATCAGTTCATTCATTTATGGAATTTAGGGTTTGAACTACCTTTATCCTGACAATGTTTTATAACGCTCTGACGATAAGTGCTTAACGAAAGAAGAAGCATTTCTTACGTATCGCAATTTACAAATAAACTTGAAACATTTTTGGAATGCTGGCAATGTCCCAATTATAGCATTTTAATGTTCATAATAAGCAGAGACCGAAAGCGCATCCTTCAAAGCTATTATAAAAACAAGTTATATCTACATACATGAACAAAAAATTATTTAAAGCAACAAATAATTATACACATTATCCATCACCAAAAT
Source organism: Eilema caniola (assembly GCA_949126895.1). NCBI lineage: Eukaryota > Metazoa > Arthropoda > Insecta > Lepidoptera > Erebidae > Eilema > Eilema caniola. Next base: position 7,816,367 of record OX421472.1, on the reverse strand, counting down.
GCATTGAGCGCATTGTATATTATAACCTGAGTGCTTCTATAATTAGATATATCAATTTAGTCAGTTATGTTCAGACACATCACATCAATCAATCTTTCATTTCGTTAGTATATTTCTACTTCCGTGTACATATTAGGTGGATATCTCGAGTCGAGATCATTTTTGTTCACCGCATATTGAATAATTGAGTTGGGAGCGCTGCTGCCGATGTTGGACGTACTAATGTACTTGTTATGTAGGCACTTATATACATATATAGATATGTTATGGATACATATATAGGTACATAATACGGGATTAAGTAAGCGTTATCGTATTCACTTTCTTTAAAAATGCATTGTTGGCACAGGAAGCGTCCCTCATGATTTTTTTGTGTTATAACACTTAGCTAGCAGACAAGCTCACGGCCCACTTGATGGAAAATGGTTACCATGGCATATAGACGTATGCACCACCAGGAGCGTTACACTCGACACACATGACTAGCTAGCTGTAAGTATAAGTTGGTTAAATAAATAAATAAATAAAATAATAAATATAATTGTCGAGCCTGTGATCGAGCCTTCACCTTAGAGTACGGGGTTCGCTTTCCGGCTTATACTGTCAGAGAACTAAAATAGTGAGTCTGATTAGTGCATGATGATATCTTATATACCTAGCCTGAATTAACAACACAGAAAAAGACTTAAACAATGCAAAATGGTGCGTATTGTGAAGTCGGGGGTTTGATCTCCACAGCTTCACTATCTCACTTCAAGAGAAACAACTTTTTGCTGTAATATTGATATTTATTGGGAAAAAACATATCATTCCTATACGAGCTTTTTAAAAGGGGATTCTACGCGAGGTTTTTTTTATTTTATACAATACTTGTTTTAGAGGATCGCGGAAGCTAGAACACTTCTCTTCAAATCTTGAGCTTCCGGAGTCTCGCTGGCTTCTTCCAAAACCTCCCGTCAACTGTCAGGAACTATCCCGCTCGTTCAGTTTTTTCCTATCTTCTAAATTCAATATTATTTTTTTAATCCTATGATTTATTTTTAAATCGTTGACATAAATATGGTGTCCAGGCAACTACTAGTAATATCTGCCACGGAGGGCGGATATCGAGCAAGCTTGCACTGCGATCGCATCGATGCATCCATTTTATTTTTTTTAAGTCTTTTTCTGTGTTGTCTATTGGCACAGGAAGCGCCACTCATATTTTTTTTTCTTTTATTACACTTAGCTAGCAGACAAGGACACGGCCCAGTTGATGGAAAATGGTTACCATGGCATATAGACGTATGCACCACCAGGTGCGTTACATTCGAGCTGCCGACTGAATATCATTGTCGTGTTTATGATCGAGCCTTCACCTTAGAGTCCGAGGTTTACTTTCCGGCTTATACTGTCAGAGCACTAAAATAGTGCATGATGATATCTTATATACCTAGCATGAATTAACAACACAGAAATAGACATAAACAAAGCGAAATGGTGCGTATCGAACGAGATTGCACTGCGATCGCGTCGATGCATCCATTTTTTTTTGTTTATGAGTTATGAGTACCTACGCCTTATGCCTTTTCTGCATAATTCACACCTCGGCAGAGCCGTTAATCAACATAGTTACTTATAAAGGTATACCTACCGCTTTTCTTCTTCATCCTAGCGTTAATCCCAATCGCATCCGAAGTCTTCACTTGACGGTATACCTACCTAATAAGTAGATAACTCAAATCATACATGATATTTTACATATAATATGAATTTACTAAGTTTAAGCTATCTTTGGCAGAACGGTTTTCAATAAAATACATACAATACAGTATCGGTTATCGCAATGTTAGTAACAATCAAACCAATAAGGCGTTCCGATAAAAGTTATTGAATTTCATACATTATCTTATCTATAAATGATACATCCACTCAAGCCGAAATTAGCGGCAGATTTTTATACCGATAATACAAAATAAAGAATTTCTTATGTAAGTGTTAGAATCGTGTGCTTGTATCAGTTGATGGATGATATATAGATATATATGTATGCAGGTATACTTTTTTTTTGTATATGTAGATATATATTTTCAGTACACTTGCTCATAATATGGGCCTAATCTCACTACAATTAGGCACATAATGATACCTTTTTATAAAACTGTGGTTATTTTTATTGTTATTATGCCACAAGTAGGATAATTATTTTTTTTAATTTTATTGGTTGAGTTGCATTATTCTTCAAAAAAATCGATACAAAAAAGATCGTGTTCTGCTTGTTCATTTCATGCAACTTCGTATTTAAATAGAAAATTTGTGTATAATAAACTAAACTTTCACTCAAATAAGTATAACTTTTATTTTGTCTCTGTTTAAAACTTTAAGTGCATTTACCATTTTGTATACACGATAAACCAAAAAGTAAACCCTCATCCTTTTACTCTTTGGCCGCATGCGCGCGCATAGAAGAATTCCCGCCAGTCTGCCTGTACCACTAAGTTTCGCAATTAGTTTTTACTGTTGAAATTAAAGTTATTTATGAATTAAAATTTCCACAAGTATTAGTTATGAAGAAAACGTACTTAGTACATCGCCCGATATATACACATATACTTTACAACGTTCGATATTTTTGATGTGATTGATGTGAACTCCTTAACGTTATGGAATATTTACTATCTGAAAACTGCAAAGGTAAATATCTATTTTAGTATTATATTATTCACAAAGAGGAAATAGTGCACATTGGGAGAAGTGAATGAATGAATGAAGTTTGGAATATTTCCTCCATTTTTTCTATCTATTCCACAAAATCATCGCTTCATATATATATGATTGCGTTATTGACGAATTCGTGCAACAAAAAGAAGCACAATATACCTACTCTACTTGTCAATTTAATATTTTTAGAAAAAAAAAATCGAACTGTTACCGCACGGCTCGCGCTTCGTCACGTTTATATGAAGTTACAATACTGTAAACCTAGATAGTATTACCGTGACCCTGGCGACCCGGCCACCGCCCGCACATGCGCACTACAAACTACCCACTTCACAAATCCCAAAACGACGGTGATAGACAACACAACGTTCTAACATCTCTCAAAATAAATACTGTACGCCCGTAAAAGTGAAAAGTAATGAGCCGTTTATAATTCTAGTTACATTGTTTAAACATATCGAGTTGTACAAGAATAGATATCCACGCACGCGCGAACTGTGTCTAAACAAACCAGTGCTTTTGCGATGTAAACATGAACGAACGCAAAGCCTTGTTATTTATTGTTGCCGTGATTGGTTACTGCATGTACATCGTTATGTGGTTCATGAAACAAGATGTAGAAGCAAACGTTGTTGTACCTGAAAATAACTCTGAACCTGAAATCGCAGTTATAATTGACCTGAAAAATCTAACGCAGGCAGTGGAACATAATGTTAAACCAAAAACCATTCCTTTGTTTATAAAAGATGCGTGTAGTATTTTAGAAGTTTTTACTCAAAAACCACCGAAAAAATACAAAATGAAAAAGGAAGAATTAAGTACAGACAATAATTCACTAACAGTGTTAGGTATTACTGTGTTTCTCATGGTACTGTTAATACATGCCATACTTGAAGTAATACAAGCAAACGAAGAAGAAAAAGCCAAACGGAAGCTAAATCCCGATGGTGAACGCAGACAATCCTTAGCAGAATTTGCTAATAAAAAACCATTACGTCGAGAATCAAGTAGGTTTGGGTTACAGCTGTTTCAGATTTCCGAGTCTTTTGCGAATACAGGTGAAGAAGAGAAGATAACGCCGACACGTCGTCAGGTTAGACCTTACACTAGAGGAGAATCTATTAACTCTTATTTAAGCGAGACGCATAAAAAACCTCAAGAAGGGTCGGCACCTGCATCAGTTGGTGAAACACCTACAGGAGAACCGAAACTCGTCAAGAGACAATCAGTTGCTAAGCTCTTTGGTAAGTAATCTATATTTATTACTAATTCTATTCTCGTACCAATAATGTGCAAAGTCGATTATATAAATTTATGAGTTCATTGCAAGTCTGCTCCTTCATTGATCGATACTATTAATGTTACAGATATTATGAATGTAATTGTCTATAATTTCTCTACTTTAATGATCTGTCTCTCCTATCACAGTTTTTTTTATTTTCTGTTTCATTACAAGGTCTGTCTGACGACTGAAAAAGATTTTCAGGTAATTGATGGTACTCACGCTCTTAGTTAAATTTAGACTTGATTGGTTTTGGTCTTTTCAGTAGTTTGATTCTAATACATATTTTAAAGCACACAGTAGTAGTAATAAGACCACTTGAACTGTTTCTTGAATTATACTTGTAGTTAAACTAATATAGTTAATAAAAATTTGATCATCTTAGTTCTTATATATGCATGTGAACATAATAGATATTTCTTTCGTTGCCTTGCATAATAATCATAATCATATAATGTACCATTAACATCTTTATTTATTCTGTGTGTGAATACCTATATACCTGTAAACAGGGGTACATAAGCGTTAACTAGTCAGTAAACGCGATATGTAATCAATTATACTCCCACACCATTGAACATTTGATTACATTCCGAATGGATAATCAAAGGTCCCATATGAGAACGATCATTTTCTGATGAACCATCGATATTACCTTGTGGATTTAGTTGGCATTAATTGGCTTTTGGTAGTAGTAAATCGGCTTAGTACGGAAACCCCTTTATCCAATTTATAATTACTTGTTAACAGATAAGTTCGGGTGATGTGACTCCAAATAACTGTTAATTGGTACTTACTGGTTTGCATAATGTAATCTCTCCGTTGTGTGTGCTTACCTCTGAAACCGATTTATGAATAATAATGGAATAGTGTCACTCATTCTATACATTTTATTGTTATATTTGAATGCTTTGGTCTGCGATTGTAATGCACGAGGAGTCGGGTTTGGTACTAAAGTGTCAGGGTTTGTTTCAATATGTACATCCAAGAGTCAATAAATTTATTTTAAATTTTCTACTCACAACATGTACAAAAACCAATGTTCTTTTTTATTTTATTATTTTTAATTATTATTACAACGTTATTTAGTATAGAACTCCGAATTAACTCTGATATTAGTTGTTTAAGTCATTCTAGCTGCTTATCTTTTAAATCTAACTCATCGAATAAAATTATTACTTTAGTACATGTGGTAAAATGAAATAGTCCAAAAAAAAAAGAAAAATATTTGCTTTTAATCAGTGTAGGTAAGTAAAAAAGCAACCCACACCTTTTACGATTTTTTTATGTTACTAAAATACTAAATTTCGTCATGACTTTATGATGTTATAAACATTGTACAGCAGCGCTTTTATTTGCTTTTGCCAAAGCTTGCATTTTATTAAAATTTTACGCCTCAAAAGACGATTGAAAGTTTTAACAATAGATTTAATTATGAAAACTTTAGTATTTTTCTTAGGAAAAAGTTTTGTAGATCTTCTCATTAAGGTCTTTAAAGTAATATAATGAGCATTAATTGCAACATTATGCTATGGTAAAAAAAAATATTTTCGGGAAAATTTTGATCATGCCATTGATTTCATTTGTTTCATGCAGGCGCGCGCCCTGTACCAATGGTCCGTCGTTCATCATTCCCTGCACTACCCCTAAATCCTGAAGTCCAGGCTCTGATGTTAGGACACCGGCAGCAGTCAGTCGACAGTGACGATGAAGGAGATGGCAAAGGACGACGTGTGCGAATAATACGTAGATATTAATCCTTTGACGATCAATTTTATAAATGTCTAGTCTTTACTGGTGCCTAACTTATTAAAAATTGTAGTTGTAATATTGAACCGAATAAAGTAGTCAGTCTATGTAATATTTTTGTCAAGAAGACATTTTTTTCATCAATATATTTTTTAGGTTTAGTTTAAGAGCAATGTTAAGTTGTTGAAATTATGAGTCGTTACGTAGATAAAATCATTTTATTTACTCATCTGTTGAAAAAGGTAATATTTTTGATGCTACAGGTACTTATATATTAAAACGGGTACTGTAGCTATACATAGAATTTTATTATAAACTAATTTTAGTAGTATTTCATGATCCCCAATGTAATTTCATTACTGCACTTATACTTAATTGTGATTAACCTTAAGATATTTTTGTAATAAGGAAAATATCCTATCTACCTATATAGCTGTTATAATTACCTATTCAAAGTATTACAATATTTACAATAGTCTTGATAGACCAAAGATATGTACATATTTAGTAATATTAAATTCGATTTTTAATGAAGTCAAGATTAGTCAAATTCAGACATAGATTTCTTGAAATTTTTAAAGCGTTATTAACATCGAAATGGTATTCTAATATTAAGGATTATAACATTCTTGCAAAGTATAAAAATTGTATAAATATGGCTAGACATTTATATTATAATACTGTAATTCATTCTTTGTTATCTTTATTATATAGGTCACGTCGATATGACTCACCTCGCCTTCTTTCATCTTGACTTTATTAGTATAATAACTTTCGTAAGTGATATTTATAATTACAAATGTATAATATAATATATGACATTTATAATATAATGTTTTATCACAACTCAACATAGATATTATGAAAGAAGTAGGCGTCCTGCCGCGTCCTCTACCGTACGGTTGCAACTGTTGTACGCTACTGACAAATCGGGCTTTTCCATAATACAAACTTTTCTAAAAATACAATCGTGTATTTTTAACATTTTGACATTGTTTATATTACGTAACATTATGATGTTAATGTTTCAACGTTAGTGGGTATAACCACTTTGACCTTTGGCGCCGATATACCTTAATACCCTTAGGGTGCAAATGGTAATAATTACTTACTTTTATTTCTGAAATAGTAATTTTAATGGTAATCATAAAAATGAAACTGAACACGGCACAAATGAGATTATACCTATGTATGTAATACAGGTAGATTAATAATTATTATTATACCACCGAGAATGTGATATTGACTACATGTTTGACTAATGTTAGACATGATGTAATGCAGGTGCATTAAATTAGTAAAATCGTCAAAAAGTCTAGATAGTTCAAGTATTTGCATGAACCAAATAGCAAAACATTAACAAAAATGGTTTATCTAAAGAAAAATTAGCTTTTATACTTGTAGAAAATAAAAGGTACACTCGACTACAAAAGTACGAGTAGCTTAACCAATTCTGTTCTTGTTCTATTGATCACATTTAGCTCTCACACTTTCATTCTAGACACAATAAGGAGACAATACATGGTCATTTCCGAACTATAAACCGTATTATAAATAAACCATTTTATTGATAAATATACAGTCAGCATACAAAAGTACAAAGTCTCTAAATGATCTGTACCTATTTCATGCAAAAAGGGTTGGTTTGTATGAATTTTAGTGTTAAACAACTTTTGTCGTTGACTGCACTTTAACAATGACGGACTGCTATTATAAATGTCGTTAATTATGGTTAGAATCATTTTCAATTCTCTAAATATATTTAAAAATAACAATCTTCTTTATACTATTGTTATAATTTTAAATTATACTAAACTTGTGTTTAATTTTATTAACTTTATAGGAACTAATGTGATGTATCTTGATATGAATTACTTCAAAGTCTGATCATAAATCTATTTGTACTCAATGTGTAGACACTAAGTGATATAACGTTTTGTATAGCACCTTTTATGATTATAACCAAAATATATCAATTTATCGATGTAGATTGTCTTGAAATAAAACTATAATATGACCGATACTTGTGTTTGCTATTTCGCTTCAGCCGCGTATAAACTAGTTACGGTGAAATTGAAAAAATATCTTCATATGATATGTATTCTAGTCTCTATTTAGACTAAGCTCAAGCGAAGTGCAGAACATTACCAATAATCTGTATTTAGCAGGCACTCTATACATTACCTAGGAAATGTACCTATGCCATCATATAGAATGTCTGCTGCTCCACTGGCAATGTGTAAAATATATATATATTTTAGTCTATACTTGTGGATGGCTTTGCGGGAATTGAATTTCTGGATGGTAAAAAAAGAAACCACGGAAGATTTTACACGTAATCTATTCAAGACAAATTACACGGTTTGGATACTCAACCCGAGCTGAAAGGATATACGTTAAAAGGCTAAGAAGGAAGCGGAGCTCCCGCATTAGCCTTCGTAGTTGTTATTTATAGTTACCGGTACCAGATACAATATTTTCAGTTCCAAGTGCAGATACTGTGACCAAGTAAATAAATGTCAGAATATCTTAAATATTGCTATACGCGTTACTGCAACTTAAGGCAAACTAAAGTTATTTGCATTTCAGAAGATAATAAATTTTGTTTTAAGAACCACTTTTAAAACGCCCATCATTTGCATTGCCACAAGCAACATTAAGTTAAAGTAAATCTACGAAGACCTAATTTCGTAAACAAATTTATACCAAACGTGTTAAAAGAAATAGCTTTCACTATATTTAATACATGTGTACATGTTTGTAACATGCGTTGTGATAACAAAAATTTCTAACTATTCCTAATGTAACTGCAGCGATACCAAACTCGGGTAGGCCAACGATCGAGTCGAATCTGTAATTTGTCATGTCAGAATTAAATTAGGAAAGACGTAAACGTAAAATGTATGGTATTAAAAATAATACATTGATTAAAATAATTTCATTTAGAACAACAACAACAAGAAGTCAATTAGCATAGTACGAATAAAGCCACAAAAATTCAAGCCGCCCGCCCCTATGGACTGTTTCTTCTTTTCACAGACTTTTAGTATTACTTGCCCATTTTTGTAACTCTTAACATTACTTAAAGTTCTGACTCTGAAATTGATAAAAGGCCTTAATCCCTATCCATGAATTAAGCCCCTTTTAGGTTTCTGATTGCATTTTACAATATAAAAACCAATCCTGTGTTGGGTGTAACAACTGAAGAACTTTAAAAACTTTTCTTAAAACATCTACTGTTTATACATTACTGGGAAGTCTATTAATACATCTGTCAGTTACTTACAGATCATACAGATGTTAGGAACATATTATGGCATTGATTTTCATCAATAATGCAGATTCGTTATTTGTTATTGTGTTGCGACTGTCCTCGACCTAACGCCGTACGCTTTGGAGCACGGCCAACTCTTCACCCAATATTGAACGTATCACTCCACTTTATTTTGTTTTTAGTTATTATCTTTGTTATGATATTATTAATAAAAAATGACTAACCACAAATGAAATCCACACTATAAACCATGTTTTTGTTTTAAATAATTATATTTTTAGCCTAATTAATATTATAATGTCTTGGCACATTTAATTTATTTCTGGATTTTTAGAAAATAACATAATGACCTGCTAAATTAAAGGTTTAAATTTATCATTTTTTTAATGATATTATAATATTATCGATGAATTGAAAATATTTACGTTGATATAACACTTTTTTCACATAAACCAGTTTACTGAAAATTCTATAATTAAACCAGGAATTTAAACGACGACCGAATTAATTTTAACGAAATAGCAAGACCTTGTTATAGTTTTAAAAATAATTCACATACGTCCGCACGCGTTCAAATGCAGTCTTCTTCAAACGGGATTCAGGAGAGCGCGCTCCGGTCTCATATGTGTAGACAGATAAATTATTCGTATTTTTTTAACTATAATAGTAATAGTTAATATGCGAAACTTGATTTCCTATATTACTCTAAAACACGCATAAAAGTGAAGTGAAATATGAACCAAACATAACAATTGATAACTTCAAACGATTTAACCTAAACATGGATTTTAATGAAGAACTAATGCCAAGCACAGTGCTTCACTGGAACTACCGAGGCTTCACTGAATTCCCATTACATCAACTGAAAGGTGACGAGGCAGAAGTGACAGACATATACTTAAAAGAGAATCTCTTAACACGTTTGCCAAGTAATATCGGTGTTTTGGAACATCTTGAGAGTTTGTATGTAAGTGGAAACGATATCACCGAGCTGCCCAAGGATATATCCAAGTTACGATGTCTCAAGTGTTTGGATGTAAGCGGCAATAGGTTAAAGCGTATTCCTGATGAGATAGCAGAGGCACAAAATTTGAAGTTCCTAATACTAGACGAGAATGAGCTGACAGACCTTCCGCTGAGGATAGCCGAACTAAGGCGCTTGCGGTACTTATCGGTTTGTGGTAATTTGATTCTTTATTTAATTCCACGTTAAAACCACGTTATAAATCACTTCCTCTCTTGATTTTTCAATAATTGAATTGTGTCTGTCAGATGCAAGTGTAGCGGTTAACGAATCCTGATTCTCTTAGTTTGTATTGAATTTATTAAACAATCACCACTGTTACCCCTGCAACATCCTTATCAGCAACAATTACAAAGTACATGCGAAGGTAATTATGACTTCTTTTAAATAGATAATTCTGCTGTTTTGATACAGTAATGGAATAGAGAAAGTGGATCTTAAAGTTTCAACCGCTGCTTTTATATAGTCTCTTACAAGCGAACGTTTATGAGCACAGCTTTAAAAGCAAAATCGTCTGGAAGTATTTATTGTAAAAAAATAAATATTCTCTACTATAAGTAAGTAAGTACTATACACCAAAAGAAAAAAGTATCAGAAATATTATACAATCTAATGTACAATGGGCGCCCTTTTTACAAACAACAATCCCTTGCAGGCATTATTCCCAAACATTATAAAAAAAATCGATAAATTTATTACGGCTGTACTCACGTTACTCGTCAGGATGCGCCCGAGTAGTTTCGGACCCGACCGGAGCCGTAATAAATTTATCGAATGAAAAATGGGTCACGATAGTTTCTATACAAAAATTATAATAAAAAATTGGCTAAATTAATACTTCCAGGCTAAATTAATAAATCTACTCTCCACCAAATTACGAGTACCTAATTTTACAAGTAATTTTTGCTAGTCAAATGCAATAATCACTCTTTTCTCTGAATATTATTTCTAGTCTAATTTCATTACCTCACTGGAATAAAAATTACGATGATGTTTCCCCGAAACTTGTTACACCACAGACCCCATTTAGCTAACCAACATGCGTAACTGAAACGTAAATACCACTATAGTTACTTTGCTAATATGCTCCAGTTACTGTTTTACTATCCGTCGTAAAGTTGTAGACAGTAGTTTTAGCGCCTTAGATAACAAACTATCCCCGATAAATCAACTTTAATGTTTCCTCATTGATTCGGTTGGCCCATTTCTGTTGTGTATATATGTTGGAATGGTCTGAAAGGACCACCAAACAATGTTTGAATTAAGAAGTACTTTAGAGCTAATTTTAAAATGGGCTCTTTGTAGTTTTTTTTTTCTATTTTTAACGAACTTCAATTGTAGGTTCAGTTGATTCTCTGGTTTTATACTATATGATATCTCCATCGATTCTTTATAAATTTTATTAACTAATAAGAATATTTCGTAAAATGTGGTGAAAAAAAAAACTAAAATTAACATAACTATCAAGAGGACAAAAAGAAAGGTGTAAAAATAGGTATTAATTTATAAATTTAACTACCACATGCAAACGAAACTTTACCTTCATCTTGTTTAACTATTTGACCATTAAGGTGAAGCATAGAATATTCAATACTTTTTTTAGTTTCAAGGGTACTTCCACTCGCAAATCAGAAAGGTATAATTATCTAATTAATTGTAAAGTAATTCATAACAAGCAATTCTCTATCAAAAGGATCATATTTTTTTTAATTATAACAATCTACTTATGTGAATTATAATTCACAGTGTGTCTAAATGTTTTGAAATACCTAATGACCTAATTTATGGTTAGAGTTTAAGGAGATTGCACTAAATATATTAATAAAGTTGATCAAAGATTCGAATTGATCTTCGTGTCTTGTGAAAACCTTAAAATGTTATGTAAACAAACACAAGAAGATAAATTATTAATTCGAGACTATGAATAAAACACTATACTGTTTCCGTCTATAAGTCGAAATGAGGCAACCACCGGTACTTGAAAATTTATGCTTTTACCTCTATCATAGCCGCCTTGGCTACGTTGGGTAACAAAAATGTCGGAAAAATGAAAATGTAGAACTATTTCCGTGACTACGACTGTTGAGAACTTAGGGAAAATGAGGAAACCAATTAAAACATAGTAAGAAATGAATCTTTAATATGAACTTTAAATTAATTGTTACTCTCTCTTGGTTACTAGTTCTTATATGTCACAAAAATAAGTTAAAAAAAAGTCTCTTCAAAAAGGTCTTTCACCATTTTCAATGAACAATATTAACTTTAAAGAAATAGAATTCGCAATGTTTACAGTATTTTAAATAATATGAAAGTAATTTGAAGTTTTATGAATATGATGTCCTCAGGTTTAGATAACCTATAACTAGAAAGAACTTTATGTATTAATATTTTAATAAACTTCCAGATAATAAATTACGATGGCTTCCCCAAAGACCTGTATACAACTATCACCACTGTGAGTTCAGATTTTGGAGGAACACAAGTTTGAAGACGTTGCCGTATTCACTGTGGTATCACATGTTCAGAGATCAGCAAACTAGATGTCTGAATATTGGGTAAGTTTTGATGGTGCTTGTATTCGCCAACTATTTCCAATAAACCCGAGTAGGCACACTTCAGAGCTATATCTCTAAGATGTTTAGAAGTTTCTTACGATAGTAAATATTAATTATTTAAACTCTCACCAAACATTTTCAAAAGGAAAAAGTTATATTATTGTGTGACCTATAAACTTCCTATAATTGACTATAGGTGTCGTTTAGGTAACTAGTACTTAGTAGTAGTCTTAAACACATTTTATTTCATCTTATATTCTTACCAGCCCTAGCTAGATTATCTTTAAAAAAAACTAAGCATAAGTTTTTTTCGCCTCAACGCTGTCGGCTCAAAGATAGATAAAGGAGAAATTTGGATTGGATTAGAGTGAGGTCTGGTAGCTTAGTGATCAAAGCCATGGTCTCCAGTGGGAGTAAGTGGGACTGCGCCGTCTCTTTCTGTGAACAGGTCATGCTCGCGAAAGAGGCGGCGGGGCGGGAGCGGGAGAAAACTCTCCCACCCGAGTTCCGCAGTCGGCGGCTTGGGCGCCGCCGACGTGTCTTCGCCGAAGACCATCGGCCTCCATGACCGGGGTCCTGAGGACGGTGAGTGGGCTGCTCACCGTCCTTACAGAAGCAGGCCCATGACGGCAGCGTGACGTGAGAGATCACGCACGCCCCCCCCCCCCCCCCAAGAAGCGGGGTGACACCCGACCCCCCCCCCCCCCCCATAGACGCGGGACAACACCCGAACCTCCCAGGTGAGGCCGCAGCCGTAGGTCTGGGTAGTCCTGGGACATCCTTCCGAGGGCTTACCCGGGGCTACCAACCGCAGGCTATTAGGCGGTACGTGAGGGTTTTTTAGTCGGTAGGAGTCCGGCATAGTATCCATGAAGGATTTTCCCTCACGTTAAAAAAAAAAAAAGAAGGCAAAGATCGCGGATTTAAGCGTCGCCTAGACCGATTAAATTTTCTCTATTTAAAAACTATAAGCATATCAAGAGGTAACTATATACCTTTTAGTATTATTGCTATTGTATTTGTTATGTATATATATATATATATATATATATATATATACATAACAAATATATATATTATATGTGTAAAGACACCTATTCCATTGCATTTGATTACAGATGTTTAAGTACCACATCAAATCAAGTAGTAAATAAAGGTAACTACCAATGTAAATTAAAAGTGAGTAAAGATTCTATAGAACGGGAAGTTTTGATGGAATTTCCATCTCAATACAATTTGATATTAGAATCATTATCTAACTCACCACCAAGTCTCTACGAAATATGCAAAAGGCAATTTTACCAGATGATAACTACAGCTGTCAAACAACTCAACCCTCAAACTTACAATTTTTACTCAGAACACGTAAGAGAAAACATTTACAATGAACACAATAATAACATAGTAAACTTGCAAGACAATTTCCAAAACTTCTATATCACTGAAGTAAACAGAACTAATGATGAAAATGGTAACGATTGCAAATCAACCATGTTAAAGGAAAAAATATACAAGAAAACTCCAAAGGGCTATTACGTGCCCGCTGATATAATAAGGGACTATTTCAATTTTCTGCCAAACTTTCTGAAATCTGATCTTAGCAACGGACCAATTTCAAGGTGCGAAAATGTGCACTGTAAAGCACCAATTTTTGATTACGTGCTTTATGAGTATTGTTTTGGGTAAGTTCAATTTGTTGTTTTTGATTTTATTCGTGTATAGAATCTATCAGAAAATAAAATTGATCTACATACGAACATACATATGCTCACGTCTGTTTACCCCCGGGGTAAGCAGAGACGATGGGCCGCCATTTACTTCTGTCTATCCTTACGTACTTCTTGAGCTTCCCCTACGGTCATTAAACCTTCCGAGTATATCTGACACGTCCTTCTTTCTCTAGGTATAAAAATATAATACAGTAGAACCTCTGTAAGTCGAACTTGAAGGGAGATGTCAAAAAGTTCGAGTTATAGAGTTTTTGACTTATCGAGAACTTCGACTTAAGCGAATTTAGGAGTTTAGATTTATTCTAAATGATTTTGAGAGAGGTGAAATAAATTTGAGGCTTGAAGGGAAGCGAACAATCTTTTTTCGAGTTTGGAAGGTTTTTGACTTATCGAGGTTCCACTATAGAATTGAGTTAAGCATTTTTCATAGTTATATTTAATATATACCTACTAAATATACACTTTTCTTTTAACAGGGAAATTGTCCTCATCGATAAAATAGAAGATATACTTTTAAGCGCCACTTTTTGTTCGAAGTCCTGTGCTGATTTATGGAAGAGAGGTAAAAGAACAATACCGTGGACTTTATTATAGATGGTTTATTGTATAATGACGCCTACGTTTACATTTTTAAGAAGAAATATAATTTAAATGGAACTTTTTAATTTTATTCTGTTGTAAATAAAGCTATTTGACGTACAATATTTTCAGTTGCTAAACCGAACAGGAAACGCCACCTAAATATGGTAAATCCAGCAGTCTTAACCATTTTTACTGAGGAGGTCAGATGGTAGTTTCTTTGCGAAATCTATCTTAATTCAGCAATTTGGTGTTTCACAGGTAGACCAAAATCGAGTAGTAAAAAATTTGGAACCACTTTATTATCTGTTACACGGAGGAGGAAGATCTATCCCACAGAACAGAAACTGTACCGTGGTCTATCCTACTAAATATTAAGCTTAGACTAGTCTAGTACTATTATCTATTCTGTGGCTTAGATTAATAACTTTTTTCTGAGGTACCTTATCTTATCTATGGATGAACAACGATGTCATTTTGCTGTCATTTAATAATTTGATCCAAAAATAGTTCCTAAATTATAATATTATTAATGTTTTTCATAGAATTTCTTGAAAAACTTGATTCTAGCGTCTCGTCGTTAATAGATAATTTATAACATTAGCAATATTGCTGCGATTCTGCTGCAGAAGCCATTAAGGAGACGAAGAAGTTAAAACAGAATACTATGTCTAAACCATTTGTACCTATGCATGTTATTAAAGCTGCAGATGAAGACTACGATGACGTCAGAAATGAGAAAGTTCGCAGTAAACTACACACCACAAGTTCTCATGGATACTTCCATGGACATGAATGCCATTTGGACGCTGACAAACTTTCAGATTATAAGTTGAATATGACTCCATGCAGAAGTTTCATTTTTAACCTAATTTGTGTCAGGACTAGTGACGTTAGAGCTTTAAATCTGTACAGGTAAGTCTGGTTGAATGTAGGTGCATTTATTAAGCACAGAAGACTAGACTAACATAGTGATAAAGATCAAGGAGATAGCATGAAAATAAACTCTACAAGCAGACACTGTGCCATGGACCCCTTACAACACCCCTAACACCTTAGACGTAGGCCAGGGCCAAAGCCTTTTTTTTCTGGACTTCCAATAGCTTTTGCAAGGTTTTACCCAATAATCTGGCAATTTTAGCGGTTTTCAACATTGACTTTCGGGATTGACTAGTCAATGTTGAAAACCATTGACTAGTGGGACCAGTGGGACACAATCCTGTTTTGATGAGGCCGTCAAGCTGAGTGCCATCATTAGTAACATGGTACGTGTATGTAATGGTGACCCTCTTCCTTGAGACTTTGCCTTCAGCTTACTATCAGGCGAGGTGAAGTCAAATTGACGTCTCCTATATATAAAAAAGAATACCGTTAGGTACCGGTGTCTTTCTAATCTCTATTTTTTGGTCTCCAGGTCGTATGCTGCGCTATGTGCGGAGAAATACTCTCATTACCATAATTATCCTTTCACTATACACCCGTTCAGCAAACTGAGATTGTATTTGGAAGTGTTCAGCGTCATTGTCATGGTTATGTTCTCGTTATATATACCACTGTACTATAGCTATGGCAGTGAAAGTGTGGTTAGTTGTGAATGAATTTATTACGTAGATCATGTCTACTGGTGGTAGAAATTTGATGGCACAAATTTGTCAAGAATTTCGGCCGGATGACCACCGTGCATGATTGTGAAAAACCCTCCATAGTAATCCAATCTCGGTTGGATTGCGTTCAGGGGTCAGCAAGTGCATAGCCGGGCAGGGTGGCTTGTAGTCGCAGCACTAGTGGGACCGGTGGGTGTCACGCGGTGCTGCGACGACAATCCTCTTTTGATGAATCAATCAAGCTGAGTACTACCATTGTTAACATGGTACGTGTATGTAATGGTGACCCTCTTTCCCCTGAGACTTTGTCTTCAGCTTACCATCAGGCGAGGTGAAGTTTTTTGATTGACGTGAATATATATATATCACACCTTTCTCTACGAAGACGGGCAAAGCCCCTACACTCCACGGTGAGGCTGCTTGTTCACGATAAGCTGCCAATGCCTGATAGAATTTCTTTTTAGGACCCGAGGCCTCCCCGTAGTAGATACCAGTGACGTTTTAGTTGATTTTCTTCCGATGTAGCCACGTCATCCGTATCCGGCCCTATGACATGGCACCCGTGCGGAAATATACCGGTAAAATGGGTAAAATGTATACCTAAGTTCACACACCCGCAGGTAATACGTATTTTATCCTTTGCACATTCCTGGACAAGATCTTCGGAGCCTTAGCTAATCTTATCTGCTAGCCGGTACATTTACTGGCCTTTAATTAAGATAAATTAGGGTAATTAAATAAGGTATTTCTCTGGCACCCTGCATCGCATTGATCATTCTTACTATATAAATAGCGTGTTCGCCTAATTTCAGATATTAATTATTCTCGTTTGTATTCTAGGACGCTCACATCGAAGTTATATGTATCTGTGACTTTGTGTTCATAAGCAATATCATAGCGAACTTTCTGACCGGGTACATAGACGGACACACTTGCAAAGTAACCGTTTTTGAATTGAAAGCCATTGCTTGGCATTACACTAAAACTTGGCTAATAGCCGACGTACTTAGTTCAATTTCATGTATTGCATACATGTACCGCCATCCCTATGATCTTACGACCTTTCTTTTGGAGTCGGCTAAATTGATGCGAATACCTTGTACAATGAAATATCTTGAAAATATTTTGATTGTCATGAAGGCTACTGTAAGTTAATCTAGTTATGTTTTCATAAAAATATTCTTCCTATTTAAGCAGCTTCAAATAAAATTCCTTTATTTCTGCCAATATGCAAGTAAAGTGGGTGATAGACGTACGAACTAAAAGCACGCGGTTTATATGAGAACGAACTCACTCGGCTCGCCGTCGGTGACAGACGCGCAGCTTGCTCACACTGTATTGTGATGTCGTAGAGAGAAGAGGCTTTGTGCTATTTAAGAATTCTATCAAGTCACATTCTAATGAAATTAAACAAAAAAGACGAAATCGCATGTGAATTTAGTTAGAGAGTTACACAACGAGAAGGAAGTTTTTATAATGCCTGAGTCGATGTATAAAGAACTTTTGCGCTTGGTTACACCAATCATAGCTAAACAGGATAGAATTATTATAATTTTTTTTATAAATTTCTATGTGTATGGAACTACATATTTTTGTCTCTCCCCTACTTATTATAGTCTCATTATTTCTAATTGTCTAAGGATAAGAATTATTTCGAAACGCCTCTATAAATGCTGTGAGCAATTTTCTGAGGATTAGTTCTAAAAATAATACCTAAATTTAAACGTCATACTCAAATGGCGTCTTGAACAAAATGGTAGCTCGCGGCTTGCAATGCTGCTACATGTATTGTACGAGCCGAGAGGGGTTACGAGCAAAATTTCAAACTTGCCAGATAGCCATCGAACTTACTCGGCGGTTTTAAAGTACGCGAACTAATTAACTTATAGTGTCAAACATGCAAGTAAGTTCGCCGAGCCATAAGCTCTCGTACTAACTCGCAAGTCTGTCACCCACTTTAGATACCTACGAATTATTTATAATGCTATTAAAAATACTTAGCTCAAGGTTACAGCATACTTACTCAACAGAAGGGAGGGGAGTGGCCTGGAATAGGCCTCATATATTAGTTAGACACATTTCGGTTTAGTCGCTTTCAATCGCCTTCATTAAATTGCATAGTGCAGACCTATCCACCTACCTTTTTCCACATATGAACAATGTCTGTTTTGGTAGGTACCGTGACAGCTTAACACCGATTTCATCTCTACGGACTGAAATCTGCCCAGTTCAGTCCAGTTTCATGTTTCATTAGCAACGTAAGCAGTTTCGCATATTAAATTATCAAAATAATTTTCCCTAGATATATCAGAAAACAGTTGCAGAAATAGTGTTCTGTATTCTACTGTACCTCTCATGGAACATTTACTTTCAATTCTGCATGGAGTACACTATCGAAGGTTCCTTTAACCCGCAGAACCCTAGGAGTTGCTCTTGGCTGGCATATGGAAAGTTGTGGAATGCTTCTATGTCTGTCAGGATTATTTATTCGTTGGATCGAGCTGGTGCGTATTTAGCTAAGAATGACCAAATAAACAACCTTTCAGTCCCCCTAGACAAGTGGCAATCCGTTGGCCAGCGTATTGTAGGATAAAATGGTGAAGGTGAATATGTTGAATTGACACGTATTTTGACGTTTATATGACAATCTCATGCATTGATCAATCTATACTATTCTATAAACGTATTGCCATTTATTTAGAGGGACAGGTTTACTTGTTTATTTTGTAGTGTGTGACGACTAAGTTGAGGTTCGACTAAGTACTAAGTCTGTGGTTGCGGGTTCCATTCCCGCTCAGTCTAAATATTTGAAAATGTGCCTACGTGTACCTAAGTATACTAGTAATTTAGCATTGGTCTCGGTATTTTATTTGGAATATGTGTATATCCACAAAAATGGTCTAAAAATCTATTTATCTGTACTCTAGATCCCATAATTTAAATTAGTTGAGCTATGTGTACTTTGAGTATAACTCACACTCTCTAATATACAGAGTGGAAGATTTCGACATTACCAAAGGCTAATGCAGGAGCTCCACCTCCGCCTTAGCCTTCTTGCCTATCTATCCATGTCAAGGAGCGCAGTACCTATCCACTTCTAAGATTTATCATTATGCCCGGGCACTATAATAATGCCCAATTTATCCTGCCCTGGTAACTTTAAGGCTGCGTATCTACGAGTATAACGCTTTGCATCAATCAATTATTCATTCTATAGCAGTCCACTACTGGCCATAGGCCTCTCTCAATGTGTGACATTGCTTCCGATTCTCCGCTTGAACTATTTGCATAGGTACTTAGTTGGAATTCTCTCATTGCTATATCCTAAATTCGTTGCCAAAGTAATGTCATAACTCATAATAATATCTTACCCTTTATTATTTCAGTTGGAATGCTAACGGCAAATACCAATATGAACATAATTAAACAGTCAGACTGTTTTGAGATATATTTTGCAGTAGCATGGCTGGTATCGAAGGTAATTCTTAGCTAGTCAAGACAATAGGTAGCAAGTACTTTAATTCTCGAGAAGAAGACGGCAGTGCGTGTCCGGAGGAGACTCGCGGCCCGCACAGCTATTCGTGGGAATTTTGCGCACTTTCAAAATAAAAAGTCTATGATTTGTCATCAAATATTACTGAGGTACCTAGGTAGGTACTGTGCTATTGTTACCACCTTTTGTCGTGCCCGCTGTGCACCAACACATACACGGCGGGAGATCTTAACGTGGCATATGAGGAAGCGGTGGAAGTCGCCGAGTTTTGGGCTGGATACATCTGATACCACAACCATAGTCAAACTATTGCCATCGACACGATCAAGGATAAAATGAAGTAGGTACCTTTATTAATTCATGATTCCGATTGATTTTAGTCGGATAGGATATAGGACCTACAACTCGATCATTGGCATTGGCTCCCGTGCAAATATTTATTATTGGGACTGTCTATTGGCCCCCTAGCACAGGGTTTCTCACAGTGGGGTATGCGAACCCCCAGAGGTACGTTCAATGGTAGGCGATTCGCAACAAGATTTACGTTATGGTGGTGCGGCACACAGGGTGGTGCTGATCCGTGACTTTGATAGATTTTTGAGCAATCCCGAACCTACCTACATACAGAAATCGACTTGTAACTTTTAGTGAAATAAAAGTCTTGTATTCTTCAGCAGTCAAGATGTTTATTGGGGGGTGGGGTTTCCTGTCTTCTGAAAATGTTAACAGGGGTTCGTGGACCCAAAAGTTCGAGAAACTTTGCCCTAGAAGAAGCAGGACGAGGCGATGGCGCGATGCGGCGCTCCTTCTATCACGCCTTCGGTAATGGCGTGCGGTTTTAATCGGTTCGAGTCCTTACTTGACCGCCATCACCGGGAAGTATCTGAGGGGATATCCGCATTCAAGAGCAGATTCCAACTTAAGTACCTACCTATAGAAACCCTTTTGCAGATGCTGGTATTTCATTTTGCCATGAAATACATAGTAGCATTGTTCGGGTCGGAGTCGGCTAGAGCAAAATACTACATTATGCAAAAGGAAGTTCAACATTACATGGATCATAGAAAATTTGCTCCTAGACTGAAGAAGAAGATTTTAAAGTTCTATGCTATACGATTTCAATCTAAATATTTTACGGTAAGTTAGATTTATTTTTGTAGTCAATACAGGTAAAATAGCAGATCCCGTGTCTAGGAAGAAAGAAAGAAGAATTTCTCCGTTTGAATAGGCAACTGATGGAAAACTGATAACCCATATAGCAATATCTCAAGTAATCTCAAAGATCTCCATCATCAAGATCTCAACTCTGAGTTAAGCTCGCCTTTATAAATTATGTATCGCTGTATTGTATAATTGTCAACGATGTGTACAATAAAAGAATAAAAATAAAATAAAAAATATCGCTTGGAAAACCAAAGCTGAGCAGGAAGTTCACTCCAAAACAAGAGCGGTCTTGTCAGTTGTCTTATGTCGAACATATATTATTGTAATTTCAAGGAATCCCGGATGCTAGACGGCGTATCTGGTCAGTTACGTGATGATATTTTAATGCACACTGGTCGGCAACTGGCAAGAGAACTAGAATTCTTGAAGCTACTTCCCAGAGCTTTGCTGATGCAAATTGTTTTCAAGTTGAGAGTTGTCATTTTCATTGCTGGCGATATAATCATAAAGATTAATACTATTGGTAAGTGTCAAGAAAACTTCAATGTTGTCTATGGTACGCATGAATATATAGGTATGTCTGCGAATTTTTTTACAATAACATTCATGACATCGTAACACTTGTTACAATCATGACTGAATGTTACGTGGGAAACATCGTTACAATCATGACAAAATTTACTAGGATATAAACTAAAATATAAATATTATTTTACTACGAACAGCTAGATACAGCGAATTACTTTTATTATAATAAATATAATACACAGATTCACATTACGCATGCGGCCAATTGCAATGCTCCATTCTCTGGATACCTTTACGGTAGTTTTTCGTGATAGGGGTAGGTACAGATCCTCAGTGGTAGGCACAGAGGCCTATCCATAACATTAATGTATTATAATACCCAAGAAAATTCTACTAGCATACAAGAAAGTACGCTCGTTAAAGTATAAGAAACAAAAGATTATAGAGTGAACAGAAGAGATGAACAAAAGAGGATGGAGAACTGGATTGGCTCCGTTACGATAAGGGCCCAAATAAACGGTTTTCATATTTTCAGGTGACTGCCTCTACTTTATCGACAAGGGTACAGTCGCAATATATTCAGAATCTGGTCGAGAAATCTGTCATCTCGAAGACGGGGATTTCTTCGGCGAAATTGCTTTAGTCATGAGCCGATTTAGGACAGCTTCAGCGGTAGCCGTGACCAATTGTGAACTGTTCAGGCTTGATAAGACAGACTTTGAAAGTACAATAGCTTACTATCCGACTGTGTATGATAATATTAAGAAAGTGGCTATAAAAAGGTTTGAAACTACATGCGTGCTCGACGAACATAATAAGGCTGACCTAATAAGGCAGGACGGAAATGAATAATATATGAGAACAACTCTTTTATTTTAATAGTAAGATAATACATAAATTTTCTAGGTTATGTAAGAAATAAGTAGTTGTTTATGTTGAGATTTTAAGAAAAGTGGGTATTTGTGAAATTTTATGTTGTGAGGGTAGTAGAAAATAAAATAACAATTTACTGAACATTCAGTTTATTTTAAAACCAGCCACCATGTACAAGCGGAATAATTTGGACAATCGAAAATATTTATTTAAAGCTCTGATCACACTGAGGTTTTGAATATCGCCTCGAAAATCAACTAACCAGTAAGTGACAAAAATATTCTTAGCGAGAAAACGAAAGGTTCAAAACCGCAATGTGTTCAAAACATATTTTACGAGTCTAAAATCTTAGAGCCGAAGCTATTTTAATAAATATTTCACCTTTAATTTCATAGTGACTCATTTTCGCTTACTCCGTTTGCACGACTAATTTTAAGTCGTACCACTATCAGTCGTTTTCGTACCAGGCCGTATCAAAAGATAACACATGTTTGGAAGAAAATATTACGAAACTGGAATAGATTTAATTGGCTTATCAATACATAGAAAAAGAGAACAAGAAAGAAATACATGTACATTCGAGGTCAGAAAATGTTTATGAGCAAAATAAGGCTTGCATTAATAGCTTGTTTTACAAATTGAGCTTTAAATGGCATAATATATTATGGACAATATAATCGGCCACTTAAGTGCCTTATTTAACCGTTTCTCAGAAACGTTATTCAGTACTCTAAAACAAATAAATAAATGTAAATATTTGCTATAAACAGTAGAAATAGATAAATATGGAAGGTAGAAATTTCACATGTAGTAAACATTTCAGACCGCGACTGTACCAACGTTGTAAGACAACTACTTATGGGACGGTTACCAGGAAACTTAGGATAAGTACCAAGAAGATTATGAAATCCGTAAATGAATATATTTTAACTTTGCTTGAATATATTTTAACTTTCGCCTTTTGAAATAACGATGCCCCAGAAAGCATTGTAAAACATAAGATAACCTGTTCCAACAACTATTTTTGTTGATACGAAATTTCCATTAGTTCTTTTTGAACATTTTAAACTAATACTCGTAATTCGATGATGGAAGAGACAGAATTTAGTAATTTACTAATTTATTCGTAATATCACAACCAAAATAAATAATTTCTTAAATCTAAACATTCTTATACGGGTTATAAAAACTATGTGAACAAACATGAATAATAACATTTACATAATTAAGTATAGCTTCAAAGAAACTGGTAATCTCATACAGAAGTCGTTTGTCCGATCTAAGTTCTTGCAATTCACGATAATCGAAGGAAGATTTAAGTGAACCGATACTAAGTTAACAGGAACGAATTTGCATACTACAAAATATTTTTAAGCCCATATTCTAAATTGTCACTTAGCTGAATCTTCATTTATCTGACGAAAAATTGTATTTGTATTTGTATTGAATATACTGCTTCCGGGCTGTTTGGCCGTAGTCCATGTGAAACTTGCGTTCCAAACCACGGCCAAACAGCCCGGAAGCAGTATATTTTACATTCAACGCCAGCCGTGAAAGCCTGAAGACTTATATTGAGGAAAAATTGTATAGATAATCTGCCAGACCTGTCAAATTTCACAATATGTGTATACAATCTTGCCCCAGATAAATTGAGGTTCAGCTGAGTGGCATTTTAGAATACGGGTCTACATTTCGTAATGAGAGTGAGGTACAAATAAAAAAAGTTATATAAATTCACCATGAGGTGGAGATGATTCAATCGGCCAAATCGTAGTTTACACGCTCACAAACGAATAGATGAAAATCTCCTCATAGTCACGTTCAAAGTTATATTTTTATGTTAGTCGCAAGTAAACGAAACCAACTGAGTTCAAATAATACTAGACATGGCCTTTTGCTCCATAGGACATCTACATTAAGCTGATTTTTTTTGAAAGGCGTAATTGATTTACACATGTACCCCCTTTTTCACAATCGTGAACTGCTAGAACTTAATGATGGAGTGAAGTACCAACTTAAATACAAGCCCAAAATTAGCAGGCGGGAAGAAATACATTCAGGACATATCAACTTTCTTACAATTACGATAATTTTTTAAAATAATCTCTGAGTCAATAAGTCTTTTTTCTTGATATTATGTAACTTCACATTAACTACAAAAATACATAACGCGGACGCATCGCTTCGAACCTCGGTAAGGACGGAAGGAACGGAATATGTTTGAGGTAGATATTTGCACATGTTTAGGCTTTGAGGAATTACACATTACCGCAAATCAGGCACATTTCGCATAGCTATGCCGCTAAGGCTTGTACTGCCATGTAAATCTGATAAACTGCAATTATAACTGAATTTGTTGAAAGCAGTGGCAGGTATTGCTCTGAACACTTCGCGCTAAACTATATTACTATCCTGTTCTAAATCTGAAAGGTCAGTTCTACAAGGCAAGATGTATTAAGCTTTGTCAATAGAGAGTAATGTTAGCATTAGCGGTATTTTTTCTTCGTTCAAGAATAGGAATAAGTAAATATAGAAGTACACAATTACAACTTGTCATTTATTTAAACACGAAGCAGTCTAATTTTTAATAGATTGAGCAATTGATTAAAAAGGAATATGAAATATGTATGATTGTAATATTGTTAGCAAACATCGTGACAGTATAGTCCAGGTTCAGTCAGCCAATCAACCGCAATTGAGCATCGTAAAATTACAATTAGATTTACACGGCACAATAATATATAAATAACCTTACCGAGATTTGAACCGTTACAGCCATCTATTGCATATGAGTTAGAATCTGCATGAATATAAAAAATCTTTTGTATTTTTCACTCGTCCACAATTTTCACGTAATATAATCTATCACATAGTTTTCATATACGTTTGTTCACTTTGTGCCGAAGCGTTCATTTGAGCTTACCATATGGAATTTTATCTATTGTATGTAGTTGTAATGCGGTTCTGTTGGTACCTGGTAGTACATTTCGGTCATGTCGTATGGACCTATAACACTGGAAAGAAAAAATACTTTATTATATCATAGCTCTGAATAAGATCTAGTTATTTAATTGTACCGGATTGACGGCAAAAGGTGAAAAATGGGTGCCTCTTTAGGGATTTACAGGCGTGAAACTGTTCATGTATGTATGTATGTCTGTGTATATTATTGATTATTATGATGATATCGTTTATTCCAATCAATCCTACTAGAGGGGAGGGGATTATTATATTTAGTTATAACGTTATTATATTATGAGGGATAATAAAATGTATGACGTCGACGTGACTGGTTGACATTGTCAGTATGACCACCAAGAAACAGCGATTATCGAACCGAAACGTTCGTGAAACTCGCACCGTCTAAATTACACTTTACTCACAGCTAAAAGTTTTAGTAAGAGCATAATAAAAACTAGACCATTAACAGACATACTGATACTGACCCGTTATAAGGCCCATACAGAAGCGTGGGCTATGACCTCGTGACGTCGTCGGCGCACACTCGCGCCGCGCTCGACGTGTAGAACAGAACGCACGGCGTTTTCCACCACGCGCCGAATTGTACTACCTCTTCTACGCTTACAGGTACGATGCTGAAATAAATACGGTTAAATTTAACATGAAAAAAATCAAAAAGAATCTATAACCTCATAATTAATGTGACGGTTCGGGGTTGATCACGATTAATACAATTATGGAAATTACTTTTACCGACATTTCGGATACATTGCAGCACCCATGGTCACGCATCCGAAACGCCGGCAAAAGTAAGTTTCATAATTTTATTAAGCGCGATAAGCCTCGAACCGTGTAAAAATTATGAGTTTACGTCGCGATAGTTTGCAACAAAACTATAACCTGTTGAGAGACCTTAGCCTAACCAGAACTAGTGCTATACTGGAAGGAGTATCGAAAGCCGCATTAGCAGGTTCATGCCAGATTTGGCCGGGGTGGGAGATGGGGGATGGGAGCCCCTTAAACCTACACTCTGGTTACAAGTCTCGAGATCTCTTCATACCTCTTAATTTTTGCCAGACGATGGACCTGATACCCGCACGATCCATGGAATGCTAAGATTTGTCTCACAAATCATGTGGTATACTAGCTGTAATAGCCCTAGTTAAATACTGTCACTGTTCCTGCGACCCACAAGAACCCATTCCAGGGCTAAACGAAGCCTATGTGCTATTCCAGATCTATCATCGACATATAATCCTGGTAAGTTTGACTTGGATCCTAAAAATCTGAATGTCCTCTAGTATCTTCATGGGAACACTCACCTAAAATCCTCAAAAATAAAATACTTTCTCACCTTAGATCGTTAAATAAGTACCAAACAGGTTCAATGTCTTTCGAAGGCGTAGTTTGTATATACGCGACCAGGTTCTTAGGATTGTCCTCTACACACACGACGGCCGCAGACAACGAGTACTCCTCTTCAGATTGTGTTGTCACGTGTTTTTTGTTCTTGTATTTGTCTGCTCTGTTGTTCGGCGTGTGCGGTTCAGATGATGATTCACACTATACATGAATTATTTAAGGAAAAGTATTTGAGAAAATCGTTGCAACTATAGAATGACCGCCAGCGCTGTACTGCTTCTTAGGGCACTCGCGGCATGGCGGGGGACGAGGTAAAAAAAGAGAAAGAAATAGCATGAGACGAGAGCGAGCGAGATACTGCATTACATCGGAGCGGTACAGCGCTCGAGTATCTTAATATTGTATGCTTAGCTTTAATTTCAACCAACAGTAAACATATAGCCAGGCGTATGCCTGCTTGGTTGGCGGTAATAGGATTGCCTCCTATTTCGTAGAACCGAAGATCGTAGTTAGCGAAATGTGGGTATTACTTCACCTCTGAATACCCCAGACATTTACAGGCGTCGAAAAACGGATATTCACGGTTCAGTGGGGTACTGCGTGGGGTAGCCCTTCTTCAATACTATCTACTAACCTTGGTTTTAAGACAATTAGATTCCTGTGTGTTGGTGTCTGGTCCCATCAAAGCAATAGGCTCACACACTATTACGAGGGAGCAAATGTGACTGTCAAACTGTCGGCATATACCGTCATATCGACGTCTGCCTCTGCCTCCTCGAGAAATACAGACGCGAGTCGGCTTAGTGGTGGAGTCGACCTTACGATTGAGATGTCCCGGGTTCGAATCATGGTCATCACTACCCACGTGAACCCACTCCTAACACAAACTCTTTAAAAAATATATATAACTTGGTAAAATGAGCGATGCTAAGTAATTTATTACTTACCTTATCATTGATAATGACGTCACCATCGGACTGTAGCCTTATAAGTAACTGTTGCGGCAGCACACAGTGTGACTCCTGCGTAGGACTCTTTGATGAACCCGCCTGTGAAGAGTTAGGCCTGAAAGTTGTTAATACAAAAATGTATTATCTTCATCTCAGTTTAATTTTTCTGTGCCCCCGGTTTTATATTTTCCAGTAGAAATTTTTATAAGTCCTAGCCTTAATTTATATACAAAGTCTATAGGCACAGTAAGTGTCACGTCACTATAACTTTAAGTGTGTATACTTTCGTTAAATTAACGTATGCATACATCCTATAACATGCACACATTTACAGTTTAAAGAACAATATTGACATTAGCTTACTCGCACATGGCGCGCACATGGTTTATTATAAAAATGCTGTGTCTATACAGTATTTGGTCACCGGCCCTAGCCTTCTTTCTCCAAAATTAAAGTAGCTATCTTTTCTTTTTTTCGTGTGGTTAGTGGCCAACCTCTGCAAGAGTTGTTCAGGTCGTCCATACAGGCCTCCGTCTTGGCCTAACGACTGTTGACGACAACCGGGACCGACTTTTCACGTGCCATCCGAAGCACGGAAGCGCTCAGATGTAACACCACTAAGCGAATACCCATTCCAATGATAACCTTCACCTACTGATCGTTTACCGTTATAAAATTGAAATATAGATATGAAAAGAGTTTAATAGTAATTCATGAAACTGTTGCGTGAGGATTTTTAAAATACGAGTGTGAGTTAAAAAAATGCGCCCTTGGCGAACTTTTTATATCATACGAGTAGTATTTTAAGACCAAATTATGTGCAGTTTCATACACTTTATCTAATCTCATGAAACAATTGATATAATTTCCTTAGTACGACAAAATTTTAAAGCACACAAGTTGAAAGCTGACCACGCATACGCGTTGCGCCTTGTCCTCAGATTATGTAGAGAAAAATACATTGACACCTCCTTGTGTCCAACTGAAGCTGTATAGTCATAGGAAAAAAGTTATATTATGAAAAAGTTGTCACAAATATAATTGACCTGTACTTTAATGAAATTTTATGAATTTATTTCCATACTCTTTGCGTAAAGACTGTCATTAAAATATTGTCTTTATTTTTTTTAACGTTGACATTGCAGTATTAAAGTACATAAAAGTTTAGTCTTGGTACCTTACTCACACTATTACCGCATTTACATTCCTAGGAGAGATCTCTGCGTTAGTATAATTTTGACCACTTTCTCCTTTTCACTCATTTTGCCCAGTATGAGGTTCCCAAGCACCAAGCTGTAGTTAACAAAACATCTTACCTATCAGGGTGTTTGAAGTGACACCCGGGCCGGGCACAGTGCAAGCCGTACCGGCACGGCTTGCCGCCTCCTCCGCGCTTCGTTTCCGGCTAGAATGTCACAAATATATACGTGATAATATATTATATATAATGACGTAGATATATAATTATGAAGTTACTTACTAAGTCTTTTTGAGTGCCTTTTGCCCAGTATGCCTTTTCTCGAACGGTTGCACCGCCGCAGTTAATCGCCAGTATTGGTGGCAATCTATGTGATAGTAAAATTATTTATTAAGTAATCGATAGATTTCAATGGACATTATTCTTTCTAATATTTAGAGGAAAAATATGCAGATCGTAAGGCGTCTAGTACAGAATAAATACGCAAGTAATGTTTAAAGCCTTTATTTAGATGATGGAATATTACTTTTTCTAGTTGGGATGGGTTAACTTGGCTGGTATAATGTAACTTAAGTACCTAGTTTCATGGCATATTGCGTAAGTTAATGAGTACCATTATTTCTTTCTTAAAATCTGTTTCGCATCCCTTCCTTTCTGCAGGTGACAATGCGCGAGTCACTTCACTAGTATTGTGACGACGACGATAACCTATATGCCTATCTCATTTTTAATATGATGAAACACGTCGTACAAGGCGACTAAGGGCGGCTGTGTAACATCGAACAGATATATACCTACAGCCAAGACACAGCAACAGATGCATGGCTCGAGTCAACAAAAGTGCCTGGAATACGGTATTGCCTTACTTACCCCCTATAACTTGGTACCGAATACAATCATTGGTGATATGTGGGTGTTGTTTCACCTCTGCCTAACCGTCCAGGGATAAAGACGTGAATATATGTATGAAACAGTACGAAGTTGTTATCATAAATTCTAGCTAACCTGACAATCCTGCCGCGTTGTACAGTGGGAGTGAACCTCGAGCACGTTTCACACCAGGCTGGAGTATTGCGTCTGGCTGCCAAAGACGCTCGTACTAATTCTAAGAAGCCACCCCCTCGGGACTCCGCGCCTTCTCGCACTGCGGTCGGGTACTGCAGGGCGCAGGCTAGCACGACGGATTCACGGCCTTCCTGTACATACAATTGCCAGTAAACAAAAATGCAAGTTTAATAAAGTGTTTATTGGCATACACTCTTTAAACAGGTACAAAATATTTTGTTACAATTGCACCGCTGTCGCTGTCATACTTTAAATTGAACTTCATTTATTTTTGTCTTTATTTCAGGAATTTTTTATAGTTATATACCATGATGAATATGACGTGCATAGATTGTCGTAAAATCTTGTTGGTTTGGTATAGGCATTAGCACAAATCTTAATAGACTACGATAATTCGATTTTAGTCCAAATTCACTGTGATTAATTGCCGTCGTTCAAATGCACTTGAACTAATGCTACCTCGATCGAAAGACCTCCCTTCAATTTTATCTCTATGCTATATCAAAAGCAATTTATTCCTTCCAAACATCTTAGCAATGAAAACAGTACACAAAGACGGACACATCGTTGATCCTTCGAACCAGATCATACTTACACAATTACATTGATTTGTAGTTGACTTACAAAAAGCCTAACACATTGATGGTCCTTCGAGCCGGATCATACATACACAATTAGATTGATTTATAAGTTTCTACTAACCTCCTTATTGCATTTAAGACACCGATTCAACTGGTGCCTGCCAATAGCAAAGAGTTGTGATATATCGGACTCCTCTCTTTCGGTTTGTTGGTTATTTGATAGCTCGTGGTTATCCATTTGAACTGTGTCGGCATCACCTGCGCCTAGAGTTTAAATATTATTAGTAGACTTCCTAATAGTATATTGTCATGTATAAGATAAGATACATTTAAGATACGATAAGATGACGTAGTGAGTATTTCCAGAACTATCACTGCTGTCCATCCTGGTGTGCAAGATTTTGGACTAGTGGGTTCAATTAGTGTCATAAAATAATCAAATCTCCTTTAAAATGTTACAAGGAACTTTATTCCACTGACAATAATACCGTTTAATATAGGTACAGTCGACAGAAGCGATAAGGATACTCCTTTTCACATAAAAATCGTCTGTAAAGGTGTATAAGGGTATATACGTATCTCCTTTGCCGACTGTACAATGACAGTAAGACAAAAAAAGCGGCATCAACACCTACCTCCATAAACCATTGTCCCAAAAATGATAGCTATTGGCACAATTAAGAGGCGTCGTTAAAATTGATGCAAATAAACACAACAACAATTTGTTACATATATGTAAACAGTTATCGTGAAGCCACATAAGCCTTTGACGAGAATATTAACGAGCGAAGGGGCTCATGGCTAAGTGTAACTGAGTAAGTTAGCACTAGCCAGGTCAGTCGTAGGATGGGTAACCATTTCTAACACATTAAGACACATCCGTGCTTCGGACAGCGTGTTCCGTGCGTCGGTCCCAGTTGCCATGCTATGAACATTTATGGTAGTCGTTGAGTTTCGAGCACAAAATCTTATGCGAATTCAAGTATTCCTCTTTCAATAATTACATCATCGGACGACAGATAATTCACAAGTAAAACAGCAATAAAAATAATAAATCTTACCATCTTCCCTCCCCGTCCACCCATCTTCCCTCAACTCTTCTTGCTCAAACTCGGTGGCAGGTCCTAAGAACTCCAATTCTGTATACTGGTATTCCTCAGTATACTGACCGTTGACATGCGTCGGCAAACTTCGGTTTACTTTCGTGTTTATTCGGGACGGCTTCGGCGGACTGTTCGCAAGAAGAGCTAGCTCCTTCTCTTTCTTGCGCGTTTCAAGTATTTCGTAATGAATTTGGTGAAGGATAAATCGGTTCCAACTCTGTGAATGACTGTATCTTTAATTGTTGGTAAGATTTAGTAGTAGGGGTTAAAGTATGAAATTGCCGTTTCATTGTTATAGGTACTTCGAATTGATATAGAACCTTCATGGTTTGAGATTTTTGAGTGAAACTTTTTCCACATGGTACCTATGTAGTTCTTCATTTAAAAATGTGCAACATTCGATTATCGACTTTCAGTTGTTTTTTTTATTCAGCTTAGACAAGAAAGATGGATACTTCGAAAATTCGAGTGATTTTTGAATACGAGTTCCGACGCGGAACTAACGCGGCAGAAACAGCTCGCAATATCAATGTTGCGTTTGGAGAGGGGACTGCTAATGAACGCACCGTGCGATTTTGGTTTAAACGCTTTCGTGATGGAAACTTTGATTTGAAGAACGAACCACGAGGAAGGCCGTCCACACAGGTGAATAACAATGAATTGAAAGACATGGTGGAAGCCGATCCGAGCCAAACTACCCAGGAATTAGCTGCATGGTTTAACGTTACCTTACCAACAATATTGACTCATTTGCGTCAAATCAATAAAATAAAAAAATGTGAAAAATGGGTACCTCATGATTTGACTGATCTGCAGAAAGAAATGCGTGTTGAAACTTGTGTTGCCTTGTTGAATCGATACAGAAATGAAGGAATATTGGATCGAATTGTGACATGTGATGAAAAGTGGATTCTTTACGATAACCGTAATAGAAAAATGCAATGGCTGACCCCAGGTGAAACGCCACAACAGTGTCCTAAAGCAAAGCTTACCAATAAAAAGGTAATGGTAACTGTTTGGTGGTCTCAGCATGGTGTTATTCACTATAGCTTTCTACGATCTGGTCAAGCAATAACGGCAGATGTCTACTGTGCCGAACTCCAAACAATGATAGCAAAACTAGCAGTGAAACACCCCCGACTCATGAATCGATCTTCACCATTATTGCTCCATGATAACGCGAGACCTCATACAGCACGAGAAACCGTTTTAACTCTACAGGAACTGCAATTAGAAACTATCCGTCACCCTCCGTATTCGCCAGACCTTGCTCCAACAGACTACCATTTGATTAAATAAATACGTTAAATTAAAAAAAAAAAACGAATTTCAATTTGTCAGTACAAATCGGCAATTTCATACTTTAACCCCTAATATTTGCATTCAGGATAATGTATTTCATTGTTTTTTGCACTGTAATAGTACAAACTGTTTATCAAAATGTGTACACAACGCAATATACCTGTATTAAAGCGACTAAATCAAGTCTTGAGTCGGCTCCCCGGTCGGGCAGTATGAGCCCTAGCGCGGCCGCCTCGGGCACCGTGCGGAACGCTCGGAGAAAGCTGTTGGCCTGGCACGGCGCGCCGCCTGACGTGTCTAACATTCTGAAGAGGAACCCTGCAACATTTCGTTATTTTCTATTATAATTTTAAAGTATTGTATGATAACTTTACCTATATCAAGTTAAAATAAACAGTACCGTCTTGCAGCATAAAAGTTGATAAAAATCATTGTGGAATGATAAATTTACAAATCTCTGCATTCTGTTAGATTACATTAATATTCCAACTGTAACTGTTTGTACTGAATTTGAGATTGACTTTTTCTTATAAATCGAGAAAAGTCAACACCCAAAAACGGACTTGAATTTCCGATCAGTCCCTGACAGGCGGAATACTCAGACTAACAAAGCTACTTGTACCCCTAGCACCAACAACTATCTAACGGAACCAATCGCAATGATCCATTCCGCTTACCATACGATAACTATAGTTGTTTGTGCCCTAGCACGAACTACTATAGTAAGTTATCGTATCGGGAACTTTATTCTTCCTGAATATTGGAATTCTTTTAGGCTTGATTTTTGTAATTAACAACGTTAAGTCATAAAAAAAATCTTTTTTTATGAAATAGTGTATTAAGCCAAGCTCTCGTGTAACTACCAACCCACCAAAAAAAGCCACCATTTCTTTACTAGTTTAGCAAGAACACAGCCGTTAAAAATGTTTACAAAAATTATTCTTATTTTGTTAGCTGTATTTTGTCATACCTAACTCGCAACTCAAGCAGAATTCTTTAGCGCATGTATGTGACAGAAGTGTAGACTTTACTGGTGATGTGTAATATAGTACCTGAAAAAATTAACACTTTACATGTTGATTTGGACATACTTGACTTATTTAATTAATTATACGTAATATACGTTTACGTACTATACATATCAACGGCTTCGGCTTTTCGGCAGGTTATGTCGGACTCGAACCGACTAAGCCGCACGCCGTCTGTGGGTCGCAGTGCTAGGTCGAAGGTGAGGTTGCCTCGCGACATATCCCTCGCACCCTGAACCAGGGCCATTCCTCTCGGCCTGGCCCTCCTCGTTTATTTTTATAAAAATTAAAACTAAAGTTTCGGTGCAGAGTAGTTAAATACTCTAAAAATATCTATAAGCCAGTTTATTTTATTTTATTTCATTGGGACACAAAACAATTATACATTATATCATACAAAATGACAGTTCACAATATAAAATTTGGTAATTGTGCTAATCCCGAGCCATATTAACTCAAAGAAGTAACGTTCTGTGCAATAGATGGAAAGCTCTATAAAGTCGAAGCAATGCGATCTTAGCGAACACTCACTCTTCGCCCCAAGGTACAGTCGGCAAATAAAATACAGTTGCAACCATATCTCCTTTGTCGACTCTACCAAATCATAAGTTCAAAGGATACTGCAAGTTTAAGAAAAGTCATAATATTTTACTGAAATGAGCGACTCCATCTTTAAAGTAGTATAAAAAGTAATTCCACATACCTGTAACATGGAATTGCAATATGAATTAGGTAAAGACGACTCTAATCCTGGAAGCCCGGTTTTATTACACTTTTCTAAGTCGTCGTTCGGACCGTGTTTGTTATATCGTAATTCCACCTGAAGAATTAAAGCAAAAGGTTTCGAAAAACTGACATATACCTAAATAGAATTACATCAAATATCAAGATATAACGTTTTTTACAACCATGTACCTGTATTAAGCTGTGTTGACAGGAAAAAAATGCTTCAATTTTATAAACATGGCTTCATCATGCACCGTATTTGACGAATGAAAATGAATATCTACCAACCTGTTGAACTTTACATGTTCGCATAGCAAGCAATACATGTTTTCCTAATCGGCATGCTACGATGCATGCATGCAATGCTACGAGATCATAGTCTTCTTCTTCCTCCTAGCGTTAATTCTAGTCGCATCCGAAGCTCTCAACTTGGAGTATGGGGTCCACTTTACCAGTCTAAATGCTAAACTTCGATATTTTCCGTGAAGCGACTGCCATCTGACCTCCACAACAGAAGGCGATATCGGGGAATTGCACTTAGACCAAATGTGGATTTTTGAGGACTCCAACTATCTGCAACTACTGCTATAGCTGTTCGCATGGCAACAGTGTCCGACGGTTTAACGTGCTCTCCGAGGCACGACCATACCAATGCAAATATTGCAAATACCCATATTCATGCATACAAATATTTGTATTGTGCGGGGATAGAACCCGCGCGTCTTGCGTAGCGGCCGTGTTCACTACCGCTATACCAGGGAGTCGAAATCACAGTAAACAGTAGCTACTTGGCATAACACATGTATTTTTTTTTTCAATAAGAATATTGATAACCGAAGTTACTAATAATATTCCCGTTAATTCCTTTTTTTTATACCACTCAGGTGGCAGACAAGAACACAGCCCACCACTACAGCTAAGTTAAATTGCTTGTGTTAAGAATAGGTTCACGTCGGTAGTGTAATAAGAATTCGAACCTGCGACCTTACGATCGAGAGATCGTAAGGCCGACTCCTTAACCACTAAGCTACCGTATTGTGTATACCTAGACGCAGCATGTCTCATTCCAACGCGGCGTAAAAATGCCTCGGTATAAGGTGTATACATTGACAGTTCAAGGAGCAATATTGACATTGGCTTACTTACACGAAACGCGTTTTTCACGCCGTTTTTTGCGATGCATCTTATTAGTTGTGTCTATACAGTATGTGGTCTAAACTGTATTTATTATAGGATTGGTTTAGGTAAACCATATTTAAAAATTCTTATGAAATAATAGAGTTAAATAAATACCTTGTCGCGCCAAAAACCACATACAGCAAAAATGTGAAACGGCGTAAATTTTAAATACCTTTTGATAATGCTTGGGTATTGGCTGTGAATTGAAATTGTTATCATTCTGTTTGGCCGTGTTCAAGTCCTCTAATGTATCTTCTATATACGGCATCTGCAAACATACCAATTAATTTAAAACATTTACGAAGTTTTTTTTTCTATCAGTGATCTTTATATCAGAAACCAGTAACCACATGAAAAGAAATTGATATCAGAAAACGTTCCCACCTATTAGCCCCCCTTTTTTTTGATAAGGTGACATGACCATGATAAGCACCCATATAACATATTATTCTTTTTTTTTATCGATGACATTATGGAAATATTAAAATTTTACTGTTATTATTGAAATGCATTAGTTTTTAATTTTAAATTATTTTACGTTGACATTCAAATCTCCTAAAATATTATTATTATTGATGAAATTAGGGAAATATTGACTCATGACTTCAAAGTAGACAAGTTAAAAATATGAATAAAGTCACAGATAAAGGTTATCAATAATTATGAATTGTGATAGAAATATATCAATAATTGAATGATTGATATGTAGCTACTAACCATATTCTTTAAGTCCAAAACTAACCATACTTTAAATTTAATTTGTACACCAAGTTTAATGGTAGGACATAGTGCACTGATATTTGATATTAAGATCTTTTGTAATACCTATGTTTCACAAAATAATACATTAATAAAAAAATAAAAGAATTTAGATTGAATTTTTTTATTTTTTTTAATATAAATAATTATTTAATAAATGATTGATATGTAGCAACTAACCATATTCTTTAAGTCCAAAACTAACCATACTTTAAATTTAATTTGTACACCATGTTTAATGGTAGGACATAGTGCACTGATATTTGATATTAAGAGCTTTTGTAATACCTATGTTTCACAAAATAATACATAAATAAATAACAAAAAAAAAATCAGATTGAAATTTTCAAATGTTATAGTATCCGTCATGGAGATCACATTAAGGCCCGTATTCTTGAAAGCCACTCAGCTGAACCTCGATTTATCTGGGACATTTGACAGGTTTTCAAGCAAATTGTCTTTATAATTTTCCTCAGATAAATCGCGATTCAGCCGAGTGATATTCTTGAATATGGGCTTTACAGTAGGTATGTGTTAGAGATAACTTATAAGCTATTAAAATCGCTGTAATAATATGCATAAATATAGATCAAAGATTCACCTGATTTCTTTTGAATGCTCTCGGATTTGGCGCATAACCAATGGGCCCTTGCATTTTCATAGACTTTAATACTTCAGGATCGATTGGCTTCGGTTTCCTGTAAGTACGTAACAGCAAATAATTATATTTAAGTAATTAAAATTATCAAGATAAGTGCAATGTGCGCGATAGTACCCGAATCCCCGTTCTCCACATTTATTATAGAATGGGATAGCCCAGCTACATGTTTCAGGTAATTAGTCCATCATCGATTCGTGAACTTCACAATATAGTACAAGAGGAAGTAAAGTGAAGATTGTACCTATAAACTTTTTTGAAGAATTCTTCAGGTAGTTCGTTGAACCATTTACTACCACTGCTTAGAGGCGGCAAATGGACTGTAGAAAACTGGAAGTTGGTGTCGCTGAAGCTCACATACGGAAGACCTGTCACTTGATCGGCGAACTCTGTCGCCCTGGTAAATCAAAAAAACTGCTTAGAAATGTGTCGGACAAAAGACAGCCTATTATTTCATTCTGGGGACACCGAAGGCCGGACGGATGACCCAACCGCGATTTCTGCGAATCATTTCATCTACGAAAAAGGCACCTTGGTATCGATAAGAAAAATTTAAGCTGTTACCTTGTGCTACGTTATAATAAAAACTGATTATGTGGGCCTAAATGGAACATTTGATTCCAACAGCTAGAATCGTAATGTCGCAAGTAGGTAGTGTGATTTAGACATACAGTAATTGAACCTCCCCAACCTTGTATAGAATGACATTTTAGTGAGTGAAATATGCTTTTAATCTAAAACTTTTCCCGTTTTTTACTAAAGTCATGCTGTGAAAGTTACCTTGAAAAATTATTGAAAACGGGTTCATGGTTGTGTTGTGGGGAGAACAGGTTTAAGTGCCCCGCTTGATCGCCGAACGCGATCGCTTGACTAGTGGCAGCTACGTCCATTACACTACAAACAGAGCTATGTGTATCCACCTGAAATGTAAAAGAAAAGTTAAGGAATCATTCTCACGCATCTCTCTGCTGAATTTGTGGATGTGGTGATTACACAAAGGTAGGATTCTCTGACCAGACAAGGTGATCACGCCTGGCGGGTCGCGGCATTTGTTCTCGATGGCATATTATATTGCCGGCATATTTTTCCTATACCCAACGCAAAAACTTTTCACTGCGCGATGCAGGATAGAGATCCTGTTCTGTTTCTGTAGTAGTTTAGCTATATTGCGCTAGAGGGCGATGGGTACATGTAGGATCGCCACAAATTCATAAAAATAATTCTTCATGTTCATGGTATTAAATTTAATTAGGATCTCATCGTTTACAGACCAAATGTCGAACTAAATTTAGGTACCTGATCAAACTCCTTGAAATACCCTCGCGAATTCGCAGGAATAACGATGGGACTCATGAAATGGGGATAGGATTGACGGGAACTGTTGAGTCGAGGTGGAATTTATGAGACAATGTGATAGGACGAAGCAAGTCGCAAAGCATAATTTTTTTTTTATCTTACCTTCCAACAACCAAGATATGAATACCTACTACATCTTTACTCAATAAGTTTGAAATTTAGAACCAATGCTCCAGTCAGTGACATTTTTATGTATAAATACATAAATTATTTCAAAAA
The DNA here is from genome assembly GCA_949126895.1 of Eilema caniola. Lineage (NCBI taxonomy): Eukaryota > Metazoa > Arthropoda > Insecta > Lepidoptera > Erebidae > Eilema > Eilema caniola. The sequence goes on along the minus strand of OX421472.1, from coordinate 7,777,365 downwards.
TTCGGTGGTTCTAACCTGAAATACAGATTGCTCAGCTGAATTAGCGTTGACGTGTAGCAAGGCGACATGGCCGTCTCCTGCTAGCGCGACTGCTCTGCCAGAGAACGCTGGTAGGAAGTGGAGCAGTAACGGTGGTGACGCAGTGGACAACGACCAGGCGCCTTCGCCTGGAGCGCGGTTGGCGCGAAGGCAGCGGACGTCCCATACTAATACGTAAGGTTCGGCTACTGCCATGCCACTTCTAGAAGAAAATAATTTAGTTGCTTTAGTTTTTAGTTGACATAAAACGGCAGGACATTAAAGGTATTGTGATTTGGGTATATGGGGTACCATCAGGATGTTTAGGATTCAAAATAACGTTACCTGCAAGCTGGTACACGACTGACAATTTTTTTTTTTTGCACAGCCTATTTTGTAGCTTATCATTTTAGCGAGATCTTATAGTGCTTTTAATACTCACATATTAGTTTAAGTTTGCTCAATTCCTTAGTTTTTCTTTTTTTTTTCTCTGTGTAAGTGTGCGATGTACCTTTTTTTAAGTGCGGAAATTCATTCGGATAAACCCTCGCCGGTGCCAGTGGGGTGGTTATGGCAGACTCGGACCGACCAAAACTGCACGACTTTATCGGACACTCTTCGAATATATACTGAATAAGGTTGATTATTCCTAACTTACGTTTGAGTAAACCCACAAGTAATTAGCAAGTCTCCTTGCATATCAAGATCTGACAGGCAAGCTGAGTGGGCTCTAAATGTGTGCTCCGCAGCACCAGGGCTCCTGATGTCCCTTAATGCCACCACTCCATTGGCACTACCACAGCCGACTAAAGATCCGCCGCCGCTTCGAAGCACTGCGCAACCGTCTTCTTTGATAGGCTGTAAATAAAAAGAAATACATTAGAAATCATGAATTTCAAAATTTTAGTACCATTCTAAATTCTAAGTATTTTATGATTTTGTGATCGTAGGTGATTTTCAATCAGAGGATAGACTCCCTAAGAAAGGGAAAGTTTGGTGTGGCGCCAATTATTATTGGTTGATTTTATTATTTGGCATGCACTTTAAATATACTGCTCTAAAAAAGGAAGTTGTGGAAAATCTTCAACATCACAATCTTCTTCATAAGTGTGAGTTAGTTTAATACTTGTTAGTTAATAATGAATACCATTAAATAAAATAAATAAATATATTTTTTATTTTGATATATCAAAATCATATGATAGCTAAATACAATTTGTGTATCTCTATCAAATATAAAAGCACTAAATAATATTTAACATGCACATTTTATTTGGTACTGGGAATTTAAATTCCTTATTGCTTTGTTTTGTTAACTTACTATAGCAGACTCCACCATTTTCGTGAGATCCAAATCAATCAACTTGTCTTGATGTCCACCCAGTATCAGTTTCGTGGTACTGGCTTGGTAGAGACACTGCATATCAGTCATGGTGGCAGATCTGAAATAGTTTTAAATATACTTTGCATCTTCATTCTTTTCTAAACTGAAACCACTTGTATTGTCAGTTTACTAAATTTATGTAGTATCTTCTGTATTAATAAAGAAAAAGATCTTGTAATTTGGTGAAAACCAAACTCAGTTAAGTTTGGTCTTTGGTTTTATTCTGTTACAGTATAAAAACATTTGAAAAAAAAAATTGTTGATTGAGGGTCAATCCCACTTAAAGAGCAATGGCTGGCAGCAGCCAGAATTTGTTACTAGAGATTGCAAGAAGCCCTCCTTTGCCTTTAAATAATTATGACCCTTTTGTCCCGTAAGATTCAAAATGGGTATATCTTTCAGTTGAAATTTACCCTACTAGATGAAAAAAAATATTTTGCTGTGCACACACTTAGCATTTTAATTTAATAACAGAATGCTGCATTTTGTAGTTTATGAGTGACAGGCAGAAACTAGGTCTCCAACTTCCCTTCCTTTCCTTGTTATTCTTACTCTCATATGTGACACAGTTAAAAGATGACATGTATGCAAATTGTCTCACTACCAGAGATGCTGAAGACCAGTTAAAGTGAATTACAACAAACAGAAAATTGACATAAAGCTTTAAGGTTTGCACGTCAAGCTATGCTATCTCACTTGAATGTATGTTTGGGTATCCCCCTACGCATCTGGTGCCTTAATGAAGTTTTTGTCAGCGCATAAATCCCATGTTCCAATGTGATAATGTCTCTAACTTCCTCTGACTCATGCACTTGGAATGAAGTATATTTCTGCATTGAAGGTCCATAGTAGGAAGTCACATGCCCCTAAAAATATAAAATATTTTCAATTGCAAATTACAACAGAGTAAAGAACAGTCATATTATTATAATAAATTCTGTCATAGCAGTACAATAAAAAAATTCTTTTAAGTATTGATTAAAGTGAAAATTTTGTTATTGAAAGGCGAAACCAAAATAATTTTAATCTTTTTCTAGATTACCACAGCTTTTATCACTTCATGATAAGAAGCAATATTACTATATATTACTCATAAAATTGGAATAATAATAATTACATCATTGCTTAAGAAATGATTATCTTAAACAGTTTCTCTTACACCTTTTTGAATTAAGAGGAAATGCCACACAGATAACAAAAAACTAATGATAATATATGCAATTTTTACTCTACAGTTTCAGTAACTGGATTCAAGTATTTTATGAGAAAGATAATGCAAGATTATTTATTTAATTTTGAATAGAATTAAATATGTTGCTAACACCCCTTAAAGATGTGTGATTAATTACATAATATTTAGAACTGGTAGGCAAGTAGAAAGTGATATCTATATCAATCCTATTTTAAAACTTGTAAACTGCTATCCAATTGAGTTTGTTATATTGATTTTTTAATACTCACTCCTTGATTACCCATCCATATCAGCTCTTCAAACTTATCAAAGACAACAGCAGATACTCCAAACCTGTCTCCACCATCAACAACCACACTGGCGCGGACCTCATATTCTGCTGATTGGTTCGGGGGGACCAAGTATTGAGGGGTATATTCTGCAGCATATTGACCTAGAAGTTATATTCGCCTTTAGTTTTACTGAGTATTGTTACTGATTATTGCAGCATATTTATATCCCATATTATTTCTGTATGTTTTGAGTAACTTATTGCCAGTTTATGTTGTTTTTGTGGCTGTCTTTTCCAAATATATTTATTCATCCTAAGCTACACATTCCACTTTATCATTAGGCTAATGTAGTAATAGATCAGTAGTATGTAGAATATCAATTAGTCATTTTAGCACCATATGGGTTATTGTTCTACTTTAAAATTGTTTGTAATAGTGGCATTATCAACCATACACAAGCTGTACAATAAGTGCAGTATAAATATCCATTATATTTCAATGATAAACAGACAATGTTGTTCAAAAATGCATCAGTCTGGAAACAGAGAAGGACCTACAAATAATATTTATAAACAGTATTTGTGGCACAAACTAGTCGTCATACATTTCTCTTGTTTACATGTACAATAAAAATAAAAACAACGTTGTTAATGTATTTGCATGGGAACAGGGCATAGAAAACAATACTGGAATAGTATCGAATAACAATGCAGTGATAAATATTTATTATAACAACTAAAATAATCATTTATTTCAAGAAAACTTTGGGTACATACCAGTTAGAAGATGATCCGTCGGTATACAAAGATCGGAATAATGATATTCCATGTTAAAATGTCACAGTCCCTGCGTTACACAACATCTATATTTAATATTTTAACTCAAAGCAAAGTATTGAAACTATTTTAATTTAAAATAAAACGAAATAGATCATAAGTTCGACGACGGCAATCGGGTTATTTTCATGTATGGTTAGGGAAACAACTATACATAATCTGTGTATACATTCTTTGAAAATTTATCTTTATTTCAAGGCATTACGACATGACATTTCAACACAGCACGTTTGTTGGAAAACAAAAGGCACTCGCGTCTTGTCATCAAACTGTATTTACACTCCGTTTCACGGATACATGATAAAACTTAAATGTTTATTCTTAATTTATGTAGAAAGGAACTGTCGGAATCGGAGGCGGAATTTCCATGAACCATGATCATGCGTGTGCGTTCGCGCAGCGGAATGTTGTTGAATTTAAAGATTTTAATTATGCAGATATTTAGTGTATGACGTCGTGTAATTGTGTATGGTAAAAAAAAATTGTGCATGCAGCCATTGTGGAGAAATTCGCTAAAAACTGATTCCGCTGGGCGAACGTTGTCCTGGCGGAACTTTTTTCTAATCCATGGACTTAGAAGAAAAGAAATGTGTCCAAAAATTAGTGTGTATTTGTGTGTAATTGTGTATGTATGATTAAAATTAGTGCATGCATAAACTTCGGAGACATTCAAGTTTCCGCTACGCGAACGTTTGGCCATTAGCTAGTTTTCATATAAAGCTCTTATATAGAGAGCTGTAGATTTTTACATAGGTTGTTTTGAATTTGTTTAAATTTGTTTAAAAAACAGATTTAGAAGAAATCGTAGGGTTTAAAAGATAAAAATATAAACGTGAAATACGCTCATTAGGTCTTAGTTCGTGAAGTAGCCACTTTGGGGTCTAGATTTTCACGTTTATACAAACCTTGTAGGTAAGTGTCTGCAAGATGTTGCCAAGTATCAATGATGGTTCGTTAGTAATTAATGAGTTATAGGACAATTTACCATGAGTAGACCACTGTTTGCAAAGCAGTCAAATATCAAGACGTTCTAAAGTAATTGCATAGTAAAATGTGTTCCAATAATTAATGTATTAATTCAACTACTTGCATGCAAAATTTCATCTCATTAAATTCATTAAATAAAGAGGAACAATTAAAATACTTACAAAGCATCGAAAACTTACATAACCCGACCAAATTCGGATAGATATAAAAAGGCGGCCGTTCAATATATCTAGGTAACATTCTAAAATTTACAGTATAATCCCGGTATTTAATTGGTACAGGTGATAACACAATTGTTTTGATATAATTTATAGGTCATTTATTTTTCTACACATGATTTTTTAAATGTATTTGACTATGACAGTAAGTACTATTTACGTAGCTACTTTATAGTTTTTTTATATGATATTACCGTTGTACTGGACTTATGTATGTGGGCGTGTTCCCGCGCACCCCACCAAAATAATCAGAATTTGTTCGAAGCGGTACACTTAAGGCTAGTCCTTTGTTTAATAGTCTAAGTAACAAATTACAACTTCGGACTCCTCGCACTAACTATGGCAAAAAAACCATATTGTTCGAGGGCGCACAGCTATACAATAAACTACCTAACGACATTAAAAACTGCGAAAGTGTGAATGCATTCAAAAGTAAACTTAAAACGTATGTACATGATCTTTAGGATTACTTTTGAATGCATGTATGTATGTACACACTATGCAAGAAATGTTTGTTGATATCCCAGCTCGCCAGATGCAAATGATAATTACATTATAATAAGATGTCACTATGTATCTCATTTTAAGTGAACTATGTTCTTATGAGAAATAAAGTTCTTTAAACCGAAGTATTGTAGTTAGGAATTGATCAAAAATATTATGCTAGTGTGAAAAAACAGACAACGCGCTGCGCGCAACGAGCGATAGAGGCGGCTTCCCACTTGAAACGGTACTTCCATCCTTGAAGAAAAGAGAGCGCAATATGTTTTCATAACTCACATAAGCCACGGCCTGCGCGTATTCGTTTGCTGTTGAACTTGAACTTGGTTTTGTTTTATCCCCATTCACAAATTTGCACTCAAGGACAATGTGCGTATGCGCTGTTGTTTTGCTATGTATCGCCGTAATAATAATATTGACAGTGTGTTATTAATGTTATAGTGTAACAGTGAAGCTTAAAATAATTAGTGAGAAGCTGATGTTTGATTAGAACTTGTTAATTAAAGATTTATTCTTATCGCAGATAGGGGCGGTATAATTAAAAAAATATTTTTCATTCTAGAAATGCAATTGTTTTATTTTTTCCTAACGCTTGTGTACGCAACTGTACCATATTAATAAATACTATACTGGAAGGTTAAGAACGTTACTTAGAAATATGCCACGGTCGCTTTTTTGTAGCCATCCGAACTTGGTCAGGTTATGTAGGTTTTCGATGCTTTGTCAGTATTTTAATTGTTTCTCTTTAATTACTGAATTTATTGAGATGAAATTTTGCATGTGAGTAGTTGAATTAATACACTAATTATTGCAATACATTTTACTATGCAATTACTTTAGAACGTCTTGATATTTGACTGCTTTGCAAACAGTGGTCTATTCATGGTAAATTATCCTATAACTCATTAATTACTAACGAACCATCATTGATACTTGGCAACATATTGCAGACACTTACAAGGTTTGTATAAACGTGAAAATCTAGACCCCAAAGTGGCTACTTCACGAACTAAGACCTAATGAGCGTATTTCACGTTTATATTTTTATCTTTTAAACCCTACGATTTCTTCTAAATCTGTCTTTTAAACAAATTTAAACAAATTCAAAACAACCTATGTAAAAATCTACAGCTCTCTATATAAGAGCTTTATATGAAAACTAGCTAATGGCCAAACGTTCGCGTAGCGGAAACTTGAATTTCTCCGAAGTTTATGCGTGCACTAATTTTATTCATACATACACAATTACACACAAATACACACTAATTTTTGGACACATTTCTTTTCTTCTAAGTCCATGGATTAGAAAAAAGTTCCGCCAGGACAACGTTCGCCCAGCGGAATCAGTTTTTAGCGAATTTCTCCACAATGGCTGCATGCACAAATTTCTTTTTACCATACACAATTACACGACGTCATACACTAAATATCTGCATAATTAAAATCTTTAAATTCAACAACATTCCGCTGCGCGAACGCACACTGATCATGCCCATATAACATAAATTACATCTTTGAATATAAATAAATAAACGAGCAAGATAGATCCCGTTGAATCAATACTCGAAGACGGATCCATGATCCATAGCTTATCGGTTTAATCCATTATGTAAAACTATCTTTGTTATGGTTCGATTAATTGAACAGTAGGTACGGAAACCAAATCCGTTGATTTCGATTAGATTTTTCTTCGATCAGGGTCAAACAATCCGGAAGTTTTCCATTAGTTCGATTAATGTAGCAATAAGTAAAGAAGGAGGCTGAATTCCGTTGTTTTAAGACCAACCAAGTTAAGCTTTTTTTCTGTTTAGTATGGTAGACGGCGATAAGTAAGGTAGCCAGTGGTCACTGGAGAGTTTTTGTGTTGTCAGTGGGAAGGCACTGTGGGAAACTTTGTTCTTATATAGTTACATGGTCGGCAGCACGAGCATGACTTCCCCCTGGTTCTACACACGTCCATAGGCAATGGTACGAGGTGATATGACCTTCCTCCAAATCGTGAAGTCCACACATCTACTGCCGCCACCGGTGACATACCTACATCTGTACGACTTTGTAACAGTGTCAGAAGCGAGTTTTTGGACAAGCGCGATAGTGGCACGTATCGACGTCTATGTGATACTACTGTAGCGTGTGGTGCCGACCAACCACACGTGTGCACCCGTTATAACAAACTGTATGAAAACTCGTGTGCACTGCTTGTTTGTCGCCGGCCACAGGTGGCGGTGGTTCGTTTGCGCCGAACCTTAATTTCCGCACATAACCCTCTCCCTCCAAATATCAGGCTTCAACCGCGCCCTAACAAAATGGAAGTCTCTAATCCACACTTAGGTTTCAGGTTAATTAATATCATATCTCTCTTTTAAGGAAATTTTAAACGCACAATTTCATATTAGGATTAAATGATTGGAATTGAAATAAATAAGCATATAAATCGTTTATTTAATAAAACTATCTTAAAGTACAGATTATTATTTACAAAAGAAAAACATACATTTTTAATTAATGCATGAACAATAAATTATGGAACATTGTGTTATTTCATTATAGTCAGATAAATGAATTATTGCACTGTAGTAGGTAAGAAATGCTGATAATAACTTTTAGTGAATTCTGTCATAAGATCAGGTGTGGCTTCTGGTAATGTGGTGATAAGTCGAGCTGGGCTTCCAGAGTATCTTGCAAATGAGGGTACTACTGTTTCAGCAGGCAGAACGGAGTTATCTTCAATCATACAGCAGTCTTTTAGAACACATCTTCGCCCCTGAAACAAAATCTTTTTAATAATAGCACAGTAATAATTATGTTGATAAACCTAGTATTTATATAGAAAACAAATTTGTTACTTATGGATTGAACATTGTCTTAAGTTGCTTATAATATTTGTTCAGGGTGCATATAGACATCAATAATACTGGGTCACAATAATATTATTGCCTGTCTATATGCACACTAATAATTCATAATTAAAGTCAAATCTACTATATATCCATATAACATTGAGATTCACATAACCAACATCAAGAGATTTTTAATAATCACTTATTGTTGGTATTTTCAGTCAAATACCTCTAAATGTATAGAACAACTTAGTTGTTTTGGAGGCTGATACAAAATAAGTTCCTATACTTACTATGACAACATTTTTCCCTATGTAGACATAGGAGCCAACCACAGCCGCATTAACAACTGTGTTTTCTCCAACAAATACATGATCACCCATTTGTAGAGGAAAGAATGCCACACTGTAAAATATACAAGGTATTTTATTCTTTAAAATGTTGTAGCAAATGTGTAAAATTCAATACAATGGTTTTGAATGCAAGTTTGTTTAAGATATGAAGTGAGCCTATCTTTTTGCAGTTTTGAGGTGTTGCACTGTGCATTGCTATAGCTATAAGAGTAGTTAATACTACATATACAGTTTTAGCTTACTTTAGCCTGGACTCATACTGTTCTTTTTAAGATGCTGAATCAAAGACCAGGTACTTTAAAAATAATTGTAATTTATTTTGATGACTATTTTGAATATAAACGGATTCAAAGCTTTGAAAATTAGATTTTTAAATATGAAGTATCTGTAACATCATTCAGATAGTTAGATTTTAATACTTATAAAGTTTTTAATATCAGTGTCACTGTATAGAACTTTGTATTGTATGTCTTACCCATAATTACTTACCCTTTGCTGAATTTTTTAAAAGGAGGTCGAATAACAGAGCCTTTACTTATAATACAGAATCTGCCAGTTTTCACGTTTGCCAGATCCCCTCTGATTATAGCATCACTCTGAACGATTACTTTTCCATGTAACACGATGTTTTGTGACCCACAGAGAACAGTTTGTCTGCTCACCTTGTTACCCGACGCCTGAAAATACAACAGAAATATTAGTTTACCTTTTATCAGTGCTTCTAAAAGAAGTATTATTAGCAACGTACAGTTTCTACATATTCAGATTTGTTATAATATGTATCTTGAAGCTCCATTATGCTACTTTTAAATAAGGGATTTTACAGTTACTCCGATTATAATATTTACATTTACAAAGTTTTATGATTCATTCATTCATTGATGTCTCGAGGAGAATCGAGAAATCGAAAGTTTAAATGTCAAAGTCAAAATTGACAGCAAAACATCTTTTTGACTTTCATCTAGTTTACGGTGTTAGTTTTGTTATTTCACTGTCTTGAAAACTATAAATAAAACATTGCTGTGCTTTTTATTAAAGTAAAAATGTTAATTACTTACTTACCAATAAATAATACATTAAATAAGTAACCACCTGAAATAGAAAAAAATGAAACAAACTAGATTAATGTCATAAATAAAATCGAGAAAAAAATCTTTATTAGTACATAAGTAATTTATTTTTCTAGTCCAAATTTTTCTTACTATTGATTTAGTTCACAGGATAAGTAAATGTATTTTATGCTATTTATAAAACTATTCTAGCTTTATTCTTCCACTCCACAGGCGTTGGCCAGAATCAAAAGAAAAAAGTAAGCAGAAATATAGATTTTGGCGCCAAATTGAAAAAACTACTCTGTAATCTATGTTTATTACCAAGAAAGTTCCAAATAACTTTCAACGGAATTCTGTTTTTGTAAATTCAGCAAATGGATAAATACGTAATAAGGGAAGCAAGGGTCGGCTCAAGTAAGAGTTAAAAAATATTTATATTTCATAATGCTTGTGAGTAAAACGGTCAAAGGCTTTAGTTTTTTTTTTCAGACTATCCTCAAGGAAATCAAATGATGGTTTTTTCACCGAACATAGAAAGAACTAACATGCTGTAAGTTAAAATATATATATATATATTTAAGTTTGACATAATGCTGAGTATGGTATACTAGTAGATAATAGTTACAGTCATGGTCCATAACATAGTAGGTTACTAGGTAAGTTAGGCAGGTACATGAGTAAATTACATTCAGAATCCTGGGAAAAGATTAGCTTAGGAGTGCCATTTAGACCCAAACTAAAAATAGCTTCCAATATGACTTCCAGAATATGTTTTCCTTGTAGTTTCTTCTAAATCTGTCTTTTAAACAAATTTAAACAAATTCAAAACAACCTATGTAAAAATCTACAGCTCTCTATATAAGAGCTTTATATGAAAACTAGCTAATGGCCAAACGTTCGCGTAGCGGAAACTTGAATTTCTCCGAAGTTTATGCGTGCACTAATTTTATTCATACATACACAATTACACACAAATACACACTAATTTTTGGACACATTTCTTTTCTTCTAAGTCCATGGATTAGAAAAAAGTTCCGCCAGGACAACGTTCGCCCAGCGGAATCAGTTTTTAGCGAATTTCTCCACAATGGCTGCATGCACAAATTTCTTTTTACCATACACAATTACACGACGTCATACACTAAATATCTGCATAATTAAAATCTTTAAATTCAACAACATTCCGCTGCGCGAACGCACACTGATCATGCCCATATAACATAAATTACATCTTTGAATATAAATAAATAAACGAGCAAGATAGATCCCGTTGAATCAATACTCGAAGACGGATCCATGATCCATAGCTTATCGGTTTAATCCATTATGTAAAACTATCTTTGTTATGGTTCGATTAATTGAACAGTAGGTACGGAAACCAAATCCGTTGATTTCGATTAGATTTTTCTTCGATCAGGGTCAAACAATCCGGAAGTTTTCCATTAGTTCGATTAATGTAGCAATAAGTAAAGAAGGAGGCTGAATTCCGTTGTTTTAAGACCAACCAAGTTAAGCTTTTTTTCTGTTTAGTATGGTAGACGGCGATAAGTAAGGTAGCCAGTGGTCACTGGAGAGTTTTTGTGTTGTCAGTGGGAAGGCACTGTGGGAAACTTTGTTCTTATATAGTTACATGGTCGGCAGCACGAGCATGACTTCCCCCTGGTTCTACACACGTCCATAGGCAATGGTACGAGGTGATATGACCTTCCTCCAAATCGTGAAGTCCACACATCTACTGCCGCCACCGGTGACATACCTACATCTGTACGACTTTGTAACAGTGTCAGAAGCGAGTTTTTGGACAAGCGCGATAGTGGCACGTATCGACGTCTATGTGATACTACTGTAGCGTGTGGTGCCGACCAACCACACGTGTGCACCCGTTATAACAAACTGTATGAAAACTCGTGTGCACTGCTTGTTTGTCGCCGGCCACAGGTGGCGGTGGTTCGTTTGCGCCGAACCTTAATTTCCGCACATAACCCTCTCCCTCCAAATATCAGGCTTCAACCGCGCCCTAACAAAATGGAAGTCTCTAATCCACACTTAGGTTTCAGGTTAATTAATATCATATCTCTCTTTTAAGGAAATTTTAAACGCACAATTTCATATTAGGATTAAATGATTGGAATTGAAATAAATAAGCATATAAATCGTTTATTTAATAAAACTATCTTAAAGTACAGATTATTATTTACAAAAGAAAAACATACATTTTTAATTAATGCATGAACAATAAATTATGGAACATTGTGTTATTTCATTATAGTCAGATAAATGAATTATTGCACTGTAGTAGGTAAGAAATGCTGATAATAACTTTTAGTGAATTCTGTCATAAGATCAGGTGTGGCTTCTGGTAATGTGGTGATAAGTCGAGCTGGGCTTCCAGAGTATCTTGCAAATGAGGGTACTACTGTTTCAGCAGGCAGAACGGAGTTATCTTCAATCATACAGCAGTCTTTTAGAACACATCTTCGCCCCTGAAACAAAATCTTTTTAATAATAGCACAGTAATAATTATGTTGATAAACCTAGTATTTATATAGAAAACAAATTTGTTACTTATGGATTGAACATTGTCTTAAGTTGCTTATAATATTTGTTCAGGGTGCATATAGACATCAATAATACTGGGTCACAATAATATTATTGCCTGTCTATATGCACACTAATAATTCATAATTAAAGTCAAATCTACTATATATCCATATAACATTGAGATTCACATAACCAACATCAAGAGATTTTTAATAATCACTTATTGTTGGTATTTTCAGTCAAATACCTCTAAATGTATAGAACAACTTAGTTGTTTTGGAGGCTGATACAAAATAAGTTCCTATACTTACTATGACAACATTTTTCCCTATGTAGACATAGGAGCCAACCACAGCCGCATTAACAACTGTGTTTTCTCCAACAAATACATGATCACCCATTTGTAGAGGAAAGAATGCCACACTGTAAAATATACAAGGTATTTTATTCTTTAAAATGTTGTAGCAAATGTGTAAAATTCAATACAATGGTTTTGAATGCAAGTTTGTTTAAGATATGAAGTGAGCCTATCTTTTTGCAGTTTTGAGGTGTTGCACTGTGCATTGCTATAGCTATAAGAGTAGTTAATACTACATATACAGTTTTAGCTTACTTTAGCCTGGACTCATACTGTTCTTTTTAAGATGCTGAATCAAAGACCAGGTACTTTAAAAATAATTGTAATTTATTTTGATGACTATTTTGAATATAAACGGATTCAAAGCTTTGAAAATTAGATTTTTAAATATGAAGTATCTGTAACATCATTCAGATAGTTAGATTTTAATACTTATAAAGTTTTTAATATCAGTGTCACTGTATAGAACTTTGTATTGTATGTCTTACCCATAATTACTTACCCTTTGCTGAATTTTTTAAAAGGAGGTCGAATAACAGAGCCTTTACTTATAATACAGAATCTGCCAGTTTTCACGTTTGCCAGATCCCCTCTGATTATAGCATCACTCTGAACGATTACTTTTCCATGTAACACGATGTTTTGTGACCCACAGAGAACAGTTTGTCTGCTCACCTTGTTACCCGACGCCTGAAAATACAACAGAAATATTAGTTTACCTTTTATCAGTGCTTCTAAAAGAAGTATTATTAGCAACGTACAGTTTCTACATATTCAGATTTGTTATAATATGTATCTTGAAGCTCCATTATGCTACTTTTAAATAAGGGATTTTACAGTTACTCCGATTATAATATTTACATTTACAAAGTTTTATGATTCATTCATTCATTGATGTCTCGAGGAGAATCGAGAAATCGAAAGTTTAAATGTCAAAGTCAAAATTGACAGCAAAACATCTTTTTGACTTTCATCTAGTTTACGGTGTTAGTTTTGTTATTTCACTGTCTTGAAAACTATAAATAAAACATTGCTGTGCTTTTTATTAAAGTAAAAATGTTAATTACTTACTTACCAATAAATAATACATTAAATAAGTAACCACCTGAAATAGAAAAAAATGAAACAAACTAGATTAATGTCATAAATAAAATCGAGAAAAAAATCTTTATTAGTACATAAGTAATTTATTTTTCTAGTCCAAATTTTTCTTACTATTGATTTAGTTCACAGGATAAGTAAATGTATTTTATGCTATTTATAAAACTATTCTAGCTTTATTCTTCCACTCCACAGGCGTTGGCCAGAATCAAAAGAAAAAAGTAAGCAGAAATATAGATTTTGGCGCCAAATTGAAAAAACTACTCTGTAATCTATGTTTATTACCAAGAAAGTTCCAAATAACTTTCAACGGAATTCTGTTTTTGTAAATTCAGCAAATGGATAAATACGTAATAAGGGAAGCAAGGGTCGGCTCAAGTAAGAGTTAAAAAATATTTATATTTCATAATGCTTGTGAGTAAAACGGTCAAAGGCTTTAGTTTTTTTTTTCAGACTATCCTCAAGGAAATCAAATGATGGTTTTTTCACCGAACATAGAAAGAACTAACATGCTGTAAGTTAAAATATATATATATATTTAAGTTTGACATAATGCTGAGTATGGTATACTAGTAGATAATAGTTACAGTCATGGTCCATAACATAGTAGGTTACTAGGTAAGTTAGGCAGGTACATGAGTAAATTACATTCAGAATCCTGGGAAAAGATTAGCTTAGGAGTGCCATTTAGACCCAAACTAAAAATAGCTTCCAATATGACTTCCAGAATATGTTTTCCTTGTAGTTATATGTAATCATATTTAATTATCCGGACATTGTTAATATGTACCTAATAAAAAGATCTAAGGCAAATGTTGACTCCCTGACTTTTGTAGAAAGATTTCAAACTTCAATGAATACTTAATAGTTTTCTTTTTTTTTTTATTTAGTCCTCCTGGGACTGTTTACTATGACAGTCCTTATGCAAATCAGTATACGAACATGCAACATATTTCTAACTCAACTTACGTAGACGCTGGGAAACTCAATGCAGCAGCTTTTGCACAAAATGTAAGTTATATCTACATTTATCTAGCCACCTACTTTTTAATGTAGATAAGTATGACATACCTCGGGATACATATTCTTGATCCTAAGTCGCGAGACGAACGATGCCCTGGCGTGTGCGTATTGTTGCTCTGTCCACTGTCATATGGCATCCACTGCAATCCTCAAAAGACACCTAAGAAACTTGTACCTAATGCGCGTACCTATAGAGCACCTTTTAGGTTCAAGATAAGTACCTATATGTCCCAAGGTATATACGTATCCATTGGAGGGGGTGACAGGTGAGGCTACCTGTCACCTATTTCACCTGTTCTAGCTCCTATTAGAAGCAGGCCGGTGAACGCCGGGTGACCGCTCGCTTTTTCTGTTGGATTGAACTATCCTGACTTTTACGGGAGCGTCTACCGGCTGACCTCTGGGAGGGAAGCCTGCGATGACACAAGAGCCTCGCGCGTCAATCAGAGGGTATACCGGCTAGCAGGTGAGGTGGACTTGGGTCCCGATTGACCCAAAGATCTTGATGGGGCATGGGGCCCAATCACCTTTTAGGTAGGTATATGGAGGAGTGTAATGATAATGAGTCATAAATTAAATATTTATACCTACCTACCTACACCTGTGTTATAAACTTATAAATAAACACTTTAAAATTAAATAATCAATGTTTGCTTTCATATTGCTAAAGTCAAATACGCACCGAATACCAAAGGCATTTGTACACGTCCACTGCACAGTTATATTGCATAATAAATTATTATTTTAATATGCAATAACTGTTGGTATGGTAGAGGACTTAGGACTTGAATATCATTTAATGAAATATAATCCAATTTCGACCGCTCAATGGACCACTAAATGGAAACGAACCACTACCTTCACATACTTAGGTCCACGTTTAACATTCGTATATTGATGATGGGATTTGTGAGACTTGTAACATTTTGTTAGTATTTTATGCATGTTAATTTATTTTAATAACATTTTGTCAGCCAAGAACTTTTATCAAATTGGTAAAATAAATGCTTCAGATTCATCCAGCTCAAACCCAAATGATGACAGGCATCGATCCAAGATATCTAGCCACTTATTCAGATAACAGTGCCCAGTATATTGTTTCGGGTAAGGTTACAAAACAACTTAGCTTTTTGAATTTGTGGAATCCTACTTATTATTATAAACGCGAAGGTTTGTAAGTATGAATGGATATTTGTTACTCTTTCACGTAAAAACTACTGAATGTATTTTAATGAAACTTTACAATAATATAGCTTATACATCAGAATAACATATATGCTACAATTTATAAAGATATTGTGTGAATTGTCGCGATAACCGACATCCACGTGGGCGGGGCCGCGGGCAAAAGCTATATAGTACTCAATAAATAAGGTACCTATTAACCTTAGTTTCAGGTAGCTGGGATGGATTGGATGCGGCAGGCGGTACATCGGGAGCTATAATGCATACTGGAAGAGGCCTATGTCCAGTCCAGCAATTGGGTGCGATGCGATTATCATTGATTAATTCAATCTTAGCCTTACGTATATTAGTCTAGTTTATTCTAGGTAAATTCGATCGATTTTATACATCAATCAATCAATCAATTAGCTCACTGCAGTCCACAGCTGGACATAGGCCTCTCCCAATGTGCACCATTACGTACGATCCTCCGCCTTCCGCATCCAGTCCGTCCCAGCCACCTTTATCAGGTCATCGGTCCTTCTGGCCAGGGGGCGTCCTGCCCTTCGTTTGCTTTCTCGCGGTCTCCACTCTAGGACTCGTCTGCTCCAACGGCCATCGGTTTTTATTCTTACAAAATAATTATTGTAGGTCAACCACCACAGAGTGAAACCAGTCATGTATCGAACGATATTACCTTTGGATCGAACTATCAAAACCGCAGTTTCACAGGATCTGGGAAGAATAAACCTAAAGCTTTAACACCAGTAATTAGAAGTGGTATGCATCATTATTTACTTTTACTTCAGGAACGAAAGGTTCAAGTGTTATAATTATAGTTGTCGTCGCCAACTAGCTTAATCAGCCGTTCAATTAACTGCCTAGGCAGTTAACTGAACGGCGCCATTCAATCAACGGCCTGGCTAGGCATATTGCTTAGATCGATGACGTTTAACTACTTGCCTAACCATTTAATTAAACAGTTAGAAAAATAACTTATTTCTGCATGGTTATAAAAAAATAACCATGAAGGCTCAATGAGGGACCCTCGTTCCGATCCCGCATTAGCCTTATTATAACCTAACCTAACCAAGTCGGATTGCGTAGCTATCGCATTAAACTTATCACTATTTTTTTGTGAATACACCTCTATCTACCCCCTTGGGGATTTACAGGTGTACCTAAGTATATGTATGTATGTAATTTTCTATCTTATATCGAGGAAGTGCCCCATCATCACGATAGGGCTAAGCTAGCCAGGTTATTAAATGATGTAATAAACGAGACGGCTGAATATCATTCAGGCCGTTAATTGAATGGCGCCGTTTAGTTAACTGCCTAGGCAGTTAATTGGACGGCTAATTAAGCTAGTTGGCGGCGACATAAACATACCTACCTACTTTTTCTATGTAACTTGCTGAAGGATTTATTTTATGTGAATGCTTTTACACAGACACAAAACGAATGAAACTATACGAATTGATGTATCATTGTATGTAGATACTTTCAAATAATATTTTGCGGTGCCAATGGGTTCAAAGGCTGAGTTTTAACGGCTCCTGGGACTGGTTCTATAGACCAAGTTTTAGGGGCTGAGTTTTTGAATTGGCATTTCAGTAACTTACGTTATTTGCAAAATCTCAGTCTAGAGACACCATAGGAGTCCAGTAGGAAGTAATTTACTTGCTTCTTTACTGGATTAGTCTGGATACCCTTGCAAAATATTGCGGCTGTCTCTATGTTAAGTTCTATGGAAGCTACAAGTAAAATGGTACAGTTAGAGCGTTTTCACATTGTCCGATATCCGACATCCGATATCGGAGGAAGACAAATGCATGAAATATATATCTCTCTTTCACATTGTCCGGCATAGTAGAATTTGGGCCACCCCTTCTCTTCCCCTGTGGTGTCGTACAAGGCGACTAAGGGATAGGGCTGATTAACTTTAACATCAGATAGATACGTACAGCCCAGACTCAGCCTCAGATGCACGGCTCGAGTCAACAATAGTGCCCGGAATACGGCAATAGGCTCACCCCCTGTTACGTGGGACCGAATACAGATTGGTTAAATGTGGGTGTTAATTCACATCTGCCTAACCCTTCGGGGATAAAGGTGTGATTATATGTATGTATGTTATCGGATATCGGACCTAACACCACTGTGTTAGCCCGAAATCGGATAACAAAGAGACTAAAACAGCGACTGCAAGCAATTATCGACTAAAATTAAATAAATCGCTATTAATTTGCTTTCGAGCAAATTACCGTATCGGGCCGATTTTATCGGATAAATGTTAAAACAGCCCAATGTTTCGGTTATCGGATGTCGGCTATCGGCGACCTACACCGATATCGTATATCGGATGAATGTAAAAACGCTCTTAGGTACACTACAAACTTTCTACAATTTACGTTTAGATGTCTCTGGTATGCTTGTATGCGAATTACTTAGACTCACTTTAGTCTCTTGTACTTTTACCTAATTATTTTATTCAATATAGGTGTTTTTCCTTTTTTTATCACAGTTCCTCGTCCTGTAGTCACCCATAACGTGATCTATGATGGTGGTAGACCGAATACTGTATTTCAACCTAGGCAACAAGTTGAAGGAAGAGAACAAAAGCAACCGAGTCCAATAAAAGGTAAGATAAATAAAACATTTAAAAATATTTATACCTATCAGAGGGTTTAACATGACGTGTAAAAGCGTTCATGATCCGGGCGAGAAAGAGAGGCGGGCTATACACCCTACATAGCTCCATCCCTTTTTCTTGTCCGGAATACGAACGCGGTAACACATTGCTATATTAGAGATAAGTAAACTTCACACAAATGATAGTACTTACGTACGCTTACTTACAATAATTGAAAGTATTAACTTCAGCTATGCGAACATAAAGTAAGCGGATATAAATAGGTAGGCATATAACACAATACCTCAGGCTCACATCAGTTCACTGTGC
Organism: Eilema caniola; assembly: GCA_949126895.1. Lineage (NCBI taxonomy): Eukaryota > Metazoa > Arthropoda > Insecta > Lepidoptera > Erebidae > Eilema > Eilema caniola. The sequence goes on along the minus strand of OX421472.1, from coordinate 7,758,560 downwards.
CAAGGTTTTATTTGATTAATAGATATAGGGACAGTTCCACAATGTATGCTGACGTCCAATCGGTGGAACCACGGAACTTAGAGAGAACTTTGAACTTTTAACTTTGAATTGCACTTATGAACATTTATGAACTTAGGAGGAAACCGCGTGAAGGCAAACAGTAGGTGGGTCGTGGGATGCACCCTAGCCAGCTGACTATTACGTGAAAAAGGTGGCTTGGACAGAATTGTTGCGAAAGATGTAGGTAAATTCGGAGAGGCTTGTCCAGCAGTAGACTGCAATAAGCTAACTGATTGATTGAACTTAGCTACAAATAAACATTTTACAAAATAAGTTAAAATAAGGACAACTAAATATGAATATTTACCAGATATAAAAAAGAAAGAAATTGCTCAAGGATGTTAAACGTGAAAGTACAGACCAACCTGCATTAAAGCCGTAACTCAAGTCTAACAAGCTCATTACTCGTGTATTTTCGAGAACTAAGTTCTAAAGCGGAACTTCGCGATACTTAGTACTTGGCAGGATACGCGTTTCAAGTCGCTCCTCCAATGGATTGAGTTTCAAAGGCCCCCTATAAACGTATGGCCGTGATTTAATTAAAGACATACTATGTTTAAACAGATAAAGTATGTAAGTTGGTATTGAATATTGTTATAAGTATTAACAAAATTGTTAGAAAATCAACAACCGTAGTATTTCTCAAATGTAATAATTTTCGGAAATTAATATAATAAAAAAATAAATCGCTGAATATTCCGATTCGCCAATTTCGATAATTGTTTTTAAAAATATTCCTTGCAGTACGAGGATGGTGCTAACGCATAGAAAAATTTGAAAATTTGCCTGTAGTAGTCTAAAAATACCACTTTTCTATAGTCCCATACAAACCATTGGTAATAATACTTAAAAGTCAATTTGAACTTTAATACCATATCATAAAGTTCAAGTGTACGCATAATGGCTACTAAGGGGTTGAAGTATGCCACGTACGAAGCCAAGGATGTTCAGCTAGTACGATAATTCAATTTCGAAAGTAGGTGCATAGTTGAACAAAATTGGCACATGCCTATCGCTAAAGAATACTAAATAGAAGAAGGTCTTATAAATAAACTGGGCGGCTGTTTATTTTCCCAAATAAATAAATATAATTAAAAAAATAAAAAAAATAAAATAAACTTTTTCACCACCTTCAATAACCCAACCTTTTTCAATAACCTAATTCTGTAACTTTTTGCAAACAAACAAATCAGCTATAAAAACTCAAACGAGTCTTTTCAACAAACTGTATTATTGTGCTGAAAGATTTTGATGAGGTTGAGACTATTGATGATGTTTTATTGCATACCTGATCTAAATTATCTATCGGTATATTTCGATTTAGCTAAGGTTCTGCTGGTGTCTTACTCCTTCAATCGGGTTCCTACATTTATTCTACTAGCAGACTAGTTTTTAGGCTGTTCAAGGGCAATACTGCGGCACACATTTTCTGTGGTATATAGGTGCGTGGCTTTTAATAATAATTCATTTATCTATGGAGTCTAGTCCCAATGACATTAACTAGACCCAACAAGACTGAATTACCTTTTCGAAACGCGATTTCAAATTCGAGCCGCAACAATTTTGAAAGTACAATGATAGGAAATGTTCAATGGTTTTAAATAAGTGGTAGTACTAAACACCTGTTGAAAAAGCATTCAAGTTTACTTGTCTGCCGGTGAAAATGGTTATCGCGACTAAATATAGATCAAGGTGTAGGTAACCTGCCCTAAACCAAATTTCACTAAAATCAGTTCAGTGGTTTAGGCGTGAAAGCGTAACATACAGAAAGACTGACAGACAAACAGCTAGAAAGACAAAGTTCCTTTACCATTTATAATGTTAGTATGGATATGAATATGGATTTTAAAGTTATACCTATAATGAAAAAGTTTAACCTGAATGACTGTTTATACTAGAGATTGATGACACTTGGTGGAATCTACTACACATGTTAAATAATAACGTCAGTTGTACTTTTCCACATTATATTTTTATTTTTAACCTGACCGGTTTCACCTCGCGGCATTATCAAAGTGATGTTATTATTCAACATTTAACCTGAATGTTTTCTACGTCTACCTTTTGTTTAAAAGTTAACCTAAGTTTACGTTTTTACCAGCAACAGCCAAAGTAGCTGAAACAAAAGTACCGAAGAAAGAACACCAAAATCTCATTATGTCAAGAGCTGAAAAACTTCAGGTAAGACAAAGAATAAAACATTAACCTCGATTTGGCTTTGTAGTCGGATTAAAGTACCTGATGTTGAACAAATCAGTATTTAAGGCAAAGTCAACTTCACAGTAGGTATATTAAGTATTGACAAAGAAAAATATGGCATCGAATGAGACTGTTTTTGACTGATTCGTAAGGACGGTTTTTAGGTACGAGTAAATACTCTCTTTTTTTGACACAAATATTGTTCCCGGCACTGTAAATAATTTACTCTGATAAATTTGTACCTACAACTATATAAGTAACACACCTTGATGTTATATTCCAAAAACAATTATTGAGAAAAGTTCAACTTATGTACCTTAATTATCTAAAAAATAAATATACTAACCTATGACCTGACATGTAGATTTATTATTAAGGTTATTTTATTTTTAATTTTTTTTAAGTTTGCTATTATACTGTTTTTTACCTTTATATAATTTTGCATGATATGTTTTTTTTTGTGACATTTTGGAATTATTGAATATTTTATTTTTCTGTCATTTTTATTTTGCCATTCTTGTTTGTATTTGGATCTTTTGTAAAAAATTATGTTACGGTATGATTTTATTTTATTTTATTATGTTTTCATTTTGTGTCAAATTCAACACAATGTAAAAATTGGTCTGAATAAATAAATAAATAAATATGCTACTACTACTATTCGAAAAACGCACAAAAGTATCTGCCAATTTATCATGCACACATGACTTTGTTATAGACATCAAATTGCAATGCGACATCCAAAGTGCGACAGTTCATGGACTTCAAGGGGGATTGGGTGATTGTACATTGTTATGTGAAGTTCTTCTGAAATTCATTTAATAATATAATATAATAATAAATATTCTATTACATTCTACACAACGCCAACTAGATCTATGGTAAGCATAGCTTAACACTGGCTTGTGTTATGAAATCTAAAATGCGGATAAACATCCTTAAATATGTTTTTTTTTGTAAATATGTATATATTATACATAGGAAACACCCAGACTAATGCAAACAAATATTTGCACTAAGCGGGAATCGAACACACGCCTCTTGCATAGTAGTCGAACGTTCTTCCGCTACGCTAATAATACAATACATTATATTCGTTTATTTTATCCATTTTCTTTATTTATTCATTTATATATTCATTCATTCATTTTATTCGTTTAGGTACTTTCCCAAGTATCTATTAAATTACGCACATACCTTCACAATTGCTTTAGGAAGATCAACACAATTAATTTAATTATATTCAAACCTTTCTCAACGTACCTACACCTACATCAAAACGTCCCTAAGTCTGACAGAAGGCCTTCATCAAAAACCATACCAAGTTAACTCGTAAAAAAAAAACTTAAAGGAATCGCTAGTAATAAAAATAACTGCGACCATTTTTCTCTTTTGTCATCGCAATGAGGCTGCGGTCTTTACGATGGCGATGAAGGATAGTCCAATGGCCATTTATTTTTCATTCAATAACATTGAAACTTTACTTTTGTAAATGAGTCACTTTGATAAATCTGAATATCATATCAATGTTATAATATATGAATTAAGAAAAGCAATCATGATATTGTAATTACACATCTAAAACAGTATACAGGGTGTGATCGTTAAGTGTGTCCAGGCGATTATTCCGTAACTATTACAGGATATCAATAAACTTTAAACTGATATCGAAAGTACGTTACCTAATGAGTAAAATGGCAGCAATAACTTCTTAAAAATCAAACGAGAGGTATCTAACATTTTGACATTCAACACTCCCTACATTTAGTATAAGATTAGTAGAAAGGTTTTAGGTACGTACACCAGAAGGGACTTTTCTATCTGGGTACTCTTTTCTGTAGGCGATAATGGCCGCTCTTTTGTTACAATCATATTTGTAGTAAATTTTTAGCATATCTCTCTTTTCTCTTTTGGAATATGCCATTTTGCAATCAATAAATGAAACAATAACGATTATTAACGCAAATTAAAAAAAAATAACGATAAATTGGCGGGAACAACAACCCGAGATAAAAGTTTTGAATTTAGAACGAACACCAAACAGTATCTTTCTTTTTTAGTGTGTTGCTTTTCAGTTAGCTCAAATTACATAATGCGATATTGAAATACGGTTGATTACTAATTTGAAGTGGTAAAATAATTAATTTGCACGTGTATCTACTTGAAAATCATCATTGTCATATTATACGTAATCATAAAATATGATTAAGGTAAAATGGGTACTAGATCACTTAAAATAAGGGAACTAAAACCTTTCTACTAATCTCATACTAAATGTATGGGAGTGTTTAATGTCAAAATGTTAGATACCTCTCGTTAGATTTTTAAAAAGTTATTGTTGTCATTTTACTCATTAGGTAACGTACTTTCGATATCAGTTTAAAGTTTTTTGATATCTGTAATAGTTACGGATTAATCGCCTGGACACACTTAACGATTACACCCTGTATAGGTCAAATTTAACTTTTTGCACTACATACATTTTTATTATTTTAAAAGTAAAAAACTTGTCACTGCTTGGTACTGCCGTAAGTTCTTGCTATACTTACCTACGAAAATACCGTGACGACTCGCAAATAAATAGATAAAGTTAGCAGTTAGTTTTAGTTAATCCTTACTATTTCATCTAAGTAAAGAAAGTTAAATTCATTGCGGGAAGTGTACCGGTGCGCTCGGCCGACGCTATATCCGTGCCTTTGTCTTTGAAAAAGTGATTTCTTGAGTCCTTCAAGATTGTTTGATTTTTTCTTGCAAAGCGACAAGAAGGGCCATCTATTTCCTTTCCCATAAGTTTTTCATATCAGGTTTTTGCAAATTACCACATACGAATTCGTAACGTCACATAAATAGCTTAAGACCGCATATATCTATAAAATGTGACAATGTTATAATAATAAACGGTCGTTTCAGGCACTACACAAAAGCGGTCCGAGGGCATTTTCCGGTCCCGTGGAGAAGGTGCTTAAATGGCACAAGGCTTTGCAGGACATCGGCGTTTTTGTATTTTACGAAATCGTGGGTGAGTCTGATTGATGAGATAATGTTTTTTATTCTTTTGATAAGCCTAATGTCATGTTAAGAGTAAAATAAAATCTATCTCGGATTCTTTAGTAGATTTTGGCGACGATCATTATGAAATTACCGTTCTAAATAGTTGTAGATATTAAATAAATATAGTACTTATTAGTACTATGTTTAGAAATGTTTTCAAATGATTCAGTTTCAAATTCTGATTTATTCGAATTTTGCAGCTAAATGTGTGAGTGTAAGACCAGGCGAGTCTTGTTCTAAAAATTTGGTCATAAGAGATGAAAATGGACCTGCTATGCAAGTGGTCTATTATGAAATAGACTTTTTGCTTCCTGAATTTAAAGTACCTTCCACAGTCAGGTAATATAAATATGCAAAACAGAATAATAGTGTAATTGTTTATATGTCGCCGCCAACTAGCTTAATCAGCCGTCCAATTAACCGCTTAGGCAGTTGACTAAACGGCGCCATTCAATTAACGGCCTGATTGATATTCAGCCGTCTCGTTTATTAGGCACATCATTTAATAACCACGCAGGTCATTACCGGACACGGTAACTTCGGGCGGTACCTCCATCTGATGGGCATAGAGCCAGCATAGAGCCCGAGTGCCATCACTGCGACGCGAGCGTGGACTCGGGGCTACACACGCTCTCCGAGTGTCCGGCGTTTGAAACGCCGAGGCGAGAGCTTGTGACGGCCCTGGGGGTGAAAGTGCTCACGCTCTCTACCCCGCTCGCGGCGATGGTCCGCTGCGCGGATGCGTGGGCGGCCAGCGCCTCCTTCTGCGAGTAGGTCATGCTTGTGAAGGAGACAGCAGAGCGGGCGCGGCGCAGCGAGCGAGAAAGATTCGTGGACATCACTGGCCGCGTTCGAAGGCGACTCGGGCGTCAGAGGGCGCAAACCGACCTCCGCCCCCCATGAGCGCGGGCCTGAGGGTGACGGGTGGAGCCGCTCGTCATCCTAGCAGAAGCAGGCCACGGCGGCGGCGCGCATCGTAGGACGATGCGCGCCTCCCCCATACCGGGGGCGAGTCGGGGACCGCGTGCCCCCCCCCCCCCCCCCCCCCCGAGGAGGGCCAGACCGAGAGGAATGGCCCTGGGTCAGCCGGGGTGCGAGGAATATGTCACGAGACAACCTCACCTTCGGCCTAGCACATCGACCTACAGACGGCGTGCGGTTTAGTTGGTTCAAGTCCGAGGAGAGAGAGAGTGAGAGGGGGGGGGGGTATCCGTGGGGATTTCCCGCACGTAAAAAAAAAGAAAATCATTTAATAACCTGGCTGGCTAATGCTTAGGCCAATCGTAAGATGGGGCACTACCTCTAAATAAGATAGAAAATTACATACATATATACACCTGTAAATCCCCGAGGGGGTAAACAGAGGCGTATTCACAGATAATTAGTGATAGGTTTATTGTGATAGCTGCGCAATCGGACTTGGTTAGGTTAGGTTAGAAGGCTGATGCGGGAGTGGAGCAGAGCAGAGCAGAGAGTAGCTCCCACATTAAGCCATCGTGGTTATTTTTTTTATACCCATGCAGAAATAAGTCATTTTTCTAACTGTTTAATTAAATGGCAAGTAGTTAAACGTCATCGATCCCAGCTAATTGCTTAGCCGTTTAATTAAATGGTTGAACACCATTCAGGCCGTTAATTGAATGGCGCCATTTAGTTAACTGCCTAGGCAGTTAATTGAACGGCTGATTAAGCTAGTTGGCGGCGACATATACATAATAGTTTGTATTTATTGACTTTTTTTAACGGTGCTTTGTATGTTGTGTTTCGTCTTTGTGTTCGTATGTTGAGGGTGATGCAATTAAAATTATAAGTACGGTAGTACCTATAATTTTAATTGCATCGCCTTGTATCATTCGTTTTCGCCGGTAGGTACGCCACAAAATAAATTGTTTATACTGAACTATTCTCTCAATCCTTCTTTCACTTGTCTGAACTGGGATTGGACGTAATTGGATTGTTTACCGCCGCTCTTTGTAGGCCTCATAGTAATCCCGTCTTAATCCACGGCTGTAGCTTTTACTGCAGATATAAACAAATAAAATTAGATGTCATGCCTTCCAAATGGTTGTTTTGTTTGTATTGTGTGAAGATTTAACGCAAATCTAATACTATGTCATTGTGCATTTTCATTAATCTTACAGCATGATTTTATTGTGATGATGTAAATATCCAGTGGTTATGTAACTTTGATGATACTGTTGATATATTTCGTTATCTAAATTTAAAGTACATTGAAAAGGTTTGAAAGTTACACCAGTGCATTAAGTTTAAAAGCTAGTGACTGCCATTGTATGGATAAATTATAAAAAGAGATGACAGAAAAATGAGATGTTGGAAAAAGTACACATTTAGAGATAGAGGCTCAAACACAGAGTGACGACTTGTTTGAAAGAAGATGTGCCAAAGAAAGGCGTGACAGAAGATTCAATCTGATAGAAAGAGTTGAGCTAGTTGTTGTGACATTTAGTTCTATTCAAATCAATGTTGGCATTTAACAGCATTAGCCATATAAAATGATGTATTCCAATCCAATACCACATTTCTCCTTTGCACATGAATGACGACACATTGGCCCACGACGCAAAAGACAAAGCCGATCTCCTGGGTAAACTCTTTGCGTCCAACTCGTCTCTGGATCACAGGGAATGCGCACCGCCGACTATACCGCGGTGCGAGAGCTGTTTACCGGATATCCGGCTCGACCAAAGCTCAGTGCGCAATGCACTTCGTTCTCTTGAAACTCATAAGTCGACTGGGCCCGATGGAATCCCTGCGATTGTACTGAAGATGTGCGCTCCTGAGTTGGCACCGGTTTTTACGAGTCTTTTTCGGCTCTCTTACTCTTCTGGTATAGTCCCGACTTCTTGGAAGTTAGCCTTGGTGCACCCGATCCCTAAAAAAGGCAACCGCTTGATTCCGTCAAATACAGGCCAATAGCCATAACCTCTTTGCTCTCGAAGATAATGGAGTCCATTATCAACTGCCAGCTCCTTCGGTACCTAGAGGACCACCAGTTGCTTAGTGACCGACAATACGGTTTCCGTTAAGGTCGCTCGGCCGGTGATCTTCTAGTTTACCTGACACATCGTTGGGCACAGGCGATCGAGGCAAAAGGTGAAGCATTGGCCGTTGTATGCTGAATACGGGTGATGCTGCTAACTCCGGCCGCACCAATATCTCTCGGGAAAACGTCATCGAGAGCCGAAACAATCTTGTGTCCGAAATTGAGACTTCCTTAAAAGAAGTATCTGAATGGGGTCGACTGAACCTAGTCCAATTTAACCCTACCAAGACACAAGTTTGCACGTTTACGGCAAAAAAAGCTAGAATTTGTCGTGTCACCACGTTTTGAGAGCACTCCCCTGACCACCACAGCTTGTCTAGGAATACTTGGCGTCGAGATCTCTAGCGAAGTCCAGTTTCGATGCCATTTAGAGGGCAAGGCCATATTAGCCTCAAAGAAGCTCGGTGTGCTCAACAGATTAAGACAGTATTTCATACCGGCCCACCGCCTTCAGCTCTATAAGACACAGGTTCGCCCTCACATGGAATACTGTTCTGATGAGAACAGTATTCCATGTGAGGGCGAACATGCGAACATGCCCATAGATGTATGTGCAGGGGCACGTCAGTACCAGCTTGCCCCTCTGGACCGTATCCAACGACGAGCGACTCGAATTGTCGACTGCCGTATTCCGGATCGGCTTGACCCCTTGGCGCTGCGTAGAGATGTAGCTTCGCTCTGCATTTTCTATCGCATGTACAACGGGGAGTGCTCTGGGGAATTGTTCGGATTAATCCCTGCCGCATCTTTCCGCCATCGCCTTACGCGACAACATTTTCATCCTCACCACTTGGATGGTTGGCAGTCCTCAACTGTGCGTTCCTCCAGAAACTTCCTGCCTCACACAGCTAAACTGTGGAATGAACTGTCGCCTGCGGTATTTCCGGACCGATACGACCTTCAAACCTTCAAGAAAAGGGCGTACTCCCACCTTAAAGACCGGCAACGCACCTAGAAATCTTCTGGTGTTTCAGGTGTCCATGGGCGACGGTGATCGCTTACCATCAGGCGATCCGTCTGCTCGTTCGCTTCCTATGTCATAAAAAAATCTACTAAAAAGATATCCCTACCTACCTTCCTATTCATTCGTATTTCTTTTTAGTCATTTTTATTTTGTGATCCAAACTGATACCATTTGCGTTTCTTAATACTTTTTTGTTTCTTTGTTAGGGTAATAGGTCGCATGATGGCCGGTACATGTAGACTGCAGGCTTTTAGCGTTCGTCCAGCGACTGGTGACGATGTCGCGATGTTACCGCGCCGCGCCGCTGTAGCCGCACACCATGTCGCTAAACTCTGCAAGAAATATGGAATAAATGCTTAAAATTGTTTTTAATTATTCATGTATTTTGTCATTAATAAAAAGCTTTCAGATAGTTTCAGATATTGATTTGTTTAATTTGTTCCTACCAGTATTTTTCTAGTAACGCGCGCTTCCAATCCTAAAACTAAGCATCACTACTTAAAAAAAAAAATGATTTTGGTTATTTAGTTTTAAATATACTGTATTTTAGCATGTTTAGCACATTTAAAATAATATTCGTCTGAGCTAAAATAAGTAGGTAGGTACAGTCGACAAAATCGATAGTATCCCACCTTTACATAAAACTTTATATGTAAAGGTGGAAAACTTTCAATTTTGTCGATTGTACTTAGTGAAGTGTACATACGACTTAAATTTTATGTAACAACTTTAAACTTTACGTGAAATAACTCAGAGAAATACCATAGTAAATAGGTTCAAGATGCATTTCAAATTACCAGTTTTGTAGGCACCAATACCAATGCATGATATTAAGGTAAATGTTGGCTTCTACCCAAACTTCGATCGCACTGTTTATAAAAGTTCCGCATATAATAAAATATCAAGCCTTAAGTATTCCTACCCAAAAATCTAGCAAGGTATTTTCCACTGATTTAAAGATAAATACCAGCAAGATTGTGAAGTAAAAATGTTCTTGAAAATCTGCCAAGATTCCAAGTGGTTAGTTCCACGATATTGTAAAATGAAATATTTGAAAGAACGCATCAGTGAAGTCGATTTCCCTAGTCAATTGGATGTGTTCGTCTTATATACTTTAGGATAAAGATGCTCTTATCTATCGAAATAGGTAATTTCAAATGAATTGTTGTCTATAGCCAGGGTCTCAGATTTGTTCGAGAATAGATTCATTCCATACCTATATATTTTTTACTCATAATTATTCACTCTCTTAAAGGTATAATTGAAAAACCGATACACGTATACATTTTATTTCTAGCCAGAAGAAGCATTTGAAATCTTAAACATTACTTATCCTTTGAAAAATCACTCAGGTTTTTCATTTTTTTAATAATTTACTGTATTTTATTCTTTTTAGTTATGACATAACGACATATATTTATAATCGTCTCCTAATTTCCTTCATTTTGATACCTGACTCGATAAATTTGTGTGTATCAGGATCGCGGGTGTACTTTATCAATTTGGATGAAAACTATCTTAAATAAATGTACCTAAAATGTACTATTTAGTACTTATATTGAATTTAATTGTACCTCGTTCAATACCTTGTAATCACAATACTAAAGTGAGCCGCCATTCTGATATCAGGATGGCGGGTAAACTCTTAATTAGTTAGTATATTTTGATTTTATCATTACGAAATAAATGTACCTAAAATGTACTATTTAGTACTTATATTGAATTTAATTGTACCTCGTTCAATACCTTGTAATCACAATACTAAAGTGAGCCGCCATTCTGATATCAGGATGGCGGGTAAACTCTTAATTAGTTAGTATATTTTGATTTTATCATTACGAAATAAATGTACCTAAAATGTACTATTCAAATTATATTAAAAAAAATAGTACCTCATCATATCATTAAATTAGCCAAGTACGTTTCGTAGTTTACGAGAAATTATTAGGGCTTTAATTTAACATGGTAAAATCTTTAAACGCTTGTATTTTTAGACTGTCAATAATCATCCTTACAATACATAAAAAAATATTGATATCATGAACCCAATGAATTGTATTTCTCATTTTTTACCATATGAAATGTATTGAGTAATCATGTATGTACTACTTTTAAACATTCTGGTATTTAAATTATCAAAACAAGTCCAATTGTTTTGTCTAAAACAAGGTGCTTCGTAGTGACCGTGGTAGTGACCAATGCTGTCAAGGCTAGAATTTTGGCCGGGCGACACGTACTCAATAATTCCTTTTAAGCTATAGGCATTACAATTTGAGTTTTAAATTCAGCGGCACGTCTTCTAAATATATCTCATCTGTTTACACCAATTACAAAAATTACCAATAAGAACAACAATTACCAATTACAATTACATTAAGTTTTGTCTTTAAGCGTGATGCAAAGTTTAGGTATATTTTCATTTAAATAATTTCTCGTAAACTACTAAACGTACTTGGCTAATTTATTGATATGATGAGGTACTATTTAGATACATTTGTTTCGTAATCCTGCAATAAGAATACACTTGGATCTTTAGAGTTTACCCGCCATCCTGACATCAGAATGGCGGCTCACTTTAGTATTGTGATTTCTATAATAGGTATTGAACGAATTTCGATTAAATTCAGTATATAATTTGAATAGTACATTTTAGGTACATTTATTTTGTAATGATAAAAACAAAATATACTAACTGATTAAGAGTTTACCCGCCATCCTGATATCAGAATGGCGGCTCACTTTAGTATTATGATTACAAGGTATTGAACGAGGTACAATTAAATTCAATATAAGTACTAAATAGTACATTTTAGGTACATTTATTTAAGATAATTTTCATCCAAATTGAAAAAGTACACCCGCCATCCTGATACACACGATAAATTTGAGTAAAAAGTTTTTTATTCACCACATACATTTTGGTGCCAACATATATAATTATGAATCATTGAAATCCGTACGGTGGTTTAGAAGATATGAGGTAATAAAGAATATTACAAACATACATACATACAAGATACGCGCGAAAAACATAACCCTTTTTTGCACTCGGGTAACAAAGCACCATACAAACACTCATCTTATACAAAACTACTTAACTCATACCTTTCATTATAAACATTATTGATGGAGCAGAAAATTTTGTTGTCAACGTAAGAAACTTATTCTAAGTAAAATATTAATTAAGATTCTCCTTGAAACATCGGATTAACATGCATATAAATTTTATTTTAGTAAGATGGTCTGCCGTTGTAAATTAATATTAAAAATCAAAAGTTTTGTTTTTACGATGTGTTAGGTCGCACCTAAAGATTTGCGTTAGTTAAAAAAACAACGTGTTATAACCAAAATATTACCTATATTTATTGCTTTTCAAAATACTCTCCTTTACATTTTAAAAATTTTTTCATGCGATCGAATCATTTTTTTAAACAGGAAGACCACAGATCTGAATGCATGTTTTCTATGTGCTGATTGAACGCAACGAAGAGGCAGTGATACCTCTTCGGAGTTGGTAAAAGTGAAACCATCAAATCTTTGATTTTGAGGATAATACAGAAATCACAGGGTGCTAGGTCTGGGCTATGTGCAGGATAGGTGACGAGTTGTACTTTTTCAGAAACTAAAAATGACTTTATTTTGTTGGCCGTGTATGAAGAAGCAATGTAGAAGAACGCGGTTTTTTGGTCGTCTTTCGCGAACTTTTTACCCTGGGTACCCTGGGTAAACAAATGGTAGAATATCACTCGGCATTAACGCTCTTTTGATCTTCAAGGGGAATTGTGCAGATGGGACGACGATGGGGTGGGCGTGTCGGAATCGGACCGACTAAAACCTCACGGCGTCCTTCCCAAGTGTCCATTGCCGGGCACCCCGGGTAAGCCCTCGAAAGGATAACCCCAGGGTTACCGGCGGACATTGGCCGCCACCTCGGCCTCGCCTGGTGGGGTCGGGTTTTATCCTGCGTCGGTGAGTTGGCAGTTGTGTGTAGAACACACACGACACGCCTCCGCCACGGCCTGCTTCTGTAAGGACGGCGAGTCGGCCAACTGCCGTCCTCAGGCCACGATCATGGAGGTCGGTAGTCCCGGGCGTAGACGAGTCTGCTGCGTCCTCGCCGCAGACAGCGGAATTCGGGGGGCAGGGTTCTCTCCCGCTCTCTCTCCGCTGCCTCTTTCGCGTGCATTACCTGCTCGCAGAAAGAGGCAGCGGCGTGCCACTTGCTCCCGTCGGAGACCACGGCCCTCACCATGGTCCGCAACGAGATCCCGGCGTTGACTTGCCCACGCAGGGCACTCCACCAACGTGTGGAGCGCCGTGTCTTCGCCAGGATCCTCACAGTGCTGGCACTGCGGCGTTGTCTTCCGGTGGATGCGCCATAGATATCCACCGAAGCACCCGTGCCCGGTAAGTATCTGGCACATCCGGTAGGAGCGGTCACCGTGGTGCCTCTCCAACCACTCCTTCATGATCGGTCTCACCGCCGCAATGGTGGATTCCCCCACCTTGGATGCTCAAGTCGCACCCGCCATGTCTCCATGAGTTCCCGGCGGAGCTGGGACCGCTGAGCCCTGATTTCTCAGGGCTCCGGCCTATGGCCCCACTCCAGCGCCTCCTTGCGCCACTGGTACAGCAACGCAAGGGCTCTCGCTTCCAGGTCCCATGGAGGGGTCCCGGCTAGGAGACATGCCACCTCGACGGAGATCGTGCGAATAACTCTGACGGCCAACGCTTTTAATGGGCTGTTTCTGTTGGGCACTAGCCGCGATAGCGCGGCCGCAGCAGCTTTGTGGAGAGCCACCTCGAGTCCCAGCCACCGTATTCGACCCACGACTTGAGGAGCCCCTGCCGTGGCCTTTAGTGCCGCACTTTGGTACGCCGCTCCCCGCGCCATAACGAGGGTGTCGTCAGCATAGCAAGTTATGCTGACACCCTCGAACAGCGGCACGGGTAAACTATGGCCCTCTCGGATAGGTATGCCTCGACAATGCGGCGGAGGTAAGGAGGCACTCCATGATACGCGAGAGCCTCCCTAACGCAGCTCCAGGGTAGGGTGTTGAAGGCGTTGGCAATGTCAAGAGACACCGCCACCACCACCCCACCTCGCGAGACTACTTCCTCCGCCAGGCGCCTAACGCGCATGATCGCTTCCACGGTGGAGCGCCCCCGGCGGAAACCGAACTGGTTGTTTGCCAGATCTGGCCCCACGTTCGTGAGATCGCCATGAAATGAGATAACAGTTTCTTAACTTGGCTCATACCAATAGTCCTCGAATAGACCTCACGTTGAAGTCGGCTGGAGGCCGCTCTTCACAAAATTCGTCATGTAAAGAAACCGATCTCTCTCGAATTCAGCAAACCATTGCCTCACGGTGCTCAAACAAGGTGCTTCACTCCCAAAAGCATTTTGAAGACGAGCGGCAGGCTCTTGGGGACAGAGAGAACATCATCAAAAATCATAAAAAATCATCGCTCTATAATCTTTTGACATATGTCCATTTCGGTGCATACGTGGAACTTTGATGTGTGATAAAAAGCGATTAACAAATGATTTCCCGCCAATTTCTTTTTTATTACTAAGTTGCAACGTTTAAAAAAATATAACATTTTAAATTCAAATGGTTCCGCAAAGCTCAATAGAAGTGCAAAACTTTAAGTGTCTTAACCCTAGTTAATCACTCTTTAAAATGGCCACCAAATTTATATACATGGGGTACATTATAAAGAGTGCTTAACTAGGATTCTGAAATACATGGGAAGGACCTATGCCATTATTATAGGAATTTGGAAGTTTAAAGTATGGTCAGGATATGATTGAACTTTGGGTATGTATCTAATTTATCGTAAACTTAAAACTTTTCAACAGAGAATTCCGTTGAGTAGGTGATGATGAGGACTGTTATTATACTTAATAAGATGAGTTGCATCGTTGCTTGCTTAAGCTTTTTATTCAAATACCAAAAACGTTCTACTTGAGTTTTGATTCTAGTTAAACGTTTTTGGTATTTATTATTATATTCAATCAATTATTTAATGTGAACATAAATTTTTTTGTTAGGATTATTGTCATTACCTTATTTTACTTCTCAATTATACACATAGAAGTATAGTATCTATGTATTTCAGAGTATCTCTTAAAATCCTACAAAATGGCGACCTTTACACCAGGTTACAATTACTCAACTTAATAGTGTTTAATCTCACGTATTCACAAGGGTATTTTAACTTTAGATTAAAATATTCACTCAAACAGGTGTTCGTTATATTCTACCTTCTCGATGGAATAGTGGGATTGTTTGCACATCTCGTCTATGTCAACATTTTTAAATCTTGACGACCATGTTAGATAATGAGGTCGTCTGCGTTTTATTATTAATTTTTTTTATTTATTTATTTATTATAAACAATATTATTTACATTTTTGTTTGCTTATGATGCCACATAAACTCATTCGAGTTTTCCTGGACATCATTTTCATTGACATTCAGTTAGTAACCTAGTCATAACAAACATTACAAAAAGTACATACGTATTGCGTTGCGACAGAAGGTTTGTTAGTGGATTACAGAAAAGTCGAAAAAACACCACTGGCGTCTCGGTCTAGCCGCCCGCCAGCCGGCAAACAGTTTTTTATAATGTACTCCGAGTATCTACAGTATGATGTTTTGTTTTTAAGTAAACTATGTAATACATTAAATGATGTCGGTTACCTGAAAAGTGTCAGGGAATCGCGATGTACTCCAATATTGGTAATGAGATGAGGATCAATTATATAAAAATAGGTATATATTGTCATTCAATTACTTATTAGATATTTTTATGTGTGTATGTGTGTGTGCGTGAGTGCTTGTGCGTGTACGAGTGCGTGTGCGTGTGTTTTCGAGGAATTCTTGGGTGTTGCAATTGGTGTGTTGTGGTCCACTGTTCAGTACTAATTACTTAAATTCGCAAGAAAATGTTTTTTAAGTCTAAATTTAATATTTTTTGGAGTTAACTCATTTCTTAGGGATAATGGGAGTTTGTTGATGAGGTCAGGAATAATGAATGACAGTCTCCTTTTGCCGTAGTGGTTTGTATATTTGGGCAATAGTAATTTAGATTTCAGAAGCTGACGTGTTTGGATAGTGTAGTCTTCGTTATATTGTCTGGGTTTTTTTAAATCTTCCCGGAAGAATTCTTCATGCAACAGAATGTATTTAGTTTTTTAGTGTACCTACGGGTAATATTTTGCAAAATTCAAAGAGTGCATGGTAGTAATTTTCAAATTTCTTTTTGATACTATATGGGACAACTTCCTTCAACAGCCTCAGTTGTAGTGCATAGATGGAATCGAGATGCGATTTGTAAGTTCTTCCGTAGCTGGATAGACCATATCCAATAATTGATTCGGCTAGGGCAGTGTAGAGTTGTAGTCGAATTTGGTAGGGTACTTTCCACTTTATCAGAGTGAACTTAGCTAGTATACCCCTTAGTTTGTTTGACCCGGTTTATGTGACTTTTCCAGGAAAGTCGGCTGTCTATGACGAGACCAAGGTAAGTCTGCTCGTCTACCACATCTATTGCCTTGCAGTTACACCTGTCAGGTACAGCTTTGTCATTATTCTTATGAAGGCATTCATGATCGTGTGCGATGAGAGCAGGCTCATAGGTACATCTATTTCGACTGGAGCTTATGTACATTAGTTTAGTTTTACTTTCATTCAGCACAAGCCCCAGGTCATGAGACCATTTGGTCAGTAGGTTGAAGTCATCCTGTAGTTTGACCAATGCATCTTTGGCCGTGTTTCCAGTCGCCACCAGACATGTGTCATCAGCAAACTGAAATATCTCACAGTTCGTTATTAGGTGTTCTAAGTTATTGACATATAGGAGAAAGTGCAATGGTCCCAATACCGATCCCTGAGCCGTACCCTCGCTCACGCGTATGGTTTTGCTATCTTCACCAGCCACTCTCACTTTGTAGGTTCTATTGTGTAGATAATCACTGCACCACCGCAAAAGCTTATTCCTAATACCACTCTCTTCTAAGCTCTTTAACAAAGTGGGGTGTCTGAGTGTGTCAAAAGCACTGCTGTAGTCTATAAAAACTACCATTACATGTTGCTTATTGTTAAGGTGGTCGTATAAGCTGTCTGTGAATTTGGTGAGAAGCTGAGAAGTGTTTTTATGAGGTTGAAAGCCAGACTGGTTGTTGAAGATCTTATTTTTGTTTAGGAAGTCGTGCATTTCTTTACTTATGTACTTTTCAGTTATTTTATCGATGATTGGGAGGTTGGTAATTGGTCTATAGTTGGAGTATTCGCTTTTACTGCCCTTCTTATATATAGGTCTAACTATACAATGTAGCGGTCAGTTTACCATTATAAAACCATCCGGGACGGTCATCACGAAATTGAGAAAGCTCAATTTCAATAGATGGGATGGAATGGGATATGTTTTAAATAATGTGTTTTATAAAACCTAATTATAGTAAAACAAATTGGATAGTTTACGAGCAAGGAAAGTTCATCTGATAACATTGGTGGTTAAAATTAAAGAGGGGTCAACAGGCCGCTGGAAGATCGCATTTATTGCGGCCTCAACATGACCTCAGTTAATTTCAGCGGTGGTTTGGACCATTTGTTATTACTTTCATATATCCCACATAATTCCCATGCAATGAATAGGGTGACTCAATGTTTAATTTAATGTTTATTGCAGTAGATACTTATTTGTGCAGGTAGAGTTAGTTTTAGAGCACAGGCATGTGAAGCAAAACACAAAATATTTGTCGTTGAAATCAATAAAGTTAATAAAATTGTTAAAGGTCTCTTTTCGGTAAATATTATTATTATGACACTATATTTACCTAAAAAAATTAAATAAGATGACTTAAGTTTTGACGTCTCAGGCATTTTGGCGATGCGCGCCCCGCCGTGACCTGCTTCTGCTAGGGTGACGGGCGGCTGCACCCGTCACCCTCAGGCCCGCGCTCATCGCGTCGCGCCCGCTCTGCTGTCTCCTTCACGAGCATGATTTGCTCGCAGAAGGAGGCGCTGGCCACCCACGCATCCGCGCAGCAGACCATCGCCTTGAGCAAGGTGGAAAGCGTGAGCACTGTCAAAGTTAATTAATTCTCTAATTTCATTAGGGAGCTTGTTGAAAAAGCGTATACAGTTGCCCCGGAAAGAATTACTAATTTTATGGAGTCTACTATCACAAGCTACAAGATTGTTTTTATATCTTGTGTTTATATTATGCCTGTCACAAACAAATTGTCACCCCCATTGCCACCACAAGCTCCCGCCTCGGTCTCTCCCACGCCGCACACTCGGTGAGCGTTAGCCATTAGTCTCTTAGTGATTTACTTAAGAATTTGAGATAACTTACAATATTATGCACTGTGAACAAACGATACTATCAAAATTTTAATTTTCAATGTCCCGCCAACTACCTAGGTTCCTTATTTCATAAAATAAATCTTCCAATATCTACCTGAACTCACCTCTAACGTCATCTGAAAATCTAAACGAGTATATCACTAAATCCTCGTACACTCGCAACCAATCAACCGTGAGAGATCACGCTATTTCCTCCAAGTGCATCTATTCACCGACGTAATACGTTCACGCTTTCATATTACCCGTATGGCATAATGGAATTCCAACTGATTGGGCGTTTTCCTATAGCTGACAAAAAATGACGATAAATCGCGATCACTATATTTTACTTTGATCTGGAGATTTACCCCTAAACGCTATTGTAGCATGAACAATGGTCGCTTTTTGGGATCGACGTAAATGGATTTGAGTGAATTTATAAGTTAAATATGCAACATAAAAACCATTTTTTATTATTTGTATATAGTATGCTACAGAGAGTTTCGAAACCGAAATATCTCGTCATTCAATCCGGGAAACGAACACAGGATCTCGTGTACTACAGTCGGACACAATAACGCTGTAACATCGACGTACTTACGAACCTAATACTTGCTTATATGATTACAAATAATTTATTAACCTGTGAAAGAGTGGTTCAGTTTCCGCTTCGATCGAAAACAATTCCTGTACTAGGCAACATAAACTGTCGATAGGTTAATAATGATAAATTGTACTTAAGTATTGATGAAATTAACCATAATGAATTCAGATGAGTAATTTTGTAATATTATTTTCACTTCAGTAGCTTAAACAAGTAAGTTTTGCTGCGTAAAAACTTATAAGTTATAAGACAAAGTATCTTTTCAATTTTTTTAATATAGACTGCCAACCATAGATTTAGAAAGAATCGTTCCGCGAAGAACTTTTGAACTACATTGCACTGTTTTTCTTTCCCGTCCTTAAAAAAGACCGAGTGACAAACACATGTACAGTCCCACCAACTTATCTGTGAAATGCCAAAAGTAGGAACTACGGCCGCCATGTTGAAATGTCATTCGATTGTCAGTATCTACTACATTCAGGTTCTCTGTGATTTCTGTTGCTAAATTGCTATATTTACAACGTTAATTATGCCGAAAGCGATTAAAAGTGATGCTCGAAGCATTATTCTAAAGGTTAAATCCTTTTTTGAAGAAGAAGCTCGGGCGGAGGCTCCGATTATACCATTTAATCAAATATACAAACGAATTTCGGCAGCTACAGGTTAGTGTTCCCAACTTTATTTTTGTAAATTTCCCGATATTTATGAATTTGATTGATGTAAGAGTCAACTAACCCGCAACAAGAAATAGGTACATATCTACTGATATTTACTTTTAACATTGTGTGTGTGATGTTAAGGGGTTGATGATGATAATGTGTTATTTATTTCAGGTGTGAGTCAAGGGCTCATTATGTAAAATAGTAAAAGAAGGGCATGTAGCAGAAGAGACTGGTACAAAAATTCGGACCCCAGGCAAGGAGAGGCAGCGTAAAACGGGATTTATACATGTTGATGATTTTGACATGGGAGTTATTCGAAGAAAAGTGCATGAGTTTTATTCCAATAAAAAGGAGATACCAACTATCAAGAAGCTTCTAGAGGTCTTAAAGACAGAAATTAATTACACAGGACAAAGAGAAACTGCTTCACAAGATGGGTTTTCGTTTTAAAAAGTCTCAGAGTAACCGTAAGTTACTAATGGAGCGTAATGAAGTATCAGCTTGGAGGGCAAAGTACTTGCATGCAGTGGAAAAAAATAATAAAGGTCCACAACCTCAGCCGCTAATTTATTTAGACGAGACATATATTCACTCATCGCATACATCAGGCAAATGTTGGCAAGGAGAGGGTGTAGACGGAGTATTAGAGCCTGTATCAAAAGGACAAAGGTATATTATTGTACACGCAGGAGGGGACGCTGGATTTGTTAATAATGCACTTCTCGTTTTCAAGTCTAATACTAAAAGTGGTGATTATCACGATGAAATGAACAGTACTAACTTTAAAAAGTGGGTTATTGAAAAACTGGTGCCTTACTTACAGCAGCCATCAATAATTGTAATGGATAATGCTCCCTATCACCGTGTTTGCATAAATAAGGCTCCAAATACGAATTCTTTAAAAAGAGATATGCAACTATGGTTGACACAAAATAATGTTGACTTTGGAGAAGAGTTCACAAAACCTCAGCTGTTAGAAATGATAAAAAGAAACAAGCCTGAACCTGAATATGAAATTGAAAAAATATTAGAACAAAATGGACACAAATGCTTGTACTTACCTCCCTATCACTGTGATTTTAACCCCATTGAATTCATTTGGAGCACAATGAAAAGAAAAGTAGATGAAGTACATATTGACCATAAAAATGCTGAGATTCCCCGCCTGGCTCAAGAAGCTTTTGAAACCATTACAGTTAATGAGTGGGCACAGCATTGCAAACATGTTCACAAGTTAGAAGAAGAATATTTGAAACAAGATTCGTATTTGGATAAGCCTTTTATAATAGAAGTAAGAAGTGACACAGAAACAGAAAGTGATAGTGATGATGATGATGGTTGCATGGAAATAGGAGGTATATTTCCTCACAGCCTGGATGAAGTTGGGCGTGCAGGTTGTTCAAAAGACCATAATTATAGTAAACCTGGTTTCAATAGATGAATTATTCTAAAACTCATGTTTTATTTTATCCAATTGCTAGGTCAGCTCCTGTATCTATCCTGTAGATATGAAACTAGCCGACCGCCAGCGACCTCGTCCACTGACAACTTTGTCTGCCCTATCCCGTCGCTCCTATTGGTCGCAGCGTGATGTTATATAGCCTAAAGCCTTCCTCTAAAAATGGACTGTCCAACAGCAGGTAACATGAATTTTAGGTTATAGTTACAGGTTATCTACCCCTAATCAATTCATCTTTACCATTTTTTCGAATATTTTTTACACACTTAATGAATGTATAATGTATAGACATAGATAATAAAGTACTAATTATATAGATTACCTTAATAACGTATCTAATTTATTACTACGCTAAATACTAGGCAAATATGCCCAATTCTGGGAAATCTATATTACCTGCAACACTATGTCGATGGTGTCGCCGCCACTCAGTTCACAGATAAGTTGGTGGAACTGTAATTTGAAGGTCCAATTTCGAGATTCGACCCTAAAGAAAACACGTTTGGAAACGTGTAAAATGAAACTAAAATTGAAAAATATTCGTAAGAAGCATAACCATGTTTTTATTTCAATTTTTTATTATTGTATACGAAAATAAGAATTATATGAATTGCATGATGCAAAATAACTAGGTAAAATGCGAAAATGAGCCTTTTAAATTATATTTTACACTTTAACTGATCCTATCGGATAATCTGCAGATTACCTTATGAATGTGCATATTAATTAGGTAATCTTTTTTTTTGTAAATACATATCTACATATTACACATAGAAACACCTAGATCAATGCAAATATGCATATTTATGCTTACAAATATTTGCACTGAGCGGGGATCGAACCCGTGCCTCCTGCGTAGCGATCGCGTACACTACCGCCACGCCACAGAGGCTGTCATATTCGACTAAGATAAAAATTATAAACTAATCACAAGGCAGCCTGGTCGTAGCACCTTATCCTGTTCCGAAAGGAACGAAAGAAATAAAAAACAAATACTTTTACTCTCTAGAGGTTAAAAATAACTTTTCCATTCGGATATCGAAGAGTAAAATACTCTTTCCGAGATGGTTGGCTGAAAATAACTATGATACAATGCAATATGGACAAAATTTTGAAAGACAGTATACCTCGAGATATTAATTTATTTGAGGCAAAGTAAGGGTTCCAGTTGTTCAACCTTGTTAAAAAGACGTAGGTATCGCGTATTTGTGTCTTGTTCAATTTCCTTATGATCACGAGCTATAAGCTAGGTGCAACACAATACTGGCTAATCGCCAAAGAAATAAGTACTCACAGGTATTTTTTTAACCTTTCCACGCGAAGGTGTTTGTTTGTACCTATACTTATGTCTTTGACTGTGTGTTCATTCAATATCGTGGGGAATGTTTGAAGTGGCAGTAAACATTTTCATAACAAACCATTACGCAACCGCTCAATAAGCTGAATTTGTAGTAGATAAGCTAAATAACAGGTAAACTGTTTCTAAATAGTTGTTTACATTTTATGATACTTATACTCACGCGAGAGCTCAATTTAAATCTTATCCGATGTAAAGTTTATGATATAATCCCACTGTTTCGTTTGGATGCTACTTATTTGAAAAATTGGCAGTGAACCAATACGTATTTATTTATATTTTTACTTATAGTACATAAGCACCAGAAAAACAATGGAATACTGGAAAAATAAAGTAGCCGTTGTGACTGGAGCTGCATATGGAATAGGTGCTCAGATAGCAGAAGACTTAGCAAACATCGGTATGGTTGTCATCGGATTTGAACCAACGGAAGAAAAGGTAAATGAGATACGAAATAAACAGAAAAAATTAAACAAAATAGAGGGACAACTTATAGCTTGTAAGTGCGATATTTCTAAAGGTGAAGACCTCCGAAATGCCTTTGAAGGTATTGTAGCAATGTATGGTGGTCTAGACTTACTAATAAACAATGCTGCTATCGGCAAAGAAGGTTTCATATGTACTGGTAATATTGAGGATTTCAAAAATATTATAGATACTAATATTTATGGATTAATTACCTGTACACATTTCGCAATAAAAGCCATGCTAAAAAAGAATGGGTTTGGTCAGATCATTAACATTAATAGTATTTGTGGTCATTATATGCCCCCGTTTGCTGAACCAAAAGTCAATTTATACATCACTTCAAAAAGAATAATGACTATGCTAAATACACTTTTGAGGAATGAGTTTAAATCACTTAATCGTAAGATCAAGGTTACGAGTATTTCTCCTGGAATTGTAAGAACTGGAATTTTTAAAACAGCTGGCATAGAATTTCTCAATGAAGACTTTTTTAATAAAAATCCTCATTTAACGACCAAAGATGTGTCAAATGTAGTACTGATGATTCTGGCTGCTCCGCGCGGAATAGAAGTCAACGAAGTAATTTTCCATGCGTTACATGAAATTTATTAAAAGCTACATAACTTTAATCAAATGTTAAGAGTTGTGAGTTGTAAGTTTTTAGATTCGAAAAAAGATTACACTTGATTACTTTAGTACAAAAAATCAAAAACGGTTTGTTTTTTGAGTTTAAGATACTTTGCAACACAATTATTTCAGTGTAATAAAACAGATTTCTGTAGTTATCTGAACAATTAATCTAAGTAGTTACTACCTGGTATTATTTTTAATGTTTCAAAGAGGAAATATTCTTTATAAAGGAAGGTATACTTACTTATATTTAGTTCGTGAGAATATCTCACAGTTTATCGTCTTGAGACACTGATATAGCTCCAAGTAAAGATATGCGATATTGGGAGAATAAAGTAGCAGTGGTGACAGACTGTGGTAATGATGTAGGTGTTGCTATTATTGAAAAGCTGGCTAAAGCTGGCATGATTGTTATCAGTTTTAATATAGATGAAAGTGTTGTAGAGAAGGTGGCGGAAAAGTTTAAATCTTTGATTACGAACAAAATTTTTGGCAAAATACTACTATACAGGTGTGACGTGACTGATATAAGGCAGATGGAAAGTGTTTATCAAAAAATCAAGGATGACAATGAAGGTGTCGATGTTCTAATTAATAACGCTTCTTGTAATGTAGATTGCCTTGTAAACACCGGCAACATTGAAGATTTCAAACTGATTATTGATAAAAATATATACGCAGTAGTAGTATTTATAAGATTAGTTGCTGCATCAATGATTGAAAGGCAAACTAGAGGACATATTATAACCTTTAACGATATTTGCTCTTATAAGCTACCTGTTGAGACTTCACAAAGTGTATGTATAGCTACAAAAGCGGCTATTACTTCAATTAATGAAATCTTACGCCATGAATTTCGATTTATAAATGCTAATATCAAAGTAACCAATATTGTTTGTGGAAGTATAGAAAATTCTACTGAATTAGCACATGATCAGCCTAGGTTAAAAGTACAAGATGTAGCGAAGTTAGTAAAGCTGATATTGAATACACCAGAGAAGCTACACGTGCATGAAGTTTTATTAGATTCTTTTGTTGAATAAGTTAAAAGTTACAATGTAGTGCGATGTTATAGATTGTAATTGATATGAATTTAACAAAAACTTGTGGTGGAGGGGTCAATGTTACTTAACATTAAAATATGAATATTATACGTTATAATCATGTATTATCTTACATACTATGGTAGCAGTAGTGTTGTAAGTAGCGAGGAGATTGTATTATATTACTAGTTTTGCCAGCGGAAGAATAAACATACATCTAATCCATCTGACATGTTTTTTTATTTAACTGTAAATAACACTTGCAAATATCCAAGACCTACTTACAATACACGACTTGGAGATAATAATTGGTACACACCCTACCTCACATATTGGAACTATTACGTTATGCGTGCACTCTTGGCTTCACTTCTATAAATAAATTTATTTAATAAGTATCATTCCATCAACTTTTAGAGATTTACACAGTTAAGCAAATATTGCAAGGGTTGTGTTTCATTTTTCTTAGCGCTTAAGTGACTTAGCTGACAAAAAAAGGAACAACGGTGCTTTTATTCAACTCCGAGAGGGACTTAATTAACTTCTTATCTGTTTTAGTTTCACTCAGATGAATGAGGTCTTTTGTATCGGAATCATTTCTAGGTATATTATTATATAATCAAAGTTTTATAGAACCTAATTCTTTTATTACGATTTGTATTTTCTCCATACCACTTAAGTGGCAGACAAGCACACGGCCCACTCGATAGAAAGTGGTTGCCGTGGCCTATGGACGTAGCAACACCAGGGAAGTCACACTCGTGCTGCCGACAGCACGAGTGTGACTTCTTCGAATTACAATCTATAACATCGCACTACATTGTAACTTTTAACTTATTCAACAAAAGAATCTAATAAAACTTCATGCACGTGTAGCTTCTCTGGTGTATTCAATATCAGCTTTACTAACTTCGCTACATCTTGTACTTTTAACCTAGGCTGATCATGTGCTAATTCAGTAGAATTTTCTATACTTCCACAAACAATATTGTTTACTTTGATATTAGCATTTATAAATCGAAATTCATGGCGTAAGATTTCATTAATTGAAGTAATAGCCGCTTTTGTAGCTATACATACACTTTGTGAAGTCTCAACAGGTAGCTTATAAGAGCAAATATCGTTAAAGGTTATAATATGTCCTCTAGTTTGCCTTTCAATCATTGATGCAGCAACTAATCTTATAAATACTACTACTGCGTATATATTTTTATCAATAATCAGTTTGAAATCTTCAATGTTGCCGGTGTTTACAAGGCAATCTACATTACAAGAAGCGTTATTAATTAGAACATCGACACCTTCATTGTCATCCTTGATTTTTTGATAAACACTTTCCATCTGCCTTATATCAGTCACGTCACACCTGTATAGTAGTATTTTGCCAGTAATTTTGTTCGTAATCAAAGATTTAAACTTTTCCGCCACCTTCTCTACAACACTTTCATCTATATTAAAACTGATAACAATCATGCCAGCTTTAGCCAGCTTTTCAATAATAGCAACACCTACATCATTACCACAGTCTGTCACCACTGCTACTTTATTCTCCCAATATCGCATATCTTTACTTGGAGCTATATCAGTGTCTCAAGACGATAAACTGTGAGATATTCTCACGAACTAAATATAAGTAAGTATACCTTCCTTTATAAAGAATATTTCCTCTTTGAAACATTAAAAATAATACCAGGTAGTAACTACTTAGATTAATTGTTCAGATAACTACAGAAATCTGTTTTATTACACTGAAATAATTGTGTTGCAAAGTATCTTAAACTCAAAAAACAAACCGTTTTTGATTTTTTGTACTAAAGTAATCAAGTGTAATCTTTTTTCGAATCTAAAAACTTACAACTCACAACTCTTAACATTTGATTAAAGTTATGTAGCTTTTAATAAATTTCATGTAACGCATGGAAAATTACTTCGTTGACTTCTATTCCGCGCGGAGCAGCCAGAATCATCAGTACTACATTTGACACATCTTTGGTCGTTAAATGAGGATTTTTATTAAAAAAGTCTTCATTGAGAAATTCTATGCCAGCTGTTTTAAAAATTCCAGTTCTTACAATTCCAGGAGAAATACTCGTAACCTTGATCTTACGATTAAGTGATTTAAACTCATTCCTCAAAAGTGTATTTAGCATAGTCATTATTCTTTTTGAAGTGATGTATAAATTGACTTTTGGTTCAGCAAACGGGGGCATATAATGACCACAAATACTATTAATGTTAATGATCTGACCAAACCCATTCTTTTTTAGCATGGCTTTTATTGCGAAATGTGTACAGGTAATTAATCCATAAATATTAGTATCTATAATATTTTTGAAATCCTCAATATTACCAGTACATATGAAACCTTCTTTGCCGATAGCAGCATTGTTTATTAGTAAGTCTAGACCACCATACATTGCTACAATACCTTCAAAGGCATTTCGGAGGTCTTCACCTTTAGAAATATCGCACTTACAAGCTATAAGTTGTCCCTCTATTTTGTTTAATTTTTTCTGTTTATTTCGTATCTCATTTACCTTTTCTTCCGTTGGTTCAAATCCGATGACAACCATACCGATGTTTGCTAAGTCTTCTGCTATCTGAGCACCTATTCCATATGCAGCTCCAGTCACAACGGCTACTTTATTTTTCCAGTATTCCATTGTTTTTCTGGTGCTTATGTACTATAAGTAAAAATATAAATAAATACGTATTGGTTCACTGCCAATTTTTCAAATAAGTAGCATCCAAACGAAACAGTGGGATTATATCATAAACTTTACATCGGATAAGATTTAAATTGAGCTCTCGCGTGAGTATAAGTATCATAAAATGTAAACAACTATTTAGAAACAGTTTACCTGTTATTTAGCTTATCTACTACAAATTCAGCTTATTGAGCGGTTGCGTAATGGTTTGTTATGAAAATGTTTACTGCCACTTCAAACATTCCCCACGATATTGAATGAACACACAGTCAAAGACATAAGTATAGGTACAAACAAACACCTTCGCGTGGAAAGGTTAAAAAAATACCTGTGAGTACTTATTTCTTTGGCGATTAGCCAGTATTGTGTTGCACCTAGCTTATAGCTCGTGATCATAAGGAAATTGAACAAGACACAAATACGCGATACCTACGTCTTTTTAACAAGGTTGAACAACTGGAACCCTTACTTTGCCTCAAATAAATTAATATCTCGAGGTATACTGTCTTTCAAAATTTTGTCCATATTGCATTGTATCATAGTTATTTTCAGCCAACCATCTCGGAAAGAGTATTTTACTCTTCGATATCCGAATGGAAAAGTTATTTTTAACCTCTAGAGAGTAAAAGTATTTGTTTTTTATTTCTTTCGTTCCTTTCGGAACAGGATAAGGTGCTACGACCAGGCTGCCTTGTGATTAGTTTATAATTTTTATCTTAGTCGAATATGACAGCCTCTGTGGCGTGGCGGTAGTGTACGCGATCGCTACGCAGGAGGCACGGGTTCGATCCCCGCTCAGTGCAAATATTTGTAAGCATAAATATGCATATTTGCATTGATCTAGGTGTTTCTATGTGTAATATGTAGATATGTATTTACAAAAAAAAAGATTACCTAATTAATATGCACATTCATAAGGTAATCTGCAGATTATCCGATAGGATCAGTTAAAGTGTAAAATATAATTTAAAAGGCTCATTTTTATTCAACTCCGAGAGGGACTTAATTAACTTCTTATCTGTTTTAGTTTCACTCAGATGAATGAGGTCTTTTGTATCGGAATCATTTCTAGGTATATTATTATATAATCAAAGTTTTATAGAACCTAATTCTTTTATTACGATTTGTATTTTCTCCATACCACTTAAGTGGCAGACAAGCACACGGCCCACTCGATAGAAAGTGGTTGCCGTGGCCTATGGACGTAGCAACACCAGGGAAGTCACACTCGTGCTGTCGGCAGCACGAGTGTGACTTCCCAAAATGACAGAAACTCTGTGTACTGACAGGGTCGGCCCTGTTAGTACACAGAGTTTCTGTGCCGTCAGTGTAGAATATAAAGCAGGACATTTTTGCTATGAGACAGCCTGCAGCATTGATAGATAATTTTGATGATGTTATGTAAAAGTAATGTGGGATACATACAAAATTGTTCAAATTGAGAAAGATTCACTTATTCTCGGAAAGAGGTCACTTTACCAACTCATCTTCAATGAAAACATTTGTACTATTCCACATTATTTATTGAATTGCTGACCGGTATCGCCTTACGGCATTATCAAAGGTTGATACATGTTTTTTGGGTATCATGTCATTAATATGATGATAATATGAATATATGAATATTGGGGTAGGCTTCCCAGTCTTACCGTGATGCGGCTGAACTTCGATATTTTCCATGAAGCGACGACCACCCGACTTTGACAACCAATTGGCGACATCGCAGTTCTATAGTTAGACTGGTAAGACTTTTAAGGGCTCCAACAAACCGTAACGAGAACTACTGACAATGTGCGTATGGTGACCGGGGGCTTAATGTGCTCTCAGAGTCATGGTAACATCCAGACCAATGCAAATAAACATATCTAGCCTACCAAAATTTGCACTAACAGGGAATCGAAGTCGCTCCTTCTGCATAGCACTCTACGGTCTATTTGGACATTAACTTTTTCTTTTAATTTATAACTTTTATTATCGAAAGAGTCGCCGGCCAATTTCGGCAGTCTAATGTAGAATGTAATACTCTAACTTTTAAAATTCTCATGTCACAATGTTCGTTCCCATACTCTTCGAAATTACTGGATCTATTTTCATGGAATTTTGTGTGCATATCAGGTAGGTCTGAGAATCGGCTACTAGTATATATTTTTAATTTCCCGATCCGCGATAATCGACATCCACGCAAGCGGAGCCGCGGGCACCTGCTAGTCACTACATAGTATAAAACAAAGTTGCTTTCTCTGTCCCTTTGTATGCTTAAATCTTTAAAACTACGCAACGGATTTTTAATAGATAAGAGTGATTCAAGAGGAAGGCTTATATTTATAATATATGTTTAATATAGTAGAGGGTGCAGCGGGAACAGGATCTGACGCCACGCGGGCGGATAAATATTGGCAGTACGAAGTTCGCCGGGTCAGCTGGTTGTTTATAAAATTATTAATGACGGTGACGCCAATATCAAGTTTTCCGAAAAAACTACCCGAGATACATCCACCACCTCTCACGTTCTGTGGACGAGGTATGGTGGACGAGGATACGTGGTTGGCTTTTTTGAAGGTCACTTTTTATTACGGCTGGCATGATATAGAAACTCATTGACAATTGTAATTATAGAATGGCAACTGTCAGAAAATCGAATTAAATATTAGTCTATGTTGAAATATGTTGCACAGTAAAAGTTTTATTTATAACGTATATAAATATAATTTCCATGTATATTAAACCTAATTTAATGGTGTTATATGTTCGACAAGAATAACCAACAATGTATATTTCTAAATCCGGAAATGATCTTCGTCAAGAAGATATACAATCAAACGAGCAAGAAAGTCAGATAAAATGGAGTAATTTAATTTTTCTTCCATTTCATCCAGTATTCCAAATGCTAGTTCTTATTTGTGTTATTATTAAGACCACTCTGGTGAGTAAATTGTAAAATGGTTCTGAGTTCATTAGTATGAGCTTATCGATTACAAACAAAGTACACAAACAGTAAATAGTATACGTTCGTCAGGCCAGTCCAGCTTTCAGAAAATCTATCGTACTCCTTGACACAAGCATACATACTTACTACGTTTTCAATAGTTTTATAGACTATTATAATACAAGATCTAGCAAGGCCAAAAAAAAAACTAAGATTGAATACTCATGCGATTGTGTGGTTTTATTAATTTTGTTCAAGTAGTTACCTAATGTTAACTAAGATCATTTTCTTACAGGGCCCTCTTCAGGCACTTTACCCTATCAGTGATTCTAGGTTTGAGGAGCCTGGTCTCATTTTAAATTTCATGTTTATTTTGCATGGGTATATTGTTGATATAATTTATTGTATTGATACGTTTTTTCACATCATTCATAGGTATAGTAGTAAACTTTCTATTTAATTTTTGTTTTCTAAGACTAGATTTTATATGAACTCAGGTTATTTATGTTATTACTGTAATACTTAATAATTTATTACTTGTATTAACTTTGTTAACAACGAATCGAAACGATAGAAAAGTAGTAACATTGACAATTAAAAATATTAGGTGTTAGAGTTTTGTTCCTATTTATAAAAACATACTTATTGCTCATTTCCCTCCGGGGTTGATACAGACAAGTCTATTGCTCCTATCTTTACAGTCTTACTTACCTACCTTCCTTTACTGTCATTAATCTTTTCGTGCCATCCCGCCGATTTCAATCGATTCTGACGTGCTCTTTTTACACTATTTTGTTACTTTGGTCAGTGTTCTTCGAAGTCGATTCCGGCTGGCCTGTTCATTCACCCATTCCTAACATAGGTACTTTTTGTTTCATTCGCTCCGTACTCATTCGTTATACTTGCTCAAACTACCCCTCTACTCTTTCCAATCCTCGTTTCAACATTCACTTACTCAACCAATAATTTGAAAATTAAAGTTTAAGCTAGTTATTGTTAATCTATTTACGTAATTTGAAATACATTTAATGTTAATGCAAAAACTGCAATACAATATGGTCATTGTGTTTCAGGCAAGTTACGGATAAAGCCATGAGGCGAGAATACATGCCAAAGTCGGCGTTTCGACTTTTCCTCGATATACTTGCTCTTATTCCATTATATCGGCTATTCGCAAGAGAAAGCGCACGCATTCGGCTGTGGCCAAACCTCCTAGCATTTAACGAATTTTTGATGTAAGTATTTGTATTGATACCTCAAATTCGCAATGATCACTCTCCTGAAAATAGTGATACCATACTATATTATAGTAAATTAAACAGTCTCAGGAAACTGAGAGAGAGGCTGCACCTTCAATAATGTCAATTTGGAATATGCCCCCTTCAGTATTCTATTCTAAAATACTTTATGCTCTACCTATCCTACCCCTATAATTTTGTAATTGTAAAGTTGTTTTACGAAGATTGTTGATAGGTACAATAAATATTACTTAACATTAACGATTTTTAATTAACGTACTCATCTGACGTAGTTAAAAATGTTAACGTTCAACGTAACAATTACCAGATATTTCGATACGCTGGAACCGTTCAATTTCTTGTGTCTTAGCTGCATCTTTTTCCAGTATCGAACATATCAGATGGGTAGTGAAATTTCGAAAAATACTATTGAAATAATAATGAATCATTCTCAGTTTTACTTGATGTGTACATACACAGTTAATAAAATAAAGTGTAATAAAATATAACAATCTTCCGTTCGCAACAACTTTTCGTGTTAATGTAAAGGAGTTGTTTCAAAATGTATGGAGCCCCGGCCTGGTCATTGTAAAGTATATGAAATTAAGGGACGTATTAATAAGAACCGTTTAAAACTATTTATTTAGCATAAAAAGCTTGTATTTTGATGTACAAAGCGAGAATTTACATAATGAATTGTAACACACCAAAAAACTGTCATGGCGCTTGATCTCCTCTGATCCTTCATTTTTCTTTGAGAATTGTCAAATGTCAATGAATGACATTACGACTTATTTGTTATGATATTTCATGATATAATACACTATTTTTGTTTTTATGCTTAGACTGCTTAGAGAGACCCGCGGTAGCCTAATGGTATGGGTAATGGACTGCTGAGACGAGGTCTCTGGTTCGACCCTAGGTTTTACCATGGCACACACCAATGACTTTTCGATGCTTTTCGAAGTTATGTGTGTAATTAATGGTTTATGGCAATAGGCTCGCCACCTATTACATTGGGACCTCGATGTCCTAAGTAGCCATAGAGGGAAACCTGATGTAAACCGTAAACCAACCTATTATTACCACCAATAGTATAATGACAGGATTGCAATAATCTATAATAGATTTAGGCTTAAATATCTTATTATTTCGTGCAATTACCATGTCATGTTAAACATATCTTGACCTTTCTTTAAAAGATCTACCTGATCTAGTCAGAAAAAATAAAAGGCATATAGCTTATTTAGAATACTATGTGTACCTCTAATACAGTAGGGTGTATAATAGTAAATAAAACAGTGTTTGACTATATAATTTTTATTTATTTTCTACATCATCCCTTACAATTAAAATGTCATCCAAAAATGAAGCCGGTGCAGCAATAGTATCTTGATGCCCAACCCAAATACCAAACAATCTTCATTCTATGTGCACAACAACCTACTGTTCGTTGTCCAGCAATACAGCTACAATAAAAACCTTTTATTCTGTCATCCCAACTTGTTCCTTGACTCGCCACCAGTATATATGTATAATATGTTCTTCCTGATTGATGGCGAGATTTTATACGACACCTTATTAATAAGGGGTTTTGTTGGGATGTGGTTGTTGTGGACACTGCTTCCAAATGCTCAGATATTTCCAACTGAAATGAACCACGTTGCCTTACATGTTACTTTACAATGAAACTTGTATTACCAAGCAATTGAAATTATTTTTTTAACTGCTAATGAGTCAGTATGAAGTTGATTACTTACAACAGAATCCTATTCGAATCAGAAAATCAGAGTCCTTAAAAACAAGCCGAGTCAACAGGTAAGCAGAGCAACAGTCCAAAAACGAAAGCCAGGTAAACA
The DNA here is from genome assembly GCA_949126895.1 of Eilema caniola. Lineage (NCBI taxonomy): Eukaryota > Metazoa > Arthropoda > Insecta > Lepidoptera > Erebidae > Eilema > Eilema caniola. The sequence goes on along the minus strand of OX421472.1, from coordinate 7,724,910 downwards.
CATAATCACACAGTACAAAATCCGAAGTATACAAGCCAAGTTGTTTCAAAGATTTCCGAAATTCATATAATATGCACAGCGAACTAAATCTCAAGGTACGATGACCATTGACCAAAGAAAGACTTCTTTTTCTTTCTTCTTTCTTTTTCAAAATGGCCTCTGCAGCAAATCGCCGCAACTCCGCCAATATCAAGTTATCAATCGATTATCACGTAAATGTATTATACAGTTATTACCAAAGAAAGACACAACACACGGCCGGCAACCATGACAGTGACAGGTGATAGCTGACATGTAGATCGTTTCATTGTGAAATATTTGGATTTCATAGAGGCTGCCATGTTGAAAATAATTAACAATTATCATTTATGTACACCGCCTAGAAACATTGAAACAAGAAATGTACATTTTTGCCAAATTCTAGGTAATTTTCTCGATTTATTGATATACGAAACTCCGACCAGGCCCGAAATGAAACATCTCCTTTGCAACTTATTTACAATTTAAATTAAACCTCTACAATTGATAATAATGGGGATGCCGCCTGCGCTTTTATCCCTACAGAGGGCGCCTCATAATGGCCAATGTAAGCTGTCATCTACGTAGATTTCATTGTTTGTCACTTTAAATCTGACAGTTATGAGTTTATTATTGACACAGAACAAATGGTTATTGTTGTTTGGTTATATGCCGCTGCCATCTACAATTAGTTTTGCGTAGGCATCCCCATTGACCAATAAAAGGCAAACAATACTAAACTCTATCGGCCCTATTTCACGAATGAGGCAAAATACTACTTACTATTTCTTGTTTTTTTCTTTCAGTGTCTACAGGATATGCGAATATTTTCAGCTAGTATCAACGCACTCTTACTGTAATCTAATTCTGGGATTTTGTTTAATTATGCCAATATCAATCAATTTTCTTGTTATTGTATGGCTACTACTTACTTACGAAGGTCTCTGTGTAAACTGCAGTCCAACTATTCTGGATTACGATTGGCGAGATTATGTACAAGAAAAGGTTATACCAACTACATAATGTTAAAAAAATTTAGAACTGAATAATTGTGGAGGTCAGATGGCAGTCGCTTCACGGAAATCGTCGAAGTTTAGCCAAATTCTTTTCAATTATGTTTATAAAATATTTGAAAATTAATAAATTACGATTGTATTGGTTCCAAGGGTTGACATGCCACCTTGTGCCTGTTGAACTTGAGCCATGTAAGTTTTAAGATGGCTCCCTCGAGTGTGGGAAGCACGATGCCCCCTGTCACCTGCATACCTGTACACAGAGAACCAGCCCATCCCTTACCTGCTCTCCACTGTGAGCTCAGCTAGTCAGAGGGACACGTGGATATCCTCCGGATAGCTCTCTACAGGGACGCTCCCGCCTCAGGTGGAATTTGCCGTAGGTGTGGGAGATAGGTTTTGCCGAATTAGTTGAAAAAATAAACCAAATAATGGGGATAGGTTCCAATTTACATACTTTGGATGCAATTGGTAGTAACTGCCGTTTAACTATCATTCAGCACGTATACTACTACTAGCGCGTTGCGTGTTGTGCTAGCATGATGTTTTGCGACCTTTCTTGATGATCGGATTGTTCGAAACAAAAGTAGTTTTTTTTAATAATTCAAACCAGTAGTTCCTGTGATTTCCAGTTAAACATCTAAATACAATGACGTCACACTTGTTCAAGTACCTTTTAGCGGGACTCGATATTTTAGGGAACTTTGAAATGCCAGTAAAATCTACTTGGTATTTTTGAGTTAAACATAAATAGGTGTAGCTAGACTGTAAGAAACTTTCAAGTGATATTGCACACCTAGTAACAGTCCACATTGTCAATTTTCAAAAACGTCGAAGTATAAAATTTTATAGTCCAAACTTCTTATTGAGACAACGGAACGTAAGGTTCAATTTAAACAGCTCTTTTTTAGCTAGTTTGCCAGTTATAAGATGCTTAGCAAAAAATCTTCACAATTTCATAATGATTATTTTTGTATTTCTCGCAGTAACTTTAATTTTATTTAGGGATAACAGTCTGATATTATACTAGCAAATGATTTTTTTTTGCTTTCAGTTGAATGAGACTGCAATATCGACCTATGTGTATGCAACTGCTTTCGTTTCTTCTCATGGTTTAAGAAGAGCAATGGACAATATTTTACCTTCGACAATTTTAGAATTTTTAGTCACATGCCTGTTTATGATAGCTGGTTACATTGTTCTAAATATTTTTGTTTTATCTAAAGCATTTAGTGAATCTGTATTAAGATTAAGAAGAGTTTGTAGTAAATATCCAACAGTAAAAAAAATTATAGAAGAAACTAAGAGAAGAAATCCTTCACCTAAGACGTATAAACACGTTGAAACATACTATACGACGATGTGGAGAATAAGAAGCGGTATTGTTCATATGCCTGAAATATTGGAAGATATGCCGAGATATTTGAGACTTGCAATTAAACAAGATTTATTTTGGCCATTATTTTATCATAGTCCTACATTGAGACACAAATCTTGGTCTTTTAAAAGATATTTATATGAGCTTGTGCATATCAGTTACAAGTTACCGGGTGAGAGGTTTTATGCAGGTTCTCAATGTCTGAGTAACTTGTTTTATATAAAATCAGGTGTGGTGCAGCTGATTTCTAGTGACGATGGAACAACTCCAGTTCTGTCTGTAACGAGTGGTACTATATTTGGAGATATAAACTTTTTACTACCTCACCGGCGGAGGAAAGTTACATTACGTTGCCTTACGTATTGTGAGGTACTGTTTTTAACACAGGCTGATCTATTAAGAGCTCTTCATAAGTTTCCGGAAGATCGCAAAGAGGTATTAAATTCTTATGTTGCCAGAATCAATCATGCAAAAAAGTTGTTTGCATGTAAGGAACAAATGAAAATTATAGACAGAAATGAAGAAGAAGGTATAGCTTGGATCAAAAGACGTTGGTGGCAAATTTTTGAGGTTGTAAGTGCTTGGAAGAAAAAATCTGTCCAAGGAGGAGGAATTCAACAACTTAATGCGAGATGTGAGCTACCACCTGAGGAATCTACTTACCATTGTGCCAAGTACTTAGGACAACTAGTATTATGTACTGACGTGCAACTTCGAACGAAATCTATGTTCGTTAATTATCGCTTTCCATGGATTCTATCACCATATTCAATTCTCGTTTCCATATGGAAGAAAATTGTTATTTGCACTGTTTTGATTGCAGTTTTCGTGTATCCATTCTACATTACATCGAAAAATCATTTGCCAATATGCGAGGAAATAATGATTTGCATTGATTTTGTTTATATAGCAGATTTATACATATCACTCACAACAGCGGTGAAGATACAAGAAAATGAAACACCAAATTTCGGTACAATTTTATGCGAACGTTGCAAGAGTATACATTTTATATTGGACATATTATCAACCGTTGGGACATCGTATATTATTTCATGCATGAAGAACCCATCACTTAGCTTTCCACTACAATTTAACAGGCTGCTAAAGATTCACGTTCTTTTTTCTTCACAATATATGAAATGGAATATTAAGAAAAGTCCTATAATTGCCGTATGTCGCGATATTTTGTTCGTTCACATTTGTTTCGTAGTTATAACTAGTCATTTTGTTTATGAGATCGGTTACTATTATTCAGAACTAACGATGAATTATTTTTTTGGTAAGAATACGTGCACAAGGTCTGCTGATTCATGGTGTGAGCCTATAATCAGTATAGCTGTACACTGGATGTTCGAGTTTATATTTCCTACAAATTTACCAAAAAGACAAATTGATATTATCGTCGCTATTGGAATTAGTTTTATTGCTTATATGCTCTACGCATATTGTAAAAGTAGATTCCTTGCTTATTTATATTTGAAATGTCAAAAAGCTAAAGAGTACCAGTCCTTCGTTTTTAATGTGAAAAAGTATTTTGATAATTATGGAATTAACAAAGATTTATCAAAGAGACTTGAAAAACACCTTGTGTGCCACTATAAATATTATAAAGGACTGAATGTCATGGATCGAGATTCGTTTAAACACGAACCATTTGAAATTTACTGGAAGGTACAAGGCGAAGTAGCTCAGAAAATAATTAGTGAATCACTGGCCTTTATAGACGCAGATCCTACGTTTATAAGAGAATTAGCATGTGCATCAAAATATATAATATTGCCAAAAAATGCTGGTATAATTTTATTCGGGTCAAAATGTAGAAATATCGCTTGGGTTGTCCAGGTGAGAATCATTAGTTCCAAGAAATTTTGTATTTTTTTAAAGATCTTGTAACAAAGTCCCGCCAATCCGCACTAAAGTTGGGCGATAGTTTGCTTCCACCCTATTTAATAACTTGTGCTCGGAGTTATAATAATTACTTGTCGATAAATAAACTAAAAACAAAGATTATAATTACCTAATATTCAGGTAGCATAATAGAAAAAAACGAACTAGAATAATATAAAAGATCCTAAGCTCTCAACTTCAAATCAAATTCAAAGATATAGGTAAATTCGCTATAAAAAACCCGATCGTTTTTTTTTTATCCACTTAGATTCCAAATTTTATCTTTATTAATTTTAGGGATATGTTCAATCCGAGTCTTATCGAGAAGATGGGCAAGTGGTGAAGCATTTTTATAAATCTGGTGATATGTTGTCAGTTAGCTCAGTGTTATTCGGAAAATATGCCCACAGAACTTACACATGTTACACTGAGTGCGAGGTGAGTACTTAACTCAGTTATATGCCTCTGGTTGTTTCCGCAACATTCACCTCTGCCCTTGAAATCAACTTAATTAGCTTTTAAACTCTTGTCTTCCACTACACTTGATTTTCGGCATCACTGCCAATGGTCTCAGTGGCGGTCATTGGCACATACCGACAATCTTTTACGACATCGAACCAACATTTCTGGTCTAACCCTCCTACCTCCAGCGAAAGCTAATCTCTTCAGCAGTCAGTCTATCACGCACATGAAGACTACTGTGTAAATGCGAGAGTTCTAGTTCTAAGCCTATTAACTGTGTGAATGGAAAGCTTCTCATTTCATGTAACTTATGGGTCTTTTTTCAGATTTTATATATAAGTAAGCAAGAGTTCTTTCAAATTTACAAACGTTATCCACTTGAATGGCACTATTTGGAGATAATGAAAAGACATTTTCGCCCAGAATTTGAGGAACTTTTTGAGGCAGAAGTTAATAATCATAAAGCGGTGAGTTTTAATACGATTTACGTGTGTAATGGACTAGCGGTAGATCGGTCCACTGCAGTTTTACCCGAGTCAGCAGTCATACGGATTGGCAATGAAATGAAAAAGCAACGAAAGTAAAAGGGTGAATATTTTTGCATTGATCTGGAGTTTTATGTATAAAATTGAAAATACAAAAATGTAAAACCAAGATTTTTAAATTAATTCAAACCTACTAATAAAAAGCAAAATATTTCAGTATCAACCTAAACTTAAGGAAAGGATGTCCGCTACTATAGAGCTATCTTTGACATCAGTAAATGAAGCAAATTACGTTTCAGAGCCATCACGTATTAGAGGCAAGATTTGGGATGACCCAGAATCTAAGTAATGTATAATATAATATAAATTGAATACGCACTTTTACTTTTCCACAATATTCAATTATTGAACCTGACCGGACGACATTCCGTATGCCGTATACCGTACCGAATGCCGTAAGACGAAATTGGTCAGGTTCTATATTATTTAATCTTTTTGTATCCTGCGGCAGGAGGATCTCTATAGCAGATTTGTAATTACTGAACAAGATAAGAAGACCTATTAACACCTCATATTTCGTCATCACACTTGTATGTTTCTGCAACTCTTTGTCTCATAGACACACTTAGCAATGAAATTGAAAGCAGTCACGGTAATACTATCGAGGTATACAGTATTGTAACTTCAACTTCATAAACGGATGATGCGCGGCAAAGGATACGCCTTGATCTCGGCATGCGCTGGGCTCGCAACCAACGAATGTGCAGCAGAGACGAATGGACAGTGTATCGTTTTTAAATAGTAACTGCGCGATTTTGTAATTAGAATGTGGAGTATATTGTGCTTCTTTTTGTTGCATAAATTCGACAATAACGTACTCTTATATATATATACAAAGTCGTTTATTTTTTTCCTTTTGTCGAGTATTAACACGTCGATTTGGGCGTTAAGTTCCTTTTTTGATAAATGAAAAGGTAATTAGTGTTGGGTCGTGTTACAAAGCTTCGAAATCATAGATATTTAGTCGATTACAGATTTAGTAATACTACTCTAACAGCTTTGAAATAGGGTTTTTTTTAAATATATATTTATTTATTTAATCCTCTTATGTAAAATTAATATATACATACAATATATAAACAAAGATTTTGTGGAATATATAGAAGATGGAGGAAATATTCTGAACTTCATTTTAAAACCAAAAATATGAATTGTAAAGGGGCTGTAGGTATCTCTAAACACCTTGTCCCTGTTTTCCAAAACATTTTTAACAAAGTTATAGATGTATTCGAATGTTTTTCGTTAAATAAAAATATAATAGTACATATTTACAATTACAAAACTAGATAGAAAGCTAAAGTAGGCAGATGTAATTAAAATGCTGTATGTTTACGTACCGTGCGGCTGTAAGCATTTATTTCATAAATACGGCCGAGTTACAATACTAATAATATACAATAATAATACATACAGTAGCGCGATGAATGTACTTACACAGAGCAACGGAGGGAACTTGCGAGGCGTCGGGAGGCGCGGTCGCGCTGTCCTCCAAATCGCGTCTTTTGCGGGAAAGTTCGCTGAGGGCTACCGTAGCCGCGTATAGGTATCGCTCGCGTGACAATTATTAAGGATTTTTTTATTTCATATCATAATGGTGCACTATTGTTCCGTGTACGGATGTCTTTCGACATCAAGTGCCAATAAAGACATACGATTTCATAGATTGCCCCGTGACGCGAGGTAAGTTTATTTATATAATTTTTAAGTAACATCTAGAATCTATCGATAGAAGTTACGAAAAATGTAGTTAACTAAACATCAACATTAAAAGAACTTTAAATTATTTTATGCAAATAATAGTGTATTATGAATCAAAAATCAATAATTATTCAGTACCCACCTACAACTATTTTCTCTCGTCGACAATCGTCGCATTTCCGAATGTAAACGAATGCTAATTTTAGTAAGTAAGTATATCTGTATTGTGTAAACCAAGGACAAGACATTTGTTATTAATGGGTACATTGCAGGCATAAACAATAGGCGGCCTTATCGCACAGTGGCAATCTCTTACAGGCAACCTTTGAATGGAGAAAAGAGAGAGAATCCATATTTGGGTAGTATGGTGTACAAAGTCCTAACAATTACATAAGTACCTGTCCATCAATTATTAGATTTATCGTGTATAATAATTAATCTAAAAACGTCTAACAACAAAGTATCACGAAACTATCTTGCAGTAAAACACATGTAAATGTATTTCAAATAATTGCGAGAATTTTCCTTTTTCTTTTCTTTTTTGACAACCCTTGCACATTTGCGACGAATAGCGTAGGTACTTACGCGAGCGACCGCATCATCCGACATCAAAGGCGTTTTTCCACTGTATGTAGTAGTAACACTGTGGTATTACCGTGAAGCTGTAGTTTTGCCAGCGTAATTATCTCAAAGATTTTACATTTCGAAGAAAAACCATTCGTTCACATAACTGATTTCCGTGGGCTAATTGTCAAGCACTAGATATACTTGGCAGCGGGAGTTAATGCTGTTTTATGTTACCGATGCACCTTCTTTCTTGCATGCGTCTTAAAGGTTTATGGCCTGCGGGTAACGGCTCATCGGCATCATATAAATAATGACACTTCATACTTCTTTCTGCATTGCGCCATTATTTTTAATTTTTTTGTTTAGGTTGTAGATATTTACCTTCTATATTTAGAAAATGAATTGATAAACAGTAATAATCAGTCTTATTACTAATAAAAATCGTAAATATTGTGTTCACCAGGTTGATGCAGATGTGGTTACTGTTCAGAGCTGTCACAGTATGCGTCTCTATTACAAATGCGTCCTTGGAAGGTTTTATTTTATTTTGTTCACAAGTACTTAGTAATTATAAATATTGTAACATTCTTTAGTAAGATTGGTCTTATATAATCTATGATTGATGGATTTGAGCTTCTTCACCGCCTTAGTACCCCGTACTATTCCCAAAAGACACCCAAAACGCATACTGCGTACATAGAGGACATCTTGTGGAGTGATTGGGATAAAGATATTATGCCAGTTTTGCACAATGAGCACTCGTAGCTAGTAGTAAGCACCAATAGGAAAATACAAAGTGATTGTTAAAATGTGTACCCCTAGCACGAAAAACTATCATAATCGTATCGTAAACGTAATGAGAGAATGGAGCATAGCGATTGGCCGGCTTCACTCACACACAGGTTAGCAGTAGGCAGGCGGCCAATCGTAATGCTTCATTCTCTCAATACGTTTACGATACAATTACGATAGTTGTTCGTGCTAGGGGTATTGATAACTATATAAATATTAGGTTGTTTAAAGCAAAACGACCAAAGGCTGATGTCACATCCTTTCGTTCAAACATTCTATTTTAAAATACAAATTTCACTGTACCCAGGTTTTTTTTTTCTCAGGAACTCTGTGTGGTGTTGTGGGGTTAAAGACTTTTAGAACGATCAGCGCCCTGTGCGATTGCATCGCTGGTATTGATATTATTTTGAAGATGTTTGTAAGTAATCCTTCTATTTTTATAATTTAAATGGTCATGGCTTATAGTCACTCATGTGGCAAGTCTGTGTAGACGGCTACGTTGTAATGAAGCGAAAAAATAAATTTCTCGGGTGAGAGTACATACTATTTTTAATATTAAGACAGTTTTACTAGGTGCCTATTAACGCCGAATTATCGAAAAATGCCTGGTTGACATAATTCAAGTTACAAAAAAACATCATCAACAAGAACTTTCACTTAACCTGTTTATTACAATAAGCGACGATTAAAATTTTAGTTGATTTCATGTTTTTCCATTCAAAATTTATGGAAAAAGCTTTTGGCGATTTCTGTCGTTTCTAGTACTCATTGTCGCATGGTGGATGCTAGGATTGAGGTTCAGGCGGATATTTCACAGAATGCCACTTGAACCAAAGTCCAAGTCCTGACCTAGATCCCGTGACAATTTACGAAAGGAAAAAAAGGAATGAAATAACTGGAAGAGTACTTACTTTTTAATCAGATATATTAAATAGATCTAAAATTAAATCACATAAAAAAAAGAAGTACAAGTTGTAATGGTTACCAGACGTGTGGCGTCTTCATTGATTATTACTGAATTTCTTCACAAGTACCAAAAAAATAATAATGTAAAGCTACGTTACCACGATTTTACAGATGGGACGAAATTGGATATGAGTACCAAACGTTGCCTTAATCAATCTCTTTAGGATCACCAAGGACTTGATGCCTCACTAGGTCGTATTGGTAGGTTGAGGTTCCTAATAATGTCTGGCCTTCTCGGGAGAACCCTTTAAATAAAGAAATACACGTTCCTATGAGTACAAACACTAATTGTATTGTTTATATATTATAATTAATTACACAGCAGAAAGATGTTTCGAGGCTCACCTTATAATAAGGGTAATTCCGTATTGGTTATATTTTAGTGAAACATTATTGCGATAATATATTTTTCTCAATAATTCAATTAAATCTACTCGTGACAATTTCTCGGTATCAAACGCCTGAAAAACAAATTTAAATCAAATTCTAAAAAAAGGAAATCAGCCAAAAGACCTGCTTGAAAGAAGTTCAGCATAAAAAGTTTATGCTGCATCATATCTTAAATGGTCTCAACGTTTTTTGGTACCCACATGAAAAAGGGTTCATTGAAATAAAAAATGGACTTTTAGCATTTTTTCTGCTAACTATTTGCCGAAACCTGTGAATGCAGTTACGCTTCAGAGCATAATGAGCAAAAAGCAAAATGAGCAACACAATCAAAATGTGCAAAACGCAGAATGTAAAATGTGCAAAACGCAAAATGTGCAATGTGTAATGAGTTATTGCTCATTTTGCGTTTTGTCACGTTCATACAAGATTTAAAATAAAAACCCTGCGGAGCATAAATCCTGATCTGTCTTAGTAAATGATTAAAAAATAGTGTAAAATAAAACAAATGTTTAATAAATTAAAAACCCAACTGCTGCTGAAAAGATCACAACAAGATTGATAGCAAACGGTACCCGAAAGAAAATTAACGGGCACCGCCTACTATCAACTTCGTTTTGATCTTTCCAGCAGCAGTTGGGCTTTTTATATTTTTAATAATTTATTTTATTTTACACTTTTTAGTTATGATATGACTGGCAATCTCCTTATTCCCTTCATTTTGATACCCTATTTGATAGGACTGATATTCATAGAGTTTTTTCAAGATAATAAGTTTAGCAAAAAAGTCGATGTAATTAAATCCTTTATTGTCTGAAACTTGGGAGATGAATACCTTTCATTTGAGGCCACATTCATCAAAATCCGTTAAGCCGTTAGGTCTGTAGAGAGGTTCAATAAAAATACATACATACATACATACAAGTATAAACATAAGCGTGAAAAAACATTACCGTCTCTGACGCAGTCGGGTAAAAGCCACCATTTCCATCAAAGTAGGCACTGGCACTTGAGACTTTAAAGTGCTTATGGTGCTTTGAGTGGATGTTACCATCATTATAATGCTGCAGTTTTAAAAAAAGCGAAATCTCTTCATAGAAAAACTAATGCTTAACGAATGGTTGTCCGGAAAACTGCGATGCTATCTTTATTTTCACCAGTTAAGCTTGTTTCGATCTTTTCAGAAACAGTCGGGTCTTTTATTTTTAATCATTAATTTTTTGACATAAGTTACGCAAAGAAGCTGAAATCAGCGATAATAAAATTAATAAGAGTTTATTTGAACCAGCAAACAAAAATCGTAGAAGACGTGATATCGTATTTGACAAGAAATATAGAGATAAATTACAAAAGCTAGTCGATAATGAAATAAAAAATTCACAGTTCTTATTTCAAATGATTTACATTAGTGTCGCGCTGTAAAGTCACTTTTTTCTTTTTTCTTACTACTTAGGTGGCAGACAAGCGTACGGCCGACCTGATGGAAAGTGGTTACCGTGTGTGCAACACCAGGGGCGTCACACTCGCGCTGCCGACCCTGTTAGAACAGAGTTTCTATGTCGCCAGTGTAGAAGATAAAGCAGGACAAGCCTTAGGTCTTCCGACTGACAGCATATAGGCTCTCCTCTCTCACGTGTTCTTCAGTTTTTCATAAGTTACGCAGTTATTTACCCACCTTGCCGTAATCCTCAAAGACAAAATCATAGGGTCCTGCGTGTTGCAGAGACGTGGTGCCTCTTCTTGTTAGGAATTTAAGTTAATTAATTTTATTATATTTTATTTTTATTATAAGATCAAGTTATGTTTTATTCGTTATTATGAGTTAATCCAGAATGAAGCTAAAAACAATATTTTCCAAATAAAGTATTTAAGGCTTTTAAGACCGCGTGGATGTAACCGCTCGAGCGATTTTGTGCAAACTTCACATAAACCATCTACTACGAGTATATAGTCCGAACAAAGCTTTAACATTTGGTTTGAATAGGTGAGCCCGTTCTTGAGTTATAAAATTACAGCGAAAAGTGGCATTGATTTTTTTAAATAAGTATAGATATTCAGAGACTTTTTTTTCAAGATAATAAGTAGCAAAAAAAAACTTTGTGTAATTAAAGCCTTTGCTGCTCATTTTGCGTTTTGCACATTTTGCTTGTGGTGCACATTTAGTGTTTTGCACATTTTACATATTTTGCGTTTTGCACATTTTGATTGTGGTGCTCATTTTGCTTTTTGCTCATTATGCTCCGAAGCGTTCTTAAAAGCTATTGCCTGCTGTAAATATTACGGTTGAGGGACTTACCGCTACTGCCCCGTTTTAAAAATACACTCTGTATCCCTAACTATGGATATGGATAAAATAATTGTTTCATGATCTACTTAGTTATCAACGCTTATATAACACTTAATACAATAATTCTTGTTTTGTTTCAGTTAACGTATTATGATGACCGAGGTTTGATAATAAGGGACAAAAAGAAATGTCTGAAAAATTATATAACTAAAGGTTTTCTATTGGATATCATAGGCGCTGTGCCTTGGGTTGAACTACTTAGACCACTTCTGTCTAAAAATGTTGATTTGAACTTGACTATGCTCATTAACACATGCTGTAAATTTGCGCATATTTATATTGTGTTAGCGTATTTTAACTACATCGGCGATTCACCTACTGCTAATTCAAATTCTATGGTTTGTATTTATGTACAATATTTAGATTTATGAGCAATACTTATTAGTTAGGTATAGGAGAGGCCTATATCCAGCAGTGGGTTGCTAGTTTTATATAGACGCTTCACGGACCAGGGTCTTAGCTAGAAGCTTCACTGACCAGGGTCTTAGCTAGAAGCTTCACTGACGGTCTTAGCTAGTGTTTCCACGTCAATTGGGTATTTTTGTGTAATTATATGAAATGATTTAACTGATTTTAATAAATTAGGAACGATAAAAGAGCGGTGATAGGCGTCTGTTTTTATTTTATCGTTTTATATATTTTTAATCAGCCACCCATTCCGTCATAGTAAATATTTTTATAATTAAAAAAAGACGGGTTGCACTCTGGGAGTGCCGGCAGAAGTGAAAACCTTTTCTTTTTTTCTTTCTTCGTTATATACATAGAAAAAGATAAAAAAGAACATACCATACCATACCTATAATATAGCGCTAATCATATAACCTATCACTTATTTTCTGCTCATTTTCTGTCAGAAGAAATTAATAAATTATAAAAAGAAAAAATAATCACAAAAAATAATAAATTACAGAAAGAAAAAAATATCATAAAAAGTAATAAATTACAAAAAGAAAAATAAATCACCAAAAGTAATAAATTATAATAAGAAAAAACAATCACAAAAAATCCCTGAAGGCCAGGTGGTTTGAACCCGATACTATCTGAAACTATAAGGACTTACAGTCGACGTGCTTACCGTTTAAGCTACGACGATATCTATTGTAAGTTGCAAAATACATAGTCTGTACCTAATCTTGTATGACGTCAGTCGTCGGTTACGGTTCAAAGGTCAACTAATCCTGACGCTTCCTTAACATTTTACACCCATCCAACGCCGCTAAAGAAGTTTTCACTTCAAAATTATGAAGGCATAACTGTTTATTTCATAAAAGTTTCCTTAAAATCTTACAACTTATCGTTTTGATGTATAAAGTAACCAATTTGGTTAGACAGTCCATAACCAAATTATTTCATCATCATCTTTTCCCACCTGTAAATTTACATATTTAAATCTACATTTTCAGATAGTAAAATGGCAAGTGGTAATTATTTTAACCATAATGGGCGCAAGTCATTTCTTCATGTCAAAATGTATTGATTACAAATTCAGCACAGATTTGACATTGAAGGAAGTGGAACTTCGGAACAGTTGTTGGATGCCGGATATTTTCTCTTTGCCAAAGAAACTTGATAACCCGTCGCTGAATTTGGTAAGTACGTATTACTTTTTTTATAATATTTGTGGGTGTATGTTGAGATAATGTACTGTTGAGTACTTGCCTCACAGGGTCGATAACGTTACTCGATAGTCGAGAGCGGAGGGCAGTATGACACTCGGAAGAAACTTATGTAATTTCCTACGTTGTAATTTCTTAATCAAATTTGGTTAGGCAGGGAGGGGAACTTGGGTAGTGAAGGTGAGTGTTGATGTACATCAACAAAAGGGGCCCCTTCTAAACCTACACTTGGGTCGCAAGTCCCAGGCACTGTCCCGAGTTCCCAACTCAGCAACGCGATGGACCCGGCACCCGCACGGAGAATCCATGGATTGCTAAGAATATCGTCTTTGGTTTTGGATACGATATTTTTCTTTTTTTAAACTACTTGTCGGCTACTAGCACATGTTTCACCTGATTGAAAGTGGTTATCGTGGTCTATGGACACTTGCAACATCAGGGGTGCGTCACACTCGTACTGCTAAACATGTAAGAACTTTCTAATGCCCTTCTTGAAGAATTCCATATTGTAGTATCTTGGAATGTTTGATTTGAATTTGAAGGAATCCATACTAATATTATAAATGCGAAAGTAACTCTGTCTGTCTGTCTGTCTGTCTGTCTGTCTGTCTGTATGTTACGCTTTCACGCCTAAACCACTGAACCGATCTTGATGAAATTTGGTACAGAGGTATATTAGAGCTTGAGAACGGACATAGGCTACCTTTTATCACGAGAAAGGGGGTTTAAGGGGGGGAAATAGGGGATGAAAGTTTTTATGAAACTTTGTCATTTCTGAAGATATCTTAATGAAATTTGGTACAGAGGTAGATTAGAGCTTGGGAACGGACATAGGCTACCTTTTATCGCGAAAGGGGGGGGGGTAGAAGGGGGGGGGACTAGGGCCTTGGGATTAAAGTTTGTCATTTTTGAAAATTTCCTGATGAAATTTGGTTTAGAGATAGTTTAGGGCCTGGAAAAGGATATAGGCTACCTTTTATCGCGAAAAGGGGGGTAGAAGGGGGGTGGACTAAGGCCTTGGTATGAAAGTTTGTCATTTTTGAAGATTTCATGATGAAATTTAGTACAGAGATAGTTTAGAGCTTGGGAAAGGACATAAGCCACCTTTTATCGCGAAAAGGGGGGAAGAAGGGTGGGGATCAGGGCCTTGGGATAAAGGTTTATCGTTTTAGATTTCCTGATGAAATTTGGTACAGAGATAGTTTAGAGCTTGGGAACGGACATAGATTACCTTTTATCGCAAAAAAGGGGTTAGAAGGGGGGGGAATAGGGCCTTAGGATGGAAGTTTGTCATTTTTTAAGATATCCTGATGAAATTTGGTACAGATATAGATTAAAGCTTGGGAACGAACATAGGCTACATTTTGTCGCGAAAGACGAGGTTAAAGGGGGGGGGGTTTAGGGGATTAAAGTTTGCCAGTTTTGAAGACATCCTGATGATATATTTGGAACAGAGATGGATTGAAGCTTGGGAACGAACATAGGCTACCTATTGACGCGAAAATGGAGGCATGGGGGGGGGGGGGATTAATAAGGGATGTAATTTTGACAGTTTTGAAGATATGCTGATGAAATTTGGTACAAGTATTAATTAGAGCTTGGTAACGGACATATGCTACCTTTTATCGCGAATAATGTGGTTAAAGGGGGGGGGGGGGGGGGATAAGGACTAGATAGTTAGTATGAAAGTTTTTCATTTTTGAAGATATCCTGATGAAATTTGGAAATGGAGATAGGTTACCTTTTATTGCGAAAAAGGGAGTTGAAGGGGTGGAATGGAAAAATTGGTATAGAGATGGACTAGAGCTTGGAAATGGACATAGGCCCTGGTCCCTTTTTTCGCGATAAGGGGTAGCTTATCGCGAAAAAAGGAATAGAAGGGGGAGGGTGTAAGGGTAATAGGGCTATGGCATTAAAGTTTCTAATTTTTCAATGACACAAAAAGGGTGAATATGCCAATAATAGAACAAAATAGAAATAAAATAGAAATAAATTCCTTCAAGAACCAAGCGGTTCGGCGACTCTTTCCTTTGTCGCACCATTAAGACCTGGAATTCCTTGCCGGCTCACGTGTTTGCCTCTTCCTACAGTCCCGGGTCCTTTAAGCGGGGCGTGAAAAAGCATCTGATGAAGCCGTCAAGCTGAGTGCCACCATTATTAACATGGCACGTGTATATAATGGTGGCCCTCTTTCCTGAGACTTTGCCTTCAGCTTACCATCAAGCGAGGTAACGTGAAATTGACGTGTCCTTTATAAAAAAAATTGGTATAAAGGTGGATTAGAGCTTCGGAACGGACATAGTCGAGTAGCGAACCAATTATAGAAGCGAGTGGAGAGGCGAGTAGAGATTGTTATAGGGACGAGAGGATAGGTGTGTAAAGATCGAAAGTCGAGTAGAGTCGACTACAGGGGCGAGTAGATATGCGACTAGAGAGCCAGTGGAGAAGCGAGTATAGAATCAAATAGAATGCAGTAAAGGGTTGAGTAGAGAGGCGAATAGGGAGGCGAGTGGAAAGATGAATGTAGTGGCGAGTAGAGATCGAATAGAGAGTTGAGTAGAGGTGCGAGTAGATAGGCGAGTGGGGAGAGTCAAGTAGAGAGGCGAAAAGAGAATCGAATGGATAGGCAAATAGAGAGGCCAATGGAAAGGCGAGTATAGAGAAGAGTACAAAGTCGAGTAGAGAGGGGAACAGAGAAGTCAGTAGAGAGTCGAGTATAAATTCAAGTATAGAGGCGAGTAGAAAGTCGAGTAGAGAGTCGAATATAGAGGCGAGTAGAAAGTCGAGAACAGAGGTGAGTACATAGTCGAGGACAAAGTTGAGAGGCGAATTTAAAGCTCAATAGCGTCGGATCAACACTAAGCGATAACCAACATCCACGCGGGCGGAGCCGCGGGCAACAGCTAGTTTGAAATATTTTTTTAAGCATTTTACATACTAAATATTCAAATCGATTTTAATAAAAAAAAATTGAATTGGTCTAGGCGGGGTTTGCCTTACAAGGGCCATGCTCATGGTCTGGTAGCTTAATGGTCAACATTAAGCTACCAAACCTCGTTGTAACCTATCCAAATTTCGCCTTTTTATATCCGTCTTTGAGGCGACGGTGGATCATCGACCGGCATTCTTACGAACTATCGGAAGGAATTTAATATTTAGACAGAGTTTTAAAAAGTAACCAGACTTTTTCACTATTAAAGTAAGTACTCAGAGTATTTATTGTAAGTTGGAATATTGCAGCTTTTCGGTCAAAGCATACATCTTGCAGAGTGCGGTATGATGTTAATGAACCACGGCGGTTTCAGGATACAGCACTCCTCTTATGGACTTTGGTTCATACTATTAATTCTAGCCGTTATATTTTGGTAAGGTTACGCTCTATGTATTATTTTTCAATAAAAGATATTATTTGTCAAACGCGAGCCTGTCAACCGTAAAAAAAGTTTAGAGTAGGCAGAGACATTTTGTTGCTACTATATCCTGGTGGGATGTAGCACACGGAAAAGAGAGTGTGGGGTTTGGGGGAGCCTTTGACAAGCTGTGGTACAAAAACTACAAATAATATAGCACGTTGAAATTTGTGTATATCACATTATACATAGAAACATACAGAGCAAAGCAAATAGACATATTTACATTCAAATATTTACCTAGGACGAAGCTTCAACCACCATAGCAAGCGATTGCCCGTTTCAACATAACTATAATGTAATATATGAATGGTAAAATCAACGATACCCTGAAATGGCAAATTATATTAGAACTACGGTTGTCTTGTCACTGTCAAATGCATAGGTAGGTACAGGAATACCAATGATTCTGTGAAATGGTCAAAATAGGAACTACGGTTGTCACTGTCAAATGCATACTGTTTTATTCCTAATCAAAGACGATTTAGCACGATTTGACGTTCTTGAAAGGAAAGTGGCGGCCTCCTTCAGTTCACAGGAATGTTGGTTTTACTATACTGTTTTATTGTAAAGACAATTTCGCATGACTTGACAATATTAAAGGGTCGGTGGTCTCATTTAATTCACTTAATTATTGGTTTTAATGTTATAATGTTACTGTTGTATTCTTTTCATATAGGCACTACAGAGCAGTTATATTATCAATTTCTTCTGCTTCGAATCTACTATATTTCAAAAGCGGATGTTGTTCTTTTGACGGAGTCATGGCTTAACGATACAGTCTTTGATCATGAAATTTTTGATAGCAGATACACTGTATTTAGGCGCGATCGGAGCTCTTCTAGCTCTAACAAAGATGAAGGCGGTGGAGTCGCGATTGCAATATTAAAAAAATATTTTCCAATAAGAAAGCCACACTGGGAGTCAGCCGATGAAGATTTATGGGTTGTTATTAAACTAAAACGTAACAGTTCAGTAATCCCTCTATGTATCTGCTCTGTATACTTACCATCACCGGTCACTGACAGTCGATTGGACACCCTGACAGCAAATCTATCGAACACTATCCAACATAAATTACCCCCAGATTCCATATTGTTAATAGCAGGTGATTTTAATCTTCCTCATTTGTCGTGGCATTTGGACCCAACCGAAAAGTTTTACCTTCCCAACCGTAATGTAAGCGTAACAGAAAGTCTATTAACCAGCATGATCTCTTTCAACGGACTTTACCAAATGAACCCTATTCTTAATTCGAATTCACGCATCCTGGATTTGGTCATAACGAATACTTGTGGCTCTCTCAAAGTTTCCAAGAGTACTTCCCCATTGGTAAAAGAAAACATTCATCACCCCGCATTAGCTATTTCTTTAAAAGTCCACTCACAAAATAACCCTAAAGTAAAAAGAACTCTTGGCTTTAACTTTTTTAAAGCAGATTATGAAAAAATCAATGCAGAGTTACAAGAGATCGATTGGAATGATCGGTTCGGTTCTAGTAGCAGTATCGATGAAATCATTGCTATATTTTACAATAACATCACCCCAATTATAGCCAAGTACACTCCATTAACTCAAAAAGGAAATAGTGCTTATCCTATCTGGTTTAATCGCTCGCTAATTAAGATGCTAAAGGAGAAAGCACGGGTTCACTCGAGACTCAAAAAATACGCAAACCCTAGGGACTTGCTAACATACCAGACACTCCGCGCTCAGTGTGCTCAGTTACTGAAGGAATGCCTTAATAAATTCAAAACAGAAGCAACATACCTCATTAAAAAAGACCCAAAACTCTTTTGGACATTTGTAAAATCACTCAGATCTAATAGCACTGATATACCTGTCGAGATGTGTCTTGACGGCAGGAAAGCTCATGGTGGACAGAACATCAGCGATCTCTTTTCGGAATATTTTCAATCAATTTACCCTAGACATCAATCACCACTGACTACTACCCCAACTGAACCGATCAGTAATAATAGATCTCTCAGTACAATTTATCTCTCGGAATCTGAAATCTTAAAAGCTCTTCAACTAATAGATATCAACAAAGGCCCTGGGCCCGATTCCATACCTCCCATTTTTCTGAGGAATTGTTCTGCGCAACTCGTAACACCTCTCCACTACATATTCAACAAATCTCTTTTATGCGGACAGTTTCCATCAAAGTGGAAGTTAGCCCATATTACCCCTATATACAAAAACGGAGTTCAGGCTGATATAGCAAACTACAGGCCTATTTCAATTTTATCAGCCCTGGGAAAACTCTTTGAATCCCTGGTCCAACACCATCTTCATCATCATCTGAGACCGCTGTTCGATAACCACCAGCACGGATTTCTTTCGGGGAGGTCGACCGTGTCGAACCTTCTTGAATATGTTAGTGACATAAATGAAGCTCTTAAGGATAGGCTAGAGGTACACGCTATCTACACTGATTTCTCGAAGGCGTTCGACGTGGTCAACCATGATCTACTACTTCAGAAGCTTGGTCATGCCGGAATTTGCGGATCACTGTTGAGATGGTGCGAATCTTATCTTCGCAACCGTTCGCAGCTTGTGATGGTGAGGGGCTTTGGATCCCCACAAAATATCGTACCATCGGGAGTCCCACAGGGCTCGCACTTGGGACCCCTTTTCTTCCTTGTGTTCATAAACGACTTGTGTAGAAATATCATATCCAACTATCAGATGTTTGCCGATGATCTTAAACTTTACAGAGTTATCCGCAGCCAGGATGATGTAATAGTATTGCAAACGGATATTGATGTTATTGTCAGGTGGTGCACGGAAAATGGTATGATATTAAATTCATCTAAGTGCTGCCACATCAAGTTCACAAGAAGGCAGAACCCCACCACGGCCAAATACTATTTGGATGGCGTTCTTCTCCGAGAGGTCTCGAGTATCCGCGATTTAGGTGTAACGATGGATACCAAATTGGAGTTTCACGAGCACATGGACAAGATTAGCAATAAAGGTGGACGACTGGCCGGATTCGTAATTCGGCAAACGAAGTTTTTCAAGGACCCCGAAATTTCCATTCTACTCTTCAATTGCTATGTCCGGTCTCTCTTAGAATACTGTTGCCAAATCTGGAGTCCTTCTTATGCAGTTCATATCAACCGATTGGAAACACTTCAAAAAAAATTTCTTTACCACCTGTCATATGCACACAATCTTTGCAATCATCTAACTTCATACGACGCTAGACTCATCCATTTTAAAATGTTAACACTCCACAATAGACGTAACATAGCCGACATGGTGTATCTGCACAAGCTAATTAATGGTAAGGTAGATTGTTCCAACTTGATCGCAAAATTAAACGTTGTCATACCGCGCCCTGGCAGTCGCCTCCACAATAGGAAAACGTTCGCACTTCCCCTCTCTCACTCCAACTACGAACAACATTCGCCACTGTACCGCATGATGTCCTCATATAATAAAATATGTAACGATTTGGATCTTTTCGATGCAACGTCCGTCACGATAAAGAAATTCTTTTATGACCAGATCTACAGTAACTGACACTCACATCATAACTATGTCGTCACTATTTTGTAAGTAACTATTGTGTCCATTGTGTATCTACTTTTCTTTTTAATGTTTGAAAAACGCATGTAGTGTTCACGTCAAGAAGGACTTTACATCACTTTCTGACATACTGTTTACGTAATACTTATGCCATATGTAACGTCCAGTTTCGTGAGCCAAATAAAAAAAAAAAAAAAAAAAAAAAAGTAATTCACAGATAATCCGAAATTGAGATTTCATTGAACGATTAGGTTTGTGACGTGTTACACTCTAACATTGCTGGTGCTGGCATCCCGGGAGAACACGCTGTTTCAGTACGGAGTCAATAGTTTGGAGACGTTTCTAAGGAACGAGCGATTAGAGGCGGAGACCATCAATAAGGCGATCGCACATTTCCGATACTGCTGGATGAGGTAAGCTATAGGCACAGTCGACAAAGAGATACGATCACACCTTAACATACAAAATTATTTGAAAAAATGCGACCTCCTTTGTCGACAGCACATATGTTTTTATGGAAAAGATAGCGATGGCTTCAATAACACCTAGGTAGGAATACTGATGTAATACCTAATTTGTATTTCGTTACCTCAAGACCGTGGGTGAACGCGTGGAAATATTAATATGGTACAGAAAGAAAACGCTGGTCCTAAGCTACAACAATAGCTTTGAAACAAATCATCTGTTGTCCATAGAAGTAGTTTAGAGATATATCCGGGAGATCGGATTGTATGCAGTTGTTGGAGTGCCAATAGCAATATTTATTAGCGCCTTATTCATACTATGCACGATTTTTTTATATTACTTAAGTGACAGAGAAGCAAACGGCCCAACTGAAGAAAAGTGGTTACCGTGGCATATGGACGTATGCGCGTCAGGTTAGGGGCGTAACACTCGTGTAGCCCTGAATTCGTCAATTCTTTTTGTTAACGAATGAACGAGAGAACGAATGAATGAGATGCGAGTTAAGTCCTAGGTGTCTTCGCCCGAGCAATAGCAGTCGCCTGCTTTTCATCTTATCATTTACTGAATTTACTGGTAACATAGAATAATAGACATTATTAATCATCTTAAATACCTGGCCGTCAGTGCCTAGTTGGCCTATTGGGATATGTACATCTGCATTTATTTTGATATCTTTAAAACACAAATCCGTTAGGTATATCCTAAACTAAGGTTTGATGAACAATTTAGGATTAGCTTCTGTAGTAACATTTACATAAATATTCTGTCGATGTCAGTGATAAATCGTGTCCTATGTGTCTGGCTGCTAGTAATTAATTCTCTTTCAGGAACAAGGGTATAAATATTCAACAAATAATAAATAAACGCATCGGAGTGGTGTTAGGACAGGACTTGAGTTATTCTTGTTTTAAAAGGTATATTCTTACGCAGTTATTACAAGGTTTCTTTTTTATTATAAGATGATAACTACATGGTGGGATTTTTTAATAATTAAAACTACACAGTCTACCAAATATTAACTAGTTTGACACCACTGACCATACTCGAGGCAAATATGCCCATCATGCTTTGCTCCGCTGAATAAAGTTCTGGTGGAATTGATAAATAACGTACTTACGTATACACGCTTATCTAATATAATATGACTTACTTGTGCGCTTATGTTACGTTAAAAATGTACGTTGTAATAGTAAGTACCTATAATATTTCATTAAAGCTAGTATACCTACTGTCGCCTTGCATACTCCATTATTAGAATATTACTTTATAGCTGGTATAAGAAATATTTTAGGATAATTTATATAAGTACCGTCCATACTAGTTTGCTGAAGAAGTATGCCGTTCCTGCATTCAAATTATTACTATAGTCTACTGTTATTTATATATAAGTACTGTTATAATTTTGTGCAATAATCCGTCTTATTTATATAGGACATTCGCAGTGCTGAACACGTTACTCAAAGGTGAGGAGCACATGCAAAAACAGTTAGCAAGCTTTAGTTCGGTTAGCTATTTTCTACCCGGACACGAGATTATGAGAGAAATGGATCTAGTGCCACATTTATTCATAGTACACCGCGGCAAAGTTATAATAAAGAAAGAAGGGAAAAAGGTTCTAATACTTACTAAGGTAAGCTCGAAAGTTTTAGAAATCACCTGGTCTATTAAAATTTCAAATTTTTTGGGCTTTGCTTGCATTTGTCATAGCACGCAATTTTGTTTTTTAGATATCAAGGGAATGGGGCAGTTTAAATTTAAAACCAGTTTGTCGGGTTGCAAACCTACATTTAAACCTCATTTTCCAAGATGGCGGCCGTGGGACAGGGGTCATAAACAACCTCACCAACGTTGATTTACCATTAAATTGATCCCCCTCTATATCTAAAAAATTAAAATTTAAATTGCGTCCTGTTACAAATGAAACTCCAAATGTAACTTTTCAATGGACTAACATGCATATCCCCGAAGTACAAAGTGAATGTGTAATTAAAATAACAATGAATTTTAAAATTGCTTTAATTTTAGGGAGATATATTCGGTCAACTATTGGGTACAAGATTACGACCAGTGAAAATCACTGCCGAAGCTTACACTCATACAGATCTACTTCAACTGTCTATTAAGCACTTTCAAGAGACCATTACCGATGAGGTAACAATGACTAATTACCTAATAAGTATAATAATTACAATTCAATACATACCAATACAATACGCAGTAGGCGCTTTTTGGATGTCTTTTGATTTTATGCATACTCGAGATATTTTTTTAATGTGCCTACCATGAATATTGATTATTTCTAGATAGTGCTTAACAATGAAATATATTATGATTCTTTTCAATTCCTTGTTTGAAATATGAAAATCTTCATTATATGATAAATTTGGAATTGAGTTTCAAATAATATTTCACATTAAACTATGTATTTTCGAAGGTAAGACAGACTATTGCTAGAAATATTCAGTCTAGGAACGACTTCTTAGCAACGAAGACTTGGTTCATAGAAAATCCTTACGATAGTATAGAATACATTCTTCGAACGAAGAAAGCTATCCAACTTCCCGTAAGAACCGTTATTTATATTTTTGTTTTGTAATGACATCAGCAATAATTAAGCGTTGCTTGTTATGTTAGAATGCAAATATTCCCAGTTGGTTATATGTATAATCTGAATATTATTATTTTATCTTTATCAGTGGATGTTTGAACCAATGAAGATAAATCATAGATCTATATACGCCTGGTGGCTGTATATGACGTGGCTCTGTGGCCCTTGTGTCACCGCCTTCATTGTAGTGATCCTACCTTGGACTGCTCTGACCCCGGGATGTGTCCGTGTGCTGTATCTTATATTGATACTTCTAGATCTTTTACATGTAACCAACTTCATTGCTGACTTTTATTCGGTAAGTATTACGATCTTTAATTTAGCGTGAACTAATTTTAATATTGTATGTTTAATCTAAAAAATAAGACATTTTAAGCTTTCATTTTTCTCAAGATTCAATATAATGTTATTCTTAAGATAATAAAATAGGTTTACTTTAGCCAGCGCTCACGGCGGTTACTCTCTTGCTCTCAACTAATATTCTTTTGTCTTCTCTCTCTTCACCGCGTCTTCCGCCTCACTGGGCGTACCATTGGAGCGGTCAGACTATAGTTTAGACAACGCTAATGGTTACCTCAATTTTGGCGAACTCCTTAGAAACTACTCTGGCCCTACAATTGGGCGACGAGCCCTCCTTTCGTTCATCAACAAGGGTCATGATCAAGTATTAAAAGCAGAAAGGGTAAGAACAGTACACAGCCGATAATAGATTCGATTGTATTGTTTGCGTGAATGAAGTTCTATACAAACTTTCTTCCCATATTTTACCTCCTTAGTAACAAAATTTTTAGAAATCCTTTCTTGGTGAATGCTAGTAACTAAAAAAGCATGTACTATCAAAACTTGAAGTTCATAGGACTAGCGGTTCAGATTCTGCGTTGCTATGGGAATGAAATTTTATACTAATGACTTCTTCCAATTTTGAAATCGCGGTATTTCCGAAATGGTGACCCGCACAAAAAAGTGTTAAGCCAATTTTGTAGGTAATTACATGATCTACAGCATTGTCGATACTGCTGCGCTAACACTTGCAAGTTAAGAGCAAAATGCAAGAATCCATTTTTTTTACCTTTGAACTTGAATTTAAGAATTGTAGATTGTCAATCGATTGAGACTTTTGATATTTCTTTCATTATGGCTACTTAAGACCAATTTCCAGCTCCACGCAAATTTATGCAAGCTTACTATTTTATTTTGTTTATTTTTACTGCATTATAAAGAGAAACGTGGCGTGGCGGTAGTGAACGCGGCCGCTACGCAGGAGCCGCGGGTTCGATCTCCGCTCAGTGCAAATATTTGTATGCATAAATATGGGTATTTGCATTGGTCTGGCTGTTTCTATGTATAATATGTATGTATTTACAAAAAAAAAGTATCTAAGTATGTTTATCCGCATTCTAGATTCCATAACACAAGCTAGTTAGGCTATGCTAACCATGGATCTAGATAGCGTTGTGTGAAATGTTGTGGAATATTTATTTATTTATTTATTTAAATATCAAGGAAATATTTTAAAACCATTAAATTATTATTTTTTCAGATTAAACTGACAGTTGAGGATAAAAAATGTGTGAAACGCATTATTGGTTTTGGCATTATGAGAAAGTATGGGTTTTATATAGACTTAATTTCGCTTATAATACCATTATTGAGTTTCATCCAAAACGATCGTCGATATCAATTCGTCAAACTGCTCAGGCTAAAATGGCTATACAACTTTAACTATCATTTTTGTCAAGGATTTAAGGTAGGTACCTAGCTAAATAATCCGCGTATTTAGTCCTTTTATAGCATTTGTCCTAGAATATTCACTTATATTTATTGTTTCAGACTAGAGCAGCACCGAGAGCTTTAAAAACTGCTATAATATTACTTCTTTTACATACCTTTACCTGTGGATGGATATATGTTGCGTGTAGTAGTAAGTTCTGATGTCAAACATAACATATTTGGTTAAATTATAAAATAGTTTAGTCGACAGCGTTACATTATTGTGTAGTTTCCGGTGAAGTATTACTGTAACGATCAACGCAGCTTTTATACCTTTTATTAAAATGAATTTTAATAGGCATCTTTTATTTATTATAGATGAGAAATTTCCCATCACCGTTCCTCAATTCACCAACAAAAGTATTGACTTTAGCGAGTGGACTCATCCTGATAACAGAACAGGCGGTGAGTTAATTTTAATTATTTGTGGTAGTCTCGTACGTAGGACGAGCAATCCTCATTTCAATTCTGCAATTTTTGAGCATATTTCTTTTTGTAAAAGAATCTTCTACAAAGTATTAAAATACTTATATAAAGGTGTGCATTTCGTAAACTTCTAAGTTATGGCGTGATTAAGTAAAATAGGAATATACCTACACCTATAGACAAACAGAAAAATACAGTTTGATAAACTTGTTTATTTATTTTAGTTTTATTTTTAGGTTGCGCTCGAGTTACGAGAAGAATTTTTGCTGACAAGAATGGGGACATGCTGCTCCCAGGTTTTGTGGTTCCAGTGTATTGGCCACATGATTATATTATTGCACTAACTTTCATTTTGCTTATACATACGCACACAACTATGGATACTGTACGTATTTAAGTATAAATTCCTTTGTTATTATTGTACGCGAAATTTCAAAAACAGCTGAAAAAGTACCTCTTATTCAACGACCAATTTTGTTGGCCGATTTTGAACAAATCAACCTGAAATCAACCGACTTATGTGTTGTGCTCACTATTATGGATGTCCACGATCGTGCAGAGGAGATGGGTCCAAGCTGGAAGGTGGATCATAGACTCCAGGGAGAAGACCTCGGAAGCGACTGAGACTAACGTGAAGAAGTCGTTGATGATGAGAACGACTAATGTATTTCGATGACACGTTACTTTCATCTCGGGTCCTTGAAGTGGAGTCTGCCAGAGCATCAGAATACGCCGTCAAGCTGAGTGCCATCATTGTAACATTGTTGGTGTGTGCCCACATGACCAGCAGTGGAATACGATTGGCTACTTAATTGATGGATTTACTGATGCCTGCAATGGTGACCCTCTAAGCTGAGATTTTCGGACGAGGAGAAGTCATATTGATGTCCTATATAAAACAAAAAAGAATTTGTTACTAACATATTACTATTTTTTCTGGCAGGTAATGCCTGTAACTATCCACCAGGTGTACTACAAAATGCTAGTTACCTACGCCATGTATCTTATCGATATGTGGCTAATAGCCCTGGCCATCAGTGGTCTGTACACCAAATTCCGTATATTCTACCAATTCGATTACCATTTGAAGAATTTAACGACATTCTTAAAAGAGAGTGGACTATATCCATCCCTGTTAAATGAACTACAGGAATATACTAATCAGCTGTGGAAAAAGCATAGAGGTAATTATACATATATATATACGAAAATTTATACTTACACATACAAAATGTTGTTACTAGACACTAGACTAGAAAATGCAACATTTTTAAAATTTTAGTACTTAGGTACTTAATAATATATTTTGACTTCAAGTAAAATGTAAATTATCAGGCATGAGCTGATACATGGAGACATCTATAAAAAAATATAACCAGCAATAAATTGAGCAGCAATTCGACGCTGAAGGTAGTATAAGTCAGACGCAGTTAGACATTTTGTAAAACAGTTTGGGTGTTTACTGCAGCAATACACGGGCGTTTGAAGTAGATGAATCTGATGGGTAGTTTATCCTTTCTCAAGAGTTGTAATCTGATGAGTAGCTGATCTATTCTCAAGAGTTGTCTCCACATACTATAAGAGCACTCTACCCTAAATGAAAAGAGCCTGAATGAACCAGTCTTACGTCAGTCATAGCAATTTCACCGCCATTCAACCAATCGAAAGTTCACTGATATTACAAGACCTCACTCCTCTATACTTAAGATCATGACGTAGTTATCGTCTTGAGGAGGTTACTATAGTATATTAGATATGTGGTTTCGTTATGAACTGTCAATAATAGGATAGTTATAGATCAATCGATACATTTAGGAAAATAAAACAGATGTTCCCTGTTTTACCAGTTAAGATTTGCTACCACAGAATAATATTTATATAAAGCCACAATTATACAGGCAACTGGCTTCCTGAAATAGCTTTCGACGCACCGGTTTGTCTGCGAGAGGACCTCTTCGTGGCTCTTTATATGCATCATCTAAACAGGCCATCCACTTTTCGTCAATTGCCTTATTACTTCAAGAGGCAACTCGCGACTAGACTGGAAAGAACTGTGATTTTACCTGGTGCGTACAAACTTATATTTTTAGAATGTCTGCCTTGTGTAGAAACTAAATTACAAAAACATAAAAGTCTCATTCCTTGCTTTGATCTTAATGTGAAATTATTTTTCCCGCAACATTGCTCACATATTGTTAACAAAAATGATAAATGATTGAATGAACCCATGGCAACCGTATAGCTAATTGGGTAAGTTAAAAGTTTCAATTGATTTAGATTGGAAAAGTGAATTCTCGATCTCTGGAGCAGAATATCATCATATCATCAAAGCAAAATTTAATATAAGACGGGACAAAAACCCCCTACCAGTATCTATGGGGGAATGCTCTAATCAACTGAGCTACGAGTACATGAACACTTCTTGAGCATTCGACATTCTCTTAGTAAAGTATTTTGGGTCGATGTCCCAGGTTAATTTCTAGGCCTGAGTTTTCACTTTTTCCAATCTAAATAGATTTGAATAGTTAGGATTCTAATTGTTTAAAATTTCATTATAAAGGTTTCCAGTGTTATGAAGGAATATTTTCACTTCACCTCTTTCATTCGTGGTTTAATTTAAATTTTATTCCTTTCATAGGTAAATATATTGTTCAAGAGGGCGATGTATTCAGCGTGACGTATTTCATTCATGAAGGCGAAGTAGAAAAGTGGCACAACAATTCTGAGTAAGTCAAGACTTTATCTGCCCTTAGCTTTCAAATTAATACGCTAAGAGCAGAAGCTACGATACGGTACATACAAATAGTGCCAAAGTAAGCGCAACAAAACAAGTTTGTTATCTCCCCTATCGTTAATCCTTGTCGTATCCATAGCTTTCAACTTGGAGTCTGGGGTCCGCTTTACCAGTCTAACTGCGGATTTGGTTGAACTTCGATATTTTCTGTAAAGCGACTGCCCTTTGACCTCCACAACCCAAAGGCGATATCGAAGTTTGTCATATGTGTTCTAGTAAATGGACCAAAATCAAAACAAGTGATTACATGAATCAATACAGTTACCGTTCGGTTCATGTAATAGAAACTTTTTAGAGTTTCGTTACCCGGGGATAAGAGTTCTTTATTTAAATAAATACCTACATAAAACCAACTATATATTTTCATAATTATTCTTCTTCGAAGTATATTTTGTTAATATGGTAAATAGGTTGTAAGTTAATAGTGAAGTTAAAGAAAAGCTATATATTTTCAGAGGTGAAGGTCAATTTGTGTCGTTGCTTTATACTAATGGCTACTTTGGATGCATACCGGGACTATTTGCCAATAGCGCTTTTAAATTTTCATATGTAACTCGAACTGTAAGTAATTTTGTTTCACTAGGTAGGTCCTAGTTAATGATAATAAAGAATGAATTAAATTTCCATACTGACCCCTTATTCCGAGTGACAAACCGTTTACTAACGCGCCTTCGTAAAGTCGATACATTTAAGTTGGTCAAGTTTTACAGTAGTTCTCTCTTCTATGTTAACCAATTGTAATAATCTTTCATGTTACGACTGCCTTTGAAACTTGATGTCACTTAGAATAAACCCCTAATGTGTTACGTCACATAACCCCAGTTTCTCGTATGTTTGTCTGAATCATGTCAAATATTGAACGCTGAAGAAGATCGATGATCAACAGGCAATACACGCGCATTTAATGATTGGTGAGATGAGCCTGACAAATAGAGCATTTTTCTAATCTTTATGAATCTTTTGCATTGTTGCGTGCTGTCTTAGTATAGTCTAATAGAAATTAACGCAACCTAACTAATTTTTATTACTAGCGATCATTAACTAAGGCATAAATTTTAGGTAGTAGATCTCGTATATTTGAGGTTGAACAACTGGGAGGACTTGTTAGAGGGCTATCCAGAAATTAAAAAGAACTTTTATGAAGCAACCAAAGCGTTGAAACAAGAGGCCGTACGAGTAGCTCACGGTAAGTTATACAATACTAAACAACACTTTAAGTGGTTATCTGCAATGAAAGTATGAATATGCTGCAACAACTGTTTTACTTGGATACTAGAGAGAGGAAGACTGAGGCGGGTGGAGATCGCAGAGCAAAATGGAAAAAAAGTAATTGCCATATTTGATACTAACAAAGTAAACATTACACATAAGTTCACATAACATATTTATTGAAAAAGAGTGCAAAACTAATAATGAACATACTTTAGGAAAGTTTTTAAAAATTATGCAGAATAATGTGTTTCTTTTTTATTTCAGTTAAAAAAGAGTCAAGTTCTTGAAAGTTTTAAAGTGTGTACAACATTTAAGGTGTGTTTAAGTTTGGTGTATATTATAACACCTAAGTATAGGTTATGAATTAGGATTTGTGTTTCTGGATATTAAGTATCCAAAACATATTATAATATAATTATCTACTAAATAAATATTAAATTCTAATACTTTGTATTATTAATATTTTTTTACAAAATAAAAAGGTACATTTTGATTTTGCAATAACAATATTTTATTAAAAACTCATGCTCCAATAGAAGCTTCGTTAGAAAGAAATATTACCTCTCTCCAGTTATTAACTTCACGCTTTGAATTTTATTTGCAGTTTAATAGAATTTAATACACAACGCCCCTCCAACAAAGCTAAAACAATTTGCAATAATTTTCTTTTGAATATCTTATCCAAATAATATTGTGCTATTATCACCTTTTTATTGAAGCGGCGAAGCGTAATACGTTTTTTTACAGCTACGTTTACAGCAAGAGTTTGGGTAGAAATAATGTTTTTGTTTACGAAATTTACGCACGATGGGCCAAAATTGGATTAATAAGCGCTTACTCGTACCATTTGCTCGTTTTCGGCGAGTTGTGGATTGTTTTTAATCTGGAACCAAATTGCCGCCTTCAGTTGTGGATGGCTTTTTTATAATAGAAGCCAAATTAACTTTAGATATAAACCCGTGTTTATGCGTGAGGAGGTTCTTTTGAATTTAAATGAATTATTTCATAAATTGTCATTTTGGTCTCATAATAAATTGAACATAGGTTTTAAGGCAAAAGCTTTTGATTATTATACTATAACTATTGCTTCTCATCGAATAATTTACTTATTATGGGTTATCTAATTTTTATTGCGGCCAGAAATATTTTTTAGGTAGAATTCAATGCCACATAAAGAATCTAAAGTGGATTCATCAAATTTAGTTTCCACGCTTACTAATTTTTCAAGTGGGATGTTAAACGTTTAATTATATGTCGTAAACATTGATGGAACTGAACTTTGTATCCAGTAGGTACAATTTTTATAAAAAAAAAAATAGTGGTTAAACAAAGGTCGTGAAAACGTGACCGGTGGATTGCATTTTTTTCAAGACTGGTATTTTTTGTACAAACTCACTAGAAGAATAAAAACAAAAAGTGTACGTCTCTATTCGCTGGCGCAATGTTATAAAAAGATGTAAAGTAAAACGGCCGGGTAATCTGCAGTCTAGATTTTCAAGTCTAGTTAAGTTAACATTTCATTTCGACAAGCTAATTAAGTTGTTAATAGAATTATGCTATAAATAAGTCTAAAGTTGGTGTAATTTTCTTATTAATCCTCGAGCTATGAGGTTCAAATTAAATTCAATGGTGAAGCGGACGATGATCAAGTTTCCTGTGGTCCAAGTCTTAAACTTACATAATATTAGGGGTTAAAGTATGAAATTGCCGATTTGTACTGACAAATTGAAATTCGTTTTTTTTTAATTTAACGTATTTATTTAATCAAAATAATTACCATTATTATCTATACATTGCTGCCATCTAGTAGGAAGGTCATTTATGCCTTTGCGATAGAACTCTGGTGATCTAGATTCGACAAACTGTGTGAAAGCATTTTGTACTGCCTCCTGAGAAGAAAACTTTTTATCACATAGAAAATTGTCCAAATCACGAAAAAAATGGTAGTCTGTTGGAGCAAGGTCTGACGAATACGGAGGGTGACGGATAGTTTCTAATTGAAGTTCCTGTAGAGTTAAAACGGTTTCTCGTGCTGTATGAGGTCTCGCGTTATCATGGAGCAATAATGGTGAAGATCGATTCATGAGTCGGGGCTGTTTCACTGCTAGTTTTGCTATCATTGTTCGGAGTTCGGCACAGTAGACATCTGCCGTTATTGCTTGACCAGATCGTAGAAAGCTATAGTGAATAACACCATGCTGAGACCACCAAACAGTTACCATTACCTTTTTATTGGTAAGCTTTGCTTTAGGACACTGTTGTGGCGTTTCACCTGGGGTCAGCCATTGCATTTTTCGCTTACGGTTATCGTAAAGAATCCACTTTTCATCACATGTCACAATTCGATCCAATATTCCTTCATTTCTGTATCGATTCAACAAGGCAACACAAGTTTCAACACGCATTTCTTTCTGCAGATCAGTCAAATCGTGAGGTACCCATTTTTCACATTTTTTTTATTTTATTGATTTGACGCAAATGAGTCAATATTGTTGGTAAGGTAACGTTAAACCATGCAGCTAATTCCTGGGTAGTTTGGCTCGGATCGGCTTCCACCATGTCTTTCAATTCATTGTTATTCACCTGTGTGGACGGCCTTCCTCGTGGTTCGTTCTTCAAATCAAAGTTTCCATCACGAAAGCGTTTAAACCAAAATCGCCCGGTGCGTTCATTAGCAGTCCCCTCTCCAAACGCAACATTGATATTGCGAGCTGTTTCTGCCGCGTTAGTTCCGCGTCGGAACTCGTATTCAAAAATCACTCGAATTTTCGAAGTATCCATCTTTCTTGTCTAAGCTGAATAAAAAAAACAACTGAAAGTCGATAATCGAATGTTGCACATTTTTAAATGAAGAACTACATAGGTACCATGTGGAAAAAGTTTCACTCAAAAATCTCTAACCATGAAGGTTCTATGTCAATTCGAAGTACCTATTACAATGAAACGGCAATTTCATACTTTAACCCCTATTATTTGTTCGGAATCCTGGATTATACATTAATACATTAATAAGTGTATTTATTTTAAATTTCTAGTGGACTACTTGTCCGATTATAACGACAAGCAATAAAAAGTTCTTAAGATTTCATTTTAAATCATATCCCATCCCGTGCCCGTCACTGTCACGATGCGCGCCTCCCCACACCGGGGTTGAGTCGGGGACCGTGTGGTCCCTCCCTCCCGAGGAGGGTCAGACCGAGAGGGATGGCCCTAGGTCAGCCGGGGTCCGAGGGATATGTCGCATGACAACCTCACCTTCGGCCTAGCACTACGACCCAGAGAGGGCGTGCGGTTTAGTCGGTTCGAGTCCAACATAACCTCCCCCTCCGGCTCCGGAGGGGTGGATATCCGTGGGGATTTCCCGCACGTAAAAAAATACCACCACTAAGACCATAGGGCCAAACCAATCTCATTTGAAATAAGATATCCCTACTGACGGATGAGACTTTGAGGAAAAACCAGTGGCGTTCGGGCCTTTAGCTCGTTACCCTTTGAAGGTCTGCTTCGAGATCTGCTGTCATACTTCAAGCATGATATAAGAACAACGCTCGCTTAGTTCTTAGACCACCAGCCAATATTCCCTTATTTCATATCATACATATATATTCTATTTAATTAAACAGTGAATAAATTGGTTTGTTAAGCTTTTGTTGGCAAATTGGATTACGGTGGGAATTTGTTAATTGCTTAAATATTTTGAAATGTTATTTTCAAATAATCTGATTTACTTGACTCTATTAATTTGTTTGAAACAATCTGTGCGTGCGGTATCCATACTAATTTTATTAATGCGAAAGTAATTCTGTCTGTCTGTTAGGCTTTCACGCTTAAACCACTGAGCAGATTTGATGAAATTTGTATAGGGGTAGATTAAACCTTGAGACATATTTGGTCGCGATAATCGACATGAAAAAGGTAACTATTTTCGTTCTTTTGTTTGTTTTTTATCTCAACAACAAATATCTAAGGTTGATTTTCAACCAAAGGTCGTACCTAGTGGAATGTAAGATGGGTAGCACCAATAGGTAAAGTGTGGTAGTTTTTTTTAATGTGCGGGCGATCCCCTCTGATACCCCCCCCGTCCTCCCTCCGGAACCGGAGGGGGAGGTTATATCGGACTCGAACCGACTAAACCGCACGCCGTCTGTGGATCGTTGTGCTAGGTCGCAGGTGAGGTTGACTCGCGACATATCCCTGGCACGTATCGCAGTAGTCTTCAAAACATAAGCGATACAATAAGTCCAAAAATAATGTAAGTACGGTTTTTTATAGGGCTTGGTGCAGATCGATGCCACTTAAAATGCCGTCAAAATTTTTGTGGGATATACATACAGGCATAATAAATGCCAATCTAAAAAAAATGTGGAATTTCAACGCATCAAGGGGCTGTTAGAAAGTCGTGAATAACCGTCATATTTCAGAGGCATATTTATGGTAAGCGTCATGGCACAATACACGATGTAAAATTTCATATTGGAAAATTCATCATTATTACAGATATTTCATGTCTCCTTTGCTGTTACCAAGTTCCATAATGTATAAAAAGGAATACATAATATTCGATTTTAGATTGACATGGTCATTTACATTAAAATTAAAATTATAAACGGGATATTTTTTATAATAAACATGGTAAATATCCCGTTTATAATTTTCATTTTAATAAATAATATTCCTTCATTTATTTGTCAGGCCTTTATTCAACGGCAGGCAACTCAATTTTTAAACTAGCTGTTTGAAAAATAGACATTTTTGGAGGTTAAACGGTTTTATTATCATTAATTAGTTTTGTAGTTTTCTGTAATTTGAAATATGGACTAGCTGTACACCCCCGCTTTACCCCGGAGCGATTACAGTAATTTGTCTGTAGACGTAACATTTTCATTCATCAATCTTGTCCTGATAGTAATTAACACAAAATAAAATATCCAATTTGGTTCTCAGTTGTACGAAAGTTACGCGCGTACATACGTTTTTGCGATTCGTTTTTATTTATTAGACAAGAGAAGATAGAATATTATACCGGCACCAAAATCTCAACATAAACTGGTTCCGTATATCTATACGATTAAAAATAAAGCTCGCCAAATGCGCTCATTTTATGAAAAGTGCAACAATAAAATCTCTACTGAGGGAAATCATAGTGTTATCCAAATAATAAAATGGAATCTATGTACTTTTACTAAACACAGCGAAAATGTTGTAAAATACTTTGTGCAAATGATTCACTGTGACACAGAATAGTACAATTGCAATGAATTTTCTTAAATTACCTAAGGTTATTTTTTTACACCACTTTGGTGGCAGACAAGCACACGGCCCATCTGATTGAAAGTGGTTACAGTGGCCTATGGACGTGTGCAAAAACAGCAAGTGCAGAAGACAAAGCAGGACAAGCCTTTAGTCTTACCACTAACAGCACAAAAACTCTCCAGTGAGCGTTGGCTACCCTACTCACCGCCGGGAACACAACACGAGATTATTGTGGCCGCGGTATTCTGTAGGGCGGTGGTACTTTTCCTGCCTGAATACTCAATTGGGACGAAAATACCTATTCCTACCTCCTACAATTAATCTTATGTAAATTGAAATCATCCAATTTAGGGTACACATTTTTTTTAATTTATCGAAAAAATATTAACACCTCCCTAATTACTGCCTTCGCAAATGAGAACTGACGTGCAAAAACTGGGCCTGCATCATTGCCAGACTAACAAATGCCTGTTTCGTTAAATATGTCTTTAAAATTCAGTACATTTTAACATGCAAGGAATTACAATTGCCCGCAACTACTAAGGCAAATACGTTCAGAATGCTACGGGTTATGCATTTGAACTTGAAATGCGTAGGATCAATAGGCATTGCATTGTATACCTATTAATTGTTACTTACCTGGTTTATGTACTTCTAATTTATCCAGGCTTTATTTGAAATTCCAGTTTGCGAGAAAAGACTAGCCTCTATATTTCATAGGACCTGAATAATTGTTTCGTTTCAACGAAAAATATTACCAATGAAAAAAAAATAATGTAGGCATACCTGTAACGTGAGTATTTGCCTACATTTTGGTGGTTACTATTGCCTGCTCCGTATGGAAAAGGGTTATATATATTCATCCTCTAATATTTCAGCTTATTCTTCCTCTCGGTGTGATAGTCGTCTTTCGTGTTTTGTCATACTCAGGTCTGTCGCAGTGTAAACACACTCCACTGAACAAATTATGTCGGTTCGCATTTATTTTACGTTTCCACGGTAATGTTCTCCTCTCCATCTCTATAGCTGCGCAGATTTTACTTAATCTTGATGCATACTGTAAACGATGTGGTGAAGATAATGACAAGTGCCAGAATTACCGAGTGCTATTTCTGTATATGTTTGTCCTATTGTATGAAAACATTTATCTGTAGGTACCTATGTTGATTTTTCTTAACTCATGAGGAATTCTAACCTTAAAATTTGACCTATCTCTGAATGATATGATATCATACGGAAAACTAGTTTTAGATGTGATGTCCTAGAAAATAATAATAATAATAACGCACGGCACGCATCGTGAGGAAGTTCCTCTCCCTGGAGCCCTAACTACCGGTAGCTTGGTTCCTGTACCCGATGACGGTGGATTACTATTTTTTACAAAAAGGGAGGAGTTTCTCACTCCGATCATTATCTTTTTCTTACACATTGTACACCGATTACTCAGAGATTTATTTTCCGATTAACGTGTTTTTTTTTTAGTTCAATACAGAATAACTGCCATTTGGTTCTATAATTTTTTTATATAATTTGTTTCAGTGGTTATTGTTTTATAAACATTTTTGTATAATTTTAATTCAAACTCCGTCGTCTAAACCGATTTCAAATATTCTTTTTGCATTAGGTTTGGTATAAGTCACATGTGGTGCCATATAAATTTCATGGGTGCTGGGTCTTAGACTCCGGAAACATCTGGGAAATGGGTAATGATTGCTTTTTAGTTAGTTTTAGGACGATCCTGTGACAAGGTAAGCTACATTACGACGGTCAAGGACGTGCTGGAGTTACCTGGTCTTGAACTATCAAGGCAAGCAACAGAACTCCTAAATTATATAAGGCATGAATGAAACATCGGTAGCTTAGTGGTTGAGGATTCGGCCTTACGATCGAGCGGTCCCAGGTTCGAATCCTGGCCATCACACTACCGACGTGATCCCGTTCTTAGCACAAGCAATTTAGCTTAGTTGGAGGGGATAAAGGGAATATTAGTAATTTCTCGCACGTAAAAAACAGACCAGGCACAGGTCTACTTACTGTCACTCCCACTCCACACCTGCATACCTCTCACGTCTTTCGACTAAATCAATCAGGATGTAATTAGATGTGAGGGTATTCTGAAAATCAATACGGGTTTTTGTCCAGTACACAATACTTTGTTATCACACTTACTAGGAATTGGTGTGAGCTTACCGTTATTAAACACATCTTTTTTATACCACTTAGGTGAAAGGCAAGCACACGGCCCATCTGATGGAAAGAGGTTATCGTGGGCAATGGGCGTGTGCAACGCCAGGGGAGTAACATTCGTGCTGTCGACCCTGTAAGCACTAGAGTTTCTGTGCTATAAAACAGCACAAAAGCTCTCCAGTGAGCCTAAAGATAGTAATACTGGTACCTACTATATACTACACTCATGTAGCTCTGGAAACTTAGTATATTTTAACTAAGCGGATTTTGTACCTTATCATTTACATTTAAAAACTACACGACTGAAACTCAGGTGCTTGAAGCACTCGGTTGTTTCATTATCAAGTTTTGTTGAATGTATTTTAACGGGTAGTAAAGTTTTTTTTTTTTAGTTTATATGTAGTTCTAGTTAGGCTGCTGTTACAGTTGCATAATGAGTTGTGAGCACTGAGGCTGAAATTAATATATTCTTATGTAAAATATATTCCTTAAATAACATGTAGGCCTCTTCCATAGACTTCCAGAATGACCGATCCAAAGCAGCCCGCATCCAGCGCTTCATTCTGGAAGTCTATGGGAGAGGCCTATGTTCAGCAGTGGACTGTGTATGGCTGATATGATGATGATGATGAAATAACATGTAAAATAATTCAAACTACTAATAAATCTTAATTATTCTCTCGCGCAATTGTGCTGGCATTATCAAAGTTTTAAATAAACAAGAATATTTAAAATATTTTTGTCGTTGTCTGCATGTACACCCGTGACGACAGCACAGTTTGATTCAACTAGCTGATTTGCTGCAGTGTGAAAAAGTATAAAATATTCATTCGGACATGGATGTATATGATATTACCACAGTATAACGAATCTTTCTTTGAAAGAGTTCATTAGACTATGATATTACTAAAGACCAGGTAAGGATTGTTTCTTAGCTTTTTACACAAACGCGGCTCAACGTATGGTAACAAATAGTTACTATTAACAGTAAACACAAAACACTTTTTAAATTATTAAAACGTTAACTTTATTTTACAGACACTAATTCCACTTCTGAAGCCGCCTTTTAGAACCAACTTTTATTCGGTGTTCATTATCTAGCAACTTTGGTTCAATTGCTAGTAACAATTTCTTAGTTGTCTCATCCTCCGTGAAAGTGTGAACTCAAGATATTTCCTTAAAAGCAATTCCGCTTTGCGAATTTTTCATCCTATTATGGTAGCAATAAAACTGTCTGCTATTTTATTACAGTCGTTTTATGGGCGATGAGGTTAATAAAAATCATTTCAATTACATATAAGTTCATTTTTTCTTTGAATTTAATATCTACGGAGTTATCTTGTAGATTAATGCGTATGAAGGTAAAAGTCGTTTATTTTTTTATTACTCTCACGTAGTCGACTTTTAGTATTGTATTTTTTAGGGTTCCGTATCCAAAAATAAAAGAAGAATCCATAAGATAAACTATTAGATGCAGACCTGTGACTTCATGTTAGCCAGTTGCAAAAGATAAGATAAAAAATACTTACATAAAAGTGTAATGCTGGGATGTATAATATTGCCTACCCGTATAACAATGAATCAAGAGAACCTATACAACATTCAATCAAGAGAAATAATACAAATTGTGAAATTCTAAGATCAATCACTTTCTAACCCCTACTCCATATATCCCTACTGATCTCTATTAGTACATAGAGAGAGCTATTTTTCGGTCTACGTCAGGGAAGGAATATACGGCAAACATTAAAAAAATTAAAGGATTATTCCGTATCTGGTCTAACAACTGGTTCAATGCATTTTTAAAAATAAGACAATTTTTGATAATTTCTAAATTGTAATCCGTACTCTGGCTTCCGTACTATGGAGACTAAAAATATAGCTTGAGAAACGTCTACAAGTCAAGTACAGTCGTTGGTAGTTTATAACCAGTGTATATAGTAGGTACCTATGTAATAGTAAACATAAGAATGATCGGCACGATTTACAAAACGTGAGAAGGGGAGTAGAAAATTTAACGTGAACTCACACGACGACGTCGTGTACTATAGGTACTAGTACTAGGTACTATAACCTAGGTTGAGTGCAATCCACCGCAAAGCATGTGTCGGGACTCGGGTGCCTTGGAACTTATTACTATACATTACGTTTCCTCAGTTAAGGACAAGTGCCGCGAATCGCAGTTCTCGCTCAGATGCACTTAGTGATGATTTAAAGGAATAAAATATTTTCCTTTATTGCTTTTACTTAGGTTTGGCACAAAAAAATAGTCGGAACATCCATATCCATGAAATTTGGTACAGAGGTGGACAAGAGCTTAGAAACGGGCATAGGGTACCTTTTATCGTGAGAAAAGGGTGAGAAAGGGGTGAAGGGGGATAGGGAATGAAAGTTATTCATTTTTGAAGTCATCCTGAAATTTGGTACATAGAAAATCGAGTAGAGTTGAATAAATGGCAAGTAGAGAGGCCAGTGGAGAATCTTGAGTCTCGTAGAGTAGAGAGGCGATTCGAGTAGAGAGGACAGTGGTGGGGCGAGTAGAGAGGCGCGTGGAGAGGCAAGTAGAAATGCGAGGAGGTCACACATTATCTAATTTCATAAAATAATATAATTTGCGTAAAATGACAAATATGCTGATCGTTAATGCGTGTTTCGCCGCGTCCATAGACTATGTAGACAAAATCCAGCTGTAGTTTTAAAATTTATTTTTGATATTCTGTGCGTCGAGACCGTCATACACTGATTGCAAAGTATATGGTCATAGCCAGCTTAGCCAATTCCGAAAGTTTTCCGAAAGGAACGAAAGAAATAAAAAAAGGCCGCCACAGTTTAGTTAATTTTTTTTAATGTGTACATTTCAGTATGAGAGGTAGGTAAAATGATTTTTACATTATTTTATTCACAAGAGTGTTGAAATACGTCTTATGATACACGTGTGTATTGCTGATTTCCGCCCTCGGCTGTCTTAAGACTCTTACCTAACGGCTCGGCTCTCAATGGCGCCTTAGCGGTAAACACCAACTTTCCACACTTGTACATACCATAATGAACTATTATTTATTTATTTAAACAGTTGCTTGATGTGCTTACGGCAAAGCCAAGGCACACAACAAACCATTTACATTTCATTACCTTATGTCTAATTGGTATTTATAAATTATCGCTCAAATATGTTACACAACTATCAACAAATATTTTCAAGGACGGAAAGCACACATCAACCTTAGGCTGAGTAGCAATTAGGGCACTGAGAAGACTTAAAGCCCGTCTAGTAGGTGCAGATTCTGCGGCCAGTGTGCGCGCTAAAGGTACCGCCAATAGACGACGCGGGCCATGTGCGAGGCGTGGCCGGGTTCTATCTACTGTGAGTAGTAAGCAGCGCTCAAGAGTACATGGGTTATCAATTTTGTTGTTGAGAACCAACCAAGTAGCTCAAAGTCGCTCAACGAGCTATGGATTGGGCTATGCTCGGGATTTCCCTACGTGATCGCGTCAGAAATGATGATATCCGTAGGCCGATGATGGCCGATGGAGCAAAAATATTCTGGAGCGGCGACCGCGTACGGGCAAGCGTAGTGTAGGACGCCCTACGGCCAGGTAGAAGGACGACCTCATCAAGGTCGCCGGGAAGCGCTGAATGCGGGCTGCTTTGGATCAGTCGTTCTGGAGGCCTATGTTCAGCAGTGGACTGTGTGTGGCTGATATGATGATATGATGACCGCACATTTACGTCTGAGTTCCCAAGTATTGATTTCTACTATACCCACTATGAAAAGGGACGGATATAAGTACAGATAATATCCTTACATTTTAAGGTATAAGTATCGAGCAAACTTCTTCTGAACTTTTTCTACCATTACGACATATTTGGTTTCATGCGGGTCCTATATAATCGAGTTAAACTCCAACTTACTTCGTACAAAAGCGTAGTATAAACTTAAAATCGCCTGTCTATCTTGAAATCGTCTCGACTGCCTCATAACAAAACCAAGACTTTTGTAAGTATGACTACACAGATTCATAATATGCTCATTAAAAGTTAGTTTGGCATCCGTAGTCACTCCCAGGTCACGAATATGAGTGGCGCGCTCTAGCGGGAGACCATCGATGCTGTAAGGGTAATCAATTGGAGACAGACAACGAGTGAAAGTTAACATTTTACATTTGGAGATATTGAACTCAAGTTGATTGATTACACTCCAAGGTACAATGTTCTCGATATCCGTCTGCATTGCCTCACAGTCAGTGATATTCTCAATTCCCAAAAAGAGCTTCAAGTCGTCGGAAAACATAAGACACTTACCCGACCTGACAACATTCGGCAAATCATTAATCATAATTAAGAACTGGGTGGGCCCTCGGATGTTGCCCTGGCTCACACCAGAAATGACCACATATGGGTCATAATGGCATGTTGATAATTCTACATATTGTAAACGATTTGAAAAATAGCTGGCAACTTTTTTAAAAGACCCATGGCTGAGAATTTTTTTAGTACGATATCATTTTGGACTCCGTCAAAAGCTTTGATATACTCAAAATATACCGCGACTACTTGTATCATTTGGTCCATTTTTAGGGCAGTATAGTCCACAAAGTTAATAAGATCTAAGATCTACCAGCTCTAAACCCGTGTTGGTAGACGGAGAGTTGTGAATTAATTTCTTGAGTAATATAATAATCTAATATTGATTCGAATACTTTACCAAATGCTGACAGGACAGCTATAGATCTATAGTTCTCCACATTAGACAGTGGACCGCTCCTAAGAATAGGTGTGACCCCTAAAATTTTCCACTTAGCTGGATATGTACAGGTTTTAAGTGCAAGATTGAATATGAACAATAGTGGACGTTTAAATATCTCATAACAGTCTTTAACAATAAACGATGGCACGCTGTTAGGCCCTGGTGTTGAATGCGCTTTTAACTTTTTGACTGCAAGAAATAAGTCTCGAGGGGTAACCCTATCTACTAACTCTGTACCAGCTACGGTTTTTCCGTTGTATTCATATTCCTTAACACACTGGTTCATTACGTTTGTCTTGTAGGATGATGCCATCACGTTCTTAATGTATCAAAGAAGTCTTAATTGCTCATTTTATTTCATAACCACACGGGAACACAGTCATAATAATTTCAAGACCAAAACACGATGGAAACTTTTCTTGATATTAAAAGTTTCACGGATAATTTCTGAAGACAACTTTCTTACATTGCGGCTTTTGAGTAAAACTTTGGATTTTGTAATTATTTAGTAATCTTTCAAAATTACTCGAAGAACTTTTGTGGCATGCCTTGTTGAGGGAATAATTTATAAGAAATCATACTAAAGCCTAACGACTCCTTAAAATATAATTATATTATGAAAAGTTCACAAGAATAAGAGTATAGGTATGTATTCATGTAATGTTAATCTGATTGAATGCGATGCTTAATTATTATTGATTTTGAGATATAAGTTGCTTAAAGATATATTATCTCTCATTTACATACGACTTTATATATAAAGTTGGGATACTATCGATTTTGTCGACTGTACATCTTTTTCTTTAATAATGGCAGTTTTATTAATTTAATGCACGTTCACACACCTCCCAGTATCTATTATGCTTTTCTGTGATTATGCCTCTAAGTTTTACCAGCAATTTTGCTAAACCGATTACAATGAATATTAGTACTTACTTTATATATTTCAAGTGTATGGGGTCACATCAAGATTTTCGGGACCCAAGACAATCTTATCTGCGGACTAACAGACGAGACGCTGGCTTTTCACTTGTACTTAAAGGAATCGGATGGTAAGCGAGCGCCCTACGCCCCGCCGTCCATTCGTACACTCTGGCGA
This sequence comes from Eilema caniola, assembly GCA_949126895.1. Classification (NCBI taxonomy): domain Eukaryota; kingdom Metazoa; phylum Arthropoda; class Insecta; order Lepidoptera; family Erebidae; genus Eilema; species Eilema caniola. Next base: position 7,681,722 of record OX421472.1, on the reverse strand, counting down.
GCTCCCAAGGGGGGGTGCCCGCCAGAGCGCACGCAGCCGCGAAGCTTACCGACCGGTAGCTTCGCGACACTCTCTGGGCGATGGCCCTTTGAGGCGCCCGGAGTGCCGTGGCATTCTCCCTCCTTTGAAGGGAGTCCGCCCAGATGGGCGCCCCGTACAGGGCCATACTTTTCAAAATGCCGGCGTACAAACGCCGGCACCGCCCACTTGGCCCTCCCAGGTTTGGCATAAGCCATGAGAGGGCCCCCGCCGCCTTCAGCAGGCGCGACGACAGCCCGCTGAAGTGCGGGCTGAAGCGCCACCTGCTGTCCCAGATAAGGCCCAGATATTTCATCTGGGCCTTTACCTCTACCCTGACGCCCTCCACAAAGTTGTGGGCGTCAGGTGGTGGACGCTGCCGAGGCCCGTGGAAGAACACGGCCTCGGTTTTGTGCAGCGCCACTTTCAGCCCTAGGCGGCGGATCCTACCCGCGACCAGGGATCCGCCCGCCGAGGCCAGATTGGCCGCCTCCCTGAATTTCCCTCCCCGGGCAGTGAGCAGAGTGTCATCCGCATAGCAGATGACGCTCGTGCCACGGAGGAGGGCTCCCCTCAGCAGCCAGTCGAACCCGATGTTCCACAGAAGTGGTCCTAAGACTGATCCCTGCGGAACACCGGATTCGACGCTGTATCGTCGTAGCTGGCCAGCTTTATCTACGAGGAGGACCGTTCGATCCTCCAAGTAGCTGGCCAGTAGGCCCCTCAGGTACCGAGGCACTCCATGGAAACGGAGTGCCTCGAGTATAGTTGAGTGGGGAACGGAGTTGAACGCGTTGGCTATGTCAAACGACACAGCCAACACTCCGTCCCCAGCGTCAACGGCCTCCTTCACCTGGCCCTTCAGCAGGGCCAGGGCGTCTATGGTGAAACGCTCAGTTCGGAAGCCGAACTGAGCGTCCGATAGGTCCGGCCCGACCACCCGCAAATGGTTAACGTGAACCCACTCCTAGCACAAGCAATTTAGCTTAGTTGGAGGGGTTAGAGGGAATATTAGTAATTTCGATAATTTTGGTTGCTTATATTCTTTAAAAAAAGCAGTAACAGCAAAGAGAAGATTAATGAAAAGAGGAGAAGGAAGGGTAGGAGAGCGGACCCCAGGCCCAAAAGTCCAAATTTTGAATGCAACCGGTATTAACGTTAGTAAGTTTAGAATAATTTGAGCTTCTGAATAAATTAGTGATGTGTTCTCTACCTTAGCTCTGTATTGAATGTAGTGAAGGATTAGCAGTTGGTAAATAAACATGTAAGATAACAATATAACATTTTTGAGAGTCTATTGGTTACAAAATAACTGTCAATAAGACAAACCTTGAATTTGTAACTGCAAAGTGACGTTAATATTTCTTGCTGCTACAAAATTTTAACATACCTAATCTTATGACGGTAAATTTGCCTTCACTGCGCTTTAAAAAGAAAATTTACTTTAGTTGCGTGTTTGTAACTTATTTAACAGTTTGTCAAAGATTTTAAAACAGCCGGTCTTTAGGCGAACTATAAACTAATTGTACGAGGAAATACAGAAATGATTGTCGTGTGCCTAATGAGTGTTTTACGTGATTTTAGATGTTTTTCACTTAAATAGTTGGAAATATGCCGTAATTTAGTGTATCGTCAAAGCATTTTAGTTTCGCTATCATCATTACGAGGGAAAACCTTGTAATGCCGGAAAAATATAATCATTGCTTATTCAGATGTCCCTTATAATGAATAAACAATAATAAAAGCCTGCGGGTTAATAAACTAACTATAATCTGAACTAATGAAATTTTTAATCTTCATTTACGGAGTTAAGCCACAATATGACTATGTCGCTCCGCTAATGATAAGTACTCCTAAATTGTTTGTTTGAACGCTTAGATCTTAAGAACTAATGGCGGGATTAAAAATTCTTGATAGTTTAGAAATGAAGAAAGATTTAAAATATTATATTGGCGATTAAGTCTTTTCTTTTGTGTACGGCTAGAGAAGTACCTACATAAGTATATTGATTGATTGTGTATTTCATTCAACTGAATCAAATTACCTCCGTGATCTCATGTGCCGTGTATGCCATGAACCGTCTCGTTAAAATAAAATAGATACCTAGAGTAAATTAGTTGAGCGATACTTAACTGGGAAAGTACCACCCTCTCAGTTTATATTGGAGTTAGTACGTATGGTGCACTTCGTACGGCTTATGAGTACACTAGAGGCCTTAAGTACTTCCATCCTTTTCTTCCCCGTCTCACTTTTCACCCATCCCTATATTTTAGCATTTTCCTTCCTACTCGAATATTTAAAATACTTTTGTGCTAATATTTTATATAAGGAGTCGTCTACTGCACTGCATTGATCACTATCGATTATAATTACTTATCAATAGATATCAATAAGGTTCATGTACTTTCTAAATTCGCATTGTTAAACAACGATACGAAACGAACGACTTTAAATTTGAAATACGATCTATCTAGTTTAAATTTTCTGAATGTGACTAAACGAACACCTACTGACTACTATAGTGAATTTTCATGAACACTACTTAGATTTAATCTATTGATGTCTAAAATGAACATAGGTAGAATTATCTACAATTAACAATAACACACCCTACGTAAAATAAAAATATATTATACACCTTGATACGTAATGATATGTTACACCTTCACAAATAAATGTTATACATTATTTCAACACACATGATATAAAACATTCGTATTGTTGTCAACCTTGTTTCGTGGTTAAATTTAATACGGAACAACAAGAGAACACGGTGCGTGTCTCGCAACACGAATTAGATGTTTGTGAATATGTTTTATGTCACATTTTTGCACAACTGCGCTACGGTGTAAATCAATTTTTGTGCGTTGACAGCTTTTCTGCGAGATATAAACGTTACGGATATATTTTACTAACATATACACGATAAAAATATTTATAAGAAGAAGTTATCTCAGTGAAATTCAGTAACTAACACGCTACAAATGATTCACGTTAAGAAATTCCACTTGATGGCTAATTATTGCAAGTAATACCTATATGAAAAGAATATACAATTGTAAAAATTGGTTTCATCCCTAATGGTGTTATAAAATATAGTATTAGGTCAAGTTAAACTAGTCATCTCAATGATGCTTCTAGTGTTGTAGGTTTGATTTCTACATAATATACGACAACCATTACTGTGATAGACAGGTTTTTCTATGAATCCCCACAATCATATAACATGGGACAGTCAATGAAACAAGTACAACATAATAATAATATAATAATAAGTGTGGTACATAATTGTCTTTAAAAATATTCGATCTACGACCTCGCAAGCCTAGTCAGTGCCTATTGAACTGAAAAAGTTCGTTCAAAACTCAGTAATGCTTTTTGTACAGCCTCTCTCTGACTGAGCCTACCGAAAGGTCGCAATTTAGTCGGGCCACAGACTGACTCACCAATTTATTTTGCCGTAATATTGAATCTCAATTCACTCTGATTGCTACCTAGCAGTTTACATCGTTTCAAAGAGGAACTTCGACTAATTTGCACGTTGAAGGAGACGCAGTAATTCGGCTGTGAGATGAAACGTTCAATTCTTTTTATTTATAGCTAGGCTCACGAATGAGTGCTTTGAATTAGAGTTATATTTTCACAGCCGAATGTAAATTGAACGCTCATTTATTTATGATCATGATCATCATTTTTATTTGTACAATACATCTTTAGGTTATTTTCCTTGTAGATGTTTATCGAAAATGATTGTTTGCTTGTTTCGGAATGAAAATACAATTATGTTACGGTCTATAATTTATCTTACGTGCCATTTCTTTTGTTCAAACCGGTATTCTATTAAATATGCTTAGTAAATTGTACTACCAAATACATTATATTAGAAATTATGTGCAAATCAAGTCTTATAATTCATTGACTCATAAAAGAAGGATTATACAGGGTGGAAGAACCTTACCTTACCAGGAGGGGAAGTACTCTAAATTCTGGAGACAGCCAATTTCACTGAAAGGAAACATTACTTTATTTTTAAAAAGAAATATAACGGCATTCAAAATTTTTCGAAAATTCGCTTGCCACACCCGACTAAAATCTGAAAAAAATAACACCTGTATTTTTATATCATCCATCGATAGAGTCAATCATAAGGATCAAATCTCTCTGACAAACATGGTAATTGTTTTTTTTTTATAGGGCTCGCCAATTTGACTTTACCTTGCCTGATGGTAAGCTGAAGGCAAAGTCTCAGAAGAGAGGGCCACCATTATATACACGTGCCATGTTAACAATGGTGGCACTCAGCTTGACGGCCTCATCAGGTACTTTTTCATGCCCCGCTTAAAGGACCCGGGACTGTAGGAAGAGGGGAACACGTGAGCTGGCAAGGAATTCCAGGTCTTAATGGTGCGACTAAGGAAAGAGTTACCGAACCGCTTGGTTCTTGAAGGAATGTTCTGCACCGTATGCGGGTGACATCTAAGTCATGCACGTGTCGTCCTGTATAGGAAAGGAGAGGGTGGGACTAATTGGAATAGCTCTTCAGAACATTCACCATGGTAGAGACGGTAAAATACTAAATTAAAAGAAAGGAAATCCTTGAAATCTAAACTTATTAATTAAAGTTGACAAAATAAAGCACTTTAACTCACAGACTCATCTGATATCATACTAACAATACAATTCGATATTTGAATAAAATTACTTTTTAGTTCGTGCGTATACCGCCGCTGGTCAGTAGGGGTAGTTACATCGGACTAAAACCGACTAAAACCGCACGCAGTCTCAGGGCTCAATTAACAGCTTCTGTGGTGTGGCGTGACGTGGCCGCGGTCGTGGCAGCGGTATTCGCAGGAAGCACGGGTTCGATCCCCTCTCAGTGCAAATATTGGCATGAATGAATATGGGTATTTGCATTGGTCTGGCGGTCTCGGTTGTCATACGAATATCTATCGCTGTCGCTAGGGGTAGTTGGAGTCCTAAATAGTCCAACAACTGGTCTAACTGCAGTGCTTCGATATCACCTTTGGGTTGTGGAGGTCAGTGGCAGTCGGTTCACGGAAAATATCAAAGCTAAGCCAAACCCAAGTTAGATTAGTAAAGTGAACCCCAGTTTCCGAGGTTAAAGCGTCGGGTGCGACTGGGATTAACGCTAAGATGATGAAGAAGAAGAAAATCACTACCAATACGGCAATTCTCTCATCATCCCGGTTGCCCAGGGTGCACCGCGTGGAGGTTTCCAATAAAGCATCCTAAATTAAGAGCTACCCTACCTACATTCATCGTGCAGTTACCAAATAAAGTTACATTCTAAACCGGAAACAAAGTTGTCATTTAGTATTTAATCCTTTTAATAAATCTTTAGCTTCAAAGATAAGTTTATTGTTGATAAAGTTTCTGAGGACTCCTTGGGTAAAAATGCTTTATCTGCTGGCACTGGTTTCATAAGTTAAGATTTGATGAACTTCCTTTCATTTAATTTACCATGTTTCTTAGGCAGATTTGATCTTTATGATTGACACTATCGATTGATGCCATAAAATACAGGTGTTACTTTTTCGAATTTTAGTCGGTTCGATTGCCGGGTGTGGCAAGTGAGTTTTCAAAAATACCTGAATGCAGTTTTGTTTCTTTTTAAAAATAAAGGAATGTTTCCTTTGAGTGAAAATCGCTGTCTCCAATATTTAAAGTACTTCCCCTCCAGATAAGGTTAAAATCTGCTACCCTGTATATTGGCGGCTGGCATGTGAGACTTGCAAACATAATGGCATGCAGATAGGTATAATATACTTTTAAGATTTTTAGACACCATCATCCATCGCCTTATTGTTGTGAGGGTTAGCTGTCCCATTTCAAGGTTCCTCATTATTAAGAAGATATTCATAGTTTTCTTAGTATAATTGGGTGTTCTGCAAAGGTATCTACTTAACTCTGTTTTCATTTAAATTAAACAAAATCGTTCCTGAGCAGTAAGTAGCAACAACACTGAGAATGTATAATTGGGTGTCCTGCAAAGGTATCTACTTAACTCTGTTTTCATTTAAATTAAACAAGATCGTTCCTGAGCAGTAAGTAGCAACAACACTGAGAATGTTCTAAGTAATTTGAAGCATTATAAACATGATTGCTTCTCCCACATTCGTAACCCAGAACATTGTATTCGATGCACTCGTGTTGAGGAATATGGCAACATTATGTGAGTAACTGGCTGCACAAATTCCCCATAGGTATACAGACAGCACGGTAACAATGATAAATACCTACGAATGTGAGTGCTGATGGTCATACAGAAAAGTACTAGACGAGGAGCTAGTAGCTCAACTATGTGTTTATTACTTCATGACGACTAAGCTACGGTTCATGTCCATACATGAACCGTAGTTTAAATAAAAAAGGCAAGGCGCACAGCTTCCACCCTTCGTATTTATCATAATGCCCGGGAACATTATCAGAAGGCCACAATCAGTAAATTTAGCTTTGAAATCTTTGAAATTTGAAAATAGAATAGCTATGTGGGCGGGACACGCGTGGCAACTTTTTAGTCAATTCCTGTCCTATGAGATAGGAACTTTCGAACGATTACTCAGTATTGCTAAGACTAGCTTGTAATAACATCGTTAAATATACCGTGAATATGCCATATTGTGCTATTATCAACTGTAGAATAAAAATGGAGAATTAAATTTGAAAAATAAATGTAATTCTTATCGCTCATGAGTATTTATTTCCAGTGAAAAAGTCGCCACGCACGACATGCAAGTGAATACTGCGAATTGCCGTTATGTGCTTATATATTTTTGTGATCCAATTGCTATCATATTTTTTTTTTAATTCTAGCTACTACGGTTTTGACAGTCAAGCGCCTGGACTATACAACCTAAAGGTACAAAATGTGTGTTACTCTTCATTTGTGGGGTGTTAATAGATGTCATAATTCTTTTGTTTATTACGCCAGAAATGGTTTATGAACTCCGCAATACGATGCTTCTATTTATTATTAAATCTAAGTGCCGGTTGTTTGTAATGTAACACCAAATAAGCGTGCTTTATTATAAGAGGTTTTAGAAACTGAGTAATTGTTGAAGAGTGAGAAACAGAGTATAAATGAGGTGACGATACTTTTTTCAAGTAATACATTTTTATATACTGAAAGAATAACCTGCACCAGAACCTCCACCGTTCATCAGTAGGCGTACCGGCTAGCAGGTGAGGCAGGCCTGAAAATTCAATCGCAATTTATTTAACATTATATAAAATACTGTATTATTTACACTAATTCCCACATTTCAGTTGCTTTTCATTGATCATTTCAGGGACAAGAAGAGGACTTTATTTCTGGATTAGAGATACCATTTAGTGCGTCCGCTCACTAGTGAGTTTCGTCACTATGAGTTTGTCACTGTGACTATTACGTCACTGTCACCATACATCCATACCATACATCATCCTTAGCCTTTCATTATGGACGTGCGGTCTCACAGACCGCTGTAGTTTGTGACTCACGAGCCCCTTTAATTCCGCGTACCCCATACGTCTGTCAGTCTCAGTAGCTTCAGTTTTAGTGGTAAAACGACTGATGAGAAATAAATTTACAACGCCAGCTGTATGTTTCGTAAGTAATTTCTTTAAATTTTGAAACGTCCACGTTTGTGTAATAAATTGGACTGACTTTTGGGTCCAGATATGCCATTGCTAGAGCTTCCAAATTAAGAAATCATAGTTTCTAAATATAAGGCATATAAACTGTGCTCACCAAAGACAAAAAGAAAGACTACCCACACTTGTGTAGGCTGTCAGCAGCCAATATGCCTACAATGTTTTAAGCCATTATACGAAAATTGCCTACAAATATGCACAATTTGAACTATTTTCAAATTTTTTATGTTTTGTATTACGAAATGAATGTATTGTTTTTTTATTCTCTATTCTTTACATTTTACAGCAGTTTACATCGTTTCAAAGAGGAACTTCGACTAATTTGCACGTTGAAGGAGACGCAGTAATTCGGCTGTGAGATGAAACGTTCAATTCTTTTTATTTATCGCTAGGCTCACGAATGAGTGCTTTGAATTAGAGTTATATTTTCACAGCGGAATGTAAATTGAACGCTCATTTATTTATGATCATGATCATCATTTTTATTTGTACAATACATCTTTAGGTTATTTTCCTTGTAGATGTTTATCGAAAATGATTGTTTGCTTGTTTCGGAATGAAAATACAATTATGTTACGGTATATAATTTATCTTACGTGCCATTTCTTTTGTTCAAACCGGTATTCTATTAAATATGCTTAGTAAATTGTACTACCAAATACATTATATTAGAAATTATGTGCAAATCAAGTCTTATAAATCATTGACTCATAAAAGAAGGATTATACAGGGTGGAAGAACCTTACCTTACCTTACCTTACCTACTCTAAATTCTGGAGACAGCCAATTTCACTGAAAGGAAACATTACTTTATTTTTAAAAAGAAATATAACAGCATTCAAAGTTTTTCGAAAATTCGCTTGCCACACCCGACTAAAATCTGAAAAAAATAACACCTGTATTTTTATATCATCCATCGATAGAGTCAATTATAAGGATCAAATCTCTTTGACAAACATGGTAATTGTTTTTGAAGTGAAAACTTCTTTAGCGGCGTTGGATGGGTGTAAAATGTTAAGGAAGCGTCAGGATTAGTTGACCTTTGAACCGTAACCGACGACTGACGTCATACAAGATTAGGTACAGACTATGTATTTTGCAAGTCACCGTAGATGTCGTCGTAGCTTAAACGGTAAGCACGTCGACTGTAAGTCCTTATAGTTTCAGATAGTATCGGGTTCAAACCACCTGGCCTTCAGGGATTTTTTGTGATTGTTTTTTCTTATTATAATTTATTACTTTTGGTGATTATTTTTTCTTTTTGTAATTTATTACTTTTTATGATAATTTGATCTTTTTGTAATTTATTATTTTTTGTGATTAATTTTTCTTTTTATAATTTATTAATTTCTTCTGACAGAAAATTAGCAGAAAATAAGTGATAGGTTCTATGATTAGCGCTATATTATAGGTATGGTATGGTATGTTCTTTTTTATCTTTTTCTATGTATAAAACGAAGAAAGAAAAAAGAAAATGTTTTCACTTCTGCCGGCACTCCCAGAGTGCAACCCGTCTTTTTTTTTTTTTATATAGGGCTCGCCAATTTGACTTTACCTTGCCTGATGGTAAGCTGAAGGCAAAGTCTCAGAAGAGAGGGCCACCATTATATACACGTGCCATGTTAACAATGGTGGCACTCAGCTTGACCGCCTCATCAGATGCTTTTTCATGCCCCGCTTAAAGGACCCGGGACTGTAGGAAGAGGGAAACACGTGAGCTGGCAAGGAATTCCAGGTCTTAATAGTGCGACTAAGGAAAGAGTTACCGAACCGCTTGGTTCTTGAAGGAATGTTCTGCACCGTATGCGGGTGACATCTAAGTCATGCACGTGTCGTCCTGTATAGGAAAGGAGAGGGTGGGACTAATTGGAATATCTCTTCAGAACATTCACCATGGTAGAGACGGTAAAATACTAAATTAAAAGAAAGGAAATCCTTGAAATCTAAACTTATTAATTAAAGTTGACAAAATAAAGCACTTTAACTCTCAGGCTCATCTGATATCATCCTAACAATAAAATTCGATATTTCAATAAAATTACTTTTTTTTTCGTGCGGATACCGCCGCTGGTCAGTAGTTACATTGAACTAAAACCGACTAAAACCGCACGCAGTCTCAGGGCTCAATTAACAGCTTCTGTGGTGTGGCGTGACGTGGCCGCGATCATGGCAGCGGCCTTCGCAGGAAGCACGGGTTCGATCCCCTCTCAGTGCAAATATTTGCATGCATGAATATGGGTATTTGCATTGGTCTGGCGGTGCCTCGGAGAGCACATTAAGCCGTCCGTCTCGGTTGCCATACGAATATCCAGCGCTGTCGTTACGGGTAGTTGGAGTCCTAAATAGTCCAACAACTGGTCTAACTGCAGTGCTTCGATATCACCTTTGGGTTGTGGAGGTCAGTGGCAGTCGGTTCACGGAAAATATCAAAGCTAAGCCAAACCCAAGTTAGATTAGTAAAGTGAACCCCAGTTTCCGAGGTTAAAGCGTCGGGTGCGACTGGGATTAACGCTAAGATGATGAAGAAGAAGAAAATCACTACCAATACGGCAATTCTCTCATCATCCCGGTTGCCCAGGGTACACCGCGTGGAGGTTTCCAATCAAGCATCCTAAATTAAGAGCTACCCTACCTTCATTCCTCGTGCAGTTACCAAATAAAGTTACATTCTAAACCGGCAACAAAGTTGTCATTTAGTATTTAATCCTTTTAATAAATATTTAGCTTCAAAGATAAGTTTATTGTTGATAAAGTTTCTGAGGACTTCTTGGGTAAAAATGCTTTATCTGCTGGCACTGGTTTCATAAGTTAAGATTTGATGAACTTCCTTTCATTTAATTAACCATATTTCTTAGACAGATTTGATCTTTATGATTGACACTATCGATTGATGCCATAAAAATACGGGTGTTACTTTCGAATTTTAGTCGGTTCGATTGCCGGGTGTGGCAAGCGAGTTTGCAAAAATCTCTGAATGCAGTTTTGTTTCTTTTTAAAAATAAAGGAATGTTTCCTTTGAGTGAAATACGCTGTCTCCAATATTTAAAGTACTTCCCCTCCAGATAAGGTTAAAATCTGCTACCCTGTATATTGGCGGCTGGCATGTGAGACTTGCAAACATAATGGCATGCAGATAGGTATAATATACTTTTAAGATTTTTAGACACCATCATCCATCGCCTTATTGTTGTGAGGGTTAGCTGTCCCATTTCAAGGTTCCTCATTATTACGAAGATATTCATAGTTTTCTTAGTATAATTGGGTGTTCTGCAAAGGTATCTACTTAACTCTGTTTTCATTTAAATTAAACAAAATCGTTCCTGAGCAGTAAGTAGCAACAACACTGAGAATGTATAATTGGGTGTCCTGCAAAGGTATCTACTTAACTCTGTTTTCATTTAAATTAAACAAGATCGTTCCTGAGCAGTAAGTAGCAACAACACTGAGAATGTTCTAAGTAATTTGAAGCATTATAAACATGATTGCTTCTCCCACATTCGTAACCCAGAACATTGTATTCGATGCACTCGTGTTGAGGAATATGGCAACATTATGTGGGTAACAATGATAAATACCTACGAATGTGAGTGCTGATGGTCATACAGAAAAGTACTAGACGAGGAGCTAGTAGCTCAACTATGTGTTTATTACTTCATGACGACTAAGCTACGGTTCATGTCCATACATGAACCGTAGTTTAAATAAAAAAAGGCAAGGCGCACAGCTTCCACCCTTCGTATTTATCATAATGCCCGGGAACATTATCAGAAGGCCACAATCAGTAAATTTAGCTTTGAAATCTTTGAAATTTGAAAATAGAATATCTATGTGGGCGGGACACGCGTGGCAACTTTTTAGTCAATTCCTGTCCTATGAGATAGGAACTTTCGAACGATTACTCAGTATTGCTAAGACTAGCTTGTAATAACATCGTTAAATATACCGTGAATATGCCATATTGTGCTATTATCAACTGTAGAATAAAAATGGAGAATTAAATTTGAAAAATAAATGTAATTCTTATCGCTCATGAGTATTTATTTCCAGTGAAAAAGTCGCCACGCACGACATGCAAGTGAATACTGCGAATTGCCGTTATGTGCTTATATATTTCTGTGATCCAATTGCTATCATATTTTTTTTTTTATTCTAGCTACTACGGTTTTGACAGTCAAGCGCCTGGACTATACAACCTAAAGGTACAAAATGTGTGTTACTCTTCATTTGTGGGGTGTTAATAGATGTCATAATTCTTTTGTTTATTACGCCAGAAATGGTTTATGAACTCCGCAATACGATGCTTCTATTTATTATTAAATCTAAGTGCCGGTTGTTTGTAATGTAACACCAAATAAGCGTGCTTTATTATAAGAGGTTTTAGAAACTGAGTAATTGTTGAAGAGTGAGAAACAGAGTATAAATGAGATGACGATACTTTTTTCAAGTAATACATTTTTATATACTGAAAAAATAATCTGCACCAGACCCTCCACCGTTCATCAGCAGGCGTACCGGCAGGTGAGGCAGGCCTGAAAATTCAATAGCAATTTATTTAACATTATATAAAATACTGTATTATTTACACTAATTCCAACATTTCAGTTGCTTTTCATTGATCATTTCAGGGACAAGAAGAGGACTTTATTTCTGGATTAGAGATACCATTTAGTGCGTCCGCTCACTAGTGAGTTTCGTCACTATGAGTTTGTCACTGTGACTATTAGGTCACTGTCACCATACATCCATACCATACATCATCCTTAGCCTTTCATTATGGACGTGCGGTCTCACAGACCGCTGTAGTTTGTGATTCACGTGCCCCTTTAATTCCGCGTACCCCATACGTCTGTCAGTCTCAGTAGCTTCAGTTTTAGTGGTAAAACGACTGATGAGAAATAAATTTACAACGCCAGCTGTATGTTTCGTAAGTAATTTCTTTAAATTTTGAAACGTCCACGTTTGTGTAATAAATTGGACTGACTTTTGGGTCCAGATATGCCATTGCTAGAGCTTCCAAATTAAGAAATCATAGTTTCTAAATATAAGACATATAAACTGTGCTCACCAAAGACAAAAAGAAAGACTACCCACACTTGTGTAGGCTGTCAGCAGCCAATATGCCTACAATGTTTTAAGCCATTATACGAAAATTGCCTACAAATATGCACAATTTGAACTATTTTCAAATTTTTTATGTGTGATGTTCATTACGAAATGAATGTATTGTTTTTTTTATTCTCTATTCTTTACATTTTATGATAAAAGTAATAAAACTGACTGAAAAACTAATTTTAAATTTCATTAGAAAATGTTCCTTTATAGTGATCTAGAGTAAAAACGTCTGAAAAGCGCCTTTTCTTCTTATATGTTTAGATTTTATTTAAAAAAAAGTACCTTAACATTCGTTTCAATTACATATTTTATATAGATTTTGTAGCTCCTAATAGGATTCGAATAAGAACTGACACAATACTTTCTTACTGCCTTTAAAAGTAGCGGTCTGTGAGACCGCACGTCCAAATGTACTTAATAAAAATTTCACGTCCGTAGTTAAAGGCTAGTAAAGGGATGCGCGCACTTAGATACGCGAAAACTGTCCGCATTTAGTTGTACGTGGTGACAGTGACGCAAGTCACGGTGACAGAAATCACTAGTGCGCCCACGCCCTTATGTGTCCTTTTTATACCATTGTGAACGTAAGTTAAAAGTAAAAACACTTTAAAAATATGAACTTGTTGCGTGTTAGGTACCTAGTGATTAAACGGTAACCACTTTCCATCAGGTGGGCCGTGTGCTTGTCTGCCACCTAAGTGGTAGGTAAATAAAAAAAACCAAGCACGAAAATCAACACCGTTGAAATTCAATCTGGCGTCAGTTTCGAGTTGTACAATAACATTGCCCGTCAGTACACACTGTCTAAAGTTACGTACATCACACCGACAAGTTTAAATTGAATCCAAGAACTAGTTGCTGGCTATAACCTCCATTGGCCCCGGAATGGTCTATGCCTAATATTAATTGGAAATATTTTAGGTAGTAAACTTATTGAATGGCTTTTTATAGTTCACAAACGGCCCAGTTTTTTATATAGACTACTTAAAAAGCCTTTGTAAAAAATATCATTACATATTTTCATAAAACTAGGTTTATTTTAGGGCGGTACAACTTCCACAGAAAAGAAATTACATTAAAGAGCCGTAGAAATTTCTTCCTAGAAAATAATAATCGGAACTGTAACTCGAGTTTATTTAATTTGTGCTTAGCTCTTTATTTATTGTTATTTCAATAATTAATCATGCCACATCTATAGTTCGTGCTTGTCGAGGCTCCATGCAGATTACACGTACCGGATCTATGGTAAGCCCCGTCCGTCCACTTGGAACACCGTAGTAAATCTGCGATTAGAATTGGTTGCAGTGTTTCATTTGTTTAATAATTACAATAAAAAAACCTTAGATTACAATTTTATAAATTGGGAAATCATCACCTTTTCGACAGTCTTGTATGAAAAGTAAAGAAAAGAAAAGAAAAAACGAAAAGAAGGTTGCGGGTTTTATCTCCAGACTAGTGTGAAACCACTCGAAACTAGAGCTTTAAATGAATCAGCTAGGTAACGAATTTGGCTATTTTTTTTTGTAAAAGTTAATGCATATTTTATTTTACTTAGCTGACCAATGCTGGAGATTAATTCTCGTATCATATTTTCATGTGGTTAAAGCCAGTTAAGTTAAAATCATAGTCCACAAACAAGTAACTAAGCGGACACCATAAGCTTTTAGATCAAAATCATTATAATATTTATTCACTTTAAAAAAAAAGTAAATTGAGATATATCCTCAAATATAGGTACTTCATATCATGTCTGTACATTACTAAATCATCAGATCCTCCAAGAACGGTACATTAGAAGAGAGTTATAACACAAAGAATTACTTACCGCTGCGTCTCGGGGGTGAAGCCGAAACATCTCCGAAATTATACATTTATATTCTCAGAACAAAAGGACTCATAGAAAAAAGAAGATTATTTTTGGTAAAAGTAAGAAAGGCTACTCACAAAAAAGTTGAGTTTAAAACGTTTCATAGATACAAAACATTGCACCAAATGTACTGCGAAAGTTTTATGGCACAGAATAGATAATCCTACTTACGGGCTTTCACGTTTATAATGTTAGTAGGATATCTAGTATGGACCTCAATTCAAAAATAAATATTAAAAAACTGCCCTCTTCATTTGTCTGTAGTTTGATTCAAAATGTAGTGGTTATTTATTCTCTTTGAGGTCCATCCCATGGTTGCTTGGAAGACTTTACCTTGCGTGATAATGCCACCAATGGCATGCCATGGTGGCATGCCACTATATTGTTATGTGTTCTTTCTTTGTGTACCATACAATAAAGAGATTTTCATTCATTCATTCAATAGTACTGCTTCCCTTACGGTCATTAAAAATAAAAATAGCATGTTATATAGATACCTCCACTAAATAATGTTATAGTTACAATTAATTATCAATACATAATTATATTAAGGCAAACAGCACAATTATCAAAACAAATCGCAGCAATTTCATCTGAAATCGTCTTTGAAGTACAGTTAAATGCATTTGACGAACGTAAACTAGAAGTTAAGGTAGGTATATAGGAAATGAGAATTTTAGTTCGATTTTGAAGACTGGGTATACTTGCATTGTGTATGCCTAGTGATAGTAGATTTGCCAAAACTGCTTTTGGGGCTGGGTCAACAACGCAAAAAGATCATCTCTTGCGAGTACCAGCCCCTCTAGACAAGTAGCTATTCGTTGACCGGCGTTTGATGGAATAGAATGACGAAAGTCCATACTTGAATCCCATGATTTGACGTATCTGACAGTCATTAACGCATGTCATAAACGTCAAATCGCATACATTAGTCATTCTATTCCATCAAACGCCGTAACGCTTATCATTGGGTTTAATTTATTATTATTACCACCTTTCTTGTGAAATATATATTTTATTCTGAGTAGGTTTGGACCCTATCAAAAGTGAAAAATATTCCGGCCAAGGTCACTTTATTATTGCATAGCGTGAAATAAATACTAAGATTGAATTAATTTCTTGATTAACACAGTTACAAACAACTTTTATATTATATTACTGCACAACTACAACCTGTTCCTCGAGGGATGGCCATCTTTCTGAATACATGTGAATTAGTTAGTGATAATTTACGCCCACAAATTGAGCTGCGTATTGGTATCTTCTGGGAATGGTTGTTTTAACGCCAGTACGAATCTATCTCTATCTTGTTGAGCCAGTACTTGAACACTATTCCACTAATAACATAATTATTCCTCTTTTATTGTTCATTTGTATCTATTTTTATAGCATTCCTTAGGTATGTAATCAATGTTTTTTAACAATACATTTATAAGCTTAACAAATTATGTCAATCTGAGTGAAAACTTTATTTAAGTACCTACCTACCTATCAGTGGTAGCAGATACCTAACTAGAGGTGGCAAGTACGAAGATTTGAAGCAGATGGGAATAAAGTTTGAACAATGCGGTTTAGGTTTTATTATTCCACGCCTGTGAAATCTAAGTGACACTGTATCCTGCCCTCGTAAATCTGGCAAGCGACGACCGTCTCATTTATTCCAAACGGGATTGCAAGATTAAGTGCAAGTAGAAAAGTGTGGCTTTGTGATTCAACTAGAACAATGGTAGAAGTCTCTAAAATTTCCAAGCTCATGTGTCTGTATAGATATTCGGTATTTTGACACATATAAGTAGTAGTAGTACTATGTGACTTAACTCTTATAGCAATCGGTAGATAATTGCTCATAAAGTTACCTATTAAGTACTCTATCATATTTATGTAGAAAATATGAGTAACTACATAATATATGTTTCTATACTACTTAAAATGGAGCAATGGGATTAATTTAAAATTCAAAGTGATCTATATTTTACGATCACATTCGCAGAGGTAGTAAACTTGTAATAACTTGGCAGGTGCAAACTTTCTACTGAATAGGATTTATATTATGTTACGTTCATATGGGACACTTTATTATATAGTATTTATATAGGCAATCTAGTACCTGCTATAAATGTGTTGGAACTATGAAACTGTAATATATTCTATGTCTCTTGTGTGTATTAAGCAATGAATTCAGAAATATATCCACTTACTATGAAGTTTTTGTTATAGGTACCCACATGATATTGGTATTATGTGTCATAAATAAATTAATACCTGTAATAAATTAATCCATAGTACCTTCTCTTATAGATTGTAAGGCTGTATAGTTTGATAGGGTCCAGCCAGACCCAATTCTCTGTGCCAAATATTTTAATCCGTTCAACCGTTTTCGTGCAAGAGTAACAAACATTATACATCCGAACAAAATTTTGCGTAAATAATATTAGTGATGTGATATGCTTTGAGGAGGTATATGAATATTATATTTTTCATGATATTTCTAAACATTTTCTTCTCAGGTAATACTTGCAGATTCTAGTCTCTGTGTAATTCAACGACTGTGGTACGTTCCAATATCGTCGACTGTTGCCGGATGCTCACTAAAAGCCTGCAGTCTGCACCTATATACAACTACTTTATAATGATACCGAGATAAGGCTTTGATTAAAAGATATACATATTTATATTAGGCTTAATATAAATCGGTTATTTTAGTGTAATCATAGTACGAACATATTAAAATGTCTATAGTATTTAAAAAAGGTTCACTAGATTGGCCGATATCGTATTAAATAACTCGTGACTCGAAATAGCGCAGACGTCAAAATAAATCGCGACACCCGATATGCATGATAATAATCACGCTTATCGTTTGTTTTATTCATGTGCCTTACAATCTAGTTTATTTTGTAAGATTTTGTCATAGTTCGATATGCTTTATAATCAATGAACATCCGAAAAATAAAGGTCTATGGTGGAAGTTATGCGAAGTCTAGATACCTACTTATTAATTTGTCAATCCCAAATGATAAATGTGTTCTATCCAATCACAACAAAAGCAATTTAGCAAGTTTTGGAAGTTTCAGATCTAGTTTAACTTCACCGAGACGATTAGTTATAATATAGTAATTATAATATACTCACCTACCCAATTATTTAGTTAATTGTTCTTGAACGATTTGATCGTTTGCCCAAGGAACTACCACATTTTACTAAACAGAAGTGAGTATAGGCAGGCACCTACGGTTTTTTAAATATAAAAATACATTTTAGAAAACTGAAAATTCTTTCAGATTCATTTTTGTAGTCGCGAGAAGTCGTTGAAGTTAATTTAAGTTAACAACTTCACAAAAAGAGATAATTTTGTTGCCTTCAGTGATTGTGCTATACTTATTTTTCCTTGACGCCTTAATTACTGTTTGTCTATATTTTGGAATGCCAACACAATCTAAATATTATAAAATTACTAGAGTCTGGCTAACAAAAGCGTGACCTGAAAAAAAGCAGGAAGAATAATACAAAGGTTGTAAATACGGAAGTAGCAAAACATTATTCTCTTACTGTAATCAGTGATATCACATAATGATTATTTGAATTTCCCGCTCTTTCTCAAGTCACGCTTTTGTTAGCCGGATACAAAAATCTATTTGATATTTTCTAAAGTTTACGTGAATATCACTCATTGAAATAAAATTACTTTTGACCAACGTTTCGGCTTCGGTTACTCTCCAGCAGCCAGGTTCGCGGTTTGACTAAGGGTTATTAGTTGTCAGATAGTTTGAAGTGCAAGTTATTGCAAAGTACCCAAATCATGATGAGAAGATGTAGCAGTAGCAGTATATAAAATAGACTGTGACTGTGGGCTCTCATAATAGGGGTTAAAGTATGAAATTGCCCTTTCAATGTAATAGGTACTTCGAATTGACATAGAACCTTCATGGTTTGAGATTTTTGAGTGAAACTTTTTCCACATGGTACCTATGTAGTTCTTCATTTAAAAATGTGCAACATTCGATTATCGACTTTCAGTTGGTTTTTTTATTCAGCTTAGACAAGAAAGATGGATACTTCGAAAATTCAGTGATTTTTGAATACGAGTTCCGACGCGGAACTAACGCGGCAGAAACAGCTCGCAATATCAATGTTGCGCTTAGAGAGGGGACTGCTAATGAACGCACCGTGCGATTTTGGTTTAAACGCTTTCGTGATGGAAACTTTGATTTGAAGAACGAACCACGAGGAAGGCCGTCCACACAGGTGAATAACAATGAATTGAAAGACATGGTGGAAGCCGATCCGAGCCAAACTACCCAGGAATTAGCTGCATGGTTTAACGTTACCTTACCAACAATATTGACTCATTTGCGTCAAATCAATAAAATAAAAAAATGTGAAAAATGGGTACCTCATGATTTGACTGATCTGCAGAAAGAAATGCGTGTTGAAACTTGTGTTGCCTTGTTGAATCGATACAGAAATGAAGGAATATTGGATCGAATTGTGACATGTGATGAAAAGTGGATTATTTACGATAACCGTAAGCGAAAAATGCAATGGCTGACCCCAGGTGAAACGCCACAACAGTGTTCTAAAGCAAAGCTTACCAATAAAAAGGTAATGGTAACTGTTTGGTGGTCTCAGCATGGTGTTATTCACTATAGCTTTCTACGATCTGGTCAAGCAATAACGGCAGATGTCTACTGTGCCGAACTCCGAACAATGATAGCAAAACTAGCAGTGAAACAGCCCCGACTCATGAATCGATCTTCACCATTATTGCTCCATGATAACGCGAGACCTCATACAGCACGAGAAACCGTTTTAACTCTACAGGAACTGCAATTAGAAACTATCCGTCACCCTCCGTATTCGCCAGACCTTGCTCCAACAGACTACCATTTTTTTTCGTGATTTGGACAATTTTCTATGTGATAAAAAGTTTTCTTCTCAGGAGGCAGTACAAAATGCTTTCACACAGTTTGTCGAATCTAGATCACCAGAGTTCTATCGCAAAGGCATAAATGACCTTCCTACTAGATGGCAGCAATGTATAGATAATAATGGTAATTATTTTGATTAAATAAATACGTTAAATAAAAAAAAGACGAATTTCAATTTGTCAGTACAAATCGGCAATTTCATACTTTAACCCCTAATATTTTGGTCAAACCGAGCGAAGCCTGTGCACTTGCGTCATAGAACTGACATAAAACACCAACGCTCAACTAATTCAACTGTATGTGAACACGCGCAAAAAGGTACCAACCAATATTTGAGGTTTAATAAACCACAAATAGTCACCAAAGAGTATAGATAGATACCAGGAATGATCCACGAGACTATTGAAATAAAAAAACACCTTAATTTTAATAGAGAGTGAGAGACAGATTTTGCGTAAATAGTAACACCAACAATTCATCATGATTCGGGTACTTAGAGATAACTTGCACTTCAAACTACATGACAACTACCACCCTTAGTCAAACCGCGAACATGGCTGCTGAAAAGGAGCCGAAACGTCGGTCTAAAAATAAACAATTGTTATCGCGATGGAATTCGTCTAAAAGTGGTTTTATTTCAATAAAAATCTATTGTTATAAAGTTTGTATGGAGAGAAGTACGGATCGATGAAGATCTGTTACTGAATCACGATATGGGCGAAATTAAAAAAAATATAATTTAGAATAGCACATCGCTTACTTATTTCTGGCACTGTTCACTGTGGGCTACGGGAATGGTACTGATATTACATGCAATTTAATATCTAATACTAAGAATTACTAAAATATAATCTACTATATAAAAATACCTAAGTCGGGTTTTCCTTCCTGACGCTATAACTCCAGAACGCACGAACCGATTTCCACGATTTTGCATTCGTTGGAAAGGTCTCGGGCTCCGTGAGGTTTATAGCAAAGAAAATTCAGGAAAAATTTCAACAGAAAAGCGGGAAAGCGATAATATAATCGACATCCACGCGGGCGGAGCCGCGGGCAACAGCTAGTACTATATAATATAATTATAAATTTCCGAATTAATTACTTAGTTGGCTTCGAACTAAACCACAGGATTGAAAACGGTACTGTTGTAACTAAACTTAGATAATTACCTACTGAACATTAGAAAATTCAACTCATTGCTATCCGTTTCAGACATTTTGTTGAAGTAGAAATTTAATTAACAACATAAGAAACTTAATGTTGGCTGAAATTGAGATATTCCTCTTAACTGTCGATTAACATGCAAATTATGTATTAATTTCAGCGGAATGGACGGGCATTAAAAGTTAAAATAAAGGATTACAAGATCGTTCCACTGTGTGTTACGGGGCTTGTAAGTACCGTACCTTGAGAGTGAGTAACTAGTTCGAAATATTCTACAATAAAATTGTTCTAAATGTGAAACTTTGTCAAGATATTTGGATTTAGGTTAGTCTATTACGTTCAAAAGGATCAACCTGGCTGAAGTTTAATGCAGGGATAGAATATAGTCTGCAATAATATATATTTAGTTTACTATTTATCCCTAGGCACTGAAATCCACGCGGGTATAGCCACGGTGATTAAAAAGTGGTTTCTTATATATGTCGCCGCCAAATAGCTTAATCAGCGGTACAATTAACAGCCTACTCTTAGGCTCTTTACTAAACAGTGCCGTTTAATTAGCGGGCTGAATGATTTTCAGCCAGTAGATTAAACTAGGCAAATGGCTTGGATCTATGACGTTTAATTTCTTGCCTAGCCATTTAATCAAGCAGCTAAGAAAATGACTTTCTCCATGGTTATAAAAAAATAACCGCAAAGGCTTTATACGGGAGCTACGCTTCGCTCCCAGCTTAGCCTTCTAACCTAACCTATCCAAGTCGGAATACGCAGCTATCTCAATAAACCTATTACTAATTTTCAGTGAATACACCTCTATTTATCCCTCGCGGTATCTGTGTACGTAATTTTCTATCTTAGGAATGGCCTAAGCATTAGCCAGCCAGTTTATTAAATGTTGTAATTAACGTTACAGCTAAATATCATTCAGGCCTTTAATTGAATAGCGCTGTTTAGTTACCAGCCTAGGCAGTTAATTGAACAGTTGATTATGCAAGTTGGCGGCGACATATATATCGAACTCGGCTCGACCAAGATTTTAGGGCCGAAGCCATTCACACTTGTTGATTGACGAACGAGACTCTGGCGCAGGCTTTCTTCTCAGAATTCGGAGGCCGAGGACTGCCGTCTGCAGCCATCGCTGCGGGTTTCAAAGTTGACTTCATTACGAAAAAGAATGCAGTGCTTACATAACAATTTATAGCATTTTTTTATAATAAACACTATCAACCTCTATCACTTTTTGTTGTTTGTCTGTCCACTTTATTGTGATTTTCTTGAGTAAAATTTGAACAGCTTTTTATACTTGTAATTTCTGCGAGAATATTTCAAAAAGCTGCCATGCCATTGTGAAGAAAATTGCATGACATTTTTACTTTGTAGCTTTATTTTATCAAGACAAGTTGCATCGTTGCTGAAGGGTATTAAACTTTTAAGAAATACCGAAAAATCGCAAGAGACGACAGGAACGAAGTCAGAACGCAAGTGCATTGTACTTTTATTTTTCGCTACTAAATATACTGCAGCACTTAATCCGATTGTTGCATTTTAATGATACATTTACTCGAATATGCTAGTAAGTTGCAAAGATAATATTATTAGAATCTAAATAGCTTTTTGAATATCTGTAAGTATTTGTGACTAAAAAATGAATTATTTTTTAGCCGAAACAGTGTAAGTGTAAATGAAATAGAACAAATGTTTCTAATTTTCCGGGGTCAGGACTATTAGTGCCAACGAATGTTAAGGCTTACAGAATACTTCCATTTAGTATTCGAGTGGTCTTTATACCAGTTTTTATTATTCAACCGAATAATGTGTAAGCTCATATACTCACAGGGGTCAGGGGTAAGCATTTTAAGTTAAGAGCTAATATTTATTCAAACAGGTGTTCATCATCTACGGTTGCGGTGGGATAGTGGGCTTGTTTGCACGTCCGGTTCATGTCAACAGTCTTACTCGGTCTTTACGATGTTACATCGGCTTAGTTTAGTCTTTCTTGTTGACATTTCACGTATGAAGTCCGGCGTTTTATTTTTAATTAAATTTTGCGGCTACTTTTGTGCTAGGAAAGTATACCTAGACCGTGTAGGGCAACTATAAAGCTACATAATAAGTCTAGAGATGAGAGCTCTTAAGTCCTTTTAGGGCATCTAATTGTTTCGTCTATGCCTTCTAGATATGTAAATTGCCATAGCAATGAATATTTTACTGTTATAACTCTGTTTTTTTTCTATTGAAATGTATTCGTCAAAATTCAATACAATAAAGAACTCTGTTTTATTAGGTTATATACAATATTTTAATAAAACAGAGTTATATTCCTCCTTCTGTAGAAGGTTCAGTATATTTAGCAGAAAACGTAATATTTTGATGTAGGTATCTTCATATATTAAATTTCCTGCTTTAATTTACAATTATATATAACAATTTTCTTTCAGTATCTTAATCTGATTATGGTTAAGTTCATATTATGTTTTTCAGTAAGTTTTGCGAATTATAGATCCCTGACCAACGGTACAAATCACCAAGCGGGTGCGTGACGATAATGGACTTAAGAATCGTAATTAGTCTCAAGTAACTGGTGTGCAATCATCATTAAACCTCATTTAAAACTACAAAGAGCGCGGGGCTGACAGCGCTCCTAATGGGAATAGGCAAGAAGAACATAATTAAACTGGTCCAGAATCCAGACAAGTTTTGACCCGCCTTTGCGGTGTGTCCCTTCGCGCCTCAGATAATCAGTGTAGGACAGTATAGGCACATTACACACATAACCTGAACTTTATCTGACCGACACTAATTAAAGGTGAACTACAAATAGTAGAAATTCGTGAGGAAAATTAAGTTAAGCTTTTGAAGTGGGTAGGTGATTGCAGTAGGTATAAAGTTATATAGTTAATTCTTGTTAAGGTGACAGTATTCTGAGCAAATTGTTGCAACGAATTACTTTTCTCTTTAAAATTGATTATCTAGTTTTTGAAACTACTTCACTGCTGCATCTTTCACTCAAATATACCTCCTACACTTTTTTAATTTATTCTTGGTGAATGTGAATAAGGCAAAGCTATTCTTCTTATTTGAGCTTTTTTTTCAGAAGCGGGCAAACGTTACCGTTGTTGACTATTATTGATGATAATTTTTACCCAATAATATCATAATTTATATGCTGTAGGTTAGTAGGTAATTAAGCTTCGAACCAATATTTAATAATCTGTTTTCAGATGAGAGTTTTCAGTGAAATCATTTCAATTAATCCGAGTAAATAGTTGGCAGTGTTTGTTAAATTATCGATGAAAATGAATTACGTGATACAGTGCGATGATGGGGAATTTTAATAGTAATATTTATAACTGATATTACTGGTTATTTATTATCTACAACTAGCGGCTATTGATATTATTAGAATTCATAATTCTTGCATAGATTATAAGTGATTATATTTTTCTTAGATTCTTGGTTTGATACCCAGGCACATAGCTATGTTTTAGGTAAGAAATAAAATTAAAGCTATTGCTATTTTCAAAGTAGCGCTGAGTTTAAGAACAATATCATTAATAGCATATTTTATTTTTATATCACTTAGCTTTTTTATTGAATTTCTGTTTGATTTTTATTATTTTTGTTGTAACGTCCTTAGACTAAGTTAATTTTAGGTTACAACATTTGAATACAATGTAAAATTATTTACAAAATATAAAAAGAAACTAAAAGTAAACTAGCAAACGAGCACACCTGATGGAAAGTGGTTACCGAGGCCTATGGCCTAATCATGGGCAGGACTCTTGCGCTAATAAGCTTCTAATGCCCTTCTTGCCGAACCCCATATTATACTCGCTGGGGAAAATGGGTAATATTACTACCATTACAAGTCTGAACTCAGCTCTAATTTAGTCGTGATAGTTCAACCGTTCAACCAATAAACAAGGTACAGACGCAATGTAATCAATTCACTGTCTTCTGACTTCGGTACCTACATACTGTTTACACAATAGCACCCGATTCTATTAGGAGCGGCAGGACGGCCGACGGACATCGGGTGGCTTCCTTGATTTATGATTGCATATAGCGGACATGGTATGTTTATGTCTTCGATTTATTCTAATGAAAGCGACGAAGGCTGTTAAATTGATACTACATCATAATTTTATGTATTAATTTATAAATTAATTTTTACGTCACCATTCTCGACTTCTCTTTAGTGCTGTCTAGAAGCATAAGAAAAAATTGCCTATAGAAGTGAAGAGAGTCTATATAAAACTCGTGCTTACAGTATTTGTAAACTATTAATCAATCAATTAGCTTACTGCATTCCGCTCCTTGACATAGGCCATTTGTAGACTATATCTTATAATATACTGTGAAAAAAGTACATAAATACATAGGTATAGAACTATAAACATATTGTTCACCTATAACGTGACGCGTGGCGGTGACTAAGACGTGAGTTTCATGATTGTTGTTCACTCAAAAATATTACGAAAACTGCCTAATGCGCCTAAAGTAGTTTTAACGTCACAAATAAGGTTTTCGATACTTTTTCTGTCACTACGCGGCGCTTCATAGGTCCAAAAATCCATTTTTCTGAATAACTACGGACACCAGCGAGACGCGAGAAGTACCAATTGAAAGGTCTCATCAGCAGTCATATGGTGGTGTAATCTGTTAGGTAGGCATCCGTGTAATTAAAAAAAAAAATCTAAACACAGTTTGTTTACTGAAAACTTTTAGACTAAAAGTTGATTTTCAGGTAAACTATATCACCTAGAGAATCGGGACCTGCACCTACGGACAGAAGAAGTCTTCGTGGACACGTTCCAAGCACCAAAAGTACAGGTTTTTATGGATAGAATGCCAAAAACGAGCAGATTTTAGGGAGCTAGGAGTAGGTTCCATGTGGGCATGTCCTTTGGAGTATAGGTATTTAAATAGAGCGGCGGTAAACTTACCATCTCCATTGAACCTTCCAAAGGTGGTAGGACCCCCTTGTGCCTGCGTAAATTTGGGAAAATTGCAGTTTTTATAAAAGTTAATAAAATAAAATTGGGACCGGCCTGATAATGCACGATACTGATGATGACGTATACGTGCAGGGAAGTCGGAAGAAAGGAAACCACGCTCCTAATGGTATACAAGTTGCAGTATTTGATCGCAGAAAAAAAGCAAGTTTTGTCAAATAAACTGATAAAATTTAATTCTGTAAATGATGTACAAATAAAGTGCTATTCTATTCTATTATAAAAAGTGGCGAAAATCCCTATTCCACTGACGAAATACGGTCTTGTGGATGTACTCTCATATGGTATCAGACGACGCGGGACCTCGTCACATACACTACATTATAGGAGTCACTTCTTAAAATTTTCGGAACAAGCAATTTCCTGTGGTCGGTTACTTTATTGAAATTATTGAGTTGCGGAATTGCAATTTTGCCGCCGTGAAGTGACTTTAACAAACGAGGTTAATTTTCGTTGGAGTAAATTTGTCTTGCGAATGGCTACGACCCACTGTTTAAATCTGTTTTTTCCCCTGTAGGGAGCTTATGGCCCTCCAGTTTCTTCACACCTAAGCACTGCATAATACTGTTGTAGTTTAGAAGACAATATTCCTATAGTAATGATTATAAGAATAAATAAACCAAAAAAATAATACAATTCTGTTATGTATTTTGACAGTTCATTGGACTTGACCCTACAGTGCTGCCATATTACGTATACCGTTTTAGAAAATTCTCACTAACTGTCGCGCTTTTCAAGAAGCACTTGGAATCTCTTCACCGATGTAGGCAATATGTTCAAATACTCTTTTTATTACCCTTCTGATATAATGGAACGCCCAACCGATTGTGCATTTTTCTATAGCTGGCAAAAAATGAGGATCAATCGTTTCGAGATCAATCGTTTTTATGATGATCTGGAGATTTACCCGAAAACGCAGTTGTAGTATGCGTCATGGGCGCTTTTGGAATATGATTTAACATCGATATTTTGATGTTTCAATTTTTTAATAACCATATTGACTTCAGCGTTTTTCAAGTATTTATGCGAAGACGTCTCTGCCTATATACCTTTAGTACAAAAATATCGATCAGATAAACTAAAAAAAATTGCTACAGTCTCGTATTTTAATATTTCCGATGTTATAACCATACTATCGCGTGTGGCACGTTAGAAAAGAGTACCTATTGTTGATGTCAGTACCTGCCTAACAAAAATCAAGGCCCGCTAAAGTGAGCTTTTTGTACCTATTTATTTGGTGCCTGAATAATAAATAATAGGTCTTGATTTAGCTGATATCAGTAACGCAAAATTGGATTATATTTCTAAAGTAGCTTTACCGTTAGGGGTCATGTTCGATCTCTATCTCATCCTGGTGAATGAGAATGTGGTCTACGGTGAAACACGTCCACCTAGAAGAAACCTATTCACTTGACACTTTTAGATTGCCAGGTTATTATAGCTTTTCCTACCTAGGGCAAGATGGGTACATAATAGTCTCCCCAAAGGAGGGACAATCTCACCTTCGGCAATTGATGACACAAGATGGTTTACAATTCAAGTCGGTTCAAGTCCGATATAATCACCCTCGCCGATTCCGACGGTAGTTTTATTGATGGAATTTTCACACTATAAAAAAAGTTTATAGAACTTGTTGGAAACATAGATTCAGGCAGAAAAATCCTATGAATTTATTCGCATCCTATCTTCCTGCGTCATATATAAAACTGTCCAATTTTCATCGTTTTCAGTAGT
Organism: Eilema caniola; assembly: GCA_949126895.1. Lineage (NCBI taxonomy): Eukaryota > Metazoa > Arthropoda > Insecta > Lepidoptera > Erebidae > Eilema > Eilema caniola. The sequence continues at coordinate 7,654,231 of OX421472.1, read as the reverse complement.
TTGGGCTTTGGATCCCTCATTGATGAGAGCATCACTCAGACAGGTTTTTCCCTATATATCACGATCGATAATAATCGAAAAATAGACGATATGTCAAAAAATATAATCAAATAGAAAGGAATAACGGCACACAGACAGATCCCACACCCGTTCGCATAAGCGATGACTTGGTCGAGCGCACGGACCAGTCATGTAAAGTACAGACTTTACATGACTGGTGACATCGACTACGACGTCAAGGCACGTATTGCCGGCACGTGGGTCAAACGGCGGGAAATGACTGGCGTCATATGCGATTCTCAAATGCCAGTCAGGTTGAAGGGGCAGGTCTATTAGACGATCATTAGGCCTGTCCTAATACACGGCTGTGAGGCGTGGCCGCTGTTGGACCGACACAAGCAAGTATTGCGTGTCACGGAGATGAAAATACTGCGGTGTATGTGCGGAGTCACGCGTAAGGATCACGTAAGGAACTTTTGCATCCGCGGCAGCCTTCATGTCCGTAACATCGTAGATAAAATGCAAGAGAGTCGCCTTCGCTGGCGTGGCCATGTCTTGCAGCAACGGCTAGGCTACGTGGGTAACAAATGCCTGGCAATGGCGCCCCCGGCAGGTCAAGGTAGAAGGGGTAGGCCCAAAAAGTCCTGGCTTGATGTCGTGCAGGGTGATATGCAAATGATCTCACTACTATGGACGCCCAAGGTGCGAAGTGGAGGATGAAGAGCCGGAAGGTGGACCCCGAGCTCCGAGGGCATCTTGGCCCCGGATGCAATCGGGATAGCGTCTAAATGTTGATGATGATGATGATGATGAGAAAGGAATACTAGGCGATGACATAATTTAGATCATGATATAGGCTTATTTCCGATTCTCTATTTAACATCACCTTTAAAGAATGAATCCAATGCAAAAATTTATTATAACTAAAACTAGCACTAAAAGTATTCATTTTTGGCGACTAAAACACTAAGTAGAAGTGATACCCTTCCGAATTCTGGATGTAGTTAGGTAGGTACATAATTATTTATATTGCGAGATTTGAGGTTTGTCACACATACCTGGTTGAATACATAACGGTTTTTATAGATGATATTATACTACGGTAGTAAAACTCATACTCTTTCTTTTACACATTAAATTCTCGTTAAGTTATCTAAACAACCAATCTGAGCAATGTGTTCTTACATTACCTCATATTATTTTAAATGTCCCAGGTTACAGAGGAAATAAGTTTTAAAAAGGAATGTTATTGTGTAATTATGAGAACCTGCATTGTGCAGATTTTTTTATTCCAGGTACGTTTTTGATAAAAAAGGCTACCTTTCGATATTATCTTTGTTGGACAGATGGCAGTGAAAGAGGTAACATTACTTAAAATTAAATCTTACTACACCACTAGCTGGGCGCAGCCCGTGTGGACTTTAACATTACTTAAAATTGCATCGTATTACACCACTAGCTGAGCGAAGCCCGTGTGGAATTTAACATTACTTAAAATTCTATCTTATTAAACCACTAGCTGGGCGCAACCCGTGTGGAATTCAACATTACTTAAAATTGCATCTTATTACACCACTAGCTAGGCTCAGCCCGTGTGGAATTTAACATTACTTAAAATTGCATCTAGTTATACCACTAGCGGGGGACAGACCGTGTGGAATTCAACATTACTTAAAATTGCATCGTATTATACCACTAGCTGGGACCAGCCCATGTGAAGTTTCGATTCTGTTTCCGTAACCTAAATAAAAAGTAGCCCATCTGTTATTCCATTCATATCTATTCTTGTACCAAATCCAATTGAGCGTGATTGAATAATAAACACCCAAACTACTACACAAACTTTCCCATTAATAATATTGGCAGGATTATTATACCATTATTTTTATACACAATTTTATTTATTATGTATATATACACAAAATCCTCGTAGTATATAGTACGTTTGTTTACAGCAAACCTTTCTCCGTAAATTCTTGTTGTCGAAATGAATAATCAAAAAGATTCACATTTGTAATTCAGTACGTATTCATCAAAAGGCGCCCAGCACACATTATCCTAATTAAATGGGAGGAGCATTAGCACTCTTTGCGGTAGGTACTATTTTATAGGAGCATTTGCAAATCACTCTCGGAAACCTCATTTCCATCTCACAGTAAGCTTTGTTCCGAAAAACCTGCCTCTTCAGCGTATATTTGCAGGCTCATTTAAAAAATCTTTTTACTTTGAATTTCTTTTGGTGCAACATAGGAACTGCAGAAATCGATTAGGATAGGAAAAAGAGAAAAAACTAAGGCGGGACTCGAACCAGTCCCTTACAGGGGGAATGGGATGCTCTGACCACTGAGCTACCAAGTAACGCCTTAAGTACTCCAAATTCTCCTATGGGGTGCCCCAAGATGGTTTCATAGGAGAATTTAGAGCACTTTGCGGCGTCCCGCCTTATTCGATTCACTTTTTCTAATCTATCTAATCTTCATTCGATTGCAAAGATATCTCAATGTTCAATGTCGACTAATTTCTCAGTTAAATAAACATAAACTTAAATACCTTTATATTAATCGTATTAACAATTGACCAGGTCTTTTTCTTTTTTCAGCAGGTGCACTGAAAATGGTGAGTTGATTTTGGCCTCAAAGGGGCTGATAGATGCCTGTATACCTTGCCATGTAAATAAAATACAATAATTTGTTTACAAGTATAATGAAATTTGAGTAAGTTAGTAAAGAAATTTTAGTTTACAAGCTGTAAGAAGTTTGGAAGCTATACTTGTACAAGTTTGTTACTTAATAATGGCATTGATTGCAATGCGAGTGTCGGATAGCGATGTTAATTAGTACTGCAAGTATTCCCAACAGAAGTTGGCTACTAACCATACCCATCGTCTGGCAACTTCGAATTTCTTGCATTATTTAATGAGAAATACTGTATTTCACTATATTGGAAGCTGCTGAAAATGATTATATCGTATAGTTTCTGTGTTATCTTTTCTAATTTTACTTCTTATTTCTGACAGTTAGTGTTGAATTGTATTGAAATATTATAATCATAAAAAAATCTTACAAGTAAATTATTTCAAAAATGATTAAATTTAGAGTATCCACAGGTCATGTCGAGATTTGAAAAGACATAAATTACACGCTAATTATAAAATATTAAGCAAAAGACTAGATATTTTGCAACAATACAACATTGCATCTCATATTTTCATTTTTTGAGTAAATTTCTAGTAACTGGCCCGATTAGGATCCCAATGTGCGCCATTTCGTCCAATCCTCCGCCTACGGCATCCAGAGGTTGGGAACGGCCTATGTCCAGCAGTGGACTGTAGTGAGTTAATTGATTGATTGATTAGGATTCCACCTAGATTTGGGGAGCTTACAAAACTCCACCTAACTAATCACCAAAAAAGTACGTGCTGCGACATACAACATTTTAAAATACTTCCATCGAGTTCCGGCAATACGCCGAATGTGCGGATAATATTTTTAATATTCTTGTCAATCTACTAAAAAGGCGTTCATTATTGTTAAAACAACAACTAACTCTTTGTGCGCACTTCTGTTAGAGTTCAAGCTTAAGAGTTAAACACAAGAGTTACTATTCGCTAGTCCATGTATCGTGATAGTAAATGGCATAAAGGCGATACTTTCAAATTGATTTTATGGTTATGCAATCAAGTGAAAATATTAAGTTTGCTACACAGGTAGAGTACCGGAAAAGGAACATAATCTATTTTTTATCCTGGGTTTAGGTTTATGTGGGTTGTGGTCATCTTAATTGATTTGAAATGTTCACTTTTTCAGCAATCCCTATATATTCTAGACTGCGATCAATCCCTGTCACCAATTCCAACTAGACCCGTTCGCTGTCTGAACGTACGTGAGTAACATACATCAAATATCTTAATCAAAGTACACATGTTTAATATTAGTTATAATTAAAACTGGCTTAAACTGCCCGAATTACATTTCGTCATTATACTCAAGAGGATTAAGTTTTTCATATAACTATATAAATACAAAACTCATATTTACGAACTTTGAGAAAACGCTTTGAAATTTTAACATGTATTTCATTTCTCCAAAAATATCTATCGATTCCCAAATACAGTCGTTATAATATTGAATTACAAAATACTCTTACTCTAAAAGTCTGCACTCGTGCGTAGCAACTATGTTCCCATTTTCAGTTCGCTTTTTTATCCACTATTTTCTTGTGTAATTTATATTGATGTCAGTTGGAGCTTACCTATGATATATTCGGATACTTTTAGTTGTATTTTTAGAATAGGTACAGAGGGTGAATATATGTAAACGACAGTACCTTAAATACATCAACATGAAAAGTAGGCAGCCTTGTATTCTAAAACATGTTTGCGGTGAGATTGGGTCTTCCCACATTAATTATCAACGTGGAGTTGGTAAAAACTGATTGGAAATTTCATTCTTGGTTAAATCAGCCGGGGTATATCTAAGCTTAATGCTAGATATAATACTGTAGTCATACGTGAATAATGTTTACGTTTCTGACGATTGCTAAACATTTTGTGAAATACAACCAGTTCGGAATTGCAGACAGATATTGAAGACGGTCGAACCAACTATTCATTTGTATGCTATAATATTCATTTGGGTGTCACCACTCGTCACCTTGAAATCAACTGCATAACAGTTGATCACCAGTATGTTATTTTATCTTCATATGTTACAAAATAACCTTTATTAAATTAAGAAGTAATATAAATAATAAGAAGTTACCTAGTTTGTGGTACCTAAAAATTATGAAAAAACAAGTTAACTTGACTACAGAACATTTGCCTGGTTAATTGTTAATGCGTGTTATCCGTGTTACCCACCAAAGAAATCTAAGATCCATTCTGATCAACAGATACTTACCCAACAATAAAAAGCAAGTAACCAATGCTACATAAGCGAGTTTTCCCTAGAGAGGATATACTTTCCAGTTGAATGCTTCCGAATTCAAACCGGAAATCCTGTAATGCCTTACCTAAATAGATACTAGTATTATGATATTAAGTGACTTAAAGTTGTATGGTGACAGGCTCTACGAGTGCTCTCAAGCCGATTTCATTTCGAATAATATGTTATAGGGACTCCCTTATGCGTTTCCTTATATTGATTGATATGTGGGTCGTAGGTGGTACATATACAGTGATTGACAGATCCATTTTTAGAACGACAGCTATCTTTGGGATTTTGTGACAAAGTATCTTTTAGTTTCTTATATAAATAGGTACTATTATTGTTCGTGTACGATATAATGACATTCCAGGAACACATTATCAATAAAGTAAGCATTGCTGCTCAACTAACTTTTATTATGGATTCTAGAATACGAATAAACGTAGTCGAATTTACTGCCGCTACGCCACAGAGCTAGAGAATGTAAAATTAAACTTTTGTCTCAAAGTTTAATCATCACTTCATAGTATAAAATAAAGTCGCTTTCTCTATCCCTATTTCCCTATGTATGCTTAAATCTTTAAAACTACGCAACGGATTTTGATGCGGTTTTTAATAGATAGCGTGATTTAAGAGGAAGGTTTATATGTATAATACATGTTTAATATAGTAGAAGGTGCAGCGGGAACGGGATCTGACACCACGCGGGTTGAACAAAATTGACGGCACGAACTTCGCCGGGTCAGCTAGTATAGTGTAAAAAATATTGGCATTAGTGTGTACACTACTTAGCTATTTTAAAAGTTAAAGAACAATTATTCATGAATACTTACTTTGCACGACCTGAAACCACAACCATAGGTCGTCCCACGCAATTTCGTCCCTTTTTTCATTCGATTTTCCTCTCAACGATTCTGCTCTTTTACCCCACATATACCCAAACCATCTCATTTATTTCCCCTTTGACGACGATTTCTGAGATAATTTTATGCAATGTTGTTTTTAATATCTCTATTTTAACAAATTAATTGAACTTTTCCAAATCGCATAAATCATCATCATCATATCAGCCACACATAGTCCACTGCTGAACATAGGCCTCTCCTATAGACTTCCAGAACGACCGATCTAAAGCAACCGCATACATACTGCAGTAATATTAATATTTTACTGTCGTGATACTAAAAGACGAATCTTTTTTGAATCCTTCATAATTTAAGCAAAATTGTTTAAACAATGTGTCTGGTACAACATATATGCAGCCAACTACCAGCCATTCTAACGCCAGCCCAGCCTCTTTACTTAAAAGCACCATTCAACTAGCGACTTAAATGATCAATATGATCCACTTGATCAAACAGCTAGGCGTGTGTCAATGATGTTTCGTTACTGGCTTAGCTTAGTCCGCTCCCGCATTAGCGTTCTAACCTAATCCATACAAGTCGGATTGTGCTGCTACTCTAAATGAACCGTACGAATCCAAAAAACAGCCTACGAATTAGTCAGTCAACTTATTAAATACTAGCTTTTGCCCGCGGCTCCGCCCGCGTGGATGTCGGTTATCGCGACCAAATATACCCTATGTCCTTTATCAAGGTCTAATCTACGCCTATACCAAATTTCATCAAAATCAGTTCAGTGGTTTAGGCGTGAAAGCGTAACATACAGACAGACAGAGTTACTTTCGCATTTATAATATAAGTATGGAAAACAACTGCAATGGCTGAATATTATTCAAGTTGAATGGCGCTGTTTAGTATTTGGCTGCGACATGTATTTTAAATACATGTATTCTGCTCAAACGCACAAGTTGAAAGATCCATACGGAAAGCAATAACCTGGATGTCCTCCAGCCTCGAGTGAATAGGCTAGGCGTACATATGTCGCAGCCAACTAGTTTAATCAGCCGTTCAATTAACTGCCTAGGCTCTTTACTGAACGGCGCCGTTCAATTAGCAGCCTGAATGGTGTTGAGCCATTTCTTTAAACGGCTAGGCAAATAGCTTGGATCGTTGACGTTTAATTACTAGCCTAGCCATTTAATTAAACAGCTATAAAAATACTTATTTCTGCATGGTTGTAAAAAATAACCATCCTTGGCTCCCGCATTAGCCTCCGTGGTTATTTTTTTGCTGACCTTCTAACCTAACCTATCCAAGTTGGATTACATAACTTTCTGAATGAACGTTTCACTAATTTTCTCAGAAAACTACCCCCTCGGGGATTTACAGGTGTGAATATAATATATGTAATTTTCTGTCTTATTTCGGGTTATTGCTCCATCTTACGAATGGCCTAATCATTAGCCAGCCAGGTTATGAAATGTAGTAATAAACGTTACGGCTGAATATCATTCAGGCCGTTCATTGAATGACGCCGTTTAGTTAACAGCCTAGGCAGTTAATTGAACGGCTGATTAAGCTAGTTGACAGTGACACCATATACCATAGTCAAGTAAGTAAGTAAATCATTTATTGCTCGAAACACGGTATTTTACAATGGTGTTACAAAATCAAATAATGTCCGACATGTTTCGCAGATTCTCTGCATGCAAAGTTAAATTATTTATTTATTAGAATTCAAAATGTCACATATTTAATAATTAATAATTGTAATAAGATTAAAATAATTAGAATGCAAATAAAATGTCCATTATAAAAATAAAAAAATGTCAATATTTTGTCAAGAATGCATGTAAGAATAATTTTGTAATGTCAGAATATACAGTACTACCAATAATCAATAATTACACAAGCAATAATCTCACATTAGCAATCTATCACACACATAATTTGATTTATACTTCGATGTCATTAATACCCAAACCATCATCATTTATCCTCAAGAAACTCCCTGACACTATAATAAGACTTCTCCATCAGCCAGGTAGTTAGTGTTTTCTTAAATTTATTGAAGGTCAGCTCTCTAATGGGTCTGGGTATGTGATTATAAATTTTTGCTGTCATAAAATGTGAATTATTTTGATGAAGAGAAGTTTTACAGCTAGGCAGCAAAAGTTTTGTGCTATCTCTAGACATGTACAGCTTATCTTCACTGGCCTTTTTGAACAACTCTGGATTTTTCTTTACAAATATGCCAATTTCTAAGACGTATAGTGACGTCAACGTCAGCAGCTTCAGACTTTTAAAGGCTGGTCTACACGAGTCTAGTGGTCCAATGTTCGCCATAGCCCGAATACATTTTTTCTGACATACGAAGACTTTTGAGATGTGATTTGAATTACCCCATAATAGTAAACCATACCTTAAAATTGAATGTACATAGCCGTGGTAAGCAGTCATTGCAGTTTTTAAATTCACTGTTTTGCGTAATCGTCTTAAAGCAAAAACGAAGCGATTTATCTTGGCACACAAGCCATTTATATGCAAGTGCCAATTACAATGTTTATCTAATGTAATACCCAAGAATTTAGTATCGACAGATGTTCCTATATCTGTACCCTCATATGTAATCTTTATTGGTTTGTTATTTGATTTGTAGTTCTCAAATTGTACAATTTTTGTTTTGGCTATGTTTGCGGTCAGATTGTTCTTACCTAGCCAATTCATTACGCCACTTATTGTGGTATTTACATTAGTAATGTGCTGTGGTTCACCCCTTTCATCGGCCACTATGACTGATATATCGTCTGCGAATAAAGAACAATGATTTTTTGTAACTAGGTATATCGTTAATATAGAGAAGAAAGAGTAGGGGGCCCAGAACACTTCCTTGAGGTACGCCCGATGTATTTAGTGCACACTGCGATCGGAAAGATTTTAAGCATCGTTCATTGTCAACCCGCTCTATCTCTACACATTGTGTACGATTTTGGAGGTAGCTACTTATCCATTCGAGACCTTTGCCCCGGAGCCCATATCGTTCACATTTGTTTATCAATATTTTATGATCTACGAAATCAAATGCGCGACTCATATCAAAGAATACAGCAGATACTTGTCTTTTTCTGTCGATATTTTCAGTAATATTCTTAAACAATTTAAACGCTGCTAATGTGGTTGATTTGTTAACCTGAAAACCATTCTGTTCTGGGACTATGATGTTGAATTTTTGCAGAAACACACGCATTCGAACACACATGGCTTTCTCAAAAATTTTTGAAAACACTGGAATCAGAGTAATAGGTCTGTAATTACTCATTTGCAATCTACTGCCTTTCTTGTGAAGTGGCCTCACTGTGGAAATCTTTAATTTTTCGGGGAATACACCCTGTACAAATTGTACCTGTTTGATTGACCAAATGACACAATACTTCCGCCAGCTCCATATCACATTGTTTCAAAATGAATGTAGATATACCATCATAACCCACTGCGTTTGTATTCTTGAGTGATTTTATGATTTTGACTATTTCTAATTCTGTTATGGGTTGTAAAAATATAGTTGGGTCTGTTATATTTATCAGCGAGTAGTCTGGTTTATTTATATCTGTTGAGTTAACAAAAGATAAGAAACAATCATTGAATTCATTTGCAATCTGCGTTGCATCTCTCACTTCCTCTCCATTGCATTCAACCATTTCAATATCATACCTCGTTATACCGCTGTCGTTTTTTATAACTTTCCATGATGCTTTACATTTATTTTGCGAATTGCTTATGTATTTTTTGTAGTTGTTTTTTTTTGAAATATTTATGCATTTTCTAAATAACGTGTTATATTCGTCATATTTATTCTTATTTTCTACCGTTTTTTTTAAATAATACTGATATCTATACTTTCTGTTAGTCATGGCTGATATTTTTATTCCCTTTGTTAACCACCTAGGACCTGTATTATTTTCTGTCATTTTAATTTTATTAATGGGAAAGCACAAATTGTAGAGAAGTGAAAACATCTCGTGAAATTTATCAAATGCACTGTTGCAGTTAGGTTCATTGTATACCTCTAACCGTGATAAAGAAGAAATATATGTTTTAAATTTTTGAACGTTTTCCTTGCTAAAGTCTCTCCTTAATGCGTACCAGTATGTGGGTGTTTGTGGGTCACTTGCGACTGGAAATGATAACGTTTGTCCAGTTTCATGATCAGATAGAAACAGTCTATGAACTTGCCCTTCTGCATTTTGAATGTTACTCATTATGTGATCAATACATGTCTTATTTTGGCGCGTGGGTTCCTTGATGTGTAGGTACAAATTATAGTTTAAGTCTATATATAAGTCAACCCCATCATCACTTACCAAGAGGCGAAACAGTGGACAAACATGGGCCTATTAATACTGAACTGTTGCTGTTGGCCGCGGCCCCACCCGCATTGATAATCGCAACCCATGGGAACCTATTCCAAAATTAAAGTCTAAGTATAGTTCTATACCATAAAAATGTACTAAATTTCAGTTAAATTCTTTCTGAGGATTAAATTTAGTGTGATTGAAGAAACAATTTCAAACTTTCACAATTATGATATTAGTAGGATAAAAATATTGCCAATCTTCTATTTATGTGTGAGAATGAATACCGACGCGAATACAGTTTTATAGGTCACTTCAAACGTGCGCACCACTATCCAATTTATTAATGAACCTTCAGAAATTTGGCCTGCATTGGACAGGTTTAATTCTGTTTGTATCAGATATGAATAGGAAACTTTAATTAAGAAAATTTATTATAATTGGTAGTTTTATATGAGCTAATTTGTATTAGGGATACAAGAAGAACTTTTCGCGGTGCAACCCTGGCCGATAAAAACAACTCTTTCTACCTTGGACCTTTAACGACCAATATATTTTACCTTTCATGAATAAGTAAGTTCTTATTTCTTGGTCTTCCTTTAGTATATTAGCACTACATAGAAGGTATATATTATAATCGATTAATTAACAAAATGTTTTCTTGTCAGAGATATCGTTGCTGGAACTTTTATATATTTCTTCGTATAAAAATTTATTGGTATTCCACGAGTTCTTTGCCGCGTACGCCCTGCCGTTATACATTCCCACAATAATTAAATTGCAGCTAAACATATTACATGTAACATTTTATATCGAATTATGTATTTTTTTTTGCTGAGAAGAACACGCCAAGTTACATTTGAGATACTGGAATTGGACTTTTATAGGATCCATTACTTGGTTTGCTTTTTAAAATGTTTATTTTTTATCTGTAGAAGATGAATGGGCCAACGGGCATGACGCAAGATGTGTCGTCTGAGTCGGTTTAAATGTTACGTGACCATGTTATGCGACGGGGTAGGTCCCGAGGGAATTTCTGCGCTATAAAAGAACAGAGCTCGAACAGGCTAAGTGGATTGCATAAATCTATTTTTAATAAACACGAGTAATTATATAAAATAAAACCTATTTGAACAACATAAAAGACTTGCAAGTAAGGTTAATCAAGTTTTTAGTATGCAAAAACGACAGAGAGAGCTATAACAAGGATTATGAAAGGTTGTTACCGATTTGTAGAATTTTGCCACTGGAAAAAATAGTTGAATATTTGATGGGATTAGAGTTCTACTACTAAACATTTTATATAGTATAAGAAATTTCAGAAAATATACATTAATTCAACCTCGTGTAACCATTTCGGTGAAAAATTGTCAAAATATATAGTACCAATGACATTTAATAAATATGAATTGTTAAGACAGAGCCCTAAAATGAGCAAAGGTGTGTTGAAGTCCAAATTGAAAGAAGTGGTCCTTGGCGGCCCTACGGCTGCGGCCAATACTGCAGTGGCAGCGGCCGCCGAGGATCTACATTAAATTAATGTGTTAAGCTTAATGGTGAAGGTGTGGATAGTTTGTAATTGAATCGAGCGCCTCTCGCCATCAAACGTCACAGTTTGGCGAGAAAATATATTATGTAAATCATTTGTATATTAAGAATGAATAAACAAAAATAAAAATAGTGGTAAAATCCATACTTGCTTTTTATTACGAGAATGAAGCAATATTTTTTTAATTGTGATAAATGCAAATGTCTAAATAATATTCTCCTCATTAGTACTAATTTTTAACTATGTAACTACTAACTTAAACTAAGTAGATTGTACCACTAAAGAAATTAATCTTCTGTGATACTTAACTTCTAAAAACTTTTGTAATTCGGATAAGCCAAAGTGAAATTTTGGAAAGAAAATTTCACGGGATTATCGTCGCCTAAAGTCTGTGTAACTAAATTAATTATAAATATCTGATAAAATGAGGTACATTATTGATAATTAAGTTTGATAAGGTGATTTTATTTAAGTATAATTTAATAAATTTGTTCTAGGAGATTACTAGATAAATGAACGTTTATTTTTTGAGATTGAATTTATAATAATTGTATTTATAAGCCACTTTATATTCTGGGGGTGGTACCATAGTTGCTCAAACATTTATACGAGTTTATTAATGTAGACACTATTCTTAATTTCTAGTATTTATTACGTTCATTTTATTTAACGTACCTAAGATTCCTAAATTATAGCAAGGTGGGTTGGATCATAGGTTTGATATGAATTCCCATAAAGACCTTTAGGGTCTAATGATAAAAGGATGAATAAAATAATATACACTGGCATATATTATTTTATTGAAATAATAGCGGTCCAAACATCTCTCATTGCCATCTTAACTTCACGCGAAGTACAGACTGCTATCAAAATCAAGAGAAAAATTTACATTTGAATTCATCCTTTTGTCATCAGACCCTAAAGGTCTTTATGGGAATTCATACCCAAACTATGACCCAACCCACCTTGCTATAATTTTAGAATTTTAGGTACGTAAAATAAAATGAACGAAATAAAGACGGCATAATCCAGAATAAATAATTCTAAACTCTGATTAAGATAGATAGGTAGGACGTGACTCTGTGAATAAAATACTACGATATTCTCATCTAAATGAGCAATTCTGTACTCCTTCATTTAAGTCCTTGCGAAAAATTTCGAGCAGATGAAAATTGAAAACGCTACGAAGCTAAGAAGCGTCTTTCAAGAATACAATGCTGTAACATTATCACAATGCAAAATACTTTTTTTTTACAATAAAACATATTTCAAGCATCCGCTGCTCACTTTTTATGACGGAAAGAAATTAATCAGCTTTAAGAGAAATGCCAGTAATTAAGATTGATATTCTATTTCTTACTTTTGTTCACTTATCCAGTACTTAGATTAAATCATTCTTTAATTATACAAATGCTATGTGGAAGACTTAAATCTCAAAAAAAAATCATTTTGAGAATTCTTTTTTTTTCTTGGTCTAAATCTATCAATGAATAAATATACAATTATACTTACTCCCCGAAAGGGTAGGTAGAGATGTGGTAACGTCTATAAATCGCCAGCTATGATTGACGTCATTGACACTTAGTCATGGGCTGTATGATTACTGTCGGATCAATGAATATGACATCTGAATCAATGATATCTTGAAGTCTGCATCTGGTTAATAGCATGGCGCTAATAATACCTTTTAAATTATTAGTTCTGTGGTTAAAAACACAAGGTAAGCTATATTAGCATCTCATAAATATACGTAACAAGGCTCTTATCAATAAGAATCTACTATCGAAAGTTTACGGGAAAATTAACTTGAAATAAACTATTTTTTATAACTTTGTTAGAACTTTACATAATTCAAAATTAGACAAATATATGAATCGAAGGATTACTGAAAAGCTGGAAAATATATATGACAACTAGCTTACTCCCGCGGCTTCACCCGCGTGGATGTCGTTTATCGCGATAAAACATAGCATATGTCCTTTCTCAAGGTCTAATTTACCCCTACACCAAATTTCATCAAAGTCGGTTCAGTGGTTTAGGCGTGAAAGCGTAACATACAGACAAACAGACAAAGTTACTTTCTCATTTATAATATTAGGATGGATAGTACGGATATACGTTATCAAGCTGTAATCCATCTATGTACCAAATTACATCAGAACACCTTCAAAATTGACAAACTTTCATCCCCTATCCCTACCCCCCCTTCAATCCCCTCTTCCGCGATAAAAGGTAGCCTTTGTCCGTTCCCAAGCTCTAATCTATCTCTGAACCTAATTTCATTAGGATATCTTCAAAAATGACAAACTTTCATCCCCTATTTCCCCCCCTTAAACCCGCTCTCTCGCGATAAAAGCTTATGTCCATTATCAAGTTCTAATCTACCTGTGTACTAAATTTCATCAAGATCAGTTCAGTGGTTTAGGCGTGAAAGCGTAACATACAGACAGACAGACAGAGTTACTTTCGCATTTATAATATTAGTATGGATGATGATAATACGCCTGTTAGTTTTCAAATTATTTTTAGACATAGGAGGTACCTTTGTTATCGGTTATGATTAAAGGTAAAACCATCAAAGTTCAAGAAACATACCCCTTTTAACACCGGAGATGCACAACTTTGATAAACGATCAAACATCACACCTGCAACTTCGATCATCGGACACAAAGCAAACTTTGTCCGAAGTTCCATTCGCCAACACAATTACTGCAGATATTCCGCATCAACTTTACTCACCCTTTAATCATCTATTCATAGCTGAAAACAATGCGTCACACTAATTAAAAGTTTTGATAAAATCAAGAATATACCTAGTGCTATTAGTAAAACCAACTTTATTATTTGTCAGTTAGAGTTGTATTTTCAAGTGCATAGTATATTCTCCAATTAGTAGAGATAGCTATGTCAGTTATTCCATAAAGCGTAGTTATAGTTGCGATTCATTGATATAACTAGTGCATATTTGTTTTAACTGAGTTTAAATTATGTTTTGTATTTAAATTCATATTATTCAGTACCGCAGAAAAAGTTCACTCAACAAATTCGTTAATAGTTCTGTTAGCGTTGAAATGTTCATTTTATTCAACTAATCTTTTGATGTAAGACTGATTGCGAGTGAATCACGGTTCAATTATTTTCAGATACTAACTACTTATATATCATACACACTTCTAAATTTATAAAATACTCGTTGAAGCCCGTGACTTCACTCACGTGCCGTTCCTGCATGCCATGGGATCTTATGCCCGGGATAAAGCAGCCTATGATTCTAGATAGTAATCTATCCCTATACCAAATTTCAGCCAGACACGTTCAGCCGTTACAATGTGATTGAATCACAAACATCCGAACATCATGACATTTATAATATAAGTTGGATAGGAGGACTGATAAAAGTAGTAGAAAGTAGTAATACGTTTATTTTACTGTGGTACGTATTCTAGATAATTTCTAGTAGTACATAGTCCTTAGCACCTCTATATAAATATTATTAATCCCATAAAAAATCCAATTTAATCTCAAACTAGGTGAGTGCAATTTGCTTCATACAATTAGAGTAAAAAAACCGCCGTAACAATTATAAATCAACAATACCTTTAATACAATGGGCGCTCGCCTCCCTCCGACTTTAATTATGTTTTAAGCGCATTGTTGCGAATCTAACTTTTAAGGGTAGTTACACATAGGACTGCAAGCTTTGGAAACATGTATTACCCTAATATTACAACAATAAACTTGGTTTGGAGGTAACTCTTTCTCGCAAAAACGGCTGATAATAGTCTATATACAAAGCGTAATTTAGACGTTTCGGTTCACACAGGCAAACACTAAATTCTGGCCTACGATTATACGAGTATCATACGAGATTCGCAAATGATATATTGCCTATGTCAAAATACGATTATTGCTTTACAATTTTATAGGCAGGCAATTAGGCAGTTTTCGCTAGAGTACACGAGTGAGCGGCAATTGTTTTTACGAATGTTTACACAGAGCAATTTTTGAAGTGAAAACTTCTTTAGCGCGTTGGATGGGTAAAAAATGTTAAACTCGCGTCAGGATCGCTTGACCTATGGACCCTAACCGACGACTGACGTCATACAATATTAGCTATAGACTGTCTATTTTGCAATATACGATAAATAGCTTCGCAGCATAGTGGTAAACGCTTCGACTGTAACTCCTTAAGGTTTCAGATAGTACCGGGTTAAAACCTGGCCTTCTGACACTTTTTATGATTATTTTTTATTTTTGTAATTTATTACTTTTTGTGATTATTTAATCTTTTATAATTTATTAATTTCTTGTGATAGAAAATTAGCAGAAAATTAGTGATAGGTTCTATGATTGGCGCTGTATTATAGGTATGGTATGGTATATTTTTTTATCTTTTTCTATGTATATAACGAAAGAAAGAAAAAGTTTTCACTTCTGCCGGCACTCCCAGAGTGCAACCCGTCTTTTTTTTATCCTTTCAATGATTGTACCTTGCAGGCGAGGAGCTCTCCTCGTATTAATGGCCCTAAAATTGGACAAAGGCTTCGTTTTAACCCAGGTATAGGTTATTGTGGGTCGCATGACCAGGGGTCAGAATTTCAAACCGTGGGCAACATCTAGTAGATAATATTGTAGTTGTTCCACAGGTTAATATTTAACAGAAAGTTTAAGCAGGTGGTTTAGAGTTGTAGAAACAAATCACAGATTCTAGAACAAGCAACTTTGTTTGACACTTTTGATATAGGTTAAGATAAATTGTTATTAGTTAAGGGGCATCAATATTTTGTTTACACTTTACTTATATACCATATGAATAATGTTGGTACTTCAATGAATGAATGATGAATGCATGAATGAATGAATGAATGAATGAATGAATGATAATTTATTCGCACGAAATACGGTACATTACATGTTACAGTGGTGTTCGGTTATTACAGTAGGTAGCTTAACGTATTTCACCAAAATTGGCATGCAAAATTTTAAAGAATGTCAAATGAATATATAATTATATAAAACTATGTCATTGAATTGATGAAGATAATAAAACAATATATTTTAATTACGAATTAAAGGGAATGTCAAGTGTACATATTATGGGGTGCTGGTTGGGTAACCTCCACGTCGGCTTCTCCGTTTCTTCCCCCTTTGGACCGCGGTCCTGGGGAGCGGAAGCGGGGGGGCCGGTGCACCCTGGACAACGGCTAACAGACTCCTACCTTGAGAGTTCTGTTGGCCGTTGACAAATAACCCGACGGCTGACCTCACGAGGAGGTCGTGGGATGGCGGGCCTGTAAGGCCCGCGGGAATGGGTCCGTAGGATACCCTTCCATTCCAACAGCCCTTTTTAGGGCTAGCTGATCCCATTGCACGAGGGGGTCGTGGTATGGCGGGCCTGCAAGGCCCGTGGGGAGGGATCCGTAGGGTTCCTCCCACCTCAACAGCCCTTTTTAGGGCTAGCCGTCGCTCCCGGTACCCCTCTGCTTTAGCAGAGGAGACACGGGAGAGGCGATGGGATCGTTGGATCCGGGGACGGGTCGGCCTACTGCTCGCGCAGGGGCTGACGGGCATTCGTGCCGCCGTCGGCGTTGGGAGAGTTGGCTACTCCCCCACATCGCGTAACCTCCGAGATATCGACAACGACCTGAGTGCTAGCCACACTCGGGAACGCCGATATCCTGGAGGCCGCGGGGCTTGCCTTAATTGGCCGGCCCACGACAAGGAAAAGTCTGAAAACCCGACAGCGAAGTCGCTTAAAACCTGTGGATACCGGGGGACCTCCACAGTATATACCCCGCTTCCTGGAATGGCCGTCACCCAGGAAGTGTAATTTGAACGGTTCTACTCGTGGGACTACTATGGAAGACTTTAATTACTACAAAAAACCCAAAACCCAACCAAGCGAAACAGTCTGCGCGGAGGTCGCGCAGCGCCACGACGCGGAGGTCGCGTCCCAGGCGGTGTCGGAGAACTTCGACACCGCCACTGATAGCAGGGTCAGCAGCCCGGTGGGAATGCAGACCCGGAAGGCTATATGGCGTAAGAGGTGCGCCAGAAAAAAAGTTCCTCGCCCACCGAAGACGGAGTCGGACCTTGAGCTCACGCTCACCGACTCGTCGTCCAGCGGCAGCAGCCACAGTGGCGAAGAGATGCTGCGCCCCCCCCCCCCCGCCCAAGCTGCTAGCGGTCAGCCGCCGAAAAGCGCGGGGCGGCAAGCGGCCCACTCCTGAGGTGCGCGCCCCGGTCCCGAAGGGTACCCCAGCGCCGCCGAGTTCCTCCACCTCGGCTCTCGGCTCTGGGGATGGAGGAGTGAGGCGCCTAGTAGATGAGTTCGACCTGTTGAGGGCGGAACTGGCTGAGGCCCGCGAGGAGCGGTCCCAGCTGGGCGGACGCCGGGTCGAGCTCATCAGGCTGCCGGAGGGGCGCGTCACGCGGTCGGCGGCGCGCATGTCGGCGGCGCAGCCGGTACGCATAGGGCAGACGTCGCCGGCGCGATCTAGGTCGCCCCTGCGGGACGAGTCGCCTGAGCAGCCGGAGGAGCGGGCCATTTCGCCGCTGTGCTGCCGAAGGCCGGGGCTGACCCAGCCCGCAGAGCCGTCGGGTCCGCTGGGGGCCTGCATGGCGGCGTTGGCCGCCATGGAAAAGCGAATGGCGGCAGCTCAGGCGGCACAGGAGGCGCGGCAGGCGGCTCATGAGGAGCGGACGCGGTGTTGTCTGGAGGCCATCATGGCCTCCATCCACCGTCCGCCCCTGGCGTCGTCGAACGGGGGGTACGCCGGAGCGGTAAAGAGGGGCCCCACGCGAAGTGGTCCCACTGCGCCTGCTCCTGCTGCTGCTCCCGCTCCGGCTACTATCGCCGCGCCGGCTGGGGGTGCCAAGGGCAAGGGAAAGGGGAAGGGCAGGGGAAAGACGTCCTCGGCCCCAGCCCCGGCCCCGGCACCGACACCAATTCCGGCCCCGGCTGCCTCCACCAGCTCCGCACCGGCAGGGGGCTGGGAGGTGGTCGGCGAGGCCAAGAAAAGGCGGAACGCCAAAAAGAAGGCAGCCAAAAGGGCCAAGAAGGCCCAGGCTGCTGCGAAGGGAGCGCCAGGAGCGCTGCGCGTCCCCCGCACCACCGCTGTCGTCTTAACGATGACACCGGAGGCTGCGGAGAGGGGCGTGCAGTACACTGCTCTGGTGAAGCAGGCGAGGGGCCTCATCGATATGAGGGCCCTCGACGTGGCGGGGACCCTCCGAGTGACACACACTCGCACGGGTGCCCGGCTCATCCACGTCCCTGGCGCTTCGAGCGGTCCCAAGGCTGATGCCATAGCGGCTAGGCTGAGGGAGACGCTCGACGCAGCCGACGTCCGGGTGTCCAGGCCCATCAAGTGCGCAGAGCTGCGCATTTCGGACCTGGACGACTCCATCACGGTCGACGAAATCCGCGTCACCGTGGCGGAGGCCGGGGGCTGCCCCCCTGAAGCGGTCAAGGTCGGAGCAATCCGCTACGGCCGTCGCGGACAGGGGGCAGTAGTTGTCGGCTGCCCCATCGCAGCAGCCCAAAAGGCTGCCGACATGCGGACCCTCGCGGTTGGCGGAGTTGTAGGGGTGCGGGTACGCCTCCTACAGGACCGACCGGCCAGGTGCTTTAGGTGCCTGTCGGTCGGCCACGTGGGAGTGCAGTGCACGGCGGAGGTGACGGTCGGCGACCGTTGCTTCCGCTGTGGCCAACCCGGTCATAGGGCCGGTGGTTGCGAAGCTCCGCCGCACTGTTTAAGGTGTGCGGCGGAGGGCAAGCCGGCCGATCACAGGGTTGGCAGCAAGGCCTGCACCCGCGGGGAGCCGAAGCCGCGAGGCGGGCGTTCCGCCAATAGTTCGGGGCGGGATGCGGAGATGGTTCCATGATGGATCCCCAGCTCCGCATCCTGCAGGCGAACTTGGGCCACGGTGTCGATGCTCAGGCACTTCTGCTCCAGAGCATGGCACAGTGGTACGTACACGTCGCCGCTGTCGCCGAGCCATACACTCACCGACCGCTCGGGCCCGCCTGGGTGGTCGACCTGGATGGCTTGGCGGCACTGGTGCATAACGCCGCTGCGGGTGCCCCTCCCCTTGTAGTAATCGCAAGGGAGCATGGCATCGTAGCGGCGCGTGTAGGGGAGATTGCGGTCGTGGCCGTATATTTCGCGCCAAGATTACACCGGCTAATCGGGCATTATCGGCGGTCGCTGGAGCGGCTGACCGACGTCGTCAATGCCTGTACACCTCGCCCGGTTCTCGTGCTCGGGGATTTCAACGCCTGGTCTGTGGCCTGGGGTTCCCGGCGCACGGAAGCGCGAGGCAGGGCTCTGGAGAGCTGGGCCGATACCCTCGGTCTAGTTCTCCAGAACCGCGGGGCCGAAGCCACGTTTGTGTCGGGAGAGCGCAGGTCGATCATAGATATAAAGCTGCGCCCCCGGGCCCCTCCGCTGACCCAGGTGCTCGAGCCGGCTCTGCTCGGAGGAGTGGTCGAAACCCTGTTCCCGGCGCGAGCGGAACATGTTCCGCCGCAGATGGCTCCGCCGCCTCGGTCGCCTATGGCGCCCGGTGCGGTGATTGACGACGATGTGCCCGAGGTCACTCGGGTAGAACTAGAGCTGGCGGTGCGAAGGCTTGGAGCCAAAAAGAACACCGCCCCAGGACCCGACGGCATTCCAGGCCGCGCGTGGGTCCTAGCTCTAGGGGAAGACGGTCTCGAACCCCGACTGAGAGGGTTCCTCAGCGCATGTTTGGAGCGGGGCCAGTTTCCGAAGATGTGGAGGACGGGGAAACTGGTCCTCATCCGCAAGATGGGGCGCCCGGCGGACGAGCCGTCCGGGTACCGGCCCATAGTGCTGCTCGACGAGGTGGGCAAGCTCTTCGAGAGAGTCATTGCCAAGCGCCTCGTCGAGCATCTCTCTAGAGTGGGGCCGGACCTGGCGAATACCCAGTTCGGGTTCCGCCGGTGGCGTTCCACTGTGGATGCCATCATGCGTGTGAGGACTCTGGCGGAGGATGCGGTCGCTCGGGGCGAGGTGATGTTGGCGGTGTCCTTGGACATCTCCAACGCGTTTAACACCTTGCCCTGGAGTTGCATTAGAGAGGCGCTCGTGTATCACGATGTGCCTCTCTACCTCCGCCGCATAGTCGGGGCATACCTGACGGGGAGAGCCGTCGTCTACCCGAGTTCGACCGGAGTCGGTAGGCGCGAGATGTCGTGCGGTGTTCCACAGGGATCGGTCCTGGGGCCGCTGCTGTGGAACATCGGTTACGACTGGGTGCTTCGTGGTGACTTCGCGTACGGTGCCACCGTCACGTGTTACGCGGACGACACGCTGGTGACGGTGGGTGGGGCTACACACCGCGAGGCGACCCTGAGGGCCACGACCGCGGTTGCTCAAGTCGTGGAACGGATCCGGCGGCTGGGTCTCGAGGTGGCTCTGCACAAGTCCGAGGCCATGTTCTTTCATGGCCCTCGGCGCAGGCCAGACCCGGGAGCCAGCCTTACAGTGGGAGGCACTCCCATCGACATCAGGCCCCGGTTGAAATACCTGGGGCTGGTGCTTGACGGTCGATGGGACTTCGGAGAACATTTCCGAAGTCTGCGCCCCAAGTTGTTGGCAACGGCGAATGCCTTGGGCAGGCTGTTGCCCAACTTGAGGGGCCCAGAGGACTCCTGCAGGAGACTCTACGCGGGTGTCGTGCGGTCCATGGCCCTATATGGGTGCCCCGTATGGGCGGACACCCTGGGGGCCAGATTCCTGCCTCTGCTCCACGCGGCGCAGAGGACGACGGCCTCCAGGACCATCAGGGGGTACCGCACGATATCCTTTGAAGCGGCGAGTCTCCTGGCCGGATCGCCACCGTGGATCCTGGAAGCGAGGACCCTTTCGGCACTCTATCGGTTCCGAAAGGAGGCGCGGGAGCGGGGACTCGATCCCGAGCCCGAAGAAATTCGGGCCGAGAAGTCCCGGCTCCACAGGGCCATGGTGACCGAGTGGGAGCTACGACTTGAGCAACCACGCGCAGGGCACGCCGTGATTGCGGCGGTAAGACCCATCATGGGGGAGTGGCTAGAGAGGCCACACGGTGGCCTCTCGTACCGTCAGACGCAGGTCATTACCGGACACGGTAACTTCGGGCGGTACCTGCATCTGATGGGCATAGAGCCAACGCCCGAGTGCCATCACTGCGACGCGAGCGTGGACTCGGGGCTGCACACGCTCACCGAGTGTCCGGCGTTTGAAGCGCCGAGGCGGGAGCTTGTGACGGCCCTGGGGGTGAGAGTGCTCACGCTCTCCACCCTGCTCGCGGCGATGGTCCGCTGCGCGGATGCGTGGGCGGCCAGCGCCTCCTTCTGCGAGCAGGTCATGCGCGTGAAGGAGTCACCCTAGCAGAAGCAGGCCACGGCGGCGGCGCGCATCGTAGGGCGATGCGCGCCCCCCCCCCATACCGGGGGCGAGTCGGGGACCGCGTGGTCCCCCCTCCCGAGGAGGGCCAGACCGAGAGGAATGGCCCTGGGTCAGCCGGGGTGCGAGGGATATGTCAAAAGACAACCTCACCTCCGGCCTAGCACATCGACCCACAGACGGCGTGCGGTTTAGTCGGTTCGAGTCCGACATAACCTACCCCTCCGGCTCCGGAAGGGTGGGTATCCGTGGGGATTTCCCGCACGTAATAAAAAAAAAAAAAAAAAAGTGTACATATTATTTCATGGTCATAATTAATAAATAGAAATAACAAAATAATAGCAGATTAATTACAAATTTCCATTCTCTCTGTAGGATAAGTATTCTTGCATAGTGTAGAAGCACCTATCCTGCAACCACGCCTTGAGCTTCGACCCAAAAGCTCTAGGAGGGAGCTCTCGTATTACTTGTGGTATTTTATTATAAACCTTCGTACACATGAACAGGCAATTTTTGTGGTAAATTGTTATTGTTTCACAATGTACACTTTAAGCATTAACGTGTTTTTGAAATGTTTTATACCTTATCCATACTTTATACATTATATTGAATGAATACTACTTAGTATAATAAAGTTTCGTATGATATCAATAATCCTATGCCAGCAAAAGCAATACTGATTTTTTTATACTGTGACCGTGGCAAGCAACATTATTTGCAACCGTGCAATATTTTATGTTAGAGTCCATTCACTAATGAGTCTGAATACCCAAACATTATATTGTTTATAATATAGGTGAGAGCTTCAATACAGTACCATTTTAATTAATGAAAAACAACTATATCTGCTTGTCTGCATATTCCGAATTCATATGAATACATTTAATAATGAAAACTTGTTAAAGTATATTAATATATCGGAAGAATCCTTTGATTGTTAGAAACATGCATACATACATATAATCACGCCTTTAGGCAGAGGTGAATTAACACCCACATTTCACCAGTCTGTATTCGGTCCCACGTAATAGGGGGTGAGCCTATTGCCGTATTCCGGGCACTATTGTTGACTCGAGCCATGCATCTGAGGCTGAGTCTGGGCTGTACATATCTGTCTGATGTTACAGTTAATCAACCCTAGATATCCCTTAGTCGCCTTGTACGACACCACATTTGAAGAGAAGGGGGTGGTTAAATATCGGTAATATGTAATTACGTCATCGACTCACATGTGCAATCGCCTTTATTTCCTAAGGAGATTTTATTTGTATGAATGCGTCAGAATAATACACGAAGCGGTAATGATCGGTCTTGGTAATCCAAGTTTCTGTTTTGTTCCATTTATGATATAATTGAGTTTTAAGATTGTTCTGTAACTTTTGTTGATGGTATCTGTTATGTATCTGAGAGTTATCTACAGGTGGTTAGATTCATTTTGTTTCAGGCAGCGATAAGAGTAATCGATCGCTGTGTTTGGTAAGTATTTTGTGTCAGAGAATGAGCCACCTTACCCTAAAAAGCATCACCTTTGTCATTAACACCAGAACCTCGTCCGCAAAATGGCAGGTAAGGTGGTTTGAACCCTGAAGTTCCTCATGGGGCCCATACACGGAAGTAACTGTTGCCGTTTTTTCTTAATTTTATTTTAATCCGTTGATTAGTTTTATAACAAAGAAATTAAACGCCTTTTTTATGTTTTCTTTTAGGTAAGACTTTCAAGGTATGGCAATACAATTTAGAAAAAAAAAATAGACTGCAATATATACTGTACAATAATTATTATACTTTATATTTAATGGAATGAAACACTTGTAGTTTTCCACAGTATGTTGTCTTTGAACCTGACCGGTTTCGCCTCACGGCATTCCCAAAGGTTTATGAGATCACCGTGAAATTGAGATGAGAGCAATGAGATTAAGAATGGCGTGAGGGGAAACCGGTTACGTGAAAGAATAAAATACTGTGGAAAAGTACAAGTGTCTCAATATGTGTAGCAAGTTCCACCAAGTGCCATCAATCAATGGTATGAAAATATTCCCGCCCGTTCTGTATCAAATTTATTATGTACTAACGTCTCGAAAGCTGCCAGATTCAGATTGCCTCTGATTCTGACAGTTTTCGAGACGTTGGTTAAGCTTTAATCAAGCTCCAAAGGCAAAATATTTCACAATACACTATAATATAAGCTAGTGTTACAAAAGTGATTATAAAGAGAGTAAATAGAGTGCAGATAAAGGTTAAAGTTCTTTGTGAATTCAAATAAAAAGGAAATAGGTTGCATGAAATCATAAAATGAATTGCCAGAATAATAAAATTTATTATAAGACAAATATTTGTTTGAAATTAATTTTAATGAACTTTACCTATTATATATAACTAAATAAATTATTCTTGATAGCATGAGCTGGATATAAAAGCAGACCCTTAAACCTATAAATTGGATATTTGAGTAATAAAATATTTATACTCATAAAAATCGGGCAATTTGCTACTTACTTATTACTATGTTTAGGTAGATAATGCTTTAGAGTCTAGAGTTCTAGGGGCAATTCTATCTTGATAATTCGATTACTGACACACTAGTGATTAGTCCCACATCGTCGAAGTACACTTTAAATCCATGTCAATGATCTAGTTAATTATTCATAATTTTTATACTTTACGTTTAATCATAAAAGTCCTTCCAGATTTTTGAATTGAATGAATTTTCGAGGTATATATGCGTTAGGCAATAAAATTTAAAACCCGTTATCTACAGACCCGAGATGGTGCGTGTGGTTTCAGTTCATTCAAGCTCGACATGTCCATATGCACACGGTCGGGGTCTAATTTTTATCACCAGTGTGACCTATTGATTTAATAATGTTATACCATATTATGGAACGGAAATCTTTAAAATTTAATAGAAGATTATTAATTTGCTAGACTCATTTGTAATAAAAATACGCAACACTTTGAACACAAATTCAATGTATTATTTATATGTGACTTATTTAATTAGCCCCATGTAGATACCGGTCATACCAAATTAAATACAAATAGCGAGCCCGTTTAAGTACATCCATGGGACGAATATTTTATTAAACTACACAATTACCTTCACATTTACTAAGAAAGGCTTCTAAAGGGAAACGAGGCACTTGTCGTACAGGAAGCGATTTGCTAACGTTTTAATCCTAATATTGCTAGCCTTACCAATACCTTACCCCTTTTATGATCCAAATGACGAGTATAATAAATTTTTTGTAGTTGGATAATGTTTAATTTTTTTTTTATTTATTATTGTCAGGACAAGGCTTGTTACAGGAACAGGATCAGAATCCTGGGTAGAGTAAGGAGAAACAGCTCGTAATTCATAAAATGGTAAGTTCTTTACATTAAAGACTATTATATCTATCAGAATACAGGGTGACATGCATGCCAATGGTATGACTACCATTGATGACTGACACAAAAGTAAAAAACAAAAAAGCTGGCTCCTAACTCCGAGATGAAGGCCTCTGATGCAACCGGGACTAACCCAACGATAATGATGAATATATCTATCAATATTTCAAACAAAAACTAGTTCAGTGTTTGTTTGAAATAAATTAAATCGCTACTCGCTTCATGTGAGACACAATGTACTACAGCAATAATTTTTAGACTAATGAGTTAATTAAGCAAAATGGCATAGCCCGGTCTCAGTAACGTCTGCTTTATATGAACCTAAGCCTATATTGGCTTTTGAGATAGCACTGTGATATATAAATGGTGTTTTTCAGTTTATAGCCTCCAAATAGTAGCAAGCGTTATTTATTTTGGGTTGAAATGTAAAGATATGATGAGAAGGCTACATTATATCATAGCATCGCTCACCACAGCGCAAGGAATTTATCTGTGTTCCAACTGCAAACTGCAAACAGAGGGGCTTCTTAACGCGGCCGTTCAAACACTGTTATGGATTTAAAAAGTTTTTACGTTATGAGGTTCGATTAAGATAGGAAAAAGTGAATGCTTAGGTGGGACTCGAACCCGCGATCTTTCCCTTACAGGGGGAATGCTCTGACCACTGAGCCACCGAGCCACACATAAAGCTATCCAAATTCTCCAATACTACCGTCTTAGGGCGACGGTGGGAGCCATCTACCGACATTCATACGAAATATCGGAAACAATGGATGATGTTCCAATAATTTTTAAACATTGTTTTTTTTTATGAGGTTCGTCAAGAAGCGCATTAGTAGATTCCTACAGGCCCTGGTAATGCACACGTCTATAGGCCACAGTGACCACTTCCTATCAGGTGGGCCGTGCACTTTGTGTGTTATATACGTGTATATACAAGTGTTATAAAAAAAGGTAAAATCTAGGATTTTATTTAATTGCTACAAATATAATTTATTTGAGATTCCCAACTAGCTTATCCTGCGAGCCATCTTTAGTACTTTGTTAAATAACTTATGTAATTACATATCATTTAGGATAACCTACACTACATAGCTATTAAAACAGGCTCAAGTTAAGTCACAGCTCAGTCTGACTTTAATTTCTAGTTCAAAAGATCCATTTATTCAAGAGCTTTATTTACAAGGCTTTACTTAAGCTACTCTACAGTACAATTCGTTGTATAGCCAAAATTACTAAATAAAACAAATCGACAATGATTGTGTTGGGTTTTTGATTTTTTAATTTTATGGTAGCAACACGGGTAATTTTTTATCGCTATTAACAATGACTAGTAAAAACTATTAACTTTACTAATAAGAAGAGTAATTATCTGTGTTACTATTAGTAGGAAGATTGATAATAACACGGGCGACAAAGACCTTATTTCGGTGTGCCTGACTAAAAGGACTAAATGCTATTAGACAAGAACAAACCTACGTTTCGATATACTACATAAACGCATTACTAACGGAATGAAGTTTTATAAAATCTGTGCAGCAAACTCAATCTGGCCCCTCCCGGTTTCATTATTCTTAACCTCCCTAGTTCCTCGCTTGAAAAGGCTATACATTCTGATTAAAAATTAATTAGCGGTGTAACTCTACAAGTAAAAGGCAGTATTTTGATGTCTTAGATAGCCATTCTGAAGGTTGAAATTTCTCTTGAGGCTTAAAACTATGCACTATAATATTTGATTTGAAATCTCAGCGTATGGTTAGATATATAAACAGGAACCTATTCCTGTAATAAAAAATATCTTATTTTATGAAATACTAGCTTTTGTCCGCGGCTCCGCCAGCGTGGATGTCAGTTATCGCGACCAAACATAGCCTATGTCCTTTCTCCAGGTCTAATCTACACCCATACCAAATTTCATCAAGATCGGTTCAGTGGTTTAGGCGTGAAAGCGTAACATACAGACAGACAGACAGAGTTACTTTCGCATTTATAATATTAGTATGGATAACAGCCCATTGTGTTATTCTATACTATGGTATGTGCCAATTTTTTGTCCACATTTGTACAGCCATACATACAAAATTTAACTTTCATCATATTAGTAAGATAGTTAGATTAGTAGAAATTAGCGAGTAGGGTAGGACTTAATACGCCAAAACCAAGTTATATGACAGAAAATAGGCATCACTCTAGAATTTAACTCCAACTACTAACTACCCATGAAACTCGTTCTGGCGTGATGAAATTTCCTTTTAGTATTTGAGAGAAATAGAAACGTTACCCAAGAAAATTAAACAAAGCTTCAACTTAGATATGCTTTATACATTAATCAACCACGGTCGCCATTCTCACGACGACGTGTACCTACTTCAATAAAGTCTGATTAAAATTTAATCAACCGAGGCGCTTGCTAAGCGTTTTTGCCGACGAACAACGAGTGCAATCTTTGAAGTATACTAAACTAACAGTGTGCTGCATAAATTAGAGCATACATGTTAAACTAAATTAAAAAGGAATAAAAAAAGTTGGATGCTGCTTTGCAAATTTATTAGCAGACAATCTAGACTTAACCGCAAGTTCGCTTGATGGTATCATAATTTAGCAGCAAAGAGATTTCTTTCGTCTAATTGCTTAATTGAACCAAAATAATTTTTAACGGATTCTATATCAATTTATTTGATATTATTTTATACTGGTGTTTTAGTTGTTAGTGGTTTTATTTCAATATTCTCGTAAATTTGGTGCCACAGTCAAGTAGATAAATCTAATTGGTATTCCATTGCTTGATAAATCTCAAGGCACGATGAAGCTACAAGCCTAGTTTAAATGGAACTACTGGGATAAAAAACACCAGATCTCAGTGATGCAGATGCTACTATTAGATGTTTAAATATTAATATAGATGAAGCTTATTTTTTGTATGTACTCGTGTATAATTTATGTGAATTTTAAGGTTTTGTATGTTATGATGTTTTGGTAGACAATATTTACAGTAAAAAGTAATAAATGGTTTTTCATCATCATCCTCATAGAGATGTATTTTCCATATTGTATACCAGGCTAAGGTGAACTCGGCGCTGGACGCTGAGCTCCGAGTTCATCTAGGCTTCGGATGCAATAAGGAAAATATCTCTCTTCTTCCTCCACTTCGCACGAACTTGGGCGTCCATGGTAATAAGACAAATTATAAACGGTTTTTCCCACACACTTGCTCATGAAGTGGCTATAATTTCACTGCAATTCGCCACATCATGACACTTGTAATGAAATATAATTTCAACTTGTACGTGTTTATTAAATAAAAATTTCACTCACATAACTTTTGTTAGCTCTGTAAGAACTTGAAATTCCCCATTTAGTCGGCGACAGTTAAAAAAAAAAGTCTTTTAGTCTATGGGCGATTGAGATGCGCGCGGATAGGAAAAAAATTTTTTCCCGCGATTGCGAATATAAATTTTATAACTCGTTTGCACTTTTGAAATTACAGGTGAAAAAATGTCTAAAACGTACTAGTTTTGAAGCAAATGATTTATGCTGTACAACGTCCGATATCCGATGTGATTGATATGAAGCCCTTAACGTAATGGAAAGTTTACTACCTAAAAACTGCAAAGGTAAATATCTATTTTAGTATTATTTTATTCTAAAGAGTGTTAAAAACATCGTAAGATACACGCGTGTATTGATGATTACCGTCCTCGGCGCTCTTAAGACCCTCACCTAACGGCTCGGGTCTCAATGGCGCCTCAGTGGTAATCACCAACCTTACACACTTGTTCCATAATGTACTGTTATACAACTGTAATGTTGTTCAGATAAAAATTGGTAACTGTTTTATTCTGGCGTCGTTTCTAGTGTGACATATGGCTTTGTAATAGCATCGTTTGATCCTGCTCCATGCCGGCGCCCTTATCATAACAAACGCTCACTTGCTCTGAGGTGAATGTCGAGAAAATCATTACTTATCTTTTCTTTGTTCTCGTTTTGTATTGTTGTTTGTTTGCTTCTATTTTATTTTCATGTGAAAAAAATCAGTTTTATGAAAAGGCTTTGTTTATTTGGTTTGTAAAAATGAAATATGGCGAATTTTAAAAAAGAGAGTAAAATTTAATCGTGGTAGGTATATCTCGTTTTTTATTTATTATTTATTTAACTGAAATATGTAATCAAAGTTTTTAATAAAAATGAAAGTATTACTCACCAGGTTTGAGAAATAGTATAAACAGTAAATAATTATGTGAAGAAGGTTTTTTTTTCACATCATAATTTACAGAAAAAACACACCACGAATTCTTTATTAATTTAATTCTTTGAATTTTCCATGTTACAACTTAACAGTACTGTAGTGTTAATAAGAAAATCTGATACAAAATTTCATTCGTCAATAAGTTAAAGAATTGCGTTAATTTGTTCGAAAAAAAATCGTATCAGATCGCCGGATTTTGATATTTACACTCGACTTTCCACAAAAAGGCATTCCAAAGGCCATCGTAATTCATTTTTCCTACCTTATCCAGTCACTATAAATTCCAGGAAAGAAGTGCTCTCCGGGTCACTACACCTACAACGTACAAAAATATAATTTATCATAATAGTTGGTCCTTCCCACAAAGTGAGCTTGTGGGGTGGTTCGAAAGAATTTAATGACCTGTAAATACTTCGACTGTGGCTAATCGGGGACGAGCTTGGAACTACCGTTATGTTTGGACGGTTTAAATACTCTACGACATTCTAAGCAACGCTATCTAGACCCTACTAAGTATGGCTTAACTAGCTTGTGTTATGGTTTCTAGAATGCTTATTCTAAAACACACACAGCCTCCGTGGCGTAGCGGTGGTGAACGCGGCCGCTACGCAGGAGGCGCGGGTTCGATTCCCGCTCAGTGCAAATATTTGTATGCATGAATATGTATATTTGCATTGGTCTGGGTGTTTCTATGTATAATATGTATATATTTACAAAAAAAAAGAACGTATCTAAGTATGTTTATCCGCATTCTAGATTCCATAACACAAGCTAGTTAAGCTATGCTTACCATGGGTCTAGATAGCGTTGTGTGAAATGTTGTGGAATATTTATTTATTTACAAAAAAAAAAAAAAAAACACATAACACAAGCTAATCAGGTATTATTTTATTATGCATTGCTCTTGCAGAAAAGGTCAAATAATAGCTACATAAAAAAGCCAGACTAGTGCAAATAGAAACACATTGTTAATCATTCATACAGATATTTGCATAGAGTGGGAATCGAACCCGCGACCTTTGTGTAAGCAGTCGAATGCTTTACCACTACGCCATAGATGTCACCAGTTACAGGTTATAGGTCGCAACATGCCATTTTTATACTTCATTACACTTGTATATTACCGATATTAGTATAGATAGGGCCTATGATTGAAAAGTAGATATTCCTAATAGAAAAAAAATACAGTTAGCCTAACCTGGTGAACAAACCCACATACAAACTGTGAACCAAAGTTGCGATTTTAACGACGCTGCTACGTAGCATACAATTTGTTATAATTATGTTTTGCTTATCCCATTATGTTATCCAGATCGAAGAGGATAAAGCCGGAATTGCTTCTGTAACCTACTGGAAATTATTAGAAATACGTGAGTCGGATACGCGCGCTATACAGGAAGAGGTATTGCGGTGGACTAATCTATACTAATAATAAAACTGAAGTGTTTGTTTATTTGTTCGTTTGAACGCATAATTCTCTGCAGATTTAAAAATGTCTTTGCATACAATACAATACAATACAGGTATATTTAGACCAATGCAGGTTCTGTTCACTAACTCACGTTAACGAATATTTATGTTGAGCAAGAATTGTACCTGCGATGTCTAATTCCGTAGTCCACTAATAGTCTATTTGACAATAATGAAGTATGACGTCATAATTGTTTAGTTCATGATAGTACGTTTAGAATTTGCTGTACAACATTTAAAACGGTACCGACGATTGAGATCCTTCCTTCATATAAAGATGTTGAGTTGACTTGAAAGCCAACGAATCAATTAGTCTGAACTAAGAATCAATTATACAGACAAACAGATAGGCGTCATTTACAACCCTAATGACAGAATCTCTATTGTTATTCATGCTTGCCGCAGGCCAATAATTCACACTTCGGTTTAGGTCTACTCAGGTTTCAAATTATCCAGAATAGGAGGTGATTGTGACAATCTTGCTTAATTTGCTTGTGACTTGTGAGATAATTGACTGGACTTTAATTGCACAGACAGCACAGAGGTTCAAGTAGTGACATCACCAACTGAATATGCATATCCCTAAAATATGCATACTGAATGACCAACAGATAGTTTCAACTAATCGTAAAAGATTTGAATTAAATTTTTAAGCATTTTTATGCTAAATTTTCAAATCGAAATAAAGACAAAAATTGAAGAAAAATTCTAATTATATGGGCGGAGTAGTCAAAAATCAATGTTAAAAATGATTGATAAATCATTCATTGGTTTGATAGTTCGTAAGAATGTCAGTAGATGCTCCACTGTTGCCTCAAAGACAGATATAGAAGGAGAAATTTGAATTAATTAGGGCGAGGTCTGGTAGGTTAGTGGTCAAAGCATTGCCCTTGTAAGGCAAAGATCGCGGGTTCAAACCCCGCCTAGACCGATTCAATTTTTTCTCTTTATTTCGATTTGAATAATCGTAAAAGACTTTAATATGATCTCATTTTGGGGACAAGATGCTAAACTTAATCTGTGCAAAGTAAAAAAAAAAAACTTTTATTCAGTCTTAAAATCTTATGTATGTTTAATCGCAATCGGTTGAGTAGAAACGAAGAAAGTCGCGATAACCTACATCCACGTGGATTCATGGGCATCAGTTAGTATTATAATATGAAACTACTATTTGAGGCCAGCTGGTTGTTAATTTAAGTCACGTGATAAATTAATTAGAAGCAATTGGATTTTATTTATTTTTCGAATAACACTTTATTTACGTAAAGTAGCGATGTAGCGAGCGTTTAAAATATTATAATGATGCTATAACTAACAAGAAACACGTTTATGAAAAACAAACGGTAATTTAAGTTTAGCGTGTCTAACTTAGTTATTTATGTAAGCTTCGAGTTGTTATTAATAACTTATTAACTTCAGAATTTGAAATATATAATGTGTAAATCTTACCCAAAATATTATATAATAGCGAACGCCTGCGACTTCATACGTATGGATTGAGTAAGACTTTCATACAAAATACCAACCCCTGTTTTACCCCTGTAGGGGTGGAGTTTCATGAAATTCGTTCTTAACGGATGTCTATACCCTATAAGGAACCCGTCTGCCAAATTTTAAGTTTTGTATTTCGCTTTTATAAACATAGATTATTAGTACACTAACAAGTTGCGTGCTTTATGAAACCCATCGAAACCCAAGCTAACTTGATCTTCTAGCCGGTATACCTGCTTGTTAAATGACGAGACCCTGATAAAGGTTTTCCTATCGGAAATGGGAAGCATACGACAGTCTTTCATAAAAGTAGCAAAACCAATTCTAAAGAAGAAAAACCACGCTAAGAGAACTACCTAACAATAATATTTTTTATGTGACTCTGTACTCTCATAGATTTTCAGATAGGTATCTTCCGAGCAATACGGATACTGACGCATATTACTCAGTGATTGATGAAATATTTACCTACCAGCCATGATATATATTTTTTTTGTGTACAAAACATAATGTTATCGTAAAAGTTTAGCTTTTCATAAACCATACATCGTTGTTCAGTCCAGTATCTAATTCAAACTCGGAGTAACTCATTGCTATGTTAACAAACAAAGTCTACCTAACGGTCGCAGAGCCAACAAGGTTGTCAGATATAAGTTTTTATAGTCCGTAACAGTCCAGTAAATAACCATATTACCTATAACCATTTTTTTAGCTAAATGTTTTAAAAAGATATTCGGTTCTTTCATGTAAAACATGAAATGTCCCATTATTATAAAAAATACTATAACTGAACCTATTGCTGCAGTATGTACCTTCGGTATATATGTATAAATAATCAAGTCTTGCTGCAATCAGAATACAATGCATTTTCCGAATTGTGCTAATAGGACAGCCTCGGTGGTGTAGCGGTAATGAACGCGGACACTACGCAGGAGGCACATGTTCGATCCCCGTTCACTGCAAATATTTTTATGCATGAATATGGGTATTTGCATTGGTCTGGTTGTACCTCGGAGAGCACGTTAAGCTGTAACGTCCGTCAGTCGGTACGGGTAGTTGGAGCCCTCAAAAATAAAACAACTGGTCAAACTGCAATGCTTCGATGTCGTTGGAGGTCAGGTGGCAGTAGCTTCATGGAAAATGTCGAAGTACAGCCAAATCCGCAGCTGGACTGGTAAAGCGGAACCCAGACTCCAAGTTGAAAGGTCCGGATGCGACTGGGATTAACGTTTGGATGAAGAAGAATTGTGGGAGATGATCAGCCCAAAAATAATACATTTATTTTAAACCAGCCTTTTTGTGGCGACGACGACGTAATTTCACGGTAGTTTTGTCTCCTCTTTACTTGATATACAAAGCTATTGAAATTCTCAATGAGTGTACTGGTAGAAGCAAAATGATTTCCCTTCCAAAAACATTTTCATGATCAGTCAAATCAACAAGATTTCTGTAATTTCATGGATTTAATTTAAACATCTAGCCGTTGAGAACCCTAGGGACAAACGTTGTTACAAACCGTAGTCCAGTTCGTTATCTGTACAACAAGTTGTCGCACGCTTCCTACGTCGAGTTGGATAATACAACTGGTTCTGTTATGCTTTGCTTTTAAATAAGCTCATAATATTGTTGTAGTTGAGCATTGCTTAGCTTGTTTTTGTTATTTTATTGAACAAATGTGGATTTTTCACTTTATAAAACCCATCATGCGAGTTTGGATTTAGACGTGCGACAATAAACGATCGAAATTTGATTTTAAACAGTTTGACATTATGTGAATTAAAACTTTCACAAAAGGACTAAATTGTCGTAAAAAATTAAGCAATAGCTTAGCATATTTGAGAACTAGTCTGAAACAAACTTAGAGTTGTAATTTTTTGGCATATTGCACTGTAAAATGCTCACATTGAGCGAATAGTTTTTGCGTAAGTACTTTAACAGTATATAACATCCATCTTGAAAATTGTTTTTATATAACCACTTTCAGTAATTTATCATCTTATCCCAAAACTATGAAACTATTATGCTCCAACTTTGATGGGAGTTACGAAACTGACATTGAAGGCATAATCACTTTGGTCAAAAACGTCTCAGTTTTGACACGTTCACATTGGCATCTCTGTAATTGGCGGCTCGGAATGACCGATTATCGATGCTACGGTAAACTCACCTCAACTCGATACCGATTGAAATTTCATTGACCATTAACGAATTTACGTTTCGGTCAACTCAACACGATTATGATATGAAGCGTTTTGCTGCTATCGAAACTGCAATTTAGTGCTTCCTGTAGTAAAATTATTGGGATCTCTGGTAGCAATATTATAAGGTACGTATTGCAGCAATTTAGATTTACGTTAATGTACTAGAAAAGTTATAATATCTGTTTATATCAAAAATGTATCAAAGTATGATGACAGAAAGAAATCTGATATTAATTTGAATTTCGAAAATAATATACCTACTCAAAAAATGTTTTAGGATTTTTAAGAGTGTCTTAAATAAAACAATCTTCAAACTGCAAAGAGATAGTTGTATTTTATACGCCATCTAGAGAATTTTTTTGAGAGTGTGAGTGAATTGAGTGGAAACTTTATAAATCGTGGTAGCTGTCACACATTGTCATAACTAGAACAATCCCCCTTTGTTCCGATTATAACAGTATACCACTGTAATTAATTTTGTGTAACCATAATATCTATTTCGTTGATAAAGGTAAAATACAAATACCTTTCTTAACCAATTCCAAACAATTATGAAAAACCTTCCTACTGATTATTTTATTTTCATACTTTCTTTTGACATTATTGTTTTAAAGAGTATTCCTTCATAATATTTATGAACGGTATACTTGTTATTATAAAGGAAGATTTTTGAAGAAGTGAGGCAGCTTATGTATGTAAGAATTTATTTAATTTAAATTATATTACAAATAGCTTCTAGTTTTCAATTTCATTTAATTGTTGTTAAGTCAGTTTAGTTTCTAGTTTTAAATTAAATTTAGTATCATTTATGATTTTTCTTAACCATTATGTATAAAAATTAAACATTGAATCAAACAATTATTTCGTATATGGACTTAAAAAATCATGGTCATAATTGACCTTGCGACAATTTACCTGTGATACAAATTAGGCACTTGAGAATTAATTCCAAAATATTAATCATCATTTAATTAGCCTACTGCAGGCCACTACTGGATATAGGCCTATCCCAGTATGCGCCATTGCTCCCAATCCTCCACCTTCCGCATCCAGTCTGTCCCAGCCACCTTTGTTTTCTTTTAGTCAATCTAAAAATAGACTTGATGAAATCCATACTAATATTATAAATGCGAAAGTAACTCTGTCTGTCTGTCTGTATGTTACGCTTTCACGCCTAAACCACTGAACCGATTTTGATGAAATTTGGTATAGGGGTAGATTAGACCTTGAGAAAGGGCATAGGCTATGTTTGGTCTCGATAACCGCCATCCGCGCGGGCGGAGCCGCGAGCAAAAGCTAGTAATTTATAAGAAAGCGAACTGCCACAATTTTGTTCAAAACAAAACATTAATTTTGTTCGTCAGTATCCGTACTCCGTCGAGCTTAGCGGGAATGATACAATAATCCTCTAATCGCCAGTGGATGAGAGAAATACGACTTTGAGTAATACCCCATTATCTAGTTCTTCCTTCCTTCTATTCTCTGAAGCAAAACCATTTTCTTTATAATTGCATTGGATGTATAGAAAATCTAGTCACGTTTATCGTTTAACTCATAAATGTTAGCACAGAATAGAAATATTTCGATTGTATTATATATATGGACATTATTAGAGCCTATAGTTTATTGCCTAGTGATTAGTGGATACCGATGTTCCAAATATTAAGGTAGTTCTTGTTACTGAATTATAGGTAGAAACTTATTATTTATATAACCACTTTGAGAATAGTAATAGAATAGTTGTATTAGTATCCACAATCACTAGGGAATGAGACGGTTCCTATTTACTTAATAGAAATGTATTTTCGAAAAGAATCCTAAAAGTATTGTCTTCATTAATTATAGTTAAATAAAATAATCCATTTATTTCGGAAAAAGGAGAAGTGAAAGTTATGTGCAAGGATCGTATCGTTGGAAGTGTAAAGATATTTTTTCTGCCTACTGCCCACCCCAATGCGAAAAAGGGATGTATGAAATATTATTTATAAATATACTTCTAACTACTACATAGTATTATATAGAAACTGACACCTCAATAAATATAATGAATTCATCACGAGATACAAAATACCCAATCTGATAAAACACACTTTGGACTTGTACTACAACATCCACTGCAATCTATCAAAAACAGTCATTAATATAATCTGTCTTATCAGTTATCACATGCATTAAAAAATGCCCATACAGTTTCTTCATACCTCGCTTCAATAAATATTGTACTGGAACCTACAGCTCCATAAATATAGTAAACCAATAGCTAGTTG
Organism: Eilema caniola; assembly: GCA_949126895.1. Classification (NCBI taxonomy): domain Eukaryota; kingdom Metazoa; phylum Arthropoda; class Insecta; order Lepidoptera; family Erebidae; genus Eilema; species Eilema caniola. The sequence goes on along the minus strand of OX421472.1, from coordinate 7,617,091 downwards.
ATAAGCCGATTGAGGTATCGGCCAAGTATCCACAATCCACACATATATTGCGTCCATATATTGGACCATTTGTCTGCACTCGGTGGACTTTTGGTCGATTGCCCTTTGATTGCTCTCTGTCTTTCCGTGTTCGGTCTCGAAGAGTCTTTTGTTTCGCTAGATTAATGATTATAGGATCCCAGTATTGTTGTTTCTCGTTGTTTTTCCTTCGTGATTATCTATTGCATGTGTTTGAACGAAGTGTCTGTTGGGTTGATTAAGCTTTTGAGATTCATGGTTCGATGAGTGTATCTTTTCTTTTACTATGTCAGTGACAATATTGTATTTCTGTAACGACATTAAACACTAAAAATTTAACCTTTCATACCATACCTGAACTATACTTAATGGAACTACATGTATGTATGTATGTACGTTTTTGGGTAAGAAAAAAAAGTCGGTATACAGGCGAAAGTTTTACGTGACAACGACTTTGAGTGGTAAAATAATTTTAATGTGAATATTCATTCGTATAGTAGGAAGAAGGATGAAATAATAGTAACAATTTAAAACATTTATTTATACAAAGAATTATAAACAAAATTAAATTTTAAATTATTAATTACAAGACATGAACCGGTGTGTATGCCTATCTCTCTCACTCTCTCTCTCGCTCTGTCTCTCTCGCTCTTAGGCGGGCTAACTGTGCTCGAGTGGAAGGGACGCGTGCCTTTCACTTTTTATGTCTGTCTCTCTCGCTCTTAGGCGGGACGCGTGCCTCTCACTCGCTCTCATTGTAAGCGCATAACGCGGAGCGTAACGCAAATCGTAACGCAGTTTCTTGAAGTGTCGCCCGGCAAACCAATTTATAAGACGTTGTCACGTCAAAAATCGATTCATTCGAATAACCATCACATTAAAATCACTTTTGTATTCGAGCTCTCACGGTTGTAATAAATCGTTAATTAACTAGTGACAACTTTTTATAATGCTGACACTCAAATTAATGAGTCTGTAGAAATAAGTAACAATTTCATTAAAATATTAATAACAAAAATTATTGTTGTTGTTGACATTTTAGTGAAACGCGGTTGACATGTTGATTACATTAATTGATATATTCCATGTATGCGTAATCGTGATTTCTGTGGCATAGTTTATAATTAACCTTACTTATGTTATGTGAAAACTTTGTACAAGTATTAAAAATAGCATACTTAATAATATATTTTTAGTGGAAGGTAGGTGCTTAGAGATATATTATCTGCGTTTATCCACACACAACACATTAATAGTAAGAGATAACATTTTATACATAGGAGCCCAATGTGCGCTATAGCACCCGATCGCATCCTGTATATCACAGCTACCTTTTCCAAATCTGGCGTGCCACCTTCTATCTACGTTCGATCAATATATATACACAGATACTACACAAATTACGACGATATTAATTTAATACAGTAATTTAGATATTTGGGTACAAGAGTAAAATGTGTCGTGAACGTGATCGAGATCGAGTTCGAGTTTGCAGTGAAAGTGAAATTAGTGGTAGTGGTGATACGCGTACAAGTGCAAGAGAACTCGAAAGAGGGTAGATCGATGTAATTACTCTTAATTTTTTTTTTCACTACTTATAATCTGTACTCCAGCTCCTCCGTGATCGTGGTGCTGGCACCAGCGCCGAAATATTGAAAACTCGTAAAAGTAAAATATGGTAAATATCCCGATGATTCTAATAGTAATAATGCCGTGATTGCTTAATATGACTTTTGCGTATAGAAACTCTTGAAAACAAGAACTTTGAAGTAGTTGTGTCAATTTCGTGACTATCACGGCATTGTTATTTAATACACTAAACAAATTATTTGCAAAGCGTTTCACCAATTCATTACTGTACCCACTATTCTTCTTTTACCGCAGAATACATATGAGAAAACTTCCAAGTGAGTCGACGAAGTAAATTCATAACAAAATTTGGGAACAACTAGCTTGTCATTGTCTGGGTAAAGTTTTGCTGCGTCTAACTTAGGCTAAGTTTTATAGACCTTGTTCTCCAGCAATAGGTATTTTGGTGGAGAGTTGTCTTTACAGCGTCGACAGTTGTCCGCTTAGATTCACGCTTATTTCGATTTTGATATAGATCAAAACACTTTAAACTAATTTGGTCTCGAAACCAAAGGACGAGGTTAAACCAAATCTTATGCAGACGATGGAACGTGGAACCTGGGTAAGGAGACATTGAATTCGGTGAAGTAACATTTTTAATGCATTCAAATAGTTCATTGTGATGCTATTTACAGAATTAATTGAATTATATCTCAACCACAAATGAAAAAGCGGTTTAGTACTAATTATGGTGACCAACGCTTGGGGTTCGTTCGTAGTTCAGGTAACCATGATTCCAATAATTCATTTGGTATGACAATTAATGATAATAAATAGTTTTGTTTATTTGATTTATAAATCAATTTTTCAATCTGAAATTGAAACGAATCAGGGCCGTCTTAACCGGGGGTTCAAGGGTGCGGCCGCACCCGGGCGCGTAGCCCGAGGGGGCGCAGGCCGAGCTCTATATTATATCAATTTTATCAGGATATCTTCGAAATTGACAAACTAACATCCCCTGGCTCTATCCCCCCCCCCTCTACCCCCTTTTTCGTGATCAAAGGTAGCCTATGTTCGTTCCCAAGCTTTAAATTATCTCTGTACCAAATTTCACAATAGAAGACATTCATGGCCCTACTCTCCCCTTTTATCGTGAAAAGGGGGGACCATTTTCGCGATAAACGGTAGCATATGTCCGTTCTCAAACTCCAATTCATCCTTTTACCAAATTTCATCAGGATATCTTCAAAACTGACAAACTTTCATCCCCTATCCCCCCTCTCCCCTTAAACCCCCTTTTTCGCGATTAAAGGTAGCCTATGTTCGTTTCCAAGCTTTAATCTATCTCTGTAATAAATTTCATCAGGATATCTTCAAAAATGACTAACTTTCATCTCATGGCCCTACTCCCCTCTTCTACCCCCCTTTTCGCTATGAAAGGTAGCCTATGTCCGTTACCAAGCTCTAATCCACCTCTGTACCAAATTTCAGCAGCAGTCTGAGCTTCGCACCCTGGCGCTATATAGCCTTAAGACGGCCCTGAGACGAATTATTATAGTGTATTGTATATAACCTCATCTAGCTTAGCTTGGGCTCCGAAGATCTTAGTGAAGCCCCAATCAACCTTCTAGCAATCTGTTGCACGAGAGAAACCTATAACTCCCGCGCTTTCGTTATTTAAGGATTATTGTGACTATTACTATAACTGAATGAAATTTTGAAGCATTTACTATGCTAACTTTTCAAATCGATTAAGATAGGAAAATGTGAATCGCTCAGGTGGGACTCGAACCCACGATCTTTCCCTTACAGGAGGAATGCTCTGACCACTGAGCCACCGAGCCACACCTGAATCTATCCAAATTCTCCTATACTACCGTGTTAGGGCGACGGTGGGACCCATCTACCGACATTCATACGAATTATCGGAAACAATGAATGATGTTGCAATCATTTTTAAACATTGTTTTTCGATGACTCCGCCCAAATAATTGAATGAAATTTTGAAGCATTTACTATGCTAACTTTTCAAATCGATTAAGATACGAAAAAGTGAATCGCTCGGGTGGGACTCGAACCCACGATCTTTCCCTTACAGGGGGAATGCTTTGACCACTGAGCCACCGAGCCACACCTGAATCTATCCAAATTCTCGTATACTACCTACAGATAGGGCCTACAGATAGTTATCAAATATATTAGGGAGATTTGGATCGGGTTTAAGGAAAATTAAGCTAAAAGCAAATTTAGGCCTTGTCGATTACATCTTATTATCCTAAAAACTTTAATTGGTAACTGTACTATAATTTATTATTCTTCGACAGTATTCCAGTAATTATGTTATTTTAAGCCTATACTTTTGTTTGTATGATAAATTATAACACGATCATACATCCATACTTATATTATAAATGCGAAAGTAACTCTGTCTGTCTGTCTGTCTGTATGTTACGTTGTGTCACGCTTAAACCACTGAACCGATTTTGATGAAATTTGGTATAGGGGTAGATTAGACATTGAGAAAGGACATAGGCTATGTTTGGTCTCGATAATCGATATCTGCGCGGGCGGAGCCGCGGGCAAAAGCTAGTACATAGTATAAACTTATATTCAAATCAACCGCGAATGTAAAAATGTTTCAGATATTGTTAATAAGCAGGTGTACCGACTACAATGACAGTAAAGCTTCGCTAGCATGTACTTAACTACCAACGTGAAATTAGTTTTAACTAAAGCAATTTATCTTAACTGGATGTTTAGCGTGTATGGTCATCCATGTAAATATTAGCCCAAATCAACAAAAAAGAGAGGAAGGAGTAAGCGCGCCTTGGGTTCCAAAAAAAAGAGCCTCGGATGCAACCGGAAACAAGTATATGATGACGATAAATAGTGCAACAGTGTGACTTAAAAGCCAACCTTTAGTCGGTGTTTTTCCCATATTACAAAAGAAGCTACAAAAGTATCCAAGCGGAGGCTTCCTAGCCAACACCACGCATACTCCATATCTCCACTTTAGCATGCTATAAGCTTTCTAGATGCGCATGTACCTATATCTTTTAAGAGGTTAGGTTAGGTTAGTTAATTGATGTATTTCTGTGGAGGAGGTAGAGATATCTCGTAATCAAAAACAAAAACTACAGAATCCGATTTTGCTTTTACCGGTGACGTACTAAAACAACGATAAAACCAAAGTTGAAAAGCTGAACCTAAATGAGGAATGTAAATATTTAAAAAGCTTTCCATTCACAGCCCTGGTTTCATCAATAATTGATCGTTCGAACTCAGGCGGGAAATAAGATCCCACCTAGCGTATTATCTTTCAAACCCTGATAAACGAAAGGATTTGATATAAAGCCGCTGGCTATTGTACTCCTCGCTTAAGTTGGGGTACGTCGGGTATGGCATCATTGTTCGAGCACTCGTTATGTACACCTGATTAATCGCGAGTGGTTTCGTTTCAGGTGGAGAAGTAAAATTATTTTTTGTCACCCTACCAAGCGTTGAAAGGGATTTGTAAATTCTGAATAAGAAATTTCATTTAAATTACAGTCGCGTTTCTTCGACTTCAGAAAAACAATGTGGATTTCTATTGCTTGTTATTTGTGTTGTTGAAAAAATATTAAAAAATACGTTTCAATAGTAAAATAAACTAAATGTGGAGTGAAAATAATAATGAAAGTAGACAAATTGAAAAATTTAAATCTTTCAATTCTGTCTTTTCCAATGAGAAATAGGAATCACTTTATGTATCTAAGTACATATATGACTGTGCAATAGACATGGTCATTCATAGCACAACTAGGACTACTACAATTTACCGCGATTGTTGATTTTATTAAGTTATTCCATATTTCACATTGTTAATGCAATGAATCGCGAATTCGTGATCATGCCGTTTTGTCGAGGATTACTCTCTTCAACGAAAGTCCTCATAGGTACTAAATTTCACGTGCACTTAATCACAGGAACGATTAAGTTGGATTTCATCAGTGAAAATAATTACGTTTATGTTTGATTCAATTGGGTTCATTCATTGAGTGAAACGTGATGAAATCTGGTCTCAGCTTATCGTAAATTTCCTCCGGTATAGACCAAATACCGAACAACAAGTTTACTTTCGTTAAGAACCTTAATCAACATCAGCACAACATTAGTCCTGGTTGCATTCTAAGCTTGTACTTGAAGCCCGGTTCCGCTCTAAAACCTACATCAAGTCATTATCTATTAATCAGCAGGTTAGGTTGGTTTGGACCCCAAAGACCCCATACATCCTTAAGGAATATGAATAAATATATTTCATAACACATATACCCATTAATCACCTGTTGTAATGAATAGTAGGAAAGTTTAATTTTACACAATCTGCTTACAATAATTATGGAAGACGGCGTGTAGGTTGTATCATGCAGCTGAAGTGGAAAATAAAGCAACATAAGCATTTAAGATCTAAACACGAGATGTTCGCGTGTACCATGGTTGTTACTCAGTGTGGCTACAAGACTGTCGGTTCAATATTTTCCGACGCTTATCAACATTCACCTCCCTATACAAGCCAACCTGTAAACCGGTGCACCTGTTGATAGACGAAATTGAGTTAAATTAAATAACATATTAGATGGTGTAGGAATTGTGCATGATGCATAGGAAATGCATAATGTTTGAAGTTAAAACAGGTGCATTGGGTGTTTTTTCATAGAACATTTTATGAGATGGGAAAAACCATGGAGCTTGTAAAACTGCTACCCACACCTTTTGTGACAGATTGTTACCATTCACAAACCCACGAACACCCATGCGTCGCCATACTGTCGAATAATATACACTTATAATTTACTAAAATACAAAATGTAGAATCGCGTGTAAGATATCAGAATAATTTAACCAAAACGCAAATGTTATTGTGTAGGTACTAATTATTATAGTTAGTGGTACTACTAGGTTACTAATTCTATATTTAATTACAAATTGGATTATTTAAGCCTTATATCAGGATGGTGATTATAATTACGTGTGTTCTTGTAGTAATTAGGACTTATTGTGGTAGCCAACTTAGGTTTTGTTTTGCTAATTGTGGTTGATTTATGTATAACACTATTATACTGCGATTTATACACCTCTTTCAGTTATACATCTAATAGTAATTTATTAATTAAGTTAGAAAAGGCAAAATACTTAAACATGAAAAAGCAAATAATTTTCTAATGTTTTTTTTTAGCAAGTTTATTACATATATAAATGCCTCTTTGGCGTAGGTAGAGACAGCAAAAATATTTCCACGTCCGTTACAATTTTGTAATTATCTCAAAAGACAAACAAAAATTATTGAGTTACTGGTTAATTTTTAAATAACATTAAAGTAAATTTGGAAAATAAACCAATTAACCTTATTATACGAAGTCGGAAACGTACTATATTTACATAAATACATGTATTCACTCCTGTAAATCCCCGAAGGGGTGGGCATAGGTGTATTAACATCCCCATATCACCAAATCATTATTTGGTACTTAAGCAAGGAATCGCTCCCTTAGTGGCCGCTTATAGTTAGGATATGCAAGTTTTCCAGCTGGCAACGTTATGAAACTGAGACGAGATACACGAACACGTAATTAAGATAACAAAATTGAGATACGAGTAGTTTATACGTGAAGTTTCAAACGTGACTCAACTCCTAGTAGCCCACTTTATTCTGATTTAATCGAACCCTGGAATAATGTAAATTTTGCTTCGTATAGAATATATATTTAATAGATAATAAACTACAGAATTGACGCTACAGTGATTAAATTTATTAACACACAAGCTATCTCGGCACACGCTGTTTCGCCTCTATTGAAAAGGGGTGTTGATGTTACAAAACTGAAAAATTAGAGTCGTATGTATGTATTACGATCAAGCTATTTCGAAGGAGTTTATTCCTCTTTCTTCTTCTTATGTTATGTTTCTAGACAAACACTGAGACAAGAGAATTTTATATATTAGATTGTATAAGTTCTTTACACTTCATGTTGGGAGATCAGACGGTTGTCGCTCCTATATAAGTCAATTTTAATAAAGGCTACAATCTACGCAGACACCGTCGTTTTTCATAATAATAATAATATAATAACTCGACATATGGATGGATCTACGGTCTGACAGATCAATGAGGGACGACCCGAAAGTTAAAAATGAGTCGTAGGGATGTATTTGGTCGTATATCGTCGGACATTAATATTGTATCTACATTGTGCCATTTTGGATCGAAAGTGTCAAAGTTTAGAAGTTTCTTGTAATATTTTATAGTCAATAAAGTTAAGTTCAAACTAGTATGTACCTAGTTCAAGTTAAGGACTGGTCGTAAAATATGAAATGGGATGATAACCAATATAGTATTAAAATATATCACTATCCTTATTTATGATATTGTATGGTAGTATTTTACTAATATCCAATGCGCAATATCTCCATGGCTAAGGCTAACTGAAGCCAAAGGGGGAGGTTATGTAGTATTCGAATCGATTAAATTGCACGCCGTCTGTGGGTCGTAGTGCAAAGCCGAGGGTCAGGTTGGCAATGCGCATCCCTCGCACCCGTACCGACCCATGGCCATCTCTCTCGATCTGGTCCTCCTCGGGCGTGTGGACCACGGAGTACCCAAATAACAAATACCCTAAAAGTTTGAGCTTGGACTAAACAATGGAAGTAGATGAATTTTATGTTAAAGAACTGTAAAATGCTAAATATAATTAAATAACTAATCACGAAATTATAACGATCAGTGATTATAAAAGAATTATGATTAGGACAATCTGTTTCGTTTAAAAATATATTATGCAATTATAAACTACCCTACCCATATAGCTACCATACCCTATGCTCTTTTTATTTTTTATACCACCGTGGTGGCAGACAAGAACACGGCCCACCTGATGGAAAATTTCAACCGTGGCCTATGGACGTGTGCAACACCAGGGGAGTGACACTCGTGCTGCCAACTTTGTCAACACAGAGAGTTTCTGTGCCGTCAGCGTAGAAGACAAAGCAGGAATAGCCACTGACTTCTGACGTCTTCGCACTGACAACACAAAAACTCTCCAGTGAGCTCTGGCTGCCCTACTCACCGCCGGGAACGCAACACGAGTTTATTATGGCCGCGGTATTCTGTAGGGCGGAGATACTTCCCCAGTCGGACTGCGCAATTAGACGGAAATACCGTCGTGTCCGACCTCCTACTTCTTTTTTAACAATAGCTGTAATAATTATTTCTTATACCTAATGACTTTCTAGGTCTTCCACTAACGCCCGCAAGATCTAATCTAGATCTAAAATTTCAAATAACAATCCAAACAAGAAAGTAAAGTAATAAAATTCCACAAGAGCCATTGAGGTTTTAAATGCTCGTATTTGAAACATGACTCCGTGTGATTCGGCCTTTAGCCAAACTGTAAACCTTGAAATGAGATCTCATAAAATATTAATAAATAACTTTCTTCCACGAGACGTCGTTCAACTTTGACAAAGAATACCTAATAAAATTATGAGGATAAACTTTTAAGACGGACGATATCTTCGCATCCACCACAAAATATGGATTTTCCTTCAACCTGCACGTAGTAAAGTTATCATTATGTTATATCATAATTAATTTACGGAGACTGTAGGTGAAAAAGAATACGTGGGCAGAATGCCCACGTTCCGCCTCTTGTGTTTTTTCCAAGTTATTTTGTTTTAAATGTATTGCAATGGTAACAGTGACGATGAAAACTTTTCACTTAAAATATGTTATGTAACGTTGATTGTTTTCAAACCTGAGGCTAGAATAGCTTGGTTGTGTGTATAATATACAAAGAAGAAAGAGGAAATTGTGTGTATAAAGAAGGAGAAAGAAGAAGATTGTTCGTCCTATTTGAGTTTAGTAGTATGCTTTAACGTAAAAACTTAATTTAATTTTTTAAGCTTAGTTAAATATACCCACAAGTCTCCAGGATCCTGGAGACTTATATAAGATTACAACTTGAATTTATAACAAAAAGATGACATAATGTTTTTATAATGTACGTTTCCTCGCACTTGAAGCTCTTTTTTATGTGTTACTGTGGACATACACCCACGCAAAGAACTTGAGTGACCTTTGTATTGTACTTCGGCGAGACCATGCATACATACATATATTTGTGGTCAATGTATACCCTGCCATAAATCTCACCTTTTGAATATATAACTACCGTCATTTCTTTGTTGACACATACGATCCTTCCTATTCAAAAGTTTTAATTACCGGCGATGCGAGCAAAACAACGTCTTTTATCACATTTGAAGGCTATATTTTACGTCGCAATTGTTGTCTTTGAAGAGGGAATGTGTTCGCAAATGTTTTGAGCAATCTGTTTTCAGAATGTGAATAGCTTTCACACCCTTATATTCTAGCAGTTATGTTGTAGTACATGATTAATTTAAATTTAATAATATTTAAGTCAGTGTTAGCTGTTAGTTGGTCTATCTGTTGACCAATGGATGCGACTCAGACGGAGGTACCCATCAAATGTGCAAATCTCACGGAAAACATTGAACTAATTTCCAATACCTTAAAGCAACCGCACTTTTAACCGTCACTTCAAAGGTCTCAGGTTCGATTTCTACTCTAATGCACAACGCAATTTAGATCCACAATGTGGAATAATTTAAATTTATATGCTTATTTAGATATTGTAAGGACATACATAATTATATTATACAGAAATATCTAGTAAAATGAAAATAGGCTATATGCAATATAGCTTGTCACATTGTAGTATGTACCTACCCATATTACAGCTGTGCTTATTTTGGGTCTAGATTGAGTTATGTAGTAAATCATAGAGAGTATTATCATTAGTATACTCGCGTATAAACAATACTATCATTCTTCTAGTTAGTTAGCGTTAATAATTTATATTTATTCATTTTTAAGAAAAGCAACCTATTCACCTGAAGAAATATAATAATGGAAACACGCAACATCGAGAAAACAAAATTCATTCATAAAAGTGATCGGTACAAAATGCCGACATTTATTAACCCTTCACTGAAGTAAAACGATTTTATACGATGGACGACACTTTTCTTCAATATTTTATTGAATAATTGAACGTTGTTTAACAGAAAATTGAACAGTGAAGCTAGTCTAATCCACTCGTGAAATGAGCCTTCTATTTCAACAAAACTGAAAATATTTGCTCTGAACTCGGCTCGTAACGCGATGAAGGTTCATTTCGTCGGCAATAGAGCGCTGTACGATTGCAACTCTTTTGCGGAGATTCTTTTGTATAGTTTGTTGGAACGTGTGTTATTATTCAGTCTTTGTGTGAACTTGCATATTGTACTAAAGGTTTTGAGACTGTGGCTTCTAAGGCAGCGATAAAAGGGATGTAACCTTCAAATACCCACGCTAAATAGATAAATATAGCCTCGCATTGGGCTGGCATGGAAAACTATTCGAACTCCACCCAGTGCCACTTGTGCCATCAACGGACATGGTCACACCTCTTGTAGAGGCAATTTAGTTTTGCCGGAGGAGTTAAACGTCTAGTAGTAAATAATATTCTCGTTACTTAGTTATAATGTCGGGTACTGGTATCTTTAAAATAGTTAAAAACTAAACACACTCGTGCAGTTTTGAATTTTGTGATGAACTATGCAAACGCCAACTTTTTCCTTTGAATGGATCTGGCAGAAGTTAAGTTCAGTACTAAGAGAATTTGACAGAGCTTGATTGTTCTCTCTCTTTTTACACGGCCGTTAAGTACCACCTTATCAACTCAACTACAGATGACTAGACCGTTTTACTCGGTTAATATTGTAACTTAGTTAATATGTCAAAACGCCTATCATAACGTGCCGCAAGTATAAACATGTTTGGTTGTATTCTATGGCAAGTTTAAATGGTTTGGAAAATAAAGCGTGATGAGCTCAGTGTGAAATGTACTGAAACTAACCACAATACATACACTTTCCTGTTACTGTGACTCTAATTAGCGAGGACCAACAACAGTACCTACTTTGCGTAAATACAAAGCACATACAATTTAGCATTACAGCCCTTTACGGATACTATGAACAACTATTCTATGTTTACAAAGAACTGACAGGTTAGATTTCTGAAACATAATTCGTGAGTTTTTATTTTTTATTTTTTTACTATTTTCACAAAACAATACAGATCCAATTATAATAGCACAAAAAACCACTAAGGTTTATACCTATGCTATTGACAGTTATCATTATTCAACATCATATAATCATACATAAGATCATAATACCAATTCAACATTCGCCAATTGTGACTTATATTTTTTAAGTAAAGTAATCTAAAGTAATCTCTAAAATAAATACAAAAACAAACATCAATATGAATAAAAATCTCCTTCTACCTACAATGAGTCTAAAAAATATCTCTTGAGTTTAGATTTTACACCTGACACAGTGTTACATTCTTGTATATTAGACGTTAGATTGTTGATTAGCCTAGGGACAATATAGGCGGTAGTGCGCTCGCCATACACATTATTAACACGCTATATGCGAAGCCGACTCCCGGAGACTGCCCGAGTGCGTACAGGGTGTTCAATGATTTTTATTAAAGAGTTGTTAGGTATATATGAAGAAATCTTAACTTAAATCTTAACATCTTATAGATGTTTGATACAAAATGAAACAGTTTGCTGTCAGAAATATTGCTAATTTCGTTGTCTGTTGTGAGAAGTTTGACGTTAATTACATACCCATATATATATATATATAAATATACTCACGCCTATAAATCCCCGAAGGGGTAAGCAGAGGTATATTAACACCCACATGTCGTCAACTATGATGTTCGATCCCACGTAATAGGCAGCGAGCAACTATGATGTTCGATCCCACGTAATAGGCAGCGAGCCTATTGGCGTCCAGCGCGCCCTTGGTCAATACTGTATATGTAGGGTTTGGGAAGCCCCGGAATTTGCACGGCCCCGGGACACGAGACAGCCCACGATCAAAGTTCCGGGACTGCCGGAGACTCGAGACAACATAATCTAAAATAAGTAATTCATCAATTTGCGTAATCTTGTACATTTATTACATTTTATTGTAACGGACTATATAACCATATTTTTACAAGTTATATGCAGTTATATAATCAAGCACTTTATTCCACGAGAGCTTCACTTTGACGAGGTCAAGTTTTGTCTTACAAAAATTCTTGATTGTGGTACCTAATATAGGTGATAAATAACCGTGATTTTATTAAATATATTGAAATAATTATGAAGACTCAAAGAATAACATAAACGGGACGCATAGAACTGAAGAGTAAAGCCGCATAAAGTAATACTAAAGTAGTACAATCTACCGTAGACTTTAGCCCCGAGGAGGGCCAGACCGAGAGGAATGGCCCTGGGTCAGCCGGGGTGCGAGGGATATGTCACGAGACAACCTCACCTTCGGCCTAGCACATCGACCCACAGACGGCGTGCGGTTTAGTCGGTTCGAGTCTGACATAACCTCCCCCTTCGGCTCCGAATGGGGGGGGGGGTATCCGTGGGGACTTCCCGCACGCGTAGACTTTAGTACTTGGGTACTACCTTAGTATTACTTTATGTGGCTTCACTTGCTATGTCTGAGTATGAAGCTTATTTTAAAAAAAGACGGGTTGCACTCTGGGAGTGCCGGCAGAAGTGAAAACATTTTCTTTCTTTCTTTCTTCGACATATACGGAAAAAAAGACAAAAAGAACATACCATACTTCCCCTCCCGAGGAGGGCCAGACCGGGGTGTGAGGGATATGTCACGAGACAACATCACCATCGGCCTAGCACATCGACCCACAGACGCCGTGCGGTTTAGTCGGTTCGAGTCCGACATAACCTCCCCCTTCGGCTCCGAAGGGGAGGGGCGGGTATCCGAGGGGATTTCCCGCACGTAAAAAAATCTATAATATAACGCCAATCATAGAACCTATCACAAATTTTCAGTCAGAAGAAATTAATGAATTACAAAAAGGAAAAATAGAATAACCCGGTACTATCTGAAACCATAAGGACTTACAGTCCAAGATATGAAGCTTCTTAGCGTACCTAACAAAATAAACAATCTGTAGCTAATGTTGTACGGCGCCAGTCGTCGGTTACGGTTCAAAGGTCAAGTGATCCTGACGCGAGTTTTCACTTCAAAAATTGGCCTACAATTTGGGCAAAGACATTGCAATCACTGTCTAAAAGATCGAAACAAGTTTGACAGAAGGCAGTACCCATTAATTTTTCTTCCAATTTATGATTGCCAATAGGATAGAGTCTGCTTTCAAACTTATCAACTTATTTTTAATTCCAATAAATACTTATTTGCCCAAAACTGGAACAGCCCTATCAAAGTAATTTATAAAATTCGCTACTCTAGAGGCCGCCAAACTTATCTTAAGAAATACATATAATGTTTATACAATCCATTTCCCCATTTATATACTAAAGAAATATTTTTCGAAGTCCCTTTCTACACCCGAAAAACTTTCTAAACAGTTTAACCAACATAATCGTATACCTTGCAACCAATATCAACAACATTTTAGACCTTAAATCTCTTGTAGTAAGTTTCATTTTTGAAGTACTCTCATTCCTAGTTATAGGAACAGGGTTGTCAGCTATCCAAAAGCTGACGCGTGTCTATTTAGTTCGCTGAATGAATGCGTGATTGATGTCTTACTGCGTTACCTGTCGGGTGTTGTATTTTGTCTGTGTAATTATATTTTGCAATGAAAGGATACGTTAGGCTTTTTATTCGAAGTCGTTAGGGTTAAAGCAGCCTTCAATGTATAATTTTACAAGTAAATAAGCTAACCAAATTTTCTGATCTAGTTTTAAAACTGCGAAAAAAAAGAGTGTTTGTTTTATATATATATATATAATTCTGATTTATATATTGCATTTAAAATACAGTACTGATATTCAAAGATTACTGCAAGTAAATTTAAATGCAAAAAAGCACGAAATAGAAACTACTAAATTGTTATTTACCTGCAGAAACTATGGTAAATACAGTTCCTTGTCACGCCAGTTGACTTTTTTACTTTATTGTAAACTACACAATGTAGTAAATGCCTTGAACCAAATTAAATGTTTCTTGTCATAATCTGATTGAAACTGGTTCAAAAACTAAAACTAAACAAAAAGTTTTATTAAATGGTAAGGTAAGAAAATAATAGGTCATTTAATTAATTAATTATGTTATAATACCTACCATTGGTTAATGTTAATCAGTACGAAACGTTTTAATTAAATCAAATTAATTACATTTTATAAATACTTCACATTTGAATCTCGAAAGTAATAACATTAATTGATATTTTATTTTATTTTCCAGATACATTTCATATGATGAAAAATTAAATTTAAATAGCTTTTCTGGGTTGATACCTTTTTATACACGGTATGTGATCACGAATAAAAGTCTAATAAATCCACACGAATCACTTTATGAAGTTGTAAATATGTTTATTATGTTAACAGACGCTATCCGTAACCAGAGGGCTGGTTTATTTCTTGCGCAAAGGATCAGTATTGCCATCAACGTGGCAATGCCGCCAGCCTTCTGGCCACCCTCCCAGTTGACGTCGATGGGGAGGAATTCTTTGACGCCTGAACCTGTAGGTTTGTATATATTATGTATTGTTTTTATATTTTTATTTAAATAATTCTAATGTACATATGGTAAATAATTATTGTGAATAAATAAATTACAACTTTGCAAGCTTCCTTATATCTTACTTAAGAAAATATTTCAACATGAGTGACAAGCAACTTAGAAAGTCTGCTTATTTCAGTCTTATTTTTCCACAGACACGTCGGCGAAACGGTTGTGTAACTATCTATTATACGCTTGTCGTAATGGCCGTTTGAAAGTGAACACAATTGAAAACCAAGCAGATAAGTGTAAAAATAGGATAATTGGAGAAACGAGGCAGGTAAGTAAAGCTGCCGACAGAGAGTCAACGGTTGTTGCAGCAGTAGTTTGTAGAATTTGGCTCTTCAAACTGTACATACTACTGCAGCAATTTTAATTTGGTACGAACATACAGCGTAGGAGCTATACTTTGCGAATTGAGCTTGGAATATGTTGGACATAGCGTTATAAACGTAAAAAATAAACAGGCGTTTATTTTGGTAGTACTCAATAGTAATATTGTAAATAAAACTATCTTTAACACTGGTAATAAAACCCTGGTTTCACGTACAATTTTCAAACTATTGTAGTGTCAACTTAACACACAGATAGAAAAACTGACTGACTGAAAGACAACAAATACTTATTAGTTGATTGGTGATCATCGGCTACCTTCAGCCAATTAGCGTACATTATTCAAACGAGTGGTTTTAAACGGAAATGAGTTTTGTACAAAAAGTACAAAAAATGCTTAGCGAAATCAAATAAACATTAAACAATGAAGTCTACGTCATTTTCATGAAAGATAGCATATAATTATAATCACATGTGAAATAGAATATCTCATCGCTCCTAACGCTTTCCTTTCGCGTGAGATGAAAATGAGATTATTCAGGGTAAAACAACAGTATTTTGCGAGAATGAAGGAATGCATTGCATAAGATCAAAAGCAAAACTTGAAAGAAATTCCGCAGTAAAGAGATTAACATTTTTGATACGGAGTCTGATGACTCATGATAAACGTGTGGCTGAAAAATGAACTTAAATTTTTGAATATAAGGCGGTGAATGTCAACAATTCAGTATTTTCGAATTTATGCTTTCTTTACTTGTATTCCGAGAGGGATTTCGGTAAATTGAAACTGCTGGCTTAGAAGATTCAGAAAGGTAAAAAGCCAATTATTTTTATCCGCTTACGTCTGTAAATCGTACCTTTTAGTATTTGGTTTCCTGCGGGATTCCTAACTAGGTACTTATAGCGGACTTGGATTATTTATTGTTGAATACATCAAAACGATAATGATCAATCCCTTTGGTAATTAGGCTGATATAACGTTTATGTTAAACGATTCTATTATTGTTAAACGTATGTAGCGTAATGATTTAGACCTATTTGATATCAATTGGGATATATACGGCTAAATAATCGTATATATTGCCTTTTTATATTTAACATTGAGCCAATTCTGAAAGTTCCCAAATTATACTTGGCACTGGTACTAGAAGTGCATATAACCTAACTCCTACCTTCATTTTTGACTAACTCAAACTTGGAGAAAGAATCTTATTTACGAACTTAGTTGCGAAAGTTGTTTGTGAAAATGAACTTTGCTTTTATTACTTTTTACTTTATGCCACTGTTGTGCTCCTTTATCGTAAATCATCATTATGTTTAATATTGTTTTTATTAATTACTTCAGATAACTTAAATATTTATTAAATATTTATCAACCTTCGCTTCAGCAGCAACCAAACGTTATGCTGTGCTATGGATATGATAACTAAATAAATTAAGATATCATGGTTATTATTTAATCTATGATACGATATTCTTATAGCTTAGCTTATGAGCTTATTGTAGCTCTCGAAAGGCCTAAATCTTTAAGTAGGTTATAGAGAGATTTTGCTGGTATACCTCTCGCTCCCACTTCTTCTGCATACAAATTAACCACGTAACCGTTTTTGATTAATTCGTTTGTGAGATCATAGTTTTTATTTTTCTTAAGTGTGTGGTCCTTCGGTATTTTTGTTTCCCACAGTACAGTAAGTTCCACAAGGACCACATATTTAGTCGTTTTCGAGTAGAGAAATATGTCCGGTCTAGATGACGAAACCCCAACATCCTCCGGAATTTTATAGTGCTTTTCATACGTGTCGATTAGGAGAGTCCAATCTGGGGCAGTATCTAAGATTGAATATGTTTTGTTCCTGGATTTTATGGATGAACCTTCAGACACAAAGTTGATATGACGTCTATAAGTAGTCAATCCTTTTTGGGCTCTAGCTACTGCCAGACTCATTGCTTCGCGTATGATGAAAAGCACCTTATTGTGGGGCGGGAGTATTGGCCTCTATAAAGAAGCACCCTACATCCTACTAATATGTGCCTAGCCGTCCCTATTTCCTCACCACACGTATAACATTGTTTTTCTGTGGCCTTACCCCACCTTACCAGGTTACTCTGGTCTGGAAGGGTCATCTGAAAGGCGTTAAGATAGAATTTTAACAAGGCCGGCGACCATTCATAGATCAAGGTGCGCCACTTTAAAGCCATCGGTATGCAGAACTCTCCCATTGTCAACCATTCGTTTTGGATTTCCAAATTCATCGCGTGCACTCGATATTTATCATTTTCGTCTTGCTTCTGAAAAGACTTAAGTATCTAAGATTGAACTTGAACCATTGAACCTATCAAATATTTGCTATAAGTTTATAAACCACTATTATGAAAAAAAAAAACAGAAATGTCAGTAAGTATATTAAATTATAAATAACTTCATTTAATATTAAAAGTTTGCAGAAAGTATTCTGAAATTACTTATCTGAACTGCACAAGGCAAAGGTCATTAGTATTAATAACGCAAACGTTCGGTCTCATTAAAGCATGGCTAACCCTCTCAACGCTGTGGTCTTTTCAGAACAACCATTAACTGCAGTTACATTGATATGGTTTTTTATGACACTAAGCTCCTGCAGCAATATTTATACCGTAAAGATCCTTCTTTACGGTATAAATATTGCTGCTAAAAATGTACCCACCAATATGTTTAGTTCTTACACAATAGAGGTGAAGCCTTTTACTGGTTACAGTGGAGGTTTAAGAACTCCCTGCTTTAACGTATATATTTATAGTAAAATTTCAGTAATACTATTCCCAAGGAATCAAACCCCGATAATCATAATCGAACACCGAAAACCGTGAACTCGTACCACGTATTAAAATATTCTAATACTCATACAAAAATAACTAGAAACACGTTAACAAAGTAAAAAGAAAATGAAGGAACATCGAAGGGACTCTTAACAGAATTATAATTTCACAAAAGAAACGCCTGAAGACATTTTTACAGCTGAACCAAACAACTCTTTGTTAAGTCAAGCCACTTACATCAGAACGTCAATTGAATTCGAAACAGCTACGAGAAAAAAAACACTTCATTTGTGAAAACACGAACGTCTATTTACTCTGTCCCTTCATGGTTAATTCTGTACATGTGCGCACCTATTACCATGGCTGAAGGTGCACGAAATCACAATTAACATATAGATGTGACATTCGACCCAACCGGCCCCTTTTAGCGAAATTACAAAAGACACGCTTTTAACAAGGTCTTATAAAAGTTTTATCCCAACTCGAAATACACGGTACCTACAAATTAAAATATATCGCGTGGAAAATGAAACCTACTCGGTATAGCTGTAAAAAATTATTATATTATTTTGTTGTCGAACCAACGTGTCGGAATTATCGCACTAAGAAAAGCTTTTGCACTTGAATATTACATTTCATTAACATGTCGAAAGACAAAAATCACTGCAATATTTAGTCCAAAATGGACACCCTTATTATTGCAATGTCCTTCTAGTTTATAATACGTCAGGAAATGTGGGTGAGTACAACTAGTACCTGGAACTGTACGTATAAGAATAATTTCATGTTTTAATACGAGAAAAAGAAGCGGATTGTTTATTAAATAAGATGTTGAAGATTACGTCTGAGGAAGATGAAGATTATTTTATTTTTAATATTTAAAAGACAAATGAAAACCAGAATACTTCATAACGTGGTAGCAGTTGACTTTTATGCGCCGTAATGATGATAAAGTATAAAATACCAAATATTTACTGCTCTTGAATTTTACTCAGCCAACCTCAAAACAGTGTTGACTGAAATCTCAAACCATGATTAATGGCCGAAGAAATAATGATTCCATAAAAAATAACAAATAATAAACACGGCCAAACAGGTGTTTGTAAAAACAGGGGCACATCGATCAAACTTTTTGTAACTTGTCTTCGCGAGTAAGACAAATGGAAAGTCGGTGATATTTGGCGGTGTTCGGCAATTTATCTTGAAACGCAGTTTCCACAGGATATGCGTGAAATATATTTCCAAAGAAATAACGTGATTTTACTTGTATGACACATCAATTTGATTTCACCTTGCTGATGGTAAGCTGAAGGCTGGTTGCGCCAATCGAACATTTTAAATTTGCCGCGCTCATTTATTCGGTGAAGTATTTGTGAGTTGACACTTTGCTTGCTTCCTATACCTACCTCCCTCCTGCACATACCTTATTCGCGTGCAAAAGTAAGACAGCGACAACTTTCGCTGTGACTCGGCCCTCTAGCGACAGTAGTTGGAACTGTGTGGTTTAAAATCAATTTTGTCGTGAAAACATCGCTCTCAACATTGTTTAAAATTATAATCAGTAATTAGTGAAAATAGACTCTGTGAATCATTTGTGTGGCATCAGTGCAGTTAGACCTTGCTTCTGACGCAATTTTCAAGAAGACTTTGCAGCAGAAACGGAGTCGATCGCCGGCCGGCGAGGAAGTCGCCACGTGCCGTCGCCATTGAATCTGGTGGAATCTTTGAACGTCCAAGGTACTGTGCAATCCTCTCCTTTGCCGAGCTATTTATTTCTATTCCGAACCACAATAGCTCGTGTTTCTTTCTTTCCAAGCATAATGGTGTCGATTTAGCAAATAAGTACAGAAAATAGCAAACCCGCATACAGTCCACTCCAAACGAAAATCACTTGTAGTTCGCACGCGCCACCAAAGGCAAAGTCCCAGGAAAGAGGGTCACCATTACAGACACGTATCATATTACAATGGTGGCATTCAGCTTGACAAAGAACTTGGGACTGTATGAAGAAGAAAATACATGCCCTGGTAAAGAATTCCAGGTCTCAATGTTGCGGCAAAGGAAAGAGTCACCTAACTGCAGTTCTTGATGGAAAATCCTGCACCGGATGCGGGTTATTCTGTGTAAAAAAGAAGAGGGTGGGACTAATTGGAAGAGCTGATCAGAACATTCACCAAATACTGCCATGAATGCATCATCTCATCTGCAAAGGTTTGAGGGATGGGAACAGGAACTTCAGCCTTTTAGTAACTATTAGATTCTAGTAGTAATAAAATTAATAGGTACTTTAGTTAGTATTTATCGTGAGGCAGGTACTGTCGCAGTTATCTTCATAAATTACTTGGGATCCCATTTATCTTTACCCAAAATCAATGTTATTCTATTCTAATATTCTACCAAGCTCAGTAAAGATACGGTGTTGAGTGCTACATATTCAGCTAATATCTATTCCAAAAACATTTCGATCGTGATACTAAAAATTTATTAGTCCATAACGATTCTTGTCGGTAACAGGCAAATATTTTGCCAACGCCCTGTGAATGTTAATCTGCCATTTGAGTCACGTTGCGAAAATATTCGAATAGAAACCCCTACTTACGTGTTATTCTATCGACACGACAGTGCAGTAAAATTAGAATTGATTTTTTTATTTGCGGTGTATGTGCCTAACTATATATGTAGTACAGTATGCTGCTATCTGGAATGCGTTCTCGGTCGCGCTCATAAGTTCATCTGGTGTACAAGTGTATGGGCATGCAGCACACTTTAACAGGTGGGTCATGGTCTGTGGTCCAACCCCACACTTTTACCGCAAGTCCGCATCATCCAAAAAACTCCACCTAGACCAATTCTCTTTGGTTCGGCCGACCTGTGTTCTGTTTAGGGATTTCCACCTGATCCGGGAAAGGTCATGCCTGGGGGTAGGCTTTCTAACAGTGGAACGAAAAAGGTTGGTGGTAGGCTTTATGTTCTCCAGAGACTTACTCTGGGCGGGAAGGGATCACCATCAGTGGGAGCAACCGATGCCCAGAAACTCTTTCTGCTTTTCAGAAATTTTGTCACGTGATTGTTGCCGTGCATGGGGTTTCGCTGATCCAGTTCCTCTCCATGAATGACGCCACGTCTCTGCATACGCTGGGAGGTGCTATGCTAGCTAGTGGAAATAGCATCCGTACCGGAGTCTGCTTGAGACAACTAGTTATTATCCGGCGGGTCTCATTTAGTGCTACATCCAATTAAGATTGGAGGACCAAATCTACCTGCCATCCGGTACGTATCTGTTAATTAACACAGGGGTCTTTGGTGCAGAATTTCCACTCAGGACTTAGAGGTCAAATGGCAGTCGCCCTATAAAAGTCTCGATGTCTAAGGATTGTATTTTTATTTACAAATTTACATGGGACCAACTACGGAATATACTCTTTCCAATCAAAAAGAATTATCAAAATCGGACTTATCGGAAAAAAATTATACGTGTTCATACATAAAAAATATACGCGTTGACTTGAGAACCTACTCTGTTTTTTCGTCTGTTGAAAAAATATGATATCAAGATGAGTAAAAGCATAAATTAACAGAATTCAGTATCATATTATTTATTTTACTCCATTTTCTCAGGTAGCCTCGATTGTGCCTGCAATCATTTTGGAGTTACACTTCAACACCTAATATTGTCACATCATTAAACTAAGACCAAATTTGATACCAATGGAACATTCGAAAGCTGGATTCTCAATTCCATTGTAAAAAAAAACGGTAGTACTGTTAGCAAATTTTTTGTGAAATTTTTACACTAACGAGATCGTAACAGAACAATAGTAGGGATCACTAGGGTACCAAAATAATTTATCGTAGTAATGGTGTGTTTTCAGTCCACAGATATTATAATCCACATTACCTGCCTTGTATTTAAATTAGACCCGTTTTTGTATTTATTATACTTAAGGTTTGTCTTGGGAATTAAGGGAAATAGCACTGCCATGACTTGACCGCGAATGGACACTCTGTTTTGTTCCCGCGCGTGTCGTAAGATGGATGTACCTAATGCAAAGGGTTTGAATGTGAAGGGTGTGTAGTTAAAATTTGTGTCCTTAATTAGGTATACGATTCTATTACAATAGTTTATGTTAAGCAGAGGTCTAAAATATTTAGAAAACTACGTTTCTTTGAAGGACCTCAATGAAATAATGTCCTTTTAGGGTGCATTTTATCGATTTATTTCCATTTTGACTTAAGTTAATCTGGAAATAAATTGTAAAAACAAAAACAACATTCAGAATGCAATAATAAATATACGTTACTGAGGTCAATTGGTCACAGCGTTTGCACTAAAACAAGTAAACCTCGTACGGAATAATAGTCATGCTGAAATATAGGAACTAGTATTATTTCTAATGTTCATAAGTACTTATTTGCTAAATCAATAGTAAGTTTTTATCTTTGTTTTTTTTTTATCCTTGTGAGCGAAATTGCTTTTCAGAGTTGGCGAGCCATCATATAAAATTCAGCTTCCGTAAGTTATCTCGTAATTGCTTGCCCCAACTTTGAAGTTATTTTAGATCAGTTAGCCAAAGTGTTTCAATTAAATTAAAATATTTAGCAAGGGTTTATAGAAGATAATTTATAATTTTTTGCTCTCATTATTAAAGATTTTTTATTCGGTACAGACGATAATATAATTTAATAAGCATAATAAGCTCGAATAAATTATATCGTATACACAAAATCTCTTGGTATGTACAAAACAAAAAAGATTTCGTTGAAAAATATATTCAGAAGTTGAGTTGGCAGTAATGTCAGAAGAATTGACTAGGCTCAAAGTTCATTTATCTTCTTTAAATGTTGGATTAATGAATAAATCTAATTAGCGTTGTCATTTAGCGGAGGAATGGGGTCGTCTTAGCTTGCTATCTTAATAATATTTATTCACAATTAGTTTTTACTTTTCAAATCTAGGTACGTTGTTAATGTTTCCCGTGTAGAGCACGTCGTTATGACTTCACCTCGACTGCTGGTAAGCTGAAGGAGAAGTATCAGAAGTATCAGAGGTGAATGCTACAATGGTGGCTCTCAGTTTGACGGCCTCATGAGATGTTATTTACGTATTTTACGCTTATTGTTTAATAACCAACAGTACCTGGAACAGTTGAATTTTATAAATTTAATTCAGACCTCTTATTTCTCTCGTCCATCTTTGTGCTGGCCTGTTCGTCCGTCTCTGTTCTTTTATTCATTCTTTTCCGGCTATAGGTGGTAAGTATGCAATCAATTCACCGGTAATCCGCGTATCATCTAGAGTTTTTGTTAGCGTTCATGAGTCTTAGCAACCATTTTCATACTCATTTGATTTTTAAAACTTTAAAAAATCAACTTCTGAATAACTGAGTTTTAATCCACCTGTGTGGGGTCCGTGTTAACTTGCGAACCGTTAGTCGTAAAGCTGATTAATCTAACCTCTGAGGGTTGCGGATCAGACGACCATCGCTTCCATATAAACCAGAGTAAACAAAATTATAAGGTAGAAAGGAATTACGAGTGCAAGATTTAGGCCCGTGTTCTAGAATGCTACTCAGGTGAATCGCGATTTATCTGAGAAAAAATTGTATAGACTATCAGCCAGACAGACTGACAATTTTTTTTTCCCAGATAACTCGAGATTCAGTTGAGTGGCATTCTAAAATAATTGAGATTCAGCTGAGTGGCATTCTACAATAAGGGCCTGAGATGCTTTCTTTTCACCAAAAGTACGTGTTAGTAGGTATACTTACCAACCCTTACACCACTAATTTCATTACTTTTATTATAACCTATATCCGAATCGAAAAATTAAAGGGGAGTTTTGTTAACGCCTTCTTACAATTTCATACTGTACACCGGTCAGTTGTGTAAGTGACTCAGAAAGATAATTTACCGCTCCTATTTTACCGCATTTATTGAAAGTGGAACATAAATTTTATCATGAGGACCTGTTTACATAACCCTTCACTGAAAGCATTTCCTAATTGGTTGTGGGCTTTTGAAGCAAGAAAGGGTTGACTGCTTGACCAACGTAATTCTTAATGTACTAAACGATAAGGCTGTGATCACTGTATTATCTTCGCTATACCCAGGATCATACGATCCAAAGTCGAAATTGACTTACTTAATCTTCTCAAACTTTCTTCGAGACGCCAAACTTTGTGCCACCAAAGGTTGCATTCAAAAGTTTTATTAAGTTACGTACAAACGAGTCGGAAACAGGTGGGGTCCGTAATGTTTTGAAATTTCCAACTAGTTTGTGTGACAGATTTTGCATTTATGATTGCTACCAATGCTGGTTTGTTTATTTTTGTTTGCTGAAAAATTGTAATCGTATAGAATAGGTGTAAATCTAATATTATCAAAGTTAATGTGATTTTACTATTACTATACTGGGACGGGTTCAGCTTACGATTTTTTGATATTGGCCTCTTGATAATTAGAATACACATATATATATATATATATATATATATATATATATATATATATATATATATATATATGTATTCTAATTATCAAGATATATATATATATATATAATACATATAATTTCTATACCTTTTCCACCTGCGCTAGCTTTCATCACTACATAGTATAAAACAAAGTCGCTTTCTCTGTCCCTATATCCCTTTGTATGCTTACATCTTTAAAACTCGACAACGGATTTTGATGCGGTTTTTTTAATAGATAGAGTGATTCAAGAGGAGGGTGTATAGAGGATGCAGCGGGAACGGAATCTGACGCCATGCGGGTGGAATAATATTGGCGGTACGAAGTTCGCCGGGTCAACTAGTATATTTATATGATTATATTGAATAAATTTATTACATAATTCTCGCACTGCCCGGAGGCACGCAGCGGAATGACGCGTCGCCTCTACGGAGCTCTTTTTGTATAGAAAACACGCGGGGTCCCACATACTGAAAACGCGATCACACGCGTACAAGTAGAAAACACGCGTGATAGCGGGGAAATTATGGGAGTTATGGCACGCTGAAATCTGCCATCACGCACGGGATTTTAGCGGGATTTTAGTCCGAGAGCTGGTTGAAATTTCTGTGTAGGTGTATTCTGTGCAATCTGAAATTCAATAATAATGCAATGTAACATAAATTAACGCCAAATTCAAAGTGTTTTTATATCATCTGACATCCAATATCGGAGGCAGTCAAATGTGTCTTAAGCATTGTCCGGCCCAATATTGGTTATCGAAGACACCACTTTGTTGGCCCGATATCAGATCACACAGAGACTAAAACAGCGACTGCCATGTGACTTTCAACCTCACAGACATTTTCTTAGTTATATGTCTTTCGCGTTAATAGATGACGCTAATCACGAATATAAGGAAAAGTTTGCATTTCACTTCTTTTTTTTCATCCCTAGCATCCCTAACTAGTCTCTGTTATCGAGCAAATGGTCGAATCAGACCGATATTATAGAATATGTGTGAAACCAGCACAATACATGATGTCGGCTATCGGCGTCAGACACCGATATCGAATAAATGTAAAATCGTTCTTATTTGTATGGATAACTGGTTTGCCAATGGAACTGGGAAGTGTCCGATAAAGTGATATAGATATAGTTTAAAAAAAGTAGTAAAGTTTGAAAATCCTTCGCAAATAGTATAGCTTTTTTGTTATTGAATATTTAACTTAACTTTTACACCACACACCTACCAATAAATGTCTAACATCTCTCGGACTTTACTAAAAGCACCACCCCGCGCGTGACAGCAGAATAATCTGCGCACGGAAGCAGATATGCTCTCCCGCGACCGCGCGCCTACCTGCGTTAGTATGCCAATCGCCTAATTCCCTATGTTAACATTACCATCAGTGTTTAAACATTACCAAAATGCCCGCTACTTTCGCAGGTACCAACAGTTACGTTTAAATGCCATGCAAACACATTGTCACGTAGGACCATTAACGATACACAGCGAATGACCATTATTGTCCTCATTTCATTAAACAGTGATCTTCAAAACATTTTGTCTTCTGACTATGAGCAGATGAGTTGGTGGACGAATAACAGGTGGAGATATCTCATTAGGAACATTAACCATAATAATATTAGCTCCGCGAATACCACTGAGCGCCAGGGTTTCTCGAAAAAAATAATAACGAAGTTTTTTGCTGGTTTAACTCTACTAAAGCATGATAACTGCTAATGCTTTTCATCCGACATTAAACCGATACCTCGTTAAGTATGATTAAACTTGAATCAGAACATCTAAAATCCCAACAGGGAGGTACTACGGAGGCCAAAGTCGATATTAGACGTCTGTTTAGCTGATGCCATATTAAATTTAGAATGGTTTTGATCCCTAGTGGTACAGGCTCAAAGAGAAATTCATCAGTTTATGATTTTCAACTGAAATAAATGCAGTTTGCTAGAAAAAGAAACGCAGAATAAAATGTTTGTATCATTTAACTGAGTAATGATTTACGTTTCTTTACGTATTTCAAGCAGAAAAAAGGAGTGTAGCGGCAAATTGTGTCGCTAGGAAACATCACTTAAAAGGGACCTAATTTTGCTCTCCACTACGTGTTGTGTTCTTTTACCATGTTCAAAATGAAACAAATCTGTTTCTTCTGTCCTAAAATTTGTGTGCCAGCTTATAATCCTAATATCCTTTAAGCTCCTCCCCATTCTTTTAAGGTAAAAAAAAACTAGTTCTGCTTTAGAGTGCTTTAAGTTGCCAGAAATGAAAGTAATACTCACCAATAAAAAGATAACTGATATAGTACTTGCGATATTTTTGGATGATTAATTAAGCGCTATATGTCTTGTTTTATAAACGCTATAGGTTATTATACGCTTCTAATTTCTAATATAAATTTAAAAATAAAACAATCAATAGATCAACACAATTTTATTGTTTCATTACAATGTCAGCCTTGCTTTTATAAATATTTTTATACATTATTTACACCACAAATGTCTCCTCCAACCTTGAGTACAAATTCCGTAAAAAGTTTATTTTTTTAATTTTGTTCATATTTAAAATTATAATTACAAATTTGTGTAGATATGAGAAAATAATTATTACTTATAATACAATGATTCTAATATTATGGATTACAAGAAATACAGATATGGATAATCATGAAGAAAATAAATAATGTAGATCCTAAATTAATTGCTTATAATAACGATCATAACATTCTTAAATGATTGTCTGTTGAGCTACAATCGCTCTTCTCGTAATGTCATTGACGGGAAAGACCTAGAGTATTAGCTAACTGTGAACACCGAGCGACAACCTCATCCTGAAGAAGACTAAATGACATCGCTATCAATATTAATCCAAACACTAAATATGCACAGCATGCAATCATTTGCACATATTCACTTTTGGAATTCTCGGTAGTCTGTTTTGATGTTAGAAAGCTGGTGGGTACAAAATCCCCAAAACCTATAGTAGCTAAGGCGATGAAACAGAAATATGCAGCATCGAGAAAGCTCCAGTTCTCCCAAGCGGAGAATATAGCAGCACCAACGCAGACGTAGGTGAGAAGAAGAAACAAAACAATACCGACAGGTATATGGCAGTGTTCAATTCCATGGTGGATGTGGTGTTGCATACTTGTGGAGGCACTACTGCTGGGTACAGTACAACTCTTCATTTTGTGGCCCTCTTCATTCCATATCAAAGGCACTCGTGATGGTGTGTCGTGTGGACATATTCTGTGAACAAATTTAATTATAAAATGTAATCGAATTGTGGTATAGTAGAAGATTAAAAAAAACTTAGTAGAGATTTAAATAACATTTAAGAGTCATTCCACCATGTTCTGTAGTGGGTAACATTGTATTGTATTCCTAGCAGAACTTTCAGATCGTTGAACAGTGGGTAGTACTATTGTAGAAAAATATTATTTTTTATAAATACTAGATACATTTTGCCATTATTTATGAAGCTTCTGTTGTTAATTGAATCCCACTGAGTGTTAACCTTTCCTGAATTAAGATGTCTAGCCAATCAAATAAATATTAAAGTTAATTCTTCGCCATATGCATTATTTACTGTCTATTAATGCTTTGTCAAAGTGGCAGATAGACAGCCAGTGAAAACTGAAATGTATCGTTGTTGAAGAATTATCTGAATAAACACGTTATTCGTACGTTATCACAAATTTTTGATCTGTAAATTAGACCATATTAGATGTTTCCTAACAAAACATATTGAATAGAATACTTACGATTCTTCGGGATCTTCAGAGTCATCCAATTCATCCTGACTTCTGTTCAGTAGATCCCCGCACTCCTCGGCAATGAGTTGTTCTATCACAGCTCCCCTCGGCCTTTGCACCACGGTTCTTCCTCGACCTCGACCCGGGCCGTGGACTGTTGCCAGACATTTTGAGCTGCCCATCGTCTTCTTGCGATCTAATGTTTGGGTTTGCATTGCTGAAGATGTGTGTGGCTCTAAAAAAAATAACCTTAATTAATATTTATAAAAGCAAGGGAAAATATCTGCAGCGTATAGCAGATTCAATGAGAATATCCTTTTTATGTAAAAGAACCTTAGATAAAACATGCTAGAAGGTTCATTGCTTGGTATTCCAGAACTTCAAAGTTTCCCCGAAGGCCCCGGCCTCCCGAGAAACTTACTACTGACCGAGGTTAAACCCGGAGAACCGAAGTCTCCCGGGTAATCCAGGAGGGCTAAAAACTCTAATTATTTTCTTCATAAAAAGCACATACCATCAATCAAAGCATTCCGCTTCACTCTTCCTAATGTTGCAGATCTAGGACTTGCGGGAGCTCTTTCAAAGACTTGAGAATACTGCCCTCTATCACCAGCTCTGGCCTTGACGGTGCCCGGAGACCTGTTGTATGTCCGAGGAGGGAATGATGTGTACTGGTTGTGTTCAGCTGGCTGTGGCAAAAGACGTTGCTGTTCGTGTAGTTGAAGGTAGTTCTCCGGCTATAACAATGAAAGTCCATAACAATGAAAATGTCAGATAACGAAAACCTTAATAAACGATATCAACTTTCTTCCGGATTCATAGTTTGTTACATACTGCTGTTATATGTAGCTGCTAATAAGAAAGCTCAAATAGAAAAACCCAGTAACACTTTAACGTATCTAGGAATCGAACCTAAGCGTTCACAATCACGCGGAAATATACTCATAAACTGTGGGATCAGGGAGACAATTCTGTTAAGTAGACGTGATAGAATTTCCGAAATGCCTAGCATTACCCCACTATAACCACATAACGTATGTGCACAATATATACATAATATAAAATAAATAATTATAACAAGAACTTTTTTTTGTATATTGCAGTGCTTAAATCAGGTTTTTCATAATGTTACACATTAAAACAAATAAATACACATAATTAATAGATATAAATGAAGTGTCTGTGTAATAAATAGTTCTTTTATTAAAAGTTTTATTGCTAATTGTATAGTCCATACATTAAATATAAATAACTCAATACATAAATAATTTGGACTGTTTTATCGTAATAGAATATGTTTTAATAAAACTTTTCCTTAACTTTCTTTCATTCTTCTACAAGTTATAAATACGACAAGAGTGGAAAAGACGAAGCCTTTTACGAATAAACAGGACAAACAGTCATGGATATATTATATTTAAAATAAACAAAAAGCTTACAACTACCTAAATCTTATTACAACATTACACTAAACGTTCCGTAATAACCATAACAGTCAACCGCTGTTAAATAAGAATAAAAAAGAAATGAAACAAAGGTAAAATCAGCGGAAAATGTTGAATAAAATTCTTCATGTGCAAGCTATTTATTTTACATTACTCTGCAGCATAAAATTAAATTCTTTTATTATGACCACAATATTATATTACTTATCATAATATTAATTAAATGCTCAGAAAATCTTAAATATAAAAGTACACTGACTGGAATTCAAATGCTTAGTCATCTCCCTCATCAACACTTTCAGCCTGATAGAGTATTAACCGTGCATGCTTTGTGTCGGGTATTATGATGAGTAGTTTTGTGGTGGTAGGTGCCTGCCTACTTTGTCAGCCGTACCTATACGTGATTTGTATGATCTTAATAATGGGTGGGTACTAGTTAGTGAACATACATGAAATAATAAATATTAATAATAATGTTATATAATAATGAAATAATATAATAATGTAATAAACTGTGACTTGCCTAAATAATCGATTAATAATAAAATGATTATGTGTCTAAGTAATTAATTTTAATACAATGTAAATAATTTTAGTATATAAATACCAAATGGATAATTGCTATTTATAAATCAGGGAGGTTCATCTGCCAACAAACTGTAATACAGTTTGGCAGAAGAAAATATTGTAAAATTGCATTTTTTTTCGTGAAAATTTTTTATTTCATTTATTTCATTTCATTTCAGGAGTGTAGTGGTGTAACAGTAAGCGATTACGAGGCAAAGCCAGTATGTCCAGCAGTGGACAGTGATAGGCTAATTGATTGATTGATTGACAGCATTATGAATGCTTGATCCACAGTACCTACCACCATCTCTAACATGATTACCTCCATAAAGAGGTAAAGGAGAGAGAAAAGATTAATATGTTGTGAATGTCTGTACAAAAGTGTTTTTCTTTTCTGTGAGACAGAGTGTTTGCACTTTATTATCCAAAGCTACAGTAATAACGGCGGAAATTACAAGGTAACTTCCCCTCAAAGTGCCTGAATTAATAGCTGCAGTTTTGCTTATGTTTGGTCATTGTTACGCTATACTTGCGTAAGTATAAGTATGAATATCATGTACTACGAATAACATGTACTACCTATTGTGAAAAAAAAAAATGCTATCAACAGAATAAAAGTTATTTTGATCTTTTACAGGATATGCAATTTCGCAAAGATTTTAAATTTCTTAAAAAGTAAAAGTCCTAGTAGAGTAACGGCTACAGTATATTTTAGTAGGTAGTTTATTTTAGGAGACAGAAAGACCCTTAGGTGCAGCCATGAAGCATTAGAAAATTGCCTTCATACCGTTGTTCTATCTCACGATTAGCGATAGGTATCCTTAAATATCTGGCAATAACTTACTTCCCCATCCTTTCTCCACGTGTTGGGCACTTTTCTCTTCGTGGCCCTCAACCAGGCTAGCCGAGCCAGCCTGGCTAGTGAGGCACCGAGTCCTGCCAAACACGCCAGTGTGAGTGGGACGCCAGCTGCTGCGTAAGCTACCGTCGCTGCTCGCCCCGCTGCAGTGCGTGGAGATACATTGCCATAACCTGTAATATATATATACACACTGATGTGTAGTGCTTTGGTGAACGTGGAGTAGAGTAAAATCAAATATTTTTAGGACCATAAACAGTCCGTCTCTGCTCCACAATGGAAGAACTCATAAAAAATCTCGGGCCCGAATACGTCAAAATCCTGAAGGAAAAAGCCTGATGCCTGAGAATACTATTCTGATTTTTACCCACACACTAAACATTTTTGAAGCCTCGTTGCTATACAGGGTGGAAGATTTTAACTTTACCTGGAGGGCAAGGACTCTAAAACATAAGTTTATTTTTTTAAAGAAACAAAACTGCATTCTTAGATTTTTGAAAACTTTCTTGCGACGCCCGGTAATCGAACCGAACATTTTTTTAAGTTTGATTGCCTTCCAATAAGGCAATCAAACTAAAAAAAAAGTTTGGTGAATTGCAGCCGTATAATTCATACATTTAATTAAACTTCATTCGTTCTTGGGATAAATATCAAGGTATTATACTATATTTCAGTGTCACTCACCTATAGTAGTAATAAGCGTGATGCAGTATATGAGTGCGCCGGAGAAGGTCCACTTTGAGTCCATGGTGAGCTCGGGCGGCTGTGCTTCAGGGGACTGCCTCGCCGCCGCTACTATTGACGACTCAAACTTCCTCAACTGTTCGTGGACAAGGCGCGTCCAGTTGCGCTCGTAGAGTACATTTAGGCGCTCTGCAACAAGGAATGAATAAAATATTATTTACGGTCTTTGTAGCGTAATGATAGAGCATGACTATTATGCAGGGGGCGTGGGTTAGATTCCCGTATAGTGCAAATATTCGTAAGTATATTTGCATTGGTTTGAGAGTGTCTCCGTATAATATATACGTATTTAATTATTTACAAAAAAAATATAATCCAAGCCTATTCATCTGAGCCCATAACACAAGCCAAACTATATTTTCTTTGGGTTTAGATAGCGTTGTGAAAAATGTCGTAGAATATTTATTTATATTATTATTTAGTATCATTATTTCCAACAATCCGATGATGCCAGGCCAGACCGATGATCTACCTGTATGTATGGCCACTTCATCTATAACCTCATAATATATCTTTATTGTAGTTCCTTTGACTGAGGATCTAACAAATAATGATATTTTAGATCAAATGTAAACAGGAGTTGTGTGAGTAGGTATATGCTTTGACTATCAATATGAAATTGCACCCAAATCATGAAATTCCTAAAGTACAATCGCGTTAATTCCCATAAACCTAATTGAATATTTAATTACGTGTACATATTTTGGTAAGTGCTGTAACATGCATAAATTGTACGTTAACAACGTGTGAATAAAATAAGTTAAACTATATTATCGCTTTTGTAGTTTGAACAACAATTAATTTTATTGTTGTGGTTATAAAGTGGGACTTATTCACACCAACATCAAACGTCTGCCATTTTGTAAACCGTGTAAACCGTCTCAAGCATTTACAATTATTACAAAGATTAACTGTTACCGCTCTAACTGGAATTGGCTATCAAGCACCAAGTAATTACGATAAGATCTTTGAAGTGAATAGACTATTATAATTTTGATGAACCAACACTCAAATTAACGAGGGCTCCAATCAGGCTTTGTTTAGTTTAATCAAAAGTGAAAAGTACCATTTAACTTTTGAGCGGAGTTGAGCGACTCCATGGACAGATATTTGTTGTGTTCCATCGATTATCAGTGTTTGAAATTTATGACAAAGATTGTCTTTAATCAATGTAAAGATTGAATTTTAGATTTTTTATAAATGTGATTTTTTAAGAAGTAAGGCGTAATGTTCAGCGAATTTTTGTTCTTACTTATCTCGTTTTGTTATTGAACTTCAACTTTTAAAATATGTTTAAGTAATTATGTAGTTTTATGTCTTCTATTCTCAGTTGAATATAAGTGTAATAACTTTAGTAGATTTTTTTTGTTAATTTCAATCAAATGCCTTGGAACCCAATTGAAATCCAATGACTGCCATAATGACGGTATCATTACAACTAAATCTAGCCAATAAATATATATTTTGTACTCTCACACAATTGAACTTGCTAGTAACTTGCAATTGATTATAGATGGACGAGGCTCTGGTACTGTCTTTCCTTTCAGGCTCAAAATAACCCAAATGACAAAGTTGAATGAGACTAAACTCAATATACGTAGTGTCAAAAACGTGTCATGTATTTGCATCTACAACTCGGTATAAATTAGATTTGATATTAATGAATCATTCATTTACAAAATAACCATCACTGCTTTCGATGCTGTCTGGTCCAGTTAAAGAAGTTATTTTCATTAAAGCCGAAAATGTTTTATACGTGATCAGTCTTCTGAGCGGCCAATTTAAATTCCGACTGATTAATTTGTAAACAAGCCAGCAGTACTATTCCCAAATCGTAAACTTTCATTAATTAATTTTTTTATATTTTTTCTTTCAGACTTGTAATGAATACTTGAAATGTAAAATGATGCTTCATATTTTATGACTACCAGATTCGAGTAGATGTTTACATTCTAGCTAGTCTGTTGCATAGAAACTCATTATGTAGTTTAAATAAATAAACAATGACCTTGGAGAGTGCATTGAAAGTGAAGGTATTAAATTTTCAAATTATTCTTCAAAATAAAACCTCTAGAGAATCATGTGACATATACCGAGAATTTATCCATAACTTATTCATTGCGCTGTATACCAGGGCAGAGATTCTGCTATTATTTTTTTCATGACAAAGCCATTGCGGTACCACAGTCACTGTAACCAATGCCATTTAACTTTTGACCTTCCAGCTATACAGTTAAAGTCTAAAATTAAATGACAATTTTGTAAAGTGAATGAAAATTTAATGTTATTAAATCTCTTTCTCTTTTCATTTTGGACTTTATACCACAACAATAAAGTTGAAAATTTTATGACATTTAAAGCAATGTCAACGGTATGACAGTGGTTTTGTTATGACATAAAATTAGCAGAATTGGGGGCCAGGTTGTCTGAATATATACGATTAGATAATAAGCTGTAATTGATGTCTTACGGTAGCACGGTTGATTAGTCCTTAGAGTATTAAAAATGAAATGCTTTCTTAGTTTATTGATCTGCGTTATAAAATAATAAGTCTTAATTTAAAATGGTTATAAGTGTAAAGATATCACCATTGCTTGGGGTTTCGTGAGCCGAGTTTTGCACGAACGTCTCGATACTGCAAGAACTCGGTATCAAGCAGCGTCTGTTCCCGACAGGATAGACTTGCATCCTCACATTCCTCGGACATGTTTTCTGGCGTGATAATCAGTCCATAGAACGCCAAGGTAGAAGACATTAGACCGCGAAGAAGGTCACCCAGGCATAGGACTGATCAGAACAAGTCTGCCATTGGAGTTTCAGTTGACGAGAGCAGAATGACATCTAACACATAGTGGTGGCGAAACGTCGTGAAGCGCAACACATCTGCCTCTATAATGTCAATACTGATACATAGTAATCACGGCCACTCTGTCAAGAGCGTATCGGATAGGAAGAAGATTGCAACCTTATTCATTTTCCAGTTGCTAATATTATCTTCAATGTATCATAAGTTTTCATACGATAATAAGTACCAAGCAAATCGGTAATGAGTTTCTATTGTGACCGATATTCATATTATTTAGTTCCCTATCCTTTTAATATTTTTGATGGAAAACTCGGTTCAAAGGAAATTCACACGTGGCCATATTGTTACCGATTTTATTCAAGTTTCTCTCCACATCAACTATTGTAGTATACTACTACTAATTTTCACATTACATAGGATACGTGAGGAGTTCCTATGCAAAACACCTGACACTTTGCATCATGTCGAAACCCTTGAATTATCAAAGCGGCTATTATTTGTGAAGGCGCTCGTTGTTCTTCATTCTTGATGTTTGAACATGTAATAATGTTAAGCTATTTGTAAGTGCCAAGTACGAGTATACATTTATTTTCAGTGCATATTCAAGAATTTCAAGAGTACAAAAAAACTGATGTCCAATAAAGCAGTTTGAACGTGTGATGACTTGCGGAATGACAGATCCATTCATGACTCATTCATTGGCTTTGCATAACCTTACGCCCCCTAAAATCCAACCATACATATCAGGACGTCCACCTGAATCTCGTGGGGGGCGGACACACGGAAACAAATTTACTGGCGTGGCTAACGTGACTCTGGTACACTCTACATTGGCGTGTCGCCATTAATAATTTTACAATTCATTTTACTTGACATTGGTGAATAGCGGCGATTTGCTGCAGAGGCCATTTTGAAGAAGTTGAAGTTGCATATCCTTACGACACCGGCAAGTGTTCGAGAAATTTTTATCAGTTATGAAGAATTGATTGGAAGGCAGGGGACATAATGAGGTGGCGGAGATCCCATGGCTAATCCGCCGGCTTCAGATGGCTGAGACGAAGGTATTTCCGGCGGCATGTACCGTTGGTGAGTGTATGCGTTGCGCTGGTTAATGGCGGACATATTTTCCCCGCCAGATGCTGCGACATGTTTGAAGACGCCTTGCTAGATGCCCGTAGGATGATTACTGAGGCGGTGATCATGCAAGGGTCCCAAGCCTGGGCCTCTGCAACGCCAATTGTTAATTTATAATTCGGTGTTAGCTTCTTAATACTTCGGTGAGAGAAGTGAGAGGTAAGACCCCTACTTATATTTACATAAATAAATACATTTATTTACTTGAGTAACTTAACGTCAGTAATCTACTTTCCTTTTCATCTTGAATTTTACATAAACTTTGTCAACACATATTTTTCTGGTACTCGATACCATATGACTTTAGGTGAATTTAACTTTTTGTAACTTACGCCCTATGGCGACTGTGTACTATTGAGTAATCTTTGCAGTTCTTAATATTATATGCATGTCAAACTAATACCGTGTTGATTCCTTTCACATTCCTGAGATAACCCATGGCAGTTATCGTGAAGCTGCAACTGAGAGGTCCTTGAACCAATAGTTCAATCTACTGCTGAGAGCTTATTTCAAACATTTTACATTTAAATTAACTAATGTAGCTCACTTAGATTCACACACACTATTCATTTAACTTGTTATGTTGGAGCACGAGGGCCAGCCTCTGACCTCCCGACCCCCAACACAATATCTTTTCTTTATTCTTTCTTTTGATACGCTATATTTGGCGTATACTACAACAATTACACCACCACCACCACCATTACATTGGGACCAAAACATAAACTGGCGAAATGTGGTTGCTAGCACCTCTGCCTACTCCTTCGGGGATACAGGCGTGAGTTTATGTTATGTTACAACCGAACCCTTTTATTTATGCTACATTATATTATAGGGAAGCCGTCGGTCTCGGTTGCTATCATACAAACATCTATGGCAGTCGTTACGGGTAGTTGGAGCCTTCAAAAGTCCAACAACTGGTCTAACTGCAATGCTCCGATATCGCCTTTGGGTTGTGGAGGTCATATAGCAGTCGCTATATGACCTCCACAACCCAAATGTGTTGAAGCTGAAGAAGTTGAACCCAAAAATGTTGAAGTTTAGCCAAATCCGCAGTTGGACTGGTAAAAGCGGACCCCAGACTCCAAGTTGATAGCTTCGGATGCTACTGGGATTAAGATATTATAGGGATCATTCTTTTTGCATCATTCTCAGAATAGAGAGTCACCATTTTTTAAAAATTGGAATAATTCATTCATTCATTCATTACAGTCGAATTATTATTATACTTTTAGCTTGTGGATACAGTTTCGTGGGTAAGAAATGGAAGACCTCAGACACATACCATGTTACAATGGTGGCACTCCGCTTGACGGCCTCATCAGGTGCTTTTTCACGCCTCGCTTAAACGGACTGTAGGAAGAAGGAAACACGTAAGGGAAACGTCCGGTCATTTTAGACATAAAAATAGTGATCAAATAAAAAAAAATCCGACAGAGCCAAATCTTCGTAGAGACCTTAGGTTTACCACAAGGAATAAAGGGTCAAAAGTTCCCATCAGTCCCATGTGAGCTTAGGGACTTATTCGGGGCCCAAGGTCAAAATTTTAGGTTTTTTGGATTTTTCTCGAAAACGGTAAGTTTTATCGAAAAAGTACCTCTGAGCAAAGATGTAGATCTTAAAATTCTCTATAAAAATGATCGCAATGATTTTTTCTCTAAGACCCACTATTTCCCAGATATTGCGCTTGTAAGAATCACGTTCTACATAATATGCACACATTTCCACACCAGCTGTGAGGGTTCAGTTCATTGCCTTGCCATGTCTGAACACTTGATAGTATACTCGAATTTTCTTTATTTCAATTGTCTAAAATGACCGGACTATGTACACTATTTTTGTATATTTTACTTCACAAAAGTACTTAAAGTACATAAATTCGTGTAGTGACAGATATGCGAAGTGGACCGAATGCGACGAAACGCATGTAGTGACAATAAGGTGAATTAATAAATTAAAATTGATCCTGAATCACGATATAAAAGTTTTTATTCAACAAACAATGGCTTGAAGCCCGCCAGGCGTGATTACTGTTTTCAAAGGATACTCTCGTTGTGTCGGAAAAAATATTTATTACTCATTCATAAAATAAAACGACTAGAGCTTTCAAGTTACCTCCTTGTTATTTCAACTAATTACAAGTCTAGTTTTGGCTCCTAATTAGATCGAGATTAGAATTACCCTCAGAGACTGTAGCCATAGACTGCCTGTTGTATTGTAATAAACATATTCACTTGATCATCGTCATTTTTGAGCCTCTTCCCATCTTAGTTTTTTCTTGTTTTTTTTTTAAGAATATTAGCAACCGAAATTATCGAAATTACTAAAATTTTCTTTAACCCCTCCAACTAAGCGAAATTGCTTGTGTTAGGAGTGGGTCCACGTCGGTTGTATAAAGGCCAGGATTCGAACCCAAGACCTCTCGATCGTAAGCCCGACTCCTTAACCACTAAGCTACCGACGCTCGAAGTTGGGATTGACTTTCCAGTTTGTGACGTCGCTGATCTTCGTAATTTTTTGTGAAGCGTGTTCACTGAATATAGTCTATACGCTCTTTTTATAAAGACAACAATTTCTTACTCATGTGAGTTACTGTATTTGTTACGTTTATTCATAAAACAAAATTAATCAAAATATTAAAAGAATATATTTTTATTTAGAATTAAATTTTTAAGCATTTTTCTTGCCAAGCCAGCTTGCTAAGACAGATATACAGAGATATACAAGGATACATTTGAATTGGTTAATGCGAGCTCTGGTATCTTAGTAGTCAAAGCATTGCCCTTGTAAAGCAAAGATCGTGGGTTCAAACTCCGATTCCATTTTTTCTCCTATATTCGATTTAAATATATTTTTATGATGATACCATTTTCAGTCGACGTTATCTTTGACTCCACGTAAATTCAACACAAATTCAATCAAGTTAGTCTGTTGACTTTCCGTCGATCTAGGAGTAAGTACCGCGAAGGTAGATAGTAAGCACGCAGCAGCAGCCCTATCTCGATCTGTTTACTGTCTCTGTCTGAATTGTTTCGTGTTCTTGCATAGCAGGGGTGTCCCATTAGCGGTATTATATATTGAGATTCAACTCTCTGGTAAGTACATCAGGGACCCGTTTCATAAAACTACAATTTACAAATTACAAGTACAATTCGATGTACACTGCGTAGTTAATTGGCCATATATTATAAAACCTACTTAAGTGACCAATTACCTACGCAATGTACATCGAATTGTACTTGTAATTTGTAAATTGTAGTTTTATGGAACGGGCCCATGCTGTTAACAACTTGATGTTTTTAAAATTAGTGTTTTTTTCCCTTTTCACATATTTATAATGGTTTTGTACAGCTACTGAACAATCTTTTTCAACGTCGTATCATAGGGAAGATAGAATCAGGTGTCTATTATAATAATACTAATTGGTAAATACACAAGTAAACAATAGTAATTGATACATAAAAAAAAAACAATTATATAATCGTGAAATAAATATCTTTATCTACTCTGATACTATAATACAAAGATTATAAAATTGAAATCAAAACTCTTATGACAAACATTACGCACAGGCCAAAAAAAAAAAGTTTTAGTACGATACAGGTCTAGTATGGACACCTATATCATTAAATATCTTTTCAATCATAACGATACACCTATATAACCTCCATCTGGACCAAGAAGGTTGAACCTGTCCTTTAAAAACAGAAACCGCCGATTCGGAAGAAAAAAAAAAGAAACACGCATGCGCAATCGTTTTTTGGCGCCAACATTTTACATTTAAATTAAAAAAAGTTTTGTTAAGTTTGTAAAATAAATTAGTTTATGTATTATAAGTATGAGAGTAGATAAAGTAGTGTATGACACTGTACATAACTTGGTCTTATAACACTCGTGTGATACTATAAAAAAACTCGCCTGCAGGCTCGTTTTTTTTAAAACACACTATTGTTATAAGAACCCTTATTATTAGTATCATAAACTACTATTTGTAATTAATTTCTACTATCATAGAGTTATTTACGCTAAACTATCACGTAAAAAACATTACGTTAAATGATTTTTTATACGTTTGGAGAATATAAAAAGTTAGCAGACGAAGCCTATGATATTTGAACGTAAACTGCAGACGGCATTATTTCGGTCGTTACTTCAAAAGAGCTTATACCTTAAAGCAATAATAATTTGAAACTTTTACATTTCATGATATTTTTTAAAATTATGTGGTGCTTTCGTTACATACGATAGGCATAAAAATTGGCAAAAATATGTCAAGCAACCGTAACAGTCAAATTAATCAAATCGTAGATATGATGAAATTGGCAATCGTTGAAGTAGACACACGAAGGACAACATTATTATTATGACGGTCGTAATTCAAGCAAGACTCGTAGCAGTTTGCGTAGACAATGTAGCACTGCGCTACGGCGTAGTATAGTACTTGTAGTATAATAGTACTAACAGTGTGTACGGCGCGTAGCAGTTATGATATGATTTATGATAGAAAGTCCAACTTTATGGTACTGCTATCTTATTGAAGGATTTTTAGGAGTCTAAGCTACATATTAGGCAAATAATTTATTGTTTGTAATTATTCAAATATTTATTGCTGGAGTGTAAACATATTAGTTACAAGTACAAGAATAGAAGCACATACTACGTTGACACAATCTCAATTTCGAAATCGTTCCAAATTCAAACTCAAAAATGGAAAAAGAACGGTTGGTAAAAGTTCCATCCATTCAGCAATGTCGGTGTATTCCGTCGTCACCGGATGCAGGTACGTTCGATGTTCGGATACACATCGGTACAACTTAAATCGCTCGCGATTTATTCACTAGCGATTTTTATTTTCGAACCAGTCGACTGTGGAGATACGCGCTTGGGCATTTTGTAAAACGCTAACGGTAGTAGAAGTATTGTGGATAACATTTCAAAGCATGCTTCAGGTATGTATCTAGGTATATTTTATGATGTTGGTGTTTTGAATATGTAAAAAAATAATATTTTATAGATATTTGGATTCTTAGGTTAGTTTATTAGCGTTTATTAACATTCTAGTTTGTGATTCACCATACAATCGATTGGGAAGCCGGCAGGAATCGGTTTATAATGACTCTTTGTTACTGGTCCTCATCGCGAGGTTCGAGTGAAAGGGTTCGATTCTCGAATCAGGCTTGTTTACTACGACCATCCAATTGTAGTATGGAAACCCACAATTTCCATAATGATCATAAAAATGAATTTTTAACAGTATTCTCTAAACTGTTGACCTGTTTATAAGATTTAAAAACAAACAATAACTGTACCACCATTGGAATTTAGTCACAAACGTTTACGTTACCCGAAACGTGCTCAAACCTAGCATTCTACGTAAATAATGGTCTCTATATGTAAACAACGGTCATCAATCCGGAGCCTAACCGCACCAGCTGATCGATAGCGATCAATCCAGCGCCACTTAAATTTAGAGCCGAAGCGAACCGATTGAGAGGGGGGGGGGGGCAGAGTATAAATAAAAATTATTGATACTGTGCCTATATTTTTTTCTTTACTCGAGCTTGTAGGTCTATCCGCCACGTATTACACTCTGAAGAGGTACATTGTCTTCGATATTTCACTATGTTTTGAAAATGTATTATGGTATTACCCATATTTTGGCAACTGAGATTTTTAGTTACTCGTAAAAGGGGGGTTTGCCTTTTGCCATCACCTGGATTATATATTTAAAAAACTTAGTACCTATTACATATCTGACTCATGAATCGAAGCCTATTACGGAGGATATATTTAGGGTGCTTCCGCTTTATTAAAACTATGAAGAAATATATCTCAAGATTAAATATTGATAATGTACTTGCACTTTTCCACAGAGTTTATTCTTAATTTTGAACCAAACCAGTTACACCTCACGGCATTCGGAAAGGTTTATTTTACATTACATTATTAAATATGTGAAATAGATTCCACCAAGTGGAGTTAGATGCGCCGTTTCTTGTGGAGTTTGTTGCGCCATTTCTTCTCCACCAGCGCCTTGGAAACGGTGGTAAACTTAGGTTAAGTAGAATTTATTATTAACGTCAATACGAAACAACTATTTTGGTCTAGATTGAATAAAAATCTTTGAACTTGACTTTGCCATCCATCTCCAGTATAAATATTTCAAGATTAATTTAAGGGCAGATGTTAATCCCCCAGTTCAGCTGTTCTAAATTTGAACGGCAATTTTCCGCCATCCGCCTCTTTAACAGTCCTACAGATCTCAATCATTATAATCTACCAGTAAATTAAAAGAAATGTTCCTCAAAAAAAGACTTGTGTTTTTTTTTAACAAAAGACTCTGACGCCGGTACCTTCATTGTTTTATAACAAACATTCGAGAGTGTTATTATTTATACGAAGCCATTCTCGTAACAATGGCGCCCACCAATTATAAAACTCAAATATGGTAGGCACGACATGAAAGCTACACAAAACCTTTTGATATTGTTTGCGTCTGTCTGTACCGCTTTCAATCAATATAAAAATTAGAAGTTATATTTGAATTTTTGACTTCATAATATTTGTAATAGTAAATTTGTGATTGTGTAATGTGTAATGTATTTTTTTTCTGAAGTTTAAAGTGTAATGTATTTTTTCCATATTCTAATATGTTAGCGACTGTATTGTATTAGCACAAGTACAAACCTTCATGGATTTTCTGTGGCATATAAATTCCAATTGTATATAATGTTTTAAAAAATGTGTGAAAAAAAGAATGTTAAAAGAGAGGGTTATGTTTTTGTAAGTTTCAACCCCCATCTCTCTTAGTAACTATAAAATTGCTGAGCTAATTTTTATAAACGATACCTATGTCGTTAGGTTCTATTTATATTGCACCAATTTAATTAAGTATATGTATTAAAATTCAAATAAAAAGTATCAAATATGTAAATTCGAGTTATACACAATTCCCCCTTTTACCAATGCCCCCCGAAAATTATCTATTCTCGATTCTATTCTAAATTTAAAAAGCTGTACAGTTAAGCACTCATTTGTTTATTTTAATGGAGAATGTTCACTAATTTTGTGTGCTGGCTCATTAAATTCTGTGTTGAAAATGAAAAAAACGATGTGAAAGAACTATCACTACATAGTTTAAAACAAAGTCGCTTTCTCTGTCCCTATATCCCTTTGTATGCTTAAATCTTTAAAACTATACGCAGCGGATTTTGATGCGGTTTTTTTTAATAGATAGAGTGATTTAAGAGGAAGGTTTATATATATAATACATGTTTTATATAGTAGAGGGTGCGGCGGGAACGGGATCTGACGCCACGTGGGCGAAGTAATATTGGCGGTACGAAGTTCACTGGGTCAGCTAGTTTAGATATATAAATTAGTTTCCAAGATATGTACTTTTAAAGTGACCGTGACCGACGGGCTCGCACTATATGAATTCAAGGGGTGACACGGGGTTTCGAAGTATGCCACGGGTGAAGCCCCAGTTGAGAGTTTGGAGGGGATTGGTAAAAGCGGGAATCAGGAATAACCCGATGATTTCAGTTATAAACTATGTTATTAATTAAGATACAATAGATAAACCAATGTCAGCGTCATTAAATTGCTGTATTTAACATCATTATGCTAGCATTATATCAAATATTGGTTTCACATGATTTATAAGACATAAAAGTATCACAAAAATAAACAGTAATTTTTATTAAACACTCTATTTGCTGATCGTATCTAATGGCCTATTAGCTACTAACTAACATTGTGAACTAAACTTTATTCCGTGTGCGTCAACGTTGAATTTCCAAACTCAAGGTTGTTTAAACTAG
This sequence comes from Eilema caniola, assembly GCA_949126895.1. Lineage (NCBI taxonomy): Eukaryota > Metazoa > Arthropoda > Insecta > Lepidoptera > Erebidae > Eilema > Eilema caniola. The sequence continues at coordinate 7,573,097 of OX421472.1, read as the reverse complement.
TATGTTTTGTGTAAATATGTTCAGGGTGGTTTCGACATGCGGTAATCGGTAAACGTCCGGTAGGGTGCGGCGTCGACGCCTGTTGCCCCGGTTATAAAACCTTTATTAGGGTTTAGGGTGAGATGAAAAAAAAGGAAAGTACTTTGATGTGTCTGTACAATACAGTTTAAAGGGACAGATATATTTGCAAATACTTAATTAAAATTAGGTATTTCTGAAACAAATTGCAGAGTAATTATGATTCGATTCAAGCGGGTTCGATCCCCGCTCAGTGCAAATATTTGTATGGTCTGGGTGTTTCTATGTATAATATGTATGTATTTATAAAAAAAAGTATCTAAGTATGTTTATCCGCATTCTAGATTCCATAATACAAGCTAGTTAAGCTATGCTTACCATGGGTCTAGATAGCTAACAATAGTCTGAATGACTACGATTTAGAAATTGCTGTAACGCTCATAAACTACAGCATAATAAAATTTATTGATGCAATTTTGTTTTATTAGGACGGCTGGTAAGGTTTTTTTTTTACCGTGAGGGAAAATCCTTCATGGATGCTATGCCGGACTCCTACTGACTAAAAACCCTCACGTACCGCCTAATAGCCTGCGGTTGATAGCCCCGGGTAAAACCTCGGAAGGATGTCCCAGGACTACCAACAGACCTAAGGCTGCAGCCTCGCCTAAGGGGTGGTTCGGGTGCTATCCCACGTCTATGGGGGGGGGAGGGAGGGTTCGGGTCATCGCGCTTCTTAGAGGGGGCAGCCCGCTCACCGTCCTCAGGACCCCGGTCATGGAGGCCGATGGTCTTCAGCGAAGACACGTCGGCGGCGCCCAAGTCGCCGACTGCGGAACTCGGGTGGGAGAGTTCTCTCCCGCTCCCGCCCCGCCGCCTCTTTCACGAGCATGACTTGCTCGCAGAAAGAGACGGCGCAGTCCCACTTACTCCCGCTGGAGACCATGGCTCGCACCATGGTCTCGAGCGGGAGAGTGTCCACGTCCAGACCCACCACGAGGATCCACCAGCGTGTGGAGCGCTGTGTCGTCGCTGCGTGCCTCGCAGTGCTGACACTCGGCCGTGGTTTCCCGGTGTCGGCTGGTAAGGCTAGTAAAGCCATTAAAACAGTGGTAACAAAAATATTACTGACATACTTGTGAATTCTGACATAATGTATATAGTCTGGTGGGATGTGTGGAAAAGTATAGCCAACGATAAAAGTTTGTTTTATATGGTATTTCATTATAAGATTTGAATTACACTTACAAGATTTATATTTAAGCGTCGGTAGCTTAGTTGTTAAGGAGTCGGCCTTACGATCGAGAGGTCCCGGGTTCGAATCCTGGTCATTACACTACCGACGTGAACCCACAATTATTAATTTCGATAATTTCAGCGGCTAATATTCTTTAAAAAAATATAAATAAAATTTCATTTAGAAGGGTCATGGGCGAGTAAATTGCGCCAAGAGATAGATAGCATAGATCACAAATCTCCATATCAAGTTAAAATCGAACACGCGCACTGATACTTACATACCCAACTGCCATACATTTTATACAAATATAGATTATTTATATTTTACAGGTTATTGTCGACAGAACTCAGGTGAAATATTAACGAAAATTCCGAAGATACAAAAATAGGTGATGCAAATAGATACGGCTCAGCTTTCTGCGTGTTAATTTATTAATGCTACCGAATAATTCAAACGTGTTAAGCATATTTCAGTGTAAATGTCGACTCGGCATGACAATTTTAATCGGTTAGATAGTCGATTTAAAATCGTTTAATATCGTAGATACTCGATATATTTTTAATTCCTGATTTTAATCGAAAGAATATTTCATATATTATGTTGAAACTGAAATATTTCACTGAGATGATTTAAGGACAGTTGCATTTTAACCAAAATAATATACAGAAAAAAACTTATATCTAATTTCCCTTACTACTGTGAAGCTATTGACCGGTATGGCTTAGTGGCAAAGCGTTACTACTACCTACCTACTTTGGCAGTCACGCATTCGAATCCCACTAAGTATAAATATTAATTACATGATGTCATGTAATTACACAATGTCTATTTACATCAATTTTAAGTGTGTAAAGATAGAACAGAAAGCGGGCTGTTGATTCTGCCTATATCAGAGGAAAATAATAATTACATTATGTATATTACAAAATATATAACCAACTCCACTCTTTCCAATCAAAAATTATAAAACTATTTTAATAGTAACCCTCCACAAATCTCATATTTCCACAAATTTTTGATTAGATTACTCGGTACTTATGACCTTGTACTAATCAGATTAAGCACACCCCTTTAAAGATATTGTGTGGATATAACATTCCAACATAAAATAACATTCACGATAATATTCACGATAATTTTACTGCTTACGGTGGCCCTTTTTAATTACGTAGGTAGGCAGGGTAAATATTTTACTACGTACTTTTTATCCCTTGCCTATATTGTTTGGTAAAACCTAAATTATTCCATAGTTGGTTTTAATTTGCTGTTCCAGCATTACGTTTTCCGTTTAGATTCAAACTGATATCATAAAATTAATTTAATATAAGTGACACAATAAGTATTTTTGCATGTATCAGGCAGTAGAATTACAGAGTCGTAGTTCTTCTACTTGAACCACCACGTGCAGGGCACGCCGTGATTGCGGCGGTAAGACCGATTATGAGGGAGTGGCTAGAGAGGCCTCTCGTACTGTCAGACGCAGATCATTACCGGATACTGTAGCTTCGGGCGGTAGCTGCATCTGATGGGCATAGAGCCAACGCCCGAGTGCCATCACTGCGACGCCAGCGTGGACTCGAGGCTGCATACGCTCACCGGGTGTCCGGCGTTTGAGACGCCGAGGCGGGTGCTTGTGGCGGTCCTGGGGGTGAGAGTGCTCACGCTCTCCACGCTGCTCGCGGCGATAGTTCGCTGCGCGGATGCGTGGGCGGCCAGTGCCTCCTTCTGCAAGCAGGTCATGCTTGTGAAGGAGACAGCTGAGCGGGCGCGGCGCGATAAGCGGGACAGACTCGCGGACATAGGTTCCCGCGTTCGTAGGCGGCTCGGGCGTCGGAGAGCGCAGACCGACCTCCGCCCCCCATGAGCGCGGTTCTGAGGGCGACGGGTGGAGCCGCCCGTCACCCTAGCAGAAGCAGGCCACGGCGGCGGCAGGCATCGCGGGACGATGCGCACCTCCCCATACCGGGGTGAGTCGGGGACCGCGTGGTCCCTCCTGGTCGCGTGGTCCCGAGGAGGGCCTGAGTCAGCCGGGGTGCGAGGGATATGTCGCATGAAAATCTCACCATCGGCCTAGCACTACGACCTACAGACGGCGTGCGGTTTAGTCGGTTCGAGTCCGGCATAACCTCCCCCTCCGGCTCCGGAGGGGGAGGGGGTATCCGTTGTGATTTCCCTTATACGTAATACGTTTAATATTTTTTTCTAATACGAGTGGGAGCGGTTTCACTGAGGAAATACCTCCGTCTTGATTAAAGCTTAAAGTATTGAGCGTGCATCAGCCGCAGGCGCCAATCCTGCGTGCTGTTTCATGTAAATACATAGAGTATTTGTTCGTGATGTAACCCTCTACAGGCGAATGGTGCACGCACAATGGAGTGGATAGCCTAATATTGACTTTGCGTATGCTTAATATAATGACAGTATTTTCAAAATAATAAAATACACTTCCTCTAAGAACTTTTTTTTATTTACCTGTATTAATATTATTCCATACTAGCTGTTACCCGTGACTCCGCCCGCGTGGATGTCAGTTATCGCGGCCAAATATAGCCTACATCCTTTGTCAAGGTCTAATCTACCCTTACACCAAATTTCATCAAAATCGATTCAGTGGTTTAAGCGTGAAAGCATAACAGACAGAAAGACAACTTTCGCATTTATAATATTAGTACGGAAGTATGAGCCTTAATTAAAACGCACTACAATGAAGACCTTCAAAAAGTTAACATTTCTGTGCTCGTCACCCACTATAATCAATCCCGCGATTCAAATTAAAACGTTAACCCTATTGTATTGCCATCAGCAATCAATGGCAGCTAAGTAAACCATTCGCGGCACCTTGCCTCGTACTGCCATTCTTGGCGCAGCGCCAACTAATTAGTCATGTAAATGGAAACTACACAACGCACTGTTTGGTGACACGTCTCGTACCTCGATGTGTACAAATGGAAGGTGCACGGTTAAGCGAGAACTGGATTTGTGCGACGTCAGTTTAGTTAAAATGTCTTTTTTTATCTCGTTTTATCGCTTCGGAGGCCAGGCCAAACGGTATTTTACAGTGCCGTAAAGAAAATCGCATTGTGTAAAGAGGAAATAAAGTTCATATTTTCGTCACAATTAAGGCTGGTCAGATGCGTCTGGATCTGTCGATTCCACAACAGAAAGTCAGTTCCATCGGCATGCTTTGGGTCCGATCGGAGCCTTAAGACTATTATGGAATAGGAATGGCGATTAACAGTGCACAATATTTGTTAACGATGTACAATATTCGCGTCTTTTACATAGCCTGCAGATAATATTGTCTTGGACCCCGAACATCTTGGTTGGGGCCTCATATACTCAACAACAATATTTAACTGTGATGATTTTAACAATATCAATAAAACCATCAGAATCCTTGTTACCTGGCTTTGCCTCTTCTATAACTTTAATATATTAATTATATATATTTATATTAATTATATATATGTAATCACTGATTAATACGAAATCCGTGAACCACATATTTCAGGTCGAGGAAGTATCGACAAACATAATATATTAAGTTTCCAGTTCGCCAAAGTTTTGTTAAAGAGAATTCCTATAGATTCTTGAATAAGAAATATTAGTGGCAAAATATACTGAAACCTTGTAAACAATTTGGAGTTGAACTTAGAATAACTTTTGGGTCTACTGTAATCAATTTACTAATACTTGGAATGTATATGTAAGTGTCATAATATTCAGCAGGTCTTTACTTTTTAATATGCCCTTACATACGAAATGTATTATACTTAAGCTAAAACTTAACGCCTTACACTTAACTTAACTTACTTCGCAAATGTACGCAGCATACTGGGTTATGCTTGCCCTATTTGGTCCTATAAGTTCAAGTTGATTTTTGTAAATAATATATATATCGGTTTATATTATTTGAAAAAATCAACTTGAACGTATTCAGAAAATATTTACTAACCATCTTAATTATCGCATGTCATATCAACATATCGATGTTATACCGACAAAGTTGTACTACGTACGACATCTTGTCGTTTGACGATCGGTGCAATGTCCTAGACATGTGCCTGCTGCATCACTTAATCAGTGGACGCCCTTGTCCCGACTTGCTGGCGCAGGTAGTGTTTAATGCCCCACTCCGACGCATACGACACACACCATTATTGCACGCATCTCGTCACTCCACTAACTGCTCCCAGAATACTGTTCTACGCGCATTGCTCAAACTCATAATGCTACTTTTAATGGTTTCCTAGTTTCATGCTCTAAGAAGTCATACAAGCAACATGATAATAAGTACTCTAAAAGAGATTGTAGATTAATCGAAGGGTGCGATACTGATTGTCTTAGTTACATTAAACTAAATCTCGCTTTGTTCGTCTTCTATATTTAGTTAAAGAAGTTTAAGTAGTTCACATGCCAATTTATATTTTATGTGACAGTAAAGGTAAACCTGTTATTAGCCTTACTTTTAGATTTTAATGTACTTATGTACTTACTGTATTGCTTTTGATTTTCTTAGAAATAAATAAAAAATTTAAAAATCTTAATGCCGCAATATTTGAGAGTAGAGTGATTCATAACGCCTTGGGTATTTTTTATTTTTATTTTTTTATTTTTTAAAGAATATTAGCAACCGAAATTATCGAAATTACTAATATTCCCCCTAACCCCTCCAACTAAGTTAAATTGCTTGTGCTAGGAGTAGGTTCACATCGGTAGTGTAATGGCCAGGATTCTCGATCGTAAGACCGAGTCCTTAACCACTAAGCTACCGACGCTCTTATACATATTCTGATATATAAACTTTTAATTTTTTTTATTGAGTAACCACAAGTAGAAGTAATATACTTTTACAGTAAGCTAAATAGTGGGTCTCTCCACTACGACCTTTGAAGTCTAAACCAACCCGACCTGTAAGCCGGTAACCAAGTCGACTTCATCATCATGATCTTAATACTCTAATCTTTTTCTTTTCATTTGGCTTATATTGCCTCTATTCCTGAAAGAACACCAGAGGCCTGTCCTTTAATGAGTGGTCGTTCTGGCTAGCAGCTGAGATTGGTTTAAGCCCAAAAGATCTTGCTTTATGCTCCCAGTGCTTTTACAGATATTCAAGGATGAGTAATAAAGGGAAAAAAATTAACAACGAAAAGAAAAACATTTCTGTAATAAATAATTTACCTCAACACACCAAGTCTGCAGTCATGAATGGAATATTTGTCGTAAAGTTTAATAAAAATTTGAATACATTTTTACAAACGAATTCATAATGAATTTGTCATTTGGACGCGATTCACTGGCTCACAGATATTTTAATTGAACTGTAAAAAACTCAAACAAAGTTTGTGTTACGTCGCTCCTAATCAAAATTTTGGCCACCCAAGACCGAGAGTTTTATTACCATGAAATCTCAAGTTATCTTCAAAACTCATGACTTTTTCTAAGTTAGGTGTTATTATATTAAAACTTCTTCTTTGATTTAAACTTTACACAGTTTATTTGACAAAGGTGGTGATGCGAAGAGTTCAAAATGTCGTAATATTGCTCATAATTACATCATTACAAAATGCATTTTTTTCTACAACATAGTTTATTATACAACGTTTAAATCAACCAGCCCACTGGAAATTCGTGACGTCACACAACGTGTAATGTTAAAAACGTACGTAACGTTCTAATATTCTAATTGTTATAAGTTGTGCGCAACGATTACACTCGCTTCAAATAATTTATAACTGAGTTTAAATAAATAATAGCTCAATCTCTTACAAAATTCGCTTACTCATTAGAAAGGAACAAGAGAATTAGTTTAAATATTTTCCTTACAAAGTCTGTGAGGAAAACTTATGAGATCAAAAGTCAATTTCAACTTTTTACAATGACGTCATCATTCTTTGTACCTACGATACCTTTGGGAGGAAATGAAAAGTCCTTATATTCGCCTTCATTCCCTTCCACGGAAATATAAGTTCTAGCACAGAATAAATAATACAGCTATATTGTTCTTGTGTTGTTAGAGAGTAACTATTACTTTCCTGCAATGCATAATACACGAAGTTACGAAGCACTCTGTGTATAAATCCGACTTGCACTTAATCAGCTTTTAAAAAGTTGCAGAAACCTGCCCGACCTAATCCGGGTTGAAGTCCGGACTCAGGTTTTAGTAAACTTTTTCCTCTCATATTGTAAGTTGTAGTGAAACTTTGAAAACGTTTGTGCTAGAGCAGTACCTCCAAATATAGTATTTTTTGTGGGATCAAAGATAAAAGACGTAAAGGGATGAACTGCTGTAAAGCTTTAAAATTTATAATATTTAAATTGATTCGAATTCAAGAAAAATTAGGATACAATTCATACAATAAATTTAAGGATTAAGTACTTTATATATACTGTACTGGACGGGCCTCACGTGGACGAGCGAACCCGGTTATAGAACACGAGCCCGTTCACCGCTTGATCGGCTGTCGCCCATATGTACATGGGGTGGTTCAGTATGCACACTTTCCTGCCCTGAAGAATAGGTGGACTGTAACTATCGTATGCGAGAACAGGAAAGCGGAGGTTTCCCCGTGCGTCTCTGACGATAGCTGAACCAGCCAGGAAGGCTAGGTTCCGAATTAGTTCTGAAGGGATACCCAGTAAATAAAACAATTCTATTCGGTTAGAACGAAATCGTTCTGAAACTAGTGACCCATTTCAGGTGCAAAATCTGAGCAGAGCTCTAAGATAGTGCTGGCGACCCGGCTAAGAGTGTCGCACTGACGAGAAAGTCGCCTGCGCTTTTATATTAATAGTTTTTACCCTGATGTGGGCCTCTAGTTTCGGTCGATATTTTCTTTATTTTTACACGGTAATTTTCGCTTTGACAATATCAGATTATTACACTTATCTATACAATTTCTTACGTTTCTAACATATCTATTATCTATAAAGGTGTGCAACAAAACTATTTATCTGTTTATTATCAATTAGCACACAAAAATTACATAATTTCTTTAAAATTAACAAAAGTATGCAGAAATTACAGCGTTTTGTATCTATGTGTGAGGTTTAATTGGCATTTATTAAATTCTTATAAGATTCTTGTTTACAAACTTGCTGTTAAATATTGGGTACTATCATCTATTGTTACTACATACATTTTTTATCTATGTTCAATTATTATTTACTATCTAAATTAACAAATTAATCACATACAGATAATACAAAATTGTTTACAAATTTAGGTAGTTCCAACGCCTATCCCAGAGGGCGCGACTGAATCATACAGTGGCCAATCAGAGGCCGGTTTGCACTGTTTCGACACTGTTTTGACACTATTCATACTGATTAATTACTTTGGATCACAAAACCAATGTTTATTTTGATTGTACTACACATAATCACAAATTGCGAACACAGTTAAATAAAAATGGTCTGTCTGTCGCGAACATATACAATACTAAAACATAAAGACAAAAAGAACTATCAGGTATATAAACTAAAACCAAACCTATAATGCGTCGTGGAAGTCCTCTGCAATGCAATACTCTTGTGGTAATGTTTCCAGAAGAATGGCAAAGAGAACAAATTATTGAGCATTTTTGAATATAATGGTTTATCTGTAAATAAACTAACATAGACGTCTTAACTATTAGTACAGCACTTAAACACAAAAATTACTTCATTGATTTTAAGAAGTACTAGGTACAATCGATCGATTATACTTTATAGTATCAGATGGGATTGGAATATTTTCGAGAAACAAGACCTTTTTTCTTTTCGTTACGGTATTTCCACCCTACAGAATACCGTGGCCACAGTAACCTCGTATTGTATTCCCGACGGTAAGTAGGCTAGCCAGGAGGTCTCACTGGAGAGTTTTTGTGCTGTCAGTGGGAAGACCAAAGGCTTTTCCTGCTTTGTTTTCTGCACTGACTGCACAGAAACTCTCTGTTCTTCGATAGCACGAGTGTGACTCTCTGCTGCATACGCCACGGTAACCAATTTCCATCAGGTGGGCCGTTTACTTGTCTGACCTTAGTGGTAGAAAAAAATTGTTTGTAAAAGTATAATCATAATGCAACTCGAAAAAATATTGCTGAGTCCCGTGTCCCGTAAGGTGCAAAAAAGATTTACTTTTTTTGTACATGGCTGCATTGTGACTGCGGTTGAAAGCTCCGAAATAGAAAATCCTATTTGGGCTTTTGACAGTCGCCATTTTCCTATTCGGAAATGTTTGAGTTCGATAATGTAGTTATAGAATTGTTGCGATGTTTCTGGTTTTCTTTTCTTATTTTAGATTTATACCGTATCTGTTATATACTAGTTGTTCTGTGAACAGTAGATGTCGCGAGCACCCTTTGCCACACTTTTCTGGTAATCAAATCTGCCAACCTTAAAAATTCCTTACAAAATAAAACATTAAAAAAGCGTCCAAGTGCGAGTCGGACTCGCCCATGAAGGGTTTCGTAGCAGCAAGTAGGTAAATTGCGGTTTACGATTTATGACGTATAAAAAGAGAACTACTGACTAGATCACGTTCAAACTAATTTTCAGTGGAAGTTTACATGGTGATGTACATCATATATTTTTTTTTAGTTTTATCATTCTCTTATTTAGAAGTTACGGGGGGGGGGGGGGGGCAATTGTGGACACATTTTACCACTTTGGAAGTGTCTCTCGTGCAAACTATTCAGTTTAGAAAAAATATATTAGAAACCTCAATATGATTTTTGAAGACCTATCCACAGGTAACGTACACGTATGGGTTTGATGAAAAAAAAAAATTGAGTTTCCGTTCTAAGTATGGGAAACCCCCAAAAAGTTTCAGCAGTATAGTTCTTATAGTTTCGGAAAAAAAGTCACTGTGACATACGGACGGACAGACAAACAGACATGACGAATCTATAAGGGTTCCGTATTTTGCCATTTGGCTACGGAACCTTAAAAATAACGATATGTATCTTCTTTTTTAATAGCCCTGGATGTTTCAAGAAAGAATCATGAAGATTCGTTCTTAAAAAAACGTTACAGCAAACTCTTCCCCTTTTTTTCTAATTTCTTTTATAACGTAGTTGGCCTTTTTACAGAGCAGCCTGTGAGGAATTATTTGTTTCAGTCAAAAATCATCAAGATCCGTTCATAAATAACGCGACAACAAACTTCCCCTCTTTTCTGTTAAATCGTATAAAAATGCTTTGCAGTTAATAGATTTAATGCTGTTATTGTTTTTCAGACCGAGCGAGCGAAGCGAGAGAGAGTCTCTATTTCGACGAGTTGGTAGATTTTGCTTTTGTCTGTATCTATGTTGGTTTGTAAGTTTCGGTCTAGAGGGCAGATTTCTAAACCGATTTTCACCAAACTCGGCACATATGTTCTTTGATTTAAAACTCAACTGTTGTCGAGAGCTTTTTTTGATAGGAGGTGAAATGGGGAAATGGGGTCAGTTTGGTTTCGCGCTATTTATGAACGGATATTAATGATTTTGACTGGAAAAAATGATTCCTCACTGATTTTATTGCCTATTTTTCGCCAGTTTAGTCAAATAGCAGATCTGTACCGGCTTGCAGTTGAGCATAACTTGGGATCCGCAGATTTTGGTAGGGTTCAAGATTTGGGTATTTCACATATTTAAATTTTTTTATACCAACAATTTAGGCGTAAATTTTTAACCACTGTGTAATGTTCGCGTCGCATTGTACGCTTCCCTACAGTCATTACGTAAAGCCCTTGCTTAAGAGACAAGAATAACCGTAAACTCTGGAAGTATATTTCACTAAAAGCCTACATTCACGAAATATTATTATAATACTTTTATCTCATACGCACTTATTTCTGCATGAGTTAGAGAAATTTTATAATTGACGTACAGCTTTTCTGGCAGCGTCAATTGTTTGCTCACCCAACCCAATAGAAACATTTATAAGCTTCATCCAGTAATAGATTTGACCGACATTTCAATATTAAACATGCGTAATCTGAATAAATGCTTCCTCCGATCATCATCCAATGTGTATCTACTTTGATATTCGTGCGAATAATGTTCATAGCTGCAACCCTAAGGCGGTTTTATGTTTCCATCACATATTGATTCGTGCATTAACACGACACAATATCCATTTACAATAACATTCGTCCCATAGGTACAGGATATTTTCATTAGTTATGCATAGATATTTGGTAGTATTAATACATTATTGCTAATTGCAATAACTGGCTCTAGTTTACATATTAATTAACTGTGGCGGGCCGGGTCATCCCCGTATATAACATTTAATCAATTTGTGGTTAGTTCATTTGGACGTACAGACGTGCAGATACGTGCAGAACGTACCCGTAATACCTCAAAGTTGGGACCTAATCTGAAAAAAGTCTAAATGAGCTTAATTTAGCTTAGTGGTTAAGGAGTTGGCCTTACGATCAAGAGGACCCAGGTTCGAATCCTGGCCATTACACTACCGTTGTGACCCACTCCTAGCACAAGCAATTTTGCTTAGTTGGAAGGGTTAGAGGGAATATCAGTGATTTCGGTCGCTAATATTCTTTATAAACAAAAACACTGGATGAGGTCTAAATTTTGAGGTCGTATGTACGAGTACGTTACCATTTCAAGGACTATGCATTACACAACATTTAGCTACGGTTAGGTATTATTTCTTCTTTTTAAGTACACATCAATTCGTTTGTTCGTCGCAAAGCGACTTTCTAGTTGCGTTTGGTATGGTTGCTTATTATTTTTAATTGCTATGTCACCTTTCCAGGAGCTACTGTCGTCTGATCTCCTTACCCCGAGACGAAAGCCAGCACTTTATCCGTGCTCCTACTGGTAGGTTAAGTCGGTTTAGACCCCAAATATATTTGTAGGACTTGGTACAACAAAGTAAGTTATTATTTTAACATTTTCATTTTAATAAAATACCCTTACTTAAATCCGTCTCTCTCTATTTAGTTTCCAATCAGTTTAACTCACTGAAAGCTATATAACTTTAAGTGAAAAGTTACCGAGTATTAGTAATTGTAAGTTTGTTATATAAAGCAATATGTTACCGAGGTCTTTACGACACAGATAACGATCGTACGGTCGATATGGAAATGTATATTTGATACACCGGAACTAAATATAACTGAGGGACCATACGTAGTTGTTTCTACACGAGGAGACCTTAATACTAATTATCGGATAAAATTTACTGCTAGCTACTAATATTAAGTTCAAACAAGACTACTGAAAAATCACACTCTAAAAAGTATGAAACAAGAAAATATTCTCATCAGTATTATTATGTACTAGCTGTTGCCCGCGTGGATTCGGATTTGTTGACATTAATAATCACTGCTCCACTCCCTTGAGTAGTAGCGTGATGATATATAACCTATGTGTTGTTCTGTTTTATTAACTAAATTATTGTAGAGTTTCATTAAAATCCATTCAGTAGTTTTTACGTGAAAAAGTAACAAACATCCATGCATACATCCATTCTTACTCAAACTTTCGCATTTATAATATTAATAGGATGTAGTATTTGATAGATTTAAATAAAGCATGTTCATCAGTATGAATATGCTTTAAAGTGGCATACGATAGGATATCCTTTAAACATGACTATGTTTCCTAGAATGTATTGTTTTGCTTGAGTAATTTGTTATTGTTATTAACAAGTGTTCAACAAAAATAAGTAGGATACGCAAAAACAAAACCTGATCAAAGATGTTCCCTGCATACGTTTTCTTAAAACTATACAAGCCTTATGCACCGATTACAAAAGACAACTTAGTAATCTCTCAGTAATTCATCTCGAAGAGACAGATCAACAGACTATCAAAGCAATAATAGAGGGAATAAATTCTGAGTTGAATGCTCAATTTGTCAGCCATACAATAGTGGGATCATTGATCCTTTGGCCGAGTAGTTCAGTGCAGCGTGGCCGGAATAGTGACAAGGACATAAAACAAAATGAAGTGGACACGACTCAGTTGTAATCGACAGATTCGACTATCATTGGATTTTCGAGGGTGCTAGAGTTGTACTTTAACATTTCTGTTGTGATATGTTTTTGGATGCTCGATATGTGTTACTTAATATTTTGTGGAGATAAAATGTTTAGGTATGACTTTTAGGTATTCTTAGAAACGATGTGAAAGTAAAGTATATTATCTGTTTATGTTCAGCACTGGACTGTGCGCGGCTGATATGATGATGATGATGTAATGATGATGATGTGTTTATTAATACTAACATGACCTAGTTAATGAAATCACCTATCAATTTCTCAATGGCAACAAATTTACGAAAGTTATAGTAGTAATCAAGCCGACAAAGAGCTAATTTCACTATCATATAAATGCTGGTTTGCAGAATTTATAAAATAAAGCATTATGGACCTGAAGCATGCTTTCGGCCAGCCAGCAACTACTTTTTCATCCACAAGAACTATCTATGTAGCAGAGCTTCTTTTATAGAACTATTAAATAATAAATAAAGAAATTAAATGTATTTTCATTACATTTTTCTAAATTCAAACCAAAAGTTCAATAAACTCACCAAAGTAAACTAATTTAAGTAAGTTCTTCATGCAATATAATAAATGGCAAACAGAAACTATGATCGCAACATTTATTTGAATTACAAATGCCATTCAAACGGTGAAGGTTGTCGACGTTTTGTGAACAGAACTCCGATTCAGATTTAAAGGAAATTAGATTGGCTTAATAAATTACATTTCCAAATCATTGGCTGCCTAAATCCATTGCCTTAATGGAGTTATTAGTTAGAATTGATACTAGTAATGGAAAGTATGACGTGAAAGCGGACTCGCAGGTAAAATATACTTAGCAGGTCGGAAGATATAAATTGGTATCTTTTAGTATCGAAAACATAAGCAGCACTATTATTCTTATACATTAGGTCCATATGCCTAGCCCGCGTGCAAAAAAAGAGTGTACCCGCGTCGGTTAAATATAATTTATCTACTTCGGTTTCGTTAAATTCGCATTTTCAACTTGACAGCGGTTTGAATTTAGTATGCATATTGCTATCATAATTGAAAATACATTCAATTTCCTTATTTATTATTTAATAGTTCTATAAACATAGATAGTTCTTGTGGATGAAAAAGTAGTTGCTGGCTGGCCGAAAGCATGCTTCAGGTTATTATTACAACTAGTATACATGTAAGACAAGGTTACTTATTTTCGTTTCACTAGAACTAGATGGTGACGTCACAGACCAATTGAGTCGTTTTGACATATGAAAGGCTCGCGACTCGATTGCCTTGCAACATCTCCGCTATCATTTCCTTCTCCATGTTCAATATGGATTCATATTGATATAGTATTGAAGTAAGGATTTCTATTGAAACAGTATAACTCAATTCATTTCATGAAAATTTCATCACAATAATCTCGCCCGAGCTCATTAGCAATTTCAAAAATGTTATTTCATTTATTAAATGGCATATTTAGCTGAAAATGAAAATTAAAGTAAAAAAAATTGGGCCATCTGTCAGTATAAGGCCAAATCATTTCTAAATCTAAATGATTTTGCTATAATCCGAAAGATGGCGCCTTATTTTTAAAAAAGAATTACCTAATAATAGATTATTCTAGAATTCTGTGTAGCGCTTAAAGTCCATCAAATCTAAGAGGTACCGTTTGACGTTTCATATTTTTCAAACCGAAACAACTTTGTTCATACGTACATTATTCAGTTTCGATAACCTTTTTCATAAAACCATGAATTTAGAAAGATTTCATTATTGTATCTAAAAATGTACAATTCTTAATATCTAAATGTAATTGAAAACTTTCAAACAAAGCAAAATAACACATATTTACACAGTAAATAATTTCTAATAGTTATATTCTTGACCGCATTACAAAGTTACGTAGTTAGGTCACTGCACGTAGTGTTGCGACTCTTCGGATACACTTGTATGCAAAAAAATCGTTTACATATACGAAAAATCGAATGTATTATTTACAAATTACACTTGACAACCAAACAAATATTTTTTCATGTGAATGGGATTTATCTCACATATTACGATTACATAACTAAATAGTTATGTAATCGTAAAATATGAGATAAAACCCATTCACCAAAAATACGTATTTATAAATCAAATATATTTGCTTCTTTAAAAAGTTGTCGAAAGCGATTTGTCGATTTTTGATTTTCGCGCCCAAATAAGTCGGGGTTTCTCGCGCTAACGCTGTCGAAATAGTAAATGGAGTCAGGGATAGTGTTTTTTACATTTATTTTTGTGTATGATAGTATGGGTTTGCATATTACAGAGAAATAAACAAATTTTTAACAAGCACATCCATTGATTTTACAATTACAATTTTTTCTTCTAAGTCTTATTTCTACGTCTAAAACTAATAAAAATAAGGTATGTAGAACCCATTCACAAAAATGTTGTTGCCTGATGTTATAAATTAACGACGTTACTGCGCGACCGCATAATGCACTGAATACACAGATACCCTAAAATAAATTAATTTAATTATTTTTAGGTCAATAGGCAAAATCGCAGGTGTCCAAGTCTCTACAATTTTTTTTTTCTGGCAACACTGCCAACTACAAGCGCACGCGGTCCGCTCGGTCGGTTCGGCGTCAGCAGTCTCTCGCCATCTTGGAAGCTGACTGTGCGCGTACTTGCTTTCTCGTTTGTGTTTTACAATTTGTGACTTGGCTATTACTTTTCTGGACTGATCATTCTTTATCCGTTTACCTTGGCAATATTTATACTGGACTCCGAACTAAGCAAGTGTTTATTAATAATGTCGAAAAGAGGACGTACTTTGAACAGCCAGGCTCGTGAATTGGTGGTGAAATTACACGAGTATTTTGAGCGTGAATCTCAAAATGGTGGACTTCTACTGCCAGTTACACAAGTTCGGGATCGCGTCGGTGAAGCTCTCGGTATTGGTAGCCGCACCGTTGGCAAAATATTAAGTGAAAAATATGGGCCTTCGGGGAGTGACAGTAACGTACTTCACACACCGAAAAAACGAAAAAGAAATAAACCTGTGACAGGCATCGATGAATTCGATAGTCATGCTATTAGAAACCATATATACGGGTATTTTACAAGAGGCGAATTTCCAACATTGGCAAAGTTATGTGCAACTTTAAAAGATGCCGGGCTGTATAAGGGAAGCATAGAGTCGTTGAGAACGGTAATAACAGGAATTGGCTTCAGATACAAAAAAGTTGACAAACGAAAAATTGTTATGGAGCGACATGACATAATTATGCAGCGACTAACATTCCTGCGCGAAGTTAAACAAATTATAAACTGGGATAATGTAATATTTTTGGACGAAACTTGGCTAAATTCCAACCATTCTGTGCCGAAAACATGGACTGATGATTCTGAAGCTTCGTGCTCGAAGGTGCCGATAGGAAAAGGTGGACGCCTCATAATATGCCATGCTGGGTCAGCGTCTACAGGCTTCGTGGAAAACTCTTTATTAGCTTTCCAATCCAAAAGCACTAAAGAGTATCATGAAGAAATGGACGCAGTAAGGTTCCGAGAGTGGTTCTTAAATTTATTACAGAATATCCCTCCTAACAGCACAATTATAGTGGATAATGCCCCATACCACTCTGTGCAAATTGATAAAGCACCTACGTCAGCCAATAAGAAAGCAGATTTGGTGGCATGGCTGCAAAGAAAAGGAGTGGATGCCGACATGTCACTATTAAAAGCTGAATTATTACAGTTAGTGAAATTGCATAAACCACCAAAACCGACATATGTAATTGACCAATTGGCCGAAGAGCACGGGCACAAAGTCATACGACTTCCTCCGTACCATTGCCAATATAATGCCATTGAACTGATTTGGGCCCAAGTTAAAGGTAATATTTTATAATATTATAATAACACGAGTACTTCTAACATTTATAATTTAAACAATGGTTTTCGTCTGCTATCAAATAGTTACATTATTGTTTTACAGGTTATGCAGCAAGACACAACACAAAACCACCCTTCAGTGTCAAGAAAATGGAAGGTTTATTAAAGGAAGCATGTGCCCAAGTTACACAGGAAGATTGGAGTAAAGTAGTACAAAAAACAAAGAAAATAATAATGGACGACTTCGAAAGAGACGTACACTTTGATAATGTAATGGACAATCAACTGGTCATTAATTTAAATGACGATGATGACGAAGACGACGATACTAGTACTAGTAGTGAATAAAAAAATATCCTAAACATTTCTTTTATTTAATTATAACAATTGATTTCTTAAAATTCGGATATTATAGTAATCGATCTCTTAAAGTTCGGATATTATAGTAATCGATTTTTTCATCCCATCCCTATAATTCAATTGTCAGAACTGTCAAACGGTACTTCTTAGATTTGACGGACTGTAGTGGCGAATATTCAAACTATATAACAAAAATTACAAGGTCTGTTTCTGTTCGGTTTCGCAATGACACACTAGATGGAGACGGGGACGAGGTATAACGTCATGCCCCCCGCGTCTACCTTCCCACCCGCATTTGGTCACGCGTTTTTCTTAAGAGAAATTTGACTAAGGCATCTCCGCTACTTAATCATATTCTGTCCTCCGTGATATTGAACAATATACGAATCGTCATATATTTTTTTTATATTTTTGATTTATTAAACTTTATGCACAAGTACATAGGCGGACTTAATGCCGTAGGCATTCTCTACCAGTCAACCAAAGGTGGTGCAGAGATAAGATTCTAAAATAATATGAGCAAAGACATTTTCACATACAGCCATCTGTAAAATTTACTTCGAAATCAAGTCAAAATCAATATACTTTTTAAAAATGGATGACAATAGCATTCGATTCTTTTGATTTAAAATCAAAACAATCGAATGCTATATGGCTGTTTCTGCTTGACTACCTTTGCGATATAAAGACAATGTAAATATATTTAAGAATACACTTTATTATCTTTATCTGTGTTTTATTTATAACCTTGTAGATAAAATCTTGTATGCAACTGCACGTTATTGGTCTTTTAATACTCGTGCCCATCTATTTCGGTATTCGGTATTTCATACCGAAAAATGACACTCGTATCAAACGATCCTCCATAATGTGATAGTTGCATATAGCTATTATTTATTGAATTATGTATACACACGAACAAACATACAGATACCTAGGTGGAAATAACAGTATAGAGGCTTATTATTGGACTTTGATTTATTGGAAAATGTTTACCGTCTATAGAGACTAAAACATAATTAATGTTTATACTTATGATAAATTGACTTACACTTTTAATGACAAAGATCTATTTATTTTCTTAAAGATATCACATTCACATCATCACAATTTAGTATCAATTTCATACAAATTGAACAATCTAAGAAACTAATGAAAACGCAAATGTAAAACGATAAAGTAAAATTAAACGCAACCGCGAATAGTAAATCATGATTTCTCTAGAGAAGCATTAACTGTGTTGTTCATTTGTAATAGTGTAAGAAACTTCATCTCCTATGTCTAACATTTAATAGCAAAACTTTTACGCTACAAGTTGTAAGGCAAACATTTGAAACAACTTACATACGTGTGTTTTTAACTTGTTTTAATAATAATCGCTAAAGTTTTGCTTGCTTTACGAAGGTGTTTGTGAAGTCTTTCCACTCGTAAACTTGGGTCTTGGAAACCAGCTTCTCTAGTCTTATAAACATTGTGATAAAGTTTTAAGTACCAAATTTATGTAACACTGTTTGTGGAGCCTGTGAATACGATAACTGCATACTGCTTTTGATAATGATTGATTTTGCTATTTCATAGTGGCGTAGGAATATAATCCGTGATGAAAGGTTTTTAATAAAAGAAGTAGTTGAAAAACAAAAAAAAATAAATCTGAAATCTAAATTTATTAGGCGTTGCTATTGATTTCTCTGACTTTTGAGCGTACTAGGTGCAGACTAAAGAGAGATAAATGAACCTAGGCGTCCTAGGTTGCCTAATGCCTAGGTTCATTTATCTCTCTTTAGCCTGGTTTACTAAATAGTCTACTACCGGACTTGAGGTTAGTTTTTATTGTAAACTAATCTAAAAAGGAAAAGAAATCATGGGATAGAAATGGAATATTGTAGATATTTAAGTATGCATATCCGGTGCTGCATCCTGTTCCATTATTGGCTTTATATAAAATGTATAGCAATTATTATCTTTATACTCAAAGAACTACTTGAACTTAAATGTTCCCACTTACAAATAAGATATTACTATTATACAGGCAAATAGGCTCTTTAGTACCTACATGATTCTAACAGTTTCTAACTGCTAGTACCATGTTCATTATAAACCTATAATGAACATGGAACTGTTATAATATTATAATGATAGCGAATAATATCAGTTCTACCAATAGATAGGGCTTTATTTCCGACTAATGTGATATTATATCCCCAATAGTGTGGCAAATTCGTATCTATTACAATCTGTCAGTGGTTATGAAGCTTTATATTCATAGTATCATTAGCTGGGGCTTAAACTGGCCACGAGCCTAATGCTCGGTATTGGAATGGACTTACACGTCTTGATATGTATTTATATCAGAAATAATGCTGTCGGCTATCATTGTGTGTATGTGCACTAGTATTATTTAACCTTTCATGTAAGTCAGACGGTATCGAGATCTTTTAACCTGCAGTTTATTTCAATATAGTAGATTTATACGGCACTAGCTGGCAATAACAGAATGCTTCCACTGAATAAAGAATTAAGATATATATTAAAGAAAGTGCACTCGAAACATAAACACTACAGAACAGTGCCCCGAGCACTACTAATATTCGAATTCGTAACATGAACGTAACCAGAGAACAAAGCAATGCCATTGGCCACCTGCATACTGTGAACCAATCGCAGAGATGGAGCACTGCGATTGGTTCTTTCGATACATTTACGTTACGAATTCGAATGTTATTTGTGCTCGGGGCACTGAAATGAACTGGAGCTTCTCTTTACTGACATCATACAACATAACAACAGCTACAGATTGTTTATTTTCTTAGATGCGTTAAGAAGCTTCGTAGCTTCGCGGTAAACGCTTCGACTATAAGTCCTTATGGTTTCAGATACTACCTGGTTTGAACCATAGCATCTGACATTTTTTGTGATTATTTTTCTTTTTGTAATTTATTAATTTTTGCTTTTGTAATTTATTACTTTTTGTAATTATTTTTTCTTCAATATTCATTAATTTCTTCTGACAGAAAATTAGTGATAGGTTCTATGACTGGCGCTATATTATAGGTATGGTATGGTATGGTATGGTATGGTATGGTAGGGTATGGTATGGTATGGTATGGTATGGTATAGTGTATTCTTTTTATCTTTTTCTCTATACATAACGAAGAAAGAAAGAAAGAAAAAGTTTTCACTTCTGCCGGCACTCCCGGAGTGCAACCCGTCTTTTTTTTTAATAATCTGTCAAGATATCTATCTTTACCTCGTGTGATGGTAACCTGAAGGCAAAGCCTCAGGGAAGAAGTTTACCATAATAGACATCAACAACGTTACAATAGTGGCACTCAGCTTGACGGGCTCATCATGTTTTTTCATGCCCCACTTAAAGGTCCCGCGTCAGTTATAGTTGTGTTGTTTACGGTTTTTGCTACCAGAGTACTTGCAACTGATTACTCAAAAGTTCATAAGCAGTAGTAGTTCATTAGGTCATGTTATGGAGATTTTACCGAAGAATTTCATCTGGGTAAAATTTATAATTTAATATAAAATACAATTTATAAATGTTCACGAAATTAACTAAATGTAATCGAAATGTTTGCAGGAAACGGCACTCGAAACGACCCGAAAAAACCAAACAAATGTACTTTCTTTATACACATGGGTTCTTAATTAATTGTTCCCAAATGATCCAATTTCCCTTGCCTTAAATTGTACGAGTAAAATTTTCATCTCGGGCCCGAGGGGCCTCACTTTTGTTTGGTAGAGTTTCTAGTCTTGGCTGAAGGTCAACCATTCATCGAGCCACAAAAGTCCCTCAGCGTTAAAATTAGAATAATAATTATATAACTAAATTAAGTAGGCATATTGTTTACTTCAGTAACCCTTTTCACTTAAATTAATTAATTCTTTGTCATGAAAATGGCGATATACCTACATATTAAAAACTACATCGAGAGTATCATCAAAACAGCCTTGCGTAAACTCGGAGTCCTGAACAGAGTAAGACGGTTTTTCACGCCGGAGCAACGGTGTCTTCTATACAAGACACAAATTCGTTCCTGCGTGGAATACTGCTCGCATCTCTGGGATGGATCCGCAAAGTACTTATTAGATGCTCTCGACAGGTTGCAGCGACGAGCGGTCCGCATTATCGGAAATCCTGAGGTCACGAGTACCCTCGAGCCTTTGCAGTTGCGTAGAGATGTTGCTTCCTGGGCAGTATTTTACCGTCTCTACCATGGTGAATGTTCTGAAGAGCTATTCCAATTAGTCCCACCCTCTCCTTTCCTATACAGGACGACACGTGCAGGACTTAGATGTCACCCGCATACGGTGCAGAACATTCCTTCAAGAACCAAGCGGTTCGGTGACTCTTTCTTTTGTCGCACAATTAAGACCTGGAATACCTTGCCAGCTCACGTGTTTCCCTCTTCCTACAGTCCCAGGTCCTTTAAGCGGGGCGTGAAAAAGCATCTGATGAGGCCGTCAAGCTGAGTGCCACCATTGTTAACATAGCACGTGTGTATAATGGCGGCCCTCTCTCCTAAGACTTTGCCTTCAGCTTACCATCAGGCAAGGTAAAGTCAAATTGACGTGTCCTATATAAAAATAAAAATAAAAATTACATGTGTGTTTAATTGATTTCTCTCTAGGTCAGGGATAGTAGTGACTTTCACTAAGAGGGACAATAGAAAAACGGAAAGCGATTGACTTTAATTAATAACTACTTGATATGATGGTAATCTTTACTGAGATTCTGTATTATTTCTTATTAATACGAGTAGGTATTGTAATTTTATTGTAAAAGTTTGTTAAAACGTTTTGATGTTTGTCACTTGATAATGCTGTAAAGCCTTAACGGATTTGGTTAAAATTTGGTACAAGGATAGATTATGGTCTCGTACAACGATAGATCTGATCACAGTAATTCCTGAATTGGTTCACATGTATAACAGGCATGGTATCAGAATTACACGTTAGCGAAGGCACGCGCTAGTCAGAAATAAAATGAAATAAAATTATATATCTACTCTATTTTAATATAAGATACGTCAATTTGAGTTCACCTCGCCTAATGTTACATGTGTAAAATGTAACAGTTACGATAGTAAAATTTAAATTTATATTTTGAGTATACTGCTGGTGAGGTGAATGTGTGCATTACGACTTGTTATTAAGGAATATAGTATTACATCATGGCAAGATATTTACGGAAGAGCGTTACTGAAATAAACGTCTGTTAATATTTACGTTGTCTCACTGTTTATGTTCATCATATGCGATAACATCTATAATTCGGTACATTTATAATTTATAATACACAGTATACACAACTCTAAGTCGAGAATAAACAGGTTAATTTATTTTTCTTTTCTCTTCTCTTCGTACACTTATATTTTATTTAATACTTATTAATAATGAGCAATAATTATTTATTCACTTTTTAGTTAGGTTCTGGAAAGCAAATAAATATGCTTAGATATTTTTTTTTGTAAATCAATACATGGGAAAATCCCAGCCGATGCAATACTCGTAACATTATATATCGAACTCGCGACCTCGACTAAGCAGTCGAACGCTTAATGACTACGCAATAAATATATGTTACATTACTACTATTAACATTTCTTACAATTACAAAATTATATTTTCTGTCCCGCTCCCGCAATATATGGGAACCTGTTCCTATATGTTGTTCCGGACAATTATCTATCCGTGTACCAAATTTCATCCAGGTCTATTCAGTTGTTAGAGCGTAATTGAATAATAAATAGTCAAACTTCTTCGCCAACTTTCACATTTATAAAGTTTAGTACCTACATACATACATAAATATAATAACGCCTTTATCTCCAGAGGGCTAGGCAGAGGTGAATTAACACTCACATTTCACCAATCTGTATTCGGTCCCACGTAATAGGGGGTGAGCCAATTGCCGTATTCCGGGCTGTACCTACATTTCTGTTTGATGTTAAAGCTAGTAATGGATTATTATAGTTGCAGGAATTAGAATAGTGAACGTGAAACTGGTTTTCTATACCGGTAGTAAGGAGATCGCTTCCGAAGGCGAAAGCCGGCTAATGAAACGGAAAAAAAAGATTTTTTTTTTTCACCAAATTGAAAAAAAAAAATGCCAATTTATAGTGTACTTGGAGTACTACCAGGGGCCTTCGGCTTCGGGAGCGTTCACCTTACACCCGGTATTAGTGAAAGATAAGTATTTTATTATTTTTATTCACCCTCAATATTATTATTCACTTATTTGATGTAGACATCTTTACTTTCTTATTAAAAAAAATGAACTCAGTAAGTGATGCCGAGCAGTACCAATTGAGGCCGTTAGCAAATAGGTCAAAGTAATTCATATTATGAACCCAGCTTTTATTTGCCATGCTTGAAAGATGTGCAATACTGTTGCATCGTTTGTTCGTGTGCCTGTTAAGACTACGTTAATAGTGTACTATTGATTGCAAAACATTTTTACAGTCATGTTAAAAGAGAAAGATCTGTATTCTAAAACGACACGTAGTCCTGAGTCTCGATTTATCTAACGACAGATTGTATAGACAGATTGACGGATTTAACACATTGTCAACTAATCTTTTCTCAGAAACTTGAGATTCAGAATTGAGTACCTCTAAAATGGTACGGGCCTAAAATTTGAGATTTCAGTTAATCTTTTTAAACATTTATTCCAAACTATTATAAAGTATCAGATTTCTATTGGCAAATTTTTAAACCAATTACAGATATGCAGGTGATTGTAATCAATTTTATTTTCTGATTTTTTTACGAAATTTGTTTAGATCAGCATTTTAGTCTAACTGTGCAACTGTTCAACATACTTTACAAGAAGCGAAATTTGACCTCCACAGCCAATATATCATTATAAAAACCAATACAGGTCATAGTAATATGCACTTTAATATAATACTACTATTAGAGATAAGATACTAATATTTCGTCACGTATTTTTTCAGTAGAAACTTCTTGACTTAACCTTACATAAATACGAAATAGGTTAATAATTAGAAGGTGAAGTCCAAGGTCAAGGAAAGTCCCGAACAACTTGCGTCCGAAATCGAGACTACTCTCTTGGGAATATCCGATAAACCTAATCCAATTCAATCCCACTAAGACACAAGTATGTGTATTCACCGCTAAGAAAACCCCATTTATTGTAGCGCCGCAATTCCTGGGTACATCGCTTACCATTTCCTCGAGTTTCGGGATCCTAGGCGTCGACATCTCAAGCGACGTCCAGTACAACAGCCATTTGGAGGACAAGGCCAAGATGGCATCTAAGAAACTTAAGAGTGCTTAACAGGGTGAAGCAGTACTTCACTGCGGCTGTTCCTTCTATAAAAGGCACAAGTTCGGCCTCATATGGAGTACTGCTGTCACCTTTTTACAGGAGCATCT
Organism: Eilema caniola; assembly: GCA_949126895.1. NCBI lineage: Eukaryota > Metazoa > Arthropoda > Insecta > Lepidoptera > Erebidae > Eilema > Eilema caniola. The sequence goes on along the minus strand of OX421472.1, from coordinate 7,548,230 downwards.
GCATACCACCTTGACCCCTTCGAATCGATATAAAGAAAGACGGACGTTGAGGCTCGTCGATAATCCTCGCAGGCGATGTGGAACCTCTCAGCTTCAGGAGGGACTTTGCCTCACTGTGTGTGGTCTACCGCCTATACAATGTTTTGTGCTCAGATGAATTGTTTGACATGATGCCGACAGCTACATTCTATCATCGCACCGCTCGCCATAGACCGTCACATATTCCGACCAGAAATGTTGCGAACCGTGCGGTATGCGCTTAACTTCATCCCACGCACGCTCTAGCTGTGGAATGAACTCCCTGCTATGGTTTTCCCAAGCGACTACAATATGGGGTTCTTCAAGAAGGGCATTCGAAGGGTTTTTCAGGGTCGGCAGCGCGAGTGTGACGCCCCTGGTGTTGCACATGCCCATAGGCCACGGTAACGACTTTCAATCAGGTGGGCCGTGTGATTGTCTGCCAACTTTCTGAAAAATTCTATCGCGATTTAATTAGGATTATTTCATTATTTACAGCCTTACAGACGTTTCAGCCTCTTATCAGCAGTCACGGTCGCCGGGTTACTAGAGGTGGTAGCTGTCATATAGTTTGAAGTGTAAGTCATCTCATACTACTCCAAATATGTAAAGCTTTGAAAATAAATATTACGTGGAGATTAACACTCACGTGGCAATATTTTGAACAATGCGACGCCTTATTTCAAACAGAATAATAATTAATTAGAAAAATGTAATAAGATTTAGATTAAACCATTGGAGTGTAGGTATATTGGAAAATAAACGGATGAATATTTCATTAGCGTAAGTGGTGTATACCGATCCAACAACCTTGGAGTTCGTTCATGCGTCATATATTCGTTTCTTTATTTTAGGTGGAAAACAGCTGCATCGGTACTTTTAGTGAGGTCATAAATATATTATTAAATTATTTAACGTCTTAGAAAATGCACTAAAATCAGGAATTTATTTTTTTATATCACTTACGTGGCAGCCCACCTGATGAAAAGTGGTTACCTTGGCCTATGGACTTGTGCAACACCAGGGGAGTCACAGTCGTTCTGCCGAACCTGTAAGAATAGATAGTTTCTGTGCCGACAGTGTAGAGGACAAAGGAGGACAGCTGACAGCTGACAGCAAAAAACCTCTCCCGTGAGCTCTGGCTACCCAATTCACCGCCGGGAACACAATACGAGGTTATTATGGCCGCGGTATTTTGTAAGGAGGAGGTAGGTCTTCTCCAGTCGGACTTCTCAATTCGGACGGAAATACCTTCGTTTCCTACCTTAATAATCCTCGACAGCTCTTCACCCTCATCATCATCTCAGCATTGTGTCCGGGTTGTGTACGTAGTTCTCAATTCAGAGCTTGGAGTCCGCTTTCCGACTTTTACTTCTGGATTTCTTACGGTCTTCGATTTTTTTGGCGGTGATAACATTGACGCACATTTTTTTGCACTAATAAGGTTAACAGTACCGAATTCTATATGTTTACCCTTAGGTGGCAAATAAGCATATGGCGCACTTGATGGAAAGTGGTTACCGTGAACTATGGACGTGTGCAACACCAAGGGTGTCACACTTGTGCAGCCAATCCTGTAAAAACCTCATAACGCCCTTTTTGAAGAACCCCAAAATTATATGAGTTTGAAAAACCAAAAACTGAGGCATCATCATCTTCGATATTTGACGTTATCCTGATTGCATCCGCTGCCCAGATGCCCTCGGAGCTCAGGATTCGCCTTCCGGCTCTTCCCCTCCATTTCTCACGATCTTGGGCGTCCATGGTAGTGACACCATTTGCATGCATGTCACCCTGTACGACGACAAGGCAGGAATTTTGGGCCTACCCCTTCTACCTGAACCCGGCAAGGGGCGCCATTGCCAGGCATTTGTTACCCACGTAGCCTGGCTGTTGCCGCAAGATGTGTGTGCCATACCAGCGAAGGCGACTCTTTTGCATTTTATCTATGATGTCAAGGACATGTGATGCTAGTCATTTCCAGCCATTGGACTCACGCGGCGGCTATACGTGCCTTGACGTCGTAGTCGATGTCACCTGAGATGTAAAAACTGAGTGTAAATATGCTACTATTATTCTCTTCCTTCATAGTGAGGAAGAGAATAATAGTAGCATAACTTTGTAACTAACTTGTTACATCTCACATTTATATTCTCCGACATAACTATAAAGTACAACCAAGTGCTAGCTATCATTTCCAGTCGATTTCAAATCTGTATCCAGGTCACAGTATTCAGGTACTTTCGTGTACAAAACAGAGAGCGTGCTCGAATATGATTATCATAGCATTCAGTACTAAATTGTAGACATATTTTTTCACGTAATATGTTTCAACGTGAAGTTGTCGCCGTATTGTTCTTCACAAACGATTTAAAGCCGCTAATATCTGAGCGTGCCAGTGGGGTATAAAGCTATTGTTCATTTATTTTAGAATGAATTGCAGTGATTGAATAAGATTAAATATTGTATCAGGGTTTGAAATATTTTTGCTTTGATATTCAGTCGATATAAGTTACCTTCAAATAATGACAAATTACGAATTACAATTTTTTTATACCACTAAGTTGGCAGGCAAGAACACGGCCCATCTGATGAAAAGTGGTTACCGGGCTGCCGACCCTGTAAATACAGAGAGTTTCTGTGCTGTCAGCATAGAAGACAAAGCAGGAATAGCCTTTGGTCTTCCCACAGACAACAAAAACACTCTCCAGCGAGCACGAGGTTATTATGGCCGTGCTTTTCTGTAGGGCAGAGGTACTTCTCCAGTCGGACTGCTCAATTGGACGAAAATATCTAAGTCTATAAATTCTTGTATATATTTTGGTCAGAGCGTAACAGAATTTGGTAGGAAATCTCTTAATTGTGGCCAAATTTAAATAATGATTGAGGATAAAAGTATTATTACATTTCTTTATTTGAGATTAATTGACATCCATCAAAACATTTTAATGCTTCATTACATAAATTGCGTTCTATTTTGATTTACAATTTAACGAATAAAGAAAAATATTGAATAAAAACTTGATTTACAATTTATGTTACAGCCTGTACGTTCGTGTTATATTAGCATACGAATGAAAAATAATAAAAGCAGAGCAAAGGCAGCAGTTATTGCAACGTGAGCCTTCGTGTCCATACAGATTCTGTGATGCTGGCATGCGGATTTGACGGCGGCTCGAGTAAAAAGCAGAGCACACATAGAATGTGTGATATGAATTTTTGCTTTACAAGTATTTGATTGAATGTTATGTATGGTTTTATGTAGATTTTATGTTAAGAAAAAGTAGCAGAATAATGTTTTTATTACTAGAGTAAATTGTTAACGTGGAAATATAATATATAATATAGTGGTCTCTACCTTCCCCAATGTGTAAGCAATGGGTGATTGTAAGTATGTAAAAATCTTTTAGGAAGATAGAAGGAAAAGAGAAGGAAGTTTAAAGGGTCGGTATCACGGGTGTGACTTCCTTGGTGTTGCACACGTCCATAGGCCACGGTAGCTGCTCTGCCACCACAGTTGTATTAAAAAAAAAAGACGGGTTGCACTCTGGGAGTGCCGGCAGAAGTGAAAACATTTTCTTTTATTCTTTCTTCGTTATATACATAGAAAAAGATAAAAAAGAACATACCATACCATACCTATAATATAGCGCTAATCATAGAACCTATCACTTATTTTCTGCTAATTTTCTGTCAGAAGAAATTAATAAATTATGAAAAGAAAAAATAAACACAAAAAGTAATAAATTACAGAAAGAAAAAATAATCATAAAAAGTAATAAATTACAAAAAGAAAAAATAATCACAAAAAGTTTCAGAAGGCCAGGTGGTTTGAACCCGATACTATCTGAAACTATAAGGACTTACAGTCGAAGTGCTTACCGTTTAAGCTACGACGCTATCTATGGTAAATTGCAAAATAGATAGTCTTTACCTAATCTTGTATGACGTCAGTCGTCGGTTACGGTTCAAAAGTCAACTAATCCTGACGCTTCCTTAACATTTTACACCCATCCAACGCCGCTAAAGAAGTTTTCACTTCAAAAAAACATATTCGGAATCAACCTCATATATATATAACCTCATATATATCAACCTCATAATGTATAATAGCTATATTATTTATAATTATATAAGCAGCTGCTATATAAGCAAATACTTTTTGAGTTTCAAAATACCGCGCATGCCGTAAATAATAAATGAAACAGAAAATAGTAAAGTTTTACTTTGATTGTGATTATTTGTCACTGAAAAAATATTTTTGAAAAGTTTAGTCCAATCCAAGCTCCGTACCATCTGCTCGCCTGACATAAATTTTGTTACTGTCCTCTTATGAGAGGATTTTATTACATAATTCGTGAAAATTAAACCATATGCTCCTTATATTTATGTTTAAATTGTTAAACTTCTTCCTACAGAACCGGGTCCTTTAAGCGGGGTGTTAAATAGCATCTGATGAGGCCGTCAAGCTGAGTGCCACCATTGTTAACATGGTACGTGTATGTAATGGCGACCCTCTTTCCTGAGACTTTGCCTATAGCTAACCATCAGGCGAGGTGAAGTCAAATTGACGTGGCTTATTTAAAAAAATGTTTAAAGCAATGGAAATATAGCTTTAGGTTAATGCGAGTGTTTTATATACCAAGCTTGTTCAGCTGTTTTCGTTGCGAGATTTTAAACAGAGTTTAATTTTTTTTCAGATATTGAACATAATGGTACATATAATTTTTAATATAAAACATTGGACACTGTCGCCACATTATTTTGCTTTTCTCTTTCAAGGTATTGAGAGCCGCGTGGTTCCCGGCAGAGTAGAATTTGGGCCACCCCTTCTCTTCCCATGTGGTGTCGTACTAGGCGACTAAGGGATAGGGCTGATTAACTTCTTATTAACAGTATTTGAGACTTACAGCAATCAATCAAGTTTTTATTTTCGGAACGTAAGAATGTAGTAAGTTGTGAACAGTTGTAAGGCGAGGTTTAACATTGATGATTTTACGGTATCTAATCGAGAAAATCTTGAAGTTTTAGTGGGCAGTGATAAGTATCGTACAAGGCAACTGATTAACTTTAACATCGGACAGATATGTACAGCCCAGACTCAGCCTCAGATGCATGGCTCGAGTCAACAATAGTGCCCGGAATACGGCAATAGGCTCACCCCCTATTACGTGGGACCTAATACAGATTGGTGAAATGTGGGTGTTAATTCACCTCTGCCTAACCCTCCGGGGACAAAGGCGTGATTATATGTATGTATGTATGGTATTAAGAGCAAATCAAGCTGTTTAATTAATTTATTATCGTTCGAACAGTCCAAACTAAAGGTGTGTACGACATATCATAACAATCAGTAAACAGGAAGGGGGAATACCAAGGTATTAAGATCATTTTGAGTATTTTGTTACTCAAAATCGACCTAATGCTGAATGTACTTAGTTAATTCAATTACAATACATTCCAGTCCAGTACAATATATTCTTCAAAAATTTTAGAAGTACGTACACACACACGCACCCTTTGTGCGTGCGTGTGTACGTACTTCTAAAATTTTATTCATTCCAAGAATACACAATATACACACATTCTTACATCATGTAAGCGAATCCTTTAATTATATCCTGTCCCTTACGAGCTCAAACACTAATAAGCGTCGGTAGCTTAGTGGTTAAGGAGGCGGCCTTACGATCGAGAGGCCCCAGGTTCGAATCCTGGCCATTACACTAACGACGGCGACGTGAACCCACTCCTAGCACAAGCAATTTAGCTTAGTTGGAGGGGTTAGATTCTTTAAAAGAACAACATTTAATTATTACGTGCGTAATTAGATATCATTAATATTCTGCTGTAAACGTGCTTGTTATTACAGCACGGTTTCCACTGTGTGAGGGTGGCACTACACATGGTTATATGTATTTGACAATTATTTGACAAACAATTGCCATGTGTGGACAGTGCATTTTACAATATGGCCAATACCATTGTTTTTGTGGCTTTTTGCCTCGCAATTAGTCAATGTCAAGTAATTAGATATAATAAATAAATATTATAAATATTCTGCAGCGCCTTCGTTATTTCGTCACAGTCAAAGTCAATTATAGTCCGTCATATTCAAAAAAGAAGTCAAAGTCCTACTCACTGTCCTAGTCATACACTCATACCCCAGTAAAGTAGTGGAGATTTTACAAGGGGTTTCTAAGGAGATTCTTTCACCAACACAAGGAGACACAATTCACAGTAATATACCACTTTCCTCGTATTGTGTACGTTGTCCAAGATGTTATGTCTCAAAATCCACCATTTTTAACACATAAAACTCGGGTTTACACCACTTTTAGAAAATAAAATACCACCGCGATGTACCACTATGAATTGACGAAAGAATCTCCCTAATATCAAATACGTATTGTAATAAGATATTTATTTCATTAATTCTGTACGGCCAGTTATAGTACCTTGTAACAGTGGACAAAATATGACAAAGCACATGTGACACCTCTTTAAAGTGAATCCTTTTTTGTGAAGTAAATTGTATTTGTCTGTATTTGCATGTTTGCATGTACGTCAAATATTTTGCCAAATACAACAAACACAAATAGCCATCTGAAGACCCACCATAACAGTATTTCTGGTTAGTAGGGTAAAGTGCTTAAGCTATAGGTTTATTACTTAGTTTGGTTTTAGATGAACCCTCTCTTATTCTAACCAACTTAGTCCCGGAACTGGTACAGCCTGTATGCGTAAAAACACGGTATTTGATCAGTAGTAACACGTGTCATCCATGGGGTCGGGAATTCACTCATATTATAGAATATCGTTTGGTATTCACTCGTTCAGAAATGGGCTGGGAGTCATCGCCTACAATCTCCATAGCCCGTTTTACATGAAACAGGGTAGACTACACTACCGAACAAAAGGAAAATAATAAATAAATAAATATAATGCGAGTTTTACACAACATTATCTAGAACAAAAGTAAGCATAGTTTAAATAGCTAGTGTTATAACTGATAAGGAATGAATGGATGTTGACAGTCGAAGATGTAAGATAAAGAAGTAACCTGTTAAATTACAAGAGCCGTATTAATATTTTAAATTGCATTTATATTCGTATTCGGGATACACCCTTTCATACACCTACATATGAGAAATTGTATACAAACAGAAAAGTATACTTATCTTTTTGGCCGTGGGTTTTATACTCGTAGGTATAAAGATAGGCTAAGCTACCTGTATAGATTATGTGTGGTAACCCGAAAAAAATTGGCCTTTCAGAAAAAAATTGACTCCTGCCAAATCAGTTAAACCGCAGGTACCTACTCTAAATTATTTTTCGTATTGCAGGTCCATTGCACATACCCAAAAAATCAGCACTCAGTGAACGCTCGCCATTAAAAGCTATCCAAAAATCTATTTTAAATACATAATATTATTGAAATATTATAAATCTGTGTGTGACAGTTTAATATGAAGATAATTGGAAGCTATAAAACGGCTAAATCATTTGTCGGCATATTGCAGTGTACAGTGTTTAGAATTAACTCGGTTGATCGCTATCCTTGTGATCAAAATCTGACAGTAGTTTAATTGAAATCGGGATTCGATTTACATTATTGAATAAAGATTAAATCCCTATTACATGAGGTAGTACACTGAGAATAAGCATGTCGCTTTTGTTAGATTTTATACGTTAGGCTAACGTCCATTATGCTCACATAACTATAAGAAAACCTAGAAGCAGGTAAATAGTTTACTATCGTTATAAAATGGCATACAATGAAAGTGATTAATTATACGTCAGATAGCAATAGACGTTCATATAACTACGTTAGTCATCGAAACTGTAAACATTAATTGGATTCCGAAAAACTCTGAATTGATTGTCAATTTTCGCGTTGTTACTGGAATATAAAGTGTTAATTGAATTTTTTTCATACAACTGAGGTGGCAGACAAGCATACGGCCCACCTGACGGAGAGTGGTTACCGTGGCCTATGGACGTGTGCAACACCATGGGAGTCACAATCGTGCTGCCGACCCTATACACTCAAAGAGTTTCTGTGCCGTCAGTGTAGAAGATAAAGCAGGAATAGCCTTTGGTCTTTCCACTGACAGCACGAAAACTCTCCAGTGAGCTCTGGCTACCCTACTCACCGCCGGGAACACAACACGAGGTTATTATGGCCGCGGTATTCTGTAGGGCGGAGGTACTTCCCCAATCGGACTGCTCATTTAGACGGAAATACCGTCGTGTTTTTGACACTATGGAATTTATTCATAAATGTTTTTATCACTTAAATAGATGAAATTACTAAGTTTTATTTTGACATACGTGCATATTAATAGTAACGCCTGTAAATCTCCGAAGGCGTAGGGAGATGTGTATCCAGATTTCCAACTATGACTTTCGGTTTCACGTTATAAAAGGTGAGCCTATTGCTGTCAACTGGGCACTTTATAATAAGTTGTTTATGTAGCCGAGATATTATTTTTTGTTTTAAGATGGCTGAAGAAAAAGAGGAATACTTAGCCAGTTTTATATATTTATATAAAAGTGGCTTCCAAAAATAGGACATAGAAAGAAAGAAAGAAAGAAATAAATGTTATATTATTCGTGTTGAATAACAATTAAAAAAAAAAGTAAAACAACTCATGCACAACCGTGCTGAATAAATACATACATATATAGACATAAATATTATATCACAGGAAACAGATATAAGCCCCGTTATCCAGAAGTTAATAAAGGAATTTTCTTGGCAATATGTACCAAAATATAACTTAAAACGTAAAACAGCCATTTAACTAACTTTTGTTATTGTTTTTTCTCTTTTTATTACAAAACTGAGTACATAATATTCCCCTAGATGACAGTCTAGAAACATTCCGTAGTCGTATATCGACATGCAACTTGACTTATAAAATCGCTTGAAGAACAGTTTAACTGTATATATATTTCACTCGATACGCTGACAGCAAAGAAAAGTTGTATTTTAAGTAATTTTATGAATGAAAGTTGTATCATTTATTCTTTCACTGGAACCATGCTTTCAAAAGTTGTAGAAAATAAAGTATGCTGTGTTACAACATACAAACTGGCGCTTGGCTTACAATACATTATATTCTTGTCTCGCCAAAGGTTTGTTTCATGATTTTTATCGTAGTAAAACTAATATTGTGCATGAAATGACCAATAATAATACATTGGTCTTAAGAGAGCCTAGGACGGTGTACACGTGTGTATAGATGATTACTAATCATCTATACACACGTGTATCATACTATGTTTTTCAACACTCTTGTGAATAAAAGAATACCAAAAATATATATTTACCCTTGCAGTTTTCAGGTAGTAAACTTTCCATAACGTCAAGAACTCCACATCAGTCACTTCATATCAGACGTTGTACAACATAAATCATTTTCTACACTACTGGTACTTGTAGACATTTTAATTTATTATTAATTATTATTTCAAAAGTGATTAGTTTTCGCAATAGCGGGCAAAAATATTTCTTTTGCCTATGCGCATTTCGGTCGGCCACAGACTAAAAGAGGTTAATTTTTTATTATTTAAAGTGTTTACGCAGGTAAATTGTCAACACTTTAAAAGCAAATCGAACTCAATCTACAAAATTAAAAATATTAATTACAGAATGGTCGTTGCATCCTTTTTTAACTGTTACAGATTTGGACATTAACTATGCACTTGGTCGTAAAGACAGCATCTACCCAATAGAAGCCACTCATAGGAACCAATAGTGGACACTTTAAGGACAATCACATTTCTCTTGACAATATTGAATATTTTATGTACTCGTACCAGAGAATAACCGTTACATATTTTTTACCCCCGACGCAATAACATGTTCTTCAACAAGTTAATAGTCTAGTAAACCAAATAGTTACTTTTCTTAAAATTAAGGGTTTGTGTTTAGAAGCGAAATGAGCAAGTAGCAACACGGCCTTTTTCGATCCGAAACTTTTTTAAAGAAAAATGCAAGTGAACCAATAATTTTTTAAAAAGAATCAATAACTCACTTGTGAATTATAGCAATGAAGAAGTCACAATTTCATTATAGGTGTCATTATGTGATTAATTGCGGTGAAATTATAGCCGAATGTGTGTTGAAAAATATATTTTCATATATTATCTCTAGCGTGCTCGGAAGTCAGTCACAATACCGTCTGCTCGAAAGCGGTCGCCTGTAATGGTATGTGACTGGATTTTGTTGCATTAATTTTTGAACCACAAAAGTGGTTATTCTTATAACACGCGAGTGATACAGCTGGTGCTACCAGAATTTTTGGGTGGACTGTGTGCTAGTCTAGTAATCTAAAACCTTACAATGCAACCTCATTCGGATGGCCTCTATGGCGTGGCGGTAGTGAAAGCGGCCGCTACGCAGGAGGCGCGGGTTCGATCCCCGCTCAGTGCAAATATTTGTAAGCATGAATATGTATATTTGCATTAGTCTGGGTGTTTCTATGCATAATATGTATGTATTGACAAAAAATATATATTAGTATGTTTATCCGCATTCTAGATTCCATAACACAAGCTAGTTAAGCTATGCTTACCATGAATCTAGAAAGCGTTATGTGAAATGTTGTGAAATAGTTATTATTAATTATTATTTATAACTGTCATAGCGATTTTCCAGTTGTGTCCATAGTTGGCAGTCCTTAGCCCGGGGTCCATTTATTATTTTCAATTGCTATGTCAACTTTTACCAGAGCGACTGCTTCTGACCTTCCAATGTCGAAAGGGAAATTTACGCCTGGGCTTCTTTGTTTAACTGGTGCACCGACTAGCAGATTAGGTTGGTTTGTACCTCAAGGATCCCATACACCCTACAATGCAACCTAATTTATTCAATTATAAAAAAATCCTTACTCATTTACTTTCCTGGACGTTTTCATAACTAAACCGGGTACATAATACCCAACTAAATGACACACACGGCTTTGATACGGTTGGGACCGGTTATCTTGCTAAATCGGCCATCAACTAGAGTGAACCGCATACTTGATGGCCGAAGCGCTTATGAAATATTATTTACGCGCTATTTACTAACAACTGTTTATCCCATCCAATATACAGTTTTGTAGCTCGTTGACCTCTTAAAAAGGTCATATTATGTTAGCCCTCTTTTCTGTGCCGGAAAGCCTTTGAAATGACTCGGGTTTCGTGTAGAATGAACTAGTAGTTGACCTAAGTAAACATATTTGAATGATTTATATGTCATTAAATTAGGTAAATGGAAGGCAGTCATGTAATAATGTATACTTATGTATGAGGGTAAATAGGGCCTGCATCTTAGGCCTCAATTCAACTACACCGGCAAACTAGTAAACAGCATATTGATTGAATAATCCAAATAAATTGAGACGAAGAAGAAACATTACTAGACAGCCTATAAAATAAAGTTAAAGACCATTGGCCAGGGCTTTCCTTTGCATTAATAGTGGAGATGTTTAAATTTGATGGAGAGGGAAAAACAATTTTCCATGCAAGCTTTAATTTAAAAAAAAAAATTACCAGTGGTGAAGATACCAAGAAGTAAAATCTACTTACTAACTTACTGAAATGAAAAATGTTGTCCTGAACAGCGCACAATCAGTTCGATTGCATTCATTCAGGACACGTAAGCACTTTTTTTTTTTTTTTTTTTTTTACGTGCGGGAAATCCCCACGGATACCCGCCCCTCCGGAGCCGGAGGGGTGGGTTATGTCGGACTCGAACCGACTAAACCGCACGCCGTCTGTGGGTCGTGGTGCTAGGCCGAAGGTGAGGTTGTCTTGCGACATATCCCTCGCACCCCGGCTGACCCAGGGCCATCCCTTTCGGTCTGGCCCTCCTCGGGAGGTGGGGACCACGCCGTCCCCGACTCAACCCCGGTGTGGGGAGGCGCGCATCGTCCTACGATGCGCGCCGCCGCCGTGGCCTGCTTCTGCTAGGGTGACGGGTGGCTCCACCCGTCACCCTCAGGCCCGCGCTCATGGGGGGCGGAGGTCTGTAAGCGCCCTCCGACGCCCGAGCCGCCTTCGGGCGCGAGCAGCGATGTCAGCGAGTCTTTCTCGCTCACCGCGCCGCGCCCGCTCTGCTGTCTCCTTCGCGAGCATGACCTGCTCGCAGAAAGAGGCGCTGGCCGCCCACGCATCCGCGCAGCGGACCATCGCCGCGAGCAGGGTGGAGAGCGTGAGCACTCTCACCCCCAGGGCCTGCACAAGCTCCCGCCTCGGCGTCTCAAACGCCGGACACTCGGTGAGCGTGTGCAGCCCCGAGTCCACGCTCGCGTCGCAGTGATGGCACTCGGGCGTTGGCTCAATACCCATCAGATGCAGATACCGCCCGAAGTAACCGTGCCCGGTTATCATCTGCGTCTGACGGTACGAGAGGCTCCCGTGTGGCCTCTCTAGCCACTCCCCCATGATGGGCCTTACCGCCGCAATGACGGCGTGCCCTGCGCGTGGTTGCCCAAGTCGTCGCTCCCACTCGGCCACCATGACCTGGTGGAGCCGGGATTTCTCGGCCCGAATGTCCTCGGGCTCGGGATCGAATCCCCGCTCCCGCGCCTCCTTTCGGAACTGGTATAGTGCCGAAAGGGCCCTCGCTTCCAGGATCCACGGTGGCGATCCGGCCAGGAGACTCGCCGCTTCGAAGGATATCGTGCGGTATCCCCTGATGGCCCTGGAGGCCATCGTCCTCTGCGCCGTACGGAGCAGAGGCAGGAATCTGGCCCCCAGGGTGTCCGCCCACACGGGGCACCCATATAGGGCCATGGACCGCACGACACCCGCGTAGAGTCTCCTGCAGGAGGCCCCTGGGCCCTTCAAGTTGGGCAACAGCCGACTCAGGGCATTCGCCGTGGTGACCAACTTGGGGCGCAGGCTTCGGAGATGTTGTCCGAAGTCCCATCGACCGTCAAGCACGAGCCCCAGGTATTTCAGCTGGGGCTTGATGTCGATGGGAGTGCCTCCCACTGTAAGGCTGGCTCCCGGGCCTGGCCTGCGCCGAGGACCATGAAAGAACATGGCCTCGGACTTGTGCAGAGCCACCTCGAGACCCAGCCGCCGGATCCGTTCGACGACTTGACCAACCGCGGTCGTGGCCCTCAGGGTCGCCTCGCGGTGCGTAGCCCCGCTCACCGTCACCAGCGTGTCGTCCGCATAACACGTGACGGTGGCACCGTACGCGAAGTCACCGCGAAGCACCCAGTCGTAACCGATGTTCCACAGTAACGGCCCCAGGACCGATCCCTGTGGGACACCGCACGACATCTCACGCCTACCGACTCCGGTCGAACTCGGGTAGACGACGGCTCTCTCCGTTAGGTAAGCCCCGACTATGCGGCGGAGGTAGAGAGGCACACCGTGGTACACGAGTGCCTCCCTGATGCAACTCCAGGGCAAGGTGTTGAAGGCGTTGGAGATGTCCAAGGACACCGCCAACATCACCTCGCCCCGGGCGACCGCATCCTCCGCCAGAGTCCTCACACGCATGATGGCATCCACAGTGGAACGCCACCGGCGGAACCCAAACTGGGTATTCGCCAGGTCCGGCCCCACTCTAGAGAGATGCTCGACGAGGCGCTTGGCAATTACTCTTTCAAAGAGTTTGCCCACCTCGTCGAGCAGCACTATGGGCCGGTACCCGGACGGCTCGTCCGCCGGGCGTCCCTTCTTGCGGATGAGGACCAGCTTCCCCGTCTTCCACATCTTCGGAAACTGGCCCCGCTCCAAGCATGCGCTGAGGAACCCTCTCAGTCGGGGTTCGAGACCGTCTTCCCCTAGAGCTAGGACCCACGCGCGGCCTGGAATGCCGTCGGGTCCCGGGGCGGTGTTCTTCTTGGCCCTCAGCCTTCGCACCGCCAGCTCTAGTTCTACCCAAGTGACCTCGGGCACGTCGTCGTCAATCACCGCACTGGGCGCCGTAGGCGACCGAGGCGGCGGAGCCATCTGCGGCGGAACATGTTCCGCTCGCGCCGGGAACAGGGAGTCGACCACTCCTCCGAGCAGAGCCGGCTCGAGCACCTGGGTCAGCGGAGGGGCCCGGGGGCGCAGCTTTGCTCTTACCATAAGGTAAGGCCGCCCCCATGGGTCCCGCTCCAGCGTCTCCAGGAGCTCCCGGTAGCAAGTGGCCTTTAACCGCTTGATCTCCGCTCGGAGGGCATTCCGGGCCTCCCTGTATCCCTCGTGAAGCTCCGCCAGTCGGGGCTCCGAATCTGCGGTACGGCTACGCCTCCTACGGAGTCGAGCCCACCGGCGGTGCGTGATCACGCAGGCTTGACGCAGCCTCGCGATCTCCGCATTCCACCAGTAGACCCGACGCCTCGGATTATAGGCTGGAGCCCTAGGCATACCCGCATCGCAGACCCGTGTCATGGCCTCCCGGAACCAGGCCGCTTCATCGTTTATGTCGACAGGCCTGTCCGGCGCAATGGCCCAGGCCTGTACGATGGCGGCCTCCAGGAGGTCCTCCCGATTCAGTCGCCCCAACACCCAGCGCGGCTCGCGTTGGGCCGATATGACCGGCGCATCACCCGCAGGAGGGGAGACATCGAACCGAACGTAACGGTGATCCGATAGTGTCTCCACCCCCACGGCGACACGCCAGTCCCGCACGCGGAGTGACAGGGAAGCGCTCGCGAACGAAAGGTCTATGATCGACCTGCGCTCCCCCGCCACAAACGTGCCCACATACGTGGCTTCGGCCCCGCGATTCTGGAGAACTAAGCCGAGAGAATCGGCCCAGCTCTCCAGAGCCCTGCCCCGCGCGTTTGCGCGCCGGGAACCCCAAGCCTGAGACCAGGCGTTGAAGTCCCCGAGCACAAGAACCGGACGAGGCGTACAGGCATTGACGACGTCGGTCAGCCGCTCCAGCGACCGCCGATACTGCCCGATGAGTCGGTGTGACCCCGGCGTGAGATAAACGGCCACGACCGCAATCTCCCCTACACGCGCCGCTACGATGCCATGCTCCCTTGCGATCACTACAAGGGGAGGGGCACCCGCAGCGGCGTTATGCACCAGTGCCGCCGATCCATCCAGGTCGACCACCCAGGCGGGCCCGAGGGGCCGGTGGACACGTAAGCACTGGGCCATTACCTTGTCATTAGGAATCGCTTTATGTTTATTAATACCTTCTTTAATATTCACATCATATTCGTACAACTTCGTAACTATTGAGTAATGCTTCGAATAACTTAGTAAGTCTTTTTTCTGAAATGTATTAAACTTTTTCTGTATTGATTTTCATACCTAGTAATTTCGTGGGCGCTGTGAAGCTGGAATTCGATTTTAATATATATGTAGACTATTTATGAAGGTCGATAGACGTCGGGTTTTTTGGTGGAAACATTATAACATACTAATGTATAATTATAGTAAAATAACGCAAATCAGAAACATTCAAAGCATATTTGCCTGAAACTATTTTTCATAGTAGTTTCGAGGCGTAACAAATGGCGAAGGACAATAGAAAATATTGACTCTTACTTCTACTACATTTTAAACGTAATAATTGTCTTTAAAATAATAATCCAGCTAGCTTAGTACGGATCACACCACATAACAAAGTTAGTAATTTTACAAGTCCTGTTCAAATATAGAATTTGCGATTCAAATTCAAATTCTATTGTAGTAATAGAAAATAGTACATTATGGTACAAGTGTGTAAAGTTAGTGATTACCGTTAAGGCGCCGAAAAATTAAAACCCGAGCCGTTATGTTAGCCTTACTTAAGAGAGCAAAGGGCGGTAATCAACAATACACACGTGTATCATAAGGTCGTTTATAAACACACTTTGCGGATAAAATACTACTAAAAATAAGTTTATCTGCTCGCATACCGAAATTTAAATATTAAAAATTAAAATTAACAAAACTTTAAAAGCGGTCTTTCCTTTTGCTTCTTTTGTTCCTTTCGGAAAAGGCTAAGGTGCTGGCGACCGTGCTGCCTCTCCATCAGTGGATTTACGCACAGAATTTCAAAATCAATTTTAAAACTTCAGTTGAATTTTTTCAACAGTCTGTGAACGCGGCGCAACACGCATCCGTGATCATCATTGCGCAAATTAAATTAATTATTTCATGGTATTAGATAAATTAATGTTTTAAACGGCACATAATTTGGTCTTAAAATACTCGTGTGATACTTGTTTGTTTTTTTTTTTTAACTCACACTCTTATTTTAAGAACCCTTTTCCTAAACTATTTAGAGAAACAAATAATATATAAAAAAAAATCGGCGGCTTAATTTAGTTGGTGTTATTGATTACCTACTGCAAATCATTGGGTATAGATTTAAATTCTAAATTTAAATTGAAGATCCGTCTAAGTTTTTTCTTCTTCATCCTAGCGTTAATCCCAGTCGCATCCGAAACTTTCACCTCGGAGTTTGGGGTCCGCTTTTTCCACTCTAACTGCGGATTTGGCTGAATGAATATATATAAAATATATATTTTCAACTCCTAAGTTCACAATGTCATTTCATGTACAAAATGTACCCAAGTTTGTTGTTCTACCCTCAAAAAGTCGATGAACCGATTGCCATAAGTGCCAACTAACGTGAGGTTCATATAACTATTGTCCCGACTATTACGATCCCGTCATTGCCGATATACTAGAATTGATGTTTATGTTGGGAAGAAAATATTTACAGGAATGGGTCCATTTTTCGCTGTATGATGGACGATTTTATTCATTCTCGTATATATTTGGCTCGGTTAGAGCTTACTAAGTGATTTACTTTGTTATAGTAGAATAAAATAAGTACTTTATTACTATTTATATGGTACGAGATCTCGTACTATACAGAGTTCGCTAAGGTGGTTTGGGCACGTAGAATAAATACCTACTAAACTTTAGTATAGTTTACGTGTGACACATCAAATGATATAATTATTCAAGGTCGTCTCTACATCAATCAGCAGGTGACCAGTCTTGATCCACGAGGATCTTTGTAGGCCAAACACCTGAACCTCCAATCCTGTTCGGCAATGAATAGCAACAAGGCTCACCTGGGCTGCAAAAAATAGTGGATTTAAGTGGGCAGATCAGCTGAAGTTGACCTCACAGATTATACTCTGACCAAATTAATGATATATTTAAAATAAGGTACGTCAGAAGCACTAGAAACCTGCGGGCTTGTATGACAAGTTTAATGATAGTAAAGGAAGCTCGAAAATTATGTAGAAGCAAATGGCAAGCTGTTGTGTGTGCCTATTTCATTGAAAATGTGCATATTTTCATTGAAAAACATTGAGTATCGTTTTTGTAACATATTTTTGAAGTGAAAACTTCTTTAGCGGCGTTGGATGGGTAAAAATTGTCGAACTCGCGCGTCAGGATCGCTTGACCTTTGGACCGTAACCGACGACTGACGTCATACAATATTAGCTATAGACTGTCCATTTTGCAATATATTATAAATAGCTTCGCAGCATAGCGGTAAACGCATCGACTGTAAGTCCTTATGGTTTCAGATAGTACCGGGTTCAAATCTGGCATTATGACACTTTTTGTGATTTTTCTTTTTGTAATTTATTACTTTTTGTGATAATTTTATCTTTTTGTAATTTATTAATTTCTTCTGATAGAAAATTAAGATAAGATAAGATAAGATAAATCTTTATTGTACACCAAAGAAATACAGTACATGTACGGACAACATAAGAAAAATGTACAAATGGCGGCCTTATCGCTACAAGCGATCTCTTCCAGGCATTAATAAAAATTAGCAGAAAATTAGTGATTATACTGATTATGATTGGCGCTGTATTATAGGTATGGTATGGTATGGTATGTTTTTATCTTTTTATATGTATATATCGAAGAAAGAAAGAAAGAAATAGTTTTCACTTCTGTCGGCACACCCAGAGTGCAACCCTTTTTTTTATTTATATCTCTAGAGAAGAACTCATACGTTTTTATGAAAATTCGTAAACACAACTTTATGAAGTTCAGCACCAAAATTATTATTTTCTTGCACCACTGAGTAAAACGTCTCCACTTTATTGTTTTATGAGAAATAACGAACAAAGTTGTTTTACCGTACAATGTTTATTGTTGTTGTTTTAAAGTTAATGCCAAAACTTTCAAAGTGAGTAAATAAATATTTTATTCATTATAAAGATATTAATAAAGTTGTTGGTTGTTTACTTTTCATTCAGAACATGCGCTCGGATTTTTTTTTATTACGTTTGTATGGATTAGAAAATCTCCTGAATAACAATGGATTTTTTTTAGGAATCATTATGATAGGTGAATGAATATTAATAATAAAAATTATTAGTCTTCCCCCAGTCACTCCAGTTAAGTTCAATCGCGTGTGTTTAGAGTGTGTTCATATCTGTAGTGTAATGGCTACGATTCGAACCAGGAATCTCTCAATTTCACGCTTTTTGGATATGCCGCGCTACCGAAGTTTTAGCTATAACATCAGAATCGTATCGTAGTAGTTAACCACAAGTGCATATTGCATTCTACACAGTGCAGCAAGTTTATGTGCCTGTATAGTGGGAATTCCTGAATATAAGTAAATCTAACAGGATATTAAAACCTCCATCTATAGTGACTTCTTATTTACGCGCACATACATAGCGATACTCATATAACACCCGATCCTAGTACCACTTATAGAGCATATTTCTAATCCTGGAGTATAATTGAACATTTTCTCTTAACCTAAGTTCGGAAAGTGTAACCGTGAGGTGTAGTACAGTAGTGCCTTGGGCTACTTCACAGATGTTATGGGTTTTATTCCTCTTCAGAGTAAAAAACAATGTGATATCTATTGCATTAATCAGGTTGTTTTAAATTTATTACTAGCTCGCACGGATGTCAGTTTGTGCTTTTGGTCATATATACAGTTCTACTCCACCGATCGCGAACAAACTTACGTGAGATTCTAATTTCGGCAAGACCTTTCTAACGAAACCGCACGAATCGTGCCCAACGCAGACAAACAGACAAATATTCAGAAAAATGTGTGAAAAATACCTAGGTTATATTAACCCAGGTATTTTCAATATCTTCAACGTACGAAGACGATTACTTTACAATTGCATATAATAGTATACATGAATGTATTACCAAATTAAAAAAAAAAATATGAATCAAATCAAATCATTTATTTGCATCAAATCATTTATAACACAGGTTACAAAAAGGATGTAAAAGATACATTTTCATAACATGTATATGTCCGCCGTATTACAACCTCTTCGAGGTGTCGAAATATTTAGATATTATTTCGAACTATTAGGTAATCAGTGCTTGGTTTGGGTTAAATGGCATTATATCCTATTTATTTAAAGGGAAAGCATGTTTCTGAAGCTTATAAAATTATTGAAATAATTTCTGTTCAATTCCAATAATTGGAATTCACGTTGGAATTGCACGATGTTATTTTTTAAATAAATATTACAGAGCACTTCTATTCAGTTTGCAAATGAAATTAGAATTTCTAGTTAGAGTTGAAAATTGAAAAAAAAAGGTCACGACCGTGTCATACAGTTCATCTTTGAGAGTGTCACTGAGGTGATTACTGTCGACAGTGTCGACCTTTCTGGTTGACTATCAAGTGTGTAAACTGTACCACTGCTGAAAACAAAGCTCTTTATACCGACGCAAAAGTTTTTTGTACTGAATTTCATTTCAATTTAATATAAAACAATCATTCATTTTAAAAAGAATATGAGAACTTTTCCACCACACATAATAATTGTGGGTGGACGTCAAACTTTTAGAAAGAAAAGCTGTAAAAAATATAGAAAAGAATATATTTGGGACTATATTCTAGTGTCGGTATTATGCTTCTATCATACTTTAGAAACTACAGCTATTTTCATAAGCACACAATATTCAACTAATAATATTATAAATTCACCCAATTTTACAAAGTCCTCAGTTGATTAATGTCAAAGTGAACTTTGACTTACAAGAAAATTAAATTAGGTAAATCAAATCCATTTTATTTGCATTGAATCTAGGTATTAACATCTAGCCTGGACTTTCTTTAGAACGTCCTATTCAACATTACTCGCACAATAAACCTATTAACGAAATTGAGTAATTTAAAAAATACATTACCTAACTTTGAACAAATCTAATGTTCTATCCGTCATTTTTAACCTGAACAAAGTCACGAAGCACAGGTAGAACAAGGCCACCCTTATACGGCACCATTATAAAAAATATCGAGCATCCCCCAATGGCATTTTTATTACCCCGCAAAATAATGACGGTCCCTTTTCACGGATGTACAACCGGAATATATTTTGGTATGAACGTTTATAAATGGAGAAATGTGAATAATGTAATATTAAGATTATTCGTTAAGGGTTGAAATATTGTGTTCTGGGTTAGGAGTGGATTTGAGAATATTGGAGTCTTCGACAGGTTAGGTGACAGTTTAGTTGATTGATTTGTTTTAGTAATAAACTTTTTCTGAGTTTTTATTGAGTCCATGAATTGACTGCATCATAGTAAGAAAGTTAAAGTCCAGAAGATACGTGTCACCATTCCAGATGCTACTGAACATTAATCTTTGGACCATTTGTGTTTTCGATTTCTTTTTCATCTTTTCTTTGTATGGAAAATACCGCAAAAACATAACCATATCATCAGATTGCCTATTCTTCAAATCATGCTTTCACGTATGTGCAAGTTGCAAATTGCATAGTTATATCGCAATCTGATGACTGGTGAGGTAGTGCATAAAATACGGATTCTCAATTTTTACACCTTTATTAGGGTTATATTTATAACGTACTAGCTTTTGCACGCGGCTCGGCCCGCGTGGATGTCGGTTCTCGCGACCAAATACAGCCTATGTCCTCTCTCAAGGTCTAATCTACCCCTGTACCAAAATTTCATCAAAATCGGTTCAGTGGTTTAGGCGTGAAAGACGGACAAACAGACACACACACACACACACACACTTTCTCATTTATAATATTAGTATATCTTTCATGTATAATATCAGTATTTATCTTTCATGTATTATTATTTTCTGTTCACATTTCTTCATCGCGTACTGTTTATAAATTTTAATGATTATGGATCATATTGGATAAATTTTAAAATGAAAAAGCAATGCAGCTATCCAACATAAAAACACTAGATATGTACATTATACTATACTCCTTCCATACCCTTTTTTTATTTTCTGACTGTTTTGTTTTCTATTTTACCTGTAACAAAGACAACATTCGTATTAGTGTTTAAAGTATACATTCGATTATGTAGAATTATAATAAGAGCATAGATTGATCAAATTGGTGATAAAAATATATTTAAAAGTCAACTGATCGAAAAGCGCTAGCATGGAAGATTGGAAGAAAGGAAGGAAGGTCATAACAGTAGAGGAATGGCGTGTAGTATGTAAGGATAGAAAAAGATGGCGGGATGTTGCATATTTGCCTCCTCCAGAGTGAGAAAAGCGTGAATATATTTATGTGAAGTAATTGTGGGTATAGTTAAATTAGAAATAATTGAGACTAACTATACATTCCGTACCAAGTACCAACTTATCTGACTAGTGTAGAAGCAGCAGACCAATACCTCCAAACATTGGGAGAGGTCTAGTGGACTGCAAAAGGCTGATAGTTTATTGCTAAAATATCTGGTCTACTAAACTAATGCGAATCTACCCCATTTACATTTAAATATAGCACTCAAACCAGATTTCCATGACGAAATGTCCATTAACCCATAGAAATAGGAGATTAAAAGAAGTGACTTAAAAACCCAACTAATTATTCTAGACTCGTTTCGTAGTTAAATATTTTATTCAAAGCATGTAATGTTTGCATGTTTCTGACATCCGGACCAAGGCGTACAGTTTGTGCACGTTCTTATACTAATATTTAATAGGATGGACAGACTGGGACAAAAAGATTTTGTCCCTTTGTTATTTTTTGGGTTGCTCGACAACATTTTTCAGGGTTAGTTTGCGTTTTTGTGAAAAATACTAATTATTTTCATAACAAAAATTATAACTTGTAGCACAGAACAGATAATAAGACTAGCGTACTTCTAGTTTAGTTTGCTAAAATAAAAAGAGACAAACAATTTTTCCCGTTTTGTTTCATTTCAGTTTGAAACTAAACAATACAAAGTTGGAATTCATTGTGTACGTCCGCATTTAGCAATGATTTTTCATGTTCTGAATAAAATTTCATGTTCTTTAGGTCTTCCTCGGTTTCAGTCTAACTACAAAACTGCTAAACTCCGACATTCGATATTTTCCGTGAAGCGACTGCCATATGACCCCCACAACTACTGGAATGACTCACTAACTATACCCATTCAAGTCAAATCATCATTTAGTTTCCTCAACCACAAGTTACATTCCCCTTCGACCCTAATAACGTCTCATTTTTTGTAAGCGCACAACGGCATTACAGACCATTTCTGGCCTCGTGTGGAAATTTCTTTGATAAAAAGTTCTCTATACTTAGTGAGGTCCTTATAAAAGTTAAAAGTTTTGTTTAACTTATTCATAACATAACTTGTATATGAGTATAGATGTAACAACAAATTCATAAAATAGGTCATTTTCAAATGCAAACTGTTTCATTGCGCATCAAAGTCTTTTATAATTTAGCATAATTGGACGATATTGAAGGACAAGAGACATAAAGCTGATGATATCATTAGAGTCACCATAAATTGAAAAAAGAAATACATTTATTCATTATAGTCAATGTACTAGCCAGCTCCGTTCAATGTATCTTATTATTTTCTATTTTGTTTATGCTAGCACGACGGCGAGGCATCGCATTGCCTTAAAATCCTGTATACAATTCAGTACTAATAGAGACGTCGAGCACGCCGTTACACGCCGATGGGATGCTCATGGTGCATGATAGAATAACTTTTATAATAATCACCTTTATAATAATCATGTAATATTAGATGTGTGGTAGTACAAACCATATACTCAGATTGTCGGTATTATTTTTAATTAATTTTTAATTCTAATATTACACTTGCATTCTGTCGTTCAGCAATCACCCACTTACTTTTATGTTAATTCAACCAACCAATAACTGTAGATTGTATTTTTAATTCTTCCATTCAATTCCATTGATTGGAATTTATTTTCTATAAATAAAACAACATGTTGCGATAAAAAGCGTTCGCTTAGTCGAGCCGATATCAATTATTTAACAATTGATAAATTGAATTTACCGTCACGTTAACCTACGGTGAATTTGTTAAAATAAGCTGGGACGGGCTCTGTTTCAGACCGTTGTCTGATATATTATGGACATAAATAAAAGCTAAACCGGAACTGGTTTTAAGTGACTGTATCGATGAAGAATTACTTTATAATGTGTGGTGTTAAAAGTCTAAAGGATATTAATAGATATATATCAAAGATATAGATTTTAAGTATATATTTTAATTTGGTGTACCTTAAAGTGTATAATATTTAATATAAGTGTATAAAAAATCTAAAAAAAAAATATCATAAAATACCCTGCAATATAACCATTGAGAACAAGGGTCATCTCATTATTTGTTGATAATTTTTAGTATTTAGTATTTTTATATGGAAAACTTAGCTGTCGCGCAGTTACGTGAAGTATAGCGACAGTTTAACGTTGCATTCATTTGATTTCTTTGATAATTTATTCAGTAGAATAAGGTTTACCGGGTCAGCTAGTATTTTATATTTTTAACAAGTCAATGGCATTAAAATTACGTTTGTAAAATTTGACTATGAAGATATCTAAATCGTGAAAATATTTATTACTTCCGGAACAAAGCGCGCGATACACTTCCGTTTTGCGTGGACATTTTTAGGGCACACCTATTTTTTACAATTTATAGTTCAAAGCGCAAGAAAATAAATTGGTCGACTAGCGCAGAAGCGATTAATAAACTGATTTGATCTTTGGCTCAATATAATTTGGAGTTGCTACAATACTTATAATACTAAAAAAAATGCTGTATCTCATTATGTAAGTACTTTTAGAAATAAACTGGACTGTACCGCAGATGTGGAACTGTAATGGCTTTTATGACAAATGTGAGATAAAATGAGAACGAAAATGATCACACTTACACCCTTTATATTACAAAACAAAAACGTTTCAGTGAAAATGTCAAGGAAATTATTGAAACATGATAAATTATATTTGGGACCATCCAAGCGGGCTATTAGTCTGTTTTGTAACTCAAACTTAATAGAACATTCAGACAATCCGTTCGCTTTTTTTGGTAGCAAACGAGTATTTGGGTCCATTACCAACCAAACTTATCGCAGAGCAGCAGGATAAGAAAAACATCGCAAACATTAGCTTGTTTTTACGTATGGTGCGGGAAATCCCCCAGATACCTTCGGAGGCGGAGGGCGACGTTATGTCGGACTCGAATCGTCTAAATCGGGTACGTTTGGTCGTTGTGCTAGGCCGAAGGTGAGGTTGTCATCGACAAATCTCTCGCACCCCGGCTGACCTACGGACATCCCGTTTGATTTGGCCATCCTTGGGATCACGCAGTCCCCGACTCACCCCCGGTATGGGAAAGCGCGCATCCTGCGATGCGCGCCGCCGCCGTGGCTTGCTTCTGCTAGGGTGACGAGCGGTATCACCCGTAACCCTCATAGGGAGCGGAGGTCTTTCTCTGCCGTCATCCGCCTATACACGCGATCAGCGGTGGCCGCGAGACTGTTTCGCTCAACGCGCCGCGCCCGCTCTGCTGACTCCTTCTCGAGCATTACTTGCTCGCAGTAGGAGGCGCTGGCGGCCCACGCATCCGCGCAGAGGACCATCACCGCGAGCAAGGTGGAAACAAAAAACTCTCACCCCCAGGGCCGTCTCCCACACCGAACACTCCACTAGAGCCCTGAGTCATCGGTCGCGTTTCAGTGATAGCACTCGGGCGTTGGCTCCTTGCCCGTTATATGTAGATACCGCCCGAAGATTCCGTGTCCCCAGGGTCGCTTCGCGGTGTGTAGCCCTGTTTACGTCACCAGCATGCCGTCCGCATAACACGTGACGGTGGCACCGTACTCGCGCTTACCGCGAAGCACCCAGTCGTAACCGATGTTCCACAGGAGCGTCTCTAAGACCGATCCCTGCGGAACACGCACGACATCTCACACCTACCGACACCGGTTCAACTTGGGCAGATGACGGCTCTCTCCGCCAGGTACCCCCCGAATATACGGCGGAGGTAGAGAGGCACATCGTGGTACACGAGCGCAAACATTAGCAGTAACCAGACTATTAAAAATTCACCGAAGTGAATATTCTGTAAGATGCTGCTCCTCTTACGGCAAAAGCATATACCCACCCTTACAAAGTTTGAGATAATTTTAAAGGAAATGATGTCTCTGAAATACTGCGCAGGGAACTAAATAAACTGCAGTATTTAGTTTAGGTGCAAAGAGTGTAGTGTAATAGTTACGGAATATTCATTGTCTACCTGCCCTTGTTACAAATATTCAGTCGACGTAACATGTCATTCTCTTTCATATAATCCTCCCCCCAGATCTTTCTCTTTTGATACGATTCAGAAGATTTCTTCATTTACTCTTTTCTTGACTACATCATCTTTCAAGCAGTGCATGCAGTGCTATCTTTACTCTTATTGCTTTTTTAATTCATACTTCTTATCTTTTATAATAGTCACAGAATGAATGGTTGTTTTATAGAACACCTATCCATAGATATTTTTGAAAATCTAGCATTGCATAATCTTTTTCGACTTGCGATTGAAAGTAAATATTATTCTCCCTTACAAATATCGTTTCTTAAAGTGTTGGAATTATTTATAGTGGGTCATAAATAACTGTAATAAGAAGGTTGAGGTGCGATCGTGGTTGCAATCAGCCGATTCCGTATCTTTAGACAGTCGGTGGGCTGGAATTCGTTTACTATTTCTGAGTATTTCTTGATTGTAATATTATTTTGGCAGATAACTTATGAATTAATAATGTTACAATTCTTTTTACAGAAACAACCGTAACGAAATAAGGAGCAGTTACATTTTATTTTTTATATCAATAGATAAGAACAAAACATTACGTTTTTTTTTGTCTAAAATACCAATTATTGAACCGTAAACCAGTTTCAATAATATCATACTTCCTCTGTATATCTTGCTACGGGTAAATTAATCGTACAGTTAGCTAAGTCGCCTGATTGGATTACTTACCACAAGTACACATATAAATACTACCCGAAACACAAATCACTACGTCCTCCCACGTTCATTCGATTATCAATAAATTCAAGTAACTCTGTAACATTTACTGAACAAATTTTCTCATGCAAACATCGACCAAAACTGACAAATACTACAAAATCTAGTTTGCACCGAACCCAGATACTTACCAGGTACGTTCCAATATTTGAATTTTGCCTGGAACATGGTATTTTGATATTCATGGAAGTATGTTTGTTGAATAAACATTATACATTTATTGAACAAATGTGTACACGATATTGTTAGATTTAGTGTTAAACGTAAATATTTTCATATAATGTAAATAAATATATGTGCCGTCTATTCGGAGGGTTGAAATAGGTTTTGTTTGTGTCCTGAAATCATCAATCAACTTGTCTGATGGCAGAAAAGTGATCTATATTTTGAAGGATATGTGTGTGTGTGTTCACTGGATTATAGTGACAGAATTAAGGTCACGATGTATCACCGAATACGGAAGGTTGCAATTTTAGGTCAAGTCAATTGGCAATAATAGGGGTAAGTCAGGGGGTATGTGAGAAAGAACGGTTAATGCTGGTCTTTTAGACATAGATGTTGTACTACTAACTTTTATAATATGAAAGATTCTAGGGCGAATGGGCAATCTAACTCGTGGGGTGAATTTTTATTTAGATTTCTATAGGAACGACCACCATTGGCTATCCTAACCGCAAGAGGATAGCTTGCACCAGAGCGTCATCAGTCAATTATCTGGTGTAAGGGCTTACAACTTAGCTTGGCGTAAATATCTTGATGGGCCGGATGGGAAGAATAAAAGCTTACAACGCAATGTAGACAAGTTAGACTTTTGCATTATGATATAAATTACCATACCACTAATAGAGTTTGCGGACTTAGAGTGATTGTCGTGGCTTTTTATTCTATTTTTTTATGAGTTTTAGTTATTTTTTGACATGATTGCCTTTATATAGAAATTGGTTTCTATAATCGAAACATTCCTTCATTAATTCGATTAGAAAGAAAATATATTTTCGTATCCGATATAATCTGACAAAACAAAACTTACGGAGTAGTAAATTAAGTAAACATTAAACTATCTTTTAAGCAAAAGTGTCAAACCATAGTTATACAGTGTAAGTTCAGTTATATCAATTTTATTTGGTTAACGTTTAACATCGTCTAACTAACCTACATCAAATATGCAGAACAAATATGATTCCGTGGAAACAGTCACGCTCACTTTGGTTGGCGATAGCGGGTAAAGGCTTTGTATTCTTTTCATTGTCGTTATTACTATTGTTTTATACAAATTATTATTTTCATGGCTACGTGTGTAATTCATATATTACCTGTCCTTGTAAAGATTCATATATTCTGTGATGTCTATGTTTTCATATGTAGTTTATCTGACTAACTGCCATTTGCTCCCTATCCACGAGAAGACAGCCTGACCCGGAGTCTGATCTATTAATTAGCAAGTATACCGGCCAATTTGATTGGCCGGCTCCTTATAGGCACGTTATGATAAAAGTTGCTTAAGTGTAAAGACATATATTAAGAATCATCTCAGCTGTGAAATAGGAGCATTTATAACTTAAACTTTTAATTATTACTTCTCTTACTAATGCGAGAAATAAACAATTTTGATTAATACGGGATTGATGACACAATATAAAATAGCTTAATACCTTGTGGTATGCTCAAATTACCGCCCAGATTATGACTTTACCAAAGAAAGAGTAGGGTATCCAGAGCCAAGAATGTTAAATAGGTCATTAGCTCGTCAACTGTCACAGGCAATAAAATATCTCTAGGTTTATGAGTAAATTGGTACACACAAAATTACTTGATTAATTTTTAATTATAACAAAACCTGGCTCCGTTTATATTTATTTTATACACATATATTAATAGTTAATCTTGTAAGTCTAGATTAGCTTGTGTAGAATCACAATACAGATTTTTACCTAATTAATACTTGGACTAACTTTATAAATATGTACATTAGAATTATTTAAATAAAAAATATAAAAACAATAAGTACATAATATACACAAACCAGCAGGTTCAGGCGTCAAAGAATTCCTCACCATCGATGTCAACTGGGAGGGTGGCCAGAAGACTGGCGGCATTGCCACGTTGAATGGCAATACTAATCCTTTGCGCAAGGAATAAACCAGCCCTCTGGTCACGGGTAGCGTCTATTAACCGTTTGGAAATGTCTTTAAATAATAGACGGGCACTTGGACCCCATGATCCCAGCGTCTCGACCCCAAACGGCTCAAATATGTAATTATCACTTAAACTACGATATTTGCGCCGTTTGAGGGTCTCTGCCGAAGCAGCAGCAGCGCAGGCACAGTCCCCAGTCCCTGGAAGATGTGAAGGCGCAAGGGTGTCAGCACATGGTGCATCCCACAGAAAAGCCCAGAAAAAGTGCATAAGAGCGATATGCAATGCTGCCCCATTGGACTCCTGCAGGCCACTTTTTGTACAAACAAAGATACTTACACTGACTGGTCTATACATCCTCGAAACTGGGCTGTTTGTCAGGAAACATCCTCACTTGTTCGAGAGGGTTGACGCCAACAGTCGTTTTAGTCAAAGGGATCCCACTAAACTGGTCATAAAAAGATGTCGAACAACATTGTGTCACAAGAATGTATTCAATATGTGTGTAAAGATATATAACAAAATACCACAGACGCTGCGAGAACTACCGCAACGCCTTTTCATTAAAAAATTAAAAAAATACCTTATCGAGAAATGTTTTTATGGTATTGAAGAATTTTTCAACTGTAAAGACCACCACTGTTTCTAACGACTGACATTCTAATGATATAATCCCTTGACATTCTAATTGTTTATCTACTAATTAATTAATCTCATGTATAAATTATTTTTATGTTTGATATGTATAATCGTTGTAATTATGATAATTTATGTCTAATAATCATTGTAATGAATTAATAATATTTTTTTGTAAAAATAAAAATTTGCATGCCTCATACTGCGGCTAAACATGTTGTGCTGTTATAACACTTACCTACTAAGATCTTTGTAACCATGTTTATGAGCAAATAAATTTACTTTACTTTACTTTACACACCAAATGCCTTCCCATCTTCCAAGGCACCAAAGACATTCCATCCGGCCTCTTGCCATCATCGCGCACCAGACCAGCAGGTTCTAAAACAGCTGGAACCCCGGCAGTGACAAGAGCCCGACGGATTATGTCATTAAGACTGTAAGTCCTTATAGTTTCAGATAGTATCGGGTTCGAACCTGAGCATCTGACATTATTTGTGATTATTTTTTCTTTTTGTAATTTATTACTTTTTGTAAGTATTTTTTCTTTTTGTAATTCATTAATTTCTTCTGACAGAAAATTAGTGATAGGTTCTATGATTGGCGCTATATTATAGGTATGGTATGGTATGGTATAGTGTGTTCTTTTTATCTTTTCCTCTGTAGGTTTGAGATTGTCATTTATGTCATTGTTTATAAATTATATTGAGTGAATATTCAAAGTAAAGAAATAGTTTTAAATATTGTTTGGTCAACAAACAACCCTCTTCTTCTATGATTGAAAAAATACTGGTGTAGTACTGAATAAGTTTGGTATTCACAATCTCTTAGCTAAAATGACTTTCTCATTACGGCATATAAATTATATCAAATCTTATAAAGATTTATCTGTTGGCTCCGATTTGACAAATACTGATAAACCAATTCCGCTTGGGTGCGAAAAGATTGCAGAAGATGGATTGCGCGTTCCATATAATGCCGTTGAATGATATGAAAGATTCCCACATCTATCCTTACGGGTTTTCTTCATAAATTAACGGTACAGTGATGTAATTCTTTAAATTTTGGTTTGAATGAGGAATGCCAGCATTTGTAAAAATGTATTATTGTAAAACAAAACCTATCCTTAAATAAATACCGGCTGCAGAATGCTGTTTCGTGTGGTTTATAATAGCGTTGGATGCTTTATCTTATTTCCTTACTCTTTTCCCGCTCTATTTTTGTGATTTATTTTTTAAGTGAATACTTCTTTAGCGGCGTTGGATGGATAAAAAGTGTTAAGCTCGCGTCAGGATTACTTGATCTTTGAACCGTAACCGACGACTGACGTCATATAACATTACAACAGCTACAAATTGTCTATTTTGCAAGATACGATAAATAGCTTCGTAGCTTAGCTGTTAGGGCTTCGACTGTAAGTCCTTATAGTTTCAGATAGTATCGGGTTCGAACCTGAGCATCTGACATTATTTGTGATTATTTTTTCTTTTTGTAATTTATTACTTTTTGTAAGTATTTTTTCTTTTTGTAATTCATTAATTTCTTCTGACAGAAAATTAGTGATAGGTTCTATGATTGGCGCTATATTATAGGTATGGTATGGTATGGTGTGTTCTTTTTATCTTTTCCTCTGTATATAACGAAGAAAGAAAGAAAGAAAAAGTTTTCACTTCTGCCGGCACTCCCGGAGTGCAACCCGTCTTTTTTTTTCTATACAGAGGGTTAACTTGTGTGTATCTGACAGTGCACAATAGTGAAACTTAAATTAATATAATACGTATGCATGATTAGTGGTTCTAATGTTTATTGAATTGAATATTAACGTCATCAGGTAAAGTTCGTTATAAAGTAGGTATATACCTAACTCAAAGAAAATTGTAGCAAAAAAGACATACTTAACGTGCATATAGTTAAAGACTATAGTGGTCTGGTATGAATACAAAATGTAATGGTAGAAAGCTAAAGTCTGTTAAAAATACTACACTATCTAACTCATTAATATTCAAGAGTGTTGTTGAACTAAATGTTAACTTTGTTGGACACTGTGTAAACATAATAACATAAAATGGATATGGAGTGTTAACACATAAACACACCATACAAGTCTTCGAGACAAGATGACAGGTCACTTGACAGGCTATACAAACATTTTGAATTTCGAACATGTTTCTTTAGTTTGAATGTTGCATAAACATATTGTGGAGGTGCTCTGACCCTCTTTAACGTTAAGTCTCTTATATAAGTAGTCACTGCACCAAACATGTGACATGAATATAGGCTGTCCTATTATCATACCCAATACCTAAGATAAAAGCCAGTGCCATAGCCCTTATACTGGCTTGCAAGTGACGAGTACTTGGGTCTTGGAGATTTTGGTAGAATCTTCTTTGAGTAAATAACTGACATTATTTCGAGTTCTTATTCAATTTTGTCAGCCCAAAACTGGACCACAGCAACAGCACTGTCTGTACACAGATCTTCTTTGGTACAGATATAGGAACACCTTGGGTGAGCAATTAAATGCAACATGGAGTGGGATGGGACTGGTTAGCCTTGTACTATACATAATTACATACGCTATAGTGCTTGGTTTATTTAAGGAAATCACAATACCAAAATGCTATCATATTGAAAAAAAAAAAACCTTTCGAAACATCGTTGTTAATATGATTCCATCGTTTATTTATAAATTGAATACAGGTAAACGATCAAAGTGGGTTTTCTATAAGGTAAAAGGTTCCTTATTGAAACAATCGTACTTATGCAACATAGTATTATCCAACAAATAATTATTTGAAAAGACTTTTGAAAATTGCTTTCATTTAGTGTACAGTAGCTTTACCAACATCCGTGAACTCCAAGCCAAACTCACCAGCATTTCAGTGCAGCTAGTAAAAAATAAAGGAGCCTCTAGAAGTAGGTTCCTATCAGGGTTATGATCTAGCGTGAAAGTCGATATACCAATAAAAAAAAATTAAGCAGACTTCGGGCTCTGAAGTACCAGTTTTGATATCGCTATGTGAAGATGATGAAAGTTATATATTTTTTACAGCCCTTGCGTAAAGTCTAAAGATGCGATGCCTCTAAAGGAGCAAGCGAACGCATTCTACTCACTATTAGATCAAGTTAAATCTTACCGTAAAACAAGTATTTACTACAGTTGGTGTGAAGATTATGAGAAATGTGCGTCTCAAATTATACCAAAAAATATTACTAATTAAATATAAGTTATTATCATTAAATAGACCTAACAAAGATTGCAATGTCTAGCTTCGTGAACACACCTTGTGTTCGTCATAGGAATGTAAATCTTATGCAAAAATATGCAGCGATACAAACAAAATTTCAGCCTTCTAACAGTCAAACTATGCAAGTGGCAAAATAAAGAATGTTTTAGAAATTTGCGATTAGAAAGAGTTTTACTGGCAATGTGTTAAGAATGTCTGAACTCGCAAACGAGATCAGGTCACGGCACGGATTACACAGTCTTGGTCTTGGTTTTATAGCTATTGTATGATGTACTGCCAATAAAGTGGGATTTCCATCCGATTATAAAACTCTTGATGGCTTGGGAGTAGTATTGTGGTTTACGGGGCACTGTAAACTTGACAAGAAATGACCGTAAATAGTAAGTCATCGTTACTTATATTTGGTAGTCTATTCAATCTGTCTGTGTGATAACAAAATTATTAGTCATATAGGACAATGATTGAAAGTGAAAGCAAACGGCGAAGTTTTGGCCCGATATCGGAACACAAAGAGACTAAAACAGCGACTGCAAGCAATTTTAGACCTTAAGGACATATACTGAGTTACATGTCTTTTCGCTATAATTGATGACGCTGATCACGAATATAAGAAAAAATCTTGATACCATGTGATGTCAATAAGGTCGATTCTTTTTCTTTTTTTTACTCCTAGCATCCCTTTCTAGTCTGTGCTTTCGAGCAAATGGCCGTATCAGGCCGATTTTATCGGATAAATGTAAAAACAGCACAAGGTGTCGGCTACCGATATCGGATATCGTATAATGGATGAGTGTGAAAACGCTCTTAGACCTAGACAAATTTTGGATTCAGTGACGCATTGAGAGATATTTCATAAAAATAAATTAATTGCTGAATTATGCGACTCAAAATTGCCGTTTAACTTTTTTTTATTAAATGCAACATTTTCATTGTGCCCTGTGAACTCCTCTTCTGCACTGTAACAAATAGCATTGATACGTGACGTCGCATAATAAGTAGCTTACTTTCGTTTTGTAGACAAATAAAATGTAGTATCAAATTTATGTTAAGTACTCTTAGTTAAATTGTAAAAAGGATGTGAACATAAAAACTAAATTTTAGATATAGGTAGTCTAATATACCCTTCATTCGCATAAGGGCAAATTAAACGTGTATTAAAGCGGGGAAACTGTAACAAGTGTGGCTCTCCCCCAGTTAGATCCGCAAATAAATGTGCTGAGAAAATCATAACTTGCCCATTTTAATTAAATACTTCCAAAATTGCACCTTTCCCTTCGAATATAAAGGTAAGTTAGTACACACTTCCGCGGAAACCTTCATCAATACATTTTTCATAAATAATGTACCTATAGCGACCCCGGGAATCCCTCCCACGTAACCCTTACAAAGGTTCAACACTGTATTATATAAGGTGAACTGTCTCAAAATGAGCGCGTATATTGTCGGGTTGTACCTATTATAGTCTGCAAATTGAAATCTCTGAGCTACTGAGCCTTAGCCGCTCTAATCTCCTAAATAATGGCGTTTGAAACAATAAACCGAGATTTGGGTTGTCATTTTGCTAAAATTACGCCCCGCCGCGTCTTGTGATGCTTGCTACTAAAATAGATTATTACGTATTGCAATTGGATCATTCTGTATATTAATTGGTATTGTAATGTGAGTAACCACCTACTACAGATGATAATGTCACGTCATTATAGTTACGTCATCGACGTTATAAGTTTTTGAACCTTTTTTACCTCAGGGGTCCAGCGATCTAGCTAGTAATTTCCTTTCCTGTCCTCCAGAATATGTGGTTTAGGCACTCGTAAACACTGAATAAAATCATTCCTTATACTATTGAGTTGGACTCAGATAGCAATCGAATCAGTATACAATCGTTTAACGAAAAACAAAAACACTAATTTTCATTTGAAAAACAACGTTTGGCAAATAAATTAAATTTATCAGTTTACAAACTATTGTTTAATAAACTACTAATTAGAAAAAAATATTTCCTTGGAAAGATTTCATTATGCCTTACAAGTATGCTATTACAAATTCGTTATTTGTAAAATTTGTTAGTTGGTAAAACAAGTTATGCCATTAAATTATTGTCTTGAACAGTCTAAACTTATGACAGAAAAGTAAGTGACAGAAACGAATCGCAGCAAATCCGACTTCACGTAGTCTTGTTTGCACTACCCCTAGAGTGTTAGTTAAGTCAACCCCCGTGGCTGAGGCGAAGCTGCGGCGGCTCGTGTGGGGCCGCCTGAGCCCCGCAGCGCCGTAGCTGTGACACAAACGATGTTTGCTGCACGCTACATGCCCGCTACACGCGTGGTTTATGCTTGCTTGTTTGACTGTTTGGTAACGGACTTTACTCAGTCAAGTGAACGTTTCAAAAATAAAATTTGAACAATTGAAATACTTTCAAATTAATACATTTGCAAAAATGAAAGCTTGTCAAATTATTAATTTATTCATTTGTTATTATGTTGTTGTTACACAATAGTAAACCAATCAAATCACTACGCGACTGCTACCTAACTCTATGACTCTTGTAATCTATTAAGTCAGGTTGCTACATTATAATTTGTTTGACTAAAATAAACCAACTTCAATTTCAGTTCGAAATCACCTCATAAGTGTAGGTAGTATACAAAGCGTGATGTTCAGAATTTCACTACCAGTAAGTAATGTGAATCCTGATTTATTTTCCAACCCATGACGGAAGACCACTATTAACTTTTATGGGGAGTTACCCTTACATGGATTCCGGAATTGCAGATCCGTCGATATTTCTCTTTTATTTTATATTGCTCCAGATAGTGCGGAATGAAAGTGCTTTTACACATCTAAGGATTCCAGAAATGTGTCTACCAATACAATCAAAATGATTTTTGTTTTTTACTGCTGTAAGTATCAAATATCGAAAATCGCAAGCGGAATTTACGCTGTTTTATTTTAGTAAACGAAATGAATGAAATATCAATGATAAATTTTTAAGTTTCATTGATATATCTTAAGCGTGAAAACTTTTCTAAAGGCCTTTCTGAGTCACTAAAACTCAAAAAAAGGTCCAAATAAATTTTATTTTAGACTTCTACGCTGAATATAGCCTATTTGTCTTCTGCTAAGATGTTGAATGTTGATTTAATTATGAGTTATGTACTCCAGTTCATTCTAATCTAGGTCGTCTGGAACAAATCGTTGTGAGATGGACGATCGACATCGCACCATTTGTTTCACTTATCTTTTAATTTCGTTATAATATTGTGCATTTAACTATAATTAATGTAATCCATACTATTGTCTCTTGTTATCTAATGTTTGTGTACAATAAAAAAAATATGTATCTATTTAACTATCTATTTTGGTTACTGTTGATTATTTTAGGACATAATTATATGAAATATCACGATAAGTAAAGCTAATCCCCTTGAATATATAGGGAACCTAGGCAACCAATTTGAAAAAAGAGTAAGATGTTTAATACATTTATAAATCCATCTAGTGAGTATCACCTACAAAGTGAGCCCTCTTATCAGATAATCTTCAATGAAAATACAACTGTTTAAATTAAATGGTTTGCTTATACTGTTGATTGATGGCACTTGGTGGAACTTGCTACACATCTTCAATGAAAACACTTGTACTATTCCACATTATTTATTGAATTCCTGACCGGTTTCACCTTACGGCATTATCAAAGGTTTACTGAATACATAATTCAGTAAACCTTTGATAATGCCGAATACATAATTCAGTAAACCTTTGATAATGCTGTAAGGTGAAACTGGTCAGGAATTCAATAAATAATGTGGAATAGTACAAGTGTTTTCATTGGAGATACTTTTGGTTTGGTTGCCGTTAAGAAAGAAGACTAAGAAAATATTAGTAAATAGGTATATGTACCTTTTTTACAGTGTGTAATCAATCCCTCCACATACTCCTCCGTCGGAACCGGCGCCGGGGTGGATACTTCGGACTCAAACCGACTAAAACCTATTTGACAAAAACCATCTTGGGTCATCAATAACCGAAGGTGAGATTGCCACTGGCATTGCCCCGGCTGACCCAGGACAATTTATATGTACCTAAAGAAAAAAAAGCAGTGAATCGAAAACACTTCTGTTTAATGGTCCCTAAGGCCATCCGAATCATAATTTCTGGACCTTTCGATTGCGGCAGACACATTTACCAGGGCATAACTTTCAAGATTTGCATGTGAAAGGGTTAGGTCCGAACCTCAATTACTTCGGGGTCGATTTTGTGTGAAGTTCGCTCCAGCTGGACATGTTAATAATGAGAATTTGTGGCGGTGACGCGAGTCAAACTTATGTAAGCACTATTTGATGAGCTATGCAAAATTGTTAGGATTAACAACAAATACTGATTGTCATTATTGAAGTTTGTATTGTTAATATAAATTACACTACTGAGGTGACAGCTAAGCACACGGCCCAACTGATGCAAAGTGGTGACCGTGGCCTATGGACGTGTGCTGTATGAGAGAAGTCACACTCGTTCTGCCAACCCTGTAAACACAGAGAGTTTCTGTGCCGTCAGCGTAGAAGATAAAGCAGGACAAGCCTTTGGTCTTCCCACTAACAGCACAAAAACTCTCCAGTTAGCTCTGGCTACACTACTCACCGTCGGGAACACAACACGAAATTATAATGTTACAAACCATGAAATCGATCGAAAAGGGATCAAAGGCTGAACAGCAATAAAATGGTCAGATAAATTCTGTAATTATTTTCTTTCAAGTGACATGTACAGAACTATCAAATAACTGGTTTGATACTTGATATTATATGTTAAATAAAATATCCAAAAAAATGTAATGATCATTTTATCTTTATTCATCCACTGATCCCTATTTAGTTAGCCCGTATTACTTGATAATAATACCAACATTCTGAATTTATCAATTTTACTACTAATTGAAAAGCTGAACAATAAAATTGTAAATAACGCACCCATCTATTAATGAAGTAGTTACTGTACTTTGGTTATTTTTTAAATAGATTCTATGTAACATAAGAAATAAAAAAGCTGAAATCTATGGATTGTTTTTAATTGCAATTGTCCCCCCCACCCCCCCGTGACAACTGAGAAACAAACTTCTCATTTGTCCTCTCTAGTCAACTTTCAAAGGGAACAGTCGGCACAAATTGTCACCCCGATGACAACTGGGAAGACAATTCCTAGCTGTCACCCCAGAGGACAGAGCTAGAGGGGACTACTGGGAATAATCGCAACTGGTCACCCATTCTAATCTGCAGACTAGGTTATCTTTTTTTCTGGCAATAGATATGCTACTATAAGTTGCAATTGTTAAGAATACTAAAAAGAAAATAGTGTAAGGAATAAAGTAAAATTACCACAAGAAATAAATGCTATATCCAGGAGTTATAAGGGTTTCGCCACTAATATACCGTCTAGGTCTGTGAGGATGCCCATTCCGAGTATTATGATACAGATTAAGCTTTATTTATGGCTATTCTGCTACTGAAGACAATGTGGGAGTACCTTAATCTTTAGCTGATGAAAGTGTGGTTTAGTGGTGAAGGGAGTTATCTCCAAAACGTTTGTGGAAAGTGTAATGCTCGACAGGTAAGCCTTTTATGTCGTATTTTGCGTATTTTACGACTTAATTTATAAATAAAAGGTATAACATCAACAGCCTCTATGGCGTGGCTGTAGTGAAAGCAGCCGCTATGCAGGAGGCGCGGGATCGATTCCCGCTGTAATGAATACGTCCCCTGGTATCAGTAGTTCGGTAATACGTATATTTGCATTGATCTGGGTGTTTTTATGTATAATATTATTTACAATTTTGTTATATCTCAGTATGTTTATACGCATTCTAGATTCCATAACACAAGCTAGTTAAGCTATGCTTACCATGGGTCTAAATAATGTTGAGTGAAATGTTGTGGAATATTATATCAGGCTTTTTGGTACATTTTGAGACCGTGAGACGTATTAATTTTTTGTAATATTATACTTCTATTAACAAATTTTCGTCATCGTCATTCATCATCTTTGCAAGGATCCCGATTGCATACGAGGTTTTCACAGACCACAGGCGGTCCGCCGTAATGTCATGGCTTCTCATGAAAGCGATTGCCATCAATTCTGTCCCTTAATAGTTTCATCCATCAATCAGAAGATGTGGTTGGTTAAGCCACTTAGTCTTAGTTCCCCCCTCCAGAGGAAGGCCAGACCAAGAGAGTTGGCCCTGGGTCAGCCGGGCTGCGAGGGATATGTAGATGACAACCTCACCTTCGGTTGCCTTCGGCCTAGCACAACCCTTCTGGACCATCTGATCACCATGAACTTGCCATTGGTGGTGACTTGGCACAACGACCCATAGACGGCGTGCGGTTAAGTCGGTTCGAGTCCGATATAACGTCCCCCGAGGTTATCCGTGGGGATTTCCCGCACGTAAAGGAAAGCCACTTGGTCTTGGTGGGTGATAATACGCTTAATATTATAAATGTGTAAGTTTGTGGAGATGTTGGGATATGTCTTATTCAATTAAGCTCTAACATCTGAACGGATCTAGTTGAAATTAGTTGCAGGCAGAAATTAAAATCCGGAACAACATACTTTGCATAAAATTTTATGCGGGCACCTGCCCCTTTAGACAAATGGCAATTCGCTTGCCGGCGTTTGGTGGAATATAATGACGAGTGTATGGGATTTGACGTAAATGACAGTCGTCAACGCATGTCAAAAATGTCAAATCCTATACATTCGTCATTTTATTCCATCAAACGCTTGCTAGCGAATAGCATCTTATCTAGAGGGTTGGTAGTAGATAGAGTATAATAATAACCTACTAAAATATGTTGACAAATGAGGTATTAACTGTAAAACTCACAAAAAATACTTTTATCAATTATTATATTCCTTAAACTTTCAATACCAATCTCAACAGTACAAAATAGGAAGCTCTCCACTAATTAAATGGTCATTATCACTTACCCCGTTCCGAAGTTGTCTTTGTTGCACAATTCGTGCCGTTAACTGTGAGCGTTGAACCGTGAACAACAGATAATAGTGCTTTTGCTTGTAGCCGGGGAGATGATGGATATACAAATAAAATAAAAATAACATAAATAATATTTAATATTTTTAATGTGAAAGTTACGATGTTTGTTATTAAATCAAATTCGGTTGAAAATAGGTTTCCCTGGGTTGTGGATATGGAATTAAAATTACAAATGGAAGCAGCATTTTTTCATGATTTTCAGGAATAATAAGTTTGAATTTGCCAGCTATGAGCGAATGTTAAAATGTGAATGTATGAATATTAGTTTGTATAAATGCCAACAGCTCCTCAACTACAATATTCTACAGACGCCGTAATTAACACCAACACAATTTGTATTCACAGGAATTATCCACTCACGTGATAAAAGTCAGTAACATTTCTGACTTTCATCATCATTATCGCTGATGGGATGACTTGGATTCCGACAAATTTGCTATTTTTGATATATACCGTTGATATCACAGATTAAGAGTAAGCTACATACCGCGTGTGATTAAATAAAACCGAGTGGGTTGTATTTTTCCACCACTGATGAGGTTATCTAAGTTATTTATTAATAATGCTCACAGTAAATGGTTTTTGAAGTGAAAACTTCTTTAGCGGCGTTGGATGGGTGTAAAATGTTAAGGAAGCGTCAGGATTAGTTGACCTTTGAACCGTAACCGACGACTGACGTCATACAAGATTAGGTACAGACTATCTATTTTGCAATTTACCATAGATAGCTTTGTAGCTTAAACGGTAAGCACTTCGACTGTAAGTCCTTATAGTTTCAAATAGTATCGGGTTCAAACCATCTGGCCTTCAGGGATTTTTTGTGATTGTTTTTTTTTCTTATTATAATTTATTACTTTTGGTGATTATTTTTTCTTTCTGTAATTTATTATTTTTTGTGTTTATTTTTTCTTTTCATAATTTATTAATTTCTTCTGACAGAAAATTAGCAGAAAGTAAGTTATAGGTTCTATGATTAGCGCTATATTATAGGTATGGTATGGTAACGAAGAAAGAAAAAAAGAAAATGTTTTCACTTCTGCCGGCACTCCCAGAGTGCAACCCGTCTTTTTTTTTTTTAATAGCTGGCACTGGCTTGTGTCGATATGTCTGATGTGCAATTCAGAAGCTGTAGAATCTCTTTCTGGTCATTACACTAGTGACATGAAGTCACTCCTCCTCAGGCAATTTAACTTATTTGAGGTTAATTGGAATAATAATATTAATTAATAATTGCATTTACTAGTATTCTTCAAAAAGAAAATGCTAAACCTGTCCAATGTGCCGTAGTCTTTAGTGTTTAAAATAAGAAGCACGTGCTGCGTCCTGACATAGGTAACTGCTACGATATAATCCGTAGCAAGTAATTCGTAACGCCTCGTAGCAATGATGACGCCCTCGATTACCGGACTCTGCTCTACGTCACTGAAAAGCAATAGCAATAACGCTAAAAATAATAACTGACCTATAGAACTCACCACTAAAGACTCAACAAGCAAATTAATGAAAGTATGAAATTGATTAAATTTTTATTTGTATTTAAACAGCTTTCTCTATAACTGTATATTATTATGTTTTTATTAATTTTCTCTAATGTTTCACATCTATAGATCATGGTAATTTATTTCTATACAGTTTTTTCTCTAGTTACCTTTAAGTCTACATCTATCTACATCTACACTACGATTATAAAGAGGCAAGATTTGTATGTGTGTAATGAATAAACTCAAAAACTACTGTGCCGATTTCAAAAATTCTTTCACCATTGCAAAGCTACATTCACCCTTAGTAACATAGGCTATATTGGATTTCCACGGGAACGTTTCTACCACCTACTACTAGTTCAATATATTATAGTACCAAAATATTTCCAAGAAAATAGTGTTGCGATGTACCGGATCACATTAGCCTCGACATTCAATATCGAAGGTATTATGCAGGTAATACCTATTTCACAAAGACTTTCAATATCAGCCAATACAATTGGATCTGAACACGGCGTATAAAAAAATATGAGAATGCTCGCGTTATATAACATTTTGTGCCGTAATGCAGTTGTCAGGTGCAACGGGCGACGCCAGCCACCCGCGAGATTGCGTCCCCAATATGATCATAGTGAGATGGTAATACCGATATCTATACTAATATTATAATGCTGAAGAGTTTGTCTGTTTGTTTGTTAGTTGAACGGTTAGATGATCTCAGGGAGTGCTGGTTAAAAAAATCTATTAAAATTATTTTTTGTTGAATGGCCCGTTTATCGAGGAAGGTTACAGACTATATGTCATCCCGATACCGGTTAAAGAAGCACAGCAGTGTCCACAAATGACAACAAAACCGGTAGATTCTGAAATTTTACATAAAGACTTAAAATTACAGACT
The DNA here is from genome assembly GCA_949126895.1 of Eilema caniola. NCBI lineage: Eukaryota > Metazoa > Arthropoda > Insecta > Lepidoptera > Erebidae > Eilema > Eilema caniola. Next base: position 7,506,539 of record OX421472.1, on the reverse strand, counting down.
TAAAGGCGTGATATGGGGTTTTAAAATCTGCCACGAATGAAGCCGAGCGGGGTTGGGTAGTCATTAATATACCCGTATTTGGAACGTTCCAATTAATTTATATTCGTTCGCATCCTATTCCAATTAATTTATACAAATCAATTGGTTTAGGATTAGAAAATTTAGGAGCTCTCATGGTCAGGTACACTTGCTGTTTGGTAAACGATTAGAGGGTTAAGGTACCTATGTGCGCTTGCCATGTGGGTCGTTCGGTGCTAAGTAGCATTCCATTTGAGCGTTTCCGTACTTTGAGTTGCACGTTAAATTCGGTACTTCTTCATCCTAGCGTTAATCCCAGTCGCATCCGAAACTTGGAGTCTGATTCCGCTTTACCAGTCTAACTGTGGATTCTGCTGAACTCCAATATTTGCCAAGAATAGAATGCTATCTGACCTCCACAATCCAAAGGCGGATCTTTGAGGGCTCCAACTATCCGTAACGACTGTCATAGATTTTCGTATGGTAACCCGAACCGGTAAACCGGACGGATTAACGTGCTCTCCGAGGCACGACCAGACCAATGCAAATACCCATATCATGCATACAAATATTTGCACTGAGCGGGGATCGAAACCACGCCTCCTGCGTAGCGGCTACGTTCAGTACCGCTACGCTACGGAGGCTGTCGTTAAAAGTCGGTACTGGCTATCAATAATGATTAGGTCAAAACTGAGATTTATATGGGCTACCTGAACAACTCTGTCAGTGGTTAGCCACCAATCACATCTCAAGCTGGGATCTCAGACCGCAGTCTCTCCCAGTATAGCCGAACAAATTAAGCCACATCATATTTAAGCTGACTCCGGATTCCGAGGCGAAGGTCTAGTATGCGACCGGTATTAGCGAAAAGATAAATAAATAAATATTAAATAAATATATTCCACAACATTTCATACACCGCTATCTAGATTCATGGTAAGCATAGCTTAACTAGCGTGTGCTATGGAATTCAGGATGCGGATAAACATAATCAGATACTTTTTTTTGTAAATACATACATATTATACAGAGGAACACGCAGACTAATACAAATACCTATATTCATATATATAAAAATTTGCACTGAGCGGGGATCGAACCCGCGCCTCCTGCGTAGCGACCGCGTTCACTACCGCCACCCCACAGAGGCTGACAAAAGAAAAGATGATGGTGATGTTAAAAATTAAACAATGTAGTTTTAATTGTTCTAGTTTATTAATTTATTAGGCCATGATAGCAGGTACGGATGTTGTTTTAATGTTGTTGGTTAATAATTCCATTACTATATAATACTTATAATTTAATCAAAACTCTACAATCGTTTTGGATTGTATTAATATATTAGTTGACTGCTTTTCCACTTTGTATGGAACGTGTTGGCAGCGAAATCCTCTTAGAATTAATTCATTTGTTAGTCCACGTTTCTAATTAAGAAGATATAGTTTATGAAAACTTAATTAAAAATTAATTCAAGAAATCATAATGTGTTTTATAGATGTCTTAACAATCATATTTATAAATCATCATCATTATCCTGTGCCACTGAATATGTCGACCGCAGTGATCGACGAAACGTCTGGAACGCAAGTTTCACATAGACCACAGCCAAACAGCCCGGAAGCAGTATATTCTACATCATCATTATCGTCATCATCGTCCCACCTCACAGTTGCATTAAAAGCGTACACTTTGAAACTCGGTGTCTTATCTTCTTTCTCTTCTTAGACTTGTTTGCACCATACTACCTGCTAAAGTAAGAGGTTTACGCAAATTTAACATTAACAGTAACACTGACTCTAACGGTTTCTACTAAATGTTAGTAGCTCAGTTAAAGTTATCAGAGTTGCAAGTCAAATGAGACATTATTTACCTCAAATTCCTTATGGTTTTTATTTCATGTGGTAATACTAGACGTGAGCTATCATTTAGTGAGCTGTCAGTTCTTATGTCAGTCAGTTGGGATTAAAATCGATGACGAAAGTGTATTGTTTGACAGAATTTAACGTTAACAATTAAGAGTAAGCGTGGCCAGTTAAAAAAAGGGTCGAGTTTTGATGTCATTTTAACTGTTGTCAAATGGTGCAAACTTTTTTATACCTGACCGGTACTTTAACTGCACTGTTAATGTTACAGTTAGATGGTGCAACAATAATAAGAAATTTATTTCGGAAAACTGTAGTTCCATATGACGTTAGTAACGTAAGTATCTTATAAACTAGTGTTAGTATGAATCACCCTCCGTGCTTGGCGCTTTACAACCGGAGAATTAATGTTCTCCGCTACGGTATTCAGGATGCTGTTGCGACCACCTCTCATCCTCCTTAACAGTGAAGCCGACTTTTTGCGTATAATCGCATAAAAGTCATCGGTCCTGGCTTGTGCAAACATTCCCGATGCACTGCAGTGACGAGGTAGTCTCAACAACATCCTGAACGCATTATTATTTTGAACGCGCAGGGTATTCAGCGATCTTTTGGCATAGCCAACCCATAGATTACCAGTGTACTGGCTCTGACAGTATGCTTTGAATAAGGTTATTTTTTATCTTGACTTTAACGTGAGTTCCTGCCACCCAACATAGGAAGGTAAGTCTACACCAGAGCATCATCCAACTCAAAGGTTCTGGAAAGCTCTGCTTGGGTCCCAAATCTTGGTGGAGGGACACACACCTGTGGGTCAATTCTCGTAATAAAAATTTATTCAAAATTTTGTCTATCAAATCTCAACCATCAAAAGACTAAAACGATCACAATGTTTTTGATCTGAAAAACTGTGTTACGAGCATATCGTATTTAACATTTGCGACATTGGGATGAAATTGAGATTGAAACAGATTTTTATTACCAGAATTGACCCTCTAATGTGTATAGTTCATTATTATTATTTATTACGCTCACACTAAGAATATTTCTTTTACATTCGCATTAGATCATCAAATTCTCAGCCGCGTGATTCCCGGCAGAGTAGAATTTGGGCCACCCCATCTCTTCCCACGCGGTGTCGTAAAAGGTGACTAAGGGATAGAGCTGTTTAACATCAGACAGATATGTACAGCCCAGACTCAGCCTTAAATTCATGGCTCGAGTCAACAATAGTGCCTCACGGCAATAGGCTCACCCCCTATTACGTGGGACTGAATACAATGATTGGTGAATCGGGGTGTTAATTCACCTCTGCCCAACCCTCCCTGGAAGGCGTGATTATATGTATGTAGGTATGTATATTTTCTATGTGCATTTAAAAAATTCATAGGTTTAGACATTCATGTAAGTAAGGAAAGTTATGCATGAAAAATGTCTCGGTCATGCATACCTAATATCTTCGATAAAATTGGCTTAGCTCCGCCTTTGATTGATCACGTAGTAAAAGATAAACTATGATATCAAGCTTGTATAAAAACTAAATATACTGATTTAAATAGAAAAAAAATATTCGGTCTAGGCGGGGTTTGAACCCGCGATCTTTGCCTTACTAGTCCGGTCATTTTAGACATAAAAATAGTGATCAAATAAAAAAAATTCCGACAGAGCCAAATCTTCGTAGAGACCTTAGGTTAACCACAAGGAATAAAGTGTCAAAAGTCCCCATCAGTCCCATGTGAGCTTAGGGACTTATTCGGGGTCCAAGGTCAAAATTTTAGGTTTTTTGGATTTTTCTCGAAAACGGTAAGTTTTATCGAAAAAGTACCTCAAAGCAAAGTTGTAGATCTTAAAATTCTCTATAAAAATGGTCCGCATGATTTTTCCTTAAGACCCACTATTTCCCAGATATTGCGCTTGTAAGAATCACGTTCTACATAATATGCACACATTTTCACACCACCTGTGAGGTAGTGTACTCGGCGCGTTTTTTTTTAACGTGGTATCCCCGGTAGGCCTATTCCACGAACCTTTATGACGTTTTTTTCAGGAACAATAATTATTTAATAGTATGAAGATTATTGATATGGGTTACTGAGTTTAACTGTCGTTCTAAATTTTTTTTATTACTTTAATCTGACTCATACTCTTCATATTCAACTTCAACAATCATGTTTTCTTCAATTTCTTCTTGTTCTTCTTCTTCTCCTTCCTGTTGATGAACGCTTAGAAATTGTTCAAATGAAGATGAATCAGTTGTCTCTTCATCAAAATCACATGAATCTTCCTCTCTTGTATTTAATTAAACATTTGAGCAAGAGACACCTTGGCAATTGGTACACGCTGGAGAACACTGTAACCCTTTTTACGGCCACATTTGGCACTACAACCTTTCTTGCAATTGCAAAAAATACTGTTAAGAAGTTTTACTGGAGCAGGGGGGCAGGAAATTTCGAATCGGTTTCAAAGTATTATTTATCAATTTCCAACCCCAGTCTTCAGGGTTCAGTTCATTGCCTTGCCATGTCTGAACTTGATAGTATACTCGAAACAAATGTTGACTAGCAGATGCCGATGTTGGAGGAAGACAAGATAGCTGTACTTGCTTTTTGTTTCGTGTATTTTTTACAAATGTTAAATATCTGTACGTATCTATGCAATCAATTTTTTTTTTGGAGCTCCATAAACCGCAAGAAGAAACCGAATTCCTTTAGTAATTAGTATTTGAGGTGAGGTATATGAGGTAATTAGTATTTGTTTCGAGTATACTATCAAGTTCAGACATGGCAAGGCAATGAACTGAACCCTGAAGACTGGGGTTGGAAATTGATAAATAATACTTTGGAACCGATTCGAAATTTCCTGCCCCCCTGCTCCAGTAAAACTTCTTAACAGTATTTTTTGCAATTGCAAGAAAGGTTGTAGTGCCAAATGTGGCCGTAAAAAGGGTTGCAGTGTTCTCCAGCGTGTACCAATTGCCAAGGTGTCTCTTGCTCAAATGTTCAATTAAATACAAGAGAGGAAGATTCATGTGATTTTGATGAAGAGACAACTGATTCATCTTCATTTGAACAATTTCTAAGCGTTCATCAACAGGAAGGAGAAGAAGAAGAACAAGAAGAAATTGAAGAAAACATGATTGTTGAAGTTGAATATGAAGAGTATGAGTCAGATTAAAGTAATAAAAAAAAGTTAGAACGACAGTTAAACTCAGTAACCCATATCAATAATCTTCATACTAATAAATAATTATTGTTCCTGAAAATAACGTCATAAAGGTTCGTGGAATAGGCCTACCGGGGATACCACGTTAAAAAAAATGCGCCGAGTACACTACCTCACAGGTGGTGTGAAAATGTGTGCATATTACTCGTATGTAGAACGTGATTCTTACAAGCGCAATATCTGGGAAATAGTGGGTCTTAGAGAAAAATCATGCGGACCATTTTTATAGAGAATTTTAAGATCTACAACTTTGCTCTGAGGTACTTTTTCGATAAAACTTACCGTTTTCGAGAAAAATCCAAAAAACCTAAAATTTTGACATTGGGCCCCGAATAAGTCCCTAAGCTCACATGGGACTGATGGGGACTTTTGACACTTTATTCCTTGTGGTAAACCTACGGTCCCTACGAAGATTTGGCTCTGTCGGAATTTTCTTTATTTCAATTGTCTAAAATGACCGGACTATACAGGGGGAATGCTTTCTGTTTTTTCTATTTAAATAGATTTGAATAATTATCTTGAAAATTTACTGGTTATTTATTTCACTTAGTTGTCGGTCGGTTAATCGGTAAACGATTTTTATAACCATTACTAAAAAGTAGCACGATAGTAGTTCTATGTAGTATTGCACGAACTTGCAGGTTCATTTTAAGATTAGGTTCGCCATTTTTGATAAAACGGCCCTCGTTACAACATAATCGCTGTGACAATAAACCCCATCGCTACACATACATAACCGTGCAACTGCATTTTATTATTTCACAGTCGAGACTATTGAATTAGAACGCAGTGAAGTGATTGGCGGCACTCGGCAACACGATCGAATCGAACATCGCAATTCCATTGTCGCATAAATAGACTCCCGTTTTCTATACCAGAGAATAAGCGTCGATGTATTGTGTACAACGAGATGGGAACGCGAGCGAGTCCTTCCATTGTTTCACGAACGTCAACACTTCCCTGTTGTAAATGAATGCAGAACTGGGGCGTTTATTGTCGTTCAGATTGTCGTCGTTTTTTGCGAAATGCGAATGCAACAAAAATGTTGAAACTTAACGGGCTTAAAAGTGAGTCTTTAGGTTAATACAGAAGAATAAAATTGTTTTTGTGCAATTTCGTATGTTAATTTAGTAAAATAACGAGTTTAAAACGCAGTTAGCAAATAATAGGAATGTTAAAACTGGATTGTTTTGCTTTATTATGTATGTAATTTTTATATCCAAATGAAAGTATAATAAGTGCAAATTATTACAAATTTGGATTCTCGCATTTTTTGATAAGACTGTTTAAACGCTTTTTATAAGCCTATTGTAGGCCACTGCTAGAAATTGACCTCGCTTTGCATTCAAACCCTACTTTATACGCTTTGTTTATTGCGATTCAAGTGCTAAGTGGTCATATATTTCCCCCCTCCCTAGGAGGGCCAGACCGAGAGGGATGGCCCTGGGTCAGCAGGGGTGCGAGGGATATGTCGCATGACAACCTCACCTTCGGCCTAGCACTACGACCCACAGACGGCGTGCGGTTTAGTCGGTTCAAGTCCGACATAACCTCCCTCTCCGGCTCCGAAGGCCCCCCCCCCCCTTTTTAATGGGGGATTTAAAAAACAAGTGGTCATATATTCTTTGGCAGTTTTGCATGTGTGTGTGTGAGCGCACGTTTTTACTCATGATAAAAATATTGTTTTATACTGTGAGTAAAATTGTATTTGATGACAAAACTATTATGATTCAAATGAACATACGTTCTGAATGTTTCCGTCTTAAGATTCAAGCTATCCAACAATAACAACGAAATACTTACGTCGCACAAAGTATCATATTTACACAATGTTCACTTACATTACGTTGCGCGATCACCGCTACAGCAAATATTTGAGATTCGATCTCCTAATAATTTCAGTTTTATAAGAAGAATAGTAAATAGAAAACGCAGCAGATTTTGCTGTAAAGGTATAAAATCTTTTATTGTTAATAAGTACATACTGGTAAATAATAATATTATTATTAATATCATATAAATAACAGTTTACAAATATGTTTTTAAAATTCCTCCACTTCTTTACTGACTGGTAAAATTCCCAGAAGGCTGAAATTTTTGATTGAATTGAGAATCTCGGAAATTGAATTGAAAGAATTGAAAAATTGAACAGAATTGAATTGGGATTCTCGGAAAAAAGGTAAATTGTAACAAGGTTTAATAAAACCTCAGCACTCATGGCATACAATTAGACAATATTATTAATAATTCTAGCTTAATATTTTTGACGGAAATTCCTCATTCGTTATAAACCAATATAATTTAGCTTTAAAGTAAATAAACTAATACAACCAATTTAAGATGAATTAATCGAATCCAATTATATTGTTCGTAACTGAAATCAAGTTTGTACAATTAACGAATAATGAAGCTTGTCAAGATTGTAACTTGAGAAAGGCTGTGTAAACCAAGGAGCTATTTAATGAAGGCAATTTTACACATTTTTTGAACAGATTAAACCCTTAATTTAACTAATTTTACCCTTTAATAAACAAACGTGTCACAAAGCCTGCTAAGTGTAGGTAACTGAAACAGTGCACCCTCTTATAGAGTTTTGGGGTCAACCATATCTGTTTATTTAACATGTAAACGTAATTTATAAATGAAAGGTATAACGTCGACTACGCAACCCACGCCGGGTTCAATCCCCGCTCAGTGCAAATATTGGTATACATGAATATGGGTACTGGGTATTTGCATTAGTCTGGTTGCCATACGAACATCTATGGCAATCGTTACGAATAATTTGAGCCCTCAAAAGTCCAACAACTGGTCTAACTGCAATGCTTAGATATCGCCTTTGGGCTGTGGAGGTCAGAAAGCAGTCGCTTCTTGGAAAATATCGAAATCAAAGTCAAAAATCGTTTGTTCTATATAGACCATTTAAACAGCTCTTGCAAAACGTCAAAGTTCAGCCAAATCCACAATTAGACGGGTAAAGTGGACCCCGAAGTTGAAAAAAAGCTTCGGATGCGACTGGAATTAACGCTAGGATGAAGAAGAAGAAAGGTAAAAGGTATAAAAATACATAATACCTAACCATATTTCAGGGCATAAGCAGATGGCAGGAGGTTTTCTACCTACTAAGGAAGAAAAAGCCTCATCCGTGAATGACCAGACCTCCGATGCTGCTAATCTTATGACATAACAAAACCACTGTCTTACCGCTGACATTGCATTAAATGTCAATAAATTTTAGACTTAATATCTGAGGATTAAAGTCCTAAATGAAAAGAAAAAGAGTTTATAACATTTTTTATTCACTCTACAAGATTGTCATTTAATTTTAAACTTTAACAATATAACAGTAAAGTCTAAAGTCTAAACTTAAATGGCCTTGATTACAGTGTTTAAGGAAACGCAGTGGCTTTGCCATAAAAAAAAAATAACAGAATTAGGGCCCAGGTTTACAAGGTTGCAGATTAGTAATGAATGTATTCTAGAGATAGCCTATTTGCCATTCCAGACTATAATATATCTCTGTACCAGATCTGTTAAGACGTTGACCGTTATGGAGTAATTAACATCCAATCATGTAAACATCTGCACAAACTTTTACATTTATAGTTTAAGTGGGACTTAAAATATAAATCATACTAAATTAAATTTAAAACTAGAAACTAAAACAAGCTAGTGGGATAGCAAAACCCAAAAGCTGGTATACTTTTCCTCATATAAATTATGTATATAGACACGTCGGTACAAATCCACTTTTATATACATTAGACGTGACTTGACAAGGGAAGGTGTAAGAAATCTGTTATTCACGGCCGTAGGTGCATAATAAATCGAATTGGAAATTGTAATGGAACCTTTCAAACTCGATTCACTCGAGTCGGAACTACATGTATGCCGATAGAGATTACATAGAAGTCTGGCAATATTCTACAATATATCCTAAAGTATTTTAGTAAAAATCCATAGTAATATTAAAAATGGGAAAGTGTTTGTGTGTGTCTGTTTGTTTGTCTGTCTTTCACGCCTAAACCACTGAACAGATTTTGATGAAATTTGGTATAGTGGTAGATTAGACCTTGAGAAAGGTCATAGGCTATGTTTGGTCGCGATAACCGACATCCACGCGGGTGGAGCCGTGGGCAAAAGCTAGTAATCTATATCTATACTAATCCTATAAAGAAGTAAGATTTTATTTATTATATGTTTATTTGTTGATAATGAAGAGGCTTCATAAGGACTGTGCCGATGTGAAAATATCTTTTAACAATAAAAAGCCGTGATATAGGCTATATACATATCATCACGCTACTATCCAAGGGAGCAGAGCAATAACTATAAATGATAATAATTTATGATAGGTAGATTCCCATACATAATTTGAAAAATATCAAATTACGAGTATAAATATGCGTTAAAGAGGTGGAACGGGGGTGTTTTTACGTGCGGTCAATCCCCAAGGATACCCCCCCCCCCTTCGGAGCCGAAGGGGGAGGTTATGTCGGACTCGGACCGACTAACCTAACCGTCTGTGGGTCGATGTGCTAGGCCGAAGGTGAGGTTGTCTTGTGTGACTTATCCCTCGCACCCCGGCTGCTCAGGGCCATTCCTCTCCGGGAGGGGGGCCCACGCGGTCCCCGACTCGACTCGCCCCCGGTGGGGGCGAGTGCATCGTCCCACGATGCGCGCCGCCGCCGTGCCCTGCTTCTGCTAGGGTGACGAGCGGCTCCACCCGTCACTCTCAGGCCCGCGTGGTGCAACGGGGGTTTGAAGTCTATCATGAGCGAAGCGGAGAAGATTTGCTGAACAGAAGGTGCACAGAGAACGGGATCAGAATTCCACGTAGACGGAGCCGCGGGTAACAGCTAGAAAGAATTTTTAAAGAAACAATGCATATATAGCAAATTGAACTAACAAATATGTATTGAATATGAACCAATAAAAAAATTAAGAGTCATATTCTTGAGGGTAATTATCCAAACCATTCATCTTTTGTTAATAAAATCTTAAACATAAAAAATGCTGTTACGCTCTGAAGCATTCCGTACGTATAACAATGCTAATGGCCTAACCATTCCAGCTTTATCAAAGTAGGAACATAATGAAATAATCTTGGCAGGGCATTTATTCTTTAAACACTATTATCACGGTAAGTTCCCATTAATAAAAGGGGGGAATAACTCTGTTATAAAGTGTATAATTCACGCAAATAACTTTATCGAAGCTAACTAGAAATTAACATAATAACAGCCTTTTCAACGTGTTGTAAGTTATATTTCGCTGATGTTAATACTCTCCAATTTGTGGATGAACTGGGGTTGTAGATGGGTGTTCATAAAATATATCGTACTTGGTACATATCGTAGATATATACATAGTATCTAGTATTATCGTAAACGTAAGACAGGGCCTCATGTAACATGGTAATTATCTACCGTAATGCAGTCATGAAGAAATATGTAAGAACAACTGCCAAGTGAGTCGTTTTCATTATATCACATCTCTGTTTTTACACCTAACCTAATTAAGATCATCTCGCTTATCTAAATATTTGATTATTTACACCTCCTTAGTGGAAGACATGAACAATGAAGTTCATTGTTATGCTATGCTAATGGTGATCAGTAACGTTCTTATACCTTTGAATTAAGTTTTAATGACTTCCGTTTTCGATGCCATGGACTGTATCAACCATCAACTATCAGTGTTATTCCTGATTGTATACAAAACTTGAGCTTCGGAACCCAGGGTCCACTCCCCTGGAATCCCCTGGTATAAACCCCATTGGAGTGGAAATCCTGTGTCAGAATCTCGTTCATTATTATATTATATATTAACTACGGCTTAGCTTACTGGCTGGCAGATGAGCTTTTGGCTCGAAGATCTTGATAGGGCCCATACACTCCTGGCCTTTAATTCAATCAACAATCAACAGACTCAACAACGATTCGTGCAATAGAATTATACTGCATGTTCAAGACACTATATACGATCAGATATATTTTCATTCCCTTCTCAAGAGTCACAGGTTAAAAAACACCCGTTAGTTTGAGCTTATACGTATGTCAGGGTAATAAATTTGGTTCGTAATATTTTAATATTATCGTCCGCGTGAGAGAACTTTCTGGAATATTTGCCAAAGAATTCCATTAAGACGCCGTCCGGCAATAATGTAAGTTAATTTACTATCCACTGAAGGAATGGGTGCTTAATAAAAATATGCCAAGTTTTTATATTAGAATAAAACTTTGTTTGAAAAAATCTTAGAAGAAGTTTTGTTTAAAAATTTAAGGGCAATATTTTGTCGACAGGTTCAGTTCTAATTAAGTCAATTATGAAGTATTTTTTAATGTGAATACTTCCTAATTTTTATATTTTAATTTAGTTTTGCGTATATCCTCGAAGCCCACTGCTTCGAGGATATACACAAAAAAGTATAGTAACCAAATTTTATTAAACGTTTTTATGAGTAATTTTATCTGCTCTGTTATCAGAACAAAAAGCTATAAGGCATAATTTTTGTTTACTACAAATACTGCTGGTTTCGTTAAATACTTGTTCGATCAAGTAACCAGTACGAAAAATAACTTGAGTGTAAACGCAGAAACGTCTTCAAAGTCAAACAGCATAACCTCGACCTCTTTCAGAGTAACGTGTCCTTACAAAAAGCACTGAAGTCGAGATTTTATAAGCACATATCATTATAATCACTATTATCCATGTGGAAGTTTAGTGTTGTGAAAATGGGGCGATTATCACTTTGAATATTTGAGTCAATGTATTACAGTTTGTATTCGTACCCTAAGTATGACTCCAACCACGTGGAACCTCCGAATTCCTCCGCTTCAGCCCCGGCATATTTCTTCAACCCAGAGACTTTTTTCTGGGTTAAAAAGTAGCCTATGTGTTTTGGCAGCCTACAGATTCGTTCAGCCGTTAAAGCGTGATTAAATAACTAATATTTTCACAAACTTTCACAATTATACTACTTTTGACACAAAACATAAATAAGAATAAATGTGACCAAAATTCAACTCGTACGGTAACGTTTCGTATTCACGCTTTGTGGTCGATTTTCAGTGTGATTTTGCTGGTGAACTCAGTTTCAGTAATTCTATAGAATCAACTGTAATGTAATCCCACCAGTTCAGATACCTGCGATCTATTGCGGTCCTAAATAAATTCATGAAATTTTCTGCTTTTCATACCTATTTTCACAATAGTAATTTTCGTTTTAGTTTTGCTTTGTATTTTGGGTTCGTTTTATTGTACAATATTGGAGTGTCCAATCCACTATAGAAGCCTAAAAATCTATTTTTACGCGAATATACAAGTATAATAGACACTTTCAACAGCAGCTCCACCAGCGTGAATTACTGTTTCCGTTGCCATTACTCCCAGTACCCTATTCTAATAATTATGCTGTTCCAGTACATAATCTATCTCTGTGTGCAATTTTATCCAAATCGTTTGGTTTTAACTTTGACATTTAAAATATTCGTAGTAAGTAGCCTACTGCTTGATAAAACAATTCAATTTTCATTTTGTTTGAAGGAATCTTAATTAGCCACAAAAATGCTATTACAAAATCGACTTGTAGAAGAGCAACTCATTTTCGAAGAGTCATAAAATAAATGATGATCATAAATTGTTTAAGAAGTTCCTTTAAGGCCAAAAATAATTAATTGGTTTGTGCCTTAACAAAATAAACTCGGTTAACTCTAGGTTAATTAAGGCCCAGCCGAGTGTCCCGGCCCCTGCCTTCGTTTAATTAATGGTATTCTTTAATTTTTCTATAGCGGATTAGGCAAATTGTTGTATAGTAAGAATGTCTAAGCCTACTATGGAGTTTGAGGCTTTATTATTATTCAAATTTATTTATGATTCTCTATTCGTTTCCATTCTAGAGGAAATGCAAAAAATATATCAAAACTTGTGGAGTACACACTTCATTTTTTTATATAGGACACGTCAATTTCTTCCTTCTTTTACTTCACGTCGCCTGATGGTAAGCTGAAGGCAAAGTTTCTGGAAAGAGGGTTACCATTACATACACATGGTACGTGTATGTAATAGTGACCCTCTTTCCAGAAACTTTGAACAATGCTGACACTCAGCTTGACGGCCTCACTTACTGACCCCTGAATGCAATCCAACCGAGATTGGATTACTTTGGAGGGTTTTTCGCAATCGTGCACGGTGGTAACCACCTGGCCGAAATCTGTGACTAATTTTTGCTATCAAATTTCTACCACCAGTGAATGTAAATGCGGAAGGCGAAAATTCTGGTGCCATGGTGCACATTGCAAGTATCTAAATCCAGCAGCCGACTAGAATAGCCTAATTGATTGATGTACAATTTGAATTAATTTTAATAAGCATTTCGTGTGCTAAATATTGAAATCGATTTAAATAGAAATAATTGAATCGGGAGTTGAATCAAAGGACCTACACCAATTCAATTTTTTCTATTGAAATATCGATTTGATGTTCAATTATTAATAAATAATAATATAAATAGGTTTCATTGTATTTTTTTTATTTTTTTGTTCTGATGCTTAAGGTTACTTTTAAGAAAGTCACTTTTGGACTATTTGTTTTTTGATAAATTTATATTATCACTCTATCTCGTCAAGGTTTCCAGTTAAGTAGCTATATTGGAATTAAACTGTCAACTGACAATGTTATACTATCAATAGTATTCTATCAATTCTATTCCCCGGAATATTAGCCACCTGTCAATACCAGTCGAGTTCGCTATAGAGAGGGGCGTCTTGCCTTTGTCCAGTAGGTACAACAAATCACTTTATCATCAATGTAGTAGTTGTGATCCAAAATAAGACATAATTATAAAATTCAATATAAATTACACTAACTTACTATTAATTACGTTGTTATTCAAACTCAAACAACGGAAAGTAACCGCACAATAGAGAACCACAATGGAATAAAAACACAAAACGCGGAAGTTACTTTTTAACAATAATTATAATTAACTTACATGTTTTGTGTTGCCACTTTCTGGAAGTTCAAAGAGTTTATTTTATGATCAAATTACTTGAGTAATATTACATAATATGAACTTGGATGAAATTGATGGTCATTACCGGCCTCATAACACGAGCTAGTTAAGCCATGGCATTTGTAAAGCGGCGTGTTGAATATCCTTCCAATATTTATTTCATATTTATTTTCCATTTCTTATTATGAAGCTTGATGGAGCCAACGCTTATCGAAATTCCTCATTAAAATTCGGAGCTTTCTGATACGAGAAATATCTTGACTCGATTTTAAACCAAAGTTAAATACTTATAAAGTCTATACTTACTGGTGATCAGGGTTGCCAGCTCTTCTACTTGGGGAAAGAGTAGGGTTTGCAGTGTGTGCATAATTATAGCAAGCATCTATAGATAGAATATAGCAGCATTAATTCAAATACAGCAACTACTGCCATTACTTTTTAGCACACCAAGTTTATAATCCGAAATTCTCATGGTTAAACGGAAAACTGCAGTTAAAATAGCGTAGACTGTTACCACTTTGCATAACGCGGTCCATAGCTCACAAAGTTAAGTATACCCGAGTATCGGTTATTGCATAAATAGAGGCGCATCGTGGGAATGGCTCCTTTCAGCATGAAACATTCATGACCGCGGTACATATTTTATATCTTTCTTCACATAATATAATCGCTGTCTTTGAACGCTGCAAACTGTTTTTAAGAAAACTGTCAAAATGTGCTTGCGACATGCTTTTAGCTGTATTATTATACTTTATAATTTTACCTTAAAAAAACTTAGGGGATCAATAAAGATCATTGCGCTCCAACTGTATGAATTAATGTTGTATTTAACCTTTAAGTCCATAAAATGTCTAACAAACTAATAACTAACTAAACTTTTCAAAGTTATCTTATCCACACAAAACAAGTTTTAAAAGTAAACTTACTTACTTTTTTGAAAGTAATCTGGACGGGGACAGGTGAATACACTAAAAATCCCACTGCTGTGTAAACTTTATTCCTTTCGGCAATTAGCCAGACTTTTCTTTTTCTTAAAATACATAAAACACTGTCGGAAGGTCGTTGTAAAATGTCGAAATTATAGTCTATCGTTGGGAGCTCGCAAATTGCCACGCTGCATTTTTCATGAGACTTAAAGTATCGGGTGGTATGAATTGTTGATTTAATTATTGATATAGCCCCTCATTCACTTTGAAGAACGTTAAGGGCTCTTTTAAGTTAATCACGAATAATTCGGATCTATGAGAGCGTTGAAGTGGAGGAGGATGAAATGTAAATCGAAATCAAGAAGTTGATGGACGGGCAAAACATTTTTTGTAGTCAAAAAATCTCTTAAAATAAGGAAAATCAGCGCTAGGATTCTCTTGCTTCGTCAAATGAGCTAAAATTTGTACCTGCCAGGGAGTTATGGCCTCTGTGGGTGACGGTAGAGTATTCAAGTGCTACGTCAGAGAATATGGATTCCGCTCAGTATGTTTTTTTAAATATTTAAATTCTCATTTGACGTTTGAAGGAGGTAGGACACGACGGTATATCCGTCAAATTGAGCAGTCCGACTGGGGAAGTCCTCCGCCCTACAGAATATCGCGACCATAATAACCTCGTGTTGTGTTCCCGGCGGTGAGTAGGGTAGCCAGAGCTCACTAGAGAGTTTTTGTGCCGTCAGTGGGAAGACCACGGGCTATTCCTACTTTGTCTTTTACACTGACGGCACAGAAACTCTTCGTACACAGGGTCGGCAGCACGAGTGTGACTCCTCTGGTGTTGCACACGTCCATAGGCCACGGTAACCACTTTCCATCAGGTGGGCCGTAGGCTTGTATGCCACCTCAGAATCAACTGTAATGTAATCCCACCAGTTCAGATACCTGCGATCCATTGCGGTTTTAAATAAATTCATGAAATTTACTGCTTTTCATGCCTATTTTCACAATAGTAATTTTCGTTTTAGTTTTGTTTTGTATTTTCGGTAATCTATACAAATGTGATAGACACTTTCAAACCCAGCCCCACCAGCGTGAATAATAATTTTATCCAGATCGTTTGGTTTTAACTTTAACATTTAAAATATTCGTAGTAAGTAGCCTACTGCCTGATAAAACAATTCAATTTTCGTTCAATTCTCGTTCAAGTTTCGTTGTTTGAAGGAATCTTAATTAGCCACAAAAATGCTATTACAAAATCGACTAGTAGAAGAGCAACTCATTTTCGAAGAGTCATAAAATAAATGATGATCATAAATAGTTTAAGAAGTTCCTTTAAGGCCAAAAATAATTAATTGGTTTGTGCCTTAACAAAATAAACTCGGTTAACTCTAGGTTAATTAAGGCCCAGCCGAGTGTCCCGGCCCCTGCCTTCGTTTAATTAATGGTATTCTTTAATTTTTCTATAGCGGATTAGGCAAATTGTTGTATAGCTGGAATGTCTTAGCCTACTGTGGAGTTTGAGGCTTTATTATTATTCAAATTTATTTATGATTCTCTATTTGTTTCCATTCTAGAGGAAATGCAAAAATATATCAAAACTTGTGGAGTACACACTGTATTTTTTTTTTTATATAGGACACGTCAATTTCTTCCTTCTTTTACTTCACGTCGCCTGATGGTAAGCTGAAGGCAAAGTTTCTGGAAAGAGGGTTACCATTACATACACATGGTACGTGTATGTAATGGTGACCCTCTTTCCAGAAACTTTGAACAATGCTGACACTCAGCTTGACGGCCTCACTTACTGACCCCTGAATGCAATCCAACCGAGATTGGATTACTTTGGAGGGTTTTTCGCAATCGTGCACGGTGGTAACCACCTGGCCGAAATCTGTGACTAATTTTTGCTATCAAATTTCTACCACCAGTGAATGTAAATGCGGAAGGCGAAAATTCTGGTGCCATGGTGCACATTGCAAGTATCTAAATCCAGCAGCCGACTAGAATAGCCTAATTGATTGATGTACAATTTGAATTAATTTTTATAAGCATTTCGTGTGCTAAATATTGAAATCGATTTAAATAGAAATAATTGAATCGGGAGTTGAATCAAAGGACCTAGACCAATTCAATTTTTTCTATTGAAATATCGATTTGATGTTCAATTATTAATAAATTATAATATAAATAAGTTTCATTGTATTTTTGAAGTGAAAACTTCTTTAGCGGCGTTGGATGGGTGTAAAATGTTAAGGAAGCGTCAGGATTAGTTGACCTTTGAACCGTAACCGACGACTGACGTCATACAAGATTAGGTAAAGACTATATATTTTGCAATTTACCATAGATAGCGTCGTAGCTTAAACGGCAAGCACTTCGACTGTAAGTCCTTATAGTTTCAGATAGTATCGGGTTCAAACCACCTGGCCTTCTGAAACTTTTTGTGATTATTTTTTCTTTTTGTAATTTATTACTTTTTATGATTATTTTTTCCTTCTGTAATTTATTACTTTTTGTGTTTATTTTTTCTTTTCATAATTTATAAATTTCTTCTGACAGAAAATTAGCAGAAAATAAGTGATAGGTTCTATGATTAGCGCTATATTATAGGTATGGTATGGTATGTTCTTTTGTATCTTTTTCTATGTATATAACGAAGAAAGAAAAAAAGAAAATGTTTTCACTTCTGCCGGCACTCCCAGAGTGCAACCCGTCTTTTGTTTTTATTTTTTTGTTCTGATGCTTAAGGTTACTTTTAAGAAAGTCACTTTTGGACTATTTGTTTTTTGATAAATTTATATTATCACTCTATCTCGTCAAAGTTTCCAGTTAAGTAGCTATATTGGAATTAAACTGTCAACTGACAATGTTATACTATCAATAGTATTCTATCAATTCTATTCCCCGGAATATTAGCGACCTGTCAATACCAGTCGAGTTCGCTATAGAGAGGGGCGTCTTGCCTTTGTCCAGTAGGTACAACAAATCTCTTTACTATCAATGTAGTAGTTGTGATCCAAAATAAGACATAATTATAAAATTCGATATAAATTACATTAACTTACTATTAATTACGTTGTTATTTAAACTCAAACAACGGAAACTAACCGCACAATAGAGAACCACAATGGAATAAAAACACAAAACGCGGAAGTTACTTTTTAACGGTAAATATAATTAACTTACATGTTTTGTGTTGCCACTTTCTGGAAGTTCAAAGACTTTTTTATGAATAAAATACTTGAGTAATATTACATAATATAATAATAATAATTTTATATTTTTAAATAGATGTTTTCTTTTTGATATGTATTTAAAAATGTAATTTATAAGTAGTTTCTAAATGAATAAAGAGATAACAATAATTAATAATTGTTTATTTGCTTGAATATAGGTACAATGGGCTGTTACATTAATGATTTTCGTGCTCCGTACATTCAGCCTACCATTAGGCGTGCAAAACTTAAAGCAGAAGTCACTCAAAAACTACCAGTTACATGCACAAAGAAAATTTCAATACCATTTTATTAGGCCTATTTATAGTAAAAATTAAATAATAATAATAATGTGTCAACTTTGAATGTCAAAATAACAATAGCAAATAATCATAATGTCCAAATAAATAATGAGCACAGAATAGATAATAGTACTAGCGTACAGAATGGAAGCTCACCCCCTCCCACCGATTTCATTTCCTCTCCCCGCACGTCAAAATCATGGGCGCTTTCATGGGCGCCTAAAACAAAGGTTGTCGCCAGTAAAATGTGTAGGAACGGCACTTCGGGAAGAAGAGTGAAAAGTTCGGCTAGCTTCGGTTTTTAAGGCATCCTCTCTTTCACATATGACTATAGTGAAACTTAACCCTTAAATGCATCTTGCCTTTTTGTATAAATAGCTAATGAACTACACATAGTAAGAACATTTGTACTTTTTCCATAGTATTTATTATTGAACCTGACCGGTTTCGCCTTATGGTAACTTCAAAAGTTTACATTGATGTTTTTGAAATGTTTCTAATCTTAAACACTAGAGGTGTTATTTATTGTGTTGTTTATGCCATTACAAAAAGTATCAATGTCAGCCTTTTTATTACAAGTCATAATCAGAGAAATGTCATCAGCATATAAAATAAAATGATTTGAAACAATTTCCGGAAGGTCATTAATATATAATAAGAAAAGCAAGGGTCCCAGTACACTGCCTTGTGGAACGCCATAGTTATTACCAACAAAATCTGATTTGTATACCGTTAGTTCGTTATTATTGTCAATATTCTGAATTTCCACACATTGCTTTCTGCCTTCAAGGTAGCCTCTCCTCTCTTTCTGCCTTAGACATGTCAAAAAATATCACAACCACTATATTGTTACTATCTATATTCTCAATGATTTTAGTCACCAGATCAAAACATGCCGATGTCGTCGATTTACCCTTCTGGAAGCCGTATTGTTCGTTGCATAGAATGTTATGCTTTAGAATGAATTTACTAAGACGTTTGTGGATTGCAACTTCAAAATTTTTTGACATATTAGGTATCAAGGAGATGGGCCGATAATTTTCCAAATGAAAATTTCTCCCTTTTTAAACAGAGGCTTCACTATCGAAATCTTAAGTTCATTGGGAAAACACCCATCCCTAAATAATAGATATAGCAGCATTCGTTTCAAATACAGCAGCTACTGCCATTACTTTTTAGCACACCAAGCTTATAATCCGAAATTCTCATAGTAAAACGGAAAACTGCAGTTAAAATAGCGTAGACTGTTTGACTGACCACTTTGCATAACGCGGTCCATTGCTCACAAAGTTAAGTATACCCGAGTATCGGTTATTGCATAAATAGAAGCGCATCATGAGAATGGCTCCTTTCAGCATGAAACATTCATGACCGCGGTACATATTTTATATCTCTGTTCACATAATATAATAATCGCTGTCTTTGAACGCTGCAAATTGTTTTTAAGAAAACTTTCAAAATGTGATGCTTGCGACATGCTTTTAGCTGTATTATTATACTTTATAATTTTACCTTAAAAAAAACTTAGGGGATCAATAAAGATCATTGCGCTCCAACTGTATGAATTAATGTTGTATTTAACCTTTAAGTCCATAAAATGTCTAACAAACTAATAACTAACTAAACTTTTCAAAAGTTATCTTATCCACATATAACAAGTTTAAAAAGTAAACCTACTTACTTTTTTGAAAGTAATCTGGACGGGGACAGGTGAATACACTAAAAATCTCACTGCTGTGTAAACTTTATTCCTTTCGCCAATTAGCCAGACTTTTCTTTTTCTTAAAATACATAAAACACTGTCGGAAGGTCGTTGTAAAATGTCGAAAATTATAGTCTATCGTTGGGAGCTCGCAAATTGGCACGCTGCATTTTTCATGAGACTTAAAGTATCGGGTGGGATGAATTGTTGATTTAATTATTGATATAGCCCCTCATCCACTTTGAAGAACGTTAAGGGCTGTTTTAAGTTAATCACGAATAATAGGGATCAATGAGAGCGTTGAAGTGGAGGAGGATGAAATGTACATAAATCGAAATCAAGAAGTTGATGGACGGGCAAAACATTTTTTGTAGTCAAAAATTCTCTTAGAATAAGGAAAATCAGCGCTAAGATTCCCTTGCTTCGTCAAGTGAGCTAAAATTTGTACCTGCCAGGGAATTATGGCCTCTGTGGGTGACGGTAGAGTATTCAAGTGCTACGTCCGAGAATATGGAATCCGCTCAGTATGTTTTTTTAAATATTTAAATTCTCATTTGACGTTTGAAGGAGGTAGGACACGACTGTATATCCGTCAAATTGAGCAGTCCGACTGGGGAAGTACCTCCGCCCTACAGAATATCGCGACCATAATAACCTCGTGTTGTGTTCCCGGCGGTGAGTAGAGTAGCCAGAGCTCACTAGAGAGTTTTTGTGCCGTCAGTGGGAAGACCACGGGCTATTCCTACTTTGTCTTTTACACTGACGGCACAGAAACTCTTCGTACACAGGGTCGGCAGCACGAGTGTGACTCCTCTGGTGTTGCACACGTCCATAGGCCACGGTGACCGCTTTCCATCAGGTGGGCCGTATGCTTGTATGCCACCTCAGTGGTATAAAAAAAACACCCTTCTAGAAGGTAAAAACTGAGGTGCATTGTAAACTATGCTTATTTTATATCTAGATAGTGATGTGTACTTTTTATCAGAATATCTAGTATTTTATTCATTTAGGCTCCAATGTAAGAGCGTTATTACATTATCCAACCCGATATCAAAGTCGGCGACGATAGCCGACAGCCGATATCTGCCAACACACGATACCTGCCAACACCACATTTTTTTACTCATTTAACTTCCTTCGATATCGGACCGGCGCACGACACCGACATCGGGTCGAATAACGTGAAAACGCTCTAAGGAATGTCAAGGTTAGTTTCTACATTCATAGCCAAAAAAAAGTAATGTAATATAAATCATTTGCCTTTTTTCAAAACAAAAAAAAAGCAAATGATTTATATTTTAACCACCCTTTTTAGTCACACTAACGGAAAACTTGCTGCTATGAAAACTCCTAGGCAAAACCAGTCTTGGAGCCTAGATTACCGCAATTCCTATTCTTCTCTTCCTTTTTAAAGTACTTGACTACCTAACTCACATTCAATTCAACGCAATACGAACATCTTCACAAAATTTTAGTCTCCTAATATTAGTAGTGAGTAAGATTAAATTAGTTGAATGCATGATCATGCTATCCATACTTTTTAGTACCTCTTGCATCGCGGTTAATTAAGAATGGATTTTGGGATCAATTCAGAATATAAAATAAATTTTAAAGTGGCATCAATGAGGAATACGCATTTGGGGTCAATTAAGAAAGCGATCAATTTTCGTGGGATCAATACGGAACAACCCCAATCGTTTGTAGAAATACCTTTATAAATACCTATCAATCTAGCTTCGGTCCTGGGATTCACTAACTAAACGTGCGATTTCAAAACTTTTGAAAGCATATAAAGTGGAAGCACGTACTTTCTCGAAGGGGAATATGACAAAATTAATGTTTTCCATATTCCATTATTTACAAACAAAATAACCAAAGCACACAAAGTTTTGATCCCGATATAGATAGTTAGCACGAGTATTAGTTGTGACAACTTTCTAATCTTTACTAAGTATTGGTATAGGATGTGAGCCACCCCACACTAATGGTTATTCAATATTTGCGAGAAGTATTGATATTAGTAATGAACAATCACGAGGTATGTGCTATATATTATGTGCCACATTGTTCTTTGGCTACTATTCTAATATTGTTGGTGTCCGTAACGTGGTCCACATTCCTGAGATTTTGCCTTCAGGAGAGGTAAAAAAATACTGATGCATCCCACCCATATAGACACGAAAATATAATTTGCAATGCGATTGACTGAATTTCAGCCTTATTCTTTGTTGAAAATTATAACTTATGAAGATACAAGTGTTCATACGTAGGAGATTAAACTTTCTCTTTGACTTCAATGTTCATGTTTAAATGCTTTGGTTGTTGAATTCATAGAAGCTAATAAGAAGAATAATCGAAATATTGGATACTCGAAAGTAACAAAAAATGGTAAATATTCCGGTCAGTGTTTTACTATTAAAGAATAACATCGATTAAAAACGTCCATAATATTAATTGAGATCAACTTTTTTCAATATCGTACTTAAATATCTAGAGCAAATTGCTATAAAAATATAGATCTTTTTTTACATAATAAAGTTCTATGACGGAATTAAACTAAAATGAGAACCTATTCTTAGTATTGGTTTTCTCAAAATAAATCACGGTTTATCTACGCTCACACTAGTTTGGTCAACGATTGAAATCGATGCTTTCGTCGTACTAGAACCCAACTCTCTTCAAAAACACTTTGTGAAATTAGTAAGGTTATGAGAGAGCAATTCGTAGGTGTGCTTTTCAAATATAGTGTCTCTTTTCAGATCTCATGGTGTACTTCCTACTAGAATGTTATTTACTTCTGTATTTATATAGTTCACAAAGATTCTTCTTTCTCTTACTCACAAAGTTGTGAAGTATCATTCGGGTCATTGCTAAAACTCATTTATTATAATAACGTCGATGGCATCCATGGCATCCATCTCGGAATTCAGATTCAACGTTTCTACTTTTCCTACTCCCTTTGTCTTCAGCAACCCTGGTAGTGAGACCATTGGCATTTACGTTCCTTTACGACTTCAAGCCTGCATTCATCCCCTCCCACTGTCCCCCCATTATTTCCTAGGTCTAGCTCTCCTACTGTCATGAAATCTTTCACGCAATTCCTTTGGTTTTGACTAACCTGAAAATAATTATACATATTGAGAACACACTTATACTTTACCACTTTGAATTTGACCGGATTCGCAATCGGCATCCTCAAAGGCTTACATTGCCAGTACTTTGAAGATAAATATTGTGGTAAAAGTACAAGCATGTTTTTTGTTAAAATAAATTCCACCAAGTGCCATCAATCAACAGTATAAATAGTATGATATTAATTTATACTTTCACCGTTATGTTTCGGAGAAGATTTAGATTGGTCGTCATTCAAAAGAGTTATAAGTTTAATAATAATTACTAAGTGATCTTGTGACAATTTCAGAATCTTCTAATTTATACATAATTGCCATAAATAATATAAAAGATTTATGAATAACTTTAGTACCTTCAAAGGCAACCTGTTTGCACAAGATTGGGTGCTATTCTACCCGTAGAGTAGATATCCAATTAAATATTAGCTGACAGTAATTGGGAGGAAACTGCTTACTTTGAATCTTTCATGCATCAAGTACGTCGAGTAATTAAGGGTTAAATTCATTAGGCCTTTATTCTCAGTTGAAATCTTACATTTGAAGTAAACGTACGTATATATGTCTCATTTAATTTGATTTACATAGATGATAGGATGATTACGTATGCTAATTTCTGATGTTTGTACATATACATTTAGAATTTCTTGAGAATTCTTGTTAGTGTGAGTTGTATGTGTAATTTATAATTGTGTGAGACCTTGACATAGTAATAGAGTACTCTTTATTATAGTTAAACGGAGTATAGCAATACCCAATTAAACCACTCGCACTATTCCACAATATTTAATTATTAAACCTGTCCGCGACAAGTGGCAATTCGTTTGTAGAATAGAATAGAATAATCAATATATGGGACATAATATTACGTTTATGGCAAGTTTTTATAACAATTACCTACTGGTACGTACCCTACCACTGTTACTAGACTTCAAGGTAAACAGACAAAAGATACAGCTACAGTTGTATTGTTATGAGTTTACATTACATTAATTAAAAAGCTGTTTATTTCACTATTACAATGAAACACTTCAAATTATTGATTTGTCAATCAAAAAGACTAAAGTAAAAACACAATCATGCTTTGTATCAATTAATCTAAGTCTATCCCTTACTAAATGTAGACATCTCCGTCTTTTCTGTCTGATTCAAAGTCTATCAATCCAAAGGGTCATTACCTAACTGTAACAATTACCAACAAATCTACCTCGCCAAGGAAGGAAACAATTCGCTGAAGTTTTCAAGTGGCAGACCATTAAAAATTTCTAACGGCTTTTTTGTAGCATCATTGACGTGAACGCTAAAATTATTTACTTAGGAAGTTCGGGGTAATTCCGGTCTAGATAAAAATTCGAAGTTCCAATAATGATTCTTTGATTCTTTGTCTAAAACCATCACAAACGAACGAAGTTCTCATAAATCCGATGCCTATTTTTTTTTTAAATTCAACGTCCTACGTCACAATGATGGGTTTTTGGCGATTCTCAGCCAAACGGTACGTTTTATCATAAAAAATCTCTAGGACTAAATTCAAGGTCAGATAATTATCTACAATAAATGCCTAATGCGATTCCCAAAGAACTACCGTCTCAGAAATATTCGAAAAAGATGGAAGAGTTGTATTGGTAAGGGTTTAAAAAAAATATAAGTCCTTTTTCTTCGGATAGAGTGGAGGTATCAATTTGAAATTCATACCAAATACTCCAGTTTGCAACGCCTTGATGCTGCGAAAAATTCAACCTTCTAAGTTAATGTTTGGAACAAACCTACCAATTTACAGCCAGATGCGAATTATTGTGGCCTCACTAATATAATATGATTTACTTTGTTCAGATTAGATTTGATTGGCGATACTCTAAAAGCTGTTCAGGAGTATTATTTGATATAGAGCTATATCGTAATTGGCAGCTCAAGACTTCTACCAAAAGTTGACTGGTCGGCACTACCCAAAATTCACTTTGAAGGTACTATCATCCCCATTAGCGATACAGTCAAGAACTTGGGCATATATCTTGACAAAACCATGTCATGGTCAACTCAGGTGCAAAACATCAGCCGCAAAATATTCGCCACCGGTAGTTCTCTGAGGAGGTTACGTAATTTCTTGCCAACCGAAACTAAAATTGCGCTAGCACAATCCATACTCCTCCCTATTCTGGACTATGCCGATGTCAGCTACCTAGATCTTAATGAGGACCATCTTGATAAACTTGAGCGACTCCAAAACTTCTGTATACGATTCATTTTTGGCTTGCGCAAATATGATCATGTATCCGAATTTCGTAAAAAACTCAAGTGGTTACCAATCCGCCTTCGCCGGAATACTCACATACTCGCTCTCCTTTTTAATATTTTGTTTAACCCGGCTACTCCTGTCTATCTAAAAAAGCGTTTTCAATTTTTGCGAGACAAGAACAGTAGACACTTGAGATCCACGGAAAATCTAACCCTGGCAATAGCGACGCATTCTACAAGCTTCTATGACAAATCCTTCACAATACAAGCTGCACGACTGTGGAACGCGTTGCCTGTAAATATAAGACGAGCACAGTCGCTTTCTACATTTCAGTGACTGGTAAAAGAGCACTACTTAATGTTATGACCGCTTTTTTGCAATTATGCTATGTATATTTGCACGCAGTATGTACTTGTATGTTGTACATGGATATGTATATATGTAGGTATTGTATATAATTATATATATAGATATGTATGTTTTCATTTTAATGTAAGTATGTAGGCATGTATGTGTATGTATGTATGTGTGTGTGTATATATATGTATATGTGTGTATATGTATGTATATGTGTATGTATATGTGTATGTATATAAATATGTGTGTGTATATGTATATATATGTGTATGTAGGTATTTATTTAATGAATTTAGTACATTTTCCTTCACTTCTGTTATTTACATCAGAATATTAAGTGCTAATAACTTAGTGTACACCACAAGCTACCTATTCTTGCAATTCAGTCCATATACTGGTTGTCTGGAAGAGATCGCAGACCGCGATAAGGCCGCCCATTGTACAATATGTTGTCATCTACGTATCCTCTGTATATATTCTATGTTTGGTGTGCAATAAAGAGTATTTATCTTATCTTATCTATATTTGAAAATAGGAAATATATCTCTGGTAGGCACTCATAATGGTAGATTTGCCACCAAATATTTTTACGTAAAATGATAGATCTACCACCAAATATGGTTACTAGTTCAGTGATAAACCCAATTACGTTGGTGATACCTTAAATTACTCCCTTTGAAAAATCCTCTTGACGTGTCACTCTGGCTCTTATTTAATCCACCAATACAAATAATGTGTTTCACTATGTGACACGGATAGGATACCCATAGGTAATCATATAGTAGCATTTATCTGCTGAGATTTTGGAGATAAGAACATTGTCGTATTGGATTTAGTCTGTAAGGACGATGTATTTTAATCAAATAAAAATGTTAATAAAATCTACTAAGTACGGTAGGTTAAGACTCTACTCTAAAGATATTTTGCTCAGATACTGTTGAGAGCAGAACGTCCACTTTGTTTTTTAACTTATTTAGTGTCGAAAGTAAAACGTCGCTATTCAACCAGTATTATGTCAAGCATGTCGTTGGTTAATTCAAAAACTATAGTCACTTTCAAAATTCGAACTGACAATTTAAAAAATGCCTGCTTTCATTTGTTTTTCGAGCTCCGACCATTTTATTTATGATAGACTAAGTCAAAACTGCATCTGTAAAAGTCAAAAATACGATTAAAAATAAATGTTTCATATTACACAGTGATAAATGTGAAATATTCATCACTTGGTAACGTTAACGCGAAAATAGCTGCGTTTAATTAAGGCAGAGGAAAACAACAATTAATAAATTGGAATGCGAAGGAAACTCATCGTACAGCCAACAGCCTTACAAAGTCATAAACTTAATACGTTGCTGTCAGCGCCATAATTTGAATTTAGTTATCGTTTGATAAACTGGCGCTAATGGTATTGTTGCCTTTATTATACAATTTATTTCCCATAAATGAATGCAAAATATTACAGTATTTTTACAACGATCAATTTAGTACTTCATAGAATTTTTATAATTTTATTGTTGTATGTTGTTGTTGCTGTCATCAATTATAAAAGCCAGAGAGAGCGGTTGATGTGAAAGAAAAATAACATCAATATAGGATGTGTGAATGTTTCGAGATAATTATTTTAGTATACGGTACTGAAAATCACTATAACGACTCCATTCTATTTAACAACAATTTTGTCACTTGACTTCAAAATTTGTTGTTAAATTTTTGTCTGAATTGTATCATATTTTATTATTGCAAGCTCAAAATCATACTTATTTAAATAACGTAAAAGCACGTGTAATGCATACTGATAGACTGATGGTTACATTTGAACTAACAGCTATATTTTGACTGACAGCTATGCTTTCAGTGTTCTATTACATATATCTATATGACATTAATAGGGACCAACATTACAATGACAGTGCAAGAACCTACTGGTTCATAATTGCCATAACTTCAAAGAATAGTTGTATGCCATTTTATAAATACCTTTTTCGAAATTTAATAATGTCTTGAGTTTCTATTTAGTCTAATATAATGATACTAACTAACAATCTGAAGAACTAACTACTTAACCCAACTTTTTTTAATCAAGCAATTTCACTCTACTTTTGTGAAGAACATAATTAAGTATTACTTACATAATAATTATGAGTTACTATAAACTAGGTACATTATAATAGTTATAATATCATGTTAAATTTACTCACATGCATGAGAGCTTAATCCCCAAAGAGTTCTAATGGATTATAATATATTATCTTGAGCTATTTTATTAATTGATTATTACTCTCAAGAGAACACGAGACATCTATTACCGAGAATTTGTAGAAATTACAATACATAATATGAGCATTATTATGTTACATGAATACGTATTAGGTAACATTGATATCGGGTTTCAAAAACGGTTATAATTTTTGAAATATATCTAAATGCGTTGGATTACCTATCTCAGTGAAATCGCTATTACTTCTCTATAATAGAAAAACAAACCGCTAAAACAACACTTTTCTATACTCCCATACAAACGATTCGTAATAATACCATAAACTTCTAGTATATATTCAGTTCGTACTGGTAGCATCTTACTACAAAAAAATTACTTATTTTATTGGTCTAGGGGAGGCTAGCTAAAATACAATCAACTAGTGTAGTGTGTTAACCTAGTATCTCTTGGTGAAGAAAGTAAGGTCAGTATAGGTAGTACTCTGTGTTAACTTAAAACACTTCACCAGGTATACAAGCAATCGTACTTTGGCATTAAATCATTTAAGTCTTCCAATATAAATCTCGGATCATGGTTGAATTTCGTTGCGGGTCCAAACCAACAATAGACACCTTTTTTCAAGATTACACTGAACAAACACTGGCATTGTAACACAAATAGTCTAGGAGCCTACAGTACCTTCACAAAGTATTTCCGATTCGAATTCAATTTATTCAGAGTACACTCCAAATGTTTATTCGTTCACAAGGGCGCCTTAACAACAGAATCTTTCACTTCTTTTAGACAAATTCTAGTATAGCGTCTCTTTTGATGTTTCCTTTGTAAAGAACAAAGCGCGTTGAGGTGTTGTTTGTGAAAATTTAATGATATTTCAGGTGTTCTTCATTTTTCAAAGTGTGGACTTACCGATATAGTATCTATTGATGTTATTACCTGAAAAATAAATGTATGTATTATTATTAGCAATTTATTAGCCTTAATTCAATAGTAGACGTCAGTGAGAAGTTTATTGTGCAGAATCGTCAGAAGTTTGCACTTTGAACACATGGGCCCGCTCATAGATATTGACTTAACATTGACGGGAGCGAGCCTTAGTTGTTTAGCTAGAGCACTGACTAGAAGGAGGAATTGGCTGTAGCCCCAAAGGTGCAGCGAGAGTACACCCAACTTGTTTCTTAAAATTATTGTAATAAGACACACAATAGTTACAAAACACACTACAATATTTCGATTGATCATTTTTTGTTAGCGCCCTCAAGCCGCTCGTGTTACCAAAATCGGTTTCAGGTAAACTTATTCATCTTCTAAAAATTTCAAATAAAGTTTTCGTAATACGATGCATAGATTTTTGTCATAGGTACTTTTATAGATGCTTTTGTATTATCTAACTCAACTTGAAAAAGAAAATATAAGGCCGGGTTGCAGTGGTTTATAACATTTTTAAACACATTTATCATCAAGTATATAGCTAATTGCGCCAAATAAAAATCATGTTCATAAAGTAGACTAAACCGTCTAGGAACCTGTTAAGACAGAAACGTGATTCATAACATTCGCCATGGCATTAAAGGCTCCAAATCGCAATTACAAAAAAAAGTTTGTATTAAAAAATAGAGCGTAAAATATCTTGGGACTTTGGGAAGTTACATACTAACACGCAGATATATTTTTACAAGATTGAAAAGACACTTAAATTCTCCAAATCGCTGCATTCTAGCTCTTGCGGCCATTTCTCTCTCTCTCTCTCTCTCTTTCTCTCTCGCGGATTTTATATTAGTAGTGCAAAGAGTACGGACGCCGCACTGCAACCCGGCCTTAACACTTCTATTATTACAAGCGATCATGGGTTATGCGAGCCGCTTACCATTACTCGGTAGGACTATCAAAATAGGTAAGTAATGAGGTTATTTAAGGTAAGTTTGGTATGGGTATTATTTATTTATATATTCAACCCAAATAAAACACCGAAATCAACTTATATACATTGTACATATATATATAAATTATATGATTGAGGTTCAATTGGTCAAGTTTGAAAATTGTATGGATTCATCATGAGCCTTTTTTTCAAATAGTTTTGTTAGTATCCAGATTAAGTTTGTTATTTGTTCTTATTTATCAATACTTTTGGTAGGCCGTGTTAATATTTTGGTGGTGTCGTCACTAAAAGCAATTTCTTTACACTCAACCTTTAGATAGACTTGTACATTGGGAAAAAAATACAACTTAAGTAAAATGTAACAATTTATTGTCGCTGGTATTTGAAGATATTGTCACAGGAGCCAAGAAAGGTATGCTCACTGAGCCGACACGTGACTACGTGGAAGGGATGAATGAAAAGCGATTAACGGAAAGGTTTTATCGAGCAAATGTGACAGGAACTGGCAGAGCCCTTTAAAGGGCTACATACATTGACTAAATGGATAAGGTCCTGTAAAAAGGTTAAATACGCCTTAATCGAAAACCACTCGTAGCTGACTGTATTGGATATCAACCACGGAATTACAAAGGGACAGCAAAAATTAAACCGATGTGATTTTACACAGAATTTTATTTAAAAATGGATTAAAACGTCATATAATTCATGGAAAGCAATTTAATTTTTGTAACAATTGTTTCTATCTTGATAAAATTTGAATCTATATTTATAAAAATACAGCCATACTCATAGATTTTGAAAACCTATTGTAGTTGAAAAATACTTATTTACACTGACCTCGACCTTCCTGTCGGATACCTCGTGTAGGAGGTAGGACACGACGGTATTTCCGTCCAATTGAGCAGTCCGACTGGGGAAGTAAGAAAATAACCTCCTGTGGTGTTCCCGTCGGTGAGAAGGGTAGCCAGAGCTCACTGGAGAGTTTGTGTGCTGTCGGTGGGAAGACCAAAGGCTATTAGACCTACCTTCCTGGTTTTTCTTCTACACTGACGGCTCTCTGGGTTTACAGAATCGGCAGCACGAGTGTAACTCCCCTGGTATTGTACACGTTCATAGGCCACGGTAACCACTTTCCATCAGGTGGACCGTGCGCTTGTCTGCCATCTCAGTGGTATAAAATATTCCCTAGTATTGTTACCTAATAAAGCAAAATTTTTATGTTTACAATTACGAGCCTTTCAGTACCTGTATCAAGCTGTTCCCCTGATATCTACCAATATCAACACGCCTTACGCATCGCCTCGCTGTCTCATGTGAATTTTTAATGTTATAATTATTTTTATTTTGTTCTGGCCTTTAAAAATAAATTCCATTGGGATTTTTCTGCTTAACTGTACATGTATGTTAATTATTTGCTTACGCCGTTACAATTATGCATACCGGTGTTTCTAAACAAAACTTGGTGTCAGACAACAGATATCAAAAATGCCCACCAAAATCATAAGTGTCAGAACACTTTTGATTTTGGTGGTAGAAAAAGCTGTATCCGACACTCTTTTTTTATATCTAATATTTTCGTCAACCCCTCCAACTAAGCTAATTGCTTGCCTTAGGGGTGGGTTCACATAGGCAGTGTAATAGCCAGGACTCGAACCCGGCACCTCTCGATCGCAAGACCGATTAGTGGCCATAGCCGTGTCCTCGGGAGTGGGACCCAGGGTCACATACATAGAAATCACATTCACTAGCATTGCACAACAGAACCAGCTTAATTATTTATAAAAACTGAAAACGGGCACATCCATGCAACAGAACTACAAATTTTTAGTGATACTGCTTATACACACGCGATGCACATTATACCTACTAACTATAAATCATTATATCTTTTGTATCCTTTAATAGCCACATATATTTTCTTTAACGATTGGCTGTGAATATTTATATGTTATAGGCAATGTCTATAATCCGGCATTGTATAGAATTCCTAGGCATTCTATACATTGCTTAAAACGTTCAGGCAATGTGTATAATAAGATTAATTTCATACATTGCCTAGGTATTGTATTAAATGCCCGAAGTGCATCAGGCAATGTGTATATTATGTTATATATGTTACCGGAAATGTATGTTATCCGTCATTGAATACAATCCGACTTGGATAGGTTAGGTTAGAAGGCTAATGCGGGAGTGGATCGGCCATCGTGGTTATTTTTTTATGACCATGCAGAATAAAACAACTACGTATAAAACACGTAGGTACTTAGGCATACCTACCAATATAACACATGTCTTATCAGCACTATCTGCTGAGGAAGTTGAAATTAGGATTAGCTCTCAATAGATTAGTATCTATCCAACTTATCATAGAGAAGAAAAATAGATTACATGCATTAACTATGCTTCGACCGACATTCTATACAATGCGTAGGCATTCTATACCTTTCCTAGGCAATGTGTGAAATAGTTTAAACAATGAATATCATTTCATACACTGCCTGAACGACCCCGGCATTCTATACATTTCCTTGGTATTGTATAGAATGCCTGCATTATACACATTGCCTATAACATATACATTGTGAAAGATTACAGTTTGCCTAGATGAATAACTACGATATATTATTACGTACAGAACTACTAGTGACGTAGCTGTGTATATTCTCCAGCCAGTCGCATCGGAAGTTTTCAACTTGGAGTCCGTTTTACCAGTCTAACTGTTGATTTGGCTGAACTTCGATATTTTTCGTGAAGCGACTGTCATCTGACTTCTATAATCCGAAGGTGAATTTTAAGCATTGCAGTTCGACCAGTTGTTGGAATTTTTTAGGTCTCCTGGGACTAAGAGCGTTTTCACACTCATCCGATATCCGATATCCGACTTCCGATATCCGACATCCAATATCCGACATCCGACATCCGATATCCGATATTCGACATCCGATATCGGAGCCAAAACAGTGGTGTTGGCTCCGATAACCGATATCGGGCCGGACAATGTGAAAGAAAGATACATATCTCATACATTTGACTTCCTCCGTTATTGGATGTCGGATATCGGATATCGGATGTCGGATGTCGGATATCGGATATCGGATGTCAGATATCGGATGTTGGATATCGGATATCGGATGAGTGTGAAAACGCTCTTACTGGGACCGATGGCATAACGTGCTCTCCGTGACACGACCAGACCAGTGCAAATACCCTAAATCATGCGTTAAGCGAGGATCGAACCCACGCCTCGTGCGTAGCGGCTGCGATCACTACCACTACACCACAGAGCTGTTAATAAAATAGTGATTATGTGGCCAAGACTGTTACGTGCCATTCCAGACTATAGTCACTATCTAGACCCGTGCCGCCATTTTTCTATGAAAGAGTAACTAACATCCTTCCATGCATCTATCCATGCGTATACCCGAAGAGAAAACGTCGTGACTGTTTGTATGTGTTCTAAGTTTGGTTAAGTACCTACTTAACTAAGGCTAAACAATCTTGATATGTCTTTAATATTTTCATTTAAAAACTTGTTTAATAATCTTGTTTTTATTTAAAAATTCAGTGTAAATATAAAACTTGACTAAAAACAGAAACTGAACCACTATTTTAAGCAATCGTTTATTTGTATTATTTTTGTTTGTAAACATTGTCACATCAAGATTGTTTGTTGTTATTTAATACAAATGGAGTATAGGTGTTATAAGTAATACGTATACGTGTTTGAAATATAATAATCATCAAATACATATCGGCCATATAATTTTGTCTCCAAACACAATGTTCATGTGGTTTTTTATCGATAAAAATATGCGGTTAACTCGTTCACCATCGTTATTATAGCAAGACCAATCAGAAGGCTATAAATAGATTTTATGTAGACCATATCGTTTACGAGTTTTTCAGTGTAATACAAGCATAAAATATGTTAATAGCTCGTAAAAAGAAGCTGTAATAAAGTTGCCAGAATAGCGATAATAATTCTACCTGTTACGCTGCTAGAGTTACCAGTAAAAAATAAGTAAAATATATGCTTTTAATGCTTAATTACATTAGCATACGTATTATTATATTCATATTAATATATGATGGCTGCTAGAGCGTACGAGTCTTAGAGTGGAGACCGCGAGAAGGCAAACAAAGGGTAGGACGCCCCTGGCCAGATGGTGGGAGAGGCCTATGTACAACAGTCGACTGCCGTAAGCTAATTTATTGATTTGATTGTTTGATATAAGAATATATATGACACAAATAACTAGCTTAATCACGCGTTCAATTAACTGCCTGGACTCTAGCTGCCTGGAGCTATACAATCCGACTTGGAAAGATTAGGTTAGAATTCTTGGTCTTTTTTAAATGCAGAAAAAAGTCATATTCATAGCTGTTTGAATAAATGGCTAGGCTATTCATTTAACGTCACCGATTCAAGCGATTTGCCTAGCCGTTTTATCAAATGGCTAAAAATCATTCAGGCCGCTTATTTAAAGGCGCCATTTTGTTAACAGCCTAGGCAGTTAATGAAACTGCTAGTTAAGCTAGTTGGCCATGACATATACATACATAAAACTGCATTAAAATACTGAGCAGATATAGAGCGTCGTAACTTTTTGCAACAAAATTTTGACAATCTGTCGTATTCTGCAAGTCTCACTAAAGATAACTATCTATTTCTATATCATACATTTCGTATTAATCAAATACATTCGTAGGTGTAGTCTATTTATTCACTTTCGTAGAGAAACATCATGTCAAGACAAGATCTTTTAACATTTGCACATTCATCACACACATGTCTATATGAAAATGTGGTTGTTTGTACCTATACTACACAATAATTACACCCAGGCTTCACATACCTGCGACTGAAAGCTAATAACAATGCGGCGCAACAGATATTGTCAAAGAGACAACATTATTACATATAAACTTTAATGAAGCCTACTAGTTACCTTCACATTATGGCATCACCAAACCGCAGCTAACAGTGACGCGACAAACCAACTCAATAAGTTAACTTGTCGAACATGGTTTTACCACTCTCAAATACACAAGTCGCAGCTGCACGTTCTGTCTCTTTTTTATTGACTTGTACTATCTCGGAAGTCCCACTCGCACAAGCAGTAACGAAGGACAAATTTGAACGCTCTACTGAAACTTGCCACAGAGTACATACATACGGTTTCAGTGATTTAGGGTGTGCATCGTTTTACACAATTAATCGTGCATGATTGTCTGCGCGAGTAATAGTCAGCATTGTCCGCGATTTATATGACTATCTGGCACTGCAGAGCTTTATCTGTAGGAATTTGATTACGGTCTAGTTGTGTCCGGTGCGGATTGTGTAACTTAGAGACGGATTATTTATCCTTTCGTATGGAGACGGATCTTTGGCTTATATTTTTCAACGAATATTGAAGGATTCATGCCGGTTATACGGAACTAAAAATTCGATCAGACTTAGAGCGTTTTCACATTGTTTGATTTTATCGGAAATATGTGAAAACAGCATATGGTGTCGGCTATCGGCCCGATACGGCCATTTGCTCGAAAGCACAGACTACATAGGGATGCTAGGGATGAAAAAAATGCAAAAAAACTGCAAGCAATTTTCGATTTCGTATTGAGTTTTTTTTCTTACATCCGTGATCAATGTCATCAATAAACGCGAAAAGACACGTTACTAAGAAAATACCTATATATAATAATTAATAATAATATAATATATATATAAAATTATATTTAATATATATATTTATTATATATATATTTAATATATAATATAATAATAATTAAGGTCCAAATTTGCTTGTAGTCGCTGTTATATCAGGGCCAAAACAGGGGCGTTGGCTCCGATAACCGATATCGGGTTGGAAAACGTGAACGACAACAAGAAAAAGAATTCCTTCGATATGGGATGTCGGATATCGGATATCGGATGAGTGTGAAAACGCTCCTATGGTTACGATTAATTTACCTCATTTTTTTCATAAGCTGTCAGATGAAAATTTTCCTTGACATTTTTGTGCAATTCATAAATTGTGGAAAGTATACTTTGAAATTTATTTAGACTTGCTAAAAGATCACATCACAGTAAAATCTGCATACAGAGCACACTCGTCAATAGTAGAGTGGTCACTCGTCAAGATTTGCCCTGCAGACAAAATATGCACTAGTCTCCAACACGTCCATTTGACCACTCACTTCCTCTCATGATGAACGCGCGTAGTCAAAAGCATTATCTGTTATTCGGTTGACCATCTGCAAAGGACCCTGCCACTATCAACTCATCTGGATAAAGAGAATCTTATAGATATTGAAGGATTGTATCGAACTAAATCTGCATCTTTGCATGAAATTGTACGGTGAAATCACACTGCTCCAAAAAACGGAGATAATTTTATTAGAGGTCTTCCTTACAGCCCCGAAGAGCTATTGAGGGACTTCTTTAAATTCAATCAAGGCCACCCCTGAGATTACACCGTATTCAATAAAAAAAGAACAATCAGGTCATAAAAATAAAGAGAGTAGAGTATTGTTGAACTGAAACTTTGTGATATTTTATAAAAGTGAGACTGCACTTATATTTAAAAAATATTATTTGAGGCTACATTAGCCATTATAATAGTTTAGACACACATCGAAATCGATATAGAACAATAGAATAGATACAAAGCAGATCCAAAACGTTTAACTTAGCCTATAAGGCTCTAAACACTTATACCAAAAGTGGCAGCGTAGCGGTTAGCACTTTCAGTGCCAAAATTCACGCAGTATTTAATTTATTAACATTTTATGCCAAGGATAGACGCGCGTACAGTTTAAACACTATCACTCTTGGTGTGAATTTAATCTAGACTAGATTTTATCTGGAAAACCTTTTAAGTAAAGAGGGTTCATTTTTTTACGTGCTGGAAATAAACGCTTGAGTCACCTACGCGCGCGGGCGTCGTTTAAAACTAAATATAATGATTCAAAGTGTTCGAATCTTTAAAGGCTTGTGAATCATATAAGATTAAATTAGTTATCATTTTATTTTTAGGATGCGTATGTTTAATAATGAATTAAAAAATGCGCTTGATTGTATTTCAAGGGCCCCCACCTGCATGCAAAGGTAACAGGTGTTGTTTCACAACGGAACAAAGCCAATTAATACAAATGATAACCCAAAATCTGTGATTAATCACCACCCGCTGAAAGTACCCGGGTTTTGAACGGAAAGCACTTCATTATATGGGTGGTAACCATGGGTTCTATTGGAATACTTGCCCACATATACATAGTGCAAACAGTATATGTGCCATGATTTATTATGTTATTTTTTATTTTACATGAAACAAAATGATTTAGAAAATATTTTTGTAAGAGTCATAAAAAAAATCATAAAAATCCAAGGTCTTAAGGTTCATATTTAAAGAAGATCGTACCAGTACGTAGCCAATTCAACAGCCATCTAAAGATAGATTTGAAGTAGCTTGTCATCTTCCTAATTACGTACATCTCTCTTTTGGCTTTTCCCCTTCTCTCCCATTATCTGCTTCTAGCCTCACATACTTCACGAGCTTCATAATTATGATCTGAAAATAAAAAATTAACCTAGCAACCAAACAACATATCGTACGTGTCCATAAGTCACGGTAATCGCTTACTATCGAATGAACAGAGCACTTCTTTGTTATCTTACCAGCTTCAAAGAAAAAAGAAGCAAAAAATGTAAACTGGTTGAACTACATATATATTATACATTCCCTATATAATTTGTACTATTTATATCCGACTAAAAGTTTGAAAATTACGCTAACGGCCAAAGTTCCCAAGAGGGGAGCTAAGAACTAGCTGAAGAATCTTGTATGAGTTGAACTTTCTCACATAATCATGTTTTTGCAATTTGTTAACTTAAGAACACTGTTGAATATTAGACCAGAAATGTTATTCTGCACTGTAAGTACACACGGCTAAGGAAATAAGTACCTATACAACTTAATATGCAAAGTTGTATTTAAAGGGGTATGCAATTTTTTTATATTTTGTTTACCCTACGATGGTGACAAGTGGAGCTGCCACTGGAGCTGTAAGATGTGGTCCCCCCCCCCCCCGTACAAAAGGAGCCCATCTCGATACGGCCCTGGGTCAGCCGGGGCGTGAGGGATATGCAAATGGTAATCTCATCTTCCGCAACAAATGGTCCTAGACGATGTGTGAGTTGATCGGTTTGAATCCAATATAACCACCCCCGCTGGTTCTAATTGTATCCAGTTTTAGTATTTTTATCATTTGCTGGTTAAGAAACACAACATCCCTGACCAGCACGTGCTTAAATACACATGTATGGCCACTGGCCACTCAACCATTGTTAACATATTGAGACACCTCCGTACCTCGAAGAGCACGTTACCATACGATTCGGTTGCCATACGATCATCTACGGTATTAATTGGAATGGGACAGAACATCGATATCGCCAGTGGATTGTAAAAAGTAGTCATCCACAATTATATCGAAGGTGGACTGTTTCGTAGTTAGAAATATGAATGTACAGGCTCGGAAGAAGGCTCGATGGATGATGACATAATTAAATAATACAACATAGCGTGCGTTTATAAAATAATAATGGTCCGAAAATACTACTTTTATTAGCAAAACAAACGTCTTACAACGGCAATATTCAACAATATCGATTTACCAGTACAATACTTTTTATTGTAGCGTGCTCATAAAATGGCGCGTCAAACGGCCGAGAGAATCTGGATCGAGGAATCGAGGTATATTTAGTAAAGATATGCCTTTTGGACGAGTTTTCAGTGGCTTGACGCCTTTTGCATTGATGTAAATATTCATTGTTCTGAAATATAACTGTCGTTTAGAAGTATTACAATACATAATGATTTTTTTTTATTTAGATTTTAACATTTAGAATTTTAAGTTTACAGTTTTATCATATCTTTTATAGTCCATTGAAAAGTTACTTTCGTGGTTGCGTTTGTTAGAGGATGCAATTTTTTTTTAGATACGAATATGGATCCGGTTTCCGAGTTTGTGGAGCTGCAACCTTTGTGCCAGGGCTGCTATCTTAAAAAAAGGGGTTCAGATAGTTTTTCTTCTTTATCTCACGAACAAATTGGTCCCACAAAAAAATTGTTAACATTTTTGGTGGCAAATATGATTATCTACGACTTTTATCAAGTAACTATATATACAGGGTGGAACTTTCCGATCGTATTTGGAGAGAAAATACTCTAAATATTGGAGATAGCGAATTTCACTTCGAGGAAAAATTACCTTATTTTTTAAATGTAACATAATTGCATTCTAAGATTTCTAAAAAGTCGCTTGCCGCATCCGGTTATCGAATCCAACTGAAATCCGAAAAAAATTAATTGGTTCGGGCGAGTTTGGTAGTAGTCAAAGCATTGCTTCTGTAAGGCAAAGATCGCTACTTCAAACCCTGCTTAGACCGATTCAATATTTTTCCTATCTTAATTGATTTGAATACTTAGCATGTAAAATGCTTTGAAATTTCAAACCAAGAATAAAAACAAAGCTTATTTACCCTTGTTTGTCTTTATTAAATCGCATTGGGAAGTACTTAAAATTCACTCTTAAATTTAATCAAAAATGAAAAGCACGGTGTGGAGCATCAGTTTTATCATCGCATACAGCTGTTGTCATAAAACAAGTCCAAACGTCCTGTACAAAAAGATATCAAAGTCATTTAATTTTCCGCCAAAACAGAGTAATGACCAAGAGGGGTCTCTTTAATAAGACTGACGAGATTTCCTTCTGATTTTATTGCCCACTCCTGCGAGTAAATCGCTCGTTTAGATGTAACGACGGCGATTTACAGATCTCTTCATGGCTTGTCCTAATTTTCTTTGAGTTTTTACGCGTCTTTAGTATTCATTTTCAACGAAAATAGTTTGAGTTCATTATTAAGTGTGGACGTTTATCTGCTGACTTTTGAATGGATTTTAATAGCTAACGTGATGAATAAATTAGATTGCTAGTGATAATGTCAGTTCAATTCCGTTACTGGATACTAGTCACCATACTCATGCATTTTAACACCAACGTAATACAAAATAGTGACGTAATTGGTAATAATTTGCAACAGAGAACTAACCCTAATGAAAATATCAGTGAGTAGCCAATCGGGTATCAGTTAGTAGGTAGATAGATAGTCTGAAGTAGATTCCTGTGGCTGTGGCATTAGGCTCGCCCCCTATCACGACGGACCGAAAACATAGATGGCAAAATGTGGGTGTTAATACACCTCTGCCTAAACCTTCGGGGATTTACAGGCGTGAGGCATCTACGTACACATACATATGTGTATGTAGCTGTGTGAGTTAGGAAAACGGAATTTTTTTTTCACACACGTGGAGCTTCGGGCAATAGTTAGTATAAAATGTAATGAGCACCAGTGCAATGGTTCATTGCACTGGTGTTCTAATAACGCTTCATAATAGGGGTTAAAGTATGATATTGCCGTTTCATTGTAATAGGTACTTCGAATTGACATAGAACCTTCATGGTTTGAGATTTTTGAGTGAAACTTTTTCCACATGGTACCTATGTAGTTCTTCATTTAAAAATGTGCAACATTCGATTATCGACTTTCAGTTGTTTTTTTTATTCAGCTTAGACAAGAAAGATGGATACTTCGAAAATTCGAGTGATTTTTGAATACGAGTTCCGACGCGGAACTAACGCGGCAGAAACAGCTCGCAATATCAATGTTGCGTTTGGAGAGGGGACTGCTAATGAACGCACCGTGCGATTTTGGTTTAAACGCTTTCGTGATGGAAACTTTGATTTGAAGAACGAACCACGAGGAAGGCCGTCCACACAGGTGAATAACAATGAATTGAAAGACATGGTGGAAGCCGATCCGAGCCAAACTACCCAGGAATTAGCTGCATGGTTTAACGTTACCTTACCAACAATATTGACTCATTTGCGTCAAATCAATAAAATAAAAAAATGTGAAAAATGGGTACCTCATGATTTGACTGATTTGCAGAAAGAAATGCGTGTTGAAACTTGTGTTGCCTTGTTGAATCGATACAGAAATGAAGGAATATTGGATCGAATTGTGACATGTGATGAAAAGTGGATTCTTTACGATAACCGTAAGCGAAAAATGCAATGGCTGACCCCAGGTGAAACGCCACAACAGTGTCCTAAAGCAAAGCTTACCAATAAAAAGGCAATGGTAACTGTTTGGTGGTCTCAGCATGGTGTTATTCACTATAGCTTTCTACGATCTGGTCAAGCAATAACGGCAGATGTCTACTGTGCCGAACTCCGAACAATGATAGCAAAACTAGCAGTGAAACAGCCCCGACTCATGAATCGATCTTCACCATTATTGCTCCATGATAACGCGAGACCTCATACAGCACGAGAAACCGTTTTAACTCTACAGGAACTGCAATTAGAAACTATCCGTCACCCTCCGTATTCGCCAGACCTTGCTCCAACAGACTACCATTTTTTTCGTGATGTGGACAATTTTCTATGTGATTTTTTTTCTCAGGAGGCAGTACAAAATGCTTTCACACAGTTTGTCGAATCTAGATCACCAGAGTTCTATCGCAAAGGCATAAATGACCTTCCTACTAGATGGCAGCAATGTATAGATAATAATGGTAATTATTTTGATTAAATAAATACGTTAAATTAAAAAAAAACGAATTTCAATTTGTCAGTACAAATCGGCAATTTCATACTTTAACCCCTAATATTAATTTACAATACTGGCTAGATATTGCCGGTATTACAGTCCCACCAGCCCATGCTAATATCAATCAATCCTCGGATGACTGGCGTCTCTACAAACCCAATATATTATGCTCAATCAGTCAAGTAGCTCAAACGTTACACGATCATAAGCATCCGCACCATTTATCCATTATTAAACTCATTATTATGAGCAAGTTTATGAGTGAGTGTGACCGATAAAATCAAAAGTCTGAGCTTTATTTCTGCTTAGTGCAAGCATTTGTATAAACTGACTTATAAAATCTCGCGTTCCATGAGATAATGTAAAGAGAACGGGAATTAACGCGACCATGGTTTAGGT
Organism: Eilema caniola; assembly: GCA_949126895.1. Classification (NCBI taxonomy): domain Eukaryota; kingdom Metazoa; phylum Arthropoda; class Insecta; order Lepidoptera; family Erebidae; genus Eilema; species Eilema caniola. Next base: position 7,464,379 of record OX421472.1, on the reverse strand, counting down.
ACCTACTTACATACCTTTGATTGCCTGACGTTCCGACCAGGTTACACCAGCCGTGGTCACAGGCTGACTGTCTCAGCGGTGCACGCCCGCCGTCTTCGAATCCGAGGTTCATCATCTACCTGCACATTTTCAATATTTTCTTTTCGGCATGTACCGTCACATACCACACTCAGTGTCCCTATTCTGTAAGCTAACTGTCCGGTGTCTATATGACTGCGCAGAAAAGCGAGGTTACTTGTTTTTTATCACTGGATTCCCGATTGAAATTTTTGTGTTGGTTGATTTCAATTGCCTCACGTACAGCTCTTGAATAAAAGTGACGTTCCTTGGAGAGGACTTGCGTATGGTGGAATTCAATCCAGTGATTAATGCCTGCTTCTTGCAGGTGCTCTGCAATCGCTGATTTGCTCGTCTGGCGATTCTTTACAGCTGCGATGTGTTTTTGACTCGTTCAGCAATAGTCCGCATTAATTCCCATTCTCTTTGTAATATAAAAAAATGCATGTTTGAAGATGTGCTCTACTTTTATAAAGAGGAAATATTTGTATTTTTGTATGTTTGTAATGAATAAACTCAAAAACTGCTGTGCTGATTTCAAAAATTCTTTCACCATTGGAAAGCTAAATTCACTCTGAGTAACATAGGCTATATTGGATTTCCACGGGAACGTTTTTAACACCCGTGTCAAGCCCAGTCGAATGTATATAAGTATATTTTTCTGGATGGTACTGTATAATATATAGGAAATTGGACATAACCGTTATTATGTAACTTTTTGATTACTGGTGCTGCTATCTGCTAAGGTTCTGGGAATAGAAAAACCAATACAGATGATTTTCATGCAGTTATTGTGACAATTATAATAAGGACATGTTCTGGCTATATATAATTAGAAGGTTACAAGCATTATCTATTCCTCCATTCGAGAATAATAATTCGTACCCCAAATTCCGTAAGCAATTCCATCCCTAACGTGATAACAATTACATTACGACTTTTAATATTTAAAATGGAGACATCGACGCTCCCGGGGAATAAAATGGTAAAGTGCTATTACCACTCTTTTCATGTTTTTGCATTTTCGGCCTCTATGGGTCGTTATACACCTACTGATTTTTTTTTAGATTTTTTTTCCGGTAATTCATAAATTTATAGCAATTTTTATTTTTATTCTCCGGAAATCATATAACACATTTAACCCATAAAAACCCCATAATCGTTCATTACGGAACGAACATTTATCTCGATAAATCGGTAAGACGTTATACCATTTTATTCCCGTAAAAAAATTGATGATTCATTTCAATAACACGCTTTACCTATATTCGTTCGATAAGTCCTCAACGGTAAACCTATATTATTACTTTATTACTGACATAATTTTCTATAGTATTTCACGTTAAGACATGTTACAATATTCTTTACGATTTTTGAAACAAGTATTAACGTGATACAATTTTTTTCTCTTTCTATTATTAGTGTAATAGGCTATTATTGTCGCTATCAGGTACATCAGCATCACTCAGTGTCTCTACAGTTTCAGTAACAGGATCATTGCCAAGTAGTTCTGATGATAATGTTGATTCTCTCACTAACACTACAAACAATTTAACCCGTAAGCGACGGCGAAATGAAAAAGAATGGATAGTCAATAAATCCAAAACTTTAAAAAACTCTGGCCAAGCATATGTTGGATGTCGTTCTAAGAAGGAATACCCTGCAAAAGTGGTAGGACCTTATGATATGAGAAAGAGCATCATGGAAGCATTTTATCAATTTGGTAACCATGAGTTACAATGGCAATTTATAAGTAAATACGTTATGTCAGAATCTGTGAAAAAACTTCAAGTTATTCGAGATAAAAACCGTACTCAAACTATAAGTTATTATTTGCCATTAGAAAGTAATAAAGTTCGTGCATGTAAGGTATTTTTCCTAAAAACTTTGCAGATATCAGAACAAATGGTTTACACTGCTATAGAGAAATATGATAGCGATTCTAATAAAAGTGACTGTAGAGGTAAATATAATAATCGACCACGTAAAATGTCAGTTTCAACAGAAGAGAGCATAACATCACACATACAATTATTTCCAGTAAAAGAAGCACACTATGTTAGGAAATCTTCTAAAAGAAAGTATTTATGCGAAACTTTGAATATATCGAAAATGTACCGTTTATACACAGATTGGTTCAAAGAACAGTCAGATGGACATTATTCTGATGTTAAGATGGCTACCAAAAGACAGTATGAGAGTATATTTAACACGAAGTTTAATTATTCTTTTTTTCTGCCTAAGAAAGATTTATGTGGCACTTGTTCGCTATATGAACAAGCTATAGGCGAGCAAAAGGAATCTTTAGAAGATAAATATATAAAACACATACATAATAAAGAAAGGATTCGTGAAATTAAAAATTCTGAAAAGGAAAATTTTGATACAAACTCCACTTTAGCTATTTTTGATTTAGAAAAGGTTTTAGGGGTACCTCAGTCGGAGGTAGGAATATTTCATTACAAACGGAAGTATCCCGTCTATAACTTTACCGTTTTTGATGCTTCTAGAAAGAAAGGATACTGTTACATGTGGCATTCGCAAATCGCTAAAAGAGGATCAATAGAGATAGGTAGCTGTCTATATAATTTCATTGAAGAACAATTTCATGAACAAATTAATAAAATATCTTTTTATTCTGATGGTTGCGCAGGACAGAATAAAAATAGATTCGTGTTTGCCCTTTATCTGTTTGCTGCTAATAAATTTAAGTTAGACATTATTCATCGTTTCTATGAATCTGGCCATAGCCAAAATGAAGGTGATTCAATGCACGCATGCATAGAACGAGCTATGAAAAATAAACAAATATATTCACCCGATCAATTATATGGAATAGTGATGAATGCTAAGCAAACCGGTGAAAAATACAAACTGAAGGAAATGAGACAAACAGAATTTTATGACATTAAATCATTGATTACTGGACAGAACTGGCAAAATGATACAAAAGGTAACAAAATATATTGGTCAAAAATTAAAGAAATAAAAGTGGTCCCTACAAATCCACAATCTGTTTACTTTAAATATGATTACGATGACGACTTTAGTGAAATGAATATAGCACCAACATCAACTAAAAAAACCAGAAAACGAAAATCTACTTCTACCACAGCAACACTGTATCTGGCGACGATGTCATCCTGCAGCCAGCCTATGACGGTCCAGTTCCAATCTCAAAAGCTCTGCACGAAGATCTATTAAGTCTTTGTAGGATTAACGCCATACCTCTTCATTACCACAGTTTTTATCATTCACTGATAAGTACAAATACTACCGAAGCAGCTTTATGTGAGGATGACTGTGAAAGTATGAGCGACTGAAAGAGATAAAAATCAATCAGAATTTAGATGACCGATTAAATTATGATTGATAAATGCCAATTAAAATCTATTGATGATTGTTAAATGCTAATTAGTCTATTGATGATTGATAAATGCTAATGAAAGTTTATTGATGATAGATAAATGCTAATTAGAGTCTATTGATGATTGATAAATGCTAATTAAAGTCTATTGATGACTAATAAATGTTAATTAAAGTCTATTGCTGATTGATAAATGCTAATTTAAGTCAATTGTAATAATTATTATTTTCATAAATAAAGATTATATTGTTTTTTATACTTTTTTTATTTATTTCAATTACAATTCAAATTCATAAACGTTACTGCATACTCGTATTACGATGTTAACACTACATACGTTTATACAAAAACAAAATCGTAATATAGATATACGAAGAAAAAAATACTATAATTTTACAGGAACAAAATCGTATTAATTTGTTACAGTTACACTTCCTTCATGAAAGTATGATAGAAAAACATCGTAATGAACAGATATCGTTTTCGTAATATTGCAACTTTACGAAAATAAAATGGTTATGTTCCATTACTTAGAATACATCTAAATATAAAATCAGTATTACATATTTTTCGTAATAACTATAAAATTATATGTATAATTTCATTTCTTTCCATGGCTACTTATTAACAAAAAAATACTGAAAAGAATAATGTATAATATGACAACATATGCCGATTACTTCAGGAGTTATAACAAAATAACAGTATTTTGCTCGTCCTGTAAAATTTACTTTTGTCTATTACGATTTTATTCCCTGGGGACGTCGACATGCGGGCGTTTATCAACGAAAGCCGTTTTGAAATCCCTCGGCGACTGTTGAGTAAACAAAAAAGACGCGGCTTGCGGCGAAACCACAACTATCTTCTTTCAAATCTATTTGTTAGGGACCCATTGTTGAAATTAAATTGTATTTTAGATCTGTAATAAATGTGTGTAGGTTTGTGTAAAGTCCTGGTATCCAAATGGATTGTTTTGAGTTGGCTCTTTATGATTGTAACAATCGTTGTTGAAAGTTGTTATATTATGCGAAAGTCCACTGGCAAGTATATTCCGAAATTTTCTTGCCGGGGAACTGTTTCCACTGACTGCAATTACTCTATACGCTAGTCGTTTGTACATATAGATTAATTGAAGTCATTGGAAACAGCCTCTGGGCAAGAAATTGCGGAAAATACTTGCCAGTGGACACTCAGCATTACGTTAAATGCTTTAACTAGAATAAGAATGTAGCAAATATTACCGTCTCCTTTTCTATCAAGATCAACATGTGCAGTTACTGCACATGTTGATCTTGGTCCATTTACCATTACCTACTGTAATGGAATGGAATTATTTGCACTATAATGTAGGGATGACAGTTCAGCAGTTGTCACCTTTGTATCATAGTGAAACCATTTCCATTTAGGACCAAGTGGTTCGGCAATATAAAAACTTGAAATTCTTTACCAACACACGTGTTTCCTTCTTCTTACCATCTCAGGTTGATGAAATATTATTGATTACTAGCTGTCGCCCGCGGCTCCGCCCGCGTGGATGTCGGTTATCGCGAATCGGGGTATGAAAAATAGATGTTGGCCGATTCTCAGACCTACCCGATATGCCCACAAAATTTCATCAAAATCGGTCGAGCCGTTTCGGAGGAGTATGGCAACGAAAACTGTGACACGAGAATTTTATATATTAGACTAGCTGTCGCCCGCGGCTCCGCCCGCGTGGATGTCGGTTATCGCGAATCGGGGTATGAAAAATAGATGTTGGCCGATTCTCAGACCTACCCGATATGCCCACAAAATTTCATGAGAATCGGGCGAGCCGATTCGGAGGAGTTTGGCAACGAAAACTGTGACACGAGAATTTTATATATTAGATTATATTATTGATAAAATAGTACCGCACTTACCACGTCTAAGTAAAGTCTGTTAAGCGAAATTACACCATTTATTATGCTCCTACTGTCTGAACATCATTCCTATGTACACAACCCGACTGTATTCGAGTACAAGGTAATCCTTTTCTCAACAAAAGAGATTTGTAAACAAAATAAACAACAAGTAATATTTTCGTTTGTATGTATGTTTTCATTTATACGTCTCTTTGTGACGTCTACGCAAACAATAAATCTTATTTTTTCTTTTTACTGAGTGTTAAAGAGTCGAGAGGCATATTGAGAAAATTAATCTTAGTAAAATTTGCTTATGATTTAGTAATCTTTAGGCTTTGAACAAGTTGTTTCGAGCAAAATTATATGACGGTTTGTGGGTCAGATGGGTTGTGGGTTGGTATGAATTTTGATTTTCGAATAGGGTAAAGGATACAGACTAAATAAATGAAATAATGAATATTGGCACCTATCTATAGTGCTCGTTCACCATTTTTTTTTGTGGCAGACAAGCACACGGCCCACCTGCGGGAAAGTGGTAACCGTGGCCTATGGACGTGTGCAACACCAGGAGCGTCACACTCGCGCTACCGACCCTGTTAGAACAGCGAGTTTCTGTGCCGTCAGTGTAGAAGATAAAGCAAGACAAGCCTTTGGTCTTCCCACTGACTGCACAAAAACTCTCCAGTGAGCTCTGGCTACCCTACTCAACGCCGGAAACACAACACGAGGTTATTATGGCCGCGATATTCTGTAGGGCAGAGGTACTTCCCCAGTCGGACTGCTCAATTGGACGGAAATACCGTCGTGTCCTACCTCCTACCATTTCATAATATGGAGAAGAGAAAAACAAGAAAGTAATTTAAAGCCTTTCAGTGATACATACAAGTTAGAGTTACATTTAGGACGTGAATTTATTCTACCAACTGAAATACCTGTACTCATCATGAATTATTTTAATATTCCTCAACATAATGTAATTATGATTGATTGATTGATTGAATGTAATTATGTTTCAGTAATCGTTCACTTTTCAGTTCTGTGTACTTTTATGCTTCTGCTCAAATAGGATGAGTAATATTTTTTTTTAAATTTCTTTATTTAAACTTTTTGCACAAATATAAAATGATTGTACAAAGGTGGACTTAATGCCATGGGCATTTTCTGCCAGTTAACCTTATGGTGATGCAGAGTTATTTATTTTAAAGGTAGGTGCAAGAAGTTTTGCGGTGATAGCTTGACCTATTTCGGTACAAAATGAAACTTTGTGATGAAAATTAATAATACTTTGTAAAAATTTATAAATATAATATCAATAAATCCATATAATAAATATATAGAAAAATAATAAACTACATACATATACAAACCAATATTATACACATAAATATACACATGTATATACACACACATACAGCTACTTATTTGATCAGTATAAACACGAATTTCTATATTCGAAGAGCAACGTAAAATTTACTTTCCGGCTTCTGCTACTGATCTGTGAGTGGTGTACGTGGAACTTTGACGGGGAAATTACTTTTTAAATGCTGACGATGTATTGAAACGACTTCGTTACGCTTTCATATTAAACCCAGACGTACAAGATTTATCAACATCGGCAGATGGAATTATTCAGAATCTCGTAATAAAATATAAGATTAAATTTGTCGTTTGCCCGATATTGCAATTGATGAAGACGATGTAAATGAAATTAGACTTATGTTACGAGAAGAGTGACGCTTTTGATGTGAGAGGACTTTGATTGATGAACAGGCTTATGGAATTTTACCGAGTTCAACGAGATCTTCGATATCGGCAATCGAATCCTGTTCAAAGATATCCCAAGGTAGCAAGCGCCCGATTTTAAGCCCACTAAGGTTATGGCAGTTTCAACCAAACGCTACACTTGGTTATCATCGCAATGTGGTGGTGATTCAGTCTTCTTTCCTTCCTATAGGCGCAGATATAATAAAGTTAAAACACATCAAGTAGTTACGATATCAATCCTATTCATATTATTCAAATTTGTTCATCAAGTTTTAAAAGTAAAAAAATCGTTGAAATAAATTTGAAACAAAAAGGCATTTTCTGGAATGTTGAGGGAGGAATTACAACTTAATGGGTCACTGAAAAGTAGCTTATGTTCACGATGTAATTTCGTAAGAGTTATTATAATGCTTAATTAGGCCCTAAAAAGTTTTAGCTGCCTACTCCTTCATTGAACTTCATCGATTTCTAAAGCGAATAAAAATAGATTAAAAAGTCATTCAACAACTTTTACTTCGCCTTAAAAAGTTGTTTTTCAAGAAAACGTGCTTTAACTTAGTTTGGATCTGATGGAACTATAAAATTCTTTTCCACGGACCATTAATACTAAAGCTATTGGTAGACTTTTAAAATTTAAATCTATTTAACGATGATCGCTTCGAGTTACCGTCGCCGCCGACGTGAATTTTTATCTTTAAGAAATGCGGCAAGTTAAGTTTTAGAGCATGAAAAAATGCGGTGGTTTGAAGTTCAGCCCATGAACTATCAATTATCAATGTCTACTAAATTCTAGAGAATTGTTATCTGAAACCAATACCGTATAGTTTTAAGATTAGTTATCCTGGTGTAATTTCGTCCAATAATAAAATAAATTATTAAAAATAAAATCCCCACTGATACTTAAAAGATCGAAACAAGCTTTATAGCAGGCGATAATCGTTAATGTTCATCTGGTTTGAGATTTTCAAATGGGTACCGCCTGCTATAAAGCTTATTTCGATCTTTTCAGCATCAGTCTGGTTTTTTTTTAAATATTTTATTTTATAACATACATATTTTTGTTATCATCTTCTAATTTCCTTTATTTTGATACCGTACTCGATAAATTTGAATGTTTTTTTTTTAACACATAGCTTTTGGTGCCAAAAAACCACCCTATAGCTTTTATTCATATTTTATGTACCCAAGAACACTTGGGCAATAAATACCTTTCATTTGAAACATGAACCATTGATCTGTGCGGTGGTTCAGAAGTCATGAAGTAATAAATAATATTACAAACATACATACATAAATACATACAAGACACCCGCGAAAAACATATCACTTTTTGGCAGTCGAGTAAAAATGTTACAAATTAATTATGAAACTAGCAATAGATTGACCTACCGTTCTGTTCAAATATATTTATATATATAACTGTATGTGATAAGGCAAGGTTTCTTAAAGACGATAAAGTCAACTGGGTAGAAAACGGTCACTTAGGCAAGGACTATACTTGCAGAGGATTAACGGGATGTAAGATGAAAACAAACAACATCTAAGTACTAGATACAACTACTTTAACTTCGACATCAAGTGTCTCAATTGACACTTCTCTGGTTAAACCTGTTTCTACTGCGAAAAGCAAAATTCTAGAAAATCAGAACACGAGGCAGTTTCATTCCTCTATTAAAATGTTCAAGTTAAGTTCATTTTATTCAACGTGGACGTAGAAATCATGTCTGAGGAGGCTTAATTATATTTCTAGAGAGGAAACGTAGTTTACAAATAATCTCTCACCGTTAACCACGCAAATGCTTTCAGCTTTTAACTAAGGTCTAAAAAGATTATATTTCTCCATTTAAAAAGGTCTTTCTGAATGGTCTAAAAAGGGCAACAATAACCCTTTTTGGTAACCATATCTAACACGAGAAAACCATTTCGTTTTCGCAGACCGTCGACTTACCATTCAACTCGCTTGAGCTTGGAATGTTGCCGATATAAAAATGGGATAATATAACGCTACAAGAACACTAAAAAACTTTATCTACTCTGATACTATAATACAAAGATTATAAAATTGAAATCAAACTCTTATGACAAACATTACGCACAGGCCAAAGAATAAGTTTTATTACGATACATGTCTTGTACGGACACCTATATCATTAAATAACTTTTTAATCATAACGATACACCTATACAACCGCCATATGGACTGAATCTCTACTTTAAAAAAAAACGGCCGATTCGGAAGAAAAAAAAAAGAACGCGCTTGGCGCCAACATTTTTTTTTTACATTTAAATTAAACAAAGTTTGGTCTAGTTTGTAAAATAAATTAGTTTATGTATTATAGTATGAGAGTAGATTAAGTAGAGTATGACTCTGTACATAACTTGGTCTTATAAAACTCTTGTGATACAATAAAAAAACTCGCCTACGGCTCGTTTTTTTAAAACACACTCGTGTTATAAGAACCCATAATATGCAACAGTATATCATAAACTACTAATATTATAATACTTTTCTATAATTAATTTTAGAAACTAATATCTGTAATACTTCTGTGCATTGACTAACTATATTAGAGTGACATGTCCCAACAATATTTAAAATCATATAAATATGCATTTGCACGGCTTTTCTCAGAGCGACTGCCGCCTGCCCTCGTAACTCCAGGTGGATTGAGAGAATCCGCAGGTATACCGGTTTACAGGTGAGGGTGACCCAGGCTCAGATGGGCTTTGTGGAGCACCCCAAAAACACCCCCCTATCCGAGTGTTGAACTTTTCCTCTCAAATAAAATATCCCTAATCTGTCAAAATGGTGGAACTAGTATTTTAAAACATGTTTTTCACAGAAACCTTTCAATCAAAAAATTTTTCACCCTAATTCTGCTGACTACAACATATTCTTTTACAAATAAGAAAATGTATCTACACTGAAATTGTTTATTCTTCTGCGTGGCCGCCATTTTTCACTTTATGCATTTGAAAGGAGTCCCGAATATGTCAAGGTGCCATCATTTGGTCTACCGCTGCTGTGGCCTACCCTACCACGAAGACGCCCGAGTCTAAATTAATGATCACATGTCAGAAAGATATGATTCAGTATGTCATCACGTACATTGGATTTATGGGCCAAATGTATCCTCGTTAGAAGAATATTATGATGTAATAGGTTAGGCGGATGTGGCTACTGTTATAATTTTATACACCAAGAAAATGGTCTTAAAATTGAATTCGTGTGAAAAGATACTTAAAAATGTGCGTAATACAATTTTATTATTGTCACGAATCGTAGTGTTACTTCTATTTAAATTCATATTGCAATAAAATAAATAAGTAAATGATACATAAATATTCGACAACATTTCACACAACGCTACCTAGATTCATGGTGAGCATAGCTTAACTAGCTTGGGTTATGGAATCTAGAATGCCGTAAACATACTTAAATACTTTTTTTACTAATTTAATATGTACATAAAATATTATACATAGAAACACCCAGATCAATGCAAATATACATATTCAATTTCCACTGAGCGGGTATCGAACCCGAGCCTCCTGCATAGCGGCCGCGTTCACTAACACCACGCCACAGAGGCTGGCAAGTAATTATGCTATTCATTAAAACATCTTTGTCTAACAGCTATTTACGCCCACTTATATTATGCCCCCACAGGATTTCTCGTAACAATATGCATTGAAATGTATATTAAAAATTATTATTAAATACTAGCTGTTGCCCGCGGCTTCGCCTGCGTGGATGTCGGTTATCGATTAGTCAACGCTGTTTTTCTTAAATTAAAGTAGCCTTAGCTACTTCTTATTAAATCAGCTACCTGCCAATTAAGTCCCGTCAAAATCGGTCCGGCCATTTCAGAGATTAGCCGTAACAAACAGACAGACAGACAGACAGAAATTAAAAAAAAGACGGGTTGCACTCTGGGAGTGCCGGCAGAAGTAAAAACATTTTCTTTTTTTCTTTCTTCGTTATATACATAGAAAAATATAAAAAAGAACATACCATACCATACCTATAATATAGCGCTAATCATAGAACCTATCACTTATTTTCTGCTAATTTTCTGACAGAAGAAATTAATAAATTATGAAAAGAAAAAATAGGTAATCACAAAAAGTAACAAATTACAGAAAGAAAATTACAGAAAAAAAACATAAAACGTAATAAATTACAAAAAGAAAAAATAATCACAAAAAGTTTCAGAAGGCCAGGTGGTTTGAACCCGATACTATCTGAAACTGTAAGGACTTACAGTCGAAGTGCTTACCGTTTAAGCTACGACGCTATTTATCGTAACTTCCAAAATAGATAGTCTGTACCTAATCTTGTATGACGTCAGTCGTCGGTTACGGTTCAAAGGTCAACTAATCCTGACGCTTCCTTAACATTTTACACCCGTCCAACGCCGCTAAAGAAGTTTTCACTTCAAAAATGTTATTTTGGTGTATGTACCGTATTATATCCATATGCATGTAGTAAAATTCGGTTCTTTCAATGTTACAAACACGGGAGTGTGTTTGTATAATTGAAAGAACTTTTATTTATATGTCGAGAAGTATAGATTATGGTTATCGAAATTATTAAGATAAAGAAACTAAGCAATTTCACAGAAATCGTTGTAGTAGTTTACTAATAATCCAATAGATACTTAATGGGGGCTTAGTCAGCTCACAGCTGTATACAATTTATTACATTTTCCAAAAAAACCTCGTATTGACATATTATCAAAATTAATTGTTACACAAACTCCACTACATCAAAGCCTGTAGGGATAAGCGCTTTGCCAAATAAAATCTCGTATTTTTTCCATTAAATCTTCCTTTATCCGTAGTTTACAGAGAATGTAATTTCACGGAAATGGAGTCTCGAGCCCAGGTTAATGGTTTTAGACCGTTCCGAATCATCTCCGACTGTTTGACGAAATGAACCACACTTGTCATTAGGAACCTGTGTACCGAATCGATGTTTAACGTAGGTATTTGCATTGGATTTTAAATTAAGATTAATTATTACACAATTGAAATTTTAATTCAATTAGTATGCTAACTGTTGGTTCGTTAGTGTCCAAGATAACAACAGATAAAACTGAAACATAAAAAATTGCAATAGAAAGAAATGAAGAAAAAATTGAAAAATAAGTATACTGCCTACTTGTAAGACACGAGAGATTTATCTCCAAATCATTAATATTACAATATTCAAACTACTAATATTTCGCTGGTACGTTCTACCTTCGCACCGCCTATTCTCTACCGCTTGTAAGAGAACAAGCAAAGGCATATCGTAATCAGAACAAATTAATGAGAGTTTGTAGACAGCTTCGGGGTAATGTATGACCCCTCAGGGGAACCCCTATAGGGCACTGAATGTCCTGAGCAACAGCACCCGCGGTTATGCAACTCCTTCCTATTTTCCTCAATTCTAGGCAACATCTATAATATAATCTGTTGCCTGCCAAAAAACTAAATAAATTGGTGAAACAGTAAACATTTACATAGGTATACAACGATCTGCTTTTCCTTTAACCGAGGTATACCTACAGATCTAATACGCTTACTGTTGAATAAAAATAAAGGGCTTCTTTACTTGTCAGATTCACTTAAATGATGTACTTATTTCGTTGTTTGCCGACAAAGTTACGTTTGTTTCAACCACTCTAAATTTCATACATAGTTAACTAGACCGAGTGCAGGCAAGCTTAAAGAAATAAGTATTTATTTAGTTTCACAACAGCTCTGAGCAATTGCCCTTTTAAGCAACGTCGATCCAAGTAGATTGTAAATCGGATAAAAAAGTGAGATTAGATCTTTTCATTTGAGGAAAGGTCCGAATATTGGTCCGTGGAGGCAGTTACTGAGAAATGGTGGATTGAGTTTGAAAACGTCAACATTTAAACTAAAGAAAAAACATTTGCTGAATAGATTTCAGTCGGCCCCTAGAGCCGTTCAGTGTTTTGTATGTTGAACAAAGCTTTTTGTCGATATTTTGCGATGTAGCTGCGTTCTTATTGAATAAAACGCCCTTTAGATTTATGAAGGTATGCCTTCATATACTTTATGGGGACGTCTATAAAGTTTTACGTAAACAATAAAATATTTCTTAGCAAACATGCTTTTTCACTTCACTTGTATCATATATCACGTATCGACGATTTATATATTCGCGACCATTGTTTTCTTCGAATGTGGTTGAGATTAATCTAAAATAAGATTCTGAAGTACGATTTAATACCTGACAGTTAGCTAGGACAACATAAATGAGCCGAAACTCGATAGGTTTATCTTGTTTAGTTACCAATTCCTTTTGGCCACCTTCTGAGGCCATCTTCAGAACCTAGATTCCTGGTAATGCCAGAGAGTTTATTAAGACAAAACAAATGAGCCCAAATTCGATTGGTTTATCGTGTTTGGCTTAGGAGTTCCTCGGAACTCGATAGGTTAGTCTTATTCAGTTTAAAGGCGCCCACTCACTAACAGTTTACCGGACGACGGCCGGACGATATAAATCTGTCAGTTAATCGCAATAACTCACACACTCACAGTTTCGTTAACGATTTTGGACTGACGACTAATACGATCCGATAGTGTGTGGCCGCCGAACGATTCCGGACAGTTCTAAGCCGGACAGTCCTAGGCCGTCAGGGCGAACGAGCACAACGGGCCTGTCGATCGACGTTTCGTGTCAGTTTTTACTAAGATTTTATTCATTTTTTGTACATACTCGTCTATATTTCTTATGCACATAGTCCATAAGGTTCAAAATAGCTAACACCTATTTCCCACAATGATTAGCACGTACTTATATAAGAATAACGTAGTCCAAGCTATTTTCAACCTTATTGACATCACAACAAATCTAGTTTTTTTTCTTATATTCGTGATCAGCAGCATTTATTTATGCGAAAAAACATGTAATTAAGAAAATGTCAACAAGGTCGAAAATCGCTTGCACTGTTTCGTACTCTCTATGTAACTGATATAAGACCATTACCGGCAGGCGATCGTACGACCTAAAACTGACGACTCACAACTGCTAGTGTGTGGTCGCAAAACTGACAACAGGGAATTGCCGGCGGGCCAAAATCGCTTTAGTGTGTGGGCGCTATCGGCTAAGGACTGCAGGCCGCCGGACAGATCAGGAACTGCAGGCGGACTGCAGGCGGACTGTTAGTGAGTGGGCGCCTTAAGAGTTCCTATAGCCACCTTCCGATTCCATCTTCAGAACCTAAGTACCACGTAAAACCAGAGAGGTTATTAAGATTAAACACATGAACCCAAACTTGAAAGGTCTTTTATAGTTTAAGAATTCCTTTGGCCACCTTCTGACTCCACCTTTAGACTCTGAATACCGTGTAATACCAGAAAGTTTGTTAAGATAAAACAAATGAGCCCAAATTCGATTGGTTTATCTTGTTTGGCTTAGGAGTTCCTATGGCCACCTTCTGAGTCTATCTTCAGACCCTGAATACCATGTGATACCAGACAGTTTATTAAGAAAAAACCAATGAATTCAAACTCGATAAGTTTATCTCATTAAACTTACGAGTTACCATAGCCATGGTACCATATTAATGCATTGTCATCCAAACTAAACGTGTATGCAAAAAATTATCAAAATCCGTTAAGGATATCAGTTTCAAAATCAAGTTGCAAGATTTGCCCCGAACAAATTACATACAGAGCAAGTTAATAAAAATAAAAACCCGACTGATGCTGAAAATGATGCAAGCTTTATAGCAGGCGGTACTTTTTTTTTACGTGCGGGAAATCCACACCGATAACCCCCCCTCCCGCGCCGGGTCCGGAGGTTATATCAGACTCGAACCGACTAAACCGCACGCCGTCTGTCGGTCGTTGTGCTAGGCCGGAGGTTGTCTCGCGACATATCCCTCGCACTTCGGCTGAGCCAGGGCCATTCCTCTCGGTCTGGCCCTCCTCGGGAGAGGGGACCACGGGGCGGTATTCATTTATTTTCATCTAGTTTGGGATTTGCAAATGGGTACCGCCTGCTATAAAGCTTGTTTCGATCTTTTCAGCATCAGTCAGGGTTTTTATTTTAAATAATTTATTTTATATTATACTTTTTAGCTATGACATATATATTTTTGCAATAGTCTTTTCATTCCTTATTTTGATAAAGCACTCGATAAATTTGAGTGAAAATATTTTTTACCACATACATTTTGGCGCCAAAAAACCAACAAACAGCTTTTGTTCATATTTTATCTACCCAAGAATACTTGGGCAATAAATACCTTTCATTGCAGAAATGAATCATTGAAATCCGTACGGTGGGTCAGAAGATATGAGGTAATAAAAACATAACCCTTCTTGGCAGTCAAGTAAAAACAAAGTAGCTGTTTTTAATACAATTTTATGAAGCATATTAATGGTTTATTTGCCAGAAATGATAGTAGTGACAAAGGTATAATAGGATGGGTCTTATAACTATACAATCTGGTGGACGAAGTTCCATTTCCCTTGATACGTTGGTTATTTGTTTTATGTGTTACAAGCTTTTGAAGAAAATACATCATTAGAGAGAGGTTCATAGTCAAAATATTGTTGATATATTTACTACTAACCTCTAGCAGAACATCTTAGTGAAATAGTTATTAAGGCTCTACCTATTTCTTCTCATGAGTTATTTTTAAGTGATTGGACTATTCTACACCTTGCACCTGTGTCCTAGTCTCAATGTCAATGGCATGGGTCGAGATAAAGTGCCGAGTATACGACAATAGGCTCACCAATAATTAAACGGGGTCAAATAAAAATATGGTGAAACTTAAATGTTATACAACTCTGTCAAACTGTTCTAGGGTAACAAACGTGGCTGTACAGGCAGTAGATTTATATATTTTCGTAGAATTTGCTGCCATTTCAAGCGATATGTTCTCAGATTACTATCCCTTACCCTAAGTACCAACCAGGAAATATTTGACTATACCTTTTGTCTATACGCTCATCAGTTATTCCTCTTTTTCAAAGCTTCAAGTTTCATCTACAGGCTGTTTGATAACTGACCCACAGTCTACTCATTTTCACGCTACCCTTGATTGATTAGTTTCAATATTGAAATTTACAACGTCCTCTTACTTAGCGAAATGCTAAACAAGCGACCGCTTTATGACTAATGCATTCAATGTTGAAGTCATCATGGGTTGAAGTATTTTCTAACAAATAAAGTTGAGCGTCTTCTACGATCAAGCATTAAGACTTTCTTTAAGATTTTGAAACCCGGACATGCGTAATTACGAATTGGATTGAAATTTATTTTCCCATTGTTCATAAAATCTCACAAACGGTTTACTACTACATTCAATCTTGAGTTTGTCATGAAAGCATTCTGTGCATAAAACTTACACTTAGTAGAAATAGTAACAAGAAGTAGAAAAACTATACTGTCGTAAACTATGAAGTTCCTCAGTCCAGATTTTCCTCCTCTTCATGATGTGGGCGTTCCTGGCCTTTGCACATTCATCAGGCATGCTTTGCATGGTCTTATGAGTCCACATCATGCGGAGTAGAGGAGGAAAACCTGGAAGGTAGACCTTACTTTGATGCAATCAGAACACGATACTGTGATGTTGACTTACCAAAAGTGAGTTCCCGCATCGAAGGACAGGGTCTGCATCTCTTGACTGGTGGATAGGGTTCAGCAACTACAGTCGGCAACGATTGACATTGACATTTAGTTAAAACGAAGTACTTAATTACCCATAGAATTATTACAAACAATAATATTTACACCTTAGATTCATGAATAATACAATTAATAACAGCGAGTAGAAGCAGTAAGCACAAATGGGCAGCTCTGACGTTACTGATTGATTCCGTGAACCTCACATTAATCATGCTCAGACAGCCTACGTTACAATACCACTATTGTTGGTAGGCGGCGGGGGTCAGTTATTTGTAGGCTGAACTATAATTATGTGATGACAGGCGCGAAAGTACCATGAAATGTTGAGTGCGTTTTGAACTGAATATTCCCGTTCTGTAAATTCAATAGTTGAATAGACGGCTTATTCCCAGACATCCACGACCCATTTGATTACAGTTAAAAAAATCTCAATTTTTCCTTTTATCGATTACATAAGAGAATGTTTCGAGTGTCCAAGATGTCAGCTGGTCGGAGCATTTCGGGACTGGTTGCCGGTGCAAGTCCCGTGATGGACGTTTACACTTTTTCCAATCGAAGTTGATAGGAACAGTTAGTGCTTTAAAATATCATTAAAGTTTTCCTTCTACCCACATAACTAAATAACCTTGAGAAACTTAAATATGTTCCCCGATTCCACATACCAACTCGTCCAAACTTTGTCATGCCCTACATTCGGCAAACAAACCTTGTAACTGCGATCTAATCTAAGGCGCGTATTCTAGAATGGTACTCAGTTCTGAATCTTGATATAACTGAGGACAGATTGTAGGACAATCTGTCAAATCTGTCAGTCTATACAGTCTCACCTCAGATAAATCGAGATACAAGACTGAGTTTTTTTTTAGAATACGGGCCTAAGTAACTGCAATTAACTTGAAGAATATTTTAAAAACGTGATCTAAACCTTCATTTCACAACTTAGCCTTTGTTGTTTTCGCTACCAAAATGTCAAGTCACATTAGATGGAAGCTGAAAGTCAATGATTGATTAAAGGATTACCTACTCATAGATAATGGAATAGTGAACATGATATATAGTTTAAATATCCATGCTAATATTATGAATGCGATAGTGACTATGTTTGTCTGTCTGTATGTTACGCTTTCACGCCTAAACCATAGAACCGGTTTTGGGGAAATTTGGTATAGGGGTAGATTAGACATTAAGAAAGGGCATAGGCTATGTTTAACTGATATCCATGCAGGCGGAGCCGTTGTTAAACACAAATCATCTATATTTAGAAATGCCTTAATCCCGATAGCTTAGTTCATATCCAGCGAATTCTAGTCATGTCTATTTGTACTCTGAAATTCATCTCAAGTGCAAGATCGAACTGCCGTTCCAATCCGAACTAATGGTCGAAAGAATTATTCATAAGGATCGAAACACCGTACCACCTAGTAAATAATACCTAGTACTGCCGGTACTCTTGGCAAAGATCCGATATGCGTATTTAATATTTAGAATGTTCTGACCCGTGGTTTCGCAAGTGTTAAATTATTCCGTCATTCAGGTTACATTTTACCACACTTGGTAATTGATTTTAAGACGGTCATTCTATCACTGCACCCTGCACTACCATGGTGATCTGTATTCTTGGATAGGCGAATAAAAGCAGGCAAAGTCCAATTATTAGTTTCAATATCATCATAACATTTTGCCCGATCTCATCCCTTCCACCTCGAGTGTCTTCTTCCGAATCCACAACCTACCTGCACCCTGCACTACCATGGTGATCTATATTCTTGGATAGGCGAATAAAAGCAGACAAAGTCCAATTATTAGTTTCAATATCATCATAGCATTTTGCCCGATCTCATCCCTTCCACCTCGAGTGTCTTCTTCCGAATCCACAACCTAATCATACGTAAACATAAGCTTAATTATATATACCGTGAGCAACAGGGCATTATAATAGCTATCTTTTATAAATGTTTAAAAAGAAACGTAGTGTCACCTGCTCATTATCTCACGCTATAATAAGTCAGTGACATTATTACACTAAAGAGCTTTCAGAGGCACAAAACTGATACTCTGTTGAATAAATAATTTGTTGTGTCACGCCAAATGGACCAATTTTCAGATTTTTATTAATTTCCTAAAGTACATTTTTGTCTGTCATTAAGTATATCAATAATGTTAGAATCACACGTCCATTTTGTATATTAATTAGTTTTCGTCACCATTTGGTAATCTAGAATCGCGTGGATATTTGATCCAGTTCTGCAAACATGGGAATCTTAGCAGCTTTTCGAGCTAAGGCGCGGTTTTTACAGAAGAGACGTGGCGGGGACGTATGGCGGTGGCGGATCATTTAAGTAACCAATATAAGCCTTATATAGTGTACAATAATATCGTTTTTGCCTTAGAGGAGAATTGCGCCCACGCCTCCACGCAACGATGACGTCCCGCCACTAAAGTGACGCGCCATCGCATCGAGTGGCACGCGTCACGATATTGACGTTATTGTACACTACATAAGGTTTATATTGTGTTACTTAAATTCTCCGCCACCGCCATACGTCCCCGCCACGTCGCTTCTATATAACCGCGCCTAATATTACACTCACAAATAATGTGGCTTTCTATTGGTATTTTTTTTACAAAATCGGGTGGTTAAATCCATATAATACCCTCTACTCTACGCACAAACTTTACCTCTTTATAATATAAGTAAACGTGAACTGGCGTTAGTTCTGAAGATGTTGATGGTACCCTCGGTACAATCGGATTTATGGAAGATAAATCCGATTGATTCTCTAACATCAGAAAACTGTTAAATATCAAAAAAAACAGTTGATTCTCTAATATCAGAAAACTGTTAAACTTTGTACGACTTTTAGTTCTGTTCTGATATTATTATATCTTTGATTATGGAGGTTTAGTCTAAGATACAAGTGAACTACCACATACATTTTGGCGCCAAAAAACCAACAAACAGCTTTTGTTCATATTTTATTTACCCAAGAATACTCGGGCAATAAATACCTTTCATTGCGGAAATGAATCATCGAAATCCGTACGGTGGGTCAGAAGATATGAGGTAATAAAAACATAACCCTTCTTGGCAGTCGGGTAAAAAGCTTGTAACAAAGATTTTGTTTTTTGTAGTTTTTATATAGAGAAAGAAAGTAGCTGTTTTTTAGTGCAATTTTATGAAGCATAATAATGGTTTATTTGCCAGAAATGATAGTAGTGACAAAGGTATAATAGGATAGGTCTTATAACTATACAATCTTGTGCACGAAGTTCCATTTCCTTTGATACGTTGGTTATTTATTTTATGTGTTACAAGCTTTTGAAGAAAATACATCATTAGACGTTCATAGTCAAAATATTGTTGATATATTTACTATTACACCCCTAGCAGAACATCTTAGTGAAATAGTCAATAAGGCTCTACCTATTTCTTCGCATGAGTTATTTTTAAGTGATTGGAATATTCTACACCTTGCACCTGGGTCCTAGTCTCAATGTCAATGGCATGGGTCGAGTTAAAGTGCCGAGTATACGACAATAGGCTCACCATCAATTAAATCGGGCTAAATAAAAATATAGTGAAACTTAAATGTTATACAACTCTGTCAAACTCTTCTAGGATAACAAGCGTGGCTGTACAGACAGTAGATTTATATATATTTTCATAGAATTGCTACCATTTTAAGCGATTTGCTCTCAGATTACTATCCCTTACCCTAAATACTAACCAGGGTAAGTATGCAAAATATTTGATTTTACCTTTTGTCTATACGCTCATTACTTATTCCTGTTTTACAAAGCTTCAAGTTTCATGTACAGGCTGCTTGATAAATTAGCCACAGTCTGCTCATTTTCACGCTACCCTTGATTAATTAGTTTCAATATTGAAATTTACAACGTCCTGTATCTATTTAAAGAAATGCTAAACAAGCCACCGCTTTATGACTAATAAAATCAATGTTGAAGTCATCATGGGTTGAAGTATTTTCTAACAAATAAAGTTGAGCGTCTTCTACGATCAAGCGTTAAGACTTTCTTTAAGATTTTGAAACCCGGACATGCGTAATTACGAATTGGAAGCCTACATTTTGAAATTTATTTTCCCATTGTTCATAAAATCTCACAAACGGTTTACTACTACATTCAATCTTGAGTTTGTCATGAAAGCATTCTGTGCATAAAACTTACACTTAGTAGAAATAGTAACAAGAAGTAGAAAAACTATACTGTCGTAAACTATGAAATTCCTCAGTCCAGATTTTCCTCCTCTTCATGATGTGGACGTTCCTGGCCTTTGCACATTCATCAGGCATGCTTTGCATGGTCTTATGAGTCCACATCATGCGGAGTAGAGGAGGAAAACCTGGAAGGTAGACCTTACTTTGATGCAATCAGAACACGATACTGTGATGTTGACTTACCAAAAGTGAGTTCCCGCATCGAAGGACAGGGTCTGCATCTCTTGACTGGTGGATAGGGTTCAGCAACTACAGTCGGCAACGATTGACATTAACATTAAGTTAAAACGAAGTACTTAATTACCCATAGAATTATTACAAACAATAATATTTACACCTTAGATCCATGAATAATACAATTAATAACAGCGAGTAGAAGCAGTAAGCACAAATGGGCAGCTCTGACGTTACTGATTGATTCCGTGAACCTCACATTAATCATGCTCAGACAGCCTACGTTACAATACCACTATTGTTGGTAGGCGGCGGGGGTCAGTTATTTGTAGGCTGAACTATAATTATGTGATGACAGGCGCGAAAGTGCCATGAAATGTTGAGTGCGTTTTGAACTGAATATTCCCGTTCTGTAAATTCAATAGTTGAATAGACGGCTTATTCCCAGACATCCACGACCCATTTGATTACAGTTAAAAAAATCTCAATTTTTCCTTTTATCGATTACATAAGAGAATGTTTCGAGTGTCCAAGATGTCAGCTGGTCGGAGCATTTCGGGACTGGTTGCCGGTGCAAGTCCCGTGATGGACGTTTACACTTTTTCCAATCGAAGTTGATAGAAACAGTTAGTGCTTTAAAATATCATTAAAGTTTTCCTTCTACCCACATAACTAAATAACCTTGAGAAACTTAAATATGTTCCACGATTCCACATACCAACTCGTCCAAACTTTGTCATGCCCTACATTCGGCAAACAAACCTTGTAACTGCGATCTAATCTAAGGCGCGTATTCTAGAATGGTACTCAGTTCTGAATCTTGATATAACTGAGGACAGATTGTATGGACAATCTGTCAAATCTGTCAGTCTATACAGTCTCACCTCAGATAAATCGAGATACAAGACTGAGTTTTGTTTTAGAATACGGGCCTAAGTAACTGCAATTAACTTGAAGAATATTTTAAAAACGTGATCTAAACCTTCATTTCACAACTTAGCCTTTGTTGTTTTCGCTACCAAAATGTCAAGTCACATTAGATGAAAGCTGAAAGTCAATGATTGATTAAAGGATTACCTACTCATAGATAATGGAATAGTGAACATGATATATAGTTTAAATATCCATGCTAATATTATGAATGCGATAGTGACTATGTTTGTCTGTCTGTATGTTACGCCTTCACGCCTAAACCATAGAACCGGCTATGGGGAAATTTGGTATAGGGGTAGATTAGACATTAAGAAAGGGCATAGGCTATGTATAACTGATATCCATGCAGGCGGAGCCGTTGTTAAACACAAATCATCTATATTTAGAAATGCCTTACTCCCGATAGCTTAGTTCATATCCAGCGAATTCTAGTCATGTCTATTTGTACTCTGAAATTCATCTCAAGTGCAAGATCGAACTGCCGTTCCAATCCGAACTAATGGTCGAAAGAATTATTCATAAGGATCGAAACACCGTACCACCTAGTAAATAATACCTAGTACTGCCGGTACTCTTGGCAAAGATCCGATATGCGTATTTAATATTTAGAATGTTCTGACCCGTGGTTTCGCAAGTGTTAAATTATTCCGTCATTCAGGTTACATTTTACCACACTTGGTAATTGATTTTAAGACGGTCATTCTATCACTGCACCCTGCACTACCATGGTGATCTGTATTCTTGGATAGGCGAATAAAAGCAGGCAAAGTCCAATTATTAGTTTCAATATCATCATAACATTTTGCCCGATCTCATCCCTTCCACCTCGAGTGTCTTCTTCCGAATCCACAACCTACCTGCACCCTGCACTACCATGGTGATCTATATTCTTGGATAGGCGAATAAAAGCAGACAAAGTCCAATTATTAGTTTCAATATCATCATAGCATTTTGCCCGATCTCATCCCTTCCACCTCGAGTGTCTTCTTCCGAATCCACAACCTAATCATACGTAAACATAAGCTTAATTATATATACCGTGAGCAACAGGGCATTATAATAGCTATCTTTTATAAATGTTTAAAAAGAAACGTAGTGTCACCTGCTCATTATCTCACGGTATAATAAGTCAGTGACATTATTACACTAAAGAGCTTTCAGAGGCACAAAACTGATACTCTGTTGAATAAATAATTTGTTGTGTCACGCCAAATGGACCAATTTTCAGATTTTTATTAATTTCCTAAAGTACATTTTTGTCTGTCATTAAGTATATCAATAATGTAAGAATCACACGTCCATTTTGTATATTAATTAGTTTTCGTCACCATTTGGTAATCTAGAATCGCGTGGATATTTGATCCAGTTCTGCAAACATGGGAATCTTAGCAGCTTTTCGAGCTAAGGCGCGGTTTTTACAGAAGAGACGTGGCGGGGACGTATGGCGGTGGCGGATCATTTAAGTAACCAATATAAGCCTTATATTGTGTACAATAATATCGTTTTTGCCTTAGAGGAGAATTGCGCCCACGCCTCCACGCAACGATGACGTCCCGCCACTAAAGTGACGCGCCATCGCATCGAGTGGCACGCGTCACGATATTGACGTTATTGTACACTACATAAGGTTTATATTGTGTTACTTAAATTCTCCGCCACCGCCATACGTCCCCGCCACGTCTCTTCTATATAACCGCGCCTAATATTACACTCACAAATAATGTGGCTTTCTATTGGTATTTTTTTTACAAAATCGGGTGGTTAAATCCATATAATACCCTCTACTCTACGCACAAGCTTTACCTCTTTATAATATAAGTAAACGTGAACTGGCGTTAGTTCTGAAGATGTTGATGGTACCCTCGGTACAATCGGATTTATGGAAGATAAATCCGATTGATTCTCTAACATCAGAAAACTGTTAAATATCAAAAAAAACAGTTGATTCTCTAATATCAGAAAACTGTTAAACTTTGTACGACTTTAGTTCTGTTCTGATATTATTATATCTTTGTTTATGGAGGTTTAGTCTAAGATACAAGTGAACAAAGTTTCGTCTCCGCAATATAAATCCCTTGGTGAGTCCTTTTACGACACTTATCAAGTGTCGTACCCAATTGGATAATCTATTCAGTCCCGAATCAACTCTGAAATTATTTAAAATTCATAATAAATTAAAACTTTCCTACAAACCGTTTTCGAATATCATGGATAAGTAATTCAATGGTTTTAAATCAGCCGAATAAGAGATTTTTGGCTGTCCCCCTTTCTCAAATACTTTCAGCACTTAAAGCTTGAATCTTCAGAAGGCAAAGCACTTAATGCACGTGCAATTTTCATTAAAGTAGCATAAAATACAGATATAATAATATTAACATTCGTGTAAAAGCGATCTCTGTAGCGACAATCATCTAGATTACTGTTCAAAGAAGACACTATACAGCTATACAATCCAAACAATACAAATATGTCAACATAAACGGAGGAGGTCGATCGCTAATCTCCAGTCTGTGAGGCAGCTTACGCGACCATTGGAAGACGCGAATCTGACATTTATGTGTCAGTCAACGTCCCCCGCTATTCGTAATAAACTGCCTCAAAATACAAGGTGTATAAGAGAGTAGTTCGAGACCGATTGTGATTTCCTATTTATGTGTTTTGGGAAATATAATCATCAGAAATCAAGATTAGGATCGGGGCCTCGCTACCGATAGGTCCCGTATATATGGGGTGGGTACATTTTTTGTTTTATAATGCCTAAAAAACTCTGAATCTATTACTGACATAAAACTTGGTTGGGTAAATATTCATAAGCTAGCTGCTAGACAGTAAATCTGCCCGCGTGCAATATTGATCGCAATTCCGTCACCTACAGCAACTTATAGATAAGAAAAGAAGTAACGTCCATTCTTCTCCTTCTACTCAGCCATCCTTTTTTATACAAGTCAATTCAATATGACCTTACCTAATGTTAAGCTAAAGGTGTACTCATGAATGACGAGTACAACTTTAGATACTAGGTACATAATGTTACAATGGCCTCTAGCAGCATCACACAATTTTAGAAGTATAGTATAGAATATTAGGTTACTAACAGTAGCACAATGCACTCCAAACATTCAAGCTATGATAAACGATGACAATACTAGCTCATAATTTCAAACAACAAGACCGTAATGAAAGACCTAATTAAAACTTATTTACGTAAAAATAACTAATGATTTTAAGTGGTAAAAATTGTGTACAAATAAAATTTTATCTAGAAATTACAATGATTGTGTTCGAAATCGTATCGACAAGAAACATGCTGTTACTAACACACCGTCTAATAAGTAACACTTATATTTAAACGTTAAATTATGTGTTGCCTTTGACCTTCAAGGGCCTTTAAACGACCTACTGTTATAAACACAAATAGGTAATAGGTATATCGATTTCCGTTTGTATGGTAAATAAAGGTTCATTGCGAAGATTGTTGGATTTCTCAGTTGCATTATTTTTAAAAGAAAGAAAGAAAGAATGAAAGAGAAAGAAAGAAAGAAAGAAAAAAATATTTAGCACTGCTGAGCGAAACTAACAATCAAACAACCAAAAAAACGCACAACCATGCTGAATAATGGCCGCCTCTCAGCATAAAGCTGTCCGCTTTGTAGTGCAGGCGGAACAGCGCTGATTATCAGAGACGGCCTTTTCAGACACCGATGACTTAGTATGTCTGTTTTCCTGAAGCAACTGCCGTCTAACATCCCAACCCTTATAAGAAAGCCTCTTCTGTTACTAGCAGGTGTACCGTCTAGTAGAAGCGGTTGACTTAGGTCTTAAGCAAGTTTCTAAGATGTTGTGCACTCAACTATCCTTGATGCAAGATAATCTGTCAATATCAATCTCGCTAATAATGGGGCCAGAGCACTGTGATATCCCAAAAATTAATGCCATAACTTCGACAACACCTAAGTGTAACCACGATTAGTGGCCATAGTTTTGTTGCAATTTACATTTTAATGAAAAAAATGCAATTACGTGGGATCGAAAATCATAGTTGGCGAAATGTGTGTGTTAATACACCTCTGCCTACCCCTTCGGGAATTGATAGGCGTGGGTATATGTATGAATGTATATAATTTTACAATGCCAACAAAATTTATCATCATCATCATCGACGTTATCCCTATTGCATCCGAGGCCGAGATGCCCTCGGAGCCCGGGGTCCGCCTTCCAAATGCCAACCAAATTTGTCTGTTAAATTTATTGATATTTCATTGACACTTCACAATACCATAAATTATTATTGCAATAACAACCAGGTGGAGACGACGGTAAGGTAATGTGGCCTCAGCATAAAAGCATCAGTATTATTTTATTGAGAAATATTAAAGTTAAAGTTTGACTGTAATACTAACGCAATTTTTAAGCAACACGCAATCAATTGAAATCAATAAAGACTTATCCCTAATGAGCCTATTTACTTCTAAACACGAAAGTTAAATGAAATATTGAATTCACTGCTTGACGAATTATTTGAATTCATTATTCGATCAAAATCTGAATTCTCAATCAAATTAAATTCTAAGAAGTTTGAAGTTGCCAATAAATTTGCTTCTTTGGTTATAATTATCTAATAAATTGTTGTTGAACAAGCAAAATTAATTGCCTAAGCAATTACGATACTGAATTCAAATTACTCATTTCTAGAAAGTTACTCATTAGTTTGAACAAAAATGTTGAGATTAATGTACCAATATGTATGCGTGTGCGTGTTAGTAATTATTAATATAAAGCAGTTAGTGCTAACATTTTATTACTTGATAAGCTTATATAGACCTTTAAACTTATTAATTCACACAGTTTCGGTTAGCATTGCAAAATACATTTTTAACTTGTTTATACAATAACATTTAGAGAAAACAAAATTCGTAAAGTACGAATAAATAATTCAAAATATTTTTACGATACCATACAATACAATACATTATAATGGTTAAAACAAAGCTAAATCTATTGTTCCGAGATAAAACCACATTGAACACAATAGAAAAACCGTTTAAAGTCCGAACCCAAACTCACAGCTTAATCTGTTAGTAACATTAACATAAAACTGCATATGAAAAAATTTTAATATTGCCACAGTGGCTTACCAAGCGCTCTGTGCCGGCAATCAATCGTCGAAGTGGTTGAAACCGGGTCAGACCGTAGTAGTCGCGGAAATAGGGCACTCGTCGGAATGACGACTTGTAACGGTAATGACTACATCTCCGCCAAAACCGGGTAATGATTTTATGATTACGGGGAGTCTCTTCATTACGTGACATTAATCCAGTTTTAGGTATCTGTCTTTTTCTCTAAGTTTTTAACTGAAATGGTTTAGGATAAAATCTCACCTGTGAGTGGGTCGTACTTTTTAAGGTTCTCTTTACCAATGGAAGCATTTTGTGATTTTCTCTTCTAACAATAAATTTAAAACCCGTTAACTTTGTTAATATACTAAAACAAACAAAGGCATTTAATGTTATCAAAATACGTATACAATTTTTTTATTATGTGACACATTTTCGACATCCAGAGCGCCACAAGAAGCAGTAAATTTGTTTTTAAAAATATTGCTTAAAATAGTACTCAAGTATTTTATAATAAATGCTCAACTCTCTTTTACTACTGCACAACCTCCTTTTTTGTTATACCTATCGACAACTTTTTACAGCTTTTGAAAATCCTTACCTTCATTAACCCTCATTAGAAGATACAGATCAGAGTCGTGTGCTGATAACAAAATGATATTCTTGAATCCTTGAAGATAGACTTAATAAGTAAGTGAATGAAGACAGCGTCAATTCTATATTAAAAGTCGGTATAAAAGTTTAGCAATCATCATTATTCAAAATATTGACATTAAATTTTATGTGCTCGCTTTTAAAATACAAAACAATTTAAGAAAAAAAGGATTTAATCTGTTGCATTTCATTATATTCATAAATTGATAATTTATTTACGGAATTGATTTTTCATAAATGCCAAGGGTACGCAATTACATGCGTTTATTGTGCATTGCGTTGATTTCCGTTAACGAAGGTAATTGTATTTTATCTACTCTCTTACTGAACTTCACCCATTTAGGAATTAAAAAGGTAACTTAAATGATAGTTTTTACGCACTGAGTATTAATGTAAATTTAAAAAAATACATTATTATGAAGAGAAAAGCATGCATTGCTCTTCTATGGCCACCTGTAGCATAATATTTTTTAGCTACTCTCATACTGAAAAGTAAAGTAAAATATTTTTTTAACAATACTATTTTTTTAAACATATACTTTACGCACATGGTATCACCTGGTATGACTCTGTATAATCTGTGGACGCGCATTCGCAATCAGCAAATGGATTTTGGCGCTCAAAGATTCTGTACATTTTACACAAATTTATTAATAATTAATTTCATGAGCTTAGATAAAGTACTGTACATAATTTGGCCTTAGAACACTCGTGTGATACTATAAAACTCGTATTTTAAGAATCCTTATTATGCAACAGTTACTTAACCTACTATTATGAATCGCTAAAGCGCAAACGTTAGTATAATGTACAAAGTATTTAGTTTTAATGTTTATTGGTTCAACTCTTAATATAAAAGTCCAATAATCGGGCAAGGTGAGGTTGGCGCTCCCTACATAAAAAGTACGTAATTATATGAAACGCTTACGAAATTATTCTTAGACTTATTCCAATAGCCTGTTAAAATAGTTATTATTTCATTTGAAATAAGATCTCATTAATAATAATTTTACGAATCCTCAATGAGATTCAATGTTTTTTAAAGAAAACCAAATATTAATTGGTTTTTACTATACTTTATTGTAAGCCTATGTACCCAAAGTATACAATATTTTATTGAATCTTGATTTTACATTATGATTTTCCTATTTTATTTCGTCGCTTGGAATTTTGGCTGCGGTACCTTTTTCACGTTGGTCTGATGTATAAAACAACACATGGCGGCGGACAAAGGGTACGGTCACCCATTTTTTATTGCTTGTTCTTTTCATAAGCAATACCTATTGCATTCCAAACCAGAAGTTAAAAATGTTCATGTAAATTGTGACTGTCATAAAGGTGGTTGGTGTGCATAATGCCCAACGTGATTGCAAAGTAGAAGGCCTTTATCGAAATTAATAATATTCTCTTTAACACCTCCAGCTAAGATAAAGTGCTTGTGTTAGGAGTGGGTTCACGTTGGTGGTACATTCGAACCCAGGACCTTTCGATTATAAGACCGACTCCTTAACTTCAACGCTACAGGCGTAAGTATGTGTTAACGATCAATACTCATCACCTTCAATAAGATGATGATGAACGATCAATTTTATCATACTAATATTATAAACGGTTTTTTTTTTAAAGTTTGATGTTGGTTACTGAGTCATACACAAACAGCTGTACGGATCTGACTAAAACTTACAGAAATTCTACTAATAAAATGCGAAAATTTGTAAATACGGATGGATGGATTGATGTTTTTTACTCTTTCACATAAAAACTACTGAATGGAGTTTGATGAAACTTTCCAATAATATAGGTTATACATCAGAATAACACTTAGGCTACAATTTATAACGATAACCGACATCCACGCGGGCGGAGCCGTGGGCAGAAGCTAGTCTAGAATAATGCAAAAGTTACTTTTTAAGACTGGAATAAATTCCTATAGATTGCAGAAACGCATGCCACGTGAGCAGAACCTCGGGTAATACCTAAAAATGGTCAATAAATAAGAAATGCATTTACGATGTGCGTTACCCACTAAGTCCTTGGTTCCTCTGAGCAAAACAGTTTGCGCATAACTCAGAAAATTGAGGCACTGCCCTATTTTTTGTTAATTTTAACTAAATTGGGGTCAGTAACTTGTAATAAGTTCCAGTTAACAATTTCCTTGACGTTGGTACGGTCTTTGAGTAAAACCATAATTGTTATTTTAACAAACGGTACAAACAAAAAACATACGTTGTCATTGTGACACCATTATTACAGTTGAAATATTAGAGGCTCAACAGCGGGTGTTGTGTCTCAGTTGTTTGTTAAAGGACAGTCTTGACTGTGATTTAGAACAGCCATTCCTTTCACCAGAGGCACAGAGCGCGTTAAAGTGTTTGTTTTTTTAATGTTCACGAGGTTTGCACCATAATTTTCAATTAGTCTCTGAATGAAATTGTAATCTGTCTAATTAACACGATAACAATGTAGAAATAGACAAAAAAGAGGTTCGCGGCTATGCGGTAATTGAGTAGGTTACATTGTATAGTACTTTATGAAACTGTTGCGTAATAATGAGTCTTAAAATCCGAGTGTAAGTTTAAAAAAATGAGCCGTAGGCGAATTTTCTATAGTATCACACGAGTGTTTTATGACCAAATTATGTGCAATTTCATCTAATCTTACGAAAAAATTCATATAATTTGCTTAAAATCACAGAAAAGTTGAAAGCGCACAAATTGAAAACTGATCGCGCATGCGCATTGCGCCGCGTCCACAGATTATATAGAGAAAAATGCATTGACACCTCCTTGTGTCCAGCTGAAGCTATATCGTAATGTGGAGGTCAAGTCGTTTAGTCATTTTGTAGATAAACTGAACATCCATCTGAAGAAAAGGGTCAGAGGGTGATGAAATAGTGTAGAAACGTATTTCTTTTCAAAACGATATAATTTTAGAATCGGACTTCTACTTTCCTGTACAAATTTAAGACCTTATTAAATTATGATATGATTTGATGATGGATTATCCGAGCACCTTTATTTTAAAGAATATGTCGAATTCTTTATGTCGTTTACCGCATGTTTGTGTAAGTATGGCTCAAAGGATCTCAGTCTACAATAATATTAAAGGTGATACTCCGTATTGATATTTGATATATTATATATAAAGTAAATATTCACAGTTTCTGAATTACTTTAGAAATGTAGGTATTAACATTTACTCAAGCGAGATATCTAATCTCATTTGACTGAACAAGGCTTGAGCTGCATAATAAACTCTTATTTCTGTTTCCATTTAAGGTTTATAATCCATCAATGACTATACTGGGTGTAAGGGGAACGCTCCCGAAGCTGAAGGACCCTGGTAGTATCCGGGTACACTACATACTGGCATAATTTTTTTTTTCGATTTAAATCCGTTAAGGTTGGAATATAACATAGTGTGGAAAAGTAGAAGTATTTATTAAATACTAGCTGACAGAGCGAACTTCGTACCGGCAATATTTATCCGCCCGCGTGGCGTCAGATCCCGTTCCCGCTGCACCGTAGAGGGTGATTTTAAACATGTATTATACATATAAACCTTCCTCTTGAATCTCTCTATCTATAAAAAAAACGCATCAAAATCCGTTGTGTAGTAAAGATTTAAGCATACAATAGGATATAGGGACAAAGAAAAAGACTTTGTTTTATACTATGTAGCGATATACGGTTATCATATCATTCCTTATAGAAACTACAATTATAGCAAGTACCATCCGTCTTCACCTAACTAATATCATTAGGCATCTGGACGTCAAGAATTTCAACAATCATACGCATTTCAACATCAGCATCCTGAAATGGATTAATGGACCTACATTAACGTCATAACCTCATTCATCTAGCAGGGTATGGACGTAGTTATTTGCTTATTAGATTATATGCTTTAAGACAAGTTTAATATTTAAACTTTACTATAGTTTCTTGTTAAATCTTAGACGTGAATTACATTCTCAACACAGTAGGCATTTCGATGGAATATTGTTTTGATAAACTAAGCGAGGCAAACATAATGGCATTGTTCAGTGATGATACACTAAAAGGGTATAATATCGTCTATATATTATGAGTATAAACGCTAGAGCCTTCTAATATTAAACTAATAAATATTATACAGTTAATGTTTATAGGTTACCTTTATAGCATGAGATATTTAATCGAGGTTAACTGTTTCATGAAATTAAAATAAGCATTGTTTCCCCAGATACGGGTTTAGACTTGGTTTGGAAATCAATATAATCAAACACAGTTTTTTTTACGTGCGGGAAATCCCCACTGGGACACCCCCCCTCCGGTGCCGGAGGGGGAGGTTATGTCGGACTCGAACCGACTAAACCGCACGCCGACTATAGGTCGATGTGCTAGGCCGAAGGTGAGATTGTTGCGAGACACATCCCTCGCACCCCGGCTGACCCAGGGCCATTCCTCTGTATCTGGCCTTCCTCGGGAGGAGGGACCACGCGGTCCCCGACTCGCACCCGGTATGGGGCGGCGTGCATCGTCCTACGATGAGCGCCGCCGCCGTGGCCTGCTTCTGCTAGGGTGACGAGCGGCTCCACCCGTCACCCTCAGGCCCGCGCTCATGGGGGGCGGAGGTCGGTCTGCGCCCTCCGACGCCCGAGCCGCCTTCGAACGCGGGCAGCGATGTCCGCGAGTCTTTCTCGCTCGCTGCGCCACGCCCGCTCTGCTGTCTCCTTCACGAGCATGACCTGCTCGCAAAAGGAGGCGCTGGCCGCCCACGCATCCGCGCAGCGGACCATCGCCGCGAGCAGGGTGAAGAGCGTGAGCACTCTCATCCCCAGGGCCGTCACAAGCTCCCGCCTCGGCGTTTCGAATGCCGGACATTCGGTGAGCGTGTGCAGCCCCGAGTCCACGCTCGAATCAAACACAGTAAGGATTGTGAGAAAACACTAATATTTGTAACAGTATACGTACAATAAACATTTGCGATAATGATTACAGATCTCGAAACAACTAGAAACGAACCCATACATGTCACAGATTCACTTCGATCGAAGGTAATCCGATAACCAAAAGGTAAGTTCGGTCAAGGTAACATCAAAATAGCCACATTCGGTGAAATCAAATTTATCGCAGCTGTGAAACGAACCGAACGGTGTCAAAATCTAATCCTAGCGGCCAACTTTTGGGTCGACGAAGGAACACACCGTTGGAATTGCCCCAAATTATTTCAAACATATTTGAACCGTAGACTTTACTCAGCGATCCTTGTTAGGCTAGAAACTTTTTACTGGTTACGATATAGACTAGTAATACAATGACACATAAATCATTCTGAGATAGATTCTAATTCTGTTATACTTTTTAATGGAAACGGATGGGATTACTGATATAAATATCAGAGATTAACGAAAAATATGGGGCTTTGCTCGGACCTCAAATGAAGTCACAGCCGGATATCCTAATGACGATAGGCAGTCAATTACCCAAAAATATGTTGCTAAATAGTTAAGTATATGTTTTCATATGAGACTTTAAGAATCTTATCAGTTAGCAGCAGTTGCATCCTACCTACTCGAGAGATAGGTATGAAATATGAACGCATAAGCTGAAAAAAGTATGACACAATCACAGTGCTGTAGGGCGTTGAGAATGTTTCTTTTGGAAACATCATAACTCTTACATATAGTACTAAAATAAGTGTGTATGGGTGTCCACAGTGCTAGGATGAACTAAGGATCACGGTTCCACGTCTTTCTAAAGATTTAATACTATCCCTCCGTCCTCAGGTCCACTACAATGTGTATAATGGAAAGATTAAGGTAAGCACACTTGTTTGTATTCCAATTTGATGGAATCAGGTTTCGTATGTCTCGAATTTAATTTGTATTATATTCAAGAGGTCGAGTAAGGTTTTCATTTAGGATAGAACCGGACCTCAGAGGATATTATATCTGAAACGGATACAGGACATGTTTTAGAATAACAATGAGGACAACGGGATAATGTTGATACATTTCAAAGCAAATGAAATAAGAATCTGAATATATAAAGGAGACGTAGGTACTTCTAATATCTGTACATTCCGGAATATAGGTAAAACATAATTCGCAGGCAGTAGTTGGGACCTTCAGTGTGGCTATGATATGATATCAAGTGTTAACCCATTTCATTTTTAACCCTCGTCGTAAAAAGAGCGGTGTTATGAGTTTAACGTGTATGGCTGTCTTTGGCATTATAGCACCGAACGGATGAAGCGATTTCAATTTAGTTGTTTTTCTAAAGGTTAGTTATCTACGGCGGCGTATTGAACATAGAACATCCGGCTCGAAGTACCAATGAGAACGTCGGTTGTGAGCAGTGAAAGAAAACACCGGAGAAAAAGCCTTTTCTTTTTTTAAATTATTATCTACAGAGCAAAAGCAAAAATAGCGGCAGTGGATTGCGGGGGGTGCGGGGCTATACGAACACTAAACGCAAATATAGTTATTGAAAATATAGTTACTATGCCTTTAGGAACTTCAAAATCTATCACCAAGCCCCTACATCTTAACAGTGTACAAACAATTCATTTAGTAATTTGATATTATGTACAATTTTCATCTCTCGTCGAGCGAAGCATCTCTTATCTATAGATAATAATATACATAATATGATTATTAATTTACTGTATAAAATAAAATTTAATCAATAAAATAATTTAATCAAATCCGTTCCTGGCGCAAAAGTACCCATCACACTCGCCGCGTTTCCATACTGGATTGCGATAACCAGCCTTTACACCAGGAACGCTCCGAAACGTTACTTCTCTAGTTGTCTCTATGAGTCTATCTCCAATTTCCTTTGCACTCCAACGTCTCCGCCGCTACCAGCACAAAGTGATAATAAATAAATAAATAAATAAATGTTTTTTATTTGCAAAAGGTGATTGCAGTTACAAAAAAGTACATAATTTACAGTAGGCCTTACAACTATTTACTGTCATAATCTTGTGGATGAAGATCTGTTTTCCTTGATAGGTTAGTTTTAACCTGTAGTAAGGAGCAACAGTCCCCTTTCCTATGGTTTGCTTTACAATATCCTAACAAATAATTGCACTAACAAGCGTTTACAGGTTTGGAACTAAGTACAATATAACTACAAGCAATAATATATGTTTAAGTTCATTCAATGATTAATCGTGTGGTGTACCTGTGTATATTGTGTGTGTGTGTGTGTGTGTGTGTGTGTGTGTGTGTGTGTGTGTGTGTGTGTGTGTGTGTGTGTGTATGTTCAAGATTTTAGATTATATCGTGTGTAAATAATGTATAGCAAAGACACATAATATTATTTAAAAATAAAATTATAGTATATGATGACATATGTGGGTAGGCGTAAATACTTTTGTAATGATATAAGCCTATTTTATAAATTAATTTACCTGTTATATAATTTGCTCCAAGTAATCTTCTGTTTCAGCATAGGATTTTTTCCGTAAAAAGGATCTTTCTATATTTTTACAGTGATACAGCGGCCTAAAATCGGCATATTCAAGGGTATTTTTTGAGCTGCTGTCTTCCATCGCGGCAGACGGAGGGTGAACGGTGCGACTGGGGTAGCTGGCGGGTACAGTGTTGACGCAAGTTGCATACCAAAAAAGGCACTTGCCATTCTTCCAGGGCACCAAAGTTAGCCCGTCTGGCTTCTTACCGACCGACCTGCTCAGACCCGGAGGTTCCAGCACGCAGGGGACGTTTGCCGATACGAGGGCCCTGCGGACGATATCATTCAGAGCGTGGTGACGTGGAAACCTCCCAGTGCATCGCTGACAACTCAAAGTATGATGTGACGATGCTTCCACTATGGAATTGGTGTGCATACATGGCGTTCGCACACTACACGCAGAGTGCCAGCGTCGATTATTAATTAATATCATTAGTTACAGTTTCAACAAGTAAGATGAGAATAATTAATTAATAATTATACAATACAAATGAAACCAAAATCCAAGCCAACCTCACCTTTTAGTCGTTATACCACTACTGATTAACGAATAGAGCTTTGGCACAGACTTTCCTATAAAAGTCAAGACAAACATATACTAACACCTGTAAATCCCCGAAGAGGTGGGCAGCGGTGTATTAACCCACGTTTCGCCAACTATGATTTTTGGTGAATAAACTTTAAAACTCTCGCGTTCCATGATTTATAATAAAGAGAACCTGGTCGAAACGTCGGGCAATCAAATGTATGTAAGTATCTATACCATGATCGCGTTAATTCCCATTCTCTTTATTATATATGATTTTGATCCCACATAACAGGGGGAGAGCCTATTGCCGGCTAGCAGGCACTTTGTCTTGGGCTGTATGCTTACTGTCGTTTGGTAAACAGCCCTATCCAGAAGAGCTGGGATGGACCTATCTACTTCACCAGGAAAAAACACGGCCAAACTATTCAAGAGAAAGGGCAGGAGTGCGGACGCCGTACTCTAAACTGTAAGCTTCAAATGCAACCGAGATCGACACTGTTATGATGATGGCGAAACGTAATATACTCCTATCCACCCCTCCAGAAACACACATGAATGCAAAAAAATAGGGTAAAACGTTTAACACGTTAACTTTATGACTAACGATAACACCACTTTAACTGAAATGAAATATGTCCGCACTGTCCACAGATAAAATATTATTATGACCTAAAAGCTGTTGTCGTGCGAGCGCTTGCTCCACAGATAGTAGCAGTTTATAATGAGCCGTCCAACTTTGCAACTGCTTGATCTATTTTTGCAGTTCTAATTTGTGAAAGTAAGAGTTTTTTTATTTGAGATTTAAATCTACCCGATTTTTACAACAATTAGATGGTAAACAAGCATACTGCCCACCTGATGGGAAGCGGCTACTATGGTCTATAGATGTGTACAACAGCAGGGACGTCACACTCGTGCTGCCGACCCGGTCAGAACTTACTGATGCACCCGATAAACCCATATTACAGTCACTTGGACAATCCACAGCAGGCCCCCAATTCCGCTAATATTATAAGACATGACCACTGTCATACCGCTGCTATTGCATAAAATGTCAATAAATTTTTAGACTTTATGATTGAGTACTAAAGTCCAAAATGAAAAGAGAAAGAGTTTATAACATTTTTCATTCACTCTACAAGATTTTCATTTAATTTTAGACTTTAATGTATAACAGTAAAGTCTAAAGTTAAATGGCATTAGTTACAGTGTCTGTGGTAGCGCAGTGGTTTTGCCATGAAAAAATAATAGCAGAATCAGGGCCCAGTTCATAACACAGCTCAATCGTCTTTTACAGTTGTGTGTAAGTGGTAAGTGATAAATATAACAGAAAGACAAAATATCGAATTTGTATTTAACTTTGAGAAATTCATGAATGCCTCTCGATTTATTGATGAACCTAGACTGTCAATATTAAACCCTAGAACTAAATTGCGTGTATAATTTCAAAAAATATGTTTCCATTTGATAGCCTAATTGACAGAGAAGATTAAAGACTATTTAATTTCATGTTTACACTTAGCTGAGCACAGTTAGTGCTAAATATACAACAGTGTACCATTTTAAGGTATTCCAGCAAGTCATAAAATCTTCCCATTTAGTAACTGGTAGTCGTTAATATACGTTTTGCTGTACCCTCGATTTTGGCATACCGCCAAGCTACGTACTAAACCGCGTAGGCTTTTTCAAATATCGAATGTGTTCTAAATTCGAAATTGACTAGCGTCTAGAAATCAGTTTCAGTATCGAAACTCGT
Source organism: Eilema caniola (assembly GCA_949126895.1). Classification (NCBI taxonomy): domain Eukaryota; kingdom Metazoa; phylum Arthropoda; class Insecta; order Lepidoptera; family Erebidae; genus Eilema; species Eilema caniola. The sequence continues at coordinate 7,426,789 of OX421472.1, read as the reverse complement.
AAAAGTAAAATACCGGCCGCCATGTTGCTAAATTGACCTACCTACTTTATCGTAATAAAAGTTATGTTACGCATTATTGCGGCTTCTTGTTATAAAAAACGGAGTTAACCTCAATAATACATGAAATAAGGTTGTAATTTCACAAATGATTGTGAATTCTTTACCAAAGTGCCCACATTTACTCTTTCCTTTCTGGAATTTGCAGTTACGTAGAGATGTTGGTTATTATTTTGAAAGGATACAACGATAAAATTGTAAGTAGGTATTCCAGTTACAGTTTGAATGGCCCACTTTCGTTGAATTAATATTTATAATAATTACTCAACAGTAAAGTACTCTTTATCGTTGTTCTATGTGTCGAGGACAAATAATTTTCTAATTCCGTTATAATTACTTTTTCTTATCAAATATTTTATTCTATGTAGGTAGGTACGCACTTTTAATACTCTCTAAGGGTTTATAAAAATATAACGCTAAGTCATCGTCTAATTAACCCAAGACTCGTCTCACACTATATAAAAGTTTCATAAACATTGACTTTGTTTATTTATATGACTATAAACTTAATACATTTAGACTCACATGGAAAATATAATTGGACAGACCCACACTCACTCGCATACATACATACAAACGTTCGAAAGTTATAGAATATTTAAATAAAAAACACACTTTCAGATGAATTAAAACAGCAAATAAAAATAAAAGAACGCTCGGTTGGGTACAGAACTACGGAAATAAATTTTTTTTTTCAAATTTTCAGTCTTTGCTATCGTATTTACTTCAGAAAGAAGGAACTTTTATTACACCACAAACTTCACCCTAACTTTGCCTAGTTTCTATTGTCTTGGGGACAAGAGAAGCCTTTGAAATGGTTTTTTAATTATATTTATGAAAGTTTATAAGAAGTTGGAAGTAATTATTCATATTTATGCAGTCACTAGCTAAGGTTACTTTAACTCAATGTTTTTCTAAAAAATATAATACTTTTTTTAAAATAAATAAGTAACAAATACAAAGTATACCGGGATCTGTTTATTTGGGGTTTTATCCGTGGTATTATTAGTACCAATATAACTTCTTTCTCCCCGGGGACGACTTTTTAGTTGAGCATTATAAATAACTAAATTTTATTCCCAATGGGACCCCTAAAGGTCATTTTCATATGCGGGAATCGAACTAACAACGCAATGGTAGTAGGCATAGTGACTTTTTAAACCCATGAGACTTAACTTCGAGGGATGGTAGTAGCACCATCCCTTGAATCCTGCGGGTAACATTGAAATGTAATAAACAATGCTGATTTACGAGCAATTTGAAACAAACAATAGTTATATCATTAATCAAATCAGGCTTTACAATCTGCTCTTGACCATTGAAGGTTTTTGCTAAGTATCCTCATTGCAAAAAGTGTTGGAATCAAATCAAAAACATAGTACACATCTGACAAAATTAATACCGTTATACTATGGGCCCTGGGCCTGGCTTGGAAACTGTAGGCTAAGGACTCCCAACATTGGGAGAAGCATTTTTACAGCAGTCCGGAAGCCGATTAATACCTACCATTATTATTCAAAATTTCCGTTTTATGAGCTCTATTGAAAGAAGTCATCCAAATTGGTTAATCCATTCTCAAGCATTGGGCCTAGCAGATTTTCTCACCTAACTAAATATTTGAAATTGGTATATGATAACAAATAAACGGAAAACTAAGTAGTTTTAAATGTGACCCCACCTTCTTTGTATGAAGAAACTGAAGAAAGAGCTGGCTACTGTACCTGGAACAAAAATATATTATATTAAGTCACGTAACATGATCAGTACTTATTTAATATTTATTCAGTTTAAGTTATAATCTTTAAAATTCTACAACTTTTTCTCAAAATAGTTAATTCTCTCAAACCAGCGATCTTAAAAAAATAAGCAGGTAGTTTTTTGTAACATATCCATAACCGTCACCATAATGGCTTAACACAAATCTTCTACCCTATATCTCACCTGTATTGCTAAAACCTAGGTACTATGTCCCATTTGCTCATAATACTTCAATACTTCAATTTTTTACACAAATTTTATCTAAACCAAAGCAATGGCCACATTTATATCCTTTCCACCTGCACTTTGCCTCCAATTCATTCCGTTACAATAGTGTGTCTTGAGAATTAGTTCAAGTGGCTCAACATGCCTAATCCACAACATGTCAGCGAGTGGAGAGCTCTCCAACCGGTCCCGAGCTGGCCTTGGCACGATACATATAGCACAATGAAACCTTGACATGACCTTGTCATAGTTCCATTTGAATAATAGAATCTGGAGGATAGGTGGGCTTTGAATTGGTCATCCGATTTTGTAGAAGTTTCTAGAAACTGTATGGTTTTCTGTTTCCAGGTGCATGCTTATCTCTTGTTTAACACTGGAACCTTAACATTGCATTGTCCTAGTCGCATTTGAATAATAGAAGCTGGAGGACATGTGGGAATTGAAATGGTAATCTGATTTTGTAGAAGTTTTTAGAACGTGAATGGGTTCTGTTTCTAAGTGCATGCTTATCTCTGGCTTAACACTTTGACCTTGATATGGCAGTCTTACTTGCATTCAAATAATAGAAGCAGGAAGATTGTAGGGTTTTGATATGGTAATTGAGTTTCTAAAATCTGTATGATATTCTATTTCTAATTGCTCACTTAGCTGATGTTTGACTGCTGACATTTATTGGTAACTACTTGTATTTGTTGATAGTGATAGAAATAACCTGGCACAAACTATTGTACCTACTTCAGTTACTAAATGTTAGCTCACTGTTTAAATTGGAATGGATGACAGTTTAGTGGTGTTACACCTGAGTGCTTCCCTGCTTCGTAGGGCACGTTAAAAAGTCGGTCCCGGCTGTCAACAGTCGTTAAGTCAGGACGAAGGCCCTATATGGGCGACCTGAACAACTCTGTCAAAGTTTAGCCACTAACCACACGAAAAGAGAGAGAGAGTTAATAAATTCACCCAAAACTCAACATTTTTCATAACAGCTTCTCCTTGCACTCAACAAAATTCAGGTTTTACTCGTAAACATTACAATAATATTGACTATATACACAACAATAACAATCAATGCAATCGTTCGTACTTAACTTTGATTGAACTAAAGAAATATCCTTTTCACCTTGAATATTTATCAGCACAAGATCAATATAATGGATCTACTTTCTTGTTAGCTTACCAACTACGCATGTCAACCACCAATCCTTTTACATTAAATTTATTAGATTCTCTATAGCTGCCCGGAAATTACCGAAACTGTCATAACATGTTCTAAAATTAGTGGTCATAAAGTAAAAGACATCGATATTTTATTGATTTTCGGCGCTTTATGTGGTCTTACTAACCAAATATTAGTAATAGCAGGAGTAGTAGTTACTAGTAAATGACAACAAGAGTATAGAAATAAAAGTGGAATGGCAAAAGCTTAAAATTTATGTAGCGTATAAAGACACGTTACCAGTGCTGTACTCAAATATTTTTGAGGTTTATTAATTTTGTCAGTTCAAAAATAGTAAATTATCTAACAAGGGTGTAAAGTTGGTGATTACTGCTGCGGCGCCAGAGCCATTAGGTGTGGATCTTGAGAGAGCCGAGGACGGTAATCATCATAACACACGTGTATCATAGGATGTTTTTCAACGCTCTAGTGAATAAAATCATACCAAAAAGATATTTACCCTTGCAGTTTTCAGGTAGTAAACTTATATATATATATTCTTATATATACATATATGTTATATATATATTTATATAAGTGTTATGTTATATATACTTATATTTAACATAAAGGGCTTCACATCAATCACAAATATCGGACGTTATACAATATAAATAATTTTCTTCGTAACTAGTACTTGTAGACATTTTAATCACTAAATTCCATCTCTAAGAAGGACAGTTTTAGGTGCCAATTCTCCATGCGCGAGACTGTCTAGAGTTGTAAACAGTCTCAGTGACAGGATTGACTTTCACTTTGATACCCAGAATAAACAAAAACGTATTTTAAGTATTATTAGTGTTATTTAGTTAAATATATATAGATATTTAGTCTGTCTCTCAGTTAAGAGCACGTAAGCATGTTTCTTTTCCTTTTCCAATCTTTTTCCATATATATATTTATGTAAAGTTGTTTAGTTTTAAGTCTCTATTATATTATTTTAGCTTAGTATAAGCTTCTCTTATTATTCTTTGTATGCGGTGTTTACCTTTAAGTCATGTGTGCATTGTAATAAGTTAGCTGTAATTACTGTTATTGTATGCTTTGGTGTTAAACATTGTTGGTAGACCTAATAAATAAATAAAAAAATAAGAAATAAAAATTACAATAATTTCATAAGTGAAAACGAGTAGTGAATTTTTTTCGAAAAAGTGGGAAAATTTATTCGTATGCGCGCACATGAGGGCGCACTCATCTCTATCGGCTATAGACTAAAAGAGGTTACTTTTTTATTTTTCATGAACTAAATGGGGACTTTACTTAAAGTTTATACAGAAAAACAAAATTTATAGATAATATTCGTTAATTGAGTGAAAGTTTTGTTTAAAACACGTGCAAGTTGAAATTATTTATTTAAATACGAAGTTGCATGAAATAGGCAAAAAATAGGTAGGTATATTAATTTATTTGTACTATTATCATACTATTGAACACGACCTTCTTTGCATCGAAATTTATCAAAGAAAAAGTCATTCAACTGATTAAAATTTAAATAAATCTAATACTCCTTAAGTCATAATTTGATTTCATGTGTACTTATGACGTGGCTGACTGCGGTGAAATTATAGTCAGTTTATGGGCAAATATGTTGAAAAATAATTCATTCATTCTTTAATTTAACTGGATCATGAATGCCAAATTGTGCCCTGTTTGATTTCTGTGCATTACTTTTGTGTAGTTCTTCTTGTTTGTCGTTCAGCAACTTCTTAAATCTTGTCTACTTATGTTCTTCTTTACTCGTGGTTTTTTTAAGTTTTTTAAAGATTTGTGTTCAAAGTTTTAATAAGTGAATTTAAATGAGGAGACTGACAAAGGTTAACTTCATTATTTTCTAAAAACTAGTGGTTGTTCTGCTTTAAATGTGTTTTTGATGGAGCCACCAATGATCGATGTACAAAGTTCACTTGAACGATGCGGACACGATGACAGCACCATCAATCACAGTGCCTACATAATTGAATGTCGGCAATTTTTCTGGGAATTTGTTCAAGAATTATGAATGAGAAGATAATAGAAATAAAGATACAAAACATTTGGACTTCGGACCAATAGCGGAAGCGTTTGATAACACAAAACAATTAACTAACAACAATGATGCTATAACTGTATAAATATTTGCAGTGCGCCTGCTAGTTATCGATAATGGTATCCTTATAGACAGAACAATCGAGCAACCAATGAACGCAACAGTAATGTCACTCACAAGGAGTGAATCTACACTCCATCATTGAATGTACTACACTGTACAAAAGCCAGTTTTCATACAACGATTGACTACAAACAGACACGGTCGCATATTGTCTCACTCAGGCTTATACTCTAAGTATCCAAAAATAATTCTAACGTATCACGCACAGCATTTGATATATTCAAAGTACTACTTCGAACAATGGGACAAGGAATACCGATGACTTCTACGGAAGACATCGTCATCTTAAAAGTGGCCTGGTTGCAGAGGAATCCTCTACCTCGGACCCTTGTGCTGTCCTATCTTTTCTCTTCTTTAGCATCCCTGACAGTAAAAGTATTGATATTCAGGCCATATTTTATCGCGTCAAGCCAACGTTTCTCAGATTACTTGCATCAATAATGTGTTCCTTCTGTTTTGTTAAACAATTCTAAGTTTATAAATAAATTATTATTTATTATTTATTATATTATTATATAATTAAATTATTCTAGAACATATTTCTTTATATGTTAAATCGCCAGAGAGGATAAGCCTCTGGGGACCGAGTTCTTACAAGCGAACTGCAATATGCAATCTTTACACTGGCAAGTCTGAAGTGGATTTAAACTTCAACTTTATGTATTCAAGCAACGACACACATATTGTGAAAATAAAAAGTTTTTTAGTTAAAAGCAAACAAATAATATGCTTAATGTTTTGTATACGTAAAAGTAACATTTTACAGATGTTTCCTCAACATTAACCTTTCCGGTAAAAGAAGACAAAATGTTGAAAAAAAAACTCGAAAGAGGTCTCCACAAATTGGAGTAATTTTTTTAAGTGACATTTAAGAGCGGATAACGCAATTATTTGTCAAAGATGAGGCTCTAAATCATAAATTTGATTTTTCTTTTACCTGTGCTATTGATACGCACTCCGAGGAACGCGGGGACGTAGAAATGTACGATGGAAAATATTTAAGAACTGTATGATTGATGTATGTTCTTACATATCTTTTTTAAGTAATCAGTGTGCTTGCTTTTAAAGTCAACATCCGGGTTGGTACAAGAAGGTGAGACGCATGTTCAAGGTACATCCTGGCCTATAAATATCTTGTACTACAAAGTGTGACTCATTATTTCTTTTATGACATACCCTATATGTTTAAAGTAACACTTATGAACGTCAAAGTAACACATATGAACGCCAAGAGTAATTTGCTCAATAGCTTGTACCTACCACGGTAAATACATTAAAACCGTCTGTAGGTACCCACTGTAACCACTTGGGCAATTTTAATCATCACGATCAAAAAGTCTCCGCTCAACAAATTCTTTTGACTCCACTCAATCACTTCGAGCGGTAATCTGTAATCAAGCCCGGAGCGTGATAAAATAACTCCCAGTAGTAATTAGGGCACTATGTCTCTAATACTGTTCCTATAATGACATTACATAGCGTTTAGGAGGCTTTAATGGACTGTTGGGACGTTTATTACCGACACGAAATATTATGAAAGGTCCGGTTTTTATTATGGTGTTAAAACTTATAGTATGAGCAGCCCATAATTAATAATATAATGTAGTCAATATATTATAGAGCGTAGTGTTCTGATTAGTAATAAAATAGCTTTTTCAGATCCATACTTAATATTATAAATGCGAAAGTAACTCTGTCTGTATGTTACGCTTTCACGCCTAAACCACTGAACCGATTCTAATGAAATTTGGTGTAGGAGTAGATTAGACCTTGAGAATGGACAAAAATATATACATGATATATAAAAAAAAAGTTTATTTGTATTACGGATTGCTTGACATAATTATGACAGTGTAAAATAACTTTTTATTTTATACTAGCTTTTGCCCGCGGCTCCGCCCGCGTGGATTTCGGCATCGACATCCACGCGGGCGAATTATGTCAAGCAATCCGTAATACAAATAAACTTTTTTTTTATATATCATGTATATATTTTTTTATAATAATATAAGCTGAAGGCAAAGTCTCACAAAAGAGGGTCACCATTACAAATACGTTAACAATGATGGCACTCAGCTTGTCGACCTCATCAGATGCTTTTTGACGCTCCGATTGAAGGAACTTTAAATGAAAGAAGAAAACACGTTAGCTAACAAGGCGTACCAGGTCTAATGGTGCGGCAAAGGAAAGAGTCGCCGAACCGCTTGTCTTGATGGAATATTCTGCACCGTATGCGGGTGACATTCAAGCCCTGCAAGTGTTGTCCTGTATAGGAAAGGAGAGGGTGGGACTAATTGGGGGAGCTCATCAGAACATTCACATACTGCCAAGGGAGCAACTTCTCTACGCATCTACAAAGGCTCGAGGGTGTTTGTGACCTTAGATTGCTAATAATGCGGCCCTTACGTCGCTGCAACCTGTCGAGAGCATCGAGTAGTTAAGTACTGTGCGGAGCCATCCCAGAAATACGACCAGTATTCCATGCAGGAACGAATTTGTGTATAATGAACTCACTTTAAGAAAAATAAATTACGATACTATGGATTTGTAAAAATAAAAACATAGTGAACCCTGTCAACAAGTTTCCTCAAGACGAAGAAAGCCAATGTATTGTCTTTAAAATGGTTTAAAATTAATGTATATGGATGTTACATATAATTTTCCATTTGATGCAGCAGTTAATTTGTTTTTAGTCAGTTGCAGTTGAAGTTTATTACATTATTTAATTGTTTACTGCAATGTTTATATAATTGGCACTAGCAGTGCCCGCGGACACCGTTTCGCGTTAAAAATATTTTTCCCGGCCCGTTTGGCCCGTTTAATACTTCTGGTTAAAAGATCGGGATAAATAAAAATTTATCGCTGCACGCAACGCAATCGGATAGATACTGCCTATATCGCCGCGCAACGGCCGGCCGAGGCGGCGCGCACCGCACGTTTTTATTTTGCTTATATCTTTGAAGATATTTATTTAAACTGTATATAGTAAAGTACACAAATATTCTACCTTAAATTTCCGTTCTAACAAGCATATTTATAAAGATACAGATTAATATCAATGGGCTAAATAAGCTTCACAAAAAATAATTATTTTTAATCCACAATGTTAACAGTAAAAGGAGTTATTGTGAGTTATCCGTAGGAGAAAGGCATATGCTATCTCATACTTTCTTACAGATTTTGATACGTTCCTTAATATTGTTCTATCCTGAATAGTTTTCGCTGCGCACGCGATGAAAGCAGTTTTTTTTACAAATTGGATTACATTATTCAAGTTTAAGTAAAGATGAGTAAATAATTTTGGAAATTATTATAGCTTATGACACTTTACAATAGCATGGCTTTCTATTAGTGAAATGATTTTGAAAATCGGTTCAGTAGATCCAGAGATTACCCCTAACAACGTCACAAACTCACAAACAGTATCTCTTTATAATATTTATTTGGTATTTAAATATATACCCCACTTACTCTGTGATATACCCCAGTGTCACTCGCACGCAACATCTATCAATATTTTAATAAAATGTTGTTAGCAGTTTGATATCTAGTTACGAGAGAACACATACGTATAGTAGAAGATACGTAATAGAACGACCTTCACCCATATGTTTAATGTGCTAAAAATTGGTCACATCAAATTTAATATTTTTAAATAATATATTGCGGGTTAGTTGGCTAAAAAAATCTTGGCCAACCTATTGTTAATTAAAAATCGAAAAATGACGTTTTATTAAACAGTAGGTATCATGTCATGAAATTTAACAAATAAATTTAATACAAACTAAAAGAAGAAAGCCTTATACCATATAAACACTTAAGTTGTCTATTTTTTTCATGGCATAGCTACTGGGTTGGCAGGTATCAACGGGTACCTATGTCGATATTAATTATTTTCACTCATTTATTTAATAAATAAATTTCATATCAAAGTAAGCGCTGTTTCATTACGAACAAGATGATAATATAGGGTTGATTGCAAGAAATCTGGCTTGAATAACGATTTTAATCATAGTTTGGCCAGGAATTTTGTAGCCAACCCACCCGCAATATTATATTACTTAATACAATTAAATTTAATAAAAAAAAAATTCACCCATAAAACAGATGGTTGAAGGTCGTTCTATTTCGTATCTTAGGCTAGTACAGTTCAAATATAAAACTCTCCGTTTTAGGGATCCGTAACCTAAAGGGTAAAAACAGAACCCCATTACTAAGACTTCACTGTCCGTCTATTTGTCTATTTATCACCAGGCTGTTTCTCATAAACCATGATGAGACAGTTGAAATTTTCACAAATAATATATTTCTTTTGCCGTTACAATAATTAATACTAAGTATAGAATGATACAGGACCCTTTGTGTGCGAGTCAGCCTAGCACTTGACTGCCTTTTTTTAATTTCACCGCAGTCGATTAAATAAGGAAAACCTGAAAGAAACGCAATCCAATCTCGGTTGGATTGCGTTCAGGCGTCAGCAAGTACATAACCGAGCAGGGGGATTTGTGGTCGCACCACCAGTGGGACGGTGTCACGCGGTGCTGCGACGACAATCCTCTTTAACGTGCATAAAATGGTGACCCTCTTTCCTGAGACTTTGCCTTCAGCTTGTGAGGTGAAGTCAAATTGACGTGCCCTATGTATAAAAAAAAACCAACAAACTGACTCAACACACACTTCACCCTTCCTTCCAGTTTAATTTCTGTAGCTCATAATACGTATAATTAGCGACTAAACTAATTTATAAGCGTTAATGCACACCTTTAGGAGCGAGCGAAGCAAGCGACCGCTATGTTACCGTAATTGTTATGACGTAGACAGCTTATATCGTAGGGAGCGCATCCGTTCAGCCTGGACTGGACCCGTCCTACTTTCCCACAAAGGCGACGACAGGGTAAGTTTTTAGGCGCTTACCACTTATATGCGTGTTGGAAATAGGACGACTTTAAAACGTAACTAGTTAAATACATATAAATTATAACAATATTAAAAAATTATAAAAGAAAAAGGTTTTGTTTGGTTTAATTTCTAATATTATTCTAGTAATTTCTTTCCGCTCGGAATACCATCTACTTATACATTTTTAGACAATCAGGACATCGCATCAAATTACAAATGGGTAGGAATATCTTCTTGAAGCTTCTTAGTAATAGAATCACCGCACTATCTTTCTGGAATCGTATTGTAAACTAATTTGTACAATAATGTGTATAATCTTTGCATCCGTGAACAGCCTGAGATACAATCCAGACAGTAGATAGCTCCTCTCAATGTTATTTTCTTAAAAATTTATCCTTATAGTCAATGATTTTACAGCTGCCTCAAATACACAAAATGACTTTCGCTCGAAAGCAACATAGATTCTGAACGTTTTAACGGAATTATTTTTTCGAATACAAAAGCAATATACGTAAATAATATTTCACCGAAACAAAAGACAAAGTGTACCCGAGTTTCACCTCGAAATACCGGGGTTCTGGTAGTCATTATCCGGTATTAGCGATCTGTTAATGCGCAATCTAAAAGAGGCGGGCCCGAATTCTAATGTTTGTTTTCAATTAAGTACACTTAATTCGCGCAACGTTAAAGTTGTTGACTGAAAATGTTCAAAGGAAACAGGTTCAAACAATCACGTAAATGTACAGGTTATTGTTATGTGGGTATCGTTTGATTTGAACATTAAAAAAAAGACGGGTTGCACTCTGGGAGTGCTGGCAGAAGTGAAAACATTTTCTTTTTTTCTTTCTTCGTTATATACATAGAAAAAGATAAAAAAGAACATACCATACCATATAGCGCTAATCATAGAACCTATCACTTATTTTCTGCTAATTTTCTGTCAGAAGAAATTAATAAATTATGAAAAGAAAAAATAATCACAAAAAAAAATTACAGAAAGAAAAAATTATCATAAAAAGTAATAAATTACAAAAAGAAAAAATAATCACCAAAAGTAATAAATTATAATAAGAAAAAACAATCACAAATATTCCTGAAGGCCAGGTGGTTTGAACCCGATACTATCTGAAACTATAAGGACTTAAACTCGAAGTGCTTACCGTTTAAGCTACGACGCTATCTATCGTAACTTGCAAAATAGATTGTCTATACCTAATCTTGTATGACGTCAGTCGTCGGTTACGGTTCAAAGGTCAACTAATCCTGACGCTTCCTTAACATTTTACACCCATCCAACGCCGCTAAAGAAGTTTTAACTTCAAAAAACTGCTATTTTTTTAGAAAATGTGTAGGCACAGTTGCAAAATCCTCTTTATGTTGAGGTGAGTAGTGTTTGTTAGTGAAAATCCTTTAATAATGTCATTTATTTTGTAATCATTGGTGTATTTATATTTTCGATTTGGGCCTTTAATAAACAAGCGAAACTGTGAAAATAGTATAAAATGCAGCGTATAGCAAAATAATAATTAATTGTGTCCATTTAGCTTCACGGACAGGAGCCGGTTGGCTCTCTTAACACAAGTGGCATAAGTTGCCAAGTATTCGGAACGAACACAGCTAAGCAAAAGTACGTTTGGCAAAAAATACGGAAGCAGCTGGAAGTAATTGTTCGTACGAGTACTCGAAAACTACGTTAGTTATGGTAACTTGCAACGCCCTCTAGCTAAACTTTTACTTTAACTATTGTATTGTCTGTGTTATTGAAATATCTTTTAGAAATACTATCACAGATATTAGAGTTATAATTAACCAGGCACATATTTGTCTACTCGATCAAGTTAGATTTCTAGAGGTAGACTGTGAAAAACAAGCATTTTTTCAGCTTTCCGATTATCAACACACTGATTGACTTCCGTAAGATGATTGAAAACAGCTAATGAAGTAGATAATTTCCTTCTTTTTAGGGTTCCGTAGTCAAATGAAAATCAATAAACAAACGGAACCCTTATGGATTTGTCATGTCTGCCTGCCTATCTGTCAGTATGTTACAGCCACTTTTTTCTGAAACTATAAGAACTATGCTGTTGAAACTTGGTAAGTAGATGTGTTCTGTGAGCCGCATTAAGATTTTTACACAAAAATAGAAAAAAAAACGGGTTGCACTCTGGGAGTGCCGGCAGAAGACTTTTTCTTTCTTTCTTTCTTCGTTTCAAAGAACATACCATACCAAACCATACCATATCAAACATATAATATAGCGCCAATCATAGAACCTATCACTAATTTCCTGCTAATTTTCTGTCAGAAGGAATAAATAAATTACAAAAAGAAAAAATAATCACAGAAAGTATAAAATTACAAAAAGAAAAAATAATCGCAAAAAGTAACAGATTACAAGAAGAAAAAATAATCACAAAAAGTGTCAGAAGGCAAGATTTGAACCCGGTGCTATCTGAAGTCATAAGGACCTACAGTCGAAGCGCTCACAGCTAAACTACGAAGCTATTTATCGTATCTTGCAAAATAGACGGTCTGTAGCTAATGATCACTTCAAAAAACAATAAATGTTAGAGGTTCTCTATACTTAGAACTGAAACCCAAATATATTTTTATCAAACCCATATGTGCACCATGCCAATACCCTTATTTGGATAGGACTTCAAAAATGATATTGAGGTTTCTAATATCATTTTTTTCTAAACTGAATAGTTTGTGCGAGAGACAGTTCCAAATTGATAAAATGTGTCCCTCTTCCCCTGTAACTTCTAAAATACGCGAATTATAAAATTAAAAAATATATGATATACATTACCATGTAAACTTCCACCGAAAATTGGTTTGAACAAGATTTAGTAAGTATTTTCATTTTTAATGCGTTATAAAACGTAAAATACAATTTACCATTCATTCAATCAACTCAAATATAAAACTTTTATAATTATGTTACTTGCTGCTACGGAACCCTTCATGGGCGAGTCCGACTCGCATTTGGCCGCTATTTTTTCTTCTTCGGTATTTTCTTTCAATTCAGCTCTTTTAATAGAAATGAAAATAATTTTACTCATGAGCAGGTCACAAAGTAGCATTTACGACGGTCAAAATTATTTCTTCTACATTTAATATTTACTGTCTCATTCGTAATAGGTAAAGCCTATGAAAAAGAACCTGGCAAATATGACCAGCTACTCAATGTTGAGTACGTTTAAATACTTAAATAATCACAGTAATCATCGGCTTAATATCCATAATCTTTATAAACTATCACCTTAGTGCCAACACCACAAGTTCTTAGCCAACATTAAATAGACTAGCGAGTTCGCGTAATGAGGGCAATAACTAACGTTGTGTCACTTCAAGCAGAAATCACGCTTCATCAGTCAGCGAGCGCTTTAACGATCTATCGAGTAAGACGCTTTGTGCCAATTAATTGTTTCGGAAAACTTTCTCTCAAGACTCCTTGTTGCCTAGAGCTATAAAAAAAGGATTAAGGTGTACCAAGTAGATACTATTGTAAGAGTTTCTTGAAATTTTCAGTGTGATTTTTTTAATACTACCTACTCGCATCTTGGTGGCAAAAAAAACACATAGTCGCTACCTAATCCATAAGAAAATTGCAATGCCCTTCTTGACGAATACATATTGTAGTCACTTGAAAAAACCACAGCAGAAGGGTCATTGCTCAGCTTTATCGTGTATGTCATATTTGTATGACACTATATAATATGTAACTAAAATTTTCAGTGATATTTCCAGTGATACTTTTTAAGTTTTTATTAGTAAATAAGAATCAAAATAATTAAATTATATTTTAATGGGTGGATTATAATGGGTCTCATAAAGTTCTTCAGATTTTCTAAAGTTAGAGCATTCTGTGGAATTGTACCACCGACTGTCGACAGTGGAACGATATTTCTGAAAAAAAACAGACACTTGAGAGGTTATAAAATTATTATAGGTAAAATAATGTGCAACAGGGTCTAAAACCAGAACGTTTCTTATATTTGAAAATGTCAACTGTTTACTGCCATGGTTCCTGAGATACAGCTTAGTAATAGGGTCTTGTTTTTAAATACGGAATCTTTAAAATTAAATACGTCAACGCATTCTAACCTATACCTAACACATTCTACAATACTATCAAAACTTTATCAAAAGCTTTTTAATCATGTCAAAAACTCGTGCCCAAATCCGACATATGTAATATTGAAGTGATCGCCTAGTTCACACGTTATACGTTGTACCTAAGTACCACGCAGTACTCGTATAATCCATCGTCAGCTATGATGAATGGTGGATGCCACGTTAAACCCGACAGGGATTAGTCAATTGCGGCCTCAAATCCACCAAGTCATAGTCTCAGGGTGTAGTGCAATTGACAAGCAGAAGAAATATTTTATTTTATTGTGGATTTTCTGTCTTGACATTGATATCGCAAATGGGTTTTAGAGGTCATAGCAGTTACTTCATCGAAATTTAACCGCTTCGCAGTTTGAATAGAAAGCCCATCTCAACTGTGTAGCGTTAAAACTAAAAAGTTAATTTGATCCTGATGTACAGAACTTTTGAAGTTTTAAAGTTAGATAATAGGTTCACACAGGCATGGGATACCGATACTAAGATTTTTTGAGTAAGATATAAAAATAAATAGATGGCACTAATAGACACACTTAAAGAAATTAAACAGTTAAAACCAGGTTAAAACGTTTATTTGCTGACTCACGTAAATTATTGCAAAATTTAAAAACATGATAAAGTAAGCATATAAAACTCGCTTTTTTATTTATTTATTTTCGTGCCATCTAGCGGCATAGTATATTATGTATGTAATTTTTACAATTCCGGCAGAATCTGGCTGCAACAATATAGATTACAATAATTATAGTTTTATCAATAATTAAGACTCATTATTCGCCTTTTGACAAGTCAAGTTAGACGATTTTTATGGAAATTACTGCCGTTAGACCGCAAGCCAGCGACAGGTTCTCATGACCAATCGCCGGGGGATACTTCGTACAGTGGTTAAGGAAGTCAAATCATGAATTTTCGTGGTTGTCAGCTGGCACTTTGTTGGTGGGGTAAGCACCGGTGACCGCTCAAACATGTAAAAAAATGACAAAAAATCAGTCATTTCCTCCCGGCTGAAAATTGGCTAAATTACAGTTAAGCCTTTTACAGTTAAGTATTTTAGCTAATTTTGAGCCGGGAGGAAATGACTGACGATTTTAATTTTTTTTACAACTTTAGGTCACCAGCTGACCGGTTTTCCACCGCGATATGAGCAGCTGACAATTTTTTTCCTTCAAGACATTGGTTTAACTGTAATTTAGCCAATTTTCAGCCGGGAGGAAATGACAGATTTTTTTTCATTTTTTTACATGTTTGAGCAGTCACTGCTGCTTACCCGACCGACAAAGTGCCAGCTGACAACCACGAAAATCCATGATTTAACTTCCTTAACCACTGTACGAAGTATCTCCCGGGAGGAAATCATTGACCAAATTTAAATGTGGCTCGTGGACCACGTGTCGTATGAATTTGAGAATACAATATACTGGACTTACTTTAGAACAAACTTTCAGTTAACGCACAACTGAAAGTTGGTTGTAAAGAAAGTTCGTGTACAAAATAACATTAATAGTACATTAATAACTTTTAACTCTTAACTTATAACGAAAAGTCATTTGTTTTATATAAATTAATAATTTATACCAAATCGCTTCAGCTTATGTCTTAGCTCCACCGTCACGGAAATTGTCTGGTTAGGCCGGGTAAACAACTGTCTGCTCCCACCGTTTTGGGTGTAAGCACTTGTTATGGGGTAAAGTAATTACAAACAAAATATAACAGACACCCTATTTCAATAATGAATAATAATGTAATGAAAGATATTTAATTAAAATTTGCAATGTAATGGAAATATGCCATTTATTTTCGAATGTTTTGGCTTGTTAACCGACTTCCAAAAAGGAGGAGCTTCTCAATTCGATCAGTACCTTTTTTTATGTATGTACATCGATTACTCCGAGATTAATTATCGGATTACGTTTTTTTTTTGGTCGATGCCCAATAGTTGCCATTTGGTCAAATATATTTTTTAAATAGTTTGTTCCAGTAGTTATCAGTTTATGAATATGTTTCTATTATTTTAATTCAAACTTATAACAGGCATATTTTTATGGTGTCCCATATTTCACGCACCACTCACATAGTTGGCAACAACTCCTAACAAAACAGTGAATTAGAAAATTCAGTTATTTTTCTCTTAGGTTATTTAAACTTTACAGTTCTAGAAGTCGGTTCTTAAAACGTAGAATTTTACCCCAATCAAATAACCTTATCAATGCAGAAGGAAATCATAGTCTGTCCTCCGAGGCTTAATCGAAATTGGATATATTTAATATTAACCGTAATTGTAGGTATATTATGGAACACGGGGTTTTAAAAGTTAGTATCGTATTCATATCCTTCATGACGCAAAGTTTCAATTTGAGTAGACAATTAGAAATTGGTTAAATTTGACTTCTAACATTATATTCAATATCAAAAAGTCGAATAAAAAGCTCGGAATTACGGCGTTATTTTAAAATCTTATCTGAATCTGCGGTAAGCACTTGAATGCGACGATCCGTATTTGACTGTCTTACGCATGAATTAACTGCAAATACGAAATTCTAAACTGTTAAGCATAAAGAAAGGGAATAACTGAGTAAGAAGCTTTTAGACACATATCAGTAATGTAGGCGCTTAACAACATGATTAAGCATTTCAGTGACTGAGCTTCGAAGTAATGCGTTTGAATAGTAATGACGATATCATGGCAGCTGTAGGCTGTGAACCTGTCATCAGGAATTATGGATTAGTCAGCGGTGCTTTGAAATTGGTAGTAGCGTTAGTTGGGCTACTACTTCACTTGACTGCTAATTCAAAACTCTAGCACGAGTGCGACGGTCCTTGTGTTGCGCACGACCATAGGCCTAGGTAACCACTTTTCCCATTGTGCAACACATTCTTATCTTTCATCTACGTTGTATAAAACCTTAAATAAAAAACTGCTTGTCACGAAATTTTCGATTAGTTTTTTCGATTTTTTTTTTTTTTTGGTATTTTATTTCGAAAGTGTAAATTCTATGGACTATAGATATGATGGCTCGCAACCTTCTATATTTAAATTTTACTATGTTTACAAAATCAAGGAGAAACCAATAAATAAAGTTGAAAATAATAAAGCGCATGCTAACGTGGAGGTACTTTACAAATTCACCAGCAAAATTGAACAGAAAATTTCGTTATACTTAATTACATTCCACATGCCCAACGTTGTTAAGCCTCTCTTTATTCAAAAAATCTATTGGATTTTTTATAAAGGAGTTCGCTCACTGTAAGGCCTGCCAAATCAATGTTCTTGATCCACTTTTTTGCTAAGGTAAACCTAGCTTTTGTGCTTGTATGAAAGCCATTTTTATGAACCAAATTCGTTTGAGTCTTAACTTACAATCATTTTATAGTTAATCTTTACTACAAACAGAGACACAGTAAAGATAAACTCTTGTGAAGAGTAAATTTAAGTCACCATATATCACAGAAGAATCCTGCTACTAACGTATCTACTTCAGAACAGGCGGTCACTTTGCGAATGGAATCTCAAAATGACATTAGAACTGACACCTAGAATACAATATTTCGTCAGATCTATTTATAAATTGAAATTCAGGACTGAGTATTGATCTGGAATACAGGCTTATAAGTACTTAGCGAGAATGGAGCCACAGATAGCGAAGGAGATATTTTAGGTATATTATATATTTCTTTTTCCATATTGAGAGGTCTTTGCGGATATTTGACAAATGATCTGAGTCAAAAAATCCGTCCGTCTCTATTTCAAACGTTGCCGAATTTACTTTTGTCACTCGGTTCTGTCAGTGAGCCTCATTGTACAACTGTTTTTGGTATAACTGGGAAAAGAGTTGAGTATGTTTTATGTCTTTTTAAATTCTATAGTCGTTTATATTTTTGAATTTCGAATTCTTATATAAGGATTCAAAATTCGAAAATCTCCGTTAATATTACCAAATTCATTGGCGGTGAATCTTCTCCTTTCATTATTTTCTATTTTGGAGTTCATCTCATACATCATAGAAACTACCCAAATACCAGCAATTAATTTCAGAGCCCGTTGCAGAACTATAATATATTTCATATTATCGCTCTAAATTCTCCGTTATGTCAGGCAAGTTATGACCCGGAACACGAATGACGTGATTTACATACGGTAGGTATAAATAAAACTTAGATACTACTTACTAGATTATCAATAGACAATAGGAGCTCGTGGCTAGGTGTTAACTGAGCGGGTTAGGAAATTCTAAGGTTAAGCAATAGTATCCAGGCCAATTTAAAGATGGGTGACCATTCTTAACACAGTGATACCTTCCTTGTTACTTTTTTTTTTGGGTCGACATATTTAACTTTTGTGGCAGCGACTACCGTTTGACGCAAACCTGAGAAGAAAGTCCATGCCAATACCTCGTATCTGAGTCGTCTGGCAATGAGCAGGTTTATCGGCTTGCTGGTGAAGTTGAGTCTGACTTCGAAAGACTCAATTTATAAATCACACAAATATATTGAAAAAAAAAACGAGCTAAATGCTATCACCACTACAAGACAAATCCCAGATATTAATTTAATGGCCATGCGTATCATTTTTATCTCCTCGCCCTTGGGAGATTGATATCCCTTGATCTGTTTCCAGTTCACGGCAATTAACGCTGTGACGACGGTAGACGGGGGCTGTAGTGAGATATTAAGCACAATAGTTTACATCTACGGGGTGTTTCTGATTAACAATGGGTGGGATGAAGGGAGATATTGATTTTGGGATATATAAATTATTTGGGTTAGTCGAAGTAATTATTTCGTTTTGACTTTTTATGTTTAGGTTGAAATGGATGTGTAATTAAAGCTTTTTGATTGAGATCGGATAATACTGCAGTAATGTAGTCGTATATACATTATACAACTTACATAGTAGCCTAGTGTCTTTTTACATAATTTATAGGTTTTGATATCTGACCTACTCTAATGCTGTGTTCATAGAGTTTTAACAAAATCTGCATCGTGTAATGAATTGTTTTAGTGTTATAGGCAATCACAACGGTGCTAGACACTGAGGTCTTTGTTTGTTCAAATCAGCAAAAAAATAGCTTTTTAAACATTTTGAGCTACGTCAAAAAATACTCTACCGGAACTACCAGAGTTAAGTATAAAAAGTACTTTTTCGATATAATAATGCTGCTCACACAGTTTGGATAAAATAGAGTTACTTATATAATTGGCTTTCAAAAAGTTATGCTTCCATATTGTAGCACCAAATTTTAAAAAATCTTGTATTTTACTCAATTATTCAAACAACCGCCTTCACTGCTGCATGCGTATCACGCATAGGGGCACGTCGTGCAAATCATATGGATTTTTTGCACAATTTTGTGCAGATTATCTACACGAAATTAGCTCACTATTATTGGCACGCAACAGGCGCGTGCTTGCGTGCTCACACACGATATAATCAATATTTTACGATATAAAAATACAGTTTTATAAAAAAATGTGTGTGAACATTTATTTAAATACACCATTTTCTTTGTCTTCGTACAAAAATGTTTAAAAAATTGAGAGGGCTTTGAAATCACTTTGTTGTGTAAATGTTATTGTAATTGGCATTCATTCGGCAGCTCCTAATATTTGTGTAAAAGATGAATAAAAAGATGAAAAGGCTTTCAGATCACCTTATTTTGTTGAAATTATTCTTATTCAATTTCAATTTCTCTATTTCTTAAAACAATTATCTAACAACTACATCTTTTTGACATAAATTCAACTTTACGCAAGTTTACCGCCGCTAGCCAGTTCCTAGGCGCTGTTTAATTAAAGAACTAACAAGTCTGTTGCCTACAGTTGATAAATTATTTAATTCAACCGTTAATTAGTTAGTTACCAAATTATTTCTTTTAGCCAAGGGTAAAATATACATTTACAAAACATGTTGCCGCAATTTTGAATTGAAACCTGCAAGCAACTAAAACAATTCATAATTTCATCAAACAAAACATAAAACGTAGGAAAAATGTTCACAAAAACAGTCGCGGTGAAGTATTCATTGTAGCGAAACTAGTTCAGCGATTATATAACTTTTTACATTTTCCGTCGTTCCCGAGATTTTTCCACAGCACGGAGCATGGGAATATTATACAATATTGACCTCAGGGATTACACCTAACTGAACCTTATTACAGTTTATCATTATGTCTCGCTCTGCCTCGGCTCTTCATAATAAGGGAAAATGTAGTTTTACTGTTGGAGTTAAGAAGATAGAACATAACGCCATTTTAGGCTTTGCAGCAGTCTGGTAAAAAGTAGATATTTATGCAAGCAAATGGCATAAAAAGTCTACATAAATACATAAATTATAATAATTGAAACCACAGTCTGGTAATATGAACTGGGTGGTTAGTTGTTTGCGAGTACGATTCCTGCTCAGTGCAAATATTTATTTGGTTGTATGAAGTACGAACTTCGTACCACCAAGCGAGGTGTCAGATCCCGTTCCCGCTGCACCCTCTACTATATTAAACATGTATTATACATATAAACCTTCCTCTTGAACCACTCTATCTATTTAAAAAAAGACGAGTCGCACTGGGAGTGCCGACAGAAGTGAAAACATTTTCTTTCTTTCTTTCTTCGTTATATACATAGAAAAAGATAAAAAGAACATACCATACCATACCATACCTATAATATAGCGCCAATCATCCTATCACTAATTTTCTGCTAATTTTCTGTCAGAAGAAATTAATAAATTACAAAAAGAAAAAATAATCACAGAAAGTAATAACTTACAAAAAGAAGAAATAATCACAAAAAGTGTCAGAAGACCAGGTTGAACCCGGTACTATCTGAAACCATAAGGACTTAAAGTCGACTACGATGCTATTTATCGTATCTTGCAAAATAGGCAGTCTATAGCTAATGTTGTATGACGTCAGTCGTCGGTTACGGTTCAAAGGTCAAGCGATCCTGACGCGAGTTTAACACTTTTCACCCATCCAACGCCGCTAAAGAAGTTTTCACTTCAAAAATCCGCATCAAAATCTGTTGCGTAGTTTTAAAGATTTAAGCATACAAAGGGATACAGGGACAGAGATAGCGACTTTGTTTTATACTATGTAGTAATGTTCCCAGCGTGGAGATCCAATGATATTAAATGCTATGCTAATTATGGATCTATAGCGCCATGTAATTTTCTAGAAATGTTATTGAAGGAACTCGTGGTTAAAAGTTTGCTAATTGATAATCGGGACGATAGGTAGGAAAATATAAGAGTTTTATGACACCAGTTTCCGTACTTCGAGTTTTCAGAACACTTTCTTTTGATATTATATAACCTCGTTATAATCAATGTCCTGAATTTATTCACTAACAGAGCTCTGAAATTTTTGTTGACAAATCACAGTATTTTAGCCCTTTCTTGGCATAAGCTCGGGGTTTATTGTGCTCTAATTACTTATTGTCGACAGATAGGCTTAGAGAACTGGATCTAAATCGATTTGTTGAGGAAAAGAGAGTTTACCAATCAAAATTAATTGAAGTAAACTGAGTTCTCACGATTTACTCATTGAAATTCGTTGAGCAAAATGCACCTTGATCGCGGTTAAATCATATAAAATTAGACCTAAATAATCAAATCTACCTAACGAGTCATAGTCTAGCAGTTGAATTACAAAAGTTTTAACAAATTTTAAAACACCACTTATATACAAATGAATTAAGTGATTAGTATTCACTATCGATTAAAATAGGAAAAGTTTAAATCGGTCTAGACGGGGTTTGAACCCGTGATCTTTGCCATAAAGGGTAATGCGTTGACCACTAAGCTGCCAGACCTCGTCCGAACCAATACAAATTTCTCCTTATATATCTGAGACCGATTCAAATTTTTCCTATTTTAATCGATTTGAATAATTAGCATGCAAAATGCTCTAAAAATCCATTAAAAAAAACATTCATTATTTTAAAGACTCTACGAACAAAATAAATCTTTACCCAATTTGAAAGACAAAAATGACAAAGCACACTCATTTTTTGAACTGGCAGGAAAAATTTCATTCATCAATTAAGTGAATAATACACTGCCCCGTGACACAGAAAAACCTTGACCGGTATGGCGAAAATTGGTTGAAGGGTCTATCGGGTTACCCGCTTGTTAAAGGCTTGTCATAAAAAGTTTATGCACTCTTAACTTGGTTATAACAGGTAACCTTATAGTGTATTAAAATCATGATAATATGGTTAGAGGGCTAAGGGGTGGAAGTCAAATGAAAGTTGGGAAATTATCATTTTTTACCAAGAGTTCAATGTGTTCATGATGCTTAGGATATTTTCTCGTAAAACATTCGAAATCATTTACATCTTTTTGCTTTTCGATCATAAATTTACATTTCAGAATAAAAACCTATTTTATACCTAATTGCGAAAGTGTGATTATTTTCTTATTAGGTACTTCCTCATACGAAAGCGACTGAATGATTTTGACTAAAATTTTGCACACAGGAGTTGTATCCTACAACTGGATTTACCCATATATGCCTTATAATTTAGGAAAAGATCACTACGTTAACAGTTAAGTAGTAGGTAGTAAATAATTAAGTATTTCGTTCTATAAAATACATTGTGAGTCGCACCTATATTAATACCTAATGAGGCATCATCAAAAAAGAATAGCACAACATTTTTCTAAAGTAAAGCTAATCAAATCAAAAACCGTGAGCGTTTTATGGGAGAAACCTTAAATGAAGCTTCTTTATACCACTCGGAATTGATGTCAAGTGCAGACAGGCCGGCGGAAACAAAAATCTCTTGACAGCGGTATAAGGCAAGTTAAAATGTTTTTGCGTCATCCTAGAGCTTTCATTTCGAGTTTACGTGTGGAATTTGAAGTTTAAACGGGGAAGATTATTTTGTTTGTGAGTGTACTAGAGCGTACTAAGTATGTTTGTGATGAACCTTGTACCTTTTATTTGGTAGGTTAGATTGGATTATGCTTTTCCGTACAGTTAATGCTTTGTGCAGGAAATCCCCTCCCCTTCTCCGTATGTCGGACTCGAATCGTTGTGCTAAGCCGAAGGTGGGGTTGTCAACGACATATCCCTTGCAGGAGGGGAGACCACGCGATCCCCGAGAACTTACATGGTGTGGTATTAGAGCGATCGACTGCTATATCAAAGGTCAAGAATTCCACTTCTGCTCAGTAAAACTTTATGCATGAATATGTCGATTCGCATTGGTTAGGATGTTTCTATGTTTAAGATGTATTTATACCAAAAGAATATTGAAGTAGTGAATCGGCTTTCTATAAGCCATAGCACAAGTTATGTTCATTTTAGAATTGGTGTTGTATGGTAGGTCTTAAAATACTTATATCATTTTGAGAAATAGCACCCAGCGCTCTCTAAAACACTGTCAATTATTCTTCATTGCTATACAACTAATGTACTATAAGAACTATAAAAAAATATCTAATTCCAAGTTCAACGAGATAGGTAGTGGATGGCAAACGAGTTTTTCTTACAGAAAGCTTAACTTTTCTACTTAAACTTACAACGTTTACTTTACAGAAACTTATTCTTGGTACGATTCGTCTTGATCTAGCACGGAATGGTTAGGAAAACCGTGATCGGAACTCTGATAAAAAATATTCGCACTTATATTTAAGCCTGTATGTCTACGCTGACCTATTATACACTAACAATTTAAATGAGATACAGTAAAATCATCGTAACTTCAATAGGTTAGATGGTTATGGTTAGAAAGTAACAACATTAGGTTTAATTAAGACAAGGCTGAAAAAAGCATGCCGCATTATGATCAGATGAAGTGCGGGTAGAGTGATAAATGAGACATACGTGTTACTTGTTTGAAGGCCCGTTTATTGCTCACTATATTACTTGATAATAATCCTTTATATATTACTTATCAACTATACATGAACAGATGATGCAATGATAAGTTTCAGGAGCCCTGATACCCTAAACACAAGTTTAATCTTAATTTGGGTACCAGACTTCTTCAAACCATGCTGTTAATTTATTTATTGTATTGTAATGTGTTCACTAGATTGTAATCATCGAATAAATGAATTCGAATTTGAATTTGAAATTGAATTCGATAAGACTGTAGCTATTTGTATTGTTGCACACTGTTTATATAATACATACATACATACATATAATCACGCGTTTATCCCCGGAGGGTTAGGCAGAGGTGAATTAACACCCACATTTCACCAATCTGTATTCGGTCCCACGTCATAGGGGGTGAGCCTATTGCCGTATTCCGGGCACAATTGTTGACTCGAGTCATGCATCTGAGGCTGAGTCTGGACTGTACATATCTGTCTGATGTTAAAGTTAATTAGCCCTATCCCTTAGTCGCCTTGTTGGGAAGAGAAGGGGTGGCCCAAATTCTACTCTGCCGGGAACTACGCGGCTGTTGTAATAATAAAAGGTAAATATTTAATTGCCACTCGCAAATGCATTTTTCCGCCTACTTTAAAATGACCTTTAGAATTAGTAAAAAACAAAAATACTTCAGGAAACTTAGACAAGTCCGAAAATCGTTGGATTGTTTTTGTTCCAATTTAAAAACAAATAAGGATAAAAACAATCCAACAATTTTTAAATCACTACCCGAACGTACAGTCAGCATCAAAACGAACTCTTTTAATTAAATTATTTTTAAAAATATCTTCCAAACTAAAGGTGTATACCAAATATCAGAACAATCAGTCAGGGCTCAATCGCGTAACACCAGAATCGCAAAACACCATATTCGCTATATACCAGCCCCTCTAGACAAGTGGCAATTCGCTAGTAGGCGTTTGATGGAATAGAATGATGAATGTATAGGATTTGACGTATTTGATATGCGTTAACGACTGTCATTTACGTCAAATCCCATACATTCGTCATTCTATTCCACCAAACGCCGGCTAGCAAAATACCTCTAGACAAGTGGCATTTTGCTAATGCCACTTGTCTAGAGGGGCTGATATGCAATTTAAAATAACAGAAGTACAGTCAGGAAGAGGGAAAACCAAGGCATTAAGATCATTATGAGTAGGTACTTTCTTGATTTAGATCGATCTGACGATGACTGTACCTACTGACTGTACTTAATTACTTTTAATAGCCAACAAAAAGTTTGCGTTCAAGATATTTACAAGTACTACCTATTACAGCGTCCAATACCATATTATCGCAGTTAAAAATGTATGAAAAACACCACTGTGATTCATTACGTGGATCCTACAGATTAAAATGAAATATGAACCAAGCTATTTTCCGTAACAAACACCCAAACGGCGACAAAATAAATGTGGTGGCATGAAAGCGACCACATCCCAAAATGTAAATATGAGAGGACCCTGTTATTTTTTAAATCTCTTTGAAGTTATTTTTCTTTTTTCTGCGGCATTGTAATAAATTTTGTTATAGTATACTAAAGTTTTTTTTTTTAAAGTATTCTTATACGTGACAACAAGTTATAAGACTAAGTTAAATTTGGAAATTTGGAATTTTGGAATGTGAAAAAAGGGGATATTTTATGCTTGATAAAGGGAACAGTTGGATTGGAGTCTAATCACTATAACACATCATCATCAATCTAGAGTCATCCGGGTTGCATTCGGAGTTTTCACCGCTGACTCCAGATCTGCTTTTGGTTTGACTTTTAGCTTCAAGTATATTAGCAACCAAAGTTACTAATATTCCCTCGAACCCCTCAAACTAAGCTATATTGCTTGTGCTAGGAGTGGGTTCACATCGGTAGTGTAATTGCCTGGATTCGAACCCGGGACCACTCGATCGTAAGACCGATTCCTTAACCACTAAGCTAGTGACGCTAATTTTTTTTTTATGGAAGCGATTGCCATTTGACGCTGACATTTCTAAAATATGATCATAAAAATGTTATAGTGACTAAACTGTACCTTGCGAAAATCAGGATCAGTTTGAACGCAGTCTACGACATTCTACAAAGCGCTCTTTGGACTCAAATTAAGCATAGTTTAACTAGTTTGTGTTATTGGTTAGATAACAGTTAAATATGCTTATATTCTTTTTATACCCAGACATTCATGCATACAATTATTTACACTGAATGAGAATCAAACCAACGCCCCTTACGTAGCTGTCGATGCACTACCTCCACTACCACACTGACTCCAACAGAGGCCGCATAAATAATAATTATAACATCTATATTTGCATCACGAGGCCTATTAGCTCAGCTAACTAACGTAAATTTGCCTAACAACGATACGAGTAGTACAGTTTAACGATTTCCAAGCAATAATGATAATAAATATTATCATGGTAACACCCAAACTATTCGAAATGTAAATTTATTTAACCTGTTCTAATAATTACGTTCATTTAAAACAAGGAAGTTGGTCACTAACCTCGAAAAATATACGTATACTATTACATTGTTTATAAGATTTCTTTTAAGATTTCAATCTAATTTATGTAACACTAGCGTCAATTATAAAATACCTCTTACGATTTCTCCCTATCACGCAGGCGTTTTTGTTTACACTTACAACCGTACCCCTAGCACGAACAACTATCGTAATCGTATCGTATGCGTATTGAGAGAATGGAGAATTGTGATTGGCCGGCTTCAAATACACACAGTTCAAAGTAGACAGGCGATCAAATGCATTGCTTCGTTCTCTCAATACGATTACGATACCATTACGATAGTTGCTCGTGCTACGGGTAATGAACCGCGAGTACTGCGCGCCAGACACATTCGGGTATTTTTCTGTGATTAAAATAGTTTTAATTACTTTTAGTAATTAATTTACTCAGTTTATTATATAAAGTAGTAAAAGTGAAATGAAAATATGTGAATTGTTATTTTATAGACACAGCCGCTAAAAGTATAATGTAGTTGACATCACACGCCGTAATTTCAGAGAAGATTCCCTAGAATTTATCATTTTATTATGTACCTACCCATTTAAAACAGTCTTCAAAAAATATCTGTACAGTTACTTTTTTATGGGTTTATTATTTTGTAGGTATTTTTAATAGGGTTAGGTAAAGGAGATTACCATCCTGAAACCATAAAAACCTTTATGTATAAAATTTTATAAATCGGAAAATGCTATTTTTTGAATGTAAATTCAAAAAGTCGAAATACAGAACGCGACTTGACCTCGCACTTTTGGTAGGTAGCTGGTATGCATTTTGTTTTTACGTGCGCAAAATCCCCACAGATGCACCCCCCTCCTCCGCCGCTGGAGACGGAGGAAGTTATGTCGCACTCGAACCGACTAAATCCCTCGTACCCATCTCTCTCGACCACGGAAGCCCCAACTCGACCCCGGTATGGGGAGGTGTGCTACGCGCGCCGCCGCCGCAGCCTGCTTCTCCCAGGGTGACAGGCGGTCCCACTTGTCACCCTCAGGTTCGCCCTCATTGGGAACGGAGGTCATTCTGTGAACTCCGACGCTTGAGTTGCCGCAGTTCACGGACAGCGTGGGCCGCGAGTCTCTTTCGCTCCCGGTCCAGCCCACGACCCGCCGCATCGCCTCCTTCACGAGCATTACCTGCTCGCAGAAGGAGGCGCCGGCCGCCTGCGCATCCACGCAGCAAACCATCGCCGCGAGCGACGTGGGAAGCATGAGAACTCTCACTCCCAGGGCCGCCACCTGCTCCCGACTCGGCGTCTCCCTCGCCGGGCATTCGGTGAGCGTGTGCAGCCCCGAGTCCTCGCTCGAGCTGGTATGCATTGTAGTCTCTTTATTATTGTCTTTTAAAACTTGCAACATTTATGGGCATAAATGCGTCACAATTACAAATTTTTCGACTTTAGTATCGTCGTTATATAAGCGTAACTGTTTTGAGAGCGCAGTAGATATATCTCCTATCCTTCACTTTGCAAGAGGAACTTTCCATTTAGGTTTAATAGCTCTGATGATGTAGAGTTTACAGCCAGTAGTGTCAGGTATATACTTCTTAAAAACATCATAAAAAACTGTGGCGTATTTCCAAAACTAAGATCTCGCCACTGTTTATCAATTTCTATTCATCTCGTTGGCGCGATAAAATATTTCAACCGAGATGGCAGAGGTTAAAATAATATTTTGGGCAAAAGAAAAACTTCAATAAAGTAAGATAGTGGTTTGGATACTTAATAAAGAATTGTGCATCTAGATTTTTTGAGACTGTTTTGCAAATTCATAAGCGTACATTTTAGGTCTAGATCTTTTTTTTGCCTTTTTGAGTTTTTGCCTTCGTACTTTCTGTAACTAACGGTGAGTTCATTTCGTTTCGTTCTTTCTTTTGTATCAGAGTTAAAAGTGAATTGAGTATGTTGGACTCGGCCTGACTAAAACCACATGTTGTTTCTTCATGTCTGTGTGAGATAGCAGTCAGGTACGCCATTGGTAGGAAATCACTAGGATTCTGACCCTGGTATTTTTTTTTCGGAAAGCTTACAGTTTTTATAGGTACATATAGGTACATAGGGTCGTATAAGAAGGCCACTTAAAAGTTTTCACATGTAACAATCCATATCCATACTAATATTATAAATGCGAAATTAACTCTGTCTGTCTGTCTGTATGTTACGCTTTCACGTCTAAACCACTCAATCGAATTTGATGAAATTTGATATAGGGATAGATTAGACCTTGAGAAAGGACATAGGCTATGTTTGGTTTAGATAACCGACATCCACGCGGGCGGAGCCACGGGCAAAAGCTAGTGAGTAATAAATATTAGTAAACACCAACAGGAAATAAATACATAATATAGCGAAAGATACACAGAATGCTGTTCTTGATTCCTCATATTTCACCTGCTGTCTAGTATCAGCCCCATCAGGTATTCGTTATGTCATTAGTACGAGCTACACAAAATTAAAATCTTGATTTATAAAAAATAGCCATGCAAAACGAATAAACTTTATTTAAAATACATTAGAATTCAACAAAGATATTAGAATGATTAAAATTAAGTTTTAAATCAAGTTGATATAACTTGTACGAGCTACACAAAATTAAAATCTTGATTTATAAAAAATAGCCATGCAAAACGAATAAACTTTATTTAAAATACATTAGAATTCAACAAAGATATTAGAATGATTAAAATTAAGTTTTAAATCAAGTTATATCTGAACGATTGAATTAGGCTACGTTAGCCAAAAGCTGGCACAATTTTAAACTTCTAGGCCACCTGATTATTCAATTACGTTCATTAAAATTAAACATATAAGTGGTTAATGGAATTTAGTATTCTATAATATACTAGGAGACCCGATATTTCGTTCAGAAATTGTTCTGTCCATTGTCATTACATTGGGGTCATTGATTTCGACCAAATATTGTATAATCTTTACGCTAGTTCCGGGCACTTTTGAGGCCCTCACCTCAAAGCCAGTGGTCCGCTTTCCGGCTTTCATTTCTCTGCTTAGTGTGGTCTTGGGCAATTAGGCTAGTGAGAACCAAATCATCTTTTACGACGGCAAGTTAGCACTTCTTGGAATTATCACTCTCTACCTGCAGCAGAAGTGGCATAGCCGGACATTTGTTACCCACGTAGTCTGGCAGTGGCAACAGTGAAAAATTCTCGTATCAGATGGTAATACCAACTACGAGTTTACTCATTTAAATAAACTAAAATATAGGAATAAAATCCTTTAGTAACCATAAAGTAACTAAACGTCGTCGGTTGCTTAGTGATGGATTCGACTATATTTATGATGAAGAGGCCCCGGCTTCAAATCCTGGTCATCACATTATCGACGACGTGACGACTCCTAACTCAAGCTAGTTACTGAGCTTGAGCGGTAGCAGCAGTCCCTAATTTTTAAAAAAGAAAAAATACCGTCTATATAATTAACATCACGAAAAAACTAATGAAGTTGCTTATAAAATTAATCACTTTAATAACGAAATTATTAAGTTGAAAATAAATTAACAATATTATTGTGGATATGTCGTGATTGTCCAATTTTATTATAAGGGTGACCGAACTGAACGCTACACCGAACATTAAGAGAGGAAAACATGATCCTTTATTGTTTTACGAACGAAGTTAAGGGTGCGTTCACACGTAACATTTTAAAAGGGAAACTCGAGAAGTTTTGTTGACGTTTATTGTCTTATATCTTACACCCCGAACAGCTTCTCTACAATAGCTTATACCATTAAAATGGGAAAAAAAGGGGTTCAAGTTTTGGGCTATATCTTAACGGTATGTACTTTTGGCCTATTAATTTACAGCAGTATATTTAGGAAAGACATTGTCAGATAAAACTGAATTATTTTGCAGTCTAAAGGTAATCCCCTAGTTGGGCGACTGAAATCCAAACTCGTATCACAATTTACCCATTTCCAAAAAAGTATAACTAAACTATGGATAGCAAACGTAAAATTATAAAAACTTCATCCTTTCATAGGTATCAAAAAAATCGCCGCCGGTGAATTTTCTATTGAACAAAAAAGTTTTATTGTAATCGACTGAAACAATTTTGTTTTAAATATTTTCATTGCACTCAATTTAATTTCAATGAGTTTATCCCTCGCTCATGCTAACTAACTAACCACTGGTTTCCCATATTTGCTTTTTTGTGTTTTAGATATATTTAAATTAAAAACACGAACTTAAATCAATCTCACAAACGGGGCTTGCAAAGCAAAGTATCTGAAGAGGCTGTCAAGTTGTCATCCAAATAATATGTATGCGTAAGGCAGAGGATCAGACGAGCAGTAGACTGCAATAGGCGAATCGATTGATTTATATAAATATGAGTCATTAAGTTCCTCCGTCACTAATGAAAGACTTCACGGAGAGCTTGGCATCTAAACCGTAAAAGAGGAAATAAAGGAGAGAATCACAACTTATAAAGACAGACTGCAGTTGCACCCTAACATATTGGCATACCACCTTATGGACGAAATATTTCCAAGCGTGAGGAGACTAAAGAAAAGAGTCCCTCAAGACTTACTCTAAAATATTATTTAAGGGGGCATGTCACCGGACCTGTACCTCACAAACTCCATCCATCACTATATAAGTATTGCTAAATGTCTCCTAGACAGATTGCAATAATAAATTTAAAAAAAAAACTTTCTCCGTATCACCTCCGATTGGTAAGAATTCAGTTTGCTGTCAATTCCCATAAAAGATCACTAGCCATCTGTTTACATGAAGCATGAATCAGTCTACTAATATAAGTCTGGCCGGCGTTGCATGTTGAATATACTGATTCCGGGCTGTTTGGCCGTAGTCCATATGAAACTTCAGTAGCAGAGACATCAGTCGCAGAAAGGTCGCCGACGAGGAGAGGTCTGCGCACTCGTCGCCGCCCGAACCTGCGCCACTGAAGATGTCGACCGCAGTGATGATCGACGAAACGTCTGGAACGCAAGTTTCATTTGGACCACGGCCAAACAACCCTGAATCAGTATATTCTACAGTCTACTAATATTTATATAAATTAGTACTTGTTAGTGTTTAAAAAGACAAATATATTAAAGCAACTATCGTATTTGTAGAATTAAATATTTTGCTACTACAAGTAACAGGAAAAGGATTCCTCCTTTCAGTACAAGTAAATTTATATTCTGTGCCCATCGAAGCGACATTGAGCCGATTTTCCGGTATGAATTTTATCGGTTCAAAATAGAGATGGCAAATTAATACTTAAGAGGAAAAGCGATTTTCAATGTGAACGGTTAAACTTTAATACATTTTATATTGAATAATAAATTGAACAAGTAATATAATAATTAAGGTACATATATATAATATCATCGAGAATATGACGACGTGACCATATTACACAAAATACAGACAGTATTTTTTTTATACTACTGAGGTGGCAGACAAGCCTCCCACCTGATGGAAGTGGTTACCGTGGCCAATGGACGTATGCAACACCAGGGGAGTCACACTCGTGCTTCTGATCCTGTAAACACAGAGAGTTTCTGTGCCGTCAGTTTAGCAGACAAAGCGGGAATAGCCTTCCCACGGACAGCACAAAACTCTCCAGTAAGCTCTGGCTACACTACTAACCGCCGGGGAAACAACACGAGGTTATTATTACGGTATTCTGTAGGGCGGTGGTACTTCCCCAGTCGGACTGCTTAGCTGAACGGGAATTACGTCGTGTCCTACTTCTCCTCATCCCTTTAGTAGTAGTATCTCGTCTCGTCCCTTTAGCCAGGCGGACAACCAAACTAAAATGATGGAATAAATTAAGCAGAAACTTGCCTCTAGGGCGTGTCTCTCCTTAGAAATCTATGCAAAAATTCTAGAATATTCTACACAGCATTATCAAGACCAAAAGCGCAGGTCCTTCATAATAGAAATATGAATGACATTAGTGTCATTAAGTTAGACTACTATGCGTCCCACGTGAGTAAAAGCTGGGCCTTTGGTAGATTCATAAAGCTACATGTGGCGCGATGAATCTACCAAGTGCGCGCCACATCTGCAGTATATTATACCAAAGGGACAAAATATGTACGAACATAAATGTTAAGAATATTTAATTACTAACAAGAGATGGGCCTTTTTTGTCTGAAATAAAAGTATTTTGTACCCTGTAGTATTTTGTATTGTGTAACCATAATACGAGGTAGTTATACTCCCAGTCCCCAGTCCCCCCGTCTATAACTAGTAGACCTCAGTCTTTGTATAAAAGGATATAAATAATGTCCCTTCAAGGTAGGCGAGGACACCAACCCGTCATCTGTCTGTCCTTATACACTTCACAAGCTTCTTCTACTATTATTAAACCTTTCATACAAGTCCATTGTTATGCAGTCGGTAATTCGATTATAATCATAATAACGTATAAGCTTATAAATGCATTGCTGATTCATAATAAACAAAGCTTTTTATCACCCTATAATAATCTCTAAACATCAGATTACCGGTGTTAATACAGCGCAGCCATAATTCTATAATAACGAGAGTTAACCGGGGTACTGTCGACTTTAGGTCACGTGAGAATCGGTTTTGTGGTTTAAAAACACGCTGTATAAGATAAAATCTGACTGGTCACGCTATAAGGCATAATACCACAAAATATTAACAAGACTAATATAAAAATATAAATCTAACAATAAAATAAGAAAGGAAGGCGATAGGTTTATAATAGGTATGCTAATCCGTTGTTTATTTCCTACTAGATTTTGCTATTACATATAAATGAAAAGGTTTGTGAAAATATTTGGATGTTAATATATTTCTTATTCTATCACGGCTGAACGGATCTAGCTGAGATTGTTGTCGGGCAGAACACATAGACTTCTTTTCAATATCAGAAATTGGTTCCCATGGGATGCGGAATTATTTGTGTAGTGACGGAGAAAGCTACAAGTATCGCCACCCCATCTCATCCGAAGAATGTGGTAAGAGGAGGCTGACGGAAAAATAAGACGATACTACTGCGAGAGGGGAAAACTGGAAATAAAACCCTGTACCAACCCGTCTGCGTGGAAGCAGTAGGAGAGGTCTATGCGCAATAGTGGAGCTAATTGATTGATTGATTGGCTTGCGGGAACGGGATTAAATTCTACGCAGGCGAAGCCGAGGATAACAATATTATTTGATGAAGGAGACTTTCTTATTGGTAGTTATTGAAATAAATAAGTCGAATTTATTACGGAACGTGTTACACCCGTAGGAGTTCAAGTTGAATGCATGGGAATTACCCTGGCAGCTTCAGCGGTAATGGCCAGCAGAGTGGAAGGCCACTCAATGCGCATACTCTCCGACAGCATGGCCGTGCTGCCAGCTGCAACAGCCACACCATAAACTCGGGACTAATACTGGAGTGCCATCTTAAATTAAACCAAATAAGCCACTTGAACCACATAACCTTGCAATGGATTAAGGGCCACAGCGGCTCGCGCGGTAATGATGCAGCAAATGAGCTTGCCAGGAGAGGATCTGACATAGTGGTAATGGGACCTGAGCCCATAATACCGATCCCATTTGCATACCTACGAAACGTAGTAAACAAACGAACGAGAGATCAACACAACAGCTATTAGATAAATCTGGAAGTTTGCAGACAGGCGAGGGAAGCACTCCCTGTGCTTGAAAATAGACTGACCAGGCGTCTTCGACAACTGACCAAACGGCAACTGCGCACGGCGACAGCTACCATCATCAGGCACGGCTCATTCAATAAACACCTTTTTATTTTAGGAATCACCGACAGCCCTCTCTGCAGAGCGTGCATGAGAGAGAAAGAAACAGTGGCACACGTGCTACTACACTGCCCTGCAAGCGCCACTTACAGGGTTAAGTACTTCGAAAACACAGGTACGCTCCGGGAGATCGCCAGCAGCGTGAATAGCTTACTGGCGTTCTTCAATGAGTTGAATTGCCCACCCTCACGCAAAAACCACGCCTTGTCGTGGAGTTGCGGAGACCAGCCCGAGTTACCATACCATACCACCCGTAGGAGTTATAGTAACGTTATCTTGTGTTGGAACAGTCAGTGGAGGGTCATTTTTCTGTTTGGAAATTATTTTTTAAAAACATGAGTGGTCGTAGAATTTCAAATCTTGTTAGTATAAAAGAAAAAAGTAGCGTATTATTAAATTATCTTGAACTAGCTTTTGCCCGCGGCTCCGCCCGCATGGATATCGGTAATCACGACCAAACATAGCTTGTGTCCTTTCTCAAGGTCTAATCTAACCCTATTCCATATTTATAATATTAGAATGGATGTATCACTTAATATGAGTGCGCATATTTACGTTACAATTGGTCTATCTGAATGAATTACCGACACATTTCAGTTGGTCTAGTTTTACGACAGTTCTGTCCCCTAGGTTAACCTATTATTATCTATCGTCTTCTCAAGTTTCGTTTGCCTTTGAAACTCAATGTCACTAAAAATGATGACGCTGAATCTGTTTTGAGCTTAAAGTTGATAACGTTTCCGAAGCAAACAAAACGCATTACACATGACACACACAAACCACAATTATTTTCCTTAGAAATATTTTCAGTACTTACATAGCACGTAAATAGAAGTGAGCCTCTTGTACATAAATTATTAATCTCTCTGACTTAGAAATCATATCTATTAGCTTAAGCTTACTAAACCCACAGTAGATATGTTGTCTCTAATACTTTATTACCTTACCAAAAGTTTATTTAAGCCTTCCGATATACCAAAGTTTGGAGGAATCATCCCATCTAACGTGGTAAGTTATCAAATTAATCTTGGAATATTCGATAATTCTGTTACATTTATTTATAGCTTTTTTGTTAGCTGTACAAAATAGCTCTACCCGCGTGGAATCCGTATTGACGTTAAAAATAGTGTAAACAAAATGACAATTTTTGATTTCACTATTTTTAGCGTCAATATTGTCCAGATAAATTTGTCCGAATCGTCACCTATCCGATATTAAAACATTAATGTTAACTAAAGGTAATAAGGTGATTATAATTGTTAAGAATTTTTACATAATATATGACTTATCTTGGCTTTTACTGGAGCGGCTACCATCAGACCACGAAACAGATAAATTAGTTTAAAAGTGCTTATACTGTTGATTGATGGCACCTGGTGGAACTTGCTACACATCTTCAATGAAAACACTTGTACTATTCCACATTATTTATTAAATTCCTGACCGGTTTCGCCTTACAGCATTATCAAAGGTTGATACATGTTTTTTTGTGGTATCCCACTATTTTTGTCTACCCACACAGTCAATATATTACTCTAATTGACATCTGATACCCAAAAAAACATGTATCAACCTTAAGGCGAAACCTGTCAGGAATTTAATAAATAATGTGGAATAGGACAAGTGTTTTAATTGAAGATGATTTTAAACGTATTAAACTTTGCTGATGGCTTACTATTTACAAACCCACTTGGTAAAAAAATAAATGGACAATAAAATATTCTCAAAGAATAAATACTCTGCAAAATGTAACTCGTCACATAGGCACCATACACTGTGGTGAATTATTTTCCTTCCTACTCTGTCCTAGTTTCTTAATTGCTCGCTCTGTGAGCACCTTAATGACTTCCCCAATTTTCGACTGGATTTGGTTTTAAATGACTGTTGGGCTACCGGCCATTGTTAGAGAGTCACATTGTTCAAAAGAACTGTTAAAGTTTGTTCGAAGATTTTTTAATAAACTAGCTGTCGCCTGCAATTTCGCCCGCGTGGATTACTGAAAAGTTTCTGAAAATTTTCAAAATTTCTGCCCAATTATCTTTTTTTTTTCCTTTCTAAAGTATTAGAAAGCTAAAAAAATAATGAAAGAAATCAGCTTAGTCGTGTCTTTTAAGTTATGGCATGACCAGAGGAAATAGGCATTAATTTTTATGCATAGGTATATAGATAGATAGAATTAGAATTTTTCATTTTCGCATAAAAAAGAAACTTTCCCCTAAAGCTTTACTTAACTTTGTAGAAGTGAACTTAATTTTTAGAAAAGTTTCAGGCGAATCGACTCGTCGCGAAATGAGCTTTGGTGCTTCTCTCCGTAACGCAATTTCAAGTCACTCAGCTGTTGACTTCGAGAAGCTTCTTACTTCGTGGGTAGGTATAGGGACCAGCACAGAGCGGCTAGTATGTGGTTCAAAAGTTAACTGTAGTTTATGGAATAATGCACTTGATTTTATTTTTACCTTTGAGAATGCCGGAGAAACCGGTCAAGGTCAAAAATAAAAATAAAATCTGTAGAAAAGTTGCACTGCATTATTCAATATGTATAATAAGTTCCACCAAGCGCCATCAATCTCGCGTATAAACAGTCTAAACTGTAATTTGTAAAACTTAAATGTAAATCTAATATTATGTTATCAAGCTTAAAAAAAAAACTAATCTAAAAATAATCTAGATAATGTTTTAGTTTACATTTCCTGGATAACAAGATAGTTAGGTCAGTAGATTATATGTATGAAAATTAAGTAAATCAGAGTGTTCCTATTCGAGCTTGGCAACATCTGTGTACTAAAATGTCACAGTGACTTAGATCTAACTCGGTCATAAGATGCAGGCATTAAGTGAACGGATTAACTGCGGGAGACATAAACTCTAAGGTACGACGCACACGAATACGAAATATTCTACTAACTTTTACTAACAATAGCATTAGTAATTATAAATATATGGGTCTCTACTAAAGTCGGAGCTCTAACGAATGGATCTTTCGTTTGACTTGCAAGTCGGTCTTCTGCTAATTAACGGACGAGGCTCTAGCGCAGTGACAGTGACAGACGCTCCTATGAAAGCCAAGATAAATCAGTTCATAAGAAAAAGAAAAGGATTGGACGGGGTACTTCAAAGTATAAGTTTTGGGTGCAAACGGAATTGGCGCTAAAATATGTAAACTTCTTAAAACTGGGTCTGAAGGGCATCGTATAATACTTGCTCACCTATAAGATAGTAGGTAGTTAAGAAAAACTAAAAACCAAGGAATCATACGTCTCTTTACTGTACGCTTCCCCTATAAATCTTAATGCATACTACAGATCATTTCCATCCTTATCAGACTGTCTGCCATTAACTACTGGATTGTCTTTCAGTTGTAGGTACGTACCACTTCGGTTAAATACTTGCGTATTTTACTACTGTTAGATATCGTATATGGTTACGCATAGACCCCTTTCGTAATCGCTACAACCCTGGCATGTGCCTTTCGCTTCTACTATTTCAATAGCTATTTTGACACATACGTGCATATTGCGAGGACAATTAACCTGTCTTTTGTCTTTTCTTAAAACTGCCTCTATCTAGTTAACATACTTACACGGAGAAAAAATTCTAGTTACGTTAACCTGAATATAGTTAATTTAAACAGAAAACATTGTACTATATGTGAAAGCTATCTTTATTGTTCAGTTTACATAAACAATCTAGTGAAATCTTTACAATATATCTGGTATTGTCAAACATATTTTTATTTCTCTTAACACACTTTTATATGGTGTGTACACGCAACTTTTTGTACACATTACTTGTTTTTATTTTAATTATAACAGAAAGGTATTGCTTGTTTAAATATATTTTTTGTGAAGTTTACCAGATTATTTGTAGCTACTAAAATAATTGCAGTGGACATTACATAACTGAATGTAAGCGTCACTAGTTCTTTTTTAGTAGTACTAAAACATTTTTTACTTATAAACATAAGTAATTTACCCAATTCAATATAATACCGTAAAGTTCAATATAATATATTGTTGTCTAAGTAATATTTTATTTTGAAATTTACTATAAATATCGTAAAGTTTAATATGATATATTGTTTTCTGAGTCATATTTTGTTTTTTAAGTTACTATAAATATCGTAAAGATTAATATAATATATTGTTGGCTAAGTAATATTTTTTTTTAAAGCTACTTTATTTACAAGGTTATTTTTGAATATTCCACCAAATTTTTTCACAAGATTATTGCCATACATCTGATTTTCCTACTCGAAGAGTTAGTTTTACATGAAAAAAGACTTT
Organism: Eilema caniola; assembly: GCA_949126895.1. Classification (NCBI taxonomy): domain Eukaryota; kingdom Metazoa; phylum Arthropoda; class Insecta; order Lepidoptera; family Erebidae; genus Eilema; species Eilema caniola. The sequence continues at coordinate 7,387,913 of OX421472.1, read as the reverse complement.
TCATACAAAATCAACGAAATATGATTTTTTTATGAAAAATCGATTTTTTCTTTATTTAAAAAACTAACTGTTCAAGTAGGTAAATCACATGTTTGGCAATAAAAAATCTTGTGAAAAAATTTGGTGGAGCATCCAAAAAAGACCTTGTATACCTAGTGTACATTTTTATTATCTTATGGAAAAGGATTACTGAAATGCAGGTTTGTATGTCATTAAAACAACAGTATAATGATTATGTTTTATTTCAATCTGACATCTGAAATAACAAATTAAAAACAACCAAATTAAACAACAACAAAATTAAAAACCTATAGTAGTTTGGTTATAACAAATTAAAAACTTAGATCGCTAGAGACTTCCGGGACTTTCCCCATTAAATCAAAGTATTTAACTAAGACCTATCTTTAAAATGAAAAAAAGAAAGATTCAAAAGTTATTAAGCCTCATTGGCAATCTTAATGTTATTGAACTTATACAGATTTACTGGTAATCAATGTAATCTTTCAAATGGAGTGCCTGAAACTTACAACTTTTGCAAAAAAGTAGTGTGTAGTACAATTCGTCTCATCGCATAATGTCCTTTTCTCGAAATGTCCTTTTTCATAATGTCCTTTCCCAAAATGTCCTTTTCTCAAAATGTCCTTTTCGCGAAATGTCCCTCCAAAAAACTACAGGATTACAGTCTTTATACTAAACATTACTCGCCTAGCCATTTAATTAAACAGTTAGAAAACTGACTTATTTCTGCATGGTTATAAAAAAAATATCCACGAAGGCTTAATGCGGGAGCTACGCTCCGCTCCGCTCCCGCATTAGCCTTCTAACCTAACCTAACCAAGTCGGATTGCGCAGCTATCACAATAGAAAGACTGTAATCCTGTAGTGCACATATTTTGAGAAAGGAACATTTTGAGAAAGGGACATTTTGAGAAAAGGACATGTCCGGAAAAGGACATTTTGAGAAAAGGACATTATACGATGAGACCGTACAATTATACCAAGTATAAATAAAATCAAAAAATCTCTTAGTCATAATCAAATCTCTTGAAAAAAAAACAATTCAAAAATTATTAAGCCACATTGGCAATCTTAATGTTATTGAACTTATACAGATTTACTGGTAATCAATGTAATCTTTCAAATGGTGTGCCTGAAACTTACAACTTTTGCAAAAAAAACATAGGTCACAAAACATACAAAAGTCGATTAACTGTTCTGTTATCTAGTATGGAAAGTTAATTTTAAAAAAGTTTTAGTTTTTTTAATTTTCTTTCTTTGGAAAAGTTGTTCAGTTTCACTTGCGCTTTCACCTCCTAAAAGGATTCCCTTGGATTACCAGTCACTCTGTATTATCCAACATGTTAGTGAAAGTATGACAAGCATAAATTTAATCAATATTTTAATCTCTTAGAAATAACAAAAAAAAACAATTCTAATATTATTCAGTCACATTGGCAATCTTAAAGTTACATAATTTATGTTCAATTAATTAATTCTTTTATTAAATTTGCATCCAGGCAACTTAATGTTTCTAAAGTGATTTTGTTATCTTAAAAAAAAAAACAAATGTTATTTGGTCGGTGGGTCCTCTTCGGGGTACTAATCAAACTTTGGTTTGTAGTAGTAAGTAGGAGCCCGTGGAGTGCACTTGAGACCTGGCTTAGAGTGCACTTTTTTTAGCCCCCATAAGTGCACCCCAACCTGAGACCTGCTTTTTTATTTTGGTTGTAGTTGCAGGGCTTTTTTACGCCACATTTACTCTCAAGTACACTCAAATCTCAGCTCAAACTCATACACAAATGGGTTTGATTTGATAGCCCATGTCCTACAAACTTGCCTGCAAAGGTGGATTTGTACTGGGACAGTTCCCATGACTCCAGTAGGTCTTCCACGGTTGTTTCAATAATATCATTGTCATGTTCCATTTTCAAAATTTTGGTAAGAAAAGAACACAGTAACACACACCACAGGTTACTTGTATAACTGGAGAGTGGAGAACACACTCGAACCACAATTACAAAACAAAATTTGAATTTTGATCGTCGCTCACGCAGCACAACGCACGAACACACACAGATCACGAATGATGCAATGCCAAAATGGCGGCGGCGCGGCGGAGCGAGGACTGAAGCGCAGGGAGTTATGGTACTTACAAAAATAAATTTCGTTTCAAGTTACTTACTTATGCTAGTGTTAACAATATTTTTAGTAGCGTTTAAAATATTATTTCGTTACAATAAATATATTTTTTTGTTGCGCACACGTTTAAGATTTTGTTAGCAATACGCAAAGATTTTTTATTGTAACAATGTTTATAGTTCTGTATAAGTGAATCTGGTAAACAGTACTATATGATTCTAGTATCTTTAACAAATCTAAATAATGTTGTGTCTACTTTCTTTTTTTGTACTGTACCATATTTATTGTAGGGATTAATAACGAATTATGTGCAGCTAACAATCACGAAAGTATTATGTACTATTTTTAGATTTATATATTACCAAAAATGTATAGCTGTAATTACATTATTAAAATGCATCAATAACTAGTTTTAGGTATTTGTAACTATAATATAATAACCAGAAAATTTTAGTAATAATAAAAAAACAGCTTTGTGGCTTTTGCGATAATTCTAGTAAACATTACTTAAATCTGGTTTAAGTAACCAGGATATTTTTTACAATACATTCTGGTAATATAGTTATAATTTTTTCTTTCCGTGTAAGGATGTGACGGAATCATGTGAAGACATTCGAGCCAATGTAACTAATTAACATAGCGGGAATGAACTGATAAACAGCAATAAATTCATGTAACAAATAACTTATATAAAATTATTCTATCTACTGGTATTTTATAACGCATGCAGTTTGCAAACAAAATTGGTCCTTCGTCATGGGAAAAACGAGATAATATGTGTAAATTAAACAAGCGTCGGTAGCTTTGTGGTTAAGGAGTCGGCCTTACGATCGAGAGGTTTGAATGCTGTGAACCCACTCCTAGCACAAGCAATTTAGCTTAGTTGGAGGGGTTAGAGGGAATATTAGTAATTTCGATAATTTCGGTTGCTAATATTCTTTAAAAAAATAAGATTTCCTGGCAAAACAATTTTCCCCCGGTCCCCGACAGATCATGTTAGCCGATAGTCAGCAACCTTAAGATTCCTAGCGGATTTCGTCCCCAGTCTTGATAAGAGAAAATTTAATGTTTATGACAGGACACGCCATATTCAGGTCACTGACTGATCGACAATGGGGGCCAGAAGCTTAGCCCCGCTCTTCTTAGCTGTCTGTCAGTTTTACTTATCATTTCATCAAATATTTTAGAGCTGAAGCTTCTTTTTCTACTATGGCTAAAGTAACACATGACCTTGCTAAACTAATTTTGTTACTGACTACTTTCTTTTTTTTTACTTGCGGGAAATCCCCACGATTCCCCCACCCCACCCCTCCGGAGCCGGAGGGGGAGGTAATGTCGGACTCGAACCGACTAAACCGCACACCGTCTCTGGGTCGTAGTGCTAGGCCGAAGGTGAGGTTGTCATGCGACATATCCCTCGCACCCCGGCTGACCCAGGGCCTTCCCTCTCGGTTCTGCCCCTCCTTTGTTACTGACTACAGTATACTTGATGTATGTTACGCTATATTCTCTCATATCCCGATAATAGCTCTCACAGTCATGGTCCTCAAACGTTACATTGCATACAATACAAGGATTACCCTAAGCTCATTGCTACGAGAGTATTTTACATACATCAATCTATAGAAGAAAACTCAATGCCATCGGGCTATTTCATCAACCCCTGTTTAAATTCAAAGTTTTATGTTTATGTCTATTTAATGGTAATGTGTGTGAAGAAAATGGTCCGTAACCATAATTTTGTATTCATTATACACTTGGTACTAATATTTATATAATAATATTTCTTTCTTGGTAATAATATTTCTTTCAGTTCCCCAACACGATCAATGGGTGGTCAGAGGTCATATTTATCACGTAATATTAGAAGACTTATAAATACGTTCTAGTCATGCAATGAGGTTGCATAATATAATGGCTTCATTATCATAATTTTGCGTTAAATAAATGAACTTCATTCGTGATTTACCGCCACTAATATTATGAAAAAATTCAAGCTAGTGATGTACATCACTAAACCTACACACTCCTCACTCGATGAAAAGCAATACAAAAATAAATCGATTTGAATGTTTTTAGTTTACGATAACAAGCTTTCTCGATGGCTTACTCCTACTCAGGTTTTTTTTTTCATCAGAAAACTCAGTTAGTGAATAACTTAGTTTCATAATCATCATATAAGCCACACATAGTCCACTGCCGAACATAGGCCTCCTCTTCCAGAATAACCGATCTAAAGCAGCCCGCATCCAGGGCTTCCCTGCGACCTTGATGAGGTCATAGTTCCACCTGGCCGTTGGGCGTCCTACACTACGCTTGCCTGTACGCGGTCACCATTCCAGAAATTTTTTTGCTGGCCATCTGTTCTAGGAAATATGTGTCTAACTGCCACTTCAACGACCTAATCCGCTAAGGTACTTCGGTTACTTTTGTTCTCCTACGGATATCCCGTAGGGAAGTACCGAGCATAGCCCTCTTTTCATAGCTCGTTGAGCGTCTTTAAGCCTTTTTAATAGACCTTAAAGACGGTAGTTAGTTTGCTATAGTCTAAGTTTTGCACTTAAATAAATAAATAAATGTTTATTGCAAATCTTCAGAACAGTACAACTCTAAGGTATTTCGATTATATGTATACATTGCACTCACAGAATATTAGTATTAAATGCACTCCCATGAATGCCCATGGAGGTCAGTAAGGCAAAAGCGCCAATGGTGGACACTGTAAGGACAAACCAAAACTGCACTACAAAATTACACATATTCCCTAAAGAATGGTCATTGCATCCTATTTTACCTGTTAAAGCAAAATTTTGACATGAAATTTTGGAGATAAAATCTGTTAAAAACGAACACATTTTTTCTATAAAATACAATTATTGTTCATACACATGGTCGGCACCACCAATAGTCGGCACCACCAATAGTCGGCAATCGCTTGAAACTAATAGAAAATCTAGCCTTAAAATACGGCAATGGTCTACGTAGGTCAACAAGTTGTATATTTAAAAAATATCCATATTAAAAATAGTGCCAATCATTATTAACAAATAAAAAATTCAAATAAAAACTCACAGCTTTCAAAAATCACTACCATTACCAAAAATCTTAAGAAAGATACTGGGGCCAATTTAATATTTAATCACGACCATGCTGCGAAATTTGAACATGTATTATTGTATGTCCCATAAGTAAATAATCAAGCAAACCAGATAGTTACTTTTCTTACAAAAAATGTTTTTTTTTTCCAAAGTGTTGACCATTAGGTCAGTGTCGAACATTGGGTCCTTCGCCGTATAAGAAAACAAATAAAAATAAACTAAGTACAGCCACACACGCCAACAACCGCCACTATACGACAAAGTCAGCGAAGACCTCACAATAACAAGGAGCAGCGGGCACGGTTTTTAAGTCGCTGCAAATAACACCACATATTGTGGTCTCCGGACACGGTCAATAATATTGAGTCAATCCTGTTAAAAATATTAATTTCAGTAGCTTCCGTGTATATATGTACACATTTATTGACGTCAAGTTATTGGTTTTATATGACCGTGGCCGGAGCCCACACAAATTATTATCTGTGTCTCAATCGTAGTAACTATTTATTAAATCTGTGGTCTCAATACACATATTTTACTTTTTACTCTATGACTGGCCTGACGTGGCGCCATGTGCAGTCAAAAGTATGAAGGGGTTATACATTGTTATACCTTATACATTAAAAATATGCGAGAAAATTTCTGTTCGTCGAGCTTGCAATGGGCCGACATTCAGCAAAACTATGATAGCGATGTCATTGCACATCATAGTAACTGATTTTCAATATCCGCCTCAAGAGGACACCCAGCGGCGCGGGACAGCATGTAAGTCTCTCATAGATTAAAATTGATAACAACAAAAACAATTTATACTACAAGATATTCGTCAATCAGATATGTCATGTGCTTATGATTGCCAAATTAAACCGAAATATTTCACGTTCAGGTCAAGAGTCATGCTCATTCACGGACCCATACATCATAAATATACCTACCTCGACAATAAAAACAAAAACAAACACAATATCAGACCAGGGCTACCGTTCAAACTTGCAGATATCAGGTACAATCATCTCTTCAGGGTAAGTATTAACACAAGTACATTTTTGACCTAGTTTTAAACTTTTTATCCGACTGTTAAGAAGGGCCATGTTTTTCGCGCGTATCTTGCATGTGCAAATGTTTGTAATACTCCCTATTACCTCAAATGAAAGATATTTATTGCCCAAACGTTCCTGGGCACACAAAACATGAACAAAAGTTAAAAGTTGGCATCCTGACGCCAATATGTATGTGGTAAAAAAAAAAAAAAAAAAAAAAAAATTAAAAAAATGAAAAGAACATCACTCAAATTTATCGAGTGGAGTATCAAAAAGAAGGGAGTTATAAGATGATTACAAAGGTAACAAGCAGGTATACAAGTCTATCCTCCCAGTGCCATCTCTCTCACTGTGTACTCCTCTGTTCAGATAACAAGAGGTTCTTGTATTTAATTTTGAAAGTGTGTTTTGATTTTAGATCCCTAAGTGGCGGTGGCAGGTCATTCCAAATCTTCATAGCTGCATATTTAAGACACCCTCGAAATGATGCAGTCTTATGTTTTGGCACTGATAAAATGCCTGTGGTTGATCTTATGGGATGACTGAAATGACCCTGCCTAAAAGTTAATTTTTCATAAAGGTAGGCCGGTTTTTTACTTTTTAATACACCAAAAAGCAGACTGGCCAGATGAGCCTTTCTCCGAGCCTCCATTTTCAACATATTATTGTTATTTAAAAACGGCGTGACATGCCCCCGCCTAGGAATACTGAAACAAAATCTAGCACAGGCATTTTGCATCCTCTGAATCAGTTTTTTTGTTCTAGCCAATAAGCAGGGACCATACACCACATCACAGTATGTAAATTTAGACAGTATGAGACTGTCCACAAGCTGTCTCCTGATTGCCACACTAGTGTGATCACGAATATTATATAGAATCTTCAGTCTATAGAAGCAGTTCTTCACTGTCTTATCAATGTGTGCCTCAAACCTTAACTCTGGATCCATAATTAGGCCAAGATTACTCGCCTCTTCAACTCTCAGAATTTTTTGCCCACTTAAAATCAAAGTAGGGTCATGTGAAAGAATTGACTCTATTTGCTTTGAACTACCCAATATCATGAACTTAGATTTAATAGGATTTAAAACCAATGAATGATCTCTTGACCACTCAACCACTCTCTGTATGTCCTCATTCATCCTAGACACAGCCAACAGTGTATCACAGGGTTCAAAAGAATAATATAATTGAGTATCATCAGCATACATGTGATACCTGCAATGCTGAAAGGAATCTACTATATCAGCTGTGTACAGAATAAACAAAAGGGGACCCAAAATAGATCCTTGCGGTACTCCCTTAGTCACCGGTAGCGGAGGCGAAGCCAGCACCGATCCGTCATCCTTGCGCAGTTCCACATATTGCCATCTGTTTGTGAGGTAACTGGCAAACCACCTCACTGCTCCTGGTTTGAAACCATAATAAGCCAATTTCGATAGTAACAGTGAAGTATCTAAAACATCAAAAGCCCTTGAGTAGTCTAAGAGAACCAATGCAGTACCCTTCCCATAGTCTCTGGCCTCCAGTATGTTCCCCACTACATAACTTAGTGCAGTGGCTGTACCCCGTCCCTTACGAAAACCCGATTGCTTGTCAGGGAGAATGCCATGTTCTTCCAGAAATGACATCACTTGGATGTATACAACCCTTTCTAGCACTTTAGACAAGCATGGCATAATACTAATAGGGCGGAGGTCTTTGGTGGAACTTGGGTTGCTTGTTTTGGGTATAGGTTTTATTAGGGAGCACTTCCACAGCTCCGGAAATGTACTGGTAGCTATGGAAGTGTTGACTACCCTAGTTATAAGATCTAATGATTCTGGCAATGTTAGTTTCATCATTTGAGCACTGATGTGGTCAATACCCTGTGCATTAGTCTTAATACCATTTACAATTGTTAAAATAGTTTCCTGGGTCACCGGTTTAAGTTCAAATGAAACTGAAGCATCATTATATCTGTGGAATTCATAATAGCTAAGCTTTGAAAGTGTAACTGGACAACATACTGGCAAATCCAAGAAAGCCCTATTTATGCAATGTGGATCACAAAAATGATCAGGAAGGCTGGAATTTTTTTGGGAAGGTAGTATGTCTTTTTTTAAATTTTGCCACAGAATTTGAGGGTTACCTATGTTATCATTAATATGTTTAGAGAAGTAAGCTGACTTCTCATTACGTAGAGCCACTACTGCTTGATGTTTAAGATCCAAGTAGTATCTTTTTTTGTACTCTAATTGGGATTTCTGATATGAAACTCTCGCCCTGTCGCGCAGTTTAAACAACAACATCACATTATCTGTAATCCAGGGGGTTTTCCTAGTTCTAAAGATTTTTTTCTTCTCCGGTGCATGAATATTAAATAGGTGCAGGACCCATTGAGAAAATCCCTCAACCATATGATCAACTGTCTCTTGAGTCGATAACATGCGCCAAGGGACCCATCCCAAATCGCTTGTAAAGAGATCCATCACTATGCCATCCAATGACCTATATAAAACCATTCTAGGTTGCTCCTTAATTCTTTTAAGGGTTGATTGGCATGTCACTATAGCATGATGACCCAGCTCTGGTACATAGGTAACTATAACATTTTGAATATTCATGTCAGAACATACAATATCTATAATACTGCTCTTCCCACTCACAAAATGTGTTGGTTCGTTTACTACTTGGTGCATGCTAGTGTAGTGCAAGAATTGTACTAACTTTTTAGTGGCCGACTCTTCCGGCTTACACATATGCACATTCAGATCCCCCATGAGTACTATGTGGTCATAGGGTGCGAGTGCACAGATGCTTGCCGTTAAACTATCCAACACCACATCAATACTCTGCCATGGGGGTCTATAGGCTGTGCCAACCACAATTTTTTTACCTATAGAATTGAAGCACATCCAGGATTCCTCCACTTGAGGATTTATAGGATGTCCCACTGTCCTAACACTAAATCCATTCCTGACATAAAACCCAACCCCACCCCCCCTGCCCTTTTTAATAGTTTTTGGTCTGGGCGTGTGTCTCAACCTATAACCGGGGACTGATGGAGCCTTGCCCTCCCCGTCAAGATTTAGCCATGTCTCGTTGACGGCCATAATGTCAACAGAATGATGGTTCATAGCTATTCGGAATTCATCATGTTTGTTACCCAAAGAACCTGCATTAAATAAACCAAACTTTATACTTTTCTTATGCATCATTTATATTGTTTGGTATTGTATATATAAAATTTAAAATATAGATGTAAATAATAGTCACACACTTTAACATAAACCCATACTGTATATATGTCTGTAGAGAAATTGTATATCCTTAACATTTCCCCTATCTGCCAATTGCCCATTATAGATATTGACACAAAAATTAAATGTAATTTATATGTATTCAATATTACTTTATCATTATAATTAATTTCAACAAACAACATAGTAAATAAAATGTGAGCTTTATGAATACAGGCACCCATAAACTCAGAACTCAGTTGAAAACAAAGCTGTATTGTGTATAATAGTAAAGGATCACTCACACAGAACAGCAACACCCAAATAGCAAGCAGGAGACAACACTGGCAATCACACACAATCAAACTCACAAAATTTCCATGATCACAGACAAAAGGAATCACCCAAGTTACCATACTGAATTTGCTACCTCTGAAAACCAATTCTGAAAACATTGGGTATTTTAATTCAAAGTTTGACGGATGATCGTACCCGACAGCCGCAGACCCGCCCATCAAACAAATACACCTTGGTTTCACTTTGAAGATCCATAATGTCAGGTAAGTCATGACATTGAAATCTATATTTTTATTAACCATTTTTTCAACAGTGTGATGTTTTAACTTAAGACCCAAATAAGCCCAACACATTATATTCACAATTAAATAAGTGTATAGAATTGTAAACATATATATCATCATGTAAATGATAGTATCGATAAACTTACTAAATATTTGACCTATCACACAACATAGGGCCAGTATCATCTTAACATTGATATCTTTACTGTAGTATTTTGGTTCCAGATTATAGCAAGATAGACATATCATGTCCATAAAAAAAGCACTGTAAATAGTTTTAAGCATATCTAACATATACATATTAATAATATAAAGTTTAAGCACCGGACATAACTCAAGCAAAAATATATGTGATTCAACACCGAGGACCAAGCTGTACACCGCTGAGTGACACAATAAGTTCACAAGAAAAAAACTTTCTACAACTGTAAGCACACTCAACATGTACCTAATAATATCATTAAGTTTTTCATGTATTTGACATGACCTATAGTAACACAGTGCCAGAATAATCTTACCATTGATATCTCTATGTTCCATTACCAATTTTTTAACACTGTAACATTTTAATTTAAGACTATAGTAAGATAGACATATTATGCACACAACCCGACAACTGTAAATAATTTTAAGCCTATTTAACATGCATATTTTAGTACTATTAAGTTTTATAGCCATTTGGAGCAACTCGAGCAAAAACCCACATAATGTAACACTTATAACTGAGCTCACTAATTTATACACCACTGAGTGATTATATGTAATGAAGTCGCAGTGACTAAACGGACTCCATACCAAAAACCCTACCTATATCCCTCTCATGCCTTACTGAATAAGTAGGACCTCCATCATGTTGCTTCACCAGGATTCTCCCGTTTTTTATCCACACGAATTTCCACTGCTTTTGTTTATGCGCCTCGCGAACCCTAAACAAGAGTTGGCGGTGGTACCTTGTCAAGCGCTCGTTTATATACAGTGGCTGTGCTTCACACGTGAGCCCCAGATCAGCCGTGCTCAGGCCACGTCGAACCCTCATGCTTTGTAGGAGGTCGTCCCGTACTGCGCGACGTGCCAGCCGCACTATGAGTGGCCGCGGGCGTCCTGACATAACACCCCCACTGCTGGCACCTCCACGCGCCGGCCTTGGACCAACCCTCTGCGCACATACGACATCACGTTCATCAAGTGTCACTCCGATCTTTGTAGCTATCAACACAGCCAAGTGCACAGGGTTTTCAGCACCGCTTTCTGGAAGGTTTGAGACCTCTATGTCATTGCCTAGTAGCTGCTGATCTCGATCATTAAGTTCATCCCTTAAGGACTCCACCATGTTCTCCAGGTGCCCAGGAGAGACCCCATCAGCCTCAATCTTCCCTTCCAGCACTATGACCCTATCCTCCAGAGCTTCCAGGCGCGAAATGCTTTTGTTAAGGGTATCCTTCATCTCCTGGACCTCCTGTCGCACAAGTCTAAGCAAATGCAATTCTTCCTGCACAAGCTTCATTTGCTGACGGAATAGGCGTATTTCCAGCGCCAGATCAACATCTCCATACCCTGAGCCAGCACTAGCCACACTGTCATCCTCTGTCGGTCCGATCACCCCGCACGCTACTGGTGAAGGCGTTTTTATAGGCATATCCGGGAGTGTTTCTTTACGTTTATTTTTGAGGCACTCGGGGCAAGACCAGTTGGGTTGCTTGGCTGCAGTCTTTGCCCCACCTAAGCAAGTGATATGATAGACATACGTACAGGTAGAACACCCCACACCATCCGATTTCATAAATCGTCCACAGGCCTTGCAATTAGTCATGGTTTACACCAATTAATAATTTGTTACAAGTCAGAGATCCTTTTTTATTCACTGTTTACTGTTATTTTATATTATAGTCTAGGTTAGTTTTTTGTATTTTCACTGTATATAATTAGTTTTTATTATAGTCTAGGATCGTTTTTTATATTTTCACTTTATTAATTCCACGATTTGTTTTTTATTATATTATAGGGTAGGTTTTTTTTTTCTCACTGTTGTTTGTATCTTTTTTTTAGTTTAATTAGTGTTCAAAGGGGAATTAGTCCTGGATAACAATACTCAACCTTTGTCACCACTTCCTGTTTAATATTTTAAATAAACTTTAATCAATTTTGATAGAAAACTGTTTTTAATTTAAATTTTCAACAGAGACCGATACTACCGCACGCTAACTTTACTTTTATATTCGTACCTAGTTTCAGAGTACCATGGCCAGGTTTTAATCCCGGCGTATATCGTATCAGTACAATCTGTATTTGAAAAATCCTGGGAGGTTCATACGATATCTGAATTTTGTTTTTGTTTTCTCTCCACTAACAGAGAGGATTAACTCTCATATGGGGTGCATTGCAACATTAGGTCAATAATATATGTGTAAAACATTCATAGGTATCTATCGGTATCATTTTCTTTTTAGTGTTCCGTAGCCAAATGGCAAAAAACGGAACCCTTATGGATTCGTCATGTCTGTCTGTTCTTCCGTTCAGCCACTTTTTTCTGAAACTATAAGAACTATGCTGTTAAATCTTGGTAATTAGATGTATTCTGTGAACCGCATTAAGATTATAACACAAAAATAGAAAAAAAACAACAATCAAATTTGGTTTCCCATACTTAGAACTGAAACTCAATTTTTTTTTCATCAAACCTATGGATCTATGGATGGTCTCTATGGATAGGTCTTCATATCTATGGATTGAATAGAAATATGTTGTCATCTATTTGTACGCAAAACTCTAGAATTTGTTGAATTAGAATTTTCATCATCATCATCACCATCATGAAAACGTATTTCCCTGATTACATCCGAGGTAAAGGTTTAAGGTTAAGATTTGTGCAAAGTGTCAGTTAAATTATTTATATAGAAATCAATCGACTTTTGCCAGTAAACTTAACTAATTCTTACAAAAAAATTCACATCTCTAGCAAATATAGTCGCTAACAGTAGATTTATTGTTTGTTTATTCACTACCAGCTAACGCCCGGCATGCGTTACATTTATTTATGACCTATACTTTTTTAAACCAAGAACCTTCTTAGGTAGGCTACACCTTACGATCCATTAAAGCTTACCTACTGTTAAAACTTAACATAAACGGACCATGTGCGAGTCTGATTCGCACACAGAGGGTTCCGTACAGAATAATTAAAATATGACTGTGTATGACTTCTTAAATAAACTGTATAGACAATAGACCGGCCAGGATATCTGCTGAAGGATCAATGCTCTAAATATTTGAGTTCATAATTACATTAGTCATTAGTAATTTCTCATTTCAATCATTAGACATTAGTTGTAGTTATTATTCATTGATAAAACCCCCACAATGAAAGCGTAAAATATAACAAAGAGTCGTGATTATTATAGGCATTAGTTTATCAGCAAAGTTCTATTAATGTTCCTGACACAATTGCTTTAATACATAGGGGTTGCTGTATCTGGTAGTAGTGAGTTGTACAAGTGTCAAGCGATCGACTAAGTGTACTAGAAACTTGTATCCATAGCATAAGTACGAGAAGCTACTAAACTTGTGTTAGTTTATCCAAATTTTAGTGGCCAATATATTTCAGCTAATCAGAAATGCGCGAGGCTATAGGAAGTACCTGTTTTATCTCTGTATTGATTATAAAATAGCAAAATGTATACAAACCTACAAGTTCAAAGAATTCCTCCCCATCGATATCAATCGAAATGGTGGCCAGCAGGCTGGTGGTATTGCCACGTTAAATGGCAATACCAATTCTTTGCGCAAGGAATAAACCAGACCTATGGCCACGGGCGTTTAGAGTAAGAGTAAATAAAATATGGGCATGCATTACACTTTTTTATAAATTTCATGATTCTCATTTTATTTTAGCGTATATTTAATACAATAAATTGACTCCACTGAAATAGAAGCTCGTTGGCATTGATGGGCGCTTGTTGAATTGCGGTTATATTGTTTGATACTCTTTAATAATTTCCATTAATATAAAATTATATTTTATAACACATGCTTTTAGACTGGTATTTTAAGCAAACAGAATCAGTAGTTCATTAATTTCAATGTATCTTCACTACTTCCGAATTTGAGTACCAAGAATCAAATAAATTTGTACCCTAACTCAGAAAATTTAGGGTTTTATTTTCATTGTAAGAGTTACCTCTTGCCTTTATAATAGGTCGTTAGATATGTTTCTTCGCGCGTCCTCATTACTGTCTAAGTTTGAGTGCGTTGCGTGGTTTCTTTCACATAAGAAGTGGGAAATATGGCCGACGTTCCTTCATTGTAATGTTATGTCTATTCTTAGAAGGTAGTGTATGAATGGTTTGTTATGATACTGGTCACGTGACGTTATCGGTAGAAGTGATTCATTTTTGCTTGGGTCATTTCAGCAACTAATAATCTATTTTCAAAATTTTCGCACGTGAATATTTTGCATGTATGTATTTTAAAATGTAATATTAAAAGTACCTACCTTTATTAAAAGTAAAATAACGACCTGTTAGAAAGTTTACATTATAGTCATAGATGCACGATCGAGAGGTCGCATATTCGAATCCTGGCTGCCTGAACCTACTCCTAACACAAGCAATTTCTGTATAGAAACTATCGTGAGCCATTTTTCAATTCGATAACTTTACTACGGCTATACTCACGTCACTCGTCAGGTGCTTTACTAAAGCACCGGACGTCGCCGCGCCTGGATACTCTGCTCATGAATAAGGACTCCGGTCGGGTCCGAAACTAGTCGGGCGCATCCTGACGAGTGACGTGAGTATAGCCGTAGTAAAGTTATCGGACAAGCAATTTCGTTTAGCTTTGCTTACATTTCTAATGAAAAATGCTATTCTACTAATATTATAAACGTGAAAGTTTGTAAGTATAGATGGATGTATGTTACTCCTTCACGTGAAAACCACTAAACGGATTTTAATGAAACTTTACAATAAGCTTATACATCAGAATAACACATAGGCTACAATTTATAACGATAACCGATATAATAGCGATAACCGACCTCCACGCGAGCGGAACCGCAGGTAAAAGCTATTCATATGATGCTATTATTTTTCATACATTACTAACTAAAATGCTATTCTAGCTAATATTTGTAAGAATCATAAATTTAGGTTTCACTTATTCTAAAGAAACAAAAATACTACCAACAATTGAAATATAATGTAAATTTTCCTTCTAGCCTAAAGAACAACCCTCATAATTTATACCTTTTAGTATAAGAATAATATAATATTATCTGAGTTTTTAGAAAGATTTATAAATAACCAAACGCGAAAAATCTAAAGTCACACTTTGTTCTCTCTTGTTCTCTATCAATTCAGTTGCTAACAAAATTAATTTAAAACTGCCAACTAAAATCTATTTCACAAAGAAAAAAACTAGACAGGAATCTCATTGAAACTTTCAACATTTTAATCATGACCTCACCCGGTTATATTTCATTTATATAATCCATGCATAATATTATTGTAGCCCGATTTAAATTTAAAATCATTATTCAAATCACATTCAAAGTTTTGCAATAAATATAAAATGTCTTTAAAGTTCCGTACTTTTAGTACAGATTTAATTTATTCAAGTCTGATAAGGATTAAGTTGATGTAGGTACAGTTGTACTCAAAAGTTTATTTGCATTGAAATAAATAAATCATTGATGAATAACTTGATGAAATTCAGAGAACGAGTTCAGGATTGGTTTGTTATTTTATGAAAGGTTTTAGAAATAAGATAATTCGAAATCCGGAATGTGTTAAGCCAATTCTGAGTACATTCTAAACAGTGTCGCCTTACGTAAGTCTCAAAATTTGAGACGACGCGACGTTAATCACGCTATTGACACAGTTGTAATTGTCTACATTTATCTGTCAAAAGTTCTGTGAAATAATTTAGTTTTATAACTCTTGTTCAATTCAAAAAGTCTTTGGAAGTATTTAAGTCTTTAGTTGTTGGGAAATAAAGTTCTAAAACTTCGAGTAATTCGGTTCAATTTCTTTAGTTGGCAAGCGTCGATTACTTTTCAGTGAAATAGTCAATTTATGTTCCTTTTTGAAGGAAACCAGTATTCATCAAATCTAGGTAAAAGTGTTTGTATAAACTCATAGAGGATTCGTCTGATTAAGTCATGGATAAGCATTATATTGTGTGAAATTTTTGAACCATTCCCAGTGGTACTACCGTCTAGTCTTACCAGTAGTACTACTGGGAATCATTGGAGTTACTTGAAGAAATCATTAGAACTACTGGGAATTTTGATCCCAATTGACTAACCAGTAAAATTAAACTGTAGACATACGAGTACTAACATAACTAGACGAACCCTCTTATTAAATTATTTCACATAGAATTAAAATACATATAATCATACGTATAATCACGCCTTTATCCCGGAGGGTTAGGCAGAGGTGATGAATTAAATCAAATATTATCTATGCATGAACATGGGTATTTTCATTGGTCTCGTCTCTCACGCTAAGCCGTCGGTCCCAGTTCCCATATAAACATCTATGGCAGTAGTTACGTGTAGTTGAAACCCTAAAAACTTCAACAACTGATCAAACAGCAATGCTTCAATATCGCCATTGGGTTGTGAAGGTCAGATTACAATCGCTTTAAAGAAAATATCGAAATTTAGCCAAATCCGCAGTTAGACTGGTAAAGCGGGCGCCAAAATGTTCACCATTTAGCGGCTTATACTTTTGATTGATGGCACTTGGTGGAACTTGCTACACATCTTCAATGAAAATACTTGTACTATTCCGCATTACTTATTATTATCCTGACCGGTTTCGCCTTACGGCATTATCGGATACCCGGAGGCTCTGTCGGACTCGAACCGACTAAACAGCACGCCGTCTGTGGGTTGATGTGCTAGGCCGAAGGTGAGGTTGTCTCGCGACATGTCCCTCGCACCCCGGCTGACCAAGGGCCATTTCGTAAAGAATACTATAACAATATATACATATAAGATAAGCGCGAACAATAAAACCCATCTTGGCAGTCAAGTAAAATTTTTTCAACCACATCCATTAAACATTAGCTTTTTACCTACTCATTTATTTCCATTTATTCCAATTATTTTTCCTTGTATCGATATCGACTTATCTGTAAGTTCTCAAGGTCTATGTTTTATAAAGATAAGACTAACGGAAAAAAATAATAACAGACAAATCTTACTATCAGTAAGTCTAATGGGATGAATGTTCCCAATAGTACTATTGGTAAGACTACATGGTAGTACTACTGGGAATGGCTCAAATTTTTGTATCACATCATATATCACCTCTAGCAAGTTTAGTGACAGAATAACTTACTTCAAAATTAACTGCTTCTACACTTCACAAATTTACTGGCAGAATATTTAGTAAACTTAATCTCACGAGCACACTGTTTTGTTGGCTTGTAGTAAAGTACTTGTTACCCGACTGCGCCAGAAGGAGGGTTATTCATACACTAAAGCGATAATGAAAAAATAACAACGACCTGAGAAGACACGTCACATTTTGTTTAAATCGTAGTCAATGATAAAGAAGAAGTAAAAAAAAAATCTAAAACTAAAATCTAAAATTCACAATAAGGTGACTCAAGTTCTAACCATTCATCACGAATAAAAAGTGTAGGACACAGAATATCATGCACCTACTTTTGATGCGTAAAAATGCATTGTTACAAACACAATAATGTAAAGGCCTCTATCAATTGTTACTGTACTTTGTCAGAAGCTATTAACCAAATCTTTTCAAATGTAAGCTAAATCGCTTTATTGATAATAAGGATAACATTCGCCTTCGAAATGATTAGGCAAAGTTAAAAAGGGCGCGCTGATAAATGGTGAGGGGTGCAAGCTAGGAAAACAAACTTTTTAAT
The DNA here is from genome assembly GCA_949126895.1 of Eilema caniola. NCBI lineage: Eukaryota > Metazoa > Arthropoda > Insecta > Lepidoptera > Erebidae > Eilema > Eilema caniola. The sequence goes on along the minus strand of OX421472.1, from coordinate 7,369,939 downwards.
ATTCTTTCAAATCGGGCCAAATCACCGTTTGGAATTTGGTTCGTGTGACACAGGCATCAGTCTAATACCCTTGTAACGCAGACCGAAAATAGACAAATTTGGAGCTCTAGCGATCGACTTCTAAGAATAGAAACTTTCTGAGAAAATCACTAAAAGGGCCGGTTTTTTATCCATAGTAAAAATTGCTTTGACCACTAGTTATGCTGATCATGGTTCAAGTACTATAATTGTAGCATCATTTAACTAATAGTTATAGTGACTACTGGTTTAATGATGACATTGTAATGAATACTGAGATACCCGATATTTCATTAGGAAGCTTTTTTTGTGTCGTAGCACTTCATATTCGTCTGTCAAATACTTAAATAGTAATTTAGTTTTTTACGTACAGAGATATTTACTTCGAAACCAAGGCAAGGAGCAAAACAGGAAACAATCGATAAAGGAACAATATTAGGGGTTAAAGTATGAAATTGCCGATTTGTACTGACAAATAGAAATTCGTTTTTTTTTTTTTAATTTAACGTATTTATTTAATCAAAATAATTACCATTATTATCTATACATTGCTGCCATCTAGTAGGAAGGTCATTTATGCCTTTGCGATAGAACTCTGGTGATCTAGATTCGACAAACTGTGTGAAAGCATTTTGTACTGCCTCCTGAGAAGAAAACTTTTTATCACATAGAAAATTGTCCAAATCACGAAAAAAATGGTAGTCTGTTGGAGCAAGGTCTGGCGAATACGGAGGGTGACGGATAGTTTCTAATTGCAGTTCCTGTAGAGTTAAAACGGTTTCTCGTGCTGTATGAGGTCTCGCGTTATCATGGAGCAATAATGGTGAAGATCGATTCATGAGTCGGGGCTGTTTCACTGCTAGTTTTGCTATCATTGTTCGGAGTTCGGCACAGTAGACATCTGCCGTTATTGCTTGACCAGATCGTAGAAAGCTATAGTGAATAACACCATGCTGAGACCACCAAACAATTACCATTACCTTTTTATTGGTAAGCTTTGCTTTAGGACACTGTTGTGGAGTTTCACCTGGGGTCAGCCATTGCATTTTTCGCTTACGGTTATCGTAAAGAATCCACTTTTCATCACATGTCACAATTCGATCCAATATTCCTTCATTTCTGTATCGATTCAACAAGGCAACACAAGTTTCAACACGCATTTCTTTCTGCAGATCAGTCAAATCATGAGGTACCCATTTTTCACATTTTTTTATTTTATTGATTTGACGCAAATGAGTCAATATTGTTGGTAAGGTAACGTTAAACCATGCAGCTAATTCCTGGGCAGTTTGGCTCGGATCGGCTTCCACCATGTCTTTCAATTCATTGTTATTCACCTGTGTGGACGGCCTTCCTCGTGGTTCGTTCTTCAAATCAAAGTTTCCATCACGAAAGCGTTTAAACCAAAATCGCACGGTGCGTTCATTAGCAGTCCCCTCTCCAAACGCAACATTGATATTGCGAGCTGTTTCTGCCGCGTTAGTTCCGCGTCGGAACTCGTATTCAAAAATCACTCGAATTTTCGAGGTATCCATCTTTCTTGTCTAAGCTGAATAAAAAAAACAACTGAAAGTCGATAATCGAATGTTGCACATTTTTAAATGAAGAACTACATAGGTACGATGTGGAAAAAGTTTCACTCAAAAATCTCAAACCATGAAGGTTCTATGTCAATTCGAAGTACCTATTACAATGAAACGGCAATTCATACTTTAACCCCTATTATTAACAATACAATTTCCTCAAAACGTTTATTCAAGAAATATTTATGTCCTGTAGTTGTAATCTTAACCATAATATTTAATCGCAATATACAGTAACTAGTACTATCCTAACCATACCACGGCAAAATTCAATAATAAAGCGGCTTATGTACTTTCGTGTTAGAAAAGGCAAAAATGTTGCCTCAATAAAAACATTTTAGTCACGTCTTACCATAAACCGAACGCTGTAGAAGGTTTAACTTTGCCGTACCTTATTTAACTAGCCTATAATCGACAATGGACTACAAATCCAGGATAACGCCAAGACTGAAACAACACTAAACTGAGGTTTATGTAAAAACCCTTCGCTTATTTTTACGGTTCGAAACAATTTTCACGGTTGGGTCATATTCACATCTTTTTGGGTTTTTATCTATGCTTAATATTATAAAGAGGTGACGTTATAAGGGTTAATCTCTGGATTTACTGAACCGATTTTCAAAATTATTCTACCAATGGAAAGCTACGTTATTGCGGTGTAGTCCACTTAGAGCACCCAGCCGAATAGCACCTGAGCGAATAGCACCCAGCCATGTCCACGAACAGCACCTATCAAAATTTTTGGCAGGTGCTATACGTGGATACTAATTTATTTGTACAATGTTGTCCACGAAGAGCACCTATGACGCAGCGAGCTAGTGCGGGGATGTAGAGGGGGCATGCTGACTCCTGACACGTGTTGTAGTGACCCCGATTTAGAATATAACTGATATGACACCCCTTCCTAATCAAACCAAATCATGGAAAAGACGATTGTTAGTGCTGAGTCCAAGCCTTAAAGTGAAAGTTTTGGCTAAAGCAAGGCTGCTAGGGCCTAGCAGAAGTAACAGAAGAACAGATAATAGTGCTTGCGTACCCAGGGTGGCTTTTTTTTTACGTGCGGGAAATCCAAACGGATACCTCCTCCGGAACCGGAGGGGGAGGTTATGTCGAACTCGAACCGACTAAACCGCACGCCGTCTGTGGGTCATTGTGTTGATTGTCAGGTGACATATCCCTCACACTCTCGGTCTGGCCCTCCTCGGTAGGGGGGCCCACGCATTCCCCGACTCGCCCTCGGTTTGGGGAGGGATGATGTGCGCACCGTCATAGCCTACTTCTACAAGGGTGACGGGTGACTCCACCCGTCACCCTCATGCCCGCGTTCATGGGGGCGCAGGTCGGTCTGCGCTCTCCGACGCCCGAGCCGCTTACGAACGCGGGCAGCGATGTCCGTGTCTGTCTCGTTCATCGCGCCGCGCCCGCTCTGCTGTCTCCTTCACGAGCATGACCTGCTCGCAGAAGGAGGCGCTGGCCGCCCACGCGCCCATGCATCCACGCAGCGGACCATCGCCGCGAGCAGGGTGGAGAGCGTGAGCACTCTCACCCTCAGAGCCACCACAAGCTCCCGCCTCGGCGTCTCAAACGCCGGACACTCGGTGAGTGTGTGCAGCCCCGAGTCCACGTTGGCGTCACAGTGATGGCACTCGGGCATTGGCTCTATGCCCATCAGATGTAGATACCGCCCGAAACTACCGTGTCCGGTAATGATCTGCATCTGACGGTACGAGAGGCTACCGTGTAGCCCCTCTAGGTACTCCCCCATGATGGGTCTTACCGCCGCAATCACGGTGTGCCCTGGTACCCAGGGTGGCAGTGTTTCACGTCAGATTCCCAGGCGTGCATTTTTATTGAACTAAGGCTGGTCGAAGTCTCTGGGATATTCTTTCTAGGGCATACTAGATACCTCGGTCACATGCCGATGTAAGGAAACACCTCCAATCCGATCCGATCGGTTCGAGTCCAACATGATGGCATGACCACCTAATAGTTAGCCCTGGTAAGGAGAAGCGTGAGGGGGTGCCAATTAAATATACAGTGCTTAAAATTATTCATGTAATTCTTTGAATTTAGTAGTAAATAACTAGGTGATAAGCCAAAAATGAAAATAAAAGAACATTATTCCTATTCATAGTATTTATATTTATTGTCTTCTCTTATAATTACATCACCTAGAATAATAATAATTCATAATAATATCTACTATGAACATTAGCAACTGTAGACGCAGCCGCAGTCGGTAGGCGTTTTTAGTCCGATTCAGAGGCGCACTGTGCTTCCTGTGTGCTAGTAAGTTGAAGTATTGTGAATTATTTTCTGCGACCCCTTATTGTATGCTACGTCGAGAGAATGTGAGGTTTTCTAGGTGTTAGCTAATTTGTGGTGAAAAGATTCCAATTATGAAGGCATGTCTTATGTGACTTTTCATATTTGTTTCGTCATCGATAGACATTTAAAAGCTTTTAAGTAAGAATCGATGGTTGCACTTGGATGGATATCGTTATTTGCTGTGATATGGTTTTTAGCCTCAGCATACAGCTATCATCACCCGGGCATAATGTCGTGCAGTCACTGAGCTATATACACGTTGTGGCATATGACTTGTCAGCAACTAGAGTTTATTGTCTGCAACTGCCGTCTGATCCAACGAAGCGATCCGGTCTCAGAAACTGTTCCACTTTACTTGCAATGAAGCTAATTGAGATATATCAAAAAAACGCGCAGAATATAACTGAGACCTCTTATAATAACTTCAACTTCTTCAAACTGGCCTCTGCAGCAAATCGCCACAATTTTGCCAATGTCAAATGTACCAGAGCTACGTTAGCCAAGCCAGTAAATTTGTTACCGTGTGTCCGCCCCTCACGAGATTCAGGTGGACGATCAGGACGTGTGGTTGGATTTCAGGGGGCCCTCTGATAATATTTTTTTACTATAAAGCCGTCATAAAATAATGACAGAATAACATTGATGACATTATAATATAAAGCAAAGAGAATTCAACCACGTTTTATATTTCCTCTATAAAACTCAATAAAAACTACTTCAGAAAGGAGTATTCTATCAATGGTCACGTTGGCGTTTTGAACAAGCGTTGATATATTACATCGTATAGTAGAACACAGGTCCTAGCAATTCTATGAAGTAATAGATGTAGCCTGGGGCTTTTTTGTCCTCAATTTGACCTCATGACTTTCTTTAACCCATATAATAAACCCGTAATTTAATCGTTTTAATCTACAGCGTTTTTTGATATTTATGATTACTGTCTGCTCGCATGTATAACGTGATAGTATATACCTAGCCTATCATACTCAAAAATAATCCGGTTTTCTACTGGTGAAAATACATTCAAAGTCGGTTCAGTAGATCCAGATATTACCCACTGCCATCTCCCTCACTGCCACTCCTCTCATAATTCACCAAGTCACGTTTGTGAGTTGCTGAATTATTTTATTCAGTGTTTGAGTGATTATGTGAACTATACAACTATTAATTACTATAAACAGTTAATTTTTGTAATAATTAATAGAATGTGTATTGCTTATTAATACTGCTTTCTGCGAGCTAAATGTTGGTTAAGTGACAAATAATCTTAACGTAGTACTACGCTACGCTGAAATCGAACACTTACACCGCGGTAACGGTCTGCTGCCGGTACGCTAGTCACGAAGATCTTGGTAGGGCCTCAAATACATACACTAAATAATAATAATATAATTGAAGACGTAAATGGAAGAAGGAGGTAACTAACAATTTCTGAATATTGAGAGAATTGGCTTTAAGTTTGAACGTTTCACTTGTAAATATAAGAAATAAGAAAAAGAAGAAGAATAAAAGAAATGCGTTAATTTGACCCATTTGAATCTTTCTTCCAATGACACTTTTGCTTTTTGTAACAGTTATGACCTTCATGTTTCATGTTTCTTGTTTTATAGTGTTATATAGTTTATATACTAACCATACATACAATACATACCTATAATCATCATAACGCAAAAAATCTTAAATCATAATAATGTTAGATCCCCTCATGCACTCACGTCTTTAATAATTTACAAGTAATATCTGTATCGAAGACCCCTTCACATATGTCTATCTATAGATATTAATAAAATTGGAGTGTCTGTTTGTAATATTGAAATAGAGACACTATAAACAAATGGGCATCCGATATTTGTTCGTTTTCTTCCGGTAGAGTTTGTTTAAACTCATTTTGCCCGGAGGATAAATTCCATCCCCATTTAGTTCCGGCATCGGACGACCTCCGCCACCCATGGGCGCGGGTCTGAGGCTGACAGGTGGAGCCGCCTGTCACCCTAGCAAAAGCAAACCACGACATCGCGTGCATCCCGAGGAGGGCCAGACAGAGAGGGATGGCCCTGGGTCAGCCGAGGTGAAAGGAATATGTCGAAGACAACCTCACCTTCGACCTAGCACAACAACCCATAGACGGTGTGCAGTTTAGTCGGTTCGAGTCCGACATAACCTCTCCCTCCAGATCCGTTATCCGCTAACCATGGGGATATCCCGCACGAGTTAAGGAACCCCAAACCACTCACATTAGCTTTGTCAGCTAATAACGTTCTAGAATATTCGATGCAATTCAACAGTTTTATCTAGCACACGCTTGGTTTATATAAATGATGAATTAGCAATAAAATTAGTATATAAGATCAATAAATTGTCAATAGAATTAATTACTGTTTTATACTAATAACAAGCTGTTACTCTGTCACTTGAAATAAAGTATTTTTTTAAATAACTTCAGTGTCGTTCACTTAATTGGCGCAGCCGGTAGGATAAGGACAAAACCGCCTTTAGCACTTCATCCGGGCATTATAGCTTTAACCGGATGCCTTTCGGGCTTAAGACAGCGCCAGCGACGTTCCAGAGGGCGATGGACAACGTCCTGAGAGGCCTCCAAGGTATACATTGTCTGGTGTACTTGGATGACGTCATAATCTTTTCCAAAAGTCTACCAGAACATGTAGAGAAGCTGAGGGCAGTCTTTGAGCGTTTCCGTAAGACTAACCTCAAGGTACAGTTAGATAAATCCCATTTCCTCAGAAAGGAAGTCCTCTACCTTGGGCATACCATAACTAGTGAGGGTTTAAAGCCAAATAGTGATAAGATTGATGCTGTGCTACGTTACCCTATACCAACTACCGTTACACAGATCAAAAGCTTTTTAGGGCTTATTGGTTACTATAGAAAGTTTATTAAGGACTTTGCCAAAATAACCAAGCCTTTAACAGCATGTTTAAAAAAGGGGCGTAAAATAATTATTAACGAAGAATATAAGGAATGTTTTGAGACTTGCAAGCAACTCCTTACCAATGCACCGTTACTACAGTTTCCCGATTTCAGTAAAGGTTTTATATTAACTACTGATGCATCCAATTATGCGATCGGAGCTGTATTATCACAAGGACCTATTGGAGCAGATAAGCCAATAGCATACGCAAGTAGAACATTGAGCGACACTGAATCCAAATATAGCACAATAGAAAAGGAACTTTTGGCTATTATTTGGGCAGTTAAGCACTTTAGGCCATATCTATACGGTAATAAATTCACGATCTTTACAGATCATAGACCGTTAGCATGGCTCTATTCATTAAAAGAACCTAACAGTAAACTCACGCGATGGCGTTTACGGTTAGAAGAATACGACTACGAAGTCAAATATAAAAAAGGGCCTCAAAATACAAACGCTGATGCCCTCTCTAGAATAAAAATTAATGCAATAGACGATGATTTAGATTCTATTTTTGTGAATGTAGGGGATAGACAGGAACGGATAAAAAAAATTAGAGACGAGCTTGAGCATGATCTTTCAACTGACGAACCCCCTATAGAAACCATTGAACTTTCAGACTCTGACGATGGGGTCACAGCCAATTCCGTTTCAAATAGGGAACATGAAGGAATTCCTATTTTAAATGAAGCTATTGACACTAAATGTAGACAAATTTTAGTTCACGTTTGGTTTAAAGACAAAGTAGCGGTCACAGATATCTCTAATAATAAACAAAAAATCTTAGAAGTTCATTTACCGATGAATAACAATGGTTTAATTAAAGACTTTTTGAAGGAATATATAGACCCTAAATACAAATATTTCATTTATTTTGAACACCCTTCTTTTAGAAAATCTTTCTCCAACATGGTTATTAAACTATTCAAAAGGGATTCAATAAAGTTAACGGAATGTACAGAAAGAGTGGTCAACTTAACAGATTCGGAAGTAGACCAAAAGGAAATCGTTCTCAAATACCATGACGGAAAAACTTGTCATAGAGGTATTAGGGAAACTTTAGCCAAAATTAGGAGACATTATTGGTGGGTAAATATGCACGAAACTGTTACAGCCATCATTAATGCTTGTGAGGTGTGTAGAAAGATGAAATATGACAGAAAACCTATCAAACCTCAGATCCAATTAACTCAGACTCAGGACAGTCCCTTCCAGGAAGTATTTATGGATTTACTTTTCATCGAAGGCAAATATTATTTGACCGTTATTGACGCTTTCAGCAAATTAGCACAAGCAATCGAGGTACCCAATAGGAGTACACCTATGATAGTTAGAGCCCTTATTAAGTATTTCAGTATGTACGGGTTACCCAGAAAAATTAGTTGCGACTCAGGCACAGAGTTCAATAATACCTTAATTAAAGAAATGTTGGGAATGTATAAGATAGAACTCCACATAGGAACACCTAACAATCCAAGTTCGATGGCCGTAGTAGAAAGATTCCACTCCACGATTATCGAGATGTACCGAATAGCAAAATACGAAAAAACAGATTTAGATGCCGCATCCGTAATGACGTATGCCGTTATGGGATATAATAACAGCATACATTCGGCAACAGGCTTCACACCTTTCGAACTAGTATTCGGACACACCGATACTAACAATGTATTCGATATCGATAGACAAAAACAATTAACTCAAAAACTATTATTAGATCATAGGAAACGTCTTAAGGTACTGTACGAATTTGTGACTGAAAAGTTGGGTTCAGATAAAATTAAAGTAAGAGACAAGAAAGGAGGGGAAAATGTGCCATCCATCAAACCAGGTGACAAAATTTTTATGAAAAACACCAGGGTCAGGAAGGCTAAGGAAAAACCACGGTATGAAAAGGCAGAAGTAACGGGGGATGTACAACATAATATTGTGCCCGTAGAATTAAATAAACGTACTACACGAGTAGCGATAAAAAATGTAAAACGCCCTCCACAGATCGTGGCTAGCTCTTCTAGCGATGACAACGTCTGCGCTGGACCTTCTAAACCTCGGTCAGAACCCGGGGATAGCATCGCTGAAGATGGGAGTAGCAGTGAAGAGGAGTAGTTTTTGGACTATTTTTAAAACCCTAGATTTAAAATCCGTAGGCTTACAAATAGATCATAATATTCAAAATTTTGAAAACCTTAAGCTTAAGATAAGGGAAATTAACTTAACTAACGAAACTGCAGGTGTTGAAACCCAGATAGAATATTTAATAAGTTTAACCAAGAATAGATTGTCCCAAATCTATCCCTTCAGTTTTCGTAATAAACGAGCACTTTTCAGCCCTTTAGGTTCATTAGTCAAAACCATTACAGGAAATTTAGATGAAAATGACGCCATAAAATATGATAACGCGATACAGATGTTAAGTAATAATGAGCATGTGGTTGAACGGAGAGTTTCGTCATTGCAAAAGGCTTTCGATAGATTGGTGAACAACTCAGAAACGATAAATTATAATATTAAAAATTTAGGTTTACAAACCTCTGAAATAGAAAAACTAGCCCGAAACGAGTTTAGGTTTAACAATCTATTACACATGTGGAATTCTATGTATCAAGTCTTAAGCAACTTTCGAACTTGTTACGAGGTTATACAGGAAATAGAAACAGCAATCGCCTTTAGCAAATTAAACATATTACATCAATCAATTATAAACAACACAGAACTATATAATACATTATTAACTATTAATAAACATGCTAAGACTATTTATCCTATAAGCAAACAAAATTTACTTAAACTAGAACGTAATATTATAATAAAATCATACTTAAATAGCGATAGGTTAGTTTTTATACTAGAGGTCCCGCTAATACAAGACAAAACATATAACTATTACAAGGTGATACCCATCCCTCTTTTCCAGTATCCAAACACATTTACCATCATTCCCAAGTATCCGTACCTAATGGTGAGTGGATTAACATACATACCTGTAGTAAACCCGTGTACAGAAGTCGAAGATGAAAAATTCCTGTGCGCCGAGGATAACCTGTCGCAAGATTTGACAGAAACTTGTATGGAACAAATCATGTTAATGAAAAATAATTACAGCAGATGTATACGAAGTCACATCAAGATCGAAAAAACTAAAGTGCAGAAAATAACTGACAGCCAATGGTTGGCTTATTCCGAATACAATTTAGTCATCACCGAAAACTGCGACAACGAGATAAGAAAGGCCAATATCCACGGAACATATATGGTGACCCCCAATCAACATTGCGAGACCCAAATCGGAGAAATATTTGTGGCCCCTACTAAGAACCAGACAGTTGCCAGTCTTCAACTTCCATTAATCCAGATGCCAGAACTTCAAAACGACATCCTAACAGGAACTCAAAAAGTGGACCTCAGAGACGTAGACTTCAGTGACGTTAAAGAAGTCCTCAGAAGTATGAAATATAGCGAAAATAGTAATACAAACACAACCCAAATCTTCACGGTAGAAATAAGCGTTTGGACTATCTTTTTGTACGTTATAATAATAATTGTAATTGTTATATTGTTTTGGAAATTAAAATTCTTCTACATTTTTCGACGAAATTCCCCGAAGCCATCTGCGAGGTCTTCGGAAAATTTCTCTCTTGGGGAGGGAGGAGTTAAGGAACCCCAAACCACTCACATTAGCTTTGTCAGCTAATAACGTTCTAGAATATTCGATGCAATTCAACAGTTTTATCTAGCACACGCTTGGTTTATATAAATGATGAATTAGCAATAAAATTAGTATATAAGATCAATAAATTGTCAATAGAATTAATTACTGTTTTATACTAATAACAAGCTGTTACTCTGTCACTTGAAATAAAGTATTTTTTTAAATAACTTCAGTGTCGTTCACTTAATTCACGCACAAAAAAACTAAACATCATTATGACACAAGGTTTAAGTAGGTATACTGCTTATACAGGCTCATATCCCTGTTTAAAGGTTGTTTAAGGAAGATTTTAACAACGGAATATTTTATTGAGATGCACGGAACTAAATGGCGTGTTTCTCGTGCACTGAGGGTTCCGTACTTAACCCTGACAGTGTGGTATACGTCGTTATAAGGCGTGCCGTTATATGATGCATGGTTATGCAGCCAAAGCAGCCATGCCCGGTGAGTTCCTACATCCTGGAGAGGCTAGTATGGCACCTCTGTAGCCATTCTTCATAACGTGAAAGTGGCGAACTTACCATACAACCGCTTATCCCATAGAACAAACAATAAGTAAAAGTGTGACACGATATAAAATCGCTTGCCACCGCATGCCTCCGCATTGTGTTGATGGAGCAAAGGAATCTATGCAACACAAAGAAATTAAAATCAATTGCAATATCATACGGTTTTATTGTTATTCTTATTATACCTACAACATTAATATCATGAAAAGATCATATTATGCAATCGAAAAATTGTGCAGCTGGTAATGTAATATACCCACCAATTCGAAGTACATTATTAATTTCTTGTTGTAGGTCATTGATCTAGAGGTATTTATATTACAGTAACGTTTTCAGCCGAAACTGATAAAGTGTTCAATAGCCAAGCAATGACTTTCTGCATATGAGTCCGGTATTCACAGAGAAGACTATTCACAGAAAATAACATACAGCAGCATAAATTTACTCTCATACTAGTATATAGCTACGTACGAAAATATATACGAAATATGTACGAAAATATATTTTTGACGTGTCTCTTTAGCAGCACAAACAAGATGACATTGACATTACAAGTGCGCTCTATGGGTCAACCATTATTTTTTACGGAGAATTTAATCAAATAACTAATTATTTAAATCATCACACTCGATTTTGTCGTCGAAGACATCGAATTTTATTTTTGCAAAAACTAATGGCGTACTTCAAACATTCGTGATTTCCCTACAATTGTGCTCCTGAACATCGGTCGTGAATGTCGTGCACCAGTCCTACGGTTTGCATGACTTTTTGAAAAGCCCGAATCTCTTAAAAACAGGACTGGCTGTATATAAGGAAGTACTGGACTCCACACTTATGTATGGAAGTGAATGTTGGATGATATAATATGGCTTTCGATTTGGACCATAAAATTTCATACTCTGAAATTGGAATGCCCAGAATACTATTTAATAATAAATAATCACAATGGTCCTCACACATCCATATACCCCATACTAGTAATACTAATAGGCTATGTTTGGTCGTGATAACCAACAACGCGGGCGGAGCCGCGGGTAAAAGCTAGTAATATTACAAATGTGAATGTAACTCTATCTGTATGATAAGCTGTGCAACTGTGTCTGTAAGTTCATGCTTAAACCACTAGACCGATTTTGATGAAATTTGGTATAGGGGTATATTAGACCTTGAGAATGAACATTGGCTGTTTGGTCGCGATAACCGACATCCACACGGGGGTAGCCGAGAACAACAGCTATACTCCGCACGCCGAATGATGATCCCTATGACGTTTCAACTGACAGTTGTATTAGTTATGCGAAACAATTTCGATAAAATACTGTTTTTTCAGGCAAATGTCATGTCATTCAGCCAGGTCATTCAACATAATAAGCAATATTTATTTATTTTGAAAAAAAGACTACGCGCATTGATGGACATAAAACACTAGATAAAAAAAGTAACAGCCTTATTATATTTTATTTTACTATACTTTAATTTTTATTCAAATTGCATAATTTAAAGAATTTTTGCTTACAAGACTGGGATCGAGATGTACAATACGAAAATATCATTGACCAACCGTTAATAATAAACGTCACGGATAGCTGCAGTTCAGACTCAGATTTTGAAGATCCGATTGACCCTGTATCAGATTCAGATTGATATAAATAAAATACAAACTCAAAGCATTTGTTTTATATTTCCAACAAATTATCGATATTTTGTTTATCGATGTGTCCCTTCTTAGTCGATAACAGCTTGACGACGTAACTTTTGCAGCACGTACCATGTACATTTGCATTGAGTTTTTTCTATTATTTCCGAACATTACGTAATAATTTCTTAATATTCATTTTTATAATTTACAATTGTACACAATTATGATTTTTTCGTCTTTTTAATGGACCTCTAAAGGATTTGATGTGATAGGACGTCAGTACAATGTTAAGCGCTAACGAACTGTCATAGGGATCATCATTCAGCATGCGGATTATAGTTGAGAATAAATCAGAATCAGAATTTCTTAGATCGGTCCGACAGAATGAAATGAATAGCGTTCCAAATTCCGGTACGTGTATGTAATGGTGACTCTCTTGCCTTCAGCTTACCATCAGGCGAGGTGAATTCAAATTGAAGTGTCCTATATAAAAAATATTCTTTTGATAGAGCAGCACATTCGAAATTCTAACTCAGAATGTTCTGTATTGTTTAGAATCCCCAATATTGTAGAGGTGTTTAGGTGGCAAGCCATATACCTACGACACAGATGATCACCGAGCACGGGAGCTTCGGGCGGTATCTGTGTCAGAAGAGGAAAGAGCCAACGCCCGAGTGTCATCACTGCGACGGGAGCGAGGAGGAGGTCGGAGCTGCACACACTCACTGAGTGTCCGGCGTGGGAGGCGCCGAGTTGGGAGCTAATGGGAGTGGGAGCGAGAGCTCTCATGCTCGTCACCTTGCTCACGGCAATGGTCCGCTGCTTGGGCGGCCGGCACCTCCTTCTACGAACAAGTTATGCTCGTGAAGGAGGCGGGGGGTTGGGAGCCGGACCGGGAACGAAGAAGACTCACGGCCCTAGCTGCTCGCCAACTGAGGCAACTCGAGCGTCGGAGGTCGATAAATGACCTCCGTCCCCCATGAGCGCGGGCCTGGCGGTGACAGGAGGAGCCGCCTGTCAGCCCAGCAGAAGTAGGCCGCGGCAGCGGCGCCCTTCGCCCCACCTCCTTAATACCGGAGACGAATTGGGGACCCCGTGGTCCCCCCACCCGAAGAGGGCCAGATCGAGAGAGATGGTCCTGAGACAGCCGGGGTGCGAGGGATATGCTCTATAGTTACCTCACTTTCGGCCTTGCACTGCGACCCACAGTTGGCGTGCGGTTTAGTCGGTTTAAGTCCGACATAACCTCCCCCTCCGGCTCCGGCGGGGGTGGTATTCGTGGGGATTTCCCGCACGTTAAAAAAAGCCAAATACTTACGGTTCAGCTTATGGGAAACGGTTACCGTAGTTTATGAACTAGGGGCGTCATACTCACGCTGCCATCCCTGTAATAACCTTTTACTACTTGAAGTCGCCCATATTGTTGTCACTTGAGAAAATTACAGCAGGGCGATCAGTGCCCAGCTGAGCGTGTCCGTGTCCATAGTGTCCGTTTTTACACCGAGTCAAATCAAACTGATCCAGTTGATTTTCAAGTGCCCCTTCAGAGAGATGACAACAGTACTCCAAGTTGGGCCGCTAGACTCGTCTCGAGGTCAGTCGTCCGGCTCCATCCACTGGGTATTCTACCAGTGTATGACGGGGTGTATCCATGGTACGATCCTGATAAAGGTGGCACTCGGCTTTGGCTCGCGCACTATATGATGCAGGAACCATGCACCCAAAGCAGCCATGTCCGGTAAGGGTTTTGTCAATGACTGTTTTTTTCCCTTAACTAGTAACAGTGTTATTTCTTGGAAGTTACTGGAAAGGTATAAACCTTAACGTTAGGTTTGCTAACAGCTATAGCGACTAATAATATCAGTTATATTCTAAATCGGGGTCACTACAACACGTGTCAGGAGTCAGCATGCCCACTTTACATCCCAGCACTAGCTCGCTGCGTCATAGGTGCTCTTCGTGGACAAGATTGTAAAAATAAATTAGTATCCACGAATAGCACCTGCCAAAAATTTTGATAGGTGCTGTTCATGGACATGGCTAGGTGCTATTCGCTCAGGTGCTATTCGGCTGGGTGCTCTAAGTGGACTACACCGTTATTGCGGAGTGTCATAGGCTATAATAATTTTCAAAATTAATTACGCATATTTACTTAAACTTGCATAATTTAATCCAAGTTGTTAAAAAATTGCTTTAATCGCGGGCGCCGTGGAAACTATTGAGGATAAAACAAACCAATGTATTACAATGACTACAATATTAAAGAACATATAAAAATCTGTAAGAAAGTCCGCTGTAGCATATGCCTATCTCCTACGGATAACTCACAAAAACTGCTTTTACTGTTAAAATTGAGTTTTAAAAATAATTAATTTTTGTAAAGCTTATTTTGCCCATATGGTATAAATCTCAATCTTTATAAATATGTTTGTTAGAACAGAAATTTAATGTAGAATATTTTTGCCCTTTTAAACAATTTAAACAAATATTTTAAAAAATATTAGCCGCCCTGGCCGTTACGTGGCGATATAGGCAGTCTCTTACCGATTGCGTTGCGTCCAGCACTGTGGGGGAAGGGGCATGGTCTATACCTGAAGTATAACGCTGAACAAACGGGCCGGGACAAAAATATTTCTAACGCGGAACGTAGCCCGCGGGCACTGCTATAATTAATATTATAAATACCTTTGCCCATACCATTCACGCCTAAACCACTGTATCGATTTTGATGAAATTTGGTAGGTATAGGGATAAATAAGACCTTGAGAAACGTCATAGGCTATGTTTGGTTGCGATAACCGAGATCCACGCGGGTGGAGCCGCGGGCAACAGCTAGTGTTAGATATTCCTTGTTTTTTTTTGTACCAATCGATCCTATGGGGATCAAAAGACTGTTAGGGATCATTTTAGCTTTGAGTTCTAGGAATTGTCAAAACCGTTTCTCAATGTACATTTCAGCAAGAGAATTAAATTTCTAAATGGTTGAATTATTTGTTTTGGGTAGGAAAAGTAAATAAGAAGATTTTTACATACCCATTTCGAATTTGATTCGCATTTATTTATGTCATTCTTAAAGTGAGCTGAGAAACTTTGTATTAGTTATTATTTTAGAATTTGTCAATCTAAATGCTAGAGCTACATTAGTGTAGTTGGCGTATGTCGCAATGGACACTAATTGTGGTACCTACCACACTATTAGCTACCGCGTTTTAAAACATTTTTCTTGTTGGCTGTAATACTTTTCCAAAATCTATGAATGCAGTTCAAAATATCTTAAAAAGTTAGGGAAGGTCTCGTAAGAACATTTTGCTGTAACTGCAACGGTTAAGTTACCTGCCCTTACTGCCCCGTTTCAAAAATACACCCTGTATAATTAGGTGTGGACATATTTCATTTTTATCTTTTTGTATCTATTGTCCGTTAAAATACTCCCAGTTACCCGGGTTCCCAGCAAATGGTCAATGACGATTTCTGTACGTGCGTACATTCAAATGTAAATTCGTTACTTTTCCCGGTGTCTGGAATTGGAAACTGTATTTCCCGCGCCTGCTATTCTCCCTTCTGATTAAATTTGTTGCGAATCCACGACATTTCGCCTTTTCATGGGACAATCAATGTATTCTGAGGCACGGATACCTCGTTTCCTTAGAGGCCAGAAATTGAACGAGGTTACCGCTTTACACGTATTTCTCCGACCAAAAGAGTCTCTCGGGTTACCGCCGGATATCCGCAATTGAATTCGATTTTAAATATCCTTCGTTTCCTTTTAAAATTTAAGTTGGTATTACAGAAGGTACATGTCCTTTTCTGATAGCTGTCTCATATAAAAAATTAAATTACAAGAAAAGGTGGTTCTATTTCGTTACTTACCGGGAATTCGGAATCTTACTTTAACCGCAATTTGCAATGAGATTCAAATTTTGATTTCTTCCTTTTACGATAGAGTAGAAATGAGAAATGCAATCATATGCCTACAAGGATTCTGTGTGCTATAGAAGCTTTTTGAATGGGATGCAGAAACTAGACAGATGATTTTATGAATTCAGATAGTTATCTATACGGGAATAGCGAGCCTTTTACCGCCTACAGCTACAAGATAGATTTATCTAATTTTTTGTTCTATACAGCCTGTAAAAAGTAAATTGCTCAACACTATTTTTTTAAATTGCTATTGTATTAGTATACCGCTCTATAATCGCGACTAAAATCTGTCCCTATTTCTAAAAATGCTCCTAATTGAAACATTACCAACAGCAATATCAATTTTAACAAATGTATATTACTAACATTGAAATCACATTCAACATGGCACCTTTTCAAACAAATTGTCACCACGGCGCGATCCTCTGTTTATATAATAAATCAAACTCCTGGTGTATAAAATATATCTTGTGAAAGTGACAAGTGAAGATATTATAATGAGAAAAGCCCCTGTTCCTGGAATACGGATAAAAGCTCACAATTTAGAATATCGTTTCAGACTCTTTACCTTAAGTAATTTATCGGAAACCGTTATTTAATGATCTGTTTATATAAGACATCTACACACGCAGGTCTGGTATATTATGATGTAAGAACATTTTTCCTATTGACATCTTTGGAGTGTAAGCTAACTTTGCCTGCTGGATGGTACATCTGTCGATTAACGAACGAGGCATAGGTTTGTAGGATGTAGGTCCGTCCAATTAAGCAGTCCGACTGGGGAAGTACCTCCGCCCTACAGAATACCGCGGCCATAATAACCTCGTGTTGTTTCCCCGGCGGTTAGTAGGGTAGCCAGAGCTAACTGGAGAGTTTTGTGCTGTCAGTGGGAAGACCAGAGGCTATTCCTGCTTTGTCTCCTACACTGACGGCACAGAAACTCTCTGTGTTTACAGGGTCGGCAGCACGAGTGTGACTCCCTCTTGGTGTTGTACACGTCCATAGGCCACAGTAACCACTTCATATCAGGTGGGCCGCGTGCTTATCTGCCACCTCAATGCTTTTTTTTAGGACACCTCAATTTGACTTTACCTCGCCTGATGGTAAGCTGAAGGCAAAGTCTCAGGAAAGAGGGCCACCATTATATACACGTGCCATGTTAACAATGGTGGCACTCAGCTTGACGGCCTCATCAGATGCTTTTCACGCCCCGATTAAAGGACCCGGGACTGTAGGAAGAGGGAAACACGTAAGTTGGCAAGGAATTCCAGGTCTTTATGGTGCGACAAAGGAAAGAGTCACCGAACCGCTTGGTTCTTGAAGGAATGTTCTGCACCGTATGCGGGTGACATCTAAGTCCTGCACGTGTCGTCCTGTATAGGAAAGGAGAGGGTGGGACTAATAGGAATAGCTCTTCAGAACATACACCATGGTAGAGGCTCGAGGGTACTCGTGACCTCAGGATTTCCGATAATGCGGACTATACGTCGCTGCAACCTGTCGAGTGCATCTAATAATTACTTTGCGGATCCATCCCAGAGATGCGAGCAGTATTCCACGCAGGAACGAATTTTTGTTTTGTATAGAAGACACCGTTGCTCCGGCGTGAAAAACCGTCTCACTCTGTTCAGGACTCCGAGTTTACGCGAGGCTGCTTTGATGATACTCTCGATGTAGTTTTTGTTTTTCAGTTTGCAGCGAACATCCATACCGAGGATATTGAGGTTGTCCTGCAGTGGCAGTGGCGTGGTGGGAGTGGTATAAGAAAAGGATTTCCTCTCGAGGTTAAGAAATCGTCACCCTAGACAAGAATAGAATGATGAACGTATGGGATTGACACGTGTTTTGACGTCTATGATAGTCGTCAACGTATGTCAATCCCACACATTGAACAATCTATTATATGCTATTCTAAAATCGTATTTCCACTTGCCTAGAAGGACAAATGGCAGTCAGATTCTTCTGCTACAATAATAAATAAATCTCTTTGTCTTTGCAATTCTTTAGTGCAAGTTATTTATCCGCTGTTGTAAATTTTTATACTTCGACAACTTCTGTTACCGACTGTATTGTTCACAAGCGGCAAATCCATTCGTTTGTATATAAAAACAGAAATGGTCTTCAGAAAAAATCACTTGATACCAGTTATATTACTTTCAATCTCTTCAACATAAAATCTCATTGTAAATTGGGAAATGATTATTCTCGTAACTGCATTAGTAATATAAACTCTATGCTGTCGTGTTACGTTTGAATTTCTTTTGATCAAAACTATCATTGTGTTAACAAGTTTTGAACAACTGTTACTCGTTTTAGGGTATTTTTCTGGAGGATATAACAGTTAGTTTAATGTTAGAATGGAAGTAAATGGAGTAAAGAATATGACAGCGCTGGAGTTGGAAGAGTAATTTGTTTCGCGTTGACATTAAACATGAGTAATCATTTTTTAAAGTTCGTTATACTTTGTCAATTCTAGACTTTTATTCTCTACTTGATTTTGAGAAAGAACATTATCATCTTATTGAAGTTGCTTTTACTTGTATTTTCTTAATTTTCTACATTCTTTGGATTTCTTATACGGCGTTTATGGGAATAACTGCTATCTGATCTCCCAACCCTGAATCTGCGCCGGAGTTTCGTTTCACACGTACCGGTAACCCCAATTATATACCTACCCTAAAATATCAAGATCAGCATCATCACGCATATGCATTCAAAGCTTGTATTTTGGAACCCGAAGTTGGCTTGGGATCTCTTATGCTTTCTCGTCCTGATGTGGCTCATCTTGGCTTTTACTAGGGCGACTGCCGTCGTAAATCACAACTTCGAAAGAAAAGCCTTGCACCAAGTATACTAGTGCGCAGGTGTGGTTGGCTTGGGATCTAAAGACCTTGTTGAGCCCCTCTTAAGATCTCAAGAACGATTTACTTACTTAATTGTTTCTTTTATCGATGTGGAATACATTCGGCAGGGTCCCATATAAATTATATTAATTTTAAAAGACCTTCGCTCCGTGATCCAAGATTGAAGTGATCAATTCAAGTCTATTTCCCATATATATCTTTATATAAGGAGTAAAATTGTGTAGGTACAGTCGGCAAATGAGATACGAGGTAATGAGGTATCTCCTTTGTCGACTGAACCTTTTTTATACCACTGAGGTGGGCAGACACCTGATGGAAAGTGGCCACTGTCGACTATGGACGTGTGCAACACCAGGGGTGTCACACTCGCGCTGCCGACCCTGTAAACACAGAGAGTTTCTGTGCCGTCAGTGTAGAAGACAAAGCAGGAATAGCCTTTGGTCTTCCCACCGACAGCACAATAACTCTCCAGCGAGCTCGAGATCACACGTTTTAAACGGAGATGCACTTAACTGCATTGCTTTAATTTAACTGAGTTTGGTATGTTGGTATAATATAATACTTAATATAAACAATTGTCGTACTGAGAGTACATCGCATTTCGTATACAGTTAAGAAGGGCTCTTTGGGAGCGTTCCAGCGGGAGTAGGATTGAACCCGCTGCTCCACCCCAGGACGTTATGCAGTACGTTATAATGGATTGACACAAAGCCAAATATACCTGTTTTATTAACTTGTAATTGGCTATAGCAATTTTGAATAAACCGTTTTCTTTATTTTGTTTACAGAGAACTATAACTATAAAGACATATATAACAAAATTGTACATAGCAGCGCATATTAAAAAAAAAACATAATACTTAAAAAAAATCACGACCTTAAGTTGATGTCACAATTTATATAATCTTATGTCTTCACTGGAAACAAATTACTAAAATATCGTATAGGTACTTCTTTGAAATGAAAGCCTGCTCCAGAGCCCAATCCGTCCATCTGCAGTTGTACCGGCTTGCAGGCAAGATTGACTTGATTTTGATAGAGGTCTTGATGGAGTACATACTCCATATACTTGTAAGGAGATGGTACTTGTTGAATACTTGTACGTTCTTGAGTACTTTTACTTGATTTGTACGTTGTACTTACAGAATGTATTGATTATGATCTTACAGAAGCCGCCTGGTTCCCGGCAGAGTAGAATTTGGGCCACCCCTTCTCTTCCCATGTGGTGTCGTACAAGGCGACTAAGAGATAGAGCTGATTAACTTTAACATCAGGCAGATATGTACAGCCTAGACTCAACCTCAGATGCATGGCTCGAGTCAACAATAGTGCCCGGAATACGGCAATAGGCTCACCCCCTATTACGTGGGACCGAATACAGATTGGTGAAATGTGGGTGTTAATTCACCTCTGCCCAACCGTCCGGGGATAAAGGCGTGATAATATGTATGTATGTACAAACTATTTTCGACTTTGATTAGAGCTGTAACCACGCTTGTTCTTATATTACAATACCGACTAAATACTGCACTTGACAAAATATATAAATTAATCGCTAAGAAAACCCCATTTATTGTAGCGCCGCAATTCCTGGGCACACCACTTTCCATCTCTTCGAGTATTGGGATCCTAGGTGTCGACATCTCAAGCGACGTTCAGTTCCGCAACCATTTGGAGGACAAGGTCAAGCTGGCCTCAAAGAAACTTTTAGTGCTCAACAGAGCGAAGCAGTACTTCACTGCGGGGCAACGACTTCTGCTTTATAAGGCACAAATTCGGCCCCACATGGAGTACTGCTGTCACCTTTTTGCCGGAGCGCCTGCATACCAGCTTGGCCCCTTCGACTCATTGCAAAGAGGCTCGTCGACAATCCCATACTCACAGGCGATGTGGAACCTTTCAGCCTCAGAAGGGACTTTGCCTCGCTGTGTGTGTTCTACCGCCTATACAATGATTTGTGCTCAGATGAATTGTTTGACATGATGCCCACCGCTGCATTCTATCATCGCACCACTCGTCATAGGCAGGGAATTCATTCTCACACACTGCGACCGGAAATGAAGCGCACCGTCCGTTTGAAAGGAACTTCATCCCACGCACGCTCAGGTTGTGGAATGAACTTCCTGCCGTGGTTTTCCCAAGCGACTAAAATATGGGGTTCTTCAAGAAGGTATCTACAGGGTCAGTAGCACGATTGTGACGGCCCTGGTGTTGCAAACGTCCATAGGCCACGGTAACCACTTCCCATCAGGTGGGCCGTGTGCTTGTCTGCCACCTAAGTGGCATAAAAAAAAAATACTAGCTTTTGCCCACGTGGATATCGGTTATCGTGATAATATCAGTTATCGTTATAAATTGTAGCCTATGTGTTATTCTGGTGTATAAGCAGGCGTGGTTCACTCCGCGCAGTACATCCGTTATATACCTACAGCGAAGTATCCGGCCGAGCGGATTTAAAATTAGTCGAGTGTCACGCGCACGCTCGTGTGAACGCTTGAGGTGTTTTCTATGCTCTCGCTCGGCTGAGATTTTATAAAAACTTTTTTTTTTCTTTCTTGATGGACAAGAAAAGAAAATATGACAGACGATATTGTGTGGCCTTCGACTGTTTGAATTCGAATAGAAATATACCGGATTTTTCTTTTTTCTCGCTTCCCAAAGATGCTGAAAGGTAAGTTTGCCAAATTAACCTACCCAACCTAAGTTGGTATAACCCAACCTATCAATACTACTGTTCGGACAGAATGCGTATCTGGACAAAAACTACTTATTTTATAGGTAGACCACAAAGTAGGTAGGTACCTAGCCAGCTAGATTTTTGAATTGGGAGGGTTACTGGATCGGACCCATCGGGGTCAACGTACTTCGCCGTCACCCGCCCGACGTATTTTTCTAGTTTCGAGTGTCCTTGACGGGCATCGCGCGCTGACTACAGGTAGGTAGGTACCACTGACGATACCTACCCTACGTAATTTCTGCAGTTCCAAGTTCCTTCTTTTTAAACGACTTCAAAAAAGGAGGAGGGTCTCAATTCGATTTTTTTTATGTTTGTCTCTTCATAACTCCGTCAGTTATTACTTCTTACCTACATATGAACCTTCGCGCTTATAGGTAATATCTAGATTCTTTGCTTATAGTCCGAGAGCTGAAGTAATAAATTTAATAGGTATACAAATGAATAGCATAATATTTAATATTATTTACCTGAACATGATACTTAGATACTTTGGCCAGGCGTGGTTCACTCCACGCAGTACATCCATTATATACCTACAGCGAAGTACCAGGCCGAAAGAAAAATAGTAACAGGTACATTACTGGACTGGTAATCAAATATTCAGTTCTTCACAAGAAGGCAACCCTAACAGCGTAAGAAGAGATAAGAGGTACGCGATAGAAAGAGACGAAGTAGTAGGTGAATAAAATTATAGGTAACTAATGTTGTGCGAGCTGAATTCCACCGTATTGCATCGGAGCAAGACTGGAATTAATTAAATCTTCTTGCAAAGTGATCCTTCTGTACGTTAGTACTATTAATTATTCTGTGGTATAAGCTATATAATTATAAAGTTTCATTTAAATTCATTTAGTAGTTTTTACGTGAAAGAGTAACAAACATCCATCTATACTTACAAACTTTCCCGTTTATAATATTAGTAGGGCTTTTCACCGTGAATATAAAAACAAATAGACTTTAATATGTACCTAAAACATTTCCATAATTACTATACTTTTAACCACAAAGCCTAAATTTTGTACATCTTTGAACAATACAAAATTGATCTTTTATTACACTACTTTGAGACCCAATCACGTAGACGCAACATTAAGCAAGCGTCAAATTTTGACTGTAAAAAAATTATAATGAAACTACCTATAAAAATTATAACTAGCAAATCCTAACCTTTGTGAGGGTTCGCGTAGTTTTTCATTGTCACAATAATATTTTGTCCGAGGATTGAACTAGAAATCTACGTAGCATCGAGCACTTCGTTACTGCTGAGCCATAATATTATATCAATCGTGACATCAAGTTCCGGCTTGTGACAGCCCTGGGGGGCTCACGCTCTCCACCCTGCTCGCGGCGATGGTCCGCTGCGCGAATGCGTGGGCGGCCAGCGCCTCCTTCTGCGAGCAGGTCATGCTCGTGAAGGAGACAGCAGGGCGGGCGCGGCGCAGCGAGTGAGAAAGACTCGCGGACATCGCTGGCCGCGTTCGAAGGCGGCTCGGGCGTCGGAGGGCGCAAACCGACCTCCGTCCCCCATGAGCGCAGGCCTGAGGGTGACGGGTGGAGCCGCTCGTCACCCTAGCAGAAGCAGGCCACGGCGGCGGCGCGCATCGTAGGACGGTGCGCGCCCCCCCCCCCCCCCATACCGGGGGCGAGTCGGGGACCACGTGGTCCCCCCTCCCGAGGAGGGCCAGACCGAGAGGAATGGCCATGGGTCAGCCGGGGTGCGAGGGATATGTCTCAAGACAACCTCACCTCCGGCCTAGCACATCGACCCACAGACGGCGTGCGGTTTAGTCGGTTCGAGTCCGACATAACCTCCCCCTTCGCCTCCGAAGGGGGGGGGGGGGGGGTATCCGTGGGGATTTCCCGCACGTAAAAAAAAAAACATCAAGTTCCGGAGGTCGTGAAAAATTTTGTGTATTTTATTTTTGTTATTAGCAAAAGAACACGTTTTGGTTTTCATTAATGTGAATTCTATTAAAACAAAATCAAGAAAACGGTTTATTCAAAAGAAAATGAATTAAAAAGAAATGCAGTGAAGTGCATCTCCGTTAAAAATGTGTTGTAGGCAATTCTTAACTCTTAAATCTGTACAAGAGCGTGAAATAATTCCACATTTCAAATAAACTTGTTTTAGTTCAGTAAAGAATATCTCCGAGTAAAAATGTACGGAAGGCGGTCGTAGTGGTTGTTTTATTTAAAGGCTTAATACACGTTACAGAAACTCAACGAATGTAAAAAGGTCTGTCAAATTTACATTTTTACTACGCATGTTTGTTTGTGCTTTTTTCATTTTTTAACGTGTGTTTTGCCATTTTTTTGCTCGTTCGGTTAACACTGTGAATTGCTTTAGGTCGCTTGGATAGGCAACCGAAGTCTTTATTGTTATTTTATACAAAGGTCTCGTGCTGAATTAAAAAATAACAATGGCTTAGCACTTACCTATATGTATGTATAGGTATTTATTTGTGGCGCTTGAATTCAACACGTTTAAGCTTGACAAATAATTTATTTCAGATCTTTATATTTGACACTAAGTACACTGTACACTTAATAGCATATAATGGATGTATTTTTGAAACGGGGCAATAAGGGAAGGTACCTCAAAGCGCATCACACACGGCGAAGATACTATAATATTTTAACTTAAGATAAAATATCGCTCACTATACATTTTGTATGAACCATCACACACAGTTAAGATAATATATATTTTCTTGTTACAGTATTTTAAGATATCGAGCGATATAGAAATATTATATTACGATACGAAATATTATCTTAAGATGCGAAATTATTATCTTTATATGGTATCTTAAGATACAAAATATATCGCAAGGTATTTATACAGGTCGAGCTTAGAATGCAGGGCGAAGGGTGTATTTGTATCACTTCTGCTCGCTCATTCTTACGGTGTTTCTACATTTTATGACAATTTTCCCGAACATTATTCCATCATCCGTGACCGTGTCAGAAATGCGTGTCAGTCCGATAATGTGGACGTATTTTGTTACGCGAGCAATTGTCACGAGCGAATCCAACACTCGGAGAAAATGCCGGACATAGAATGATCGGCAGCTGAATATAAGGAGTTACGATCTACTGTCCGGGTCTAGGGTTGCCTGTAGCTTCACCATGAGTTACACATAATTTTTACAAGTTCGTTACAGTTTATGTAAGTATTTTGCGAATCTGATTGGTCGGTGTAGAACGCATGCGCGAATTCCCTGACTTCCTTCTCCTTGTTGTCAAGTAACTTAGGTTATAGGTTGGGTGGATGATAAAAAAAATCCATACTAATATTATAAATACGAAAGTAACTCTATCTGCCTGTCCATACTGACGTAGACACAAAAAAAAATTACATGTTGCGCCGACCGCAAATAATTGGGACCAGGGCAGGTAGATGATGTTTGATATCACACAGTATCGTATTTTTTTATTATATTCGTGATAAGCGTCATCAATTAATGCGAAAAAGCATTTTATTTAAAAAAAATCATTAGGGTTGAAAGTCGCTTGCACTGTTTTTCGTTGCCTCTGTGTAAAGGACATCACAAAACATTATTAGTGAGTGAGTATTATAGCAGACCTTAAACTTCAAAGTGAAGGCTATTAGTGCATCCAGAATTCATGCTGATATAGTTATATGGTACTGAGGTCATTACTTGTAAGGCCATTTACCTTATACGATGCTAGGGTATTATTATTAGACCTGCGCAAGGATAATTTTACGCATTTTCTAAACTGTCAAGCAAAAAGTTTATATTGTGGAGACTTCAGTACGAGAAACTTCAAATGTGAAAACTTACAAGCGTTGAACGTGACGAGGATTTCACGCTAGACACGTAAAATAACGCTTAAGCTGCCTTGTAGTGAGTGTTTTGAATTAATCAAAATATTCGCTGTTGCTCACCGCTCCACCCGCGAAAAGACTGATCTCATTGTCGACTGCCACGTACTATTCGACATATTCTGTTTCTGTGTCCAATTTCGATCGTGGTATGACTAAATAGTAGAGTAGAGTAGTATTATAGTATGGTCAGGTAAACTGGAATTAATCTCGCAGAGCAGGCACCGATAATATAACATCAACAATATAACATACAAAAAGCGGGCTACACTTTAAATACACACGTTATATACACTCTCACTACAAACACTGGTAGGCGAAAAGTAAAGTGTAGTAGGTCAATCATCCGTGTGATACATACTTACAAAGTTTCAAATAGAAATAACGAAAATTAGGTGTTTGTATATTAAATCGACTCACCAGATATGTTTGGTAACTATTTTTTAGTTAAAGTAAAGCTATTTAAAACGTCCCCTAATATAAAAATCAAATTCAACAACGACCGAAACGTTGTAAAAACCGCATTTTTCCAAAGTCTTCTTCCAGATTAATTACGAGGTTAACCAATACAATAAATAAAAACAGAGCGGAAAGAGGCAGAGAGTCGTTTATTAATTACAATAGACTGGATGCGAAAGGCGGAAGACCGCATGTTGTGGTTGAGATTGAAAGAGAATGGTAGGGACAGTAAGATATCGAGTATTATACAAACATTACAAGTTTATTTGTGAAGGTCATATTATTGTGCATCATTATTATCACAACGTTAGTCATCCAAAACTTTGTATATTCATTACCGGGATCTGCTCTTCTATTCTTTCTCTTGATTTGGCTTGTCTTGGTGTCTTGGAATTTGATGTTTTGAGGGAACTTTTTATATATTCTAAATAGGACACGTTAATTTGGCTTCACCTCGCCTGATGGTAAGCTGAAGGCAAAGTCTCAGGAAAGGGTTAAACTCAGCTTGACGGCCTCATTAAGAGAGGATTGTCGTCTCAGAACCTTATGACACCCACCGGTCCCACTAGTGTGTGCCTAGACTATGCACTTGCTGACCCCTGAACGTAATCCGATCGAGATTGAATTACTATGAAGGGTTTTTCGCAATCGTCCACGGTGGTAACCACCCGGCCGAAATTTGTGACAAATTTGTGCCATGAAATTTCTACGACTAGTAACATTACCTACTAATATTTAACCCAAATTACATTTTCATACACCTATAAAAAGAAATCTCGTTTGGAATGTGTATTATCGCTTAACGTAATAACAATTTTAAATTCACTCTCGGAAACCTCTCGATTTATTCACTTTCTTAGCACTGGTTGGATTTAAACACCATGAACGGTGAGCGACGATTTTCAATTTATATCGCCTCATAATGTTTAAGAAGAACCCTAAATTGAAAATGTATCTTTATATTCCTTTACCGAAAAATGTCAATGGCAATTACTCGACAGAAAAATCTCAATGATGCGGTCAAAATGTTATCTTTAAGAAAAATAAACCTTATTCTACGCTACTATCTTATGGACAGTGACGAGTGTGTCATTTGAAAAACTTACAAGTGTTTGCTTCATATCCTACTAATATTAAAATTATGTTTGTAAAAATGTTTGACTGATTATTACAAAATCAGATGCTTTAACAGAGTATGGAATCAGGCTAAAAATTGTATAATATAACACAGGGATAGACTATATTGGGGAATAACACGGAGGTTATATTTCATCAGTCTAATTGGTTTTCAGCGAGGGTCACCATTACATACACGTACCATGTTAACAACGGTGGCACTCAGCTTGATGGCCTGATCAGATGCTTTTTCCCGCCCCGCTTAAAGGACTCGGGACTGTAGGAAGAAGGAAACACGTGAGCTGCCAAGGAGTTCCAGGTCTCAATGGTGCGACAAAGAAAGGAGTCACCGAACCGCGTATACGGATAACATCTAAGCCCTGCTCGTGTTTTCCTGTTTAGGAAAGGAAAGGATGGGAGGTCCCTTAGTCGCCTTCTATGAAATCCACGCGAAATCCCTATTCTACCCCTCCGGTAACCAACATAGCAACTTTCGATACGGTATCAACATTGTTATAATTCTTAACTCGGTGTTTCAAATGTTTCAGAGTACCTATAATGGCGCCTCGTTTAGGTGTGAGTGGTATCGGTTTACGCCATAACGATTTCAAATTTATTCTCGGAAACCTTCCAATTTATTCATGTCTCACAATGACGGGTTTTAGGAAAATGATCGGGGAACATCGATCTCGATTTGTTTCTGATTTATAAATTTATTGAATTAAGCTGGCAAGATTTTAAATTTAAAGGTTAATTTTCTTTTAGGCTTTAGGATTGATAGGGTTACAAAAATTTGAATTTATTTACAAATTGATGTATTGTTAAGAAGTGGCCGAAGAAGAATGTATTGCGACCAATTGAAAATCGCCATATTGGCACTGATGGCAGTTGTGATTGTACTTGGAATTACTACAGGTGACGGACAATCACTGTTTCGGTATCGATAAAAGCTTTGCCAGGTCGGCAATAAACACAGAGTTAGACAATAAGGACAATGATTTAGAAAAAAAAGTGTTAGATGTATTAAGTACCAAATGAATAAAAATAACTTTATTTGCTAAACAATGTACCTAAACGTCGCGGGTATATTGTCAAAGCAGTACTATTGTCAATCGGCTTAAAAATTAAACCGGTCTTGAAGGCGGAATCAAACTTACATGTCGCAGCGTGTCGAGAAAAGCCAGGAGCATAATTATTAGGGTAAACCATTCCTAATTTCATCCATATCGGTCTAGCGGTTGACTCGCGAAGAGGTAAAAAACGCACACATATACACAAACTATCTTTCACATTTATAATATTGCACATTTATATATTATTATTTATATTAAAGAATAGTGGGATAGTAGCATTAGGATTTGTTATAGTTTTTTTTTTATATTACACGTCACCGGTCACTGTGGAAATCCTTGGGGGAGGCCTTTGTCCAGCAGTGGACGTCTTTCGGCTGAAATGATGATGATGATGATGATTACACGTCATTTTGACCTAACCTGATGGTAAGCTGAAGGCAAAGTTACAGGAAAGAGGGCCACCAATACATACACAGTTTGAGTTTCTGATATTATATTAACACCAGTTACATGTTCCCAAAATCTGTAATTCATATAATTAGGATTATGGAGTGTAGCTGTAGTGATACTGTGTACGTTGTTTGTAAAAAGTCAAAGAGAGGAAATGAGAATGGAACGTGTGGTTTGAACACGCACTAGCAATCAGTTGAGTTTATTCACGAGCAGAAATCAATGATGTTTACATAAGGGTGGAAAGGCAATCATGTGATGTTTGAATTCACTGATACATTTAAAATAAACCGTTTTATAGCTAGCCTAGGAAAAATTATGGATATATAACCTGTTACAGAAGGTCCTTAGTCCTAAGTAAGTTTTAATCAAAAGAATTAGTATCGTTTTACGAAATTTTATGAAAATATAATTAAATGGAGAAGGCTAACCTTTACATCAGAGAAGTTTCGTTTTTAATTTGAAATCCACTTTCAGTTTTTAATTTAAATTCTAATTGGTATATCTGAGGTATTTGAATATTGTTTTAGATTGAAAATACAATTACATTTCGGAGAATCGCCGCAATATCAAATAAAAAACAAACCTTTTATTAAAATGATTAACGGCGGGATGCCAATGTCTAGTATTATTGCCATTTTGGTGATTACTTTTAAGCTTCACCTTAATTACGTCATTCCGTGACATGAGTTTAAATCTTTTTTACACCTACCCACCCATGCAATTTATCTAACTGTAATAACCCGCGTGTGAAAATTTTAAAAACTTTTCTAGTCACGCTATTATACACAATATAATTAGTATTTTTATATTTATGAGCTTTTCATTTTACATACGCACTTACTATTATTATATATTTCTTCTCTCCCTTACTACCATACCTTAAAACGAGGGTCAACCAGTGCTTCCAACCAGTTATGGCCTAGGGTGCAAAACGTGGTTGTTGGACTGAAATGAACACAGAAGACGAGCCCACATTGGGAGAGACCTATATCTAGCAGTGAATTATGATAGACTAATTGATTAATTAAATATGTAGACATTTTTTTAATTCTTATAAAACATATCACGAACATCTCTCAAAATGGTAAATGAGTGAATGACAACCTATGCATCTTTCACATTGGTTGTTATTCTTCAAAAAGTTTAATTTAACCCATCATTATATTAAGTGGGAGTATCTCTTCATTCATTTTCTTACCCTCTGTATCATTTGCAGATAGCAACGAGTATTGGGATTTGGTGCCCAACAATATAGCTGGTCGAGGTCAGTCAGAATCCCAGCGATTTAATTGAGATTGAAGCAACACTTTGCGGTTTTAGTCCATTGAAATCTGATATACCGTATTGTTAGTTACAATAAGAAGGTTTGCATTGCATAAAAATATAGACGTGAAGAAATGAGAATATTAACACATTTTTCCTTACTTTCCAGGGTTATGCAAGCAAGGAGTTTATAAAAGGCAGAATGACTCACCTGTTGTACTACGTGAGCGATAGGGCGTGATGCGACGCGACACGGCCCATACTTCACGTGATGTATTTTCGCGACATAACGTTGGACACGATAAAAAACAACGACAGCTTGATATTTTCGCGTCCTATCACATTGCGTCGCGTTACGTAGGACAACGCCTAAGAGCGTTTTCACATTGTTCGATATTCGAAATACGATATTTGACATCCGATATTGGAGATAATCAAATGAATGAAATATGTATCTCTCTGTATGTAAAAAAAACTTAATACCATGTCATGTCAATAAGATCGAAAATGGCTTGCACTTTTTTCTTTTTTTTTCATCCATAGCATCTCTAACTAGACTGCGCTTAATAGCAAATGGCCGTATCAAGCCGATTTTATCGGATAAATGTAAAAACAGCACAAGGTGACGGATATCGGCGTCTGAAACCGATATCGGATTAATGTGAAAACGCTCTAAGAGTCATAGCAGACATATCAACTTGTAAACGAATTGTAACCGTATCGCATAAAATAAATACTATAATTACCAAATGAACACACGTTTGCGGTTTGCTTCTCTCTGTCGCCACAATAGGGCAAAAATGCCATATGCAAAGAACTCTATTTAATTTAATGTTAAACGCGGTGTCATCTAGCCGAAAGGCGATATAGTAACTATCCCTTTCCTAGTTGATATCTCTGCTATGACCCTAACTCTTCAAACTTTCCAACAATTTTGCGCAGCCTTCGTCCATCAGCCTCCTGTCACTTATATGCCCCGATTATTAATGTATTATACAGCAAATTGAATAAACTATAGGCACTATAAACAAGTAGTATACTTGTATATGTGTATAAGCGCCTAGACAATTAATCACCCAACCCCAAGCAGGCGTCCGTAATAACTGTTTGCCCGACAACAGATGGTTCTACGCAAACGTCATTAAAAATATTGGTACACAACATTGATTGATAGGTAAATATGTATTTTATTATATACGCAATTTTAAAACTACTCATTATGTCACGAAGATGGAGGAAAAAAATGGCGAAAATATAGATTATGACGGTCTCTGTGGCATAACGGTAGAGTGTTTAACTGCCACGAATTTGGAGCGGACTTGATTCCCGCTCATTGTTTTTTTTTTAAATTTGAATGAATATGTATATTTCATTGGTCTGCATAACAGAAGCTAATTAAGCTACGCTTATTTTGGGTTCTGATAGCTGTGGCGATACTAACTCATATAATATATACAAACACATATACATATATATTTATAAATACACTTACAACTAACTTAATCACTAAAAACACTTACCTCACTTTACTTACCTGAAGTCCATCGATGTCGTCGACCCGTCGTCGTGCCGCAGCGCATCGTCGTATCGTCGAGTGTAAGATGCCCCGTCGAGCCGCGAGAACAATAGAACCGGCAGCCGTTGCGACACGGCCGCCAGCGCACACACAGCTAGCAGTTCGAACCTGAGCCGCGCACGAGATGCACGCCGCTTTGCCTCGCTAAATACCTACCTCCTTTTACGCGACTGTATATCGATACTGTATATTTCCTTTTCATCTACTACTGTTCTTCATCTATATTGACTGTGCTGTGCCTTCCGCTATTTGCTACAAACTGTATTAAACTAAGCAAACATAATAAACTGGACTGTGATTGTGACAACTGCATTTCATTGTTGCTACGCTGGGAATTTAATCTAGAAGTAAGGAGGTGAGTCCATCCACTACTTCTAAACTGGAGCAAATAGCGGAAGGCGCAGCACAGTCAATATAGATGAAGAACAGAAGTAGATGAAAAGGAAATATCGATACCTCGGGGCTCAAAAGGCGTAAGCACCAAAAGTCGATTTTACAGGAGAGCAAAAAAACAAAAACAAAATTCCTTGTTTCAGCATAACTTTTTCAATTTTTTACCTAAATAAACCATTCTAAGACCAAAAGTCTTAAATTTTTGTGATGCAGGTCACTGTAAAATTATATTTCGAATAAATTTAAAAGCAACGAAAATAGCTTTCCTATACGCCCCGAAAATTTATATGTTTGGGGCGTTTACACCCCAAAAATCAATGGATGTATGATGAGTGATGGTTGTAACCGTCAATTTCAGGAAAGTGGACCATTAGGGGAAAGTAGACCGAGTGGAAAACCAAGTAGACATTTCAGGAAAGTGGACCATTAGGTCCACTTTAACCTTTTTATCAACTTAGAAAACGAATTAATAGTAATAATTATTGATTTAACCTGTACCTAATTGCCTGTCTTACCTAAAAACTTTTCAATAACTCATTATAAAAGGAAAATGATAAATAAAAATCACTTACTAATCAAAATATTGTTTATTTATTTCTTATTTTTATATTATAATTTCTCAGGAAACTGTAACGGTTTACCAACAGTCGATTGGTCCATGAACTGTTGGTCAACATTATCTTTAAACCATAAACTTTTCGTCCAATGGACTTTTTATTCACGAACGTTTCGCCAGCATTACTCTACGTCAGTGAATGCTTAACCAACAGAATGTTTTGACCAATAACTTTTCACCCAAAGAACAATTAGCCAATGGACTGTTTCCCAAGATTAAGTAGGAAAGCGGACCCTGGGATCTCCCGCGCTAGGCGGGACGAGCAACCGGGAGACACGCTAGGTTGATGATGACTGTTTCCAAAGAGAACGCGTACCGTTCTCTTGGGTGAGCTTCTAACCTAACCTATCCAAGTCGGATTGTACAGCTTTCTACACGCTCACTGACGTACCGTTCTCTTGAGGAACAGTCCATGGGCCAATTGTTCTTTGGGTGAAAATTTATTGTTCAAAACATTCTGTTGGTTAAGCATTCACTGGCGTAGACTAAAGCTGGCGAAACGTTCGTAGATGAAAAGTCCACTGGACGAAAAGTTTATAGTTTAAAGATAATGTTGACCAACGGTTCATGGACCAATCGACTGTTGGTAAAACGTTTCAGAGCGATTTCTCAGGTATACAGTTAGGTATCCTCACAAAATTTGGCGCTAATAACATTTAAAGCTAATGGAACTCTGAGATCAATTATAATCATTTTAGTCTTCTGATAGTCTATAAAATGTATGATGTAAAATGGTAGGCGTAAAAACATTTGTATCATCTACGGTGTCGTTTACTACCCTCGCGTTTATAAACAGTAACAGTGGTTACTGTTACGACACAAAAACTAAAAATATCTGTTTTATTTCCTACAAAAAATGGGGTCGTAAATACCATTTTTTTGCGAATTGGAAGACTTTAAATATACAGATCGATAGAGGAGAAAAATATAAGTAGGACTGCATTAAAAACTCAATTTCGCCAAAATGGCGGTTACGCCTTTTGAGCCCCGAGGTATCGATATACAGTCGCGTAAAAGGAGGTAGGTATTTAGCGAGGCAAAGCGGCGTGCATCTCGTGCGCGGCTCAGGTTCGAACTGCTAGCTGTGTGTGCGCTGGCGGCCGTGTCGCAACGGCTGCCGGTTCTATTGTTCTCGCGGCTCGACGGGGCATCTTACACTCGACGATACGACGATGCGCTGCGGCACGACGACGGGTCGACGACATCGATGGACTTCAGGTAAGTAAAGTGAGGTAAGTGTTTTTAGTGATTAAGTTAGTTGTAAGTGTATTTATAAATATATATGTATATGTGTTTGTATATATTATATGAGTTAGTATCGCCACATAGCCCTGTTTAAAAAGTCGAAGAATAATTATTTTATTATTAAAAAAATGAAAATTAATTAGCACTTCGAAACATTGACCTTTCCTTTACCTGTCTTTATAACTAAGCTAGCTGTGGCCCGCGGCTCCGCCCGCGTGGACGTCGATTATCGCGACCAAACATAGCTTATGTCCTTTCTCAAGGTCTAACCTACCCCTATACCAATATATATATATAAAATAGTAACCCACCTTTACATACAACTTTATATGTAAAGGTGGGATACTATCGATTTTGTCAACTGTACCATGTTAAACAATGGTGGCACTCGGCTTGACGGCCTCATCAGATACTTTTTCACGCCCTGCCTGGTTACTGTCATGTCAACACTCACTCCATTCCATCCATCTCCGCTTAGATCTTCCTCTCCCTTGTAGCTATCCCTGTCTTCCTTACGACATTACTTTCACCCCTACGCATTACATGTCCGGGCTGGGACTAACGTCCTCTAATATTTTTGTAAGTATATAAATAACTACAAATTATGATACCTCATAAGCATATTAAAGCACTTAATAATACACAATGAAGCTATTAAAATAGTAACAGTTGTATTTCCACGTGTCCGCCTCGCCGCACGATAGGTCGACGTAATTCTCATTAAAATAATATAAATGTACGAGTCTAACGTGAACTTTACATAGGTAATAAGTCGTGTAGAGTACTCAGACGCATAAATTTACATACAAAACGAATACTTTAGTGCTGTAAGCCTGTTTTTTGTTTCATTTGTTAGGTGAAAACATAGAGGCTAATCTTGGATGGTAAACAAATTTCCGATGCTTATAAAGTATTAAGCCTTAGAGTGTTTTTATATTCATCCGATATCTGATATCCGATATCGGTGTAGGACGCCGATAGCCGACACCCGATAGCCTACACCTTGTGCTGTTTTCACATTTATCCGATAAAATCGGCCGGATACGGCCATTTGCTCGAAAGCGCAGACTAGTTCGGGATGCTATGGATAAAAAAAGAAAGAAAAGTGCATATTATTCTCGACCTTATTGACATGACATGGTATCGAGTTTTTATCTTATATTCGTGATCAGCGTCTTCAATTAAGGCAAAAAGACACGTAACTGAGAAAATGTCATTAAAGTCGAAAGTAGCTTGCAGTCGCTGTTTTAGCCTCATTGTGATCCGATATCGGGCCAAAACAGTGGTGTTGGCTCCGATAACCGATATCGGGCAGGACAATGTGAAAGGGAAATACATAATATATGTATACATTTGACTTCCTCCCATATCGGATGTCTGATTTCGGATATCGGACAATGTGAAAACGCTGTTATACTTAGCATAGTAGTAACACTACTACTACTAATAATAGGTATGTCACAAAATGTTTTGTATGAATACAAAATATCTCTTTGCATTGGTCAGCAAACAGAAGCAAGTTAAACTATGCTTACTTTGGTTTTAGAGATAGCCCTGTGTCTGATGTCGTAGGATAATCATTTTATTATTATTAAAAAAATAAAATTAATTAGCACATCGAAACATTGACCTTTACCTGTCTTTATAACTAAATTCTGCATAGTAACACTGCACACTGTTCTGAATACGTCGTAGCATATCGTAGTAATGTGTCTCCGACGTAGCACCACCGTAGGCATGCCTCTACGTATCTGAGAATGACGTAGCGAAACCAATTAATTCAAAACAATATAGATCAATGCAAGATCGTCAATAACTCCAATGAATTCTCGTATGGCAAGGCTCTCGCTGCTCGAAACTGACATAGGGGTTATCGTCTGATATAGTAGCAGTCTTCTTAACGTAATTCAAGGTGGGTCATTTCACAGGGCAATGTTGTTCACGGACCCGTTGTCTAACACACAGTATCAGTAGCAGAAACGACTTTTGTTAATTTCCTTGCTCATCTAGTTAGTGTAACGTTAATTCTCTTTGTCAGCCTTTGCGTGTTTTTTTTTTTTATAAGAATATTATCAACCGATATTACTAATATTCCATCTAACCCCTCCAACTATGCTAAGCCGCTTGTGCTAGGAGTGGGTCTACGTCGGTAGTGTAATGGCCAGGACTCAAACTCGGGACCTCTCGATCGTAAGGCCGACTCCTTTACCACTAAACTTTGGATAAATAGCAAAATATTTCAACTAAAATTCTTCTAGGTACATTAAAAATAACAATCCAGAACACAAAATGAAAAAATGCCAACAAAAATGAAAAACTACATTAATTAATGAATATATCAGTTATTTGTATTCCATTGTAACCAATACTCACATGAAGTGCAATTTATCATTTTCGTATGGACAGATAAGGTAGAAGGAATTTACATTTGGAAATATGTTCAATTTTATCGTCATCTGTGTGAATTGTTTGTTTATTAATGTGAGCTGGAAATGAGCCGCGGTGATGCTACGCCATGTTAATACTTATGTTCACCAGCCCGACAATTATTTCAATACATCGAGTATTTTTTCCAAGATATGCTCTCGGACAAATGTTACACAATGAAATAAAACTATTTTTAACGGATATTATCGCTATTTATATATGAATTGCTATTTCATTACTATATATATATATATATAGACCGGGAGGGGTGACCGTTTAAGCTACAACGCTATCTATGGTAAATTGCAAAATAGATAGTCTTTACCTAATCTTGTATGACGTCAGTCGTCGGTTACGGTTCAAAGGTCAACTAATCCTGACGCTTCCTTAACATTTTACACCCATCCAACGCCGCTAAAGAAGTTTTCACTTCAAAAATCTTTTCCTACCAATTAGCATTACTTGTTCTTTCATTTTTCACCAAATTAAAAAAAAACCAGTCTGTAGTGGACCTTGTGAGTACTAGGCTTTGGCTTCGGGAGTGTTCCCCTTACACTCTTTTCAGTTTATTTCATTTTTAAGCTATTGCATAGCTTCTATCGAGGGCCTTGAGCGCGGGGACCGAATCCAGAAATTCCGTAACGAAAAAACCTCACGCTCGTTTCTTTTCGGCAGTCTTCGACACGGTGTTTGTGTGCGTGCAACTAGCCGTATTGTACGACTCTACGAAGCTCGCACAAATCGAGACGAGCTGCTCCGAAACCGGACGAATACATAAGCAGCTGTTTATGAGAAAGTAAACACATCAACAAAGTCTAGGGAACAAGGACATTTCTAGTTTTTATTTAAAACCCCTTTCTTGTAATAGTGAGTGTTTTATATCAATAGAAGGGTATTTTTATACCGTATGTAATTTTAATTTTAATAAAAACATTCTCATATCATTTTTTTTTTAAGAAAGAATTAACTAGTGCCAATATTGAGTATTACAACCTTCTATGATTAGGCACAAAAATAACGAGGTAGTAAGAAATACAGTAATTAACCGTACTTTAAACGTTTTTAATAATCTGTAGGACCTCTTAAAACATATGCAACAGCTCGACAACGGCGTGACATACTTAGTATGAGATTGTCAATCATGGTCTGTGGAATATGGCTCCATACACTGCGAAGGTGTAAAAAAAGTTGTTCTTCAGTGTTCAGATTTTCCAAAGAATCACTGAAAGCTCTTCTCCCAAGCAAATCCCAGGCATGCTCTATGGGATTGAGGTCGGCAGATTGAGCACTCCATTCCAACGTCGTAATATTGTGCTCGCTTAACGCATTGACCACTACCCTCGCGGTGTGTAACCGTGCATTATCTTGCATGAACATAAAATCTTGACCGAACTGCTGTCGATGAGGGATTACCATGGGGTGTATAACCTCCTGAATGTATTGGTTTGCATTCAAATTGCCCCGTATCCAACCGAGGTCGGTCCTTCCACCAAGGCGAATTCCAGCCCATACCATGATTGGATGAACTTCTTGCGGATTCTGGAGGCGACTCCGACGTCCAGGAACTCGCCATATACGCACTCTTCTCAAATCAGGATGAAAACCGAAGCGAGATTCGTCGGAAAACAGAACCCGTGCCCATTGATGGTCGGTGCGCAATAAGCGACGACCTCGATTTCCACGTCGAAGAGCTGAAACCCCAAGCGGTCTGCAAGCATGAAGATTGGCTTCGTGTAGTCTTCTCCTGACAGTTTGATCGCTAATAACCACTCGATGCTGAGACTGTAGGCTTGCGACCAACTGACGAGCAGTAATCGTGGGTTGCCGCCTTGCGAAATTCTGCAAGAAACGATCTTGTCGCAGGGTAGTAACCCTATTTCATCCCCTGTGACGTTCGGCAACATCCCCTGTAGACCTGTAGCGTGCCCATAATCTGCAAATTACGCTTGGTTGGGTGTTGACAGCATCCGCTACGTCGCGTTGAGTTCGTCCAGCTTGCAGCATACCAACAGCTCTTAACATCTCTTCGCGACTTAAATGACGACGTGACAGGATGACTACAGTCACAAAAATGCACAAACCATACATAAAAGACGTATTATTGATAATTAACGTTATTTACAATCAAAGAAAATAATTTTTATTTTGCCTCAGAGAAACTGCACAATCAAACACTTTTAAAAGTTTTCCCTCCATATCGAAAATCATTACTTATTTAAATTTATTTTTAAATTTCGAACAACTCTGTAATCTACTTTATTCTATTTTTATTTAAATTTTTAAAAAAAATTGGGGTCATCTTGTTCCCTAGACTTTGTTGAGGTGTTTATATAGGTGTATAGGTATTTATGTACCACAGTGAATAGCTGTACTTGTAAAATTTGTCGATAATCACTTTTTAATATAGTTATTTTTTTAAATGAATAATTTTGTTTTGGTGTGTCATTACACTATTTATACCTAATTATTTATACCTATTATTTATACCTAGATATTTTCGTTTTATAGAGAAGAAAAGCGTAAAGAGCTAAAAAGAAAAAAAAAACTAACGCACGCCAAAGGGCATATTATCATAATTGCATAAGTTGATACAAAATGCTATGCAATAGCTTTACCGCGGCAGTCCCCGAGTGCCACACGTCTTTTTTTCTTTTTAGATTTTAGGTTGACACTGTTTTATACATTGGTGATGGATAATCTTCACGACTGCATAGTGATTAGGTAATTCAGTTATTGTTCTAACTTTTAAATTCTCGCGTTTCATGAAATACAAACGAATATTATCGAAACGTTTACCAAATCAAAGGTATGCAAAGCATGATCACGTGAATTCCCGGTAAATAATATATTTGTTTGATAGGCTACTTTTCGTAGAAAGCTTTCACTCTACTATACCCACCCTCCTCAAAGGGGTTCGTCATTAAGTGGTGAGTATATTCCAAGGTAGCCGATAAAGTATAACTAGCCGGCTTGGGATGAATCACCATTCTTAATACAGTGAGACTCCTCGATAACATGTAGAAAACATCTCTAGAATCTACGTCCTAATTGAAAGGACCACGCACATAATCTCCATAAAATAGAAATCCAATTACTCGGAAAATGAAGTTGAAAAACTCTGCGCCCTATCCCGTTCTCTTAGTAACTAGTTAGAATTACTATGATGATTTTATCGTCTTAACTTTGCAAAGAAGTAACATAAGGAAATAAGGAAAGAAAAGTAGCTTAGTAAAAATACGAAGGACGCCTTTTAAAGAATTCTAAAACTTACAAATCCTCTGGAAGTCGAAACGTTCTGTATGATGTTTACATTTACTGTCCTAGGCTGCTGCTAATAAGAAAATTGAAGCTTAAATCAATTTGATTAAGATAGGAAAAAGTGAATCGCTCAGGTGGGACTCGAACCCACGATCTTTCCCTAACAGGGGGAATGCTCTGACCACTGAGCCACCGAGCCACACCTGAAGCTATCCAAATTCTCCTATACTACCGTCTTAGGGCGACGGTGGGAGCCATCTACCGACATTCATACGAATTATCGGAAACAAGGAATGATGTTGCAAATCGCTCAGGTGGGACTCGAACCCACGATCTTCGGAGAATTTGGATAGCTTCAGGTGTGGCTCGGTGGCTCAGTGGTCAGAGCATTCCCACTGTTAGGGAAAGATCGCGGGTTCGAGTCCCACCTGAGCGATTCACTTTTTCCTATCTTAATCGATTTGAAAAGTTAGCATAGTAAATGCTTCAAAAATTTCATTCGCTTAAATCAATTTTTTTGTTCATATTTCATGCGCTCCTATACCGTTCGTCTAATTACAACACTGCTTGGAAGCAAATAATACAATAATACTTGGTCAACTTAAATTAAAGGTATAATTTATACTCTGGTATTTAAAAGCTATGATAGCCTCCATGGCGGTAGTGAACGCGGCCGCTACGCAGGAGGCGCGGGTTCGATCACCGCTCAGTGCAAATATTTGTACGCATGAATATGGTTATTTGCATTGGTCTCCGTGTTTCTATGTATATCTAAGTATGTTTATCCGCATTCTAGATTCCATAACACAAGCTATTTAGGCTATGCTTCCATTGATCTTGATAGCGTTGTGTAAAATGTTGTGTAATATTTAAGCAACTTCTTTTTTATCAAAGTAAGCGTATGTTAATTTACAGACAATAGAATAAGCAAGCTGAAGTGACAATAGTCTGACAACACGGATGTTGTCAGACTATTGTCACTTCAGCTTGCTTCTAGTCTATACCAGTTAATTTTTGAAAAATTAGCTGGGATAGATTAAACGCGGAGGATCAGATCCGAGTGCTATGTGACACATTAAGAGAGGCCTATATCCAGCAGGGAATTACAATTATAATCTTAATGAGCGATGGAATGTCAATGATTATGTGAATTACAACCTAAATTACAAAAATACAGTATATCTGTCTGTCAAGATCATATCACGTTGAAATCAATACCAATCGCTGAAGATCCATACTAATATTATAAATGAGAAAGTGTGTATGTATGTGTCTGTGTGTGTGTGTGTGTGTGTGTGTGTCCGACTTTCAAATAATTATTTAAATATCAAATTTATAGTAAATTACAGAACCGATTTTAATGAAATTTGGTATAGGTGTAAATTAGGCTCTGTTTGGTTGCAATAACCGACATCCACGCGGGCGGAGCCGTGGGCAAAAGTTAGTAATTATATACTATGGTGCTTTTGTTCGTTTCATTTTTCACCCAACTTTTTTTCTATTTCCAGTATCGAAGTATTGAATTTTCGTCCCTTATATTTCACATAACACATATTTATAACAGAACAACTTTTGCCGACTTTTCTCTTATCAAACTTTCTTCGCTCCCTCGAGAAATATCTTCTACTTTCCATAGTCTTCGCGAGTCAATATGGAACAGACGAAATTGGGATGTAACAGGAAATTGTAGATCCATTC
Organism: Eilema caniola; assembly: GCA_949126895.1. NCBI lineage: Eukaryota > Metazoa > Arthropoda > Insecta > Lepidoptera > Erebidae > Eilema > Eilema caniola. The sequence continues at coordinate 7,328,275 of OX421472.1, read as the reverse complement.
GCGTAAAATCAGTGCAAAAAGTAAGAAGTTATTGAAAGGGAATTTTGTTCGAAAATGCAATACATTTTCGAACTGTAGTGTGCTTAGAACGTAAGTAATAATAGTGCCTACCCATACGGTTTTTTTTTATAAGCAAGTATGTTATGAGGGCTGCTTTAGATCGGTCGTTCTGGAAGTCTATAGGAGAGGCTTATGTTCAGCAGTGGACTATGTGTGGCTGATATGATGATGATGATCATGTTGACGCACATTGAGATAGGTTATTTGATTGTCAAGCAATGCGCTTAGAATTCTTCTCATTTTTTATTATTATTTAGAGGTAAGTATATGTAATTACTTAACGTGTCAGACTGATTCAAAGTGTAAACTGCTACAAGCTTGTTGGCAGTTGAAATCTTTTATGTTCTTAGTATACGCTAAGAATAATTATAGGATATGATACCTGTAAAGAGATAAAATTTGCTTTCAGAAATATTAAGAATCAATATTTTTTATATCATAACATCTAGTAGTTGTGTATTATGTCTGACTTTACCTTACCATACCGGTAAGATATAAAAAAAAAAATCTGCAGTGTTGGTCTTTAAGTACGACGTATTAATTCAGAGCTGCGGTATTTTTTATTCAAGTGGCCTGAGGATTAAATTTGCTTAATTAAAAGTTATTAAACTTTTTCTAAAGGAGGACAGCGCAGGGCACAGTGCCAATATTGTGCGACGTGATTTTCAGTACAGAATACATAATTTAATAGTACTGCGTATTTTCAGTCCGTACGTTAGTGAAGTGAAAGCTAATAGAACTTTTTTCATATTTAAAAATCATATAATTATCAACTAACTGTCATTTTGATTCCGTGTCGGCAGCCGATTCGAACTGCGAACCTATTCTCGGGAAAATGTAGTCTATATGTCATTCCTGTCCCTCTAGACAAGTGGCAATTCGCTTGCCAGCGTTTGATGGAATAGAATGACTAATGTATGAGATTTGACGTTTATGACATGCGTTAACGACTGTCACAAACGTCAAATCCAATCCATTCGTCATTCTATTCCATCAAACGCTGGCAAGCGAATTGCCACTTGTCTAAAGGGGCTGTACTCTATCTCTGTACCGAATTTCAGCCCGTTCTGTCCAGCCGTTCAGGTTGAAGTGTAATTTAATAACAAACATCCAAACAAACATTCAAACGACCACCCAAACATCTTCAAATCAAACAAACTTTCATTACAAATGTGATATTAGTAGGATAGGATATAACATTACTGCATTTATTTTATAAAATCAATATTTACAACTTATTAGAGTAATGTCAGTAGGTAATAATTATTATTTGTAGGTGTCGGTGGCTCAATGGTTAAGGAGTCAGCCTTATGATCGAGAGGTCTGGGTTCGAATCCAGGCCATTACACCACACCTAGCAAAAAAAAAAATTAGATTAGTTGGAGGGGTTAGAGGGAATATTAGTAATTTCGGTTGCTAATATTCTTTAAAAAATTTGATTCTATGTAATTTAAATAATCAATAAATCTATAGGGAATTTCGTTTGGCTTTATCTCGCGATCACCAATTGTGTTACGAAAGTAATTATATGGCTCGTGTGCATATAAAAGAACTCACTACATTGACTTATATATTGCTCAATGTCACTAGGAGTTTGTGACGTTGTTCTTAAAGTTGTTATCGGGTTGTGTCGTGTTGATTCCCTGTGGAGTAGAATAGGTTAAGCAGAGATATATTAACTTCCACATCTCTCCAACTATGATTTTGAATCCCACGTCATAGGTGGCTCTTTAACAAGGCCTATACTGTTGGATAGAAAAAAGCAAACGGCTGCAAAAAAATACATTTTGCTAAACACTTGACATTGATCAACTAAGCTATGTATTTCTTACCCACCTTAAAAGTATTAAAAGAAACTCCCACGATGCGTAACATCAATAAACCTACAATTTATTTCATATTGAATGATAAATATGACCACAGCTTGTGGGACAGCCCACAACCAACATTTTAAATTGAATAATACTCACCCACATTTGAGTAGAACGATAAAATACATACCTAATACAGATTATAATATTATCCATAAACGGCGAACCTGTTAACCGAAGGATATCTTATTAGGCATCGACCCTGAATTATCCAAAAGGGCTTTTGAGATGATTTATAGCTTTTGTGTGCGTTCCTGGTTTCGATTTTTGTTAATTAGCATATTTTGTATAACGGTTATTGAAGAAATGAGGCGGGAAACTTTTAATTAGAGAACTCGTTTAGGTATAGATTTTGTGTTATCTCTGAAAGGGTTTGAGGTCGTTTTGAATTTGGAACAGTAGGTAGCGTTGTTGTTTAAAAGAGGTTCACAGCATTCAATTGAGAAGAAATAACATTGAGTAAATGTGCGACTTGACTATATAAGATATTAGGTGGTCATAGATCTACTACTTGTAGACTTTTACAAATACTTGTTCCAGATTTTGAATCCCGCTAAAATTCTTCAAAACTTAAGGATTAAATTTCGTTGATTATATTGATGGTAATGTAACAGCAAAACAATGAGACTAACTGTAAATGACTTAGTATGTTATATTTTCCAATGGATTTTGATGGGACCAAGACGAATATGTAGAAAGAAAAATCTCAGTCATATCAGTAGCAGTACCCCTAGCACGAACAACTATAGTTACCGTATCGTAAAAGTATTGAGAAAACGGAGCGCTCTGATTGGCTGGCTTCACTTACACACAGGCCAATCGCAATGCTCCATTCTCATAATACATTTACCATACGATTACTATTGTTGTGAGTGACAGTATAATAATTAAACAAACAATAGAAATAAAGCACTACAAATTGTCGATATTGGGCCATTAATTAATTAAAAGTTTACGAAAGTCCATCATTTCTGTACTAATTACATGTTCCAATTACGCAAAGTAATTTTATTTTTTTAGTTCGAATAGAAGTAATTACCGTTTTACGTTCTTTTGTTCGTCAACCATTCTATGTACAAGTTACAATCTAAGTTTTAGGTAATAAATTATCGGGTATGACCGTGTCAAACTCAGGTTTTTAGGACTATTGTAGACTAGTGTAACACTCACTGGGATATTTACCACCACCCCCCAATGAGTACACCATGCTCCATGCTTGTAACAGTGTTGAAATTACATACATATACTCACATGTGTAAATTCCTAAAGGGGTCGGCAGGGGTGTATTAACACCCACGTTTCGCCAAATATGATTTTTGGTCTCACGTAATAGGGGACGAGCCTATTGCCGTCTACCGGACACTTTGTCTTGGGCTATATGTTTACTGTCGGATGGGGCACAGCCCTATCCCTTAGTCACCTTTTACGACACCCACAGGAAGAGCTTGGATGGTCCTATTCCTCTTCACCAAGAATTCCCTCTTCCTACAGTCCCGGGTCCTTTAAGCGGGGCGTGAAAAAGCATCTGATGAGGCCGTCAAGCCGTCAAGCTGAGTGCCACCATTGTTAACATGGCACGTGTGTATAATTGGTGGCCCTCTCTCCTGAGACTTTGCCTTCAGCTTACCATCAGGCAAGGTAAAGTCAAATTGACGTGTCCTATAGAAAAAAAAAACACAAACACAATAAAAAACATGGTGAGTATCGAACTATTAATATGAATTACCATGTCAGTCTCATATCATACATTGTTGTAGACTAGACAGCCGTGACGTAGATATTAATATTTAAACATATTACTATTAATATAAGTTATTTGATGTCATTAAAAGTTCCTAACAAGCCCTTGCTGCTATACTTGGGCCAAGTTTTGAGAAAAATAATTTCTGTAACAAAATTTTTACGTATAGGTATTGTAATAAATTCTTAACAAACAAATTGTCATACAATATACGGCTTGTCTTTGTTATTTATTCTTTTTGTATCCCGTGGTTTGAAATTATTTATTCACACTAAAATTTGTAGTAAACTCTAATAGTGCTTGTAACGATATTTAATTATATGACAGCTGGGTATAGGGTGGTGTACACTTCTAAAACGCGCTAGTAATAATTTGATTACAAACATATAAACAGTTCAAACACATAATCCTATTTCTTACTTCACTGCAGTCGATTAAATATATGGTAAAAAGGTAAATGATTAACTTCGTAGATTTTCGCAACACATTTTCGAACATTGAGTGGGCTTTTATATGTGAGCAAAATATTCCTTCAGTCAAATTATAACCACTTGTTGTCAAGAGAGAAATTTTACTTCCATAAAAGCGGAGTGAAATGCCTAAGTTCCTTTGTGGAGCCACTTTGATATATGTACGTAAGAACCTAGATCTCTTCAAAAAAAACTCTGACGTACACAATTATAATACTAGAAATAAAAATAAACTTGTAGTGCTAAAACTCAGACTTCAAAAGGTTGGTAATTCATTTGTAGGTAACAGTATTAAAATGTTTAATAAAATTGCTCAAGATTTGGTTGACATGCCACTAAATAAGTTTAAAATCGAAGTAAAAAAGTCTTTAATGAAAAAGGATATTACAAAGTAAACGAATACCTCAATGATAAAAATGCATGGTCATCCTAATCTTTTTGCTTGCTCGCACAATATAAATCTATTAAAAAAAAACAAATGATTTTCAAAAAAGAAACTACTTATAATATTGTTCACTGAGTTTCTTGCTGATGGTCTCTTCTCAGTAGAACCAACTTACCGAACCAGCGAAAGAATCATTTTCAAATGATTTATTTACTTAATTTAATATTATATTAGTAATTTCATGACATGACTGTAAAAATTTTGACTTTCATATGTGCTCTTTATGTGCCTAAACTGAATAAACGAAATTGATTATTTGATTCTTTGATTCTTTGAAGACAAAATACAGTTCTGTACTTTCTTTTTCTGTGTTTTATGTGCCTGATAATGTATGCTGTTCATAATAATAGATATTTATGAAGATTTTCAGAGTTCATAGCCCATACGATCTCCAAGGAGAGGTTTTTAGTTTCTATCAAGGATAGATGAGATAGATAAAACTATGCTTTCAAATGCCTCACATGATTATGTAAATTTCTTAAAACATTTATTTCTATCGGATTTTATCGTAAATTATATTTAATTCAATTATAATATGCTTTTTGAATTACTGGGTGCAACAAACGCGTTAGAGACAGGTGCTCTCATAAAAGTCAGATAAACCCTACAGAATACAAATAAAAATAGTAACCCCGTGTTGTATTCCCGGCGGTGAGTAGGGTAGCCAGAGGTCACTGGAGACATTCTGTGCTGTCAGTGGAAATACAACAAGCATGTCCTGCTTTATCTTCTACACTAACGGCACAATATGACTCAGTTCTTACTGGGTCGGCAGCACGAATGTAACTTTCTTGGTGTTGCACACGTCCATAGGCCACTGTGATCACTTCCCATCAGATGGGCCGTGTGTTTGTCTGCCACATAAGTGGTACAAAACAAAAAAGTTAGAAAGCGGGCTCCAAAATGATCCCAACTAATATTGGCACTGAGACAACGATGATTAATTTAGTTCAATGTTGTCAAATCCCTCTTCAGCTTCCTCCTTCTTCCTCCTAGCGTTAATCCCAGTTATATCCGAAGCTTTCGGCTTGGAGTCTGGGGTCCGCTTAACTTAACTACGGATTTGGCGACTTTCATCTGACCTCCTCTACCCAAAGGTGATATCGAAGCACTGCAGTAAAACCAGTCATAGGATTTTTGAGGGCTCCGACTACCCGTAACGACTGCCATAGATGTTCTCCAAAACACGACCAGACCAATGCAACTGCACATATTCATGCATACAAATATTTACATTAAGCGGGGATCGAACCCGCGCCTCCTGCGTAGCTGCAATGTTCACTATCGCTACGCCACGGAGGCTATCTTTTTGTTGGTTTGCCAAATCCCTATTTTAAAACATAGACTACCATGAGTTTACATGTTAGGTGGAGGGGGAGGGACAAGTATTGACTATTATTGTAATAACCTCGTACATGCTTACATGAATATTAAAAATTCTTATTATAGGGGAGGAAATTGCTTTTAAACTCGGTGACGCGACCTCGGCGCTCCATTTAATAATAAAAAAACAACCTACATTGCCACCTTCGAAATGCAGTGTTCAATTTTATTCTACTGAGACGTCGCGCGTCGTGTGATTTAATTACATAATGTCATTATTAATTTCAATTTTAATTAATTACAATAAGTAATTACATGGTTTTATTTTATTTTATTATTTAGGAAAACTTACAGCTAGTATATAGTACAACAAAGTTACATGTGGCGTTCAATTGAAAGTTTTCACATTTATGAGCAGTAGTGCATAAGAAACATTCGCATATTTGTAACGAATTTGTATTCGTTATTCGAGTTTTCATTTCATGCATTTTCTAGGACAATTACATTGTACCATCTAGAGACCTAAGACCACCTATAGGTCTTTGGGTGCCATCCCACTTTGTCTCTTTGGTTTCGAACCAACCTCACATAACTCACCAAAAGCAGCGTCATTAAAAATTATTTTTATGTACAAAAGGCATGTTTCTTCATTCCATTAGTAAGAAAAGTGATTGACCCAGACAATGACACGACTCCGATCCCACTTGGAATTTTAAAAAAGACAACGTAAGTGTGATTATTTTTCAGCTTCAGCTGTCTTAAATCCAAATACATGAAAGAGACAATGACAAGCAGCAAAATGTTTATTTTTTTAAGCTGTACAACACTGAGACTAGACCTTTCCAGCGGAATCATCGAATAATTTTTGGCACGGCCTAGTTTTTTGGAGTGATTTCTTTTTTGGTTCTTTCGTCTTTTTTAAATAGGTATATCGTAATTTGAAATTTAAAATTTCTAATTTTCATTCCTTATTCAGGATCGGCATAAGCTCTCTTGTTAGAAAATATCCTGCCGATATAGACGATACCGTTACAGATTGTAATCAACAGGTTAATTGAATACAAAATGCGATTTAATTAAGTTTGGCACAGGTGAGCGTTCGATCGCCGTTCTAAATTTGAAAATTCGAATATTCACTATGCAGGCCAGCGCCTGTCAAACAATCATGACCGATTCGATGAGTGTCGACTATTCGATTCTTGGCTTATAAATTAATAACTAAAACCATTTTTGTTATAATTAATTATGTTATAAAATGTTATAAAAATGACATCACTAGGAAAAAGAAAATATTTTTAGAATTAAGTCCTCTAGTGTGTGAAGAGGTTATTATTTACAAAAGCTTACATTTCTCAAAAAGTAAAAAAGAGTACTTTATCTTTTCTATCTTTTCATGATGTTTTCTACAAATAATATTAAACATACCTACTATGTACTAGACATCACCACCGAAGTGTGACACAATTTTTGTTTTAAACAGCATGTGCAATGATTTCCATACAAGTCAAGGTATAAAATAATCTTTTTCATATTATCAGGCATCCATTTGTTTTTCTGAATGCCTAATACAAATTGTAAACAGGTACTTTCATGAAATCGACGTAAGCAGCTACTAAGAGGGTCTTTAGAATATCATAATGGTATCGCTCCGGCATTGATCGCATCGTTAGCAATAATAGGCACTTATTGGAACATGGGGCCCGAAGTAGGCCTTGATAATGAACGTAAGAGGCTTAATTTATTTTTATTGTACATATTTTTTAAGGTAAAGGCAAAAATTGAGGTAACATACATTGTCAACATTTTAAAAGGGTGTATAGGCCACATCTAGATTTTCCGGGTACAAGCCAACCTCGTCTGCTAGCCATAAACCTGATAATAATACGACGTAATAATAGCGTATGATATCTGATGATAGTTAAATATTTATGGAGTCAAAAATATTTAATACGGTAGTAAATTGATAGTGAGATGAAGCCGAGTCAGTTTATTATTTTGAACGATAATTCAATTTCATTTACTTTTAGGAAAAAGAAAACTTTCAAGTTTATGCCTTATTAGAATTAGCATCTACCATGTTTTCTAAAATAACCTTACCTGTTATTGCCCAAAGTTCCTTCAGGCATTCCTCCCTCGATCTCTGTATTGCGGACCTCTTTTGCACCTCTGGCCCCGACTCCAAATACTCAAAGAGCATGGCACCAAAGAGTACATAAATTACCACTAAGATCACAAGGCCAATTTGTGAAAAGGCCGCTCGGGCGCACCCAGCGGCCGCTCGCCGAATAAAGCCTGGCCGCTCACGTCCCTCCAACGACACTTCAGACGACATAATTATTCCAATTTTAAATTCAATTCAAATTAAGAATGTAACGTTTCACTTTTATTTTTTAACCTCATCGTCTTCATTGTTTTTGTTGTGCCTTATTTTATAACATTAAAAAGTAATCTACCCTACTATTTATATATACCTACTAAATTTTAAATTTAATTATCCGTACATTTTCTAAGCAGCTAGCCAATAGGATCTGAAACAATAAGAAAATTATCATTAATGAAAGATAAATATTTATAGACACTTACTAGCATCCATATTGAAAATAAATGGAAGAATAATAACGGAAAATACCGAAGATCAGTCAAACTGCAGTTGGACTCGAAAATATTAGATATTTTTCTATGTAAATTAATTAACACAGAAAAATATTAAAAGCTGAGAGCCTGTATCACTGGCTTTTACAAAAATGAAAAAGAAAAGCTTTTTAAAAGCCTTTTAAACATTTTGAAGATTTTTTTGGAATTTAAAGTTCATGGATGACATAAACAATGTGGCTCTGGTACACTCGACACTGGCGTGTCGCCATTAATAATTTTATATTACATTTTACTTGACATTGGCGAGTTGTGGCGATCTGCTGCAGAGACCATTTTGAAGAAGTTGAAGTTGACATATAAACAAAATTGTTGTTTTACAATAATGACGTTAATGTTAGGTTACACCGAGCGTGGTCAATAATCAGCCTGTGACCAAGGCCGGTGTAATCTGGTCGAACGTCAGGCAAATCAAAGGTATGTATGTACCTATACCATGCTCGCGTTAGTTCACGTTGATATCATTGCATATCATGGAACGTGATAGTTTAAAAGTTAAAATTGTGATTTTCTTAAAATCATTCCTTATAATAATTTGAAATTTTCTAGTAAAATCAGTGTCTACAGCCCTCTGCATATTATTTACGGCAGACTTGTCAACAACTGCCCTACCTATAAAGTTTCGTGGCAAATCGTTCTAAAACCCTTCTTATGTTTTAGTATCTACATTAATCATGTTTTTTTTTTATGTAGGACACGTCAATTTGACTTCACCTCGCCTGATGGTAAGCTGAAGGCAAAGTCTCAGGAAAGAGGGTCACCATTACATACACGTACCATGTTAACAATGGTGGCACTCAGCTTGACGGCCTCATCAGATGCTTTTTCACGCCCCGCTTAAAATACCCAGGACTGTAGGAAGAAGGAAACACGTGAGCTGGCAAGGAGTTCCAGGTCTTAATGGAGCGACAAAGAAAGGAGTCACAAAACCGCTTGGTTCTTGAAGGAATATTCTGCACATTATACGGGTGACATCTAAGCCCTGCTCGTGTTGTCCTGTGTAGGAAAGGAGAGGGCGGGACCAATTGGAAGAGCTCATCAGAACATTCACCATGGTAGAGACGGTAAAATAATGCCAAGGATGCAACATCTCTACGCATCTGCTAAGGCTCAAGTTATTTTACGTATTGATTATATTATCTCTGTATTTATTTTGTATAACTAGAATTTATGGCAAGATTTATGTTATACTCTACAGCATGGAATGGACCTTAGGCTTGGTCATAATTGGTCAATTGCCTTACGACTAACAACTGCTTAATATCTATTTTGCCTTACGTACTTTTTATTTAGCAAAAATTCACAAAGAGCACGCTATTAATGTATCTGTAAGTAGAAAGGTCCCACATCTAAGATTGCATGCATCAGGGTGGATAAGAAATGCAATACTAAATGAACTACAAACAAATAATGAACTTATTTTTACTAAGAAATCAATTTTTATATTCTACTCATTTCAAGACAAATTTTAGGAACATCAAAAAGATAATGCAATCTTTCTCACGCATCGATAATATGTCGAAACAAAAGTACCTGTCAAAACAGGAGCCTCCCTACAGGACAAGAAGTCATATATCAAAGCGACGTTCGACCCGAAACTATTTTAGATATTCGTGTCACGTACAAACACAGAATTTAATGATTTTCCTTCCCCATTGTAATGGCACTTAATTGAATAATATCACTCCTGGGATGTAGTTTAGGATGTGTCAGTGAGTGTGGCGTGGTATATTGTATGGTTTGTGTTTGTACGATGTTCGTATTAGAACTATTAATAGCAGGTAGTCAATAATACCTTGTTTAACCTAACTTTTAAACTCTCGAATTCCATGATTATATACAATAATGATAACGGAAATCAACGCGATCATGTTATAAGTACATACATACCTTTTTTGCCTGACGTTTCGAGAATGTGCGGGTAGATGAAAAACCTACTACCTCCTGGACTTGAAGACGGCAGGCGTGCACTACCAAGCCTGTGAACACAGCCGGTGTAACCTGATCGAAACGTCAGGCAAATCAAATCAAATGTACTTATACCATGATCGCGTTAATTCCCATTTTCATTATTGAATATCTTAGTTAGTTAGACTAATGTACCACATTTTTAAGACCATTCTATGTACAGTCGACAAAATCGATAGTATCCCACCTTTACATACAATTTTGTCGACTGTAAATTCAAATAAATAAATGAATTTGATTTGATTTGATAGATTTATTGATTTGATAGTTAGACCTATAGATAAATGGGTGCATAAGGGCTTACTTAATTTTCCGGAGTCCATGACAACTAGAAAGCTGGTAGACTATGCGATTGATAGACTAGGTTCGGGCGCAGATTTTCTCTCAGGGTTGACGACGGTAGATGCTTCCGTGAAAGCCACAACATCCTAGGATTTTGGGGACGGTAGTAACCCTCATAAAACTTTAGATAACTTAATTTGTGGAACTGAAAATAGAAGAGTGGACGTTCGGATAACAGAATTATTTCATTCTGTAGCTTGTTCATTTCTGTAGATGCAATAAAGCAATATACTTATAAAATGAATGAAACCGCAGATAAAGTCTATATACAGCTGAATTCAAAGAAATTAAGGGCAAGATTGTTTGCCGTAACGGATATATTTCCCTTTAAAGTATTGTGATTTGACCCTTGTAATTTAGGTAGGTACTTCTTCGTCAATCTTTCGATGTATTATAATTATTTAATGGCGCCCTTCGATAGCGTATTGGTGCTCTTGCGAGGTCGCACCTTTTTCTCACCGTATCTTCTAAAAGCTTTAGTATGAACAGAAAGCAATTTAAAACAATTAAATATTAAGTAATAAAGCTATTACTTTAGCTGATTTCTAGAAATTTAATTATTTTTCAACTGGCTGATGCACTCCACTTTGACATTTAGACCCATCCCGCTACCCATTTTCCCACGATAAACAATAGTATATGCATTAACAATGCACTTGTACTTTTCTACGATAATTCCCTTACGCCTCACGGCCTTAAGCCTTACGGCCTTAGGTACGCCTTACGGCCTTTTCTAAGGTGTACATTGACAGTTACCACCATGTAGATAACCATTAATGTAAACCTTTGAAAAGGCCGTAGGGCGAAATCAGGTTTCAATAAATTATCGTGGAAAAGTACAAGTGCACTGTCAATATGTGTAATAACAAGTCCATAAAGTGCCATCCATCATCAGTATAAAAAGTCGTAAGTAAGTAGCCTATGTATTGGTCCAGACCATGTTCTAGACCTGTACCAAATTTTAGCCAGATCTGTTTTACCGTTAGAGCGTGATTGAGTTACAAAAATCCAAACATCTTCACAAACTTTCACATTTATAATATCAAGTAGAATATAATAAGAATTAGAGGATTCGATCCCGGGATGACTGACATATTTTAGTCCCGAAATTTTCGGAATTAAATCCGATGAATTCCGGGGTTTTCAGAATCGATACAATTTTTAAATAAGTCAATAAAAATATGCGTGAAACGAAACGCACTTTTTGACACTTTCACAGCTGATTTCATTGGTTTTCGCTAACCACCCGTGCCGGATTATACAAAATATAAGACAGCATGAAAACATTAAATCCAGAAACATAATAAAGAAACTGATATTTCTAGAACCATTAAACAAGAAATGAATCTTTTTGAGGCTAGTTTGACTCGAGCTTTTAATTAACCTCCTCATATTTTTGTGCAACATATTAAGAAGTATGCTTGCAGATGAGATGTTCAATGCATTGTTATGCTTTAGATTTTATTTTCGTGTTTCAAATAAGTAATTTATAGTTTCTGGTCAATTTAATTTAAAAATATGACTACCTATAGACATTAGACATGATCTCTTTAGCATGTAGTCTTTTTTATAGTTTATCTAAAGAAGTCTAAAGAAGTAGATTTTTTAAAGTACCTATATAAATTATTTAGGTACAGAAGTGTCTAGTTTGTTTAATTTAAAAGAAGAAAGTTTAATTTTGTTTAACCACCTTTTTGAGGACCTAAAACTTAAATATTCGTTTTCCTCACAAAAGTAAAAGATAAATAAGTAGGATAGGACTGGATAGAATAGTACGATTTGATAGGATCAGGAACAGTTATTTTGGGATGCTCGGCCAGGAACTTACACGTGGTGCGTCGTAGGCAACGTCTGTTGGTTGGCAGAGACACCGTGTACAGCCCATTCTGACCGTGGCCGTGGCGGTAACGGCCCTGTAGAAAGCAGCAAAAGGCACAGTGTAGAGCAGGCAATGGGAGTATGGGTTCTACAAGCACAGGCCTGCGGGTGGCTCTTATAACTTACATCTTATTCTTGAAACTTAAAAGTAAAGTTGAATAATCAATGCCACTCCTACGGTTACCCCGGTACAACTCACTCGGGTGTAATTAAGTACGTCATAAATTAATACTAATCACGCTATCGTCAAATTACAACCGCTCACGCACTTGACTTGCCTTTGAACTGTCAACAGTTTTATTAGCAATCGATTTTCTTATCATTCTGCTTGACAAAGACGTTGGCAATTAAGAGACGCATTTTCTTTTATAAGTATGATTTTTAGTCAGGTAAAATCTCTGGGTGGTTTTGGGCCACACCTGCCAAGCCACAAGTTAACCTGGTATTTGATGGACGAGACTCGGGAACTTCCTTCGCATTATTACAAGTTATTTTACTAATATTTTATTAGGTAGGTACTTGGTTTCATTCAAATGGCTCGTAGAGAAATACCAAACATAGCTCTTTCCATCCGTTTGGGTGGGTCTTTGGTTTCGAACTACCAAACTGTGGGTTTGAATAAGCGAAATTGCCATAAGAAACAAGTTCTTTGAGCGAATGGATTCCATGTCCACCTTGTCAATAGAAGTGTTTTCACTTAAGCTTCACGATATTAAAAGTTTATGCTTTTATGTTACAATACTTACTATATTTTTTAACTTATGTTTGAAACAGAGATTGTTCAGAGCTACATAATTCAAGATTTCACACCTCAAGCGCTCAACTAAAAACATTAGCTTCAGGGCGAAGCGATGATAAGTCGGGTACCGCATTTTACCGTGAATTTCGACATATTTCCATTTATTAGGTGTAAATGGTATAACCTCACTTCATTAGATAAACATCTTCAATGAGAACACTTGTACTATTCCACATTATTTATTGATTTCCTGACCGGTTTCGCCTTACGGCATTATCAAAGGTTGATACATGTTTTTTGGGTATCAGATGTCAATTAGAGTAATTTTAAATATTATTATTTATAATAAAAAATATTACTCTAATTGACATCTGATACCCAAAAAACATGTATCAACCTTTGATAATGCCGTAAGGCGAAACCGGTCAGGAAATCAATAAATAATGTGGAATAGTACAAGTGTTTTCATTGAAGATGTGTAGCAAGTTCCACCAAGTGTCATCAATCAACAGTATAAGCAGTCATTAGATAAAATTAACCGATACGAACCTGAACCTCTTCAACGCCGTCCTTCACAGTGGGAGAACTCCAAAGGCGTGGACCGGGAGTTTGGTGGTGCTCTTTTTCAAGAAGGGTGATAAAACCCTTCTTAAGAATTACAGACCCATCTCGCTCCTGAGCCATGTCTATAAGCTGTTCTCACGAGTGGTCACGAATCGTCTCGCCAGGAGACTCGACGAGTTCCAGCCGCCGGAACAGGCCGGGTTTCGCGGAGGATATGGCACCATAGACCACATTCACACAGTGAGGCAGATTATACAGAAGTCCGAAGAGTATAATCAGCCCCTGTGTCTGGCCTTTGTGGACTATGAGAAGGCCTTTGACTCTGTCGAAACCTGGGCTGTTCTGGAATCCTTACAGCGATGCCAAGTAGACTATCGTTATATTGAGGTGCTGAGATGTCTGTACGAAGCCGCCACCATGAGCGTCCAAGTACAGGACCAGCAGTCTAAACCGATCCAATTGCGCAGAGGAGTGAGAGAGGGGGATGCTATATCCCCGAAACTGTTCACCAGCGCGTTGGAGGATATGTTTAAGACGCTGGACTGGAAAGGAAAAGGCATTAACATAAACGGCAACTACATCTCACACCTACGATTCGCAGATGACATAGTCTTAATGGCGGAGTCGCTAGAGGAGCTGAACCAGATGCTGGGCGGACTAGCTTCAGCCTCACGACGTATCGGTCTTGGCATGAATTTGGACAAAACCAAAGTCATGATCAATGGCCACATTGATCCGATACCGGTCGTCGTACATGGTCACCCTCTCGAAATTGTTTCTGAGTACACTTACCTCGGGCAGGTTCTGCAGTTAGGTACAAACAATTTCGAGAGGGAGGCCAAGAGGAGGATCCAGCTGGGCTGGGCAGCGTTTGGGAAACTACGCCGAGTCTTCTCGTCATCCATACCGCAATGCTTGAAAACGAAAGTTGTCAATCAGTGCGTCCTACCCGTCATGACCTACGGAGCCGAGACATGGACACTCACGGCAGGGTTGGTCCATCAGTTCAAAGTCGCTCAGCGAGCTATGGAGAGAGCTATGCTCGGAGTTTCTCTGAAGGATAGAATCCGCAACGAATACATTCGACAGAGAACCAAAGTTATCGACGTAGCTCAAAGAATCAGCAAGCTGAAGTGGCAGTGGGCTGGCCATATCTCACGAAGAACCGACAACCGTTGGGGTAAACGTGTTCTTGAGTGGAGGCCGCGACTCGGCAAGCGTAGTGTAGGACGCCCTCCGACCAGGTTGGATGCGGCAAGCTGAAGACAGGGCACTATGGCGCTCATTGGGGGAGGGCTATGTCCAGCAATGGACTAATATAGCCTGATGATGATGATGATGAACCGATATCTGAAAATTTGAGCTTTTGAGTAAACAACACGAGTTTTAGTTGCGACTGTGGATCACAAAGTGACACCCAAAATGTTGTTTGCTCTATAGCTCAACTGCTGCATCGTGGTAGTGTACCTTTCCTAGTGAAATGAGGGGAACATGTGTAGGCAAAAAGATATTTTATTTACTACGAAGGATATTTTTAAGTCTAAATATAGAAAAGTCACCCACTTCTCCTATAATCATGAAAAATTACACCCTTACAACAAATTAACCATAAAGACGTTACTTTAGTTATCATAAATCACGATGTATGATTACTAAAGTAACATCATACACGTATGATGATGTATGGTTATGGTAACAAACAAATCCATACATTTGTAGTCATAAAGTTTAGGTAAGTTCTCTTATTTAAGTGTAACTTTCACAGATAAAGAAACAGTAGGAACGAGTGAAATTAAAACCGCCGACAGAATACTTATATCATAGTGCAACAGGAGGTATTAATGGCTCTTTCAATAATTATTTTTGTAACTCTCTTCCCCTTTGACACCATTATTTCACAAGTTCTCTCGCTTGTCTCTAACAAAACATTCCAACTCGTTTCCACAAAGTACTGTATCGTATTACAATGTAACCTGAGTTCCGTCGCATCTTTGTTCTGACGTGAGACGAGTTAACAAACATAAAATACACAAAGATGGTTGTTTTCAAAGGAAATGGATTAAAATCCACAAAAGTAGATTTTAAGCCACTTTTAATGACTACTTTTAACGAATCAACCATCGACCACGGCTAATGAAAGGTAACCGAAACGTCGGGCTAAGCCTACGAAACTATAAGGGTCCTGTGTTGATTATGGAACCCTGTAAAGGATGACATCAGTTTGAAATAGGATCATGAGTATATTATAAGTTGAGCGTGAGCGATGGAATGTAACTAGTAACTAATAGTGACGAAAGTTGAAAAGGGTTGATTCTGAGGTGGTTTGCGGTCGTACATCGAATTTATTTTTTTATTTATGTGTTACTTTGTGAAACTAAGGTATTACAAATGATCTTAACATCATGCACCATGTCCTACCATTTAACATGGTGTACAAATTAAATTTAAAATATGGTTAGTCGAATGAGTAATGAACGAATGACAAATCCTGTATCTACTTGAGGCTAATGTAAGTGTCCAAGTAGGTACATCAGAATCGACCTTGAAGATAGGGCTCTTCGTTCCTTAAGTGTTAAAATAAAACTTGGGTCCTGGCCCTGGTAGACAAACCTCAAGCGCAAGCTTACCTCACAGGGTTAGGAGGTCAAGCAGCAGACGCCCCCGGAAAATTCCTATCCAATTTAAAACCAATTAAAAGCTATAAATGGACATCGGCTTCTAAAGTGCAAACTGGACACAACTGTTAAATAGCTATAATGATGTTGAAATCAGTGCAAACTGTGCAATATCATCATCATTTTTGCATTAGTCCTGGTCGTATCCGAGATCTTCAAAGTGTGATACATCTTACAAGTAAATTAGATAAATCCAAATTTAACATCTATACGGCTCATTCATGTAGCCTAAAGGCCCCTTATCATCATCATGATCATAATGTTAGTCCCAGTTACATCCAAAGCATGAAGATATTTGAGAACTGCGGGGCCCTGGAGTTACGATTGAGAAGTTATGTACCTATACCTATAAATAATATAGGTACTTCTACCCACCAAAATGATATGCCCAAATCACCCAAATATAGCTAGAAACTTATTTCAGTAAACTAAATATACTTACCTAAGTATAACTTAATTATATCGTACCTACTTAGTGGTAAATATTTAAAATATCACCGGTAAGTTGATTGTAGCTAACTATACCTAAAAATGATAGGGCAAAAGTTAATACATACCTAATATTAAATTAATTATCACACGAAACTTCTTATAAGTAATTACAGCAACTACTTTCACAAGAAACTTACAAAACTTAGACAAAAACCTATTCTATCACATCAAATTTTTAAGCCATAACAAGTTAGCGACCCATCAAGTGATTTTTTTTTCAACTTGAATTTACGTTCGGAACTTGTTAAACCAGCCAGAAATCTAACGAGCCGGCTGGACTTCACGACGTCTAAGGTAACACTGAAGCTTGTTTCCAACAAGCAAACAGTTTCCACTGTTCCTTTCCTTCGCAGTTACGATGCGCAAACCTGCGGGAAAACCATTTCCACGTGATAAGGTTCTTTTATTTAGTTTAGCATAGCGACCCCTAGTAAGGTAAACAAGAAGTTCCTAAAATGCTTTAAGAGTTGGGTGCTAAAGTAATTGCTAATTGTAAACATAGATGGCGCTAGTTTAAAAAATATTCTTATTAAAATTAATTTTTAAATACATAATTGTCACCTAAATTATTCTTAGAAATCTTATTTATTCAGTAGTATTATTAAAGTTTAGTGTACACATAAATTACTTTAATGCAGCGAGTTGCGTTGCGCTCACAGTTACGCTTATGTGCGAACTTCAACAGCTTCAACTCAACTGTCAATTTCAAGTTCTGGAAAATTGTACACGAACTGAGATTGACACGCTTTCTTCTATTTTAGTAATAGCTATTAAACTTTAAAACTTATTTATAACTTATTAGTTGTGTCTGTTGTAACAAGTAAGCTAAGGGAAGTAAAACCGCGAAAATGAGTACAATATTGGAAAAAATAGCGGCTATTGAGTCAGAGGTTCGTATAGGTTATATTACAGAAATTAATAAAAATTCTAACAAAATGCTTATAATTTAGATATCAGGTATTTAAGTAGATATAATAAGGCATATTAAATAACGTTAATCTGTATTATTTCTTGTTAACTTGCCATAGATATTCAATGTTTGGTTTTCTTTTACAGATGGCTCGTACGCAAAAAAATAAAGCCACCGCTCTACATTTAGGTATACTGAAGGCCCGATTA
Source organism: Eilema caniola (assembly GCA_949126895.1). NCBI lineage: Eukaryota > Metazoa > Arthropoda > Insecta > Lepidoptera > Erebidae > Eilema > Eilema caniola. The sequence continues at coordinate 7,309,936 of OX421472.1, read as the reverse complement.
GCTAAACTTAGACGAGAACTGATCACACCGAAGGGTGGCGGCGGTGCAACCGGCGAAGGTAATTAAATGTAATAAACCTCTAAAATAGAATTACAGCTAAAGTATTCAGAACAGGGATTTGAACACATATGGCACTGTGTTATGTACTTTAGCTTTATTTACACTGTCTTCTGGTTTAGAATTATTTTCAATAGCTCTGACATTAAATTGTTTCAAATGTATACCAGGTCTTACCTGGGCTACTGTTCAACATTATAATATATATATATAATGTAATACAAAAACAATTTAGTAACTATAGCCATAATATCTCTTGAAACTTTTCATTCATCAACTAAAGAATAACAAAAGTTGTGCGCCCGCGATCCCATTAAAGATATTATGATAAATAAATTGTAATATATGGGTTACAAAAACTTTGTTCTGAATTTTAAAACATTTTGTTTTACATACATTTTGTTTTGCATAGTGATGTTGACTATTGACCTGAAAAGTTAACCTAGGTCAGTGGACCTAGGTCAACTTTTCACAATATAACACGTCCTAAGTAAAAGTGCTGGCACTAACCAAATAAAATCATTTACAGGTTTCGATGTAGCCAAAACTGGTGATGCCCGTATTGGATTTGTAGGCTTTCCTTCAGTAGGAAAGTCTACACTACTGTCTAATCTAGCTGGAGTGTACTCGGAAGTGGCAGCGTACGAGTTCACAACGTTAACCACTGTGCCAGGATGTATTAAATATAAGGGTGCTAAAATTCAGGTAAAATATTTGAATCAAAATTATACTTTAAAACTATCAACACCAGTGCGGCTGTCCCAAATTAAAATCTAGTAACTGCTTTTTAACAAATTTTACAGGAGAGTGTAAAAACAAAACCTTAAAGTACAGAAATATTGGTTCTAATGTATAAAAGTGATTATTGTATAGAGTACTAATTGATTACATAATGAGTGACAATACTTTGATAATAATGTACACATTGCATGTTTAATAGCCCTTATTAACTTTAAAAATGAAAATTTTGATTTTTGCCCCTGTCCTGACCCATGTCAAAACCAGGATTTTAAATATCATTTTATGTATTGTGGTCATGTTTGGTACACGTAAAATAAAAACTATGAATTTCTTCATCAGTTATTTTGATTAATTTAATTAAACATAATAATATACAATTAAATAAAAAAAGTAAGAATATAACTATTTATATGCATAGTTATCCAGTATCATTTTGGAACCTTGCTAGCATTTCACCCCCACTTATTAGGCCAACAGCATGCAGTGCATACACAGCACAAAGTGACCCCAGTAGTGACCACGGCCACGGGTGTCCATGTCCTGGAACGGATCATGTTGTAGATTTTCTTATAGGTTGCTACCGCTATGTCAAGGAGGCTGTCAAGTGTGTCAGTTGTGGAATACTATTATTATCTAGGGCAGCTGAGTGACTTCATTATATGCTTATAGCATTATGTTCCTTTACACAGTTGCTTTTATTTCATGGAACATTTGGCAGATGTGGGAGATTCCATATTTATCATATTGGAACAAGAATGGTTAAATTGTTTCTTTAATTGTTATATATTAGGTACATTTAGAAAATTCAAATATTTGGTAAACACTCACATGACTTAAATTCATAATATCTCTTCTTAAAAGTTTTAAGTTGAGATTCATGACTGAGTATCACTCTAGGCCTACAACATCAATTTTTATCGAAGATCTACCAAACCTGCAGTTAGACGCTTTGGATGTGACTGGGATAAACGCTTGGATGAAGATGAAGCCTTAACCGATCATCTTCCAATTTCAGTTCCTGGATCTTCCTGGTATTATTGAAGGAGCTAAAGACGGCAAAGGTCGAGGTCGTCAAGTCATTGCGGTCGCCCGGACGTGCAGTCTCATTTTCATAGTACTTGATGTTCTCAAACCGCTGCAGCACAAGAAACTTCTAGAACACGAGTTGGAAGGCTTCGGACTGAGATTAAACAAACAGCCTCCAAACATACACTTTAGGAAAAAAGACAAGGGTGGAATTAATTTGAATACTACTGTAAGTAGCTAAACAGTTTTTCTAGTATTTTTTCTTTCGCATGCAGTTCGTCATCTGATATGATACTAACTGAAAATAGCAATCCTGTAAAGATTTAGCAGATGTATCGTTATTCGATGAATAGAATTACATACACAAATATGTTAAGCCCCTTTCCCTCCAAAGTAGGCAGAGACAGCAGCCAGCCATCTGCTTCTATTCTCACATACTTCACAAACTCTACTGTCATTATATATTTCATACAAGCCTACTGAATACTTACTGAAAATCTCAATCTTGTAAAGATTTTGGAACCAATATTTCCATTCAATGGACAGGAATGTATAAACTATTACATATACAGTTCAGGTTAGAGTGGCTGATCCAGCTTTTCAGTTGCAAGCTGGATAATCAATTATTCTGACCCCAAGAAGAGGGGACGTACATGAAGGCCCTACACCACTGTCACCATCTGTTGGTAATAATAATGATGTAAACTGGACTTGACAATTCAGCCCTAAGCTGCTAAGTAAAGTGCGTCGGTAGCTTAGTGGTTAAGAAGTCGGCCTTACGATCGAGAGGTCCCGGGTTCGGAACCTGGCCATTACACTACCGACGTGAACCCACTCCTAGCACAAGCAATTTAGCAATTTAGCTTTTTTTTTCTCTTCCTCTAACCCTGGAGAGAAAAAAATATGTAATAACTAGCTGTTGCCCGCGGCTCCGCCCGCGTGGATGTCGGTTATCGTTTAGTGTTGATCCGAGGCTATTTTGTCCACGACTATGTACTCACCTCCGTTCTCGACATTCTACTCGCCTCTATATTCGACTCTCTACTCGACTTTCTACTCGCCTCTGTATTTGAATTTATACTTGACTCTCTACTGACTTCTCTGTTCCCCTCTCTACTCGCCTTTCCATTAGCCTCTCTACTTGCCCATCCATTCGATTTTCTTTTCGCCTGTCGACTTGACTCTCCACACTTCCCTATATACTCGCACCTCTACTCAACTCTCTATTCGATCTCTACTCGCCACTACATTCATCTTGCCACTCGCCTCCCTATTCGCCTTTACAGCATTCTATTTGATTCTTTACTCGCCTCTCCACTGGCTCTCTAGTCGCATATCTACTCGCCCCTGTAGTCGACTCTACTCGACTTCCAATCTTTACACGCCTATCCACTCGTCCCTATAACAATCTCTACTCGCCTCTCCACTCGCTTCTATATTTGGTTCGCTACTCGACTATGTCCATTCCGAAGCTCTAATTCACCTTTGTACCAAATTTCATGAGGACATCTTAAAAGAAATTCTTACTATTTATGCCATATTCACCCCCTTTTTGTGCCATTGAATAATTAGAAACTTTAATCCCAACGCCCTATGCGCCCCTCCCCCCTCCCCCTTCTATCCCTTTTTTCGCGATAAGGGGTAGCCTTTGTCCATTTCCAACCTCTAATCCATCTCTATACCAATTTCATCAAGATTTCAAAATTGTCAAACTTACATACCCTTGCCCTATTCCACCCCTTCAACTCCCTTTTTCGCAATATAAGGTAGCCTATGTCCATTTTCGAGCTCTAATCCATCTCTGTACCAAATTTCACCAGGATATCGTCAAAAATGACAAACTTTCATATTTACTATCTAGTCCTTATCCCCCCCCCCCCCCCCTTTTACCACATTATTCGCGATCAAAGGTAGCATATGTCTGTTACCAAGCTCTAATTAATCCCTGTACAAAAATTTCATCATCTTCAAAACTGTCAAACTTGAATCCCTTATTACCCCCCCCCCCCCCCCCCCTCCGATGCCTTCATTTTCGCGTCAATAGGTAGCCTTTGTTCGTTCCTAAGCTTCAATGCCTATGTTCGTTCCCAAGCTCTAAACTATCGTTGTACCAAATTTCAACAGGCAATCTTCAAAAATGACAAACTTTCATACCAAGGCCCTAGTTCGCCCCCCTGCTACCCCCCTTTTCGCGATAAAAGGTAGCCTATATTGGTTTCCAAGCTCTAAACTATCTCTGTACCAAATTTCATCAAGAAATCTTCAAAAATGACATACTTTCCTCCCAAGGCCCTAGTGCCCCCCCTTCTACCCCCCTTTTCGCAATAAAAGGTAGTCTATGTCCGTTCCCAAGCTCTAAACTATCTCTGTACCAAATTTCATTAAGAAATCTTCAAAAATGACAAACTTTCCTCCTAAGGCCCTAGTCCCCCCCCTTTCCACCCCCCTTTTCGCGATAAAAGGTAGCCTATGTCCGTTCCTAAGCTCTAATCTACCTCTGTACCAAATTTCATTAAGATATCTTCAGAAATGACAAACTTTCATCCCCTATTTCCCCCCCTTAAACCCCCTTTCTCGTGATAAAAGGTAGCCTATGTCCGTTCTCAAGCTCTAATATACCTCTGTTCCAAATTTCATCAAGATCGGTTCAGTGGTTTAGGCGTGAAAGCGTAACATACAGACAGACAGACAGACAGACAGACAGACAGAGTTACTTTCGCATTTATAATATTAGTATGGATTATAATAATTTTTTTATTGTTTCCATAGTGCCCACAAACGGAGCTAGATATAGAGACAGTGAAGACAATTTTATCAGAATACAAAATTCATAATGCTGACATAACGCTACGGTATGACGCGAACAGTGACGATCTTATAGATGTGATTGAAGGCAACAGGTTGTACGTACCATGCATCTATCTGCTTAATAAAATTGGTAAGTCATTGTCAATTTCAATAACGATGCTTCGCAGTTCTCCTCTCAGTGAATATCTGAAAGTTAGAAGAACATAAGGCTAGTCTCATTTTTTAAATTGATATTGATGCCCTGAAAATGTTCCGGTTTTAAAATAGCTCTTTATCACGCTATTATCTTTATATTCTTTCTAGTAGTTAATAATGCTGAACAGATTGTCTGTTTGTGCCCTGATATCGGCTAATTTCAGCCGATCCTGCATTATTAGAAATATTGTTATTTTATTTAATAGCCTAACTCTAGGTTAGTTTGTCGATAGTACGCGTGTGATGTAAGGCCATCCCGCTACGACCCATAAGCAATAACAAACGCCGCCCTACAGAATACCGCGGCCATAATAACCTCGTGTTGTTCCCGGCGGTAAGTAGGTTGGCCAGGCCTCACTGGAGAGTTTTTTGTGCTGTCAGTAGCGAGACCAACAGCTATTCCTGCTTTGTTTTCTACACTGACAGCACAAAAACTTTGTGTTTACAGGGTCGACAACACGAGTGTGACTCCCCCTGGTGTTGCACACATCCATAGGCCACGGTAACCACTTTCCATCAGGTGGACCGTGCTTGTCTGCCACCTCAGTGGTATAAAAAAGAAAACAAACAGCACTCCACACTGAGGTTCTCATTCCTTTTGCACAGAAGGTTGTAAATGACTGGTTTTCGACGAAAGTATGGTTAGGTTGGTTCAGACTGTAATTTCGCATCTATAGTACATTACTACTGCGGCCACCAAGTGTAGTGTTGCCGGACGATCGTGAAGTAGTCCGGCAACGCTCAGTTGTGGCCAAGGCTTGTATAGTGCTTTTCTCAAACAAAGCGCGGAAATTAAAACTAAGTTACTACTACTACTACTTGGTCTTCTGCCTAGATACTTCTAGGCAGATTTTTTTAGTTACCTACTTTTCAAAATCAATGACGAACAACGAACAACAGTAATTTTTCACGCGGCGAAATGTTCATTTGTTTTTTTATTTTTCTTAATAAACAGCATTCTATGTGCAAGCCAGTTCTATATTTAAATAACGCCTTGGATAAGTTACCCCCTTGGTTGCCATGGTCCGGAGTAAAAGTTGGTTCCATTTTTAAATTACACGACAGATATGAGTTTACATAGTAATTTATTTGGCCGCTAAAACACGACAGATATGGCTTTTCATACAACTTTTGCCGGCCGCTGCTCTCATGTACAGCAATTTCGATTTATCTCGAAGAAGGTTGTCAAAATAATGTTCATGTTTCCAAGCATGTTTAAGAAAAATAATACTCAACATTTCAGATCAAATTAGCATAGAAGAATTGGATGTTATCTATAAAATTCCCCACTGTGTGCCAATATCGGCCCATCACAAATGGAACTTCGACGACTTACTGGAGAAAATGTGGGAATACCTCAAGCTTATCCGGATATACACCAAGCCCAAAGGACAGCTGCCCGATTATAATGCCCCCGTTGTACTGCATGCTGATAGAACTAGTGTTGAAGATTTCTGTAATAAGCTGCATAGATCCATTGTTAAGGAATTCAAATAGTAAGTATAAGATTGTTTTTAAAGTATGACCTGTGTACCATAGCAAGCGTCTATGTCAAAAGCCAATTGGATATCTACCCAGTACAAATATTAGTATGCATAAATATGTCTTTTGTATTGCTATAGGTTATTATCATAATCTTAGCATTGGTCCCAGTAGCCTCTAAGGCTTTCCTCTAAGCCACAAGTCCACTTACTAATTCTCCTCTTTTTGATTAGGCTATTACAACTTTTATGGTAATGGCTGCCATCTGACCTCCTCAGGTATACTGGCGTCAAAGCGTCATTCATCAATCATCAGGTATACTGGCAACTGAGGTTGGCTGCGCCATTAAGATATTTTTTTTTATGTGGTGGTATCCCACAATATTATTGTAGAGTAATGAAAGACCTATTAGTGCCTAGGCAATTCAAACTTCTCAGCTGCAACAAAAACCATCTAGTGTAGTCTACAAACCTACAATATTTTAATAATCAAAGATTGGATCAGTAAAAATACATCTAGAGAGAGACGATATTCTTAGCAATCCATGGATTCTCCGTGCGGGTGCCGGGTCCATCGCGTTGCTTAGTTGGGATCTCGGGACGGTGCCTGGGACTTGCGACCCAAGTGTAGGTTTAGAAGGGGCCCCTTTTGTTGATGTACATCAACACTCACCCTCACTACCCAAGTTCCCCTCCCTGCCTAACCAAATTTGTTACGAACCTACTAGTGCCGCTTTAGACATTCATCCTAGTAATGAGCTTATTGTAGCTCTCGATAGGCCTAAATCTTTAAGTACATACGTAGATTGAACGTATCAGTGTGGTATAATTTTATTTGCTACATTTGTTTAATGTTTTTTTTACTCCACAGTGCCCTAGTATGGGGTTCGTCCGTGAAACATCAGCCCCAGAAGGTTGGTATCGAACACGTGTTGGCCGACGAGGATGTCGTCCAAATCGTGAAGAAAGTCTAAACGTTAGTACCTTACGTATACTGAAGAATATATATTTTTGCGAAATGAATAAAGATAATAATACTTTTTAATAATATTTTGAGTATCTGAAAAATGGTTTGATTAGGTAACCGGTATTTATTTCAAGTAATGTCGATTATACTTTCGGAGGTTCTGTTGATTTTTCTATAATATACATTACAATTACATACAATATATATCTACTGGCGCAAAGGTTAAAAAATGTTGTGAAATATGAAAAACAAAGACAACTTTCGCGCCACTGCATTTAAAAAAGACTATGACATTTAAAATGGTTTGCTTCTTATGTTGGTGAAATTTACGAAATAGAAACATACCATCAAGTACTTGAAATAACATAGGCGTGACATTTATCTTAATATATTTTGTAAATTAGATAATATGATAAAAGAATATATTTTACAAATAATAAATAAAATAATAATTTTCATTACTTAGTCACAGGTTTTATGTAAAAATGTCTCAAAACCCATCTCTGACTACCTGTAAACCATGTTCTTGTTGACTAAGCAAACTTTTTATCAATAATAAAATGAGAACATAAAATTATGTTAGCCATTACCAAACATTGTTACTTTTAAAGAAATTTGAAACTAAAATCAGACTGTTCTGTGCGTTGCAGTCTGCAGTCGTAGCAAAATTCAGAAATATTTTTTTTAAATACGCGCTGTGGGATAATTTTTTTAATGAAAACTCGCTGACTTATTGTATCTGTGTAGTCTTAATATTTTAAGTAATTTTAATATTTTATTATTTACAGAATTTGAGTTGTAACATCTTTTTGACAACTTATGCCGTTGTTATGTGACTGAACTGAGATTAAGACCGTGGCAAAAAATTATCTTTCGATTCATAATTAAATCTCAATTTAATCACTTTTCGTTCTGTAATGGTTTAAATTACTAGAATTGGCCTTCTATTGTTTTATTACCTAATAATTGTCATTTACATACGCTGGTGTATGTTGCAAAAAAACCATATTTATTCTTATACTCAAAATTTGCTATCGTTGGAAAAGGAAATTGTAAATAAGGAACTTGTTTGTACTCTGGTTTGTAATGTTACTTTGAAATTAACCCAATGATTTGAATGTATACCATTTGACAAGTTGTTTAAATTAAAGATTATGTCTCTGTTCCGTGTGGGGGATGACGTTGGATAAAGCTAAGCATCCACCTATCTGCATCGTACACAATGGACGCATCACATCAGAGGGATCGTAGTATTTTTTGGGAGGAAAGTCAAACAATTGCGTCCACCAATACGCATCGTACGGACTTCGTATCGCATGAATCTGCTTATAAGCAATGCCGAAGCGGTTGCTCCAAAAGGCACATCTGCGATACGTCATTCGGAATGCCGGCCAGGTGAACGAGCACCACTCGCTCGCTTTGTATGCCGCGAATTCCGCCGTTTGACTATCGTCCTATTGGCTCACGTTGTCTATGCGCATTTTAGCATCATGGATGCACATTTCGCACGTACGCTCAATACGCAAATCGGCAATCCGTTTGCTAGTAGTTGCGGGCAACAAATGCAATCACTGCCGTTCAGGTGGACGCATTGTGAAATATTCCCTCGTTTGATGCGATACGTCTGATGCGTACGTTGCCGAAAGGTACACGCTTAACTTAAAGAGATGGAAACTTTATAAATGAGTAATGAATTTCAACTACAATCTGTATAAGTAATGGCGCCTTTAGTAGTGTCATTCATAGATGTCATTGAACTAACCTGGCATTTATTCAACGTAAGTAAAAAGTTTACGAAGCTCTTAGGCCCATATAATTAGTTATTTATCGTTTTTTTACCATTATTATCGTTTACCATAATAGAGGGTGTCCTAATTTGATGTATCTTAGTTGAGGATCGTCGCCTGCAAAAACTGTCTTCTGTGTAAATAAAGCCTTAAGGACAGAATTATAAAATAATATCGATTTCTGGGTTAACGTTTCTGTTTTGCTAGACAGCATACTTCATACCTTAATACTAAATTAGAAACTAGCTAGGTAATTCAATTACCAACTCCTAAAATTAATGTAGTTAAAAAAAAATCTGATTGTTCCTATAAAATTAGGCGAATCCGACCAGCTAGATTTATGCTATTTCTTTTAATGAACAGGGATGTTAAACTTGTGTTGTACAGAATGCTCATTATAAATACATTTAAAATCATACCTGTTGTGTATTATTGGAATCTCCAACCAACGTTGAGGGTTGAATCCCCACTGAAAGGGCAGCCGCCGCCATCAGCTTTTTGAGGCAAAATAGGTAATAGAAACCATTTGGAATCTTATCTAAGCCCCTCCTTAGATAAGGTACAAAATGGTTTCTAGTTTCCGCGCGAGCCTTCTCGTAATCATTTCTAGTAACAAACTGGCCGCCGCTGGCCAGATCCACCTAGCTCGAAACCTTGGTACACCTTAGAAGTGGGCTATGGGTAACATCTGCATGCAACGTGCATGCAATCTTATCCTAATGACCAGTGTTCGATAAGGCCATCAAATCGTGGGTTAATTATAATATAATGTGAAACATTTAGATAACTGGGTCAAGGCTTAATAAATTTGGGTACCGCTGGTTAATACTATACTTATTTAACTTCTTTGTTTATTTTTAAAAAGATACCTGCACTACCGTTACTGCGAAGGTAATGTAAGAGCTCCATACTCAAAGTAGTAATTATTATGATGTAATAAATATGCACCTGACATAATTGTATAAAAAAGCATAAAGAACGTGGGAAATCATTGTTGGCGAAAGATGTGTGTTAAGACACAGCTTACGCCTTCAGGGATGTACAGGCGAGAATATTATCATAAAGTATGTATGTAAAAAACTAAGGGACCGAAAATAAATCCCTGTGGCACACCCATAAAGACGAATGAACCGGAGGACTTTGTGTCATTCTTCGATCAATAATATCATATGGTTGATCGAAGCACAGATAACATAATACTAAAGTACAGATACCTCATCCCATACAAAAAAATGAGGCCATCATAACTCGGGCTATTTTACGGGCTAAATTTAAATATTAATATTCGCCACTAGATGTCAACAATATAGCCCGAGGTTCAGCTTACGTTTTACAGTAGTAGCTACTAGATGGTGGTGTACTTTATTTTCAACTATAAGAAGTGTCATACATAAATGACAATATAAATAAACATAGGTAGGAACATTACTACTACTATTTATTTAAGAAGATTGACTGTGAGTGATATTAGTATAGACCGCATCTCCAAACTCGCAATCGGGCTTTTTCCACAGCGGATCTTCGCAAGAAAAAAAGGGTAATACCCTGGTTTGCCAGATAAGAGGGTTCTTGAGTGAGTCGAGTACGAATTTGATGTCATTTTTGGGATCCAATAAGGCCGTCGCGGTGACCTAGATAAATTGCAATATGGGTATGGTCTAATGAGTTTTCGAGTATGTTGAGTTTTGGCCTCCAATATGGCCGCCGCGCTGTAGGTAAAAAATTGCAATATAGGTATGGTAGCAATATAGGTTTTTGAGTATGCTGAGTGTGAATTTGATGTCATTTTTGGAATTCAATATGGCCGCCACGGTGTCCTAGCTAAATTGCAATATGGGTATGGTCTTATGGGTTTTCAAGTATGCTGAGTTCGAATTTGACGTCAGTTTTGGCCTCCAATATGGCCGCCGCGCTGTCTGTAGAAAATTGCAATATGGGTATGATTTAATAGGTTTTTGAGTGTGCTGAGTGTGAAGTTGATGTAATTTTTGGGATCCAGTATGGCCGCCGCGGTGTCCTAGATAAATTACAATATGGGTATGGTCTAATGAGTTTTCGAGTATGCTGAGTTCGAATTTGACGTAATTTTTGGCCTCCAATATGGCCGCTGCGCTGTAGGTAGAAAATTGCAATATGGGCACAGATAGCATAATACTAAAGTACAGATACCCCATTCCATACAAAAAAATCAGACCATCATAACTCGGGCTATTCTGCGCATTATTTCAAATATTATTCTTCGCCACTAAATATATATATAATACCACTAAATGTCAGGTTCAGTCTACATTTCGCAATAATAGCTTCTAGATGGTGGTGTACCTACTATATTTTGTCAAGAAGTATAAATAATTAATCTAATATTCTCTTGTCACAATATTCGTTCCCATACTCCTCCAAAACGGCTCGACCGAAGTCTGAGAATCGGCTACTTTTATTTTTCATACCCCAGTCCGCGATAACGGACATCCACGCGGGCGGAGCCGCGGGCAACAGCTAGTAATAATATAAATTACCAAAGAGGTAAAATAATATAGATCGCATCTTCAAACTTGCAATCGGGTAACTACTTCACACTTCTTGTATGCTGAGTATGAATTAGATGTAAATCAAAGTCCAATTTATACAAAACTGCAATACGGGTATGGTCTAACTTGTTTTTGAGTAGGTGTGCTGAGTACGAATTTGGTGTCATTTTTGGTGGTTATGTTGAACTCGAACCGATTAAAAACACACACCTCATGCCAGAGTAGGTATATCCAGTCGAGTTCAACATAACTGTTATCACCGGCGGCTGGCGCGGCGGCACGGCGGGCTGGTCGGTGGACATGTCACACTCGAACTCGAACCGACTAAGCCGTCGTATATATGTCATATATGCCGCGTATATGTCGAGTACGACATAAGCACTCCTGCCTTACATAAGTACTTATGAACGACGTGGGACGTCGGCATACCTAGAATGGGACAAGAATATGTAAATATCGTATGTAGGTATCTATGCACCTATAAACACGAATAAATATGACTAGGTTCCTACTCTCGCCATTTTGTTCCGGCACGACGAACGACTAAAAACAAAATGACTCAGGCCCCATGGCTTTTACTTGTGCTACCGCCATTTGATCTGGGCCACTTAAATCTCAAGAAGAATACGTGCGGTACGAATAGCTCAAAATGACTCAGCCCCTTGACTTTTACATGAGCGACTGCCGTTTGACCTACTATCCTCAAGAAGAAAAATTGCGTTAGAGTCGCATGCATTAATCAGTGGGTGTACGAATAGCTCAAAATGACTCAGCCCCTTGACTTTTACATGAGCGACTGCCGTTTGACCTACTATCCTCAAGAAGCAAAATTGCACTAAAGTCGCATCCGTTAATCAGTGGGTGGTACGAATAGCTCAAAATGACTCTGCCCCTTGACTTTTACATGAGCGACTGCCGTTTGACCTACTATCCTCAAGAAGAAAAATTGCGTTATAGTCGCATGCATTAATCAGTGGGTGGTACGAATAGCTAAAAATGACTCATCCCCTTGACTTTTACATGAGCGACTGCCGTTTGACCTATTGTCCTCAAGAAGAAAAATTGCGTCAGAGTCGCATGCATTAATCAGTGGGTGATACGAATAGCTCAAAATGACTCATCCCCTTGACTTTTACATGAGCGACTGCCGTTTGACCTACTATCCACAAGAAGAAAAATTGCGTCAGAGTCGCATGCATTAATCAGTGGGTGATACGAATAGCTCAAAATGACTCATCCCCTTGACTTTTACATGAGCGACTGCCGTTTGACCTACTATCCCCAAGAAGAAAAATTGCATCAGAGTCGCATGCATTAATCAGTGGGTGGTGCGAATAGCTCAAAATGACTCATCCCCTTGACTTATACATGAGCGACGGCCGTTTGACCTACTATCCTCAAGAAGAAAAATTGCGTCAGAGTCGCATGCATTAATCAGTGGGTGTACGAATAGCTCAAAATGACTCATCCCCTTGACTTTTACATGAGCGACTGCCGTTTGACCTACTATCCTCAAGAAGCAAAATTGCGTCAGAGTCGCATGCATTAATCAGTGGGTGTACGAATGGCTCAAAATGACTCATCCCCTAGACTTTTACATGAGCGACTGCCGTTTGACCTACTATCCTCAAGAAGCAAAATTGCACCAGATCCGCATCCGTTACTCAGTGGGTGGTACGAATACCTCAAAATGACTCAGCCCCTTGACTTTAACATTAGCGACTGCCGTTTGACCTACTATCCTCAAGAAGAAAGCTTGCGCTAGAATCCCATCCGTTTATCAGTGGGGGTGTACGAATAACTCAAAATGATTTGGACTCCTTAAATTTTACCTGACCGACTACCGTCTGACCTACGGGTCCTACCCCTACTGCCCTACCCAAGAAGCTAATGGAATCTTTCAACAAAAATTCTTTAATTGAGGAATGGTCACCAAGTCACCAATCGTATGAGTGATTTGACATCGGTCTTCGAAGGGCTCCAACTTCCTTTAACGATTGCCATAGATATTCGTGTAGAAATTTAAATTGCACTGGCCGGCAGCCACAGAGACTATTGATGCGCTGGCGGCACAGACAGAGCGAGATAGGATAAATCGATCAAGCGAGCGGCCGTATGTGCGAGCGAGAAAGTCGGCTCATAGGATGTAACCACTGAACTAGTCAGGTGGGTACTCACCGGCTCGCTCAAGGGCTGATGCAGAGAACTCTTTCCCAGGGCGCCTTTTTCACAGAGCTAGAGAGGTGCGTGCACAGGGTAGCCAGGGCTCCAATGAAAACAACTGGTTGTCAGTTTGTACACACATATATTTGATTAACAAACACAAAGAAAAACAACACACACAGAGAAATATAAGTACGAAAGTAGGTAGACAGACTTGAGTAGAGCGTTAAAGTTTACAGAGATCAGAATGTAGACAGGAAAGCACAGTAGACAGAAGTATAGGCAGACGAACACACACAGTAGGCAGAAGTATGGGCAGACGAACACACACAGTATGCAGAAGTATGGCCAGACGAGCACACACAGTAGGCACGTGAATTCTAGGATACACTACTAAACATTTACAGGTTTTACAGATGGTACTACACGGCTATGGCTACACAGATAATAGGCACAAGGCGGCAGTGTACTGGCCTTGGGTGATAGCTGGATGGCCTCAGGGATGTTCGGAGTAGACCTCTCGCCGATGTATGCAGCTCACAGCAGCCGTTGTACCACGAAGCCCGCCGTAGATATATGTCAGACAAGGGCGAATTCAGAGGGGCACACGAGCTCAGACCAGCGACCCTGTATAAAACAGACCACTCTTAAGCCGTGAGTATGCATACAGCCCCGCCATCAGTCCCAATAAATAGAATTACAAAAAACTTACCAGAATATCTGGGACCACGGTTTTCACCAAACAAAATCGATCAGAGAAAATTTACACAGAAATTTTATTTAGATAAAGACAGCTGATCACAACTTATTATGAAGAGTCCAGCTGTTACGAAGATAAAAGTAGAAGGTCGTGTGAGGATCGGCGCAGGCCTATTTATACCCGAATCCATCGAATATTCGTGAACAAACCTCAAAATTCTGCTGGTCACGAAAAAAGCTCATTAGTCCGGTCATAGACAAGCCCACGTCAGCTGACGGGGACCATAGGCTATAACAGAACCGGTATGACAAATATTTATTATAATTATGACCTGTTCACGAATATGTCACAACTTCTGAGAAAATAAGTCCCATTTATTTATTATTGTTAAATTGTAAATAAGAATTAAATAAATAGGACCACAAATTATATAAACACACTGTGGGACACTCTGCGCCATCTACCAGTCGATGGTGAGAACTAATACATCAGTATCGATGTATAAGAAAAGATTTGCCAAGCAATTTATACATAGTTCCTATGAGATACTCTAGATGTCGCTGAAACACAAAAAAATCTATGTACTGCTAAGAATGAAAATTAACTTGTTACAAGGAGCTCGTTATAGGTAGGTATATCAT
This sequence comes from Eilema caniola, assembly GCA_949126895.1. NCBI lineage: Eukaryota > Metazoa > Arthropoda > Insecta > Lepidoptera > Erebidae > Eilema > Eilema caniola. Next base: position 7,294,842 of record OX421472.1, on the reverse strand, counting down.
CCGCTCGCTTGGCTCGTCGCTGTGTATCGTTGTATGTGCGGTAGGTACTACTACTGACTACCTTGATGTAGATACATTTTATTAAGTTCGCTTTATGTACTTAGGTATAAATGTTACCCTACTCCTGTTTAGTAATTGATCTGATATTAAATTTGATAGGTAGGTAGGTAAGTAGGGAGGCGTGTATCTTTTCGGACGACAATATCCTACCTGCCCGAGATGATACTTTCAATTAATAAAGCCGTTTAACTAAAAAGTATTAAGTAGATACCTACCTACCTTCTTGTTATTTTCATGGTCACCCATCCTTAAACCGACCTGGTTAATATCGCTTAAAACTTCAAATGTTAAGAACGGTCACCCAGGGTTGTGCAAAAGTAGTAAGAATACTAATTTGGATACGGAGTCTCAGTTGGGCGTCGGCCACCAGGGGCCTAAGCTCCAAAACCCGGTACTTACCGATTGGAAAAGTAATTTTAAGAGTTCTAACTCCAGTGGAAACTGGCAAAATGCCTGTGACAAAATTATATTAATTCATTATTTACACTACACCAACTCAGAAAGTAACCCAGTAGATAGGTAGTCTTTAAAAAATGAGGTAGAAAGTAGGTACCTACCGTTATTATTTCAGTAGAAATATGCGAGAAATATTCCAAAAATATTTTTTTTTTCAAATCCGTATTCAGCATGTTTTAAAGCCCTTGTTATTTCTCATAGGTAAGAAGTAGGTACTACCTACCTATCTAGTACTACCTACCTACCTAACCTAGTATTACCTACACAACGCGCGCGCCCCAGGAGCGTTATTTTTCGTAATTTGTTTAAATTGCTTTTAATATTTCGGTTACCAAATTGACTGCTCCCCGCTTAATGGTAAACTGGGGTGCAATACATAAAATAGTGACCGCCATTACAAAATGCTGTCCCTAGTTTGACAGTTTTGACACCCTCAGAAGGTATTATGTAAGTGCCTTCCAATTTCCCCTTATTTTAATAACCTTATTGATAAGTTAGAGCGAAAAAAAAAACTTGACAAAATACATTCTGGCGCCAAAAATCCAACGTTTTGCTTTTGTTCACCCAAGTACTAATATGTGAACTAACATGAACAAATATGTACCCTAGAACACTGGAGAGAATTATTACTTTTTAATTTTAAACAAATAATATTATTATGATTCCCCCGTTCTTTTCGCGTGGGGGGTTAAAAATAAATAAGCATTCTAAACGTTTTATAGGATTGTTTAATTTTCATTGACAAAGTGACAACCCTAACACTCAAGTTGGCGGTGGTGTATGTTCAGAACAAAGGGCGATACCTACGAAATTCCGTAGATTATAAAAACAGCGGTTTTCGTCAACAATAAAGGTGGTACTTTAAAAAAATACAGAACAGAAGTAACTTTTTAATTGTTAGTTTTAATCATATTCCTAAAATAATTAAAAAAGACACTAATCAATTGTTAATTGCAGTAAATCTCGTTCGATATTTTTTTTGTTTGAGTAACAGCCGTGAAATATAGAGAATTGAATAACACGCCATCTATTGTGTATCCTAGTGCACAGAATCGGCAGTTTCATTATAGTACCGAAAAAAAACGCGAAGGGCGCTGCATAATTATAACAAATTGTCGAAATTAGGTTTAAAAGTTCATTATTTTATGTTTATCAGGAACAAATATTAAAGTTTTATGAAAAAAATAATATTTATAGGATTCAATTCTTGTTCATTTAGAATTTTATGTTCAATTGATACACATAACGCCATCTAGAATATTTTATTAGTCACTAATAAAATTTGTTCGTAGTGGGCACCCAGTGATCGAAGATATCATCAGGAAATCAACATGTTGTAAAGGAATACTTATATCGCTATGATTCAAAAAAGGTGACCAAGTAGGTACATCAAAAGCTGTCTCAAATTTCATAACGGATTATTAAAAAAATCTCGAACGAGACTGTAAGAGGCGCATGTTAGGTACTCCTCGACACAGCACGGCACGCATTCTTTCTCTAGAGCCCTTACCGAGAAAGTAGCTTCGTTGTCTGTAGGATTAGGATTTGACCTAGAAAACTCCGCCATCTTGAATTTAAGGATTTTTTTTACTGATTATGCAAGTCATTTATTTTTTTATTTTACACGAAACATGATGAATGACTAGGTTGTTTCGAAATTTTAGGGTTTCGTGGCCAAATGGCAAAAAACGGAATCCTTATAGATTCGTTATGTCTGTCTGTCTGTCTGTCCGTCCGTCTGTCACTATGTCACTGTTGAAACTTAGTAAGTAGATGTATTCTGTGAACCGCATTAAGATTCTCACACAAAAATAGAAAAAAAAAACAATCTCGAATTTTTTTTTTCCATCAAACCCATACGTGTTAAATGTTATTCTGTCATTATATAAAAATGATATTAAGGTAGAGCGAGAGACACTTCCAAAGTAGTAAAATGTGCCCCCCCCCCCTCCCCCCCTGTAACTTCTAAAATAAGAGAATGATAAAACTAAAAAAATATATGATATACATTACAACAAGAACTTTTATATTATATTACTTGCTGCTACGGAACCCTTCATGGGCGAGTCTGACTCGCACTTGACTGCTTTTTAGTAAGGCAGAGCGGTCGGAGTGCAATGTTATTAACGTGATGATTACGTTGATTTTCAATTGTACGCAAAAAATCGAATATCGATCCTAGAAAAAACTTAATAAAATCCAAAATTGTATAAATTTAGTAAGTTTTGAACCACCTACCATAATATAGGTACAATAATGTTAACGGGAATTACCGCGATCATGGTATAGGTCACACAAAGATTCTCTAAAGGTTCGGCTACAGCTCATTTTTTTCGCAACATTTCACTATGAACACGCAACAAAACATGTAGAGGATGGGAAAGTGCCAAACATGATAAAAATGTGAAAAACCATAGAGATGTAAATCTGTACATGTTTTGGTGTGTTTTGTTGCGAAAATGTTGATAGAAATTGGTCAGACTGGGTGACGCCATTGGAGATCAACCAACGACAATCTCCAAGGTCGATCGCAGCGCAGCGCTGCTCTGCGCTCGACCACAGAATAATTAATAGTACTAGTTGAATGCTTAGAAAGAGAATGGGGATGCCGACTGCGCTTTTATCCCTACAGAGGGCGCCTCGTAATGGCCAATGTTAGCTGTTATTTACGTACATTTCATTGTTTGTCTCTTCAAATCTGACAGCTATAAGTTTGTTATTGTCACAGAACAGATGGTTATTGTTGTTTGGTCATATGCTGCTGCCATCTATAATTAATTTTGCGTCGGCATCCCCATTGCACAGCAGGTTACACCGGCACCGGCCGTGGTCACAGACTGCCTTTCAATCAAAGGTATATGTTTACATACAAAGCTACGTTTGTAACAATATTTTTTAAATTGTATACAGGTTTAGAAGAGACATATACAGCCATGTTCTTCAATCCCTAATCAAACTGCGCAAATCTGTTGTGTATGTAACAATATGCAGCAAGAACCAAATTCTTTCTATTGCTCCTAGCAGGATAAGGGCCCAATAATTGTAGATGCGAACTGCTACTCGATGCTTTCGGAACAAAAAACAAGTAGGTAGAAACCCCAAGAAAGTTAGAACAGAGTTCGCAAAAACTCGTCTGTCTTGTTTTTTTTTTAATATGAAATTTATAATGGCTGTTAGTCGCAGTCAAACATGGAATGCCCTACAACTAAAATATGTTATAACGCCGAGGGTATGCTGGCCGACAAATCGTGATCTTGCGCTCCGCAGACTCACCTCTCGACAACCTTAGCGCTCAACGTATGTCGCCCCATGGCCGCACATTAATGGGGCCCATGCAGGCGTCCGTTAGGTCCCCTCCCCCCATTGTCCATTTACCATCCAATACTGAACCCTATAGCCCCTAATATAGTTTCCATTATGCCAATAGTATCTGCATCTGGCGGGGACTACCTCTGGATGTATCATATTGTTCGCTCGGAGACGGTATCCGCGATGTGTGTATATCCCCAGCATATTAAATTCTCTTAATAGGGTCTTAACGTCTTGATTTTGGCCCGACGCACGTCTTCCAAAGGCCCGCGACTCCGTAGTGCCGAAGTTACGGAACAAAGGAACAAAATAATAATAATAATACTTCTTTATTGTATACCGAGGATGTAAATCAACAATTTGAGAGATTCAATGTGGTATGTATGTCGCCGCCAACTAGCTTAATCAGCCGTCCAATTAACTACCTAGGCAGTTAACTAAACGGCGCCATTCAATTAACGGCCTGAATGGTGTCCAGCCATTTAATTAAACGGCTAGGCAAGTAGCTTGGATCGATGATGTTTAACTACTTGCCTAGCCATTTATTTAAATAGTTAGAAAATTTTCATATATCTGCATGGTTAAAAAAAAATTACCACGAAGGCCTAATGCGCCTTCTAACCTAACCTAACCAAGTCGGATTGCGCAGCTATCACAATAAACCTATCATAATTTTCAGTGAATACACCTCTGTCTACCCCCTAGGAGATTTTATAGGTGTAAGTATATGTAGGTACGTATGTATGTAATTTTCTATCTTAATTCGAGGAGTGCCCCATCTTACGATTGGCCAAAGCATTAGCCAACTAGGTTATTAAATGATGTAATATATGAGACGGCTGAATATCATTCAGGCCGTTTATTGAATGGTGCCGTTTAGTTAACTGCCTAGGCAGTTAATTGGACGGCTGATTAAGCTAGTCGGCGGCGACATGTATAGGGCAAACTGACGTCTAAAAGGTATGCTTGAAGGCTTCGTGCCAAAATTTGGTTTACGATAGAAAATCCTTTATACTTGTTTAAATATAGACAGTACAAAAATTACATAAAAACTTTGCATTTTCGTCAAGTAGGTACCTATGCTTATCGTAACACGTAGCTCTAAAATGGTAAATAACAATACTGATGAATTTTATGTCTTTACAACTATAATGGATATAGCTATTTATCCGTAATTAACATCAAATAGGTCTATAATAGTTTTATGAGACGACTTAATATAGGTAGGTACTTAATACTTAGGTTTAATCAGAGGTGATTGACCTTATACTTACATAGAACAGAATTTATCGAAACGCTTCACTCCTATAGCTTCAACAAGAAATGCTTCAGCAAATACGTTACCTCCATCATGATCACCATCATTAGTAGCAATTGCAACCAAAACTTGTACTTTAGAGCCCCGGGGCCCACTCATACTAAATTCTCTTTTTTATTTATATTACAATAATAATAAGTATTTCTTCTTCTTCTTTTTTTCTTTGATGGCAATGTAGTCAACCCAATTTAGGGGACATTCTTGCCAGTGTCAAGTTGGAAATTTCCCAATCACTAAGTGTAATAAGTATTTAAAGTTAAACCTATTAGTTGATAAGGTGCGGCTACAGCTCCTTGTTTTCATAACATTTTGACCAAAAAAAATGTTACAAAAACATCTCTATGGTTTTAGACAATATTTTTTATGTGTTTTGGCACTTTAGAGAAAGTGTCCTTTTTTACTTTGTTAAAGCGACAAACATCCATTGATATACAAAAACAAACATCATAAAAAAATATTGTGAAAAGACCATAGATAATTAGAGATGTAAATCTCCACATGTTTTGTTGCCAAAAATATATGCTGTTATCTCGGATTCCATAGGTGACAATTTTACACAAAAAATTGGATAATGTCAATCCTGGGCAAAATTCTTGGTTTCCAAAATTTTACAAAATTTCATTTAGGTACCAACCTACCTTTCAATCTTTCTTAAACATTGATTTTGACTACTTCGCCCAAACAATTGGAATGATCGGTCGGCTTGGTTCGGACCAGGTTTGGTAGCTTCGGTCAAAGCATTGCCCCTTTAAGGCAAAGATCGCGGGTTCAAATCAAACCCCGCCAAGACCGATTCAAAATGTTGCCTATTTTACTTAATTAAATAAATAATCGATACATTTTTGTAAAAAAATCGGTTACTTATAACAATTAATTCTATTGTTATCTAAAATCTACCTATGTCTAACTAACAGTGACAGTAAATAGTTCAAAAAAGGATATAGAGCAGCCATGATTGTTGCACTTGCACCTGTTAGTACCTACCTAAATGCTAAATATTGTATAACAAGTAGTAGTGTTTAGGGACAGCTGCTTATTATAAATACCCAGGTGCACTTTTATCGCCAGCGTACACTCACAATGCGTTTTCATAACTCTACTCATATTCTAAAATCAGTTTTGTGTAGTCCGTTTCTACAAAGCTCAAACTCAAATCTAATAAATAATTTTGATTACTGAGTCACTCATTAGTAAAAAAAAATTACCTATCTAATTGAATTTTTTTAACATATCGATCACAAACGGATATACCTTAACATGGGCATCCTTGCCCCACACGTAATCAATATGATTAAATTTATCATCATCAATTACTTGATATCGCACTACATTTGGTAACTCTTTGCTCAGTCTTTCAACATTTTTGATTCCAACAGCTAAATCACCTTTTGCCGCATACAAAGCTACTTTCGTAACAATGTTTTCTATGTTGTAGGCAGGAGGTTTAGAAGAGCCATATACAGCCATGTTCTTCGATCCATAATCATACTGCGCAAATCTATTTTGTATGTAACAATATGCCATATGAAGCAAATTTTTTCTACTGGTCCCAGCAGGAAAATGGCCCCATATTGTAGACGCGAACCGATATTCGATGCTCTCAGAATTAAAACCAGTAAAAGCCCCAAGAAAGTTAAAACAGAGTTCGTAACCCACCTGTCCTTGTAAGCAGAAAAAGTCGATTGCTTGCGTAATTAATGAATAGTAGCCTGTAATTTCATTAATATTAAAAGTCTTCAGGATCGGATTAAGAAACGGTGCTACTCTAAATACAGCACCCCACGTAAAAGAGACATGATTCGAACTAGTCAAGGGTGCTAATCCAACAAATAATTTAACCTTTTTATTAAATACTGGTCTTTCTGATGCCAATATAAAGAAAGTACTGGTTCCTTCAGAATATCCAACAACGCTCAAACTCTTCTGTCCGGTTTTTTTTAATATGAAATTTATGATGGCTTTGTAGTCGTAGACACCCATTTCATGCATGCTGTATTCCCAAAACTGTGGATCTTTATCTGGATTTAATTTTACATGTTTTCGGGAGTATCTGTTGCCTCTGAAATTCATGGCCCACACATCGAAATCTTTCTCAGCGGTCATGTACAGTAGGGAAGTGTTCCCTCTAAGGAGGAAATCATCAGATGTTTGTAGCAAGCCGTGGCTGAATAGAACTACGCTGCTTGTGTTTCCTGGTATACGAAATAACTTCAATATGTATCCATCTTTTGTCGTGACGTCATATTCTTCAGCGGTTCGTATGTACTTTTTTGAAAGTTCAGTAAAGTTGAACAAACCATCTTCTGAAAGTTGTGCCTGAAGGCTTCGTGCCAAAATACTGTTTATCAAAGAAAATCCCATACACTTGTTTAAATATAGACATATTATAAAAATTTCACAAAAACTTTTCATTTTTCATAAGTATTTATAGTAACGCACAAGTCTAAAATGGTGAATAACAATACTGTTGATTTTAAATGTCTTTACACACTTTATAAGGGGAAATGGATAAAGCTATTAGTCTGTAATTAACATTTAAACAGCTTTATTAGACGACTGTTTTAACTACCTAGATATCTATAAAGAAAGAAACAACCGTAAATACCCTTTATACACATTTTATAATTTTTGAGGAATGTGTAAATTATCAAGTTTATGCATAAATGTGTGACAAGTACATCGTAGCTACTTATTATATTGAAAGTTTAAAGAGTTATAGAGGTTTTTCTAGGATAAGATTTTTGAACGAATTCACCTAGCTCATTCGTGCGTGAATTTCAATTTGTGGTTCGACAAACATCAGTGTCCACCATGGAGGACAGAATATGATTAAGTAGCGGAGATGCCACAGTCAAATTTCTCTTAAGAAAAACGCGTGACCAAATGCGGGTGGGAAGGGAGACGCGGGGGGCATGACGTCATACCTCGTCCACGTCTCCATCTAGTGCGTCATAGCGAAACCGAACAGAAACAGACCTTGTCATTTTTGTTATATAGTTTCACTATTCGCCACTAAGCGCTACACAGAATTCTAGAATAATCTATTTTAAGGAAATAATTTTCAAAAATAAGGCCATCTTTTGGATTATAGCAAAATCATTTAGGGGGTTAAATGATTTGGCCTTATACCGACAGATGGCCCAATTTTTTTTACTTTAATTTTCAATTTTAGCAAAATATTCCATTTAATAAATAATATAACATTTTTGAAATTGCTAATGAAGTCGGGCGAGATTATTGTGATCATTTTCATAAAATGAATTGAGTTATTATTACAACTAGTATACATGCCAGACTAGGTTACTTATTTCTTCTCTACGCTAGATGGTTCTGTTTAGACATTTTTTTCGGAAAAATTAAAATTTAAATATAGTGGACTTACTGATGAAATGTTATACCCTTAAAATGTTGAAATTGTTTATTTTTACACTTTGTACACCCTTGTACTGTACACTTCATTCTTAAACCAGGTTAAAGCTATTTTTATCCTTGAACTTTTGACCAAAAATGACAACCGAACGCAAGGACGTTTCACTAGAACTGGATGGTGACGTCACAGACCAATTGAGTCGTTTTGACATATGGAAGGCTCGCGACTCGATTCCCTTGTAACATCTCCGCTATCATTTCCTTCTCCATGGTGTCCACGTATCGACATTGATCGACTCATAACAGGCAGGGCGCATTGGTGGGAGACCTTCGTTTTTGACAATGTGGTACCTACTTAACGATGAGATTTAATGAAAGCAAAATAAATTATAAAACTAAACTAAAGGTTCGAATCGATTTAATTGAGGAGTACATTTTGAAAGAATAAATAGGTTTTTTTTCCCTTAAGATATATATATATTGGTTACGTAACTTATATAACATTCACCCACACACCAGATTGCCTCCGATACTTCTGTATAGAACATACGACCGTATGAATGTGCCCCATATAGTTACCGTACGGAAACGTAGGTACCCCAGGTATGCGAAATAAAATGTTAAATTTATATAAAATCGGATTTAGTATGCAAGATATTAGTTATTTAAACCGAAATTTAAAAAATGTTGATACGTGCATATTATCATACGTGGAGCGCAATAAAAGTTTCCGGAATTAATAAGAAAAAAAAACTATTAAAGGTCAAAAATGAATTTATTGTTTCTCAAAATATTCTCCCTTTGCGTCAATGCACTTTATCATTCGATTGAACCAATTTTGAAAACTTTTGTGCCAATCCTCCGTGGTGACCCCAGAAACGTGTTTTGCATACTCTTCGACAGCCTCTTCTGGTGATGAAAATCGTTGACCGCGTAATTGGTTGGTTGATTAATTTTTGGGAACAGAAAAAAGTCGCAAGGTGCCAGGTCGGGACTGTATGCAGGATGGCTCATAAGTGCTACGTTTTTCACCTTCAAAAATTCGTTTGTCTGTCAGGCCGTGTGGGAACTAGCATTGTCGTGGTGCAAGATGATACGGCGTTTCCGGTTATTTTTACGGAGTTCGTCAATAACTTCCGGTAAACAAATGGTCGTATACCAGTCACTATTCACGGTACGACTATTCTCTAAAGCAACAGTAGCCACGTGTCCAGTTTTATTAAAAAAAGAAGCAATCATCCGCTTAGATGCACTTTACACGCGCGCCGCTTTGGTTGGTTTCGGCTCATCTTGAAAGACCCATACGCTCGATTGCTGCTTTGTTTTGGGATCATAGCAATAAATCCATGTTTCGTCACCTGTTACTATGTCCCACACCAAATTTGACGCACCTTCGTTGAATCTGGTATGCATGGCACTGCACCAAGTGACGCGATCCGTGTTTTGAGCCTCGGTCAAATTGTGTGGCATTCACCGCGAGCACAGCTTTCTCACACCCAAATGTTTGTGTAGGATTGATTGTATTTGACTCATGCCTTTGTCTAAGCGACTTTCATGGTAGGTCACATGCCTGTCTGTTTTAATCATATGGCGCACAGCATCGATGTTTTTGTTGTTCACAGAGGTGGACGGGCGACCATCGCGAGATTCGTCACTGAGATTGACACGACCGCGCTTAAATTCTGCAAACCAGCTATAAATAGTCGTCTTGCATGGTGCTTCATCACCAAAATCAGATTGAAGCCGAGCGATGCTCTGTTGAGCTGTCAAATTACACTTAATATCGTCGAAAATCATACTACGAAAATTTTCCCGACTTAAATACATGTTGATGTAGACACACAATTTTTAAAATGGTGCCACGATGTAAAAACAATTGACAGTCAGATGAAACAAACTGCATTCTACAGCCAAAGAGTTCTATTTTCAAATGTCGTAATTACTTTTAAAATATTGTTTATGTAAGTGGCCAGTTCCGGAAACTTTGCTGTCTATGTATAAAACTATCACTATTCTGTAATAAAAAAGATAAATTATACATAAACTTCGATGGCAAATCTCGAAAGACGGGCATTATGCTAAAGACTGTTCAACTAATAATGATAAAAAGTTACACAACGCATTTCTAGTCCAAGAGCCAGCAATAAAATTTAAACCAGACTTTTTATTAGATTCAGGAGCTAGGTACAGATCATATGACATTTAACAAACATATTTTAACTAATTACAGAGAGATAATTAGTAATGTAACAGTAGGAGACGGGAAAGTGTTAGATGGTAAAGGAATAGGAGAAATTCATTTCATGGCTTTTAATGGTAAAGAGTATATCCCATCTGTAATGTATGATGTTTTATATGTTCCTGACTTAATGGCAAATTTGTTTTCATACAGTACTGCAATATCCAAGGGATTTATGACAGTTTCAAATTAAAACTAAGTATGTAAACTTTTTAATGGAAGGTTCAGCTGTGGCTAAGGCTAAAAGAGATGGTCAATTTTATTTTACGGAATTTGATATTAAAAATATCTCTGATAGGGACAGTGTTGCCCTGATAAGTTTGTCCACATGGCATAGTAGGTTGGCGCATCAAAATTTTGGCCATGTTAAAGAAATATTGAGTCGAAATAGTATAAAATATGAAGGGCAGATTGATCAATGTATATCTTGTATACAAGGAAAACAGCATAGATTACCTTTTCCCAACAGTGACAGCTGAGCAAAGAGTCCAGGTGACCTGGTGCATGCAGACTTATGCGGACAGATGGAGACTAAATCACTAGGTGGGTCCTCTTACTTTCTTTTACTAAAAGATGACTACTAAAACCCAAGAAGAAGAAGTGGAATCCAATTCAAAGAGTAAAGAAGATCACTTTGCAGAGGAGTATCTTGACGAGGAGTGGTTAAGTGCAAATGAGGCAGAGTTGGAAGAAGGGGAGAATAGAGAACAGCAGCAGAGAGGACAGGGAAAAAGAAGAATTAAGAAACCAAACTGGATGAAAGATTATGCCTTATTGGCACACGGACAAGAAGATTTAACTTATAAAAAGGCTATAGAAGGAAAGGACGGACAGAAGTGGTCCATTGGAGAAACATGAAACATGGATTGAGACAGACTTAACTGAAGGTAAGAAGACAATAGATAGCAAATGGGTGTTTAAAATAAAGAAGGACGAAGGTAAAGATCTATACAAGGCAAGGTTGGTGGCACGAGGTTTTAAACAAGAAGATAGACTGGATCATTCAGAGATTTATGCACCTGTTGCAAAGTTACCAACATTCCGTATTTTAATTGCTATTGCCAACAAGTTTGACTTGGAGTTACATTAAATGGATGTGAAGAATGCGTTTTTAAATGGAAGCATAGATGAAGAAGTATACTTAGAAAAGCCAGAAGGAATGAAGAAGGATGGGAAAGTCCTGAAGTTGAGAAAGTCCTTGTACGGTCTAAAGAAGTCTCCCAGATACTGGAACGAGAGGTTTGATAAGTTAATGATGCAGGAAGGGTTTATTCGAAGCAAGTGTGATTATTGCTTGTACTACAAGAAAGGAGTGAAGTTCTATGTCCTATTGTATGTCGATGACATCATATTAATATCAAGATAAGAAGAAAATTGAAGAGTTGAAGAAGGCATTGAAAGAGAATTTTGAGATGAAAGATATAAAGGAAAAGTATTTAGGTATCAACACAAAGAAGAAAGTGGGAGTAATTGAACTTGATCAAGAGGACTATTTGAGAAAAATTCTATAGGAATACAAGATGGAGGAGTGTAAGCCGGTGAGCACACCGATGGATCCTGGACTAATAATTGAGAAGAATGATGAGAAAAATGAAGAATTGACAAAGAGATGTAGGAGAGTAATTGGAAGTCTGATGTATGCTATGTTAGGTACTAGACCTGACATATGCTATGCTTTGAGTTATTTGAGTAGGTTTCAGGAATGTGCAAATGATGATGTATGGAAGGGTTTAAAACGGATTTTGAGATATTTAAAGGAAACTTTGAGCTTAAAGTTGAACTACAGAAAAGGAGAGGACATTCCATTAATTGGATATACTGATGCAGATTGGGCGACTTCCGGTCTGCATGGTCTCCCCATGCAGACCGGAAGTCGACGTCAGGTTACATAATGAAGGTATATGGTTGTTTAGTTTCATGGTCGTCGAGTAAGCAGCAATGTGTGGCGTTGTCTTCAACCGAGGCTGAGTATGTGGCTCTAGCTAAGGGTATTTCAGAGGGGTTTTGGATTTAGAATTTACTTACAGAAATTAATTTGAAGTGTACTAATTTTGTAATGTTTGAAGACAATCAATCAGCCATTCATATTGCTAAAAATCCAGAGCATCATGAAAGACTAGAGCATATTTATTTAAAATACCATTTTATAAGAAGTAAGGTTCAAGAGAATATTGTTATTTTGAAATATGTTGAAAGTGAGAAGCAGCCTGCAGACATATGTACTAAAGCATTATGTAAAGCAAAATTTGAGAGTCATAGAGACATTTTATTTTGATTACTAAGGATCTTAAATTGTTTAGAGTCAGCAAGTTTGTTTTAATTTTTATTTAAAGAGTTGTGATGAGTAGAGTCAAAATAAATATTTCAAAGTTTTGTTATAGTAGAGCTGTGTAGTATTATGTTTTAGTGATGTAACATTGAGGAAGGGTGTTGGAGATGCAATGTCACATCACTAGTCGTTAATGTGTCCCATCACTATTGATGGCTTTTTGTTTTTTCACTTCTCTCTTGTGCATTTGTTTCTTATGGCGGCGTAGTTTTTCTATCTAAATAAAATATTTGCGCTCTATTCTCGATGTTCCTTTCATCTGACCCTTAGCCTTTATCTTCTCTATCCACACTAAGAAATACGTTTTTGTGCGTTAATGCTTTTTTTAAAGCTTACCACTTTTCCCTAATTACTTAAGTGCTATATACGGCAAAATGTAGGTAATATAAGATTTATCTTCTTTATTTGTCAGGTGATCTGTGTACCTATAACTTTTTGCCTAGTTTACTTGTGTAATAATGAAAAATTCAACATTCAAGGTACTTTTGTTCATACTTTTATCACACATACTTTTTGTTTTATTGTCATTAGATATCTAAGCAATAAAAAGATCTATAAAATTCATTCAAAAGAACATAACCTTGAAGTAGGTGTAAATAGAATTTACGGAAACGCTTCACACCTATATATAGCTTTAACATGAAATACCTCAAAAGCGTAAATGCTGTAGTAAATTGCTTTGTTCATCGCAACTTGTTCTTTGGAGCCTGGGATCCAGTCCGCCTACTATTTCTTTTGATATATCTAATCTGGGCTGCCGTCTGACCTCCCAACCAAGAGCATTAATTTAGGAAGAACTTACTTAAATGACATTTTGCGAAAATGCAAGCTGGAGACGCAGCTTAAGAATGCTTTTACTTTTTTATCTGTAGAGAGAATGAGACTGAATGAAATCAAAGTACTTTGTGGTCTGTGGCTCTGTAGCCTAACAGAATATTAAAAAAGCAGTTTGTTTATATTTTAGGTTATTTTATTTATTAAATTTTTTCTCTCGATTTCGTTGAAATAGTACTGTTTTCGATGGTACATTGCTATTTTAAAGTTTCGAAAATGAAGAATGCAAAGCACGTGTGAAATAAATAAGTATCGTATAAACAAATTATTACAAGAACCGGCAATACTTTATTGTAAAAGAATGACATCGTTTGAACACTTAACAACAACTCAAGTAAGTTTAATTTGCTGGAATAGTAATCAGTTATTAAAATTACGCTATCCACTACAAAGCATAAATATTTTTGATAATAGTTATTTTTTTAAATAATACGATGTGACGTGTGACATTTTGGCTGTAGATAATATTTTGTTCACGTTGATTGAAGATTTTGTAAACGTCGCCATCTCTTGTAACTATGAAGAACTAAGTTTTAAAGAAGTAAAGGAGTTACCTTTAGTACTGTTTTTAATATTGTGGTATAGGTGGCGTTTCCATCACTTTATAATTTTCAGAAAACTCGTGCTGCGTTACATCGAGATGTTATAGCTATTTGCTCGGAAACATGCCATTTCCTTGGTTTGGAAATCACAAAGCCCGCAATGGAAATTGTTGCAGAACTTGTTTATAAGAAACTATGTGTCTATGGGACAGATTTAGAAGCTTTTTCAAAGTTAGTATAATAAAGCTACCGTTTGCTTTGGCTTGGTAGGTTATTATTGTTGCTTTCGAGTTTTTTGCGAGTCGTAGCTGAGTAGCCCTTGTCGATATCATACTTCTATTGAAACAGTGACCGGATTGGAAACTTGAAGAACCTAGATAAAAATTAGATAATTGCTTGTAATTATGATACTTAATCATAACATTTTTGTATAGAAACTATCGTGAGCCATTTTTCAATTCGATAAATTTATTACGGCTATACTCACGTCAATCGTCAAAAACATGTTCCTTATTAAGAGTACCAGTAGTCACTTACCATCAGGCGGGCTGAGTGCTTGTTTGCCCCACGATTAGCTACTATAATTGACAAAAAACTTTCAGACATGCGAAGCGGGCGACTATCAACACTGAAGACGTGAAACTGTTAGTGAGGCGGTGTCCTTCTCTGGTAAGGCTTTATACATATTTTTATTTTTTGCTGTTTCAAATCCCATATAAAAGTATTCAGCTAAAAATATCACCATTACATCCCCACAATATGACACCTCATTATTTACAACTTCTCACTTATGAATCACTGAAAAGCTCACATACAAACCCCTGAATCGAATTCCAGTTATATTAACAACGATTTTAAATTTAAATTTGACGCTGAATCTTTAAATAGCGGTTTGATGGAGCCGTTTATTTATGCAATTGAAGTTTTCACGTCCAAATGATATGCCTAATTGACTTCAAATTTCAACACGTACAGTTGATGAACTAATCGATGGAATGAACGGTAATATCAGATCTGTAGGTCACAGTGTGTTTTTGCCATGGAAACTGCACATGTGTGCACCTTTGCGTTTTTTTCTTTTTTTATAAAGGACACGTCAATTTGACTTCACCTCGCCTGATGGTAAGCTGAAGAGGCAAAGTCTCAGGAAAGAGGGTCACCATTACATAGTACATATACGTACCATGTTAACAATGGTGGCACTCAGCTTGACGGCCTAATCAGATGCTTTTTCACGCCCCGATTAAAAGACCCGGAATTGTAGGAAACACGTGAGCTGTCCTAGAGTGCATTGTCCCGGTGGAAAAGACCTTTTTCTTGGCCAAATGCGGTCGTTCTTTTGTATACCAGATTGGATCGATCCAATAAGTTGGTATAATATTTTCCCCTTTTGAAGATGCGTGGATTATACCGCGTGCATCACAAAAAACGGTGGCCATGACTTTATTGACTGACAAAGCCACTTACTAAGTACTTTGGGCGCCGATTCATACCAAAAAACCCACTATGTTGACTGCTGTTTGGTCTCCGATGTGTTGTGGTGAATCCATGTTTCGTTCATGGTTACGAAACAGCTCTAAAAATCGTTCATATTGCGGTTGAACATCGCCAAACATTCCTGTGAAATTGTGACACGGTTGCGTTTGTGATCGATTGTGAACAAACTCGGCACCCATCTTGTGGATCCAGACAACCTCACCTTCGGCCTAGCACATCGACCCACAGACGGCGTGCGGTTTAGTTGGTTCGAGTCCGACATAATCTCCCCCTGGGGGGGGGGGGGGGGGGGGTATACGTGGGCATTTCCCATACGTAAAAAAACCCATCTTCTGGGCGTCCAGAACGTTCCGCATCTTCCGTGCTTGTACAGCCACCTGTAAATACAGTAAATCACTTCTTTACCATGTAAATGGATGGTACAGAGTCCCCATAATATTTACCAAGTTTAGCCTTGGTTTGAGTATTGTTTTTTTCCGCATAAAAATAATGCTTAATAAGCACACGACATTCACTTTTTTCCATTTTCTTCTCAAAAAGCTTAATAAGTATCAATAAAGATATTTCCTCAACTGAGTTTTGTACGGAATCCTCAATGCGCGAGTCCGACTCGCATTTGGCTGGTTTTGGTCCTTTCTTTGTAGGTTTTTTTTAACGTGCGGAAAATCCCCACGGGTACCCCTCCCTTTGAAGCCGAAGGGGGAGGTTATGACGGACTCGAACCGACTAAACCGCACGCCGTCTGTGGGTCGATGTGCTAGGCCGGAGTTGAGGTGTCTCGCGACATATCCCTCGCACCCCGGCTGACCCAGGGCCGTTCCTTTCGGTCTGGCCCTCCTCGGGAGGGAAGACCGCGTGGTCCGACTCGCCCCCGGTATAGGGTAGGCGCGCATTGTCCTACGATGCGCGCCGCCGCCGTGGCCTGCTTCTGCTAGGGTGACGAGCAACTCCACCCGTCACCCTCAGGCCCACGCTTATGGGGGGCGGAGGTCGGTCTGCGCCCCCCGACGCCCGAACCGCCTTCGAACGCAGGCAGCGATGTCCGCGAGTCTCTCTCGCTCGCTGCGTTCGCCCGCTCTGCTGTCTCCTTCACGAGCATGACCTGCTCGCAGAAGGAGGCGCTGGCTGCCCACGCATCCGCGCAGCGGACCATCGCCGCGAGTAGGGTGGAGAGCCTCGGCGTTTCGAACGCCGGACACTCGGTGAGCGTGTGCAGCCCCGAGTCCACGCTCGCGTCGCAGTGATGGCACTCGGGCGTTGGCTCTATGCCCATCAGATGCAGGTACCGTCCGAAGTTACCGTGTCCGGTAATGACTTGCGCTGACGATACGAAAGGCCACCGTGTGGTCTCTCTAACCACTCCCCCATGATGGGTCTTACAGCTACAATCACGGCGTGCCCTCCTTTATTTGTAGGTACACAATGTTTATACTTTATACCTATATTTAGTAACTACTTTAAATTAAGGTTATTATAATGTTGCCAATTCCAAGGTACCAACCATCTTAGCTCTAAAACCTTAGTCTTACATAGACTAAATAAACAAAAATTGAAAATTGTAGATTCCAAAATTATTCATTTCTTGTAAAAGTCTTTTGTAAAATTGTCAGTGTTCACTGTTCAGCATCTTCGGCCACTGTATATGTAGAGACTAAAAAGTAGAGTATTCAAAGTAGAGAGTATTAAAACAACACTGTTAAGTTTAATAAATTTAGGCCAAATTTAGGCATAAATGAAATACCAACATACTAAAAAAATATTTCCTTGCAGAAGAGCCATCTAAATACGTTATCTTCTGGTCCAGCTATTTCTAAAGAAAAGAAACGCAAGACAATCCCACCAGTCCGAACAGAGACGCCACCACCGAAAACCAAGGAACCAGCCGTTCAGAAACAGATAGAGATTGAAACACCAGTAGCTAAACAGAGAGATACGAATGTTTCAGCCGCCATTCTGAAAGAAGTTGAAAAGGAAGATAATGTAACGGAGAAAGCAGAAAACATGAGTTTAGATGATTTAATTGATTTGACTTTTGATTAAAGAATTAATTTTTTTATTGTTGTTGTTTTGACTCAGCTGGTGGCGCAGGTTTGGTTCCATGATAAGCAGATATCCTTACAAGATCGAATAAAGGAGAAAAAATTGAATCGGTCTAGGCGGGGTTTGAACCTGCGATCTTTGCCTTACAAGGGCAATGCTTTGACCACTAAGCTACCAGACCTCGCCCGAACCAATTCAAATTTCTCTATATCTGTCTTTGGGGCGACAGTGGAGCATCTACCGACGTACTTACGGACTATCGGAACCAATTAATGATTTTTCAATCAAATCAAATCAAAGGCAAACATCACGGTTTCAAACCCCGCCTATACCGATTCAATTTTTTCTCCTTAATTCGATTTAAATATTTACCATGAAAAATGCTTAAAAATGTAATTCAAATCCTTACGAGATATTTACGGATCTGAATATTATTTAGGTACTAGCATGCCTGTGGCTACACCTGCGTGAATGCCGCAACATTTAGGTATGTCCTTACCCAAGCTCTAATCTGTGTACTAAATTTCTTCAAAAAAGTCGTGGTTTTATACAGTTTTTGAACCCTCCTTAACCCTCTTTTTCGCGATAAAAAACAGCCTATATATCCTTACTCTAGCTTGGTCCATCTCATCAATTCTGTACCAAATTCTGTTCATCAAGATCGGTTCAGTGGTTTAGCCATGCAAGTTACCTGACAGGCTGATTGGCTCTTTCGCACATTTATAATGTTAGTATGCATAACGAAATATTTACTTTTATATTAGGATACTAGAAAATGATGAAACTACAGTCGTGTATTATGGAAGCCGATCGCATCCTCACTCAAAACAAATTATTATCAACAACAATCTGAAAAACAAGGATTTACAAATTTATAATTCAGTGAAACATGCTAGTTACAACAACGTGTCTAACAAAAGTATGTTTTAATAATAAGTGGGACTCCTTTGGGTATAGGTACAGTCAGGATCAGATAGATCTTGACGAACAGAATACTCACAATTATCTTAACCCCTTGATTGACCTGATATCTGGTGTAGGTACCAGAGCGGGGATCGAATCCGCGCCTCCTGCGCAGCAGCCGCGTTCACTATCGCTACGCCAGAGGCTGTCGAGGCTGTCACCTTTAGCTCAGACGATAATCAATTTAAATCAATGAAACAGTTTAATTTGCTCTTAATACTTTTGTATTAACATCATTTTGCGACTAGTCAAGATCATTCTGTTGTTGATTGTACAGTCAGCGTCAAAGTGATAGTGACACTTAAAGTAATCAAAAGAAAAGACGCAAGCAAAATTCAATAATTTTTGTACAAGTAAAGTTTTCATATTGTTGACAACCATAATAAGCGCTCAAAAGTCGAGCCGTTCAAAATGCCATAAAGGTAGGTTCAGACAAACCGCCATAAATATGGTTACAGTTATCCCACCAGTCGTATTTCCCGTGAAGGAATTGCTAAAGAGGTTTTCATGCCGTTAAAAAAAACTCTTTATCTAACATAATGTTGTTTGCATGACATTTAATCAGTCATATCAATGTCACTTGAATGCTTGGATACGTCTGGTGTTTGATTACCTTAAGTGTCACTATCAATTTGACGATGACTGTACCACAGTACATCAAACAGCCACAGTCTAACGAACTGTTATACTACGATACAGCGATCTTATGGGGTGAATGGGTGAAATGAGCAAAGCAAAACAGGTATTTGCGGCTGGTCGCGTCGGCGCTCGCCAAAAAACTCGTTATAACGAAACACAATTACCATCGGATTAGAAAGTGTGTGGAGTGGATATATAAAATGCATTATTGTTTTTAATTTTGTTGGCAAAATGCAGGTAATACTGTAATAATGGTTGCAAGTAGGTATGTAAGTAAATAACGATTGATCGAATGCCGGTTAGTGTAAATATTTGTATGAAGGAATATGTATTGTCTCATTTTCTAGGTGTGTATTTACAAGAAAAATATTTATTTAAGTATGTGTATCGCTTTATTCGTAATTTAAAATCTCATGACAATGCTTGCTGAGTTTTGGACTAAAGAGTGCTGTGTAGATAATATCTTAGATTGTTATTTATTTATTCAATTAGCAATATCGATGGACTTCATTGCTTTGAATGCGTCTGGGACTCAACACATGGTAGAAATTGAGTAGGTATGATTATCTGCTATAAACTGAGGCAATAAATACATGTAGGTACATACGAGGCTACCAGGGCATACGGGACCATACTAGGGTTTTAGGGACCCAAGCTTACCGGTACACCACCAGTTAGGCAGACGAGGCTCCGACGCTGCCTTTTTTCTCAACCAGGCGGCACTTAGTTACAACCGCAATATTCAAATCATTCAATCAGCACAGGTGTATCAAAAATTATAAACATAATCGACTCCATTGCATTCTCTGTTCACGGCAGTTAATTACTCCTATAACGACAGTTAGAGCATAATGAGATTTTTGCAATTCAACAGTAGCACATTACAGGGTGCTGTTTGTCAACCACCCCTCCTCCCCCCACTGCTCCCTGGCCAGGGGTGAAGTTATTAGGCGGCTTTGTTAATGAATTTCATGTAGGGTAAGCATATATATCAGTTAGGTACAGTTAGGTATAAATGAATTATGTGTTGCTGAGCTGGCAATGTCCGATTGTTTGGTACACAATGAGGGCGATATTTTTTTGTGAAAAGTTCATTCGTACGGTATCTGTTCCTAATCTAGAGCGAAAATGTATTAGTGTCATTTTATGTGTGGTTCCCGGCAAAGTAGAATTTGGGCCACCCCTTCTCTTCCCATGTGGTGTCGTACAAGGCGACTAAGGGATAGGGCTGATTAACTTTAACAACAGACAGATACGTACAGCCCAAACTCATCCTCAGATGCACGGCTCGAGTCAACAATAGTGCCCGGAATACGGCAATAGGCTCACCCCCTGTTACGTGGGACCGAATACAGATTGGTGAAATGTGGGTGTTAATTCACCTCTGTCTAACCCTCCGGGGATAAAGGCGTGATTATATGTATGTATGTATGTCATTTTATTTAACTTATCTCGGTTATTATGGGAATGATAGTTGTCGGTCAGTTGAGCACATTTTAATTGCAACAAAAAAAAATACAATGAGCCCGACTGCTTGAAGTTTTACAGCACACCTGGGTAGGTACTGTCTGCTGTAATACTTATTACGTTCTTGTACTATTGCCAATCCTAAACCGAATTTCAAATTAATGGGTATTCATTTGAAATTCGGTTTATGATTGGCAATAGGGTAGAGCCTGCTGTCTAGTTTTCTGTCGTAACTTGTTTTGATCTTTTAGACAGCACTCGGGTTTATTTGTTTCAATCTTAAAGACAGCAGTCGGGTATTTTAATTGCCTAATATATTTTAATTGCAATTGACATTTGCCTAACACTGTTGTCTGGCTTCCCAAATCCGACAGAAAACTGCGCTAGTTTTTGAATAAAATAATAATAATGGAAATTATTAATAGCCCCCCTAATCAATTTTTTTTTTGCTTTATCGTAACCGAATTTCAAATTAATGGGTATTAATTTGAAATTCGGTTTATGATTGGCAATAGGGTTAGAGCCTGCTGTATAATTTTCTGTCGTAACATGTTTTGATCTTTTAGACAGCACTCGGATTTATTTGTTTCACTCTTAAAGACAGCAGTCGGGTTTTTTAATTGCCTAATATATTTTAATTGCAATTGACATTTGCCTAACACTGTTGTCTGACTTCTCAAATCCGACAGAAAACTGCGCTAGTTTTTGAATAAAATAATAACAATGGAAATAATGGAAATAATGTAATAAATGGAAATAATAGCCCCCCTAATCAATTCAGTTAAGCTAATTTGCTTGAGTGGGTACACTCCCGTAGTTTAATGGCCAGGATTCGAAACCTTGACCTCGCGATAGTCAGACCGACTCCTGCCTGCTACCGACGCCAACCCACTGAACTAACTCATCATCATCATCGTATATCTACCTGCCCTGGCCTCAATTATTTGAGGTCGGTGCAGCATGTCATTTTCCTCCATAAATTCCTGTCAGATGTCATTCCCTCAGTTACTACCTTCTTTGCCATATCATCTTTCAAGCAATCCATCCATCTTTTCTTGGGCTTACTCCTGCTCCTAAAGCACTTTACATTGATACTTTGAACCTTACTTACAACATTATTTTCCTCTCTTTTCATAATATGTCCATCGCACTGAACTAAGTAAAGCCCTTATATATTTGCGGCCCTTATCATCCGCTTTTGTATTATCGAGTTTTCACGATTGACTCGCACTAGGTACATAAAATAGTTGTACTTCTCAACCTTGTCAAGTTCGGCCCTTATCTTCCGCTTTTGTTATTATCAAGTTTACAGGAGTGACTCGCACTAGGTACCTATGTGACAATAAGACGCATTCACATAAAATAGTTGTAAAAAATATCGCAGTCGCTTCACGGAAAATATCAATGAACGCAGTTAGACTGAAAACCCCACATACCGAGGTAAAAGTTTTGATTGCGACAGGGATTAACACAAGGATGAGAATCAGAAAACTGTTAAGTATATTCTAATTTAAATTTAAAAATCATTTATTTCTTCAAAAAATTTGTTTGGAGTCGTCATCGTTTTTTCCCCTACCGTGCAGTGCGTGACATGGCAACTACTGAGTAACACTGCCAGAAAACTCAGTAGGAATCCTTTTTAAAAAAACATGGTCATGTAGGTACAATCATTTTCTTGTGTCAGTGTGTAATACTAAAGTACTTGTGTTGACTTAGAGCGACTTAATCCCAAGCATTTTTTTCATTCAAATATTCTGAAATGTTATAATACATGCCCTGTTACACTATATGCGAAGTCTATGTAGCAGATCATGGGTTAATTAGCTCTATCACAGTAATACAACCTCTATATGGATAGTTTTACCGTGGCCCTGTAGATTAGAACAAAATTTCTAAATAATGTTTTCAGGTAGTTAGGTATCTACTTGGATTAAAAATGTCCACCCAGTTAGATTTATGTAACTACATAGGTGGTACAGACCCTAAACTGACCCACTTGAGAGAGGAGACAGCTTGTTAGTCCACACGTTTCTCGGAAACTCACTTGGACGGAATATCCGATTGTTTGTCAGTACCACAGTTGTTCTAAGAAAATGATCCCAAGACGACTGCGCACATTAGACCAAATTGCGACAGTATTGGCTAGGTATACCTACTGTATATCGTTTAATAATAGTACCTAGTCACGTCCTGGGAGTTCCTACAATACCTACAATCAACGTCAGAACGATCTTGACTAAAAAATCTCAAAATAATCTTTTAATCGTATCAAGAGCAAATCAATGTCTGTTTTATTGTTGTTTTATTGTCCGAACTAAAGGTGTGTATCAATTATCAGAACAATCCGTCAATAAGGCGGGGGAAGGGGGGGACCAAGGCTCATTTGGAGTATGGAGTATTTTGTTCGTCAGAATAGATCTGTTACTGACTGTATTGGTGGCATCTCTAGTACCCACTTTGTACCTAACTTTTATAGTGGGAATTGGACAGAAAAGCTTTGGGCGGAATATTATATAGTCTGTCAATCGTCAATAAAGGGCAATCCTATCGCCGTCGGGGGTATTTTATAATGGACTTTATGTTTAATGTCTGATAAAGAACAGCCCTATCCATTAATCACCTTCTACAACACACGAGAAGAGATGGAGTGCAGTAGCGAAGGGTGAAAAATTTCAAAATGGAAGCCGGTGGAAAGAATTATATTGAATTTAAACATTTCTACCATTTATGCGAAGAGGAGCTGATAATAATTGGGTTATAGGAACCCCTCACCAGTGATAGGACGGCCTAATTCTAGACTACCGGTAACTAACACGGCAATGTTTTGCTGGGGCCTCTACAGGTACATCCAAATAGCTTCATTGAAGTTCGGAAACACGAACGCACATTTTTTACTTAACCTTACCTAATTTAGCTAATTTCTTCCTCGACAACTAATGACCCAAGACGACGTGCGGATTTCGTCGGTTCACGTTCGATATAATCATCCACGCTGGCTCCGGTGGAAGAAAGGGGGTATCCATTGGGATTTCCTCACTTAAAAAAAGCTGAGCTTTCGTATAGGTACTACTTGAAATTAAACCACTTTGTAACAGATTCTATAGCGATTGATTTGTCGTCCAAGACTACAAAGTGGTATTATTTCAATGAGTAATATTATTCGCGTAAATTTCAGAGATTATCACTTAGATACCAATCAAAAAGAGATTAATGAAATACATTATTTGCAGATAGAATTCTTATAAAACTCATAATTTTAACTAGCTAAGTAAAAACCGAATCGCTTACATCCATCAAAGCACAAAGGCGAGTGAGAGCAAGTACCAATCTAGGCTACCTGTGGCTACAGCCAGGCTACCGTATGCTTATACAGTAGGCTACAGGAGATAGGCTATACTGCTCATTAAAATATGTAAATGTTCGCCGAGACATTACGCAGATAGGTGCTTCTGACTTATTGACTGGATCGCACTATGTGGCGGGCCAAGTCTTTCCAATTGTAATTTCAATCCATATATTATAGTTTTTTTTTCTCATACCTAAGAGGCGATGGAGGAAATGATATGTATACTGGGTTTAAGAGGACCGCTCCCTAAGCCGAAGGCACTTAGTAGTAGTACGAGTAGGTACAATACATTATTATCGTAATAAAATTACGATTAAGCGAAAAAAAAGTTGATTTTGCTGTTTTTACAAGCTTTTATTTAACTTGCAATGTATGTTTGTTCGGGTGGAATCTTACAACTCAATTTTAAGGCACTTGCCCTCAACCGATTGAGCTGAAATTTGGTATGCACGTTCAGTTCGGATGACAATGCAAGAAAAAAAAAAAGATTCTTTTTAAAAAGGTTTTTCGAATATATCTTATTTCATGTCATTTCAAAGGTAGTAACTATCAATATCATTGCCTAGTAAACATATTGTAGGAAAAAGGTGTGTTTTCGGGTTCAACTAAGTTCTTCGGAGCCCAAGCCGGTACATCTGCTGATGGATGAAACAGTACCACAGGCTTTGCTCTTAGGGCTGAGAGGATAGCCAGAAGTCGCTTATATGTAAACTGAATATGTAAAACCAGAAATTTGTATTGTATTCATGAATCTATTTATACGGAAAATATCGATGTTCAACCGTGTTTCAGTTAGACTGGCAAAAGCGGACCCTGGACTGAAGTGAAGGTCTCAGATATTACCGGGATTAACGTTAGGAGGAACACTGCTGGACATAGGACAGTAGGCCAATGCTACTCAACATTGGGGCCTTCCAATTTTGGGAGGCCTAACCTACTGTTTCTACACTGGCCAGACGGGTTGATGCTGATGACCACAGCCAGTCTTAATCTTGTCCTACAAACATCCTATACTGAAGGCAATTATTCATCCGTGCATATCGTCATCCTTCACCGCGAGAGGCGAACGCATTACTCGTTTGCGGGGCACCTACCGCGCGCAACTATTTAGTATCATTACAAATGTCGCTCGCCGTGTCCGCGTGTCCGTCTGTCTGTGTGCGACCGAGAGCTACCGTTCCTTATTAATAAGGAGTATTGGATGGTTGGCTTGTAGGGAGATGGCTTTTTGTTAATACCACAGATCATAATATAATATAATTCTTTTTATACTTATCGTTGAAAGCGTCCACTTCAAAAGTTCTTAGTCCGATTGGTTTTGATCCTCCAGATAGTGATAAGCCGCTCTAGACAAGTCGCAATTCGCTTGCCAGCGTTTGTGACAGTCGTTAGCGCGTGTATTAGTTAGTGTCAAAAGATTTATTTTTGTTAAGTTAAATTGTGAGTCAGTATAAATTGTTGATAGGTTAGGTACCTATCTTTTGGCTGGCACTGTGTGGAAAATAGGTATTCTGATAAAAACTTTTGTTTTTGCGCTCATCGATAAGTACAGTTCAATCCTTTGCAAATTATGTTTCTTCTAAAACTGGATAGCTGATTGTCTATAGGTAAGATGGGAGTCGCTTTTGGAGAATATCGAAGTTTCGTAGTTAAACTGAAAAATCAATCCCAATTGAATTGGAAAAATACTCGGGGAATGGTGTAAGTCTAAGGAAAAAGAAGTTAAATATTAAATATAATGCACACAATAAAAAGAAATAGGTTGCGAAATCAACATGTTAAAGATTCTATTTAGATTGAAAAAAGTGGACGTTCAAAAAAGAACTTGAACCCGCGACCGGTTCCGTATATGGAGAGTGCTACCAGCCGAACTTTATTTCTTTTATTTTTTTTATGCCACTTAGGTGGCAGACAAGCACACGGCCCACCTGATGGGAAGTGGTTACCGTGGCCTATGGACGTTTGCAACACCAGGGGCGTCACAATCGTGCTACCGACCCTGTAGATACCTTCTAATACCCTTCTTGAAGAACCCCATATTGTAGTCGCTTGGGAAAACCACGGCAGGAAGTTCATTCCACAACCTGAGCGTGCGTGGGATGAAGTTCCTTTCAAAACGCACGGTGCGCACCATTTCCGGTCGCAGTGTGTGAGGATGAATTCCCTGCCTATGGCGAGTGGTGCGATGATAGAATGCAGCGGTGGGCATCATGTCAAACAATTCATCTGAGCACAAACCATTGTATAGGCGATAGAACACACACAGCGAGGCAAAGTCCCTTCTGAGGCTGAGAGGTTCCACATCGCCTGTGAGTATGGGATTGTCGACGAGCCTGAACGCCCGTCTTTGCAATGAGTCAAAGGGGCCAAGCTGGTATGCAGGCGCTCCGGCAAAAAGGTGACAGCAGTAGTCCATGTGGGGCCGAATTTGTGCCTTATAAAGCAGAAGTCGTTGCCCCGCAGTGAAGTACTGCTTCGCCCTGTTGAGCACTCCAAGTTTCTTTGAGGCCAGCTTGACCTTGTCCTCCAAATGGTTGCGGAACTGAACGTCGCTTGAGATGTCGACACCTAGGATCCCAATACTCGAAGAGATGGAAAGTGGTGTGCCCAGGAATTGCGGCGCCACAATCAAATTTCCATCACCTTTCAATCATAATCGATGGGAGTATTTAGCACAGATATTTACTAAATTGCTTTAAAATTCATTAAAATATCAAAGATTACGTACTTGTAAAAATAAAAACATAAAGCCGTTTCCATTCAATTAGTTATCCGTTCGATACCAGCCGCTGAGGTAAGCAAGAGTGTTGTTTTGTTCCGTCCTCAGTCCTCCGTCCCCGTCATTACGTACCTTTCAGCTCATTACTGGCAACAGATCACTCGCTTAATTTGTGCATTTCCGATCTGTAGATATTCAAATTCCAACCCTAATGACGCACGGGAAATGTTAATAAAATGTTAATGCAACGAAAGCGGTTGTCTCTCTTGCAATAAGTGACAGATTTGCTTGACAGCCACAACCTCGTTTGTTGCTACGTATGAATAAATCACGATTTAGCTTTTTTGCTGGAACTAGATAGGTATATATTAAATGATTGCTTTTAGAACCGGAGCTGTGGCATTTTGAGTATTTTAATGAGTTATTATGTTTTGAATGGGTATTCATTAATGAACGTTTAAGTGGATTTCTTTAATACTATCGATTTAGTGGACTGTATCCAAGTTTTTTTACTAATCTGATCATCATATTATTCCGGTGCATCCGAGGCTTTCACCTTGGAGTCTGGAGGCTGCTTGCTTTCCTTTTTGTAATGGTTAATGGAACCAACAGCCAGCACTGCTTTCTAAACACCGTAGGTACCACGGGAGGAAAATCCGTCAATGGTAGGCATATCGGCTTGCACATTAAGTTGGTTTGGCCCCAAGGGTCTTAGTGAGGTCACATACTTGGTGCGTTTGGAACTTCAATCTCTTTGACTCAATTCCATTTAATGGTAGCAGTAGTATTTGGTACTAAAATATTCATTTTAGAAGGGTGGAGGCGGTTTTAAGAATATTTGGGGTTCAAACCAATCTCTGCAAGTTGTACACCTTTTGATTGTAGGTAAGTATTTTTTGTAGATCTATTTATTTATTTAAATTAGAAATCTCTATATAAAAATATAAAACAATACATTATACCTATATCAAAAACATGCAGGTTCATTCAGGCGTCAAAGAATTCCTCCCCATCGACATCAAATGGGAGGCTGGCGGCATTGGCACGTTGAATGGCAATGCCAATCCTTAGCGCAAGGAATAAACCCGTGACCAGAGGGCGGTTACAAGTAGCGTCTATTAAGCGTTTGGAAGTTTCTTTAAATAATAGACGAGCACTTGGACCCTATGAATCTAGAATCGATAATTGAACAGACTATCTTAAGTTATCCATACTTCCATACTAATATTATAAATGCGAAAGTAACTCTGTCTGTCTGTCTGTCTGTCTGTCTGTATGTTACGCTTTCACGCCTAAACCACTGAACCAATCTTCATGAAATTTGGCACAGAGGTATATTAAAGCTTGAGAACGGACATAGGCTACCTTTTATTGCGAGGAAGGGGGTTTAAGGGGGGGAAATAGGGGATGAAAGTTTGTCATTTTTGTAGATATCATAATGAAATTTGGTACAGAGGTGGAATAGAGCTTGGAAATGAACATAGGCTACCTTTTATCGCGAAAAGGGGGGTAGAAGTGGGGTAGTGGGGCCATATGATGAAAGTTTGTATGAAAGTTTGTCATTTTTGTAGATATCCTGATGATTTTTGGTACAGAGATGAATTAGACATTGGAAAAGAACATAAGCTACCTTTCATCGCGAGGATGGGGGTTTGGGGGGGGGGGGGGGGATAGCGGATAAGTTTGTCAGTTTTGAAGATATCCTGATAAAATTTGGTGGGGATGCACAACAGGGATGAATTAGAGCTTGGGAACGAACATAGGCTACCTTTTCAATTGAGTGGATGGCTGAGTAGAGATGCGAGTAGGTACAGAGGCCAATGGCAAGGCGAGTATAGAGGAGAGTACAGAGTCAAGTAGAGAGGGGAGCAGAGAAGTCAGTAGAGAGTCGAGTATAAATTCAAGTAAGGAGGCGAGTAGAAAGTCGAGTAGAGAGTCGAATATAGAGGCGAGTAGAAAGTCGAAAACAGAGGCGAGGACAAAGTTGAGTAGAGAGGCGAATTTAATGCTCAATAGTGTCGGCTCAACACTAAGCGATAAGCGACATCCACGCGGGCGGAGCCGCGGGCAAAAGCTAGTAAATAATATCAATAATAACAAGTAGCAGTAACTAAATAGTATTTTATTGTAGCGCTTTCGTTTTCCTTGGCGTGTCCTCGGGCGTCATACGCAACCTCAACACCGTTAACTGCGACTTTATAATAGATGTTGTTTTGCAATTAACATTATAGTACCCGATAATTGTAAGTAACTATACAGCGAAGTGGTTGTATTAATTGTATGGGACCAGTGGTGACGGCTGAAATTTTTTAATAAGTAAGCCGTAGGGAAAAGAAATTTTATTGGTCTAGTCTAGTTTGTCATGCACCAATGCTACCCACTGGGTAGTTGGCAGGCATAAGACCTTAAGAGCCCAAGCTAACCTTATTTACAAGCTGGCACGGCACATTTGCTGATTGAAGAACGAGACAGAAATACTGCGGCTATAATAACCTCTTGTTGTGTTCTCGGCGGTGAGTAGGGTAGCCAGAGCTCACTGGATAGTTTTTGAGCTGTCCGTGGGAAGAACGAAGGCTATTTCTGCTTCGTCTTCTACACTGACGGCACAGAAACTCTCCGCAGTTACAGGGTCGGCAGCACGAGTTTGACTCCCCTGATGTTGCACACGTCTATAGGCCACGGTAACTACTTTCCATCAGGTGGACCGTGTACTTGTCTGCCACCTCGGTGGAATAAAAAAAAGGTGATGTCAGACACTTCAGACAGTAGTTGTTCCCGTAAAAACCAAAATAGACCTAATTACAAGAAAGATTAGGAGACCCCGGGCTCCAAGCAGTGTAGGTATAGCTTATTCATACTTGAACTATAGAGAGTTTGTAATGAAACATTCAATGAATTATTATATAATGCTAGGTGTTGCTCGCAGCTTCACCCGCATCAACGTCGGTTATCACGACCAAACATAGCCTAAGTATGGTATACCGCCGTTTGCCCGAATTTTATTTGACCGAATATCATTCGCCGTAATAGTCAACAGCCATAATATTATATGACGGAATATTAATTTGCCCGAATTTTATTTGCTATAATATTCACATGCTAGAAGATTTGTTTCACATAAAGTCACTTACCATAACATCATTTGTCATAATCATTGTAAGCCCGAATTATCACATGCCCGAATTATCAAATGCCCGAATTATCACATACCCGAATTATCACATGCCATAACATCATTTGCCATCGACATTGGGTGTGTAAAGGTTGGTTGGATGCAATCGGGACTTTAGGGCACCCCGACTCGGATTTTTTTAAACCACCCAGAAGCAGTTTGTTTAGGTGCCATTTGAGTTAGGTTAGCAGGTTGTCTATTGTTTACCCGAATTATTATGGCATTTAAATATTATGTCTAATAATAATCATTATGGCGTTTAAATATTATGTCTAATAATTATTATGGCAATCAAAAATATGACAAACAATACTTATGGCATTCGTATATTATGGTATCTAAGTCTCGGGCAATCGAAAGTAGGTATGTCAGATGTGTTTTCGGGCAAACAAAACATTCGGGCAAATGAAATTCGGGCAAATGAAATTCGGGAATATGATGATTATAGCATATAATTTTCGGGTAAACAATAAACAACCTGCTAACCTAACTACTTGTACCAAATTAGTTAGTTACCAAATTTCATTAAAATCGATTCAATGTTTTAGGCGTGAAAGCGTAACATACAGACAGACAGATATAGTACGCTTAAACAGTCAGATAAAGTTAATTTCGCATTGATAACATTAGTAAGCATATATTGTATATTACACTTGCTTTTGCCCGCGGCTCCGCCTGCGTGGATGTCAGTTATCGCGTCCAGACTTAGCCTTATTCCTTGCTCAAGGTCTAATATAATCCTATACCAAATTTCATCAAAGTCGGTTCAATGTTTTAGGCGTGAAAGCGTAACATACAGACAGACAGACAGACAGAGTTACTTTTGCATTTATAATATTAATATGGATTAATTTATATAATTTTAGCCTTTTTTTTTTACCTGCGGGCAATCCCCACGGATACCCACCCCTCCGGAGCCGGAGGGGGAGGTTATGTCGGACTCGAACCGACTAAACCGCACGCCGCCTCTGGGTCGTAGTGCTAGGCCGAAGGTGAGGTTGTCATGCGACATATCCCTCGCACCCCGGCTGATTGTTTGGCCCTCCTCGGGAAGGGGGGGACCACGCGGTCCCCGACTCAACCCCGGTGTGGGGAGGCGCGCATCGTCCTACGATGCGCGCCGCCGCCGTGGCCTGCTTCTGCTAGGGTGACGGGTGGCTCAACCCGTCACCCTCAGGCCCGCGCTCATGGGGGGCGGAGGTCAGTTTATGCCCTCCGACGCCCGAGCCGCCTTCGGGCGCGTGCAGCGATTTCAGCGAGCCTTTCTCGCTCATCGCGCCGCGCCCGCTCTGCTGTCTCCTTCGCGAGCATGACCTGCTCGCAGATGGAGGCGCTGGCCGCCCACGCATCCGCGCAGCGGACCATCGCCGCGAGCAGGGTGGAGAGCGTGAGCACTCTCACCCCCAGGGCCGCCACAAGCTCCCGCCTCGGCGTCTCAAACGCCGGACACTCGGTGAGCGTGTGCAGCCCCGAGTCCACGCTCGCGTTATATAATTTTAACCAGTAATTTAAATAAATAAAAGCTAATAAAATACAATATTACGCAAATTCTTCCGACCCTCTATTATTTAATTTAAATTCTTTAACCAACAAAACTTTTTCCTACACAAACAACTGAAACAGTCCTTGGAATTTATTTATATTACAAATTAATTAGCGATAGTTAGCCTAATGGAATCAAAAGTAAAGATAAGTTTAATAAGGCCTGGATTTGAATAAGGCCCACGCACTGTACTTGTATAAGTAACAGTGGTTGGGAACAGAATATTCGCCGTTTGAATTATTCATTATAATCAATGCACTTACCAAGTCCCGTTTTATATAGAATTATTCGTAATTGTGTTACGAATTTGAAATGTTGTTGTAGTAAATGTTCTTCGATGTTGCTGGTTAGAAAATGTTTAATAACGAACTTTGTTTTTGCCGGGTTTTCTTTACCTGATCTTTCTTTAAAATATCCTCGATTTGATTAACATAATATATTATATGTACACGTTAATAACCTGTACTGGGTTGTCCATTCACCCTCGCTTTATAAGGCTGTTTCATCATAATTCATTATGTACGAAAATAATCCTTGCTAATATTGTAAATGCGAAAGTAACTCTGTCTGTTCGTCTGTATGTTACGCTTTCACGTCTAAACCACTGAACCGATTTTAATGAAATTTGGTATAGGGGTAGATTAGACCTTGAGAACGGACATAGGCTATGTTTGGTCGCGATAACCGACATCCACGCGGGCGGAGCCGCGGGCAAAAGCTAGTTTCTTATAAAAATAAAATTCATATTAAATTCGAAATTGATATAAATAATTGTATAAAAACAATCATAGGTACTCCGGGATACCTATATATATTGGACCTAGAATATACTCAAAATGTGCTTTATACGCGCAGTAGACGTTTCCTGGGTATCTTTTAAGGACAGCACAAGGTGCTAAGGCGATAGACAAGCCCAAATTCACTAATAGTAGATACCTAATAACAACTATTACAAACGAATCCGCACATACCAGGACCCCAATTCTGCTAATTTTATAATATAACAACACTACTGTCATACCGCTGATATTGCATAATGACATTGAATTTTAGACGTTATTTCTATGACGTTAAAGTCCAAGTCTAGTTTATAACATTTTTCATTCACTCTACAAGATTGACATTTAATTTAAGACTTTAACGGTAAAACAGTAAAGTCTAAAGTTAAATGGCAGTGGCTACAGCGCCGCAGTGGCTTTGCCATGAGAAAAATAATAGTAGAATGAGAACTCAGGGCCTCGTTTTCCTCACGACATAGGTTCCAGGTAGACGTCCCGAGGTATACTTGAATATTAATACATTTTAAACGAACTCAAACCCGTTATATCTAATGTTAGTCTAAGAATACTATAGATTAACCTGATTGATGCTGCAAACCGATGCAGCAAATTTATCTCAGCATTTAGCAACCTGTCAGTACTTTATCAAATTTTAATGCAAACTTTATGCCAATCCTATCTATCCAAGTAATGTCTCAGCACTTGCCAATTAAATATTAAGTACTAACTTTAGCGTATTTATGGAATACGTAATTTATATTTCTGTTAAAATAAGTTAAAATGAACAATTAGGTACTCCCGAGGGGCCATACCGAAACCAGAGATGGCCCTGGGCCAACCACGGTGGTAGGGATATGCTTTAGGCAATCTTACACCCGAAGACGGCGTGCGGATTTAGTCGATTCGAGGCCGAAATAACCACCGCATGAAAAAAGGGTGTTACTTACAAAGTCTTTTCAAACTAGAACCTTTCTTACACAGAGACCATCGAAGCAAATGGTATCCTCACATAAAGTTTCAATTAAACTACAAACATACCGCTTATTAGGAAAATGTACACTAAAACTTTACTTTTGACCTCAGACAATATGTCATTCATTAAAAGAGTAAACGTTTTTTGCCACTTACCAAACTTTAAACATAAAAAGTTACGTGAGTCAAGTGGCAAAAACCGCATGGAATGTATGTCCAATCCATTACATTACCGGCCCATTACCATTTTTACTTGCTTAAGAGGCGACTAATGGAAAAATATGCAGTCGTTATCACTGCGAGAGAAGGAATACTCGATATAAAACCCTGTACCAACCCGTCTGGCCAGCGTGGAAACAGTTGGCCGCAGCCTCCTAACATTGGGAGAGGCCTATGTCCAGGCGAAGATGAAGGAATGTCGTCAATCGAGAGAGGCAATGCCATCTCTAGACAGACGGCACTCTAAAAAACTGCTGCGCTTAAATAGGGCGGACCTACGGTTTGTAGTAGGGACCATAACAGGGCACAGTAATCTTAACAAA
Source organism: Eilema caniola (assembly GCA_949126895.1). NCBI lineage: Eukaryota > Metazoa > Arthropoda > Insecta > Lepidoptera > Erebidae > Eilema > Eilema caniola. The sequence goes on along the minus strand of OX421472.1, from coordinate 7,260,707 downwards.
CATTTATATGTTACTATATAGCTGAACCGCCTCGGCTTCGCCCGTAGCACACTTCGAAAGCCTATGGGAGGTTTCCGGATTTGTTGACATTTAAGGTTACAGCTCCGCTCCCTTGAGTAGTAGCGTGATGATATTTGCCCTATAACCTTCCTCGATAAACGGGCTATTCAACACAAAAAGATTTATTCAATTCGAATCATTAGTTCCTGAGATTAGCGCGTTCAAACAAACAAACAAACAAACTCTTCAGCTTTATAATATTAGTATAGATAGGTTTAACGGACAGTCCATTATGCCGAGCGTGCATGAGGACTGACGACACACCGGCCCACGTAGTCATGAACTGCAGCGAGGTCGCGGAACAGCGGGCGCAACACCTGGGAACACCAAGCACACTCCGAGAGGCCTGCAGCAGACCAGGCAGCCTGGCCGCTTTTTGGACGGAGTTTGGATGGTTGCAGTAGGGTAGTGGATACACAAACCACACGATCACGTAAAAAGGCCCAACTACAAAGGGACCACATACGGAAAAAGAGCCCGCGAAAAGAAGAAGAAGAAGGCTTATGCCCAGCAGTGTACTGATAGCGATAGGCTAATTAAAGCGTCTGTACTACTGAAGCGTCGGTAGCTTAGTGGTTAAGGAGTCGGTCTTACGATCGAGAGGTCCCGGGTTCGAATCCTGGCCATTACACTACCGACGTGAACCCACTCCTAGCACAAGCAATTTAGCTTATTTGGAGGGGTTAGAGGGAATATTAGTAATTTCGATAATTTCGGTTGCTAATATTCTTTTTTTTTTTTTTTTAAATTGATTGCTGCCTGTCTTTTAATACATTTCTCCGAAGCAAATAGAGAAAATAGTTTGCTGTTTTTTTTTCTGTCGTTCCATAATTCACAAGCTGCATCTACGGCCACCCATCATCGTCATTTAGCAAGCGCTTGTCACGGAGGCATCCGGCCTAGCACATCGACCCACAGACGGCGTGCGGTTTAGTCGGTTCGAGTCCGACATAACCTCCCCCTTCGGCTCCGAAGGGGGGGTGGGGGTATCTGTGGGGATTTCCCGCACGTAAAAAAAAGGCATCCGGGGTCTGTCCCCATTTTAAGACATCACTTTTAAGAAATTTCTTATTTCAAGAATTAGAAGTTTGTAGTTCTTTTAGTATGCCTAGATTGACCTATAGCCGCTTAAATTTTACTATAAAATTATTCTTTAAACAGTACTATCATACTAATAATATTACTTATGCCAATATACTAATATCATACTAATATACTACTATCATACATACTACAGAAAGCGTATACCAAAAAGTTTAAATGTAGCGAGTAATTGAGAATTATTAAGTTCAGATCCAAAGTTAATACATTACCTCGTGAACGTAATCAATCTGATATCAGTCAGTATCGGACGCGACTGCAATTGACATTTTTCGGTTTATGCTTAATTATTTCACAAAGCAGTGAAAAAACAAGAGTGGACGGGCGATGGATGAGTGGAGCGAATGGTGCGCGTAGTTGTGGTTCGATTACAAGACAGTGTTACGAACCATGGTTACATTCCGAGGTGTGCACGGTAGCTAACGGGAATGGATTCGCGCGGCACAGCTTGTACAAATATATAAAATATATAAAGCCGTATATTTACTTGGGCACCGCTGCTTGACACTAAAAAAAACAAACTTAACAATTTTTCCTCTTTATAATATGTTATATACATACATACATATAATCACGCCTTTATCCCCGGAGGGTTCGACAGAGGTGAATTAACACCCACATTTCACCAATCTGTATTCGGTCCCACGTAACAGGGGGTGAGCCTATTGCCGTATTCCGGGCACTATTGTTGACTCGAGCCGTGCATCAGAGGCTGATTCTGGGCTGTACGTATCTGTCTGATGTTAAAGTTAATCAGCCCTATCCCTTAGTCGCCTTGTACAACACCACATGGGAAGAGAAGGGGCGGCCCAAATTCTATTTTGCCGGGAACCACACGGCTAATTAATATAGATTAAAATAAAATAATTTTAAACTGATTCTATCGCCATTTATTATGTGTTTTTCGGTATAAATAGTATTGTTATCAGTTAAACGTAGTTCAAATACTTTGGGGACATAATAAAATTGAGTCAACCACCATCTTTAGTCTCTCCGTGATCATGACTGCTAAAAAGTAACCAAAACGTCGGGTTCATTGTCAATAAAATACTTAACCAAATTAATCTTAATACAATCTGTTATAAATAGTTTTATTTCAAAAAACGTTAATAATTTAGTCAAAGTGAAGCTACAAATTGTAAACATGATGTGCGTATAAATGAATGATAGTTATTTTATTTTTCGATTGTCCGCTGCGGTTCGTCGGAGCCGGCTGTCCAAGAATTAATAGCGTACGGTACCGGGTTCAAAACCGCGACAATCTGCGCTCTTTTTGAGAGTGCACATTTTTTTTTAAATATTTTGGTTTGCTGTGTTTTTTCTATTCTGTGCCCGATAGTTTATTGTGGTTGATGACCATTGCCGCTTTTATAAAAGCAATGGACTTTTTAAATGGAAGCCTATGTTCTGGTTATGCTATGAAACAATTAATTTGTTGATAGTAGGAGGCTTGAATTGTATTATGGGTGATTTATGTACGGTACGTTAAAACAAATTTAAAAATAATGCCTGGACCGTTGAAGTTAGCTTAGTCTTAAGGCGCCCACTCACTAACAGTTTACCGGACGATAAACTGTTAGTGAGTGTCAGTCAGTCAGTCAATCGCAATAACCCACACACTGACAGCTTCGTTAACGATGTTGGACTGACGACAAATGCGATCCGATAGTGTGTGGCCACCGGACGATTCCGGCCAGTGCTGACAGTGTTCGGCCGGACGGTCCATGGAAGTCAGGGCGAACAAGCACATATTAGCAGACAGTCGGCCGGCGGTCAATCGAACGACGTCTCGAGCCTGCATTTTTTACGGAATAACCTCAGAATAAAAGAATAACATAATATTTTTCTTTTAGCCTGAGGTAATATCATTATGACGGCACCTACTTCACTGGTTTTTACTAAGATTTTACTAATTTTATGTACATAGTCGACTATATTTCTTATGTAAATAGGCCATTTCTTACAATGATTTTCACGAACTCATATAAGAATAACATAGTGCAAGTGATTTTCGACCTTATTGACATCACAAAACATCGGGTTTCTTATATTCGTGAAGCATCGAGTTTCTTATATTCGTGAAGCATCGAGTTTCTTATATTCGTGAAGTATCGAGTTTCTTATATGTTCACTCACTCACTGGAGATTTTTTGTGCTGTCAATAGGAAGACCAAAGGCTTGTCCTGCTTTATCTTCTACACTGACGGCACAGAAACTCTCTGTTCTAACAGGGTCGGTAGCGCGAGTGTGACGGCCTTGGTGTTGCACACGTCCTTAAGCTACGGTAACCACTTTCCATCAGGTGGGCATTTGTGCTTGTCTGCCACCTAAGTGGTATAAAAAAAAAGATTTTTCACATAAACAAATGCACAAATTAAGAAAATGTCAATAAGCTCGAAAATCGCCATAGTCTCTTTGTAACTGATAACAGATAATTGTCGGCAGGCGATCGTACGGCGGGAAACTGTCGACTCACAACTGCTAGTGTGTGGTCGCTAAACTGACAACTGGGCATTACCGGCAGGGCAAAATCGCTTTAGTGTGTGGATTCTATTGGCTTAGGTCTGCAGGCCGCCGGATACGACCAGAAACTGCAGGCGGACTATTAGTGAGTGGGCGCCTTTAAACAGATGACCCATTCTCGTCATATGAATCTGTTCAAAATTTTACTTCAGATCTTATGAATAAATGTCGCAAATGTTATTCTCGTAACCAACTCATAACACAATTTTCATTAACATCGTGACCGTTTTTGACATTTGGGAGAAGATCGAGGATGAATTTCGAACTGATTTTTATTAGGAGAATTGACCCCCATGGCTTCAGTTTTCATATAAACCTCTTCGAAGATAAAGTTCGTCGTAAGCTCCACATTTCCTAGAAGTCGTGTTTCAGTTTGTCTTGACCAGGCACGTACCTACCATGTTCCCACTTAACATTCGTTTTAAGTACCAATTGCTATTATATATTGCCATTCGGTATGGCGACGTCAATCTTGTAGAGACTCGTGCGTGTCTCAGTAGGTTTAAAAGAGAGTTTACTTTTGATAATTTACCCCTTTCCTTTGTAAATGTAAAATGTGTAAAGTGGTGATATATTAAACACTCACGTAACAGTTTGATACTGAAATAAAAAGGGTAAAACGCCGTTAACGTGCTAATGGATCTTGATATCATATTTTTTTACTCTATCGGCAGCTAGTTGAGTTTCTGCTGTAAATGAAGCTATTTTATTAATGAATTTATATTGTACCACACATTTACGGATGTGCCGATGGTACTGTGCTGGTCACAATAAGAATGAGGTAACTGACTCCTGTGTTGCAGAATAGTACTTATATTTTGATTTACAACTGTAAATGCTCAGCTCAAAAAATTGACAGTACTAACGGCCATCCCGGTTAATGAGTTTGATTTTCCCCCTTGCATCTTGCTTCTTTCATTATTTTTTTTTATTGTTTTCCAAACCGTTGTTCCCACGCGTTGTTCCCATAAAGGTTATATTAAATTATATATTATTTAGTAGAGAGCAAGATTATTGAAAGTAAATTAACTTATAGTATTTTCTGTCTGCTAGACTCGTTCTAACTATCCATGGTAAAATTTGAAACAGTTGTACTTATAGCCATCCCTTCGCTCAAGTGCGAGAAATGAGTACAAAATTGCTATGCATTCATCCGATTGCGATAAAATTATTTATATTTAATATATTAAATACTAGTATGAGAACAAGTTGTATATGTTCTCATACTATTATTAAATATACTAACTTAAGGTTTCCATCCACCTCTTAAGTTCATGAGTAGATTTACCTTTTAGTTTCTTTATTATTATAATGTCAGTATGTTAATAAAACCTAAATTATGTACAGAGTGTTGATATTTACAGGTCGTCAATTATAGTAGCAGATATATATATTCGTTTATAGATACAGGCAATTAATAAGTAAACATAAATGCGTATTGTTAATTAACGACGCCATTATATTTAATCTTAAATCTTACACGGTAACATTACGTGCATATACAGCATTAAAATTTTATAATTAGCATAATGCGAGTTCGAACGATGTAATATGTAAACAGGATGCAATTAACTGCTACCTTACTGTGAGTAATTTAATTCAGAGATTATATGCAACTTAGCTAAACATGAGCAAAACTTCAAATCATTTTACAACAAAAAAACTAATAAAATAAAGTGTTAGAATATGTGTTTATCAGTCACTGCTTCTTAGATTATCTTTTATCTTTTAGATTAAGTTATCTCAATACGGGAGAGGCCTATGTCCAGCTGTGGACTGCAGTGAGCTGATTAATTAATTATCTGTATACGACCTATATACAAATAAAATACGTTAAAAAACTACACATGTTGCATGTTAGTATGATAGTTTTAGCTTAACTTAGCTTAACAACTTTAGCTGCCAGCTCGACGTTAACCCTTGGGAATACTGTAGGCCCGGCTGACTTCTACAGTCGAATTCTTTGACACTCAGGGGTTGTGACTGGTAGACAGGCATATTCTATGTTCCTATTTTACTCCATCGGTAATAAAAAAAATCAAATTCAGGTTCTTCTTTAAAAAAACTATTAAGATTGGTAAAAGTGATTGCTTACGATCAGTATCTTAAGGTCCAATGCTCCAAACATTGAACGTTAGAGCTGTACACAAATAGTTTAGCATACAAAATGCTTTAAAATTTGTTTAAAAAATGTCACATACTGTATTCTGTATAATAGCAATAACTTAACCATTCTGATGTTCAATCTATTTACGGTATCCACTGATCGTTGCTTTGTGGTACATTAAAATGTTACTGTAATAAAAAAATTAATGGACATCGTATAGTTTCATAACCGCCTTTCGTACAAACAATTTGCGATGACAGGATCGAAGGGAAATAAGTCGAGTTTACACTTTCCCGCTGTCAATTAGTTCACATCGACGTCAATATTGTATTATGCGATTGTGTGGTTTAAAAATAAAGGGCTGTGTGTGGACAGGTTTCTGATTGTGACAGAATATCCCTATTCTGAGTTGAGATTAAGCTGCATTTTTCGAAGTTATTTGCATTGGGTTTATTAAATGGTTTTGTTATTATAATAATTGCGCTATCTCGACCGAGCGTAAGCATAGTTTGACTATGAGTATCTTGTTAAATGGATTCTTGAATGCGGATAGCGAATAGACATATTATATGCTTACAATTACTGGCACTGAGCGGGTATCAAACACGCGACCTAAGCACGACTTGAGCAACCACGCGCAGGGCACGCCGTGGCCACACGGTGGCCTCTCGTACCGTCAGACGCAGGTCATTACCGGACACGGGCTGTACATGCATCTGATGGGCATAGAGCCAACGCTCGAGTGCCATCACTGCGTCGCGAGCGTGGACTCGGGGCTGCAGACGCTCACCGAGTGTCCGGCGTTCGAGACGCCGAGGCGGGAGCTTGTGGCGGCCCTGGAGATGAGAGTGCTCACCCTTTCAACCCTGCTCGCGGCGATAATCCACTGCTCGGATACGTGGGCGGCCAGTGCCTCCTTCTGCGAGCAGGTCATGCTCGTGAAGGAGACAGCAGAGCGGGCGCGGCGCGATGAGCGAGAGACACTGGCGGACATCGCTGCCGGCGTTCGTAGGCGGCTCGGGCGTCGGAGGGCGCAGACCGACCTCCGCCCCCCATGAGCGCGGGCCTGAGGGTGACGGGTGGAGCCGCTCGTCACCATAGCAGAAGCAGGCCACGGCGGGGGCGCGCAACATCCTATGTCCATACCGGGGGCGAGTTGGGAACGGGTGGTCCCCTCTCCCGAGGAGGGCCAGACCGAGAGAACCTGGGTCAGCCAGGGTGCGAGGGATATGTCGCGAGACAACCTCACCTTGGGCCTAGCACAACGACCCACAGATCCGCGGGGATGTCCCCGCACGTAAAAAAAAACCCTTTGTGTTTTCAAACCTATTTACTTTTACCTCAATGGTATCGAATTTATCATACAACTTATTTAAATTTGTTAAAAACTCAGACTCGGAACCTCCCTGGTGGTTTTTTTTTAATTTGCTTTGCACCCACGTGATAAAAAGTACGTGTTGCACTCGAGCACGCGGAAAAAAAGCAACTTTGCACTCATAACAAATTACTATATCTCATATGATTTTCTAGGAAAGCTACTGTTGTAAAATTCGAATAAATGAAGGTTTTTTATGTTCGTTCCAGTAGGTACAAAATAATGTCTGTTACTCCACTAAGATCGCAACGACAGCCTCTGTGGCGAGGCAGTAGTGATGAAAATATCTGTATGCATGAATATGGGTATTTGCATTGGCTTGGTCGTATCTCGGAGAGCACTTTAAGGCGTCTCGGTCCCGGTTGCGATACGAACATCCATGGCGGTCGTTACGGGTATTTGAAATGCTAAAAAATCCAACAACTGTTCTAACTGTAATGTTTCGATATCCCCTTTGGGTCGTGGAGGTCATATCGCAGTCGCTACTGGTAAAGCGGACCCCAGTCTCCAAGTTGAAAGCTTCGGTTGGGACAGATGCTAAGATGAAGAAGACTGCACTAAGATCTTTATCATAATCCTCCTGGGATCCGCTTTTTGTGTTTTTTTAATCTTACATTGGCTTTTCTGGGAGCGACTGCCGTCTGACCTCCTAACCCTAAAAGCAAAGTGTGCGAAAGCTTGCTTAAAAGGTACATCTACTAACAATATCCTCCTCGGATTTTTTTCATTTTAAGAACCAGGAAATAACTTGCCGTATCTACATTCTTTTAAATTTCAACTGTCAGGTGTCGTTTATATTAATAGTAGCAAGCTAGAGTATTCACGTACCTTAAGTATCACATACTTGCTACATAAACTTTTAATTTAATTATAATATATTGGTAATATCCAGTAATGCTAACAAGAACTCGACTGGCGACCTGCAGAAGTAGGGTGGACACCATTTACCGTTTTGTTAGATATTTTAGTCATTTTTAACACATTTTTAACACATTTTTAACACATCCAACGCTCTTCACCTCGTAGCCTGGGCCTCAATCATTCCTTCTCCCCTTTTGGTTAGGCTTAAATGAGATCGACTGACACATGAATTTCCTGGGAAGAGAGCCTGTGTTAGAACCTCGGCCAATAATCAGCATGTTCGCTAGGTGCACCAGCTAGCTGATGAGGGTGACTTGCATCCAATATTTTAATAATATAATTTTTTTTTACCCGACTGCGCCAGAAGGAGGTTTATGTTTTCCAAGAGTATGTACATCCGTATGATTGTTTGGCACGTTCTGCAGCCTGAACGGCTTGATGGATTTGAGCTTGAGAGGTGTCGTTAGATTCGTATTTACTGTGAAAGTGACTGGGTATTGGGTATTGGGTATTGGGTATTGGGTATTGGGTATTGGGTATTGGGTATTGGGTATTGGGTATTGGGTATTGGGTATTGGGTATTGGGTATTGGGTATTGGGTATTGGGTATTGGGTATTGGGTATTGGGTATTGGGTATTGGGTATTGGGTATTGGGTATTGGGTATTGGGTATTGGGTATTGGGTATTGGGTATTGGGTATTGGGTATTGGGTATTGGGTATTGGGTATTGGGTATTGGGTATTGGGTATTGGGTATTGGGTATTGGGTATTGGGTATTGGGTATTGGGTATTGGGTATTGGGTATTGGGTATTGGGTATTGGTATTGGGAGATGGGACACTGGGTATTTCAAAATAAAAAATGGCGGATTTTGGTAAAAAAAAAATCACTCAAATTTATCGAGTGGGGTATCAAAATGAACGAAATTAAAAGACGATTACAAAAATATACCACAATATATATTTATAAAATATACAAAAATGTACCAGCTGCTATAAAGCTTGTTTGGATCTTTTTAGCACCAGTCGGGTTTTTAAGTTTCTATAATTTTATTTTATTACAAGTGTTTTCTTTTTTTAAATTGATATGCAACTAATAAAATAATTGAACAGACAGGTGGTAGCTTTCTTTCTGTGAAATAAGGTTTTTTTTATATTGCCTTTGATTATGATCATAAATTAACAGGAGATTCCAGTTGTAGTTTAAGTAAACTTGCTCATCAGGTTCTGTTAGTAGTGAACCATTTAAAACTTGAACACTGTTTCGTCACATCAATTAATATCATCAATACGTTATTTACACTCAAAAAGGTCTTGATTTTTCCGGGAAAATGTTAATTTAACACAATGGCATAATACCACAGTGTTACTACTATATACAGTGGAGAAACGCCTTTGATTTCGGACGATGCCGCCGCTCACGTAAGTACCTACGCTATTCGTCGCAAATGTGCAAGGGTTGTCAGAAAATAAAAGAAAAAAGGAAATAAATGTAATTATTATGCAATCATTTATTTGAAATACATTTACATGAGTTGTACTATAAGATACTATCGTGACACTTTATTTTTAGACGTTTTTAGATTAATTATTATACACGATAAATCTGATAAGTGATGGATAGGTACTTAGGTAAATCGGCATTCGTTTATACTCGGAAATGCGACGATTGTCGACGACAGAAAATAGTTGGTAGGTACTGAATAATTATTGATTTTTGATTCATAATACACTATTATTATTATTATTTTATTATTATTTTATTATTACTATATAAAAGAGTTCCCCTCCGTTGCTTTGTGTAAGTACATTCGTCGCGCTACTGTATGTAGTAGTAATACTGTGATAATACTATACCTACAACAACTACACTTTCTTCAATTCTTACTATTTCGAACAACAACAGGTGTACCTACGGTACATAGGTCTCACCAAGGTCTTCCACACCCAAGCCGTCATAACTTACCGAATGTAATGCGTATATTAAATTTTCTTGACATTTTAATATCATTTTCATGCACTAATAGTTGCTACTTGTAGACTGTTTTCTATTCTGTGCTTGTTGCTCCACCCACATGGGAAGCACATGTCCTCGCCCAGCCACAAACAACATTTTGAATTTATAAATTAGATTCATTTTTAATTTTTTGTATTTTTACATACATCCATATAATCATGCCTTTATCCCCGGTGGGTTAGGCAAAGGTGAATTAACATGCACATTTCACCTATCTGTATTCGGTCCCACGTAATAGGGGGTGAGCCTATTGCCGTATTCCGGGCACTATTGTTGACTCGAGCCATGCATCTGAGGACTGAGTCTGGGCTGTATACTTCTGTCTGATGTTAAAGTTAATCAGCCTTATCCTTTAGTCGCCTTGTACGACACCACATGTAAAGAGAAAGGGTGGCACAAATTCTACTCTGCCGGGAACCACGCGGTATTTTACTATTTATGTTATCTTATTTATCCCCAGACTTCCAATATCATGGTTTCCCCACACCACGTCCGCCAGTATCTTAGTACAAGTGCATCGAATTAAATTCACGATTACCATACGTAATTACAACGCTTATCGGGCCCTTAATTGCGCCGTAATGAATCAACTGACGGCCGCATAATGCATATTATGTGCTTACTTCTTAAGTGTAAACAGTTGCAAGTTTCTTGTTAAAATTGTAATTAAAAATCGAATGCCAAATTTGGATCATGATTCTGCCATGAATGTTAAAAACGTTTGTATTCCGGGGTGATAAGAGGGATAGAGCTATACATATATGGTATATACGCTTAGCTCTCTCACTCTCGCCTCTTGCCTAGTACACGAACGCTCATAGCACGTCATGGTAGAAAATAATCCTACTAATATTATAAACGTTATAAAAGTTACTCTTTCACGTAAAAACTACTGAATGGATTTTAATGAAACTTTGCATATATTAGTATAGTATATATATTAGTATATATTATATTAGTATATATTATATTAGTATATGGCTACAATTTATAACGAGAACCGATAATATAGCGATTACCGACATCCACGCGGGCAGAGCCGCAGGTAAAAGCTAGTAATAAAAAATTCTGTTACCATTAGGTATTTATTGTAAATTGGATATGTTTGTTTGTGATGAACGCAAAAACTACTGGCCGAATTTTCATGTGGTTTCACGTTTGTTTGATCGCAATGGTTGATTAGATAAAAGCTAGTTTCTTATAAAATTCAATCCAAGCGCTGCTAAATCCAGGAGTTACGAAATTGGACTATAGGATGTGTTTAATGGTACTACTCAATGGCTGCTGTTTCTCGAATCCCTTCAAATTAGTATCTATGTAGTTTGTTTTAACGATTTCTGTACAATACGTTACAAGCGTGTTCTTTATTTTTTTACACAACAATAGATAATTATAACAAACCAAGATAACTTTGTAAAAACGTATAATTTTTGAATATTTAATTATGAATCAGAATAGCTTTATATAAAAATAAATACCGTATATGATTCAGTATAATTATGATTGCCTAGTCGAATGCCACTATAATTTACTATGTTGATAATGTTGCAGCTGGCGGGTTATTTAGCAATCTCCTATTATAATTAAACGCATAATTCAACACATCACATTTAATTACGAAATCATAATTCTGTTTCGGTCAAATCGCGGCACGGGATCACGCCACCGTCGATCCTCATGCAGTGACTTTGTCGCGTCGTCTATTGGTTAAATTATTTAATTTGCAGCTCTGTATATATGCGGTGTTCTAATTGCTCGGGTTCCGTTCGCCCACTTATCATAATGTCTCGCAAATCACGACGCTGCGGGAATAAATCTAGCGTCGATAGGACTTAGCCACTATGGAACAGGGTTGTGTCACACAGTTCATTAAATATATTATTTTACTAAACAGATTGATATGAATATTTTCTTAACTGAAACTGAAAATGTAAGGAGCTATTTGTTTATTTCAAGTACCTAGCTTTTAATCCGATTTTTTTTTTACATTTTATGCTCACATTTTCTTGTAAAGTAACGCCAATGAGTAACTTAACATTTCAATGCTACGGGCCCTCTTATTTTTAGTTACTTTACTATAATATCGGATTATTATAGGCTTTTAAAACCGAATGCACGTGTGTGATAAATGAAACTTATATTACGACTAACCAGATCGCTGAACTAGATACGGTATGTCTGAAAGTATTGTAACTTTCATAATAGCGTATACATCTGTGTAAATTCAGTTTTATGGTCCTTACGAACCCATACCTTAGTCAATAATATAAAACTTTTTAACAAAAATCAAAACCGCCGAAATGTGGGACCAACATTACTTTTCCAATAAAAAAAGAATTATGAAAATCAGACTACTCCATAAAAAGTTATGGGTGGTAATATCTTGCAATCTGAGTGAATAACCAATCATCCCCTGTTTTCCTACCCTTAGGGTTGGATTTTCGTTTTTCATTTTATATGGGACCAACTTCGGGGTATACTATTTCCAATAAAAAAAGAATTATCAAAATCGGACTACTCTGTAAAAAGTTATATTCGTGGTCATAGGTACATAAAAAAATATACGCGTCGACTTGAGAACCTCCTCCGTGTTTTGTTTTTTCGTTGGGTGGAAATTGCCAAGCAATGTCAAAATGTGGCCTGGCTGCAAATTATATTTCTTTTAAATTTTGCCAATATTATGGGCGTGGCGCCGCCGCCGGGTGCGGGTCATCCACGCATTCCTATATTAATTGATAACCAGTAGCAAAGATTTCAAAACGATTCGATTTTTTTTAAATTTTACTATAACATTACATATTTATATGGGACCGGACACATAAACTGCTTCACGTGGCAGTTAATTAATTAGGAAACAAAATAATATCATAAAAAGAACAGAAATAAAACTACGTTTTAACGGATTCTATCGCGTTTTACTTGGTACTAGCTGTTGCCCGCGGCTTCGCCCGCGTGGATGTCGGTTATTGCGACAAAACATAGCCTATGTCCCGTCTCAGGGCTAATCTACCGTTATAACAAATTTCATCAAAATCGTTGCAGTGGTTTAGACGTGAAAGCGTAACAGACAAACAGAAGTAAAGTAACTCAGTACTTTTATCAGTATGGATGTTATAAAATCTAATTGATAACCCTGTGAAATCCAGTTATGCACAAAAATGGAGCTGGCTGCACGCCAATTTCTAACATAAATCGCAAGCGACTCCCCATCGGCTTGCGCGCACGCAGCCCGCCAATACTTTATTAAGTATCAACACGAAATTATTACACAATCAACGCTATTACCGATAACATTCAATTTGCATCGCATCATCTAATCTTTACTATTTTAATTTAATCTTTTGGGGCTTTTGCATCAGCGAAATTATAGTAATTAAGTTTTTTTTTTCTATTATTTATAAATTGTTCGGTGTTTTTTTCGAAGCAAGTAACTTAGGCATTAAGTACTATCATCTCCATTATGTAAATTAAAACGTTTACTAAATTGAACTTGGTACTTAGCGGCCAGTTGGCGTTAGGTGGTTATATCATTATCATCATCGTCATAACGTTAGCTCCGGTTCCATTTCAACAATCCCGAATTGACTCTTTTACGATTCCTCTTGATTTAGTTGAGACGACTATCTGACATCTCAAGTTCCAGATGAAAGCCTTCACCAGAGTCTTGTACGGTGATCAGCAAAATACTTGCTTGCAGTAGAGGTTGGCCTGGGCCCAAAAATCTTTGTGGGCTTTATACACTTTGGCGTTTTTGTTTATGGTATAAATTGATCATCTTGGACTAGTATGTGAAAAATGCTTACGATAGTCGGTTTAAGATACACTCCGGGGCACAGAAGGGTCTCAATGTGTTAATAAGTGTTACCCACCCTAAGACTACTACCTATTCGTTTACTTGGAAATAATATCTCATGAAATTCATTGTGCATATGTGCCGGACAGATCTTTGTGAGGGGCTGGAAGGCCACAGCATCAACTCAGCATGGCGCTTTCTGCCATGGAATAGTCCTACTTTTAGAGGTGTGCAGCAGCTAAATAGCTTTCTGGAAATTAATCCAGATGCAGATATATTTTATGAAAAGCCTAGTGCCATGAGTGTAAGAGTAAGAAAGCATCTATGTCATTTATAATTTAATATTTAAATAATTTAATGCAATTTGATAACTGTAAAATTTATTCTAATTTATTTGACTTTATAATTTTAATGAATCTATTGACATTCTAATGTATAAATATAATTAATACTTTACTATAATAATATAGTAATAATAATGTAAGCGTTTTGGTGTATACTGTAAGCTTATATTGCTAACATCATGTAAATCACTACATAGTATAAAACAAAGTCAGTTTCTCTGTCCCTATATCCCTTTGTATGCTTAAATCTTTAAAACTACGCAACGGATTTTGATGCGGTTTTTTTTAATAGTTAGAGTGGTTCAAGAGGAAGGTTTATATGTATAATACATGTCTAATATAGTAGAGAGTGCAGCGGGAACGGGATCTGACGCCACGCGGGCGATAAAATATTGGCGGTACGAAGTTCGCCGGGTTAGCTAGTAAATAAATAAAATTAAGCACCGTTAAAAAAAAGTCATTGTGAACCTGTAACATTTGACGTAGCAGTCGAACGGTCTGCTACCATACCACGCAAGTCATCCAATAATACAAAAAATTACTAAGATGAAGACACAATAATGTTAAGAGAAACAGATGCTGTCCGCCATACATACACTTAGCATAGTTCATCGATCTAGTTTCTGTCTGCACTCTATAAATGATGAAATATACCCACACTGCATATATCCTTTCTCTGTATTTACGTAGTACATACCCAACACAAAACACCCACCTTGTACGTTGAGACTAGAAATCTATGCCTACAGAGAGGCTAGGCCGAAAATTATTGGGGGGTCGCCCCCCACCCGTTTGGGGGGTGGGGGCAGCCGTCGCCGGCCTGATATGTGACCGGAGAGTCTTGTTCAACAAACGATGACGATGATTTAAGCTCAGGCGTTTTAAGTGTATTACTGGGAGAAATCCGGCTTTTGGGCTTAGGCTCAGATTTGAGTGAGCCTGCTATTATGGGGGGAGGCTTCTCGATTTATGTGTGCCTGTCCATTTGACGGCGAGCCCGTTAGGGTCGGGAGTTGGACGTCATTTAGTTGGCCCGTGAAAAAGCTTTCATAATGTATTGAGTGATGAAATTTGTATTTTTTTTGGAAGTAACTAAAATGTAGTGAAAGGATGTATTGTCTTTTTCTCTTCTGTCTTTTTTTTACAAAAAAGTAAAAATTTCTTACTAATATTATATTGCTGAGCCAAAATGAGAAAGGGTTAGGATAAAGTTACAGTTAAAGTACTTTTTATCCTATGAACAGGTTCCGGCCGGTGGCAGGAATTGTATCAGCTATCAAATGGATGGAACCGCGGGTGTTAGCTAGCTAATTACGTAATTTAATGTGAAAACCTAAAGAAGAACTACGACAGTCTTCTAAGCATTATTAAATATAATAAATATTCTATGGCATTGTAGAATGCCCTAAAATGCACTATCAGACTCAAAGTGAGCATAATTTAACTAGCTTGACTTATGGCAGGGTTATGGTAGACATAAGACATTCCTAAAACTGATGCTACAACTAAAAAGTCAGAAAATGAAAGAATAATAATTAACGCTTATCATCTGAAATAACAGCATAGTATTATAACTGAAAAGGCAAACATAACCGTTTTTCAATACTCGGGTAAAAATATGTAGAACATCATCCAATTCTCTCGTCTCGTTCGCAAAAACCCAAACCCTGTTGAACAAATTCGATATTGAATTTTTCTCCAGTTAATCTTGTATTCAAATTTTAATTATATCATTCTGCCATTTGAATAAAAACGAATTCATTTCATTCTGACGGTGAATAATAATGTACGGACGAATCTACTCTCGAATTACAGGGGCCGTACGTTACACCGACGCGTAATAATTAGATCATTGCAAAGTAGTCAGTATCACATCGACCTTGAGGAACAAAGGACTCAAAATGATCCTAATGCCTTGGTCTCCACCCCCCTCCCCTCCTTGTTGACTAATTGTTCTGATATTTAGTACACACCTTTAGTTCGGACAATTTTGTAATTATATCAATAAAATAGTTTGACAAAAGGAGAGGCCCCACCAGGAGAGGCCGCGGTGGTGGCCGAAGTCCGCCGGTAACCCTGGGGTTATCCTTTCGAGGGCTTACCCGGGGTGCCACTTGAGAAGGACACCGTGTGGTTTTAGTCGGTCCGATTCCGACACGCCCACCCCATCGCCGGTACCGATGGGGCGAAGCCCGCGGGCTTCCACACGTTAAAAAAAAACTCTGTATACCTTGATTTTATGATTATCTCGAGACTTTATTGTCAAAATCGTTCTGGTGCTGACATACAGTCCCTGTACCTATTAAATACGCTCTTGTACTTTTTCACAATACATACATACATATAATCACGCCTTTATCCCCGGAGGGTTAGGCAGAGGTGAATTAACACTCATATTTCACCAATCCGTATTCGATCCCACGTAATAGGGGGTGAGCCTATTGCCGTATTCAGGGCACTATTTTTTGACTCGACTCGAGCCATGCATCTGAGGCTGAGTCTGAGCTGTACATATCTGTCTGATGTTAAAGTTAAATAAAACCTTACTGGTTTCGCTTTACGACATTTTCAAATGTGAAACCGGTCAGGTTCAATAATATACTGTGCAAAAGTATAAGTGCATATTCAATATGTGTAACAAATCCCAACAAATGGCATTGCTCAAAGGTATAAAATAGTATTTCAAAGTAGTTTACAAAATCAAAATAATTACAAAATTGGTTAATTCGGAAGAGATGAGACCTAAACCATCGACTGTAGTAAGTAGAATTTTCCAATTTAGGTCAAATCGCAGTCGCTTCCGTAATTCTATCAATGTGGTAACATTTTTAAATGTTGGACAATTGCCGTACTTGCATATGAGAGTTATATAGATACGTGTGTCATAATGACTTAGTTGGTACATTCACTTCACTAATCTTGGTTCGTAACGAACCTGAACATTAAGCCATTGTTCCATCGGTCAGGATTGCAAGGAAGAAATCGTTATTTCGTGTGCACTTCACAAGTCACACTTTCTGCCAAAAAGACAAAGTTACACACAAAGTAACGTAAAATATTCACACACATTCACATACTAACACAAACATACACACACTTATAGACATTCTGAAACACGTGTCGATATGTCGACATGTGTACAGATATGTAAATGTTACACTCCTGTATAAGGGTCACACAGAGTTATGGAGATCAACAATTAATTCCTATCTCTGTATCCGGAAAAGCACTTTTCATGACCTCATATGCATATTGAAATTATGCTGTATGATTACGCTTAGAATATATTTAGGATGCATCCAGCATCCGTGCAATCAAGCCGCGACTGTAGCTGTCAACAAAATGGGAAATAGGATGTGACACCACACTAAATACTCGATGTATTCGAAAACGTTAAAATTATTTAGAACATTTGAAAGCATAAACGAATTCTTCTAACGATATTCTGCTCTCTAAAATTGTAAATTCAAAAGCATATATTAATTTCTGGTTTCAAGTTATTTCTATAATACAAAAGCTAAGTCTTGTTTGATATTTTTACCCTACTGCCAAGATGTATGTGATGTATGTATGTTTGTAATATTCTTTATTACCTCATATCTACTGAACCATTGTGTCGATTTCAATTATTCATGTCTCAAATGAAAGGTATTTATTGCCCAAGTGTTCTTGTTTATATAAAATATGAATTAAAGCTATATGTTGGTTTTTCGGCGCCAATGTGTATGTAGTAAAAAAAATTACTCAAATTCATCGAGTGGGGTATTAACATGAAGGAAATTAGAAGAAGATTACAAAAATATATATGTCACAACAGACTAATAAAAAGTATAAATTAAAAGAAATTACTAAAAATAAGAAAACTCGACTGATGCTGAAAAGATCGAAACAAGCTTTATAGCAGGCGGTACCCATTTGCAAATC
Organism: Eilema caniola; assembly: GCA_949126895.1. NCBI lineage: Eukaryota > Metazoa > Arthropoda > Insecta > Lepidoptera > Erebidae > Eilema > Eilema caniola. The sequence goes on along the minus strand of OX421472.1, from coordinate 7,242,603 downwards.
TCATAGATGAACATTAATGGGAATCGCCTGCTATACAGCTTTTTTCGATTTTTTCAGCATCAGTCGGGTAATTTCTTTTTACTTATTTTATTTTATACTTATTTTCTCTTTCTTATAGGTCTATAAATGATTCATTTGATACCTCAACTTTTTTTTAGATATTTTATCTTAACTACATTTTAAAAACACAGAACGCGACTAGAACCTGTAGGTTTCCTTCCTTCTCAATGAATAAATTCATGAGATAAAAGCATTTTCCTCCCTTCCAGTTTTAAAAAGCTTGCTATTTGTTATTTTTAAACTATCGCAGTGTAAACTCATAGTATTTGTAGTCTTATATCACGATAAGTCCCGAACTAACAATAACTATGAGCTTGAGATTACGTTTTTAAGGTAAAGCTACCTCGCAATTTTTTTGCCTGCCTGTGAATCAAACTTTGCTGGATGATAATAAACTAGAGACACAGTTTATAAGGAACCCGTCCAGACACTGAGAAACCCAAAGTAGTGGGCCCTATTTTGACAAACACTTGATGATCCCGAGATCGTACATGGTTAATCATTCCAAATCTTTGCCGAGTGACAAAGAAATAAAGGTTTAAACCGCTTGGTTCGGGACGGTATTTGATTCTACCGTGTGTGGGTGACAGCGTACAATAGCACGTGTTGTTTTATGTCGGAAAAGATTCTTAGGTACTATGGTTTTCAATCTCAGGTCATTTCATTGAATGTGCATCGGTGTACAAGTGAATTACTTCTGAGTCTGGAAGAATTCACAAGCTTTGTTTTCTTTTGATTGTTTTTATGATAATAATAAAATATCCCAACAATTTATTCTAATGAACCACACAAAAGACAACCTCACCTTCGGCCTAGCACTACGACCCACAGACGGCGTGCGGTTTAGTCAGTTCGAGTCCGACATAGCCTCCCCCACCGGCTCCAGAGGGGGAGGGGGAGTATCCGTGGGAATTTGGAAAAAAAACCAGTACTTCAGTGAGGTGCTATTCGAAAAATTTAGTATTAATAGGAGCTTTATGTTACTGACTGATAATATAGCTTACGCGTGTTTGATCGCAATTGGTTCTAAATTTTTCTATTTATAGCAGTGAATACCTATGAATTATTACATGTACCACCTAACAACCTGCTTATAATGATCCTTACTTTTAAACTCGCGTTCCATGATATATAATTAATAGAACGGGACCTATATCATGATTGCGTTAATTCCCGTTCGCTTAATTATTTATTATGATCCTAGTGCGAATTCCGGTTAAATTATAAAGTATGCACTTTAGAACCCAGGGTCCAATACTCCTGATCGGTATATCTGATGCCTTAACTGTTAGGGGAAAGCCTGGACCTAGGCCTTAGTTGCACTCAGTGTTAGGCACATTTTAATTACAATCAAACTTGCAATTAACCCGACCGGCGGGATCCGTTAAGTTTACTTTCGGTTTATGACTGCCAATAGGGTAGAGCCTGCTGTCAAACTTGTTTCGATCTTTTAGGCATTAAATTAGACGCTTGAAGAAGCGCTGTAGTGGCGCGTTGTGGCGCCACGACGCGCACATTTTCAAATAATTTTTAGAAGCGTTACAAGCTTCTCCCCTATTATAAACTTGTGGATCTGACTGGCGCTTCTAAAATACAACGCGTCACTGCAGCTATAACTATTTTGAACAGCAGTCGGGATTTTTAATTGCTTAAGTAATATTTTTTAATTGCAATTAACATTTACCCAACAATGGTTTTAACAACAATAGTTTGCCTATCAACTAGATTAGAAGAATGCCATCTATAAAGTAAAGTGTAATGTACTAGCCACCTTAACGCTACTAAGACAAACCTTTACAGAATATAAAATACTTGTACAGACAATAAAGTACATTATTAACACAATCAGCACAAAGGGCACGGCACTCCCATTTATATAATACTCGTCAATAATAATTTCATTAAAATGTAGATCTAGTTAAAAGCATTTTTTCTGATTAATTTTCAGTCGCGGGCCCGACTCTTCTTTTTTTAATTGAATATCAGGCCACTTTGATGGCGCGACGAGAAAGGGTTGAAAAAAAAAGTTCGCCCTCATTTGAATAAAATAACAGCACTCACACTTTGCATTTACGGAGATATTTCAAATTATATCGGGACTCTTTTTTGTTTTAATTTTTTTTTGTTCCTCGTATTTATTTTATTTTTCCATCACCGCTCCCGTCTAATTGAGTTAGGCCTCCAAATCGAAAATGTCGATCGAGTTGTAATTCAATTTATTTTTGTTTCTAATGGAGTTCGGAGCTTTTTATTCTCTTTTCTAACTGTAATTTTGAATCATTTGCCTATTGAAGGGTTGGCTCTGTTTACCGATGCAAAAACTTTGATGTGATTTTTTTCTATTATGTTTAAATATTTTTATACTGATTGGGTGGGTTCCACTATGTTTGCTGCGGGTGTAGATTGATTTGAAACAAGAAGATGAGATGGCAAAAGCTTAATATAAAGGTACAATCGTGTACTTTCAGTAAATAACTGAACTAGCTATTATCTGCCACTCCACCCGTGCTCAATCATTCGTCTACCGATTCGCGGTCTCCATTTTGGAACAAGTTGGCGCTGGACATCAATCCTTTGGCAAACGTGGCCAGCTTGTTGTCACTTTATTCTACGAGCTACAATGGTGACTCCAGTTATTAAATAGCAACATTATGTCAATCCAGTTTTCTATGGAAATCTCCAAGCGCATCTCCCACTCGCACTTGACCGGTACCTATTTTCATATCGAAATTTCGGTCTTTTCTAAAAATGAATCTACCTTTAATGTCTAACTTGCATTTTGAATTTTTAGACGAAATTGTTTAATAAACTCGACGAGGTGGATGGTGTCTACCCACAAATTAACTTAACCTTGAAGAATAAAGAATCACTTTTCACAACATATAAAAAGAAAAGAAAAGGCTTTTGTCAACGAAAATAAGGTCAATTTCACCTTTGAAACGTCATGCTGGTAACATAATGAAGCTGACATACATACAGTGTATAAGAATTATTATATTAGCGCTATACACGCTACAACAATGTCGGCCGGCGACTACTCCAAAGACACTTGTCGCTTTTGTCGGGCAATATAATTTTGATACTTCAAATTATGAAATAATGAATTGCTTTCTTATTATGTTTTAGTTCATCTGATAGCAGACACTTATGAGATAATCTTATGATTGACAGTTACTGGTAAATCATTTTTTGATCATATAGTGTAACGTCTGAGGTGCGGCATTAGTACAGATGTCAGGTCGCTTTCCTTCGGAGGGACGATGTAGGTGCAGTCACTGAATTGCATGACAATGACTGAAATACATTGCAGTATTGGTATAGTCATGATGAAATAACCATACAGTCACAAAACCGCTGCAAAAAAAAATTAGGGGGTAGTTAGTAGTAGTTTGTAGTAGTTAGTGGTAGGTAGAACAAGTTTTTGCGGTTGCTTGTTACATACAATATATAATATAATGATACCTTATATTGAATAAAACATTTACTCTTCTGTATCAATAGCAGTTAAGATAACGTTTCATTTTTAATGAAAACTGAGTTGTTATATTATAAACTGAAACCAGAAAGTAACTGAAAATACGAAATTATTATCTCTACGATAACAGAGTATAATAATAGATGCTCCAGTATAGTAACTTTATTTCATCAAACTTTGACAGATTTTTTTCAAATCGATTAAGATAGGAAAAAGTGAATGCCCAGGTGGGACTCGAACCCACGATCTTTCCCTTACAGGGGGAATGCTCTGACCACTGAGCCACCGGGCCACACCTGAAGCTATTCAAATTCTCCTATACTACCGTCTTAGGGCGACGGTGGGAGGCATCTACCGACATTCATACGAAATATCGGAAACAATGAATGATGTTGCAATCATTTTTAAACATTGTTCTTTGATGACTCCGCCCAAATAATTGAATGAAATTTTTGAAGCATTTACTATGCTAACTTTTCAAATCGATTAAGATAGGAAAAAGTGAATGCCCAGGTGGGACTCGAACCCACGATCTTTCCCTTACAGGGGGAATGCTCTGACCACTGAGCCACCGGGCCACACCTGAAGCTATTCAAATTCTCCTATACTACCGTCTTAGGGCGACGGTGGGAGGCATCTACCGACATTTTTTCAGTAAGGGACTTTTGCAAGTATCAGCTATTTTCGTTCGCGCTACATTTAGTGAGAGCGTTTAAGAGAGTGAGAAAAGCTCGCCGCCCCGGCCTATTCGTTTCAATGAGGGCGCCCGCCTACTTTCGTCTCCGTTACCCGTTTGAAACGTAGATAAGTCGAGTTTAGTTATTTTTATGCTTTATTTAACCGTTTCTTATTTTGATTGTACAGAGGTATAAATTCATAAATAATCATAAATTATGTATTTTGATTTTCGAACCGTATTCCTCAATTTCGTATATGATAGGTTGCCAGATTCTTTTTTCACGACTGAATTGCATTGTATGAATGTGAACAACAGATGATGGCCCAAATATTGGTATTTTTAGAAAATTACACCAAAAATATCAGTTTACTAAAAATAAACTGTCTAAAAATTTCGAAATTGATACATATTTTCCGAATTTGTCTAAAAACGATAAGTATATAAAAGATATTTCCCTTATTTAAGTTATAGGTACGTAAAACTCGGGGACCGCGTGGTCCCCCCCTTCCGAGGAGGGCCAAACCGAAAGGGATGGCCCTGGGTCAGCCGGGGTGCGAGGGATATGTCGCATGACAACCTCACCTACGGCCTAGCACTACGACCCAGAGACGGCGTGCGGTTTAGTCGGTTCGAGTCCGACATAACCTCCCCCTCCGGCTCCGGAGGGGTGGGTATCCGTGGGGATTTCCCGCACGTAAATAAAAAAAAAATAGCTACGTAAAATAAAATGTTCCTCGGAATTTTTAATTTCTCGTGGAAAATTATAATTTAAATTTTAGAGTTGTGCACGTTTGGCGCTCGGCGACCGTCTGAGTAGTATCTCGGGGTGAGGTTGAAGAGAGTCTTCACGCCGCTAGGGGTCGCTGGGACCGCCGGACTTGACACTCATTTAAGTAGCATATAATTCAGTTTATTTAGCCGAATTCAATCTCAACGAAGGGTTGGCCGAAGAAAAATTTTCAGATAATATAAACATTACTGAAGTTGGAGCGTGTTGTTTTTGGAGACGAGAGAGCCTTTTGGTATGGTAATGTAATTAAGGTTGTTGTAAGTAGATAGTTATGTGTAATGGTTTTAATATGATGCATTGCAAAAGTTTCCGGTGTGAGGTGAGGTACGGGGTTTAATAAAGCTGTCTTCTTCATCATTCTTCTTCTATTTATATAATAGTATATAATAAATACTCCCGGGTTTCCTGGAATAGAAATCAACTTTGAGTTAAGCTCGCTTTTGTACGTTACATCTCACTGTTTTGTATTTGTGTAATTTTGTGTAAGTACAATAAAAAAATAAATGAAACTCTCCAAATGTGTGTATGCGCAAACTTCTGAACGACTGCATCAAATTGGATAATTCTTTTTATTGTGTGTTTGTTATTGTGTGGCCAAGGGTTGTACGAAAATGAATAGAAGGTACAGCAAGAATGGAATTAGAAATTCACGTGGAAATTTGAATAGAAGGTACGGTGGTATGGGAATATAGCGTTACTAAGTTTACAGGGTATTTTAATAATATAATCAAGCTTAGTGAAAATCTATAATTTTAAAATAAGTAATAATCTATAAGCCGACATCAGGTTAGGTTTAGAAAAGTATCGACATATAAATAGAGGGAACACTTAAGCGGTACCTAGTAGATTTTCATACCTGTGCCCCGAGTACGAATTATATTCGAAAACGTATCGAGAGAACAAAACATTGTGATTGGCCGCCTACCTACTGTGAACCAATCGCGATGCTCCGTTCTTTCTATTTGTTTAAGTTACGAATTTGAATGTGCTCGGGGTACTAGGATAAGTTTCTGTCAGTCGCGGGTACGGGGTCGTTTTGCCCAAGTTGAACACTGTACCACAGCTATTTTTCGTATAAATAATGGAATTTTGCAGCAGTCAGTATGCTAACTATTCAAATATATAAAAAATAGGAAAAAGTGAACCAACTCAATGCGAATTGAACCCACGACCGGTTTCTTACAGGGGGAATACTCTGACATACAGAAATGTATAAGGATAGAACGGCCATCTGAGCGGGAAAAGCGTGGCAAGTTTTTGGCCAATTCCTTTCTCCTCCTACGAGATCGGAACATTCGAACGCTTACTCGGTACTGTTAAGACAAGCTTGTAATAACATCGTTAAAAATACAGTGAATATGCCATATTGTGCTATTTTCAACTGTAGAATAAAAATAGAGAAGTAAATTAAAAAATAAAGATTGTCCCTCGTGAGTATTTATAGTGAAAAAGTCACCACGCGCGACATGCAGGTGAATACTGCGTATGACCACCATAGAGAAGAAAATCATATCCTGTCCTCCGTGTTACTATCCTAAAATATTTCTGTGATCTGACCACTCTGATTCAACGCTGACGCCGCCGGTTCAAATCCTGTCTGAGTCGTTTTACACCCTATCTTAATCAAAATAAAAGCAGGTTCTCAGTACCACTTGAAACTTTACTTACCACATAAATATGTTATTCATATGTAATTTACTTATTGCTCACTTTTATGTATGCGATGCGTTTAATGCAATTATATTACGTGTTACAAGGAATTAATGCGATTAGGGACTAATTAGGTACACGCTTTAACGCGGTTGCAATCAACTGGCCATGCTCACCTTGTGCGGGTTCATTGTACAAAATGTAAGAAAGAATGCTTTGCAAATTTGCCGTCAGGTGACGCTGATCCAATATCATAAAAATTACACTTTCCTTGGTCTTGATCGATCAAGAGGAAAATTTTCATTCGAGAGAAACCTTATACAAAATATTCAATTGCGCGTGAATAGCCAAATCATACATTTGACTTTTATTTACACCACTTAGGTGGTAGACAAGCACATGGCCTATCTGATGGATAGTGGTTACCATTGCTTAATATAAGTAATTAAGCCTAGCTAGAAGGGTTACAGAATTTTAGTATTTTTTTTTACTGAAATTTTCAGATAATAACCACCATATTGGGACTTAAAATCATAACCCTTCATTCCTACTGCTATCGAGTAAAGCATTAATTTTGTTTCACAGCTTTGTCTTCAACCCTAAATATGAAAGGGGGTGAGTTGGAAGGGTTGTTTTACCTTTTTCTTTGAATAAATTAGCGGAATTGTGTTCAGCTCGTGCTAATGAACGTCTTGTGGACCGAAGACCGATGGCCTTCGTTGAATATCGTCTCTAATTAATTGATTTTAATGAGAATTCGTAGAATTTATTGTACAATAGTATCTATATTTTATCGGTTTGACTTAGATACTGTGTTGATGGATATTCTTGATACTAATTAATAATGGAAATTTAATTTAAATATCAGTTAGTTTAATCTTAAATAGTTTGATTTTATCTTTCTCTGCTTTGGTAATCGTATAATATTTTATAATTGAGTATTTCATTAAGCATATCGCAGTATACCTACCAGTTCGATTCCAGGTGACAAACAAAATACTTTGTATTGTATATTATTTTTGGTGAAGGAAATATCTCCTTCTCAAAGTTTTGTGAGTTTAGTTTTAGTTTAGAATTAAAATATATCGACTATTGTCCACTAGCATCGTCCAATCTCTCTCGCTGAGACCTCCGCCAATCTCGCTGATCTATCGACGTCGTTCGGGACTAGATTTAGCAGATCATAATTCATATTTTGCTGACAAACCTTATTATTTAGGCGATAGATAAAGCACCGCAATCAAAATTCTTCGTTTAATTGTCTTCTTATTCATCTTTACCCACTATGTAGACAATGTCTCTGAAAAATAACAAATAGAAAATCAACACATCTATTTCACGCATTATAAGTAGGCATTAGAGGCGTGTGTTTTATCACTGCGACAATCAAAACGTACGTTCCCAACCGCAAGTTTAATTATGCAAACATCAAGCCGTCGCCAGATTTCTCATTAGAGCCAAGATAATGACGGTACACACTGTCGCAAAATTAGATAGCAAGCACGCACCCAAACAGATATACGCGGCACATTAACATAAACCGAATTTGCATGTAAATTACATTTTACAGCATCTTAATTAAAACATTTTGGCATTATAAATGATCAAGCGGGGGATAGGGTGGTGTACCCCTGACCTTACGGCACCCTCCCTTCAGTTAATTCGATAGTTTGAAATTTGGAACCTACGTATTTGACGTTCGATATTTAAAATTATCTTGTTTATTTTTAATTGTTCTCTTTGACTGGTACAGGGTGGTTACTAGAATTACGTTAAACATAATAAAATAATGACAAAAATTTTTAGAGAATAAATATTATAAACACCTAAGATATCATGATAAATGGATTATACAATGGTCACTCATCGTGAATTATTCACGCCTAAAAACCACCGAAGGCTACCCCTTTGGCAGAGCTTATTTACGCCCACATTTCGTCAACTATAATTTTCGGGCAAAAGGGGGTAAGCCTATTGCTATTGCCGTCATGCAGGCAAAAATATGTAGCTATATTATTAATACGTAAGACTTCTTGGATTTTTTCTGTTTTGAATTGACCTTAAATCACTGTAAATTTTTTTTAAGAAAACACAAACATCTTTGTTGATATTTAATCTGAGTTAATAAAAAGTGCCCCGTACCCCGAGTAGGGAATTGGGATAAACTTACATTTTTGCTGGGACTCCCAACCCCATTGGTTTCTTTAACACCATTTACATGACGTTTAACAATATTTTATTTCTTCCCTCTCTTAACGATATTACCGCAAAGTTCTTTAAATAAGTTAGCAATTAGGGTAAACATAAAATTTACATAATTGTGTAAGTTCTGTTTATGTGTACAATAACGATTCTGTCTGTTGCAGTCACCGTGTTTAGTATAATAGGGTAGGAGCAATTATATGAGTTCATTGGCGCATTGTACTTCACATTATTTTGGTGGTGTGGGGTGGGGGTGACAGTGACCGCAATCATGAAAAAATACATTGTTTTAGTTAGCGTAATAATAATAATTTTATTTTTAATTAATAATAAACACTCTGTATGTGAAGATGTATACTTATATCTTTTGCCAACGTTACCTCCAACGTTAGTAGTTACATGTTTGATACCTGTTACGTAGCTTAGTGGTTAAGAAGTCAGCCTAACGATCGAGAGGTTCCGTATTCAAAGTAAGTTTGTTTGTATGTTACTCGGTCATTTAATTTTTATCCGGTATGGATAACGGAGTTAATATTCAACATGACAGAAAACGCGAGCATAACATTGTTTATTCCTTAAACTCCAAAATAATATAGGAGTATGTATATCCTAGAGACGCTCTTCACATACATGCTTTGTCACATCACTAGTGTCCATTGTCGCTGTAGCTGAATAAATCACGAATGCTAAAGACTGTTAGTAAAGAAAGTAAAGCGACAACGGTCTATTGCCTGCAGCGATGTCAGCGCTTTTGTTAAGGCCATAGCACTCATTTAAGTTGAGCTAGAGATGTGAGGACAGGTTACTCATTACCTGCCTACCATACCTACTATCGCTACTAGGTTGCTTTATAAAAATATTACAGACTAGCACTTGCCCGCACTTATTCCGTTCTTAAAAATCCATGAAGCATTTCCTACTCTAGACTCCAGGTACACGGTAAGAGCATACCTGATAACGACAAGTAGCAACGAACTCAGTTTTAGATTTCCATGATGAACACGTAGTACGTCTATGTTGAAGCCGGAAAATATTTGTGCGTTGAAAAAAGTGGGTTGAAAACGGAAACACCCGAAAAATATTCTGATTTTAAAATATCATTTTAGAATGATGAGACCAGGTGCCAGTGGTTACTTTCTACCGGCCTAGATCACAGATAAGATAATAGTGACATATCTAGATCAATAGGAATAGCATCTCGTCGGAGTCGTCCCGATTACAGCTACTATGATCTACTTAAATGATTATAAACAACAATATATGGCACTGGCAACAGTCACTCAAACGGTTGAAAACGGTCACTCAAAGCGAGGCTATTTCACCAGCTATGCACGTACTGATCAGTGAGTGCGAACCCCAGAAAAAAAGTATGACTTCTGGAAATTAGGTATTGAGATATCTTAACATTTTTTTTGCATTCAGAAACCTCTCCGGATCTTCTCCCATCGGCTAGCAACAGTTAGACTCGAACCGACTAAAAGCGCATGCAATCTCAGGCCCCATATGGTGTAAGATGTCCCAATAAGGAATTTCCGTCGCACCCGGCTGACCCTGAGTCACCTAAAAGTAACATCTCTGAGCCACGCGGCCAGAGCTACTTTTCTGCTCGTAGCAAATAATAGAGTTCAGGCACAGACAGACACATATTATAAATTATTCTAATGAAAAATAAAAGTGTACATATTTTAATTCTTATTTTCACATCAATCAATAATCAACAACAAATAAACATAAACTATTTTTCTTAGCAAAAATATTGTAAAATAAATAGTAGTGTAAATAACAGCTTCCTTTTGAAGGTGTAAAATAATAACACCTTTAAAAACATGTTCAACAACTCTTGACAAAAGAAGAAAAATAATAATACAAAGCTCTTTATTTCACACAATTACAGCGATATGTGGAGGAGACGAACCGTTGAACATTCACAATTAGTGGCTTTTTACCACAACGTGCCACAGCATAAAAGAAACCAAACAATGGATATCTGGTTTGTACCAGTACACCAATCCTTTCAGTACATTCTATTCTTACGTGTTCAGATTTGAAAAACAGGTAGTTTATGTGTCGACGTGCAGTGAGCTCTGTGAAAGTAGTGAAAAACAGGCGCCTAGTGTCAAGTGTAAATCGCCTTGTTAATTTTACTAGCCCTGCGGCGAAATTCGCTGAGGACGCATTGTGTGTGCCGGCTTTATGTCGCGTCTTCCCGTTGTCTGTACACGGCTTTAATTGCGCGCGTCATTGGCGCGCTTTTTGAAAAAAGAATGACGTGTAATTAACGCGCGAATATGGAACGTGACAACGCGCGTTCTGAGGGAGCGATTTTTTTTTAATTTTTTTAATTAGGCACACGAAGGGTTGCGTTCGGTGTTTTGTTTCGTTCTTGTTTTATGATTTTGTTATTAAGTATGTACCTTCGGTTAAAGCTTATGAATTTCAAAATATTATGCATATTATACAACAATGTGTTTATATTAATTCGTTTTACTTAGTTGGTTACTTAATTGAAGAAAAATATCATTACTAACCAGGATATATTAGGATATATTAGGATTAACTAGGTCATATGATTAATCTTGTTAATTTTTAGCAGAAGACTATAAATGGGTCTTCTAATTAATACTACAGGCTGTGTACAACATTAAGTCCTTAAAAACGTAACAAACTATGTTCATTCAACAAAAATCAACCATTAGTATAATTTACAGAGTAATTAATTTGATATATACTTTCACCGTTTCCCTTGACTGTGGATTGTAAATAAATAAAAAAAAAATATATAATTTTTTGAGGACAATGACTGTCCGAAAAAAGCGATGATACATGATCCTCGTTTGGCTCGCTCGTGTACATTTTTTTATTAAAAAAAAATCACATTAACGGCCTTCATTGGGGCGGCGATAAATAATGCCCTCCTTATTCAAATTTTTGTTTTGTTCATCCCCCGAGTTATAAATGAGACTTATTTGGAAACGAAATGATAGGGGGCGATAAAATTCTCGATTATGTAGCGAGTATTTCGATGTACGAGTGCAGAACGAGTTGGTAATCGGGTCATTTATCATATTAAATGTAACTTGAATTTTTTTTGCACCTCTACCTGTGTTTTGTGTAATTGTGTATCTGTTTTATAAAACAATACGATTTGGAAAATGTGAAATGGTTTGTTATTTTGTATTATTTGTAAATACATCAACTGGTTTGATTGTTCGTTTGCTATTGTTTGAATTATACGTTTGTATTCCATTTTAAAGGTCGTGAATGAAGTCACTTTTTTCAGTCTGCAGGGTACACTTGACATTGAAAAAAATTTCAAAGTATCTAGTAGCTAAAATTTGAGCTTATGTAATTAATATGACAAGGTTCTAGTGATGATAATAATAATAATAATATAAAAGGTACTTAACAGTCTTTTATCAGGTGGTAACAAGGTGCGTGCTTGTAACAGTTGGGTCATGCCACTCTTGATGTACTCCTTTGGCATACTCAAGTGGACTCAGACTGAACTCGATACCATTGATAGGAAAGTCCGGACTCAGTTGACTGCATTTCGAATGCATCATCCACGGTCGTCAGTCATGAGATTGTACATCCCGCGGAAATGTGGGGGTCGAGGATTTTTAAATGCTAAGACCCTTCATAATCGCGAGGTGTGCAATCTCAGAGACTATTTTCTTAGGTCCAACGTGGATATGCATCGTGATGTAGTCAACGTGGATGTCGGGCTCACCCCGCTCGGTTTGGCTAAGGGGAACTGGCGTAGGCCTACAGTTATTGGCACTGATAGCCGCAGGGAGGTATAGCAGAGTAAGGAGCTACATGGCAGGTTCTATCGGGCCCTCCACAGGCCCGAAGTAGACCTATTAGCATCTGTATCCTGGCTACGTTTCGGTGACCTTTTTGGGGAAACCGAAGGTTTCGTCTGTGCAATTGCTGACGAAGTTATCAAGACGAATAACTACCGGAAGTATATCATAAGGGATGGCACAGTTGACATTTGTCGAGCGTGTCATCAACCTGGTGAATCCCTCAGACATATTACTTCCGGTTGTTCTCGTCTTGCTAACGGCGAGTATTTGCACAGACATAATCAAGTAGCCAGGATAATCCATCAGCGACTTGCTCTGGAATACAACCTTGTAGATTTTGAGGTGCCTTACTATAGGTATGTTCCTGAGCCAGTTCTAGAAAATAGTCATATCACATTATACTGGGATCGATGTATCATCACTGATAGGACTGTTGTAGCCAACAAGCCTGACATTGTGGTGATAGACCGATTCGAACGCCGAGCATTGATTGTCGATGTCAATATTCCTCATGACGAGAATCTCGTGAAAGCTGAGAAAGATAAACAGATCAAATACTTAGACTTGGCTCACGAGGTTGTCGACATGTGGAATGTTGACTCTGCAATCATTGTACCGATAGTCGTGTCAGTCAACGGACTGATAGCAAAGAGCCTCGACCAACACCTGAAGAGGCTCGGGTTAGACGGTTGGATCAAGGGCCAGATGCAAAGGCAGTGCTCCTTGATACGGCGCGTATCGTGAGAAAGTTTCTCTCTCTGGAGCCCTAACCACCGGTAGCTTGGTCCTTGTATCCGATACCGGTGGGACACTACTTTTTATATTTTTAAATAAATGTTTTTTTTTTTTTTTATATGTATTTAAAAATATAATTTGTAAGTTTTTAAAATGAATAAAGAGAATAATAATATATCTTGCAACCTATCTACTACACAGCGCTAACAGGGCCCAAAGTAAGCAGAGCTTAACTACTTACCTTGTTATATGGATTCTAGAATTCTAGATACATATGATCATTCTATTGATCTTTTTTTTTGCAAAATAAAATATACTATTTCTTTTTATATTATACTATAGACCAGTGTTTCCCAAACACGATTCTGCCGCGTCCCGGTAATTTTTACACTGCCCCTTTGTGACCCACTGAAATCTTTTTAACTCAATCTGGTTCCATTAATAATACACATTTATAAAAAGAAGTAATGTTTCATTAATACTAGTTCGTACAATATTTTGATATCACCTGCTGTACACTAAAATGAACACATTACACAACAAAACTAACTCTACACAAAAGTATAATCTTGTTAATACTCGTCTCAAATACTCTCACTCAGGGTCCTCTAGCAGCTTGAATTCATCAGTTGGATGCACTGGGCATGGTCCCTTTCCCTTCAACCTATTTTTCAGACAATTTGTAAGTCCCAAATTATTGCATGTCTGGTGCGGATGTTGGCTTCGTACTTATTTGTGGATTTTGAATTGTTTTCAAAATTTCACCAATGGTTTCTATACACACAATATGCAATGACATGGATGACACTGATATAGCGAAGGCTATCATCTGCGACCCTAACCAGTGTTCGCGACACATAAATTGTAGTAATGGAAAAAACATAACTATTTTCCATATGAATATATGCAGTCTGAACTGCCACTTCGACGAGCTTAATGTTCTGCTGTCAGAGGTGGATATCGGCTGCGATATCATAGTCCTAATGGAGTGCTGGTTGAGCAAGGTGATGAGCATACCAGTGTTAGATAACTACGTGGCATATGGATCGAAAGAACGATGGGGTGGTAGTATATGTGTCCACTAGACTTGCCTCGCTGATTTGTGAGGAACCCACGTTTGTAGACGGTACTTGTCTGGTACTCAGGCAACAGAATATAGCAATTGTCGCAATTTATCGGTCCCCGTCATACACTCAAATCGGAAATTTTTTGGCGAGCTTGGACACAGTGTTGGAAACCCTTGCTGCATACGAAACTGTAGTCGTAGCAGGGGACATAAATATTAATATCCATCGCGCTGAAAATGACTCTACTACCGAAGAGTACCTTGCCCTGACCGCAGCTCACGGCCTTCAGCCCGCTCACCGGTTTCCCACACTTCTAGAAATGTGTCTGGATCACATTATGCTCAAAACTAATGCAACTGTGGCATCGGCAATGGTTCTAAATACGTACATAACCGATCATCGTCCCACACTGCTATGCTTAGGGTATACACCAAAACAGTCCATGACTGGGAGTAATGGCGCTAGGCTCAATATTCAAGCTGCAGTCAATGACATAAAGGACCTAAATTTTTACACAGTTCTATCCTCAAATGATCCAAACCTCGCCGCGGAACATTTTGTCCATCAGCTATCATCCGTAGTAAAGGCAAACACTAAGGCTAGTAGTAGTAGTAGTAAAAGAACTCACAGAACCAAAACTATTAAGCCGTGGATTACGCCGGGCCTTTTGAGGTGTATCAGGAACCGTGACAAGTTACATATGAAAGCCAAGAAAGACCCTGCCAACATGATTCATCAGGTTACTTATAAGAGGTATCGTAACTTTTGCAACAATCTCCTGAAAAGCCTCAAAAGTGCCTACGAAAGGAAAGAACTACATAATGCTAAGAGAAACCCTAAATCTATGTGGAAGGTAATAAAACAATTGCACAACTACAACAGCAGAAGTCTACCCCAGTCGAACTTTTGGAAACATCAAATGATGACTCATCATCATTCGATGATGTTAATTGTTTTTTTGCTAATATTGGTAAAACTTTGGCTGATAATATCACCACCCAGCATAATGGTGCTGTGGATACTGGCCCCCGTAACCTATCTTTCAGGGGAAATGACCGTTCCCAAAACAAGTTGGGCAACTCTATGGGTCTGTTAGGTGTGGACGAGGTGGAGCTGGAATCTATTATTTTAGGATTACGGAACGACTGCGCTGTTGGGTGGGATGGCATCCCTGCCAAACTCTTGAAGGAAGCTCGCACCTTTTTAATCCCTCCCCTAATGCATATCATAAACCTATGCTTCACAAAGGGTACATTCCTTTATGTCTTCAAAAAAGCACTGATTCACCCGGTCTACAAGAGTGCGGATCGGAACAGTGTCACGAACTATAGACCAATCGCAGTGCTCAGCACATTGTCCAAAATTATGGAAAAGGCTCTCAACAAACGTCTGGTTCAATATCTAAACGTAAATAATATTCTTGCGAGTAACCAATATAGCTTCAGACAGGGAAGATCAACAGAGGAAGCAGTGATTGACCTGACTGATCATATCATTAGGACACTTGACTCTGGCAGGAAGTGCCTAGGCATATTTCTGGATCTGTCGAAGGCATTCGACACAGTTTCGATTCCCATTCTTGTGGATAGATTGGAATTAATTGGGATAAGAGGAATAGTGCTCGACGTCTTCCGCGGCTACCTAACCGGAAGAAGCCAACAGGTTAGGATAGGAAACGTCACGAGCGGCGAACAGCGCGTCATCTATGGAGTCCCTCAGGGTAGTTTTCTGGGCCCTACACTATTTCTAGTGTATATAAAGGGCCATATGCTCTAGAATTACCCCACACTAGAATAATTACATACGGCGATGACACCGCATTATTGGTTGCTGGCCAAAATTGGGGTCGGGCATGTGCGTTCGCCGAGGAAAGCCTGATGACTGTCTCGAAGTGGCTGTCCTGCAGCCTTCTTACTCTAAATCTAGAAAAAACTTCTTCTTCTTCTCTAAATCTTTTCGTGTTCAACTGTGGGGCAGCCCAGTACCGAGATGTTCTCAGTTAGGGTACATAAATGCTCTACGCAAGACACTTCCTGCAATTGTACCACCATTCCAAGGAAATCGGACCTCAAATACCTGGGAGTGCATCTTGACAGTTCACTCAGCTGGAACAAACACATTGACACTCTGGTTCCGCGTATTCGTAAACTATTGTGCGTCTTTAAAAAGCTCAGATCGGCAGCGGATTTTGCAACCTTAAAAAGCATTTACTTCGCTCTTGTCCAATCCCTGAGGGGCTACTGAATTGTCGCTTGGGGTGGCACCTTTCCAACAAGCATGATCCGACTGGAGAGAGCACAGAGAGCTGTTCTCAAGGTTATGTGCAAAAGACCCTTTAGGTATCCGACAGCGAACCTTTACTTTGACTGTGAGGTCCTTACCATTAGGCAGCTCTATGTGCTCAAAACAGTCCTACGCAAGCACGGCCCAGCATCGCACTCTCTAAACATGAGAACTGGTCGGCGCAGGAGACTAAATGTTTTTACTTCCGACAGGCACAACACCGCAACTGCCGAAAGACAATTTTGGATATTGGGTGCCAGACTTTACAATAAGGCAAATCAATACTAATAAGTTAATGGTTGGCTCAAAACTCTTACATATGACGAGACTGAAACACTTTTACTCATACCTGAATAGACAACACGCATACACGCACTCACACACACGCACTCACATACCCACACACCCACCTACACACATCCCACATCACACACACACACACACACACACACACACACACACACACACACACACACACACACACACACACACACACACACACACACACACACACACCACACACACACACACCACACACACCACACACACACACACACACACACACACACACACACACACACACACACACACACACACACACACAAACACACACACACACACGCACACGCACACACACAAATACACATCACAAACACACACATACACACACACACACACACACACACACACACACACACACACACACACACATCTGCATTATTATTTTATTTTATTTTATTTTTGTTCCTATTAATTCATTGTATTTTGAATAGTAGAAATCTAAATATTATGACATGTGTAATTACTCATACAATCTATGCCACTCTGAACGGATCTGTTGAAAGGTATGGGCATTCGTGATACAGGGTTCACCTAGTACGAATGCCTGAGCACTCCTTGTAATTTAATTTGAATCCTACAACTATAACTTTTACCTGTAATGTAACACTCTTATAAGGAGAAATTTGTAATCAGCTTATGGAAATAAATTATTATCTTATCTTTCTTATCTTACCTATTTAGTCGCTAAATTTTAGTGCGAAGTATGGAGCTGTTGCTTAATTTTTACTAAACAATCCAAGTTTGCGGATAATGATGAAAGTTTTATTCTAACGTCTGGTTCCACTTAAAGTCGGTTTCTACATTTATTTTTAAGCTAAATTTGTGTTGAAAACCAAGCTTCATTTAAATTAATATACGACGCGTCGATCGATAGTAGGCATTATTTTCAAAAAAGGGCGGGCATAGTGTGACCCGGTATTTTATTTTGATGGCCCGGTACCGGGTCGCGACCCGGCAAATGAGAAACGCTGCTATCGACAAATAACATAACCGCGTGGTTATTTTTTACACATTTGAATGTGTATAGAATTTAAAAAAAAACCTCAGGCTCACCTCCTATTACGTGGGACCGAATAAAGATTGGTGAAATTCACCTCTGCCTAACCCTCCAGGGATAAAGGCGTGATTATATGTATGTTCGTATGCATGTATGTATGTACAATTAACAGAACTCTCTGATGTTGGAACAACCCAGAGGTTAACGATTCTATTCTGGTATATCCTACAATAAGTTTGAAATTAACTTCAAAAGGGCAATTAATTTAGGTATCTGCGTTCGTAGGAGAATGGACCCTGGGCTCCAAAGTGTAAGTCTTGAACGCAATCGGCAGACAGATGATGATGACAGTGATGAATCGGTCTTCTATGTAATATAGGTACATGGGATTCATAGAATACATCCGTATGTATAGGTAGGTTAATTTCCTATCAATGCACATTACACTCTGGTTCAATCAATCCAATCTGTTTGACTCACTATATCTAATGAAATACTCTGAATAAGATGTTAGTCACCCATCTTACTGCTACTCTTAATCATTAATGATCGAAGTCAGTGCATTGAAGAATATATGGGGTCATTTAATGAATCTAATTATTTTCAGGAACCTGTCCTGTCGTCCTGTGTACCCTTCGATTGTCTTTTATATTAAAAGGTCTAAAAAAAGTAACTAGCTGACCCGGCGAACTTCGTACCGCCAATATTTTTCCGCCTGCGTGGCGTCAGCTTCCGTTCCCGCTGCATCCTCTACTATATTAAACATGTGTTATACATATAAACCTTCCCCTTGAATCACTCTATCTATTAAAACAAACCGCATCGAAATCCGTTGCGTAGTTTTAAAGATTTAAGCATACAAAGGCATATAGGGACAGAGAATGCGACTTTGTTTTATACTATGTAGTGATGACACCAATAAAAATATTTACAATTATTTAATCGACGTTTCTCGCTGTCTGTACATCACTACAGTTAATCCCACAAACGGCTATACTACATACCATTAGCTATATATTTACAAGCGCTAACGTCTTCCAATCTTTCTATTAGCTACTACACATGCTAATAATATGCACTGCTCCTTAAGGATGCGGCGATAACAACTGATGGCAAAGGACGTGCGATTTTCTCACTGACCTTCGAGGTGGACTGATGATGCAGCTAAGTGGTCGGATGTGTTGTCTCTTTCTAGCACAGAGAGGTGTGTTACTGGTTAGGGAGATGTGATTATAACGTTTTTTATGTGTACTAGGAAACTTTGCTAAGAAGGCTTTTACAAAGCTGACAATTTCTAAGGAAATCCTGACGTGTCTATTCACCCTTTGGAACTCAAGTTGGGAACAAACTATGACATATGATTATAGAATCCTACTTGGTAGAATTAGTATTTGTTATTTGATGAGTGCTTTTAGTGCTGACAAAGATCTCAAAAATAATAGTCACTAACTCAAAAAATATTTGGATTATTATTAATTTTTGAAGACGACCATTTAATATTTAAAGTTAAACTAAATACTTACAAGAATTAACACAATAGAGAATATAAAGGAGGCGAAATAGTTGAAGAAATAGTTGAAGAGTTGAAGAATTGCTCCCCATCGACGTCGACTGGTAATGAGCCCAGCCCCTCTAGACAAGCGGCAATTCGCTAGCCGGCGTTTGGTGGAATAGAATGACGAATATATGGGATTTGACGTATATGACCGTCGTTAACGCATGTCAAATACGTCAAATCCCATACATTCGTCATTCTATTCCATCAAACGCCGGCTAACGAACTTCCACTTGTCTAGAGGGGCAGAAACTTGTATATTTTGATATTCAACTTTTGGATAAGCTTGAGCTCCGCTTTCTGACTTTTTCTTTGAATTTTTTTTTATTTTGTACTTTACCATACCGACGACCCTCTGCCCTCAACCCTGAGAGGCAAGCCTGCGCTAAGCCTCGTCCAGCAATCAGCATGTGTACAGACTTGAATGTGAACTTGGTTTGGTCCCATAGATCTTGGTAGATCTTCAGCAAACCATTTACTGCATAGTCTAATGCTAGTATGAATTCTCAGTTCCCAAAACGGTAACAGACCAACAGTCCCCATACATAATGTATGAAACTTAAAGAAATGCAATGAAATGATAAAATGATCGTTCTATTGTAGATAAACGGGCCATTTCCACTGGCACAATTGAATGATGACGAACCATTGTGACTATGTTTAGAGATCCTGCATATAATGCCAGGATAGGTGCTCCTGACTCTATTTCGTCCACTTATTGCGATGTATTAGAGTTCATTGGGTCGCTATATGCGAAACTTGATAAGGTAATTGCTGAATTAGATCGGATTTGGCGTGGAAACTTTTTGGATAGTTTAAGATGTACGCGTTTGAAGCATGGAGTGCTATACTCCGTATGTTAGTATGTCAGTAGTTTGCAAAAACTCTTAAAACTTTAATTTTATAGGGCATCGATTCACAGGGACTTTCTTTTACCCTACTGCCAAAAAGGGATTTTAAAGGGGTGATTCAACTGATGTATCGGTTAACGGGTGAAATTAACCTCGACCCTGAAGATAGTGCCGGGGTTTGCACATCCTTGATGCCGTAAAGATGTTCAACATATGATATTCTGTGAAGTCTACGCGAAAGTTTTAACAGCTTCTATCGCAACTAGATACGTATTATATATGATTTTAGATTGACATGGCCATTTACATTAAAATTAAAATTATAAACGGGATATTTACCATGTACATACGTGATCATGGCACTTGTAACAGTGCCGAAATATTGGATTCTCGAAAAAGATAATAAACATGGTAAATATCTCGTTTATAATTTTAATTTTAATAGATACGTATTTATTTTATTATTTATATCTACTGATACCGACGTTTCAGGTGCTTTTTAGTAGCTATGGTCACCGAGAAACTGAAGCTGGAGGTTGCTTCATAGAGCGAAGGGTAAATTATCTCCAAGTACCTACCTGAACTATATTGCATTATTCATCATTCATCATCACTCATCATTT
This sequence comes from Eilema caniola, assembly GCA_949126895.1. Taxonomy (NCBI): domain Eukaryota; kingdom Metazoa; phylum Arthropoda; class Insecta; order Lepidoptera; family Erebidae; genus Eilema; species Eilema caniola. Next base: position 7,221,485 of record OX421472.1, on the reverse strand, counting down.
CAGCCGAAAGACGTCCACTGCTGAACAAAGGCCTTACTATTCTAACAGAATGAGCTCACACTGTCGTGAAGTTTAAACTTGTTGTACTATATATTGCTTTTTCGTAAAAATAATTTTATTTCGATGTTCAGTATATTTCCATCCTAGACTTTAAGTATTGTCCGTGCTATTGCTATCAGCATGTACGTTTATGACAAGGTGCAACCAACATTATTAACGTGACTAAATCAATTCGCCACTACGAATTGTCCAAGCGGCGCGTCAAGTATTCGCGTGTACAGAGGCTCCTCTGTACATTATTTGGACTACAGTAGTTTCGTTGTCGATACTTTTACACGCCTTTTATTACGCTACCTGTGTCTATGGAAACCAATTTCGGAAGCAAGCTTAACCAATTTCTGAATTTCACATCGATTTGAAATCGAATTTTCAATAAGTGTCTTTTCTAATAAATTGCTTTAAAGTATAGAGCATAAATTAGCATAAAATTTCATAAGCTTCAAAACGAACGTTTTTAGGGCAAATACACTTTTTCTGAGCAAAGTTTTCATTTTGTCATCAAATAATTTGTACTCAAAATGGTAAATCTGCAGGCAAATATAATAGTTCTGTAATCAAATATCGGTATATTTGGCTACAGATCCAAATATATCGATACCTAATAGGACACCGCGTGCTCCGCCCCGACATGGATAAAAGAGATTCGCGGCAGCAGATCTACCTACTATTTAATAGTAGATTTTACAACAAGTGCACAAAACGAACCATTTTTATCCGAGACTTTTAGCAGCCCGAGCCGGAGGCGAGGGCTGATAGTAATGTCGAGGATAAAAATGGTTTTGTGGACGAGTTATAAACTCTGCTTTTCACTTCGATTGCGAGGAAATAAAACAGTAGTATAACATTTCTTTAATTAAAATTCAAAGTAAAATTAGAACAGTTTTGGATACTGAAGGAAATTGTTTTTCCGCTTTATTTTTTTTTAATCTTACGACATTGAGGCGTGGGCTGCAGACCTATACAGCCTACTATAAAATTAATTTTGTAATAATAATTTTCTTAAATGAATTAAATAACCTACCGTACTTGAATTTAAATTTTAATATCTTTTAAGTCTTAAAAAACACATAAGGCAAAATAAATTAAAGTGAATGTTATAAAATAACAAATTCTATCTATGAACTTCTTATTGTGTTAGGCTGTATGGCTCATTTTCTTTGCCTTAATATAGATACATTTATGAGTAGATACGTTAATGCCCTTGTGCACAAAATTCGATTTTGTGCAGCCTATATCCTGCACAAATAAGCACTTTCAGAGCATGAGAAGTGAAAAAGACAAACCTAAATTCTTTAAATAGTGTTCTCATGTAGCCAGCTAGTGACTCAGTTTTGAGAGTTATTTTTTTTTTACTAGCCGTGTATTTTTTATGAATTTTTCACATGAGGACAATAATATAACTCAAAAGTTCTTCCAATTTTCTTCCCCATTATATCATACTAGCTGTTGCCCGCGGCTCCGCTCGCGTGAATGTCGGTTATCGCTCAGTGTTGAGTCAACGCTATTTTTCTAAAATAAAAGTAGTCTAAGTTACTTCTTATTACATCAGCTACCTGCCAATAAAAGTCCCGTCAAAATCGGCCCAGCCATTTCAGAGATTAGAGGGAACAAACAGACAGACAAAAATTGTAAAAAATGTTATTTTGGTGTATGTACCGTATTATATTCATATGCATGTAGTAAAAAACGGTTAATTCAATATTACAAACAGACACTCCAATTTCATTTATATGTATAGATGTATATGTGCAGATGTATAGATTTATAGATTAGTATAAAGCCTGGTGTGTCTGGTCGTAGATAATATTTATAAAAGAAGGCTGCAAGCATAAAATATGAAACGTAATGATCTCTTTTCTCGTCACCAGTGACCAGGGCCGCAGCTATGCGTGAGAGTGCACTTTGTGCAAGCAAAAACATTTTCCTGAAAGCCGAATTTTCAAACGAGATTTATCTTTTAGGGACTACTACTGTTGTTGAAGTTTAGAATATTTCAGAGTAACAGTACTTTTATTTAGTTGAGAATCCTTTTATGCATATGAATTATCACGCTAGTATATTCACAAGATAGGCAGAGGAATATCGAATGCACATTGCAGTGTCAATATTTTTTGTGCCCATTATTTTTTCTTGTTCTACAATAAGAAAAAAAGAACCGAGATCCGGTCAGCTGTTTCTACAGCTGTCTATACTGAATCCGTCAACTTTGATCGCAATTCGGAAGATGGTTTTTTGCGTAAAATCCCTACAGGTGCCCTCTATGCTAGAAAAAGAGAAATACCGTTTATTATACACTAACATTACACACTGAAATATCAACAAAAAAAAAACAAATAAAAATATAAACAATAAAACAAAAAATAAAGTATAAAAAGGTAACCGAACAAAAAAATATAATAAAAATGTACCATCACTATATTATCGGACTCGAACCGACTGAAAGGCACACCGTCTGGAGGTCGCTGCTTGCCGGGGATGAAATTGGCTGAGAAATATCTCTCGCAACTCCGACGACCCAGGACCATCTCTTTTTGAGCCGACCCTTTTCGGAGGACAGATTGTAGTTAGGGTGAAATCCAGAAGATATGAGTCGGCCTTAACAGATACATTTTCACAACTCGCTTAAAGAACCCGGGATTGTAAGAAGAAGGAAACACGTAAAGCATTTCATCCAACAAAAGAATCAAACTAATACCTTTATGGTATTTTGAGGCGTGAAGTGAAAGAATGATATCCAAAACTAAGAAGTTTATTTTGAAACACATAATTTATTGAAAACACAGTTCAAACTTAAAATGGTTCGTTGATTACGTAAATAGTGAATATCTTTACAGAAATTCACCGCAGGTTATCGACAACTGGTAGGACGTTTAAATTACGGGGTAGGTGGACTTTTATCTGCTTTTTTGCCCGCGCCTAGGGGTGGTGTGTGCGTTTTTGGACTTATTTTTTTTATCGAACGCTGCGAGTGGTCCACTTCTATGCAGGGTTAAACTGTCTGTATAACGAAAACTACGCTTTGTGCGAACTATCGATAATGTTTATGCTTTGAAAACCTGTGAATAATGAAATTTAACGTTCAACAAAATTCACACCGTTGATGTCACCGCAGAAAATTTCTTCTTTATTCATTATATATTATACACTATATATATATTTCTTTTCATTGTTAACTCAACAAATCAAGTTATAAATTAAAAATTCATAAATCTATTACAACTATTCGCCACTAGATGGCGTTACTCGATTTAAATTCAAGCTATCGTTGTGTTACGATGAACGATAATATCTACCCTCTCCAATTTTGTATGAGAAAAATCGTTGAATGTATGTTCCATAGACTTTGAGTATTTTTGTAAGTTCTTATACACTTGTATAAAGAACTATTAAACATGGTAAGTGTGCCCGAAGGCTCGAACTCCACTTAAATTTATGCCATTATATGTACATGTTCTATAATATTATATTATAAGTATAGAAAGGAAAATTGTAAAGTGTTCGTATCTCTCTGTACATTAGAGGTTTCAATGAAATCCTTGTGATTTGGTTATGGATTTTAATAATAATTAACGATACACTGTCTGAACACAAAAATATATGTAGGTATATTTTTTATTCTTGTCTGTTTGTGCCAAGAAAAGCTACTCTACGGATTTTGATGCGGCTTTTTACCCGACTGCCAAGTAGGGTTATGTTTTTCGCGCGTATCTTGTACGTATGTATGTTTGTAATATTCTTTTCGACACCCTTACTCATAAATTGCTGTTTATCACATGGCTTTTACACTCATAAACTATGGTATTAAACCCTTGTGCTTTTTTTTCTTGATCGCTCTAGTGTTTTATTTGGTACCTCGCTGAGAGACATTATACATGCATTCTATTTGCTCTTGAATTAACTGGGTTATAGTCTTATTTTAAATCTCGGAAAAAGTTTTGACTTAGATACGTTTCATCAAACTTATTTTGATCTTTTAGCATCAGTCAGGTTTTTTATTTTCAATTGTAACATTATTTTGTTTAAAGTTCTAGGTTAGAATGAAAAGTTACGTTTGTTTTATCGCAATCGATTGAGTAGAATCAATGTAGAACCCGAGAAAACTTCCATTTTAAACTCAACCTACCAAGAAAGTTAAGAACCAGCTACGAATAAATTCACGAATCTATTACAACTAGATGGCGTTGCTCGATTTAAATTCAAGCTATCGTTGTGTTACGATGAACGATATTATCTACCCTCTCAAATATTGTACGATACTAATGTTAATTGTATGTTTTATTAATTATGTGTATTTTTGTAAGTTCTTATACATTTGTATAAAGAACTATTAAACATGTGAGTGTGCCCGAAGGCCCGAACTCCACTTTAATTTCCATAATATTATAAATATAGATATGGAAAATTGGAAAGTGTTCGTACTCTCTGTGCTTTAGAGGTTTCAATGAAATCCTTGCCCCTTGGGCTTTGGCTATGGATTTTAATAATAATTAATGATACTCTGTCTGAACACAAAAATATATGTAGGTATATTTTTTATTCTTGTCTGTTTGTGTCAAGAAAAGCTACTCTACGGATTTGATGCGGCTTTTTACCCGACTGCCAAGAAGGGTTATGTTTTTCGCGCGTATTTTGTACGTATGTATGTTTGTAATATTCTTTTCGACACCCTTACTCATAAATTGCTGTTTATCACATGGCTTTTACACTCATAAACTATGGTATTAAACCCTTGTGCTTTTTTTTCTTGATCGCTCTAGTGTTTTATTTGGTACCTCGCTGAGAGACATTATACATGCATTCTATTTGCTCTTGAATTAACTGGGTTATAGTCTTATTTTAAATCTCGGAAAAAGTTTTGACTTAGATACGTTTCATCAAACTTATTTTGATCTTTTAGCATCAGTCAGGTTTTTTATTTTCAATTGTAACATTATTTTGTTTAAAGTTCTAGGTTAGAATGAAAAGTTACGTTTGTTTTATCGCAATCGATTGAGTAGAATCAATGTAGAACCCGAGAAAACTTCCATTTTAAACTCAACCTACCAAGAAAGTTAAGAACCAGCTACGAATAAATTCACGAATCTATTACAACTAGATGGCGTTGCTCGATTTAAATTCAAGCTATCGTTGTGTTACGATGAACGATATTATCTACCCTCTCAAATATTGTACGATACTAATGTTAATTGTATGTTTTATTAATTATGTGTAGTTTTGTAAGTTCTTATACATTTGTATAAAGAACTATTAAACATGTGAGTGTGCCCGAAGGCCCGAACTCCACTTTAATTTCCATAATATTATAAATATAGATATGGAAAATTGGAAAGTGTTCGTACTCTCTGTGCTTTAGAGGTTTCAATGAAATCCTTGCCCCTTGGGCTTTGGCTATGGATTTTAATAATAATTAATGATACTCTGTCTGAACACAAAAATATATGTAGGTATATTTTTTATTCTTGTCTGTTTGTGTCAAGAAAAGCTACTCTACGGATTTGATGCGGCTTTTTACCCGACTGCCAAGAAGGGTTATGTTTTTCGCGCGTATTTTGTACGTATGTATGTTTGTAATATTCTTTTCGACACCCTTACTCATAAATTGCTGTTTATCACATGGCTTTTACACTCATAAACTATGGTATTAAACCCTTGTGCTTTTTTTTCTTGATCGCACTAGTGTTTTATTTGGTACCTCGCTGAAAGACATTATACATGCATTCTATTTGCTCTTAAATTAACTGGGTTAAAGTTTTATTTTAAATTTTGGAAGAAGTTTTGACTTAGATACGTTTCATCAAACTTATTTTGATCTTTTAGCATCAGTCGGGTTTTTTATTTTCAATTGTAACATTATTTTGTTTAAAGTTGGCCAGAATGAAAAGTTACGTTTGTTTTATCGCAATCGATTGAGTAGAATCAATGTAGAACCCGAGAAAACTTCCATTTAAAACTCAACCTACCAAGAAAGTTAAGAACCAGCTACGAATAAATTCACGAATCTATTACAACTAGATGGCGTTGCTCGATTTAAATTCAAGTTATCGTTGTGTTGTCATAAACGATATTATACAGTTTAATTTTCATAAATAATCCTGCTCATAACCTGGCTCTTGTCTACTTAATCTCAGCTACTTACATCTTACATAATAACACCTAATATCGACGGGTGCAAAGTAAATAAAGTCAACTACAAATTCACGATTTTCTTTTTATTGCATTTTCGTACTAATCAAATAAGACTCCACAACCTGGCGTATTTGGTTTTGGAGATTTCATTATATTTCAATAAATTTTTAAACTTATAAAAAGCCATCTACACTCAATCTTGCAAATAGAACGAAGGTAATGCGACCAAGTAACGTTGGTCGTTCATGCGCGGGGCGCGGGCGCGTAAAGTACCGACGCATTAACGACCATCTGCGAGTTGACTCTTTCTACTTCGCGGTCACTGTAGATGTTAAGATTTACGTCGGTTAACTTTATACAAAATATTTATCACGTAGTGGGATTTTCTGTTTAATAAACGTCTTTATAAAAAACAACTTAGCAGCAGTTATTAAAAAAAAAAGAATAACTACCCAGAATGATTTAAAGCGTAATCACAGCGTAACTTACACACTTCCAGTTAATCTGGACAATGCTAGCCCTATTCATATTAAAGTTTGCAAAATAATGTTTAAAAATACATTATGTATCAGTAATCAATTTATAATGAGCGCTTTAGATAAGTACGATACTAAAACTGGGAATTGTTCAAAAGATTTAAGGGGTTATTGCAAAACTATTAAAAATAAGATTAATACTGAAACTGTAATACAAGGTGTATGTAATCACATAAAATCATTCCGGCCTGTAGAGTCACAAAGACTCAAACAAACTTTACTTATCTGGTGACTTAAAGACTTTTCGATAATGTTTAAATTATATCAGGAATGGGCTGAATTAAATAATGTTTCAGAAAAAGTAAGAACAGGTGCCAATATAGAGATAAAATCAATAAGGAAATGAATATAGGCTTTCACCTTCCGAGAAAGGATCAGTGTGCTCAAAACATTGATGAGGTTAATAAGCATATGAGAAATAAGAATAATGCCAGGTCTTTGAAAACACAGGATAAGATCCAAGGTACTGCAAATCCTAATACAATAACATCAGCAACATTCGATTTTCAAAAAACGTTATCTATCCCATGGAGAAACAAGTTCATTTTATTACAAACGTAAACTTTCTATTTTTATTTTTGCAGTTTTTGAAATGGGAAAAAAGAAGGATATACGTTACATGTGTCCTGAAAATATAGCTAAACGGGGATCAAACGAGGTGGCTAGTTGTTTTCTTAATTTCATTGAGGATTCGGTTAGAAAACACATCAAGGACGTGCGCCTTTGGTCGGACAATTGCGGGGACTAAAACCGAAACCGAACAGTGTTTTTCATGTACGTTTACTGCTCGTCAAAATTTAAAATAGATATTAAAGAAGGTGACAGTGTACATGCACTGATAGAAAAGTCATCGAAGAGGAATTTATTTACAGTCCAGAAGAATATACCCTTGTTAGATGGTGCAAAATGTCAGGAGATGTGTATGAAGTAAAAGAAGTAACACAAGACATGGTTTTTGATTTTAAAGATTCGATGGATCAAATGAAGTGGACTAAAAACGTTGACAATGAAAAAGTGAAATGGAGTTTAGTACGTGAGAAAGTAGTAAAAGCGGAATATCCTTACACAATATTTTATAAATATGATTTACACGGAAAATAATTTAAAAGAATCGACTTACTACAGAAACGAAATACACGGTACCAACGAGATGATTTTGTAGAGCTTAAAATTTGACATAATGAAATTTTAATGATAACAGAATCTAAATAGAATGACTTATTAAATCTGTGTCAGCAAAATTTAATATTTCCGATTTTTTTTATATCACGATTTTTATAAAAATTTAAAACATACTGCTTATACTGAAGAGAATGAGACTGATTGCTTGTTATGTAGATTTTAGTACTATGTACTAGTAAATAAGTTTATGTTGTTAAAAATATTTAGTAAATCATCACTTTTGATTATTAAAGGAGTACAATATGCTGTTTCTCTTACTACTATTAGACTGATTAATTATTAATAAAAATAACGATAGGGAAATCAATGATGTATGTAAAATCGAAAATATCTTAAACAACAAATAAAAATAGCGATAGGGAAATCAATCATGTGTGTAAAATCGAAAATATCATAAACTACTTGTTTAAGATATTTTCGATTTTATAAGAATATCTAATAGTCATTAAAGGTTACTATTATGTTCTAGGTTTAAAATGTTAATTCTGAATGTGTACCAAATCATAATTAAATTAAGAAGAGGGTAAAAATATATTTTGATTATTTGATTAAAATAAGACTGATCAAGTAAACCAAAATATGTGCAATTGAAATAGAAGAAGGTATTTTTTTTACGTTTTTGTTGATTTTAAAGATGGTATTTTATGTTAACGTAATAATTTGATTGTTTGTTATTAATAATTTAAAAAAAAAATCAATTTTAAAGTATTTCATTTGACCTCATTAACCAAAAATAATTGTTATGAAAATACGAAGCATAAAAAGTTATCTGCAAAATTGCGTTCTGTAGTGGATATTGTAATATTACTATATTATCTAAGTAGGTTTATTTTAGTTCATAGTATTGTCAACCTCTTTCCTTTATACGCATTTATACTTTTAAATTTAAATTTGTACTGACAGCGCTGCGGGTTCCTAACAAACGTGGGAAAATTCAGGACGCGGATTCGAGCTCCGGTTTGGATCGTGAAGATATCTCTTAAATCTTATTACTGAAGTTCATCTTAATCTTTCAGAAGCCACTGCCTTTTAAATGAATATTCAATCATAAGGATTGACCAAGTCTCGTGCCTCTGGTGGAGGCCACTCTGAAAATCTTCTGTTCCATCAAGCTTTTGATGGAACGCAGCTGCGCATCGTAGTCTCGCCGTGGACGTATCTTCTCATTGAGTGCCTGTGCAAGCCTGGCCCATAACAGCACTGAATCTTATATGAAAAGTTGAAGAGAAGACTCGAAGAGTATAGTGTGGTTTTAATGACCCTTAAGTGTTTTTCTTATGAACTGTGTATCTTATTCTTGTGAACAATACAAAGTGCCATTTCCCTGTTCACGTCTTATTATTCCCTTCTTCCTTTAACAATCTGACGTACACTGGCCCTCCTCGAGGACCAGCTGTAACGTTACAGATTTGGCGCCCAACGTGGGGCCGATTTTTTATAGGTTTTTTCTTTTGCATTGCCGATTTATTTTCTATCTCTTATAATTCTTAATTCGATTTTATTTATAGTTATGTCTTTTATTTTCTTGTACTTTAGTCTTAATTAGTTATTCTGTTACTATTAATATTTAGTTTTAATTTGTTCTGTATGTATTCTTATATTTTTTTCTCCAAGTTTCCTAACCTTTTGGCCTTTTTCATAATCGCTCATTCCCTTTCCCTTCGCTAATTTGCATTCTCTTCTCCATTTTACTTCTTCTTCATCTAGGGTTCATCCCTATCTCTTCTTTATGGTGCGGTGATGTGAACACCAAAAATAAGCCCAAAACACATCAAGAGCGGTTCTACGTTACTCTTGTAAAAAAATAAGCCTTAAACTGAATCTTTTAGTTACTCTTGTGTAACTTATCTTGACTCTTTTTAGTTACTTCTTGGGTAACTGCTTTCTATCTTACCTTCTATTGTATATATTTTCCTTTATCATCATCTCGGGTTTTCATAAGGTGCGGGTGATGACACCTTTTAATCTAAATAAGCCCTTCCATCATATATATCCTCAATGCTGTCCTTGGGAGTACGTTGATTGATGAATGAAAGTTGATTTTGCTTGATGAGAGTGACTTGTAATTTATTTATTTTTTTTGGTTTGAAAGTATTGTTCCGAAAGAATATAATAGTTGAGTATGATAGAGCAAGGAACTAGCAACTATCCTAAAAAAAAAAATTTTCACCGTGTTCAAATTTTTTTTTATCGGGGTTTCTGGGGTAATGTAATATTACTATATTATCTAAGTAGGTTTATTTTAGTTCATAGTATTGTCAACCTCTTTCCTTTATACGCATTTATACTTTTAAATTTAAATTTGTACTGACAGCGCTGCGGGTTCCTAACAAACGTGGGAAAATTCAGGACGCGGATTCGAGCTCCGGTTTGGATCGTGAAAATATCTCTTAAATCTTATTACTGAAGTTCATCTTAATCTTTCAGAAGCCACTGCCTTTTAAATGAATATTCAATCATAAGGATTGACCAAGTCTCGTGCCTCTGGTGGAGGCCACTCTGAAAATCTTCTGTTCCATCAAGCTTTTGATGGAACGCAGCTGCGCATCGTAGTCTCGCCGTGGACGTATCTTCTCATTGAGTGCCTGTGCAAGCCTGGCCCATAACAGCACTGAATCTTATATGAAAAGTTGAAGAGAAGACTCGAAGAGTATAGTGTGGTTTTAATGACCCTTAAGTGTTTTTCTTATGAACTGTGTATCTTATTCTTGTGAACAATACAAAGTGCCATTTCCCTGTTCACGTCTTATTATTCCCTTCTTCCTTTAACAATCTGACGTACACTGGCCCTCCTCGAGGACCAGCTGTAACGTTACAATATTTTATAAATATATATGAGCATGGTATTCATAAAATTTTATTTGTAAGTGGCCTGAGAACAATTGAGATCAGTAAAACAAAGAAAAAACTATTTATACACGATATTAAAAGTCCCGAGCATGTACGACCAACTGGTAGTTGGCTCAGTTAGCGTTTTATAAAGTTCGTTGTAAAAACGGCTATCTGCAAAATATCGTAAATTATTAATAAATTAGCTTAATTAACTTAATATAAAAATAAATAAGAGTATAAATAAATTATGATAAAATTTTCAGAAATATTGGCCCACTCATTAAGAAAATAATACACTTTTTCGATCTTTTCGCTCTCCTGTAAAGTTGCTATTATTCAGATGCCTCTTTTTACTTTGCACCCGTCGATATAACACAGTGAGTTATCGATTCTTTTTTCAATTTTTATTGGTGGAGTAGCTTTTTTTTAAAAAAGTACCGATACAAAAAATGTCGTTTACTGTTGAATCATCATCATCATCATCAGGCTATATTAGTCCACTGCTGGACATAAAAAGAATAAATAAATACTTATTACTTCCTGATTTCATGCAACTGCGTATTGAAATATATCATTTTAACTTGTATGTTTTTCTTTCTACAGTCAAACTTTCACTCTATAAACTAATAACTGTAAATTACTCTGTAAAACTTTAAATTCCTTATTTAGTCCGCGACAAGTAGAAAAGTAACTTCTTTTAATCTATAGACGATCGAGACGCGCGCGCATACGAAAAAATAAATCCCACTATTGCGAAGAAAAATTTCACAACTTATTTTCACTTTTGCAATTATAGTTATTTATTAATAAAAATGTCTACAAGTACTAGTTATGAAGAAAATGATTTATGTTGTTCAACATCCGATGTTATGATGTGATTGATGTTGAAGCCCTTAACGGTCTAGAAAATTTACAACCTGAAAACTGCAAGGGTAAATATCTATTTTAGTATTATTTTATTCACAAGAGTAAAAAAAACATAGTATGATATAGGTGAGAATTGATGATTGATGTACTCGGCTCCCTTAAGACCCTCCCTCACCTAAAGGCTCGGGTCTCAATGGCACCTCAGCGGGAATAATCACCAACTTTACAAACATGTACCATAATGTATTATTTTTTGAAATCGTTTATTCAATGTTGTTAAATCTTATTGACGACAAGGTTATTTTAACCTAAGCATATTTTTATAAGTTCATTTTTCACATTTGAATGTGTACAGAATGTAAAAAAATAAGATATATTCGAAAAACCTTTTTAAAAACAATCTTTTTTTTTTTTCTTGCATTGTCATCCGAACTGAACGTGCATACCAAATTTCAGCTCAATCGGTTGAGGGCAAGTGCCTTAAAATTGAGTTGTAAGATTCCACCCGAACAAACATACATTGCAAGTTAAATAAAAGCTTGTAAATACACATATTCTGCCACTTTACAGACTTTTCTTTCAGTAACTTAATTCCTAATTAAGAAAATACAGACCCGTAAAATTTATTAATTATTTAATTTTATACTTATGTAGAAATGTACGGGGGATAAAGTTGTTGTAATTTATTTATTTACTTTACTTTATGCACATAGTACAATGGCGGACTTAATGCAGTAGGCATTCTCTACCAGTCAACCATGGGGTGGTGTATAATGTACGTAATATAAATCGCTTCCCCTGTCTGTTCGTTTAGATTACTTAAGATCTATCAAACTAAGTACTCAACCCATTTCTAATTACTCAACCGTTTTACTCGATAGTCGTACCTATGTTATTATAAAGTTGAAGAATACTTAGACGACAAACAATTTTGGAACTAAGCTTTTTATTCAATTATATTACTCAAACAAAATGAAAGTGGTATTTAGACTAAGTAACTAAAATAAACCAGCTGAGTTTCTTACCGGAGTCTTCTCAGGTCTGGATCATGTTTCGAAATGGCGGTCCATTTGCTATTAATCAATATCAGTCCACTGATGGACATAGGCCTCTTCCAATGTTGAGAGAGTTTGGCATACAATTTCTGCGATGGCCAGACCGGATGATATAGGCTTTTATCCCGAGTTTTCCTTCTCTCGCAGTGATATGGTCTGCGTAAGTATTTTTCCATTGGTCGCCTCTTCAGACACCGTTCAGATGAGATAGGGTGGTGATAATTGTATTCTTCCTCCGTCACCACACGGCTAAGGTCCATTTGGTAAATAAGGTCCTTTTTGTCATTTTTTAAGTTCCCTTTTATGGTCTAAACTGAACGATTTTTGAATTTGACTTTGTTACTAACACCACAAACAGACAACAAAAACACTCGTATTTAATCATAGCATGCATCGAACAGCATTTTATTTGCGGCCTACAAGCAGCATGCAATCTAACCCAACGGCTTTTGTGCTTACTTTCATATTCGCTACATTGACAGCCAAAAGGCGGATTAGGGTTGTCGAAAATGTATTACTTTTATGAAAGTAAAATAATAAATAATAGGTTTGGTTTTAAAATTATAATCACAACTTGTATGCTTTTATAAATAGGTGTTTAGGCTATAAAAGACCGGTTTTTAGGAGACTGGCATTTATACCTACCTACTACGAGTAACTATATTTCATTTAAACCTAACATTTTTTATAAACCTTTATTTTTCATATTTACTATATTGACAGTCAAATAGGCGGATTAGGGTTGCAATTTTTGAAATGAAATTAAGGTAATACACTTGCAGAATTGGTGTTTGCATATTTGTTATTATCATTATCATAACTTGGAGGTTATAGACATCATTAATGCGTAAGCAAACTGTGATAACATTAAAATATGTAAATAATATAAACAATAAACTTGTGCATGAGGTTCCGGGTTATTATTTTATTTGGAAAAGAGTTATTGGATTATTAATTTAGAGTAACAACTAAACAGACTTTGGTCGTATTCTGATAAATAACAAAAAATAACACCTCCGCCCGCATGGAACATTGTACCCAAATCACAACTTAGGAACAGAACTCTAGTCCCTGAATAAAAAATCATATATATATATATATATTTTTAATTTGTGTGTTAAAATTCATCCAGATCCGTTCAACCCTTTCAGCTTTGCCACACTTAAACCATACAAACTTTCGCATTTATAATAAGAAATACAAATTCTGCATTCCTTTGAATTGGCGTCAGCCCTGAGATCCACAAACACATGCACAGTAGCCCAGTATCGAGCGGCTTATTAATAAACATGCGCTAACAATAAATAATTGTTTATAATGAACTTTATAATATATTAGTGCAGATAGTTCATTATCTCGCTCACGCACACCAACGCATGTTCACGCGACCAGATGTATCGAGTTTTATAGAGATGAGACATCGATTGAAATCGATGTTTCAATTAATCGTGGTAGCACATTAGATTAGGTTAGTGCTAAATTGTTGAATGTAAAATATTCATGAATTACTGCTATTAATGAATAACAGGTAGAATGTCAAATTAAAATTAAACAAATTATGGCAGTTAACAAGTTAGTCAGTGGCAGTCAGTGGTAGTCAGTTCGTAGTTAGTATAATCAGTTGTGGTGTGGTTTAAAGTTGTTTATGGTGTGTATTCCCGCCTGTATGTTATTGATAAGCAAAAATTTATTTTATTGCACGCCAATACGCCGCCAGGTATATGTTTTGTATGTATAAATCCAACGAGCTCGTCTCTCGGACACTTTTGCTGATTCTACCAATTCCGGGAATTAAACTCGATCTACAGAATTCGCATTCACTTCAACTGTGCCACCAATGTATGTATTGTCTCGACGATTGACCTGCCCTTTAAACACACAAATATTTCATTTTTTGTAAGGATTGACAGCACAATACTCAGCGCTGTCCAACCATGCAGTGAAATCTATATATTCCACTATCTCAATTAGACAGGAATTATGATGATGGAACGGAGAATAACATTATCGATACATAATTTCATCGATATCAAGCCAACACTCCGTGCGCAGGAGCATCGCCGCTTGCATTTTCTTTTATCAGCGCATTGATTAATGCTGGTTGATTTGAATAATAATTTTCTGATACAAACGTTATAGTATGATAAATTTAGTGCAAATTGTAACGTGAGACTGCGCGTGAGTTATAGCTAGTTACTATCTGTTCTTTTAGATTTAATAGCGCCGGTAGGAAGTGGGCTTTTATTGTTCTAATAAGTTATATTGTGTTGTGACTTGTATTGGTGTTCCTTTGAATTATTCTTTGACACAGGACGAAGATTTTAAAATGGTGCTTTCATCAACGTTTGCGTTTGTTGTGATAGGTGCAATACATTTTCTCTTCCATTTTTCTTAGTTAGATATCATCAAAATTAATCAACACGCTTTTCTTTTTTATCAAGCAATCAAACAAGATAGCCTGTATTCATAAGTTTTTTTTTTCTAAGGTTTTTCCTGCTTTATCTTCTACACTGACGGCACAGAAACTCTCTGTTGTTGTCTCTGGTGTTGCACACGTCCATAGGCCACGGTAACCACTTTTCACCAGGCGGGCCGTGTGCTTGTCTACAACCTAAGTAGTAGAATAACTAAATAATGCTTGACTTTTAATTTTATATGCGGACACGTCTCCTCTCACTTTTACAATGTAATTAGCTTTTTATGAAGTCATATATTAAAGCGCCAAAAAGCCGTCATATCAAATGTTTGATACACTTATCTAAGATACTTGAGTTTTCTACTTAGAGGACGCTCTTCAATATAGAAATTTACAAACACACCTACATTTAAACACATAAAATACATGCGAAAACATAATACTTCCTCAGCAAGCCGGGTAAAAAGAGTCTACAAATATGAAATAGGCTGGAACTCCCAAATATAAATTACAATTCTGGTTGCTTGTAACACCACAAAAGAATTAAATTGTAAGAGATAGGTTAAGTTACTAAAAACGTATGCTATTATTACTTTAATAGTATAGGTACCCATACTTAACAATAACTAGCCTCAAATAATTATATAACACAATACATCCACTATAATCAACACGAACCTCGAAGGCGCAACGGGAGCAACATGAGACAAACAACAAACAACAAAAATAAGTCGAGGTGAAGGTCAGAGTACAGAGACAGACAGACGAACAGCGATGTGTAACAGCCACTCACTTACACGGACCAAATAAAAAACGAGTTTGGGAGAAAACTGCGAGGATTTATATAGAGCTGTACCTACTAGTATTTTATTATCCTGTTTGCAGTGATTGATAATTAATGTAATAATAATTTTCTTTCTTATTATTTTATGCTACAAATATTTAGCAACAAAATTCTGGGAAGAAGTATAGGCCGTTTCAAAGCTGCTTTGATATTTTTTACGAGTAAAGTTCAACATAATTTATATCATACTCGTAATTGCAGTTGTATAATAAACTTATATTGTTTGAACCGAATGAATTATCGTTATCTTACTGAATTTGATGAGAAAATAGTTCTATTCACACAGATAATATCTACCGCCATTGCCAAATTATAATGTCTATAAGGACCAAATAAAGCTTATTTGCTTTTGAATATTTTCACTTTAAAAAGTATTTATCACACAATTACATATTACTATAGATTAATAATCCAACGAACAACTCTATACAGTTTCATAGCTAGGGCGGGCGGCGTAAGTCCGGTGGTCCTACACATCACACGCTCCGTAGGCGCCACCTCCAGTCTTTTATAGTTAACACGCCGATGATAGCTCCTACTTGTTTATTGTTGCTGTCTCACTGTGTGTATTGCCGTTCGTTGCTGACTCTTAGAACGTAAATACTCTTTGTTTTGTAGTGTTACCTTCGGTTAGTTTGTTTTTCAGAATATATTTATGATACAGGATGGTTTATGTGATTGTTTTTCGGATGTTCTTTGTAATTAGATAGTGAACTATATCTTTCTAGTGTTCAAATTTGATTTTAAAGAGTAACCACATACCTTTAGGTCTTTTTACATAACTTAGGCGGCAGACAAGCAAACGTCTCACCCGATGGACCCAGTTAGAACAGAGAGTTTCTGTGCCGTTAGTGTAGAAGATAAAGCAGGACAAGCCTTAGGTCTTCCCGCTGACAGCACAAAAACTCTCCAGTGAGCTCTGGCTACCCTACTCACCGCCGGGAATACAACACGAGGTTATTATGACCGTGGTAATCTGTAGGGCGGAGGTGTTTCCCCATTCGTACTGCTCAATTAAACGGCAATACCGTCGTGTCCTACCTCCTTGAAAGGTGCGTTAAATAATCGATTTAAAAAGTAACAATTACTGCTTCGGCGGCGCAGTGGTAGGAAGTTCATCTCACTTTTATTTATATTGAATGAAGAAACTGCTGTCAAAACCCTCAACTAGAGAGGTATACCTGCACCAGAGCTCCGTCCGTTAACCATCAAGTATACAGGAATTGAGGTCTATCTTATGCGGCGGCAACTTCGTTGGGGCGGACACGTTTCGCGGATGACAGAGACCCAAGTGGCAAAGCGCATCTTTTATTCTGAACTTGAGGAGGGCAAGCGAAAGCATGGCGGACAATTTCTCAGATACAAGGATGTGCTTAAGCGCTACATGAAAAACTGCAACATTGATCCATCGCAGTGGGAGAAGCAGGCAGCAAACCGCGCAGAGTGGTGGCTGTCTTTGAAAAAGAAGACCTCCAGCTTTGAATCCTAACGATGTGAGGAGCTAGACTTCTGTCAGGATGAGCTGAAAGCTAGACCACCAGCTGCAATCAGCTATAATTTTGTTAATGGTGTGCTCATGTGTCCGATGTGCAGTCGCACCTTTAGCCACAAAATTGGGTACGTGAGCCATATAAAAGCCCATGAATCCCAGGAACGGAGTTGAAACAGTCGCCGTGGCCGACAAGAGGTTAATTATACAGGCTTGCAGATGAGATCAGGCGATGTTCTGAAAATATTGCAGGGGTCTCATACACCCCTAAAAATTACAAAACGTTACAACCGTAGGTATATGTAAGTACTAAATATCAAAGTTCAGCCAAATCCGCAGTTAGACTGGTAAAAGCGGACCCCGGACTTCAAGTTGAAAGCTTCTGATGGGACTGGGATTATTGCTAAGATGAAGAAGAACATGTAGGTAAGTAATAAACTTACATGGTAAACCTACATACTTAATACACACAACTTTACACATTATTACGTACTAGCTGACCCGGCGAACTTCGTACCGCCAATTTTTATTCGTCCGCGTGGTGACCCGTTCCCGCTGCACCCTCTACTATATTAAGCATGTATTATACATATAAAACTTCCTCTTCAATCGCTCTATCTATTAAAAAGAACCGCATCAAAATCAGTTCCATAGTTTTAAAGATTAAAGCATATAAAGGGATATAGGTACAGAAAAAGCGACTTTGTTTTATACTATGTGGTGAAGTTCTATATATTTAATGTTATTACAGAATAAGTACTACAATTAGAATTCTACGGTGAGCATATAGAAACTACACTAAATATAAGTACCTCGATAAATATGCAGACGTTCTGAAATTTCCTGTTTGCACATCTTCCGTCCAAGAACACGTATGAAGTTATTATTACAATAAAACAACGGACCTCATTAAAGGCGAAATGCGTAATAAACCGACACATTATTCTCGTACAGACACAATGTAGCTACAGCCGTAAATTACTTACTGTCGCCAAATAGCGCATCAGCGAATAGTTCGTGATTATCCACTGTGGACGACACAGATTGCTATTTGCTTTATCAGTACAGCGACATTTTATTTGCGTGGATTAATATGGTCTATTATAGATAGTAAAAAAGCTTCAAGTTAGACTTCAAATTTGTAATTATGTTATCTGACCAAGAACTAAAATTAGCGACGCATAGTGTTGAAGAAGTGGTTACCATTAGAGTGAACGAGTTCTAGAGTGGAAACCGAGAATCGATAAACGAAATGTGGGATACCATTCAGCCAAATGGACTTCTGTTTCTTCATCCAAGCGTTAATCCCAGTAGCATCCGAAGTTTTTTCCTTTAATCCCTTGTCACACAATAAATAATAGTCTTCTTCTTCTTCCTCGGTCCCTCAATGCTGAGGATCGCGACCACAACAGCGAGCTCTCCATTTGCTGCGGTTGTAACAGCTGTGGACTACCGTCTGGATGTCCGGCCCCACAGTTTTCTTAATGGCATCTATCCATCTTGAGGGTGCTCTGCCCCTGGCTCGTCTTCCCTCCATCTGACCCACTATGACGTGCTTCTTCAGACTATGCTTAGGAGATCGCATGATATGTCCGAAGAAGCGAAGGGCTTTTGGTGGCTGAGAGCCTCGTCGTGATGTTAAGCTCCTGCAGTATGGACTCGTTGGTTCTCATAGCGGTCCACGGAATTCTGAGCAACCTTCTCCAACACCACATCTCAAAAGCATCGATCTTTTTATTATCGTTGCTCTTGCAGCACCAGGTTTCTGCGCCGTACAGGAAAATAGAAAATACCAAGGCACGAACTAGTCTCATTTTGGTTTTCCGGCGAATACCACGGTTCTTCCAGATTTTATCCAGACTCACCATAGCGCTTTTGGCCATCCCGGCCCTTCGGCGTATTTCATTTGTACAGTTGCCCTCATTTGTGATCATAGACCCTAGGTACACAAATTGACTGACTTTTTCGTAGCCATTGAGTGCATCGGTTTGTGGTAGAAGTTGCGCTCGGTCTACCACCATGATCTTGGTTTTCGAATGGTTGATCTGAAGACCGAGTTTGGCGCTTTCAGCTTCTATTTTCTTCAGCAGAGTTGCCATCTCTAATTCACTCGATGCAACTATAGTCGTGTCATCAGCATATCTGAGGTAAGTGATGCGTAAGCCACCTACTGATACGAGTCCTCAAGCGCTTTTCTCATTATGTATTCGCCGTACAGGTTGAACAATTTGGGTGAGAGAATGCAGCCTTGGCGCACGCCTCGTTCAGTGTGAAAGGACTTCGACTGATGGTCTTCCAATTTTACAAAGCTAGTGCCGTCTAGGTATAGGTTCTGTATCAGGAAAATAAGGTGTAAGGGGACTCCCATTTCCACAAGTACATTAAACATGGTACTCCACTGTACGCAGTCGAATGCTTTGGCGTAGTCAATGAAGCACAAGACCAACGGTTTGTTGAACTCTCTGCATTTCTCAATGAGTACGCGTACGTTCAATATTTGTTCCCTAGTTCCTTTTCCAGCGACGAAGCCTGATTGTTCATTAGGTATCTGGTGGTCTGTAAATGCTGATAGCCTGGTGTTCATGATACGGAGCATGATTTTACTAGCGTGAGACATCAGTGACAGCGTGCGATAGTTTTCACATTTTCTAGTGGATCCCTTTTTGTGAAGTGGTACGACGGCAGATTCGGTCCAGTCTTCTGGCCATTGGCCAGTTTTCCAGATCTTGTTGCATATCTGGTGTATGAACTTAGTACCGTCTGCGCTTAGGTGTTGAAGCATTACAGCCGACACTCCATCAGGGCCAACCACTTTGTGTTTAAGCTTATGAATGGCATCTTGCACTTCAGAAAGCAAAATGGCGGGCTCCTCCGGGTGTTCATCCCATCTTCGTTCCGTTTTTTGACCCTTTTCATCCCGATACAGTTCAAAACAGTAACTTCTCCATCTTTCTAGAACATGTTCTAGTTCTGTTAAAGTGTTCCCTTTACTGTCATCCACTATCCAAATTTTCGGTTTGAAGGTCCCGGTTAGCTGTTTAATTTTCATAAAAAGATCCTTCGCCTGGCATTTGCCAGCATGTCCTTCAATCTCATCGCACAATCCGTTGATGAACATGTCTCGGTCCCTCCGTGTAGATTTTTGCACCTCCTTGTGTAATAGGTTGTAGCGTTCGCGATCGCCGGGAGAACTTAAACCAGCGCTTTTTAGCTCTCGTCTCTCTTCGATGAGATCCCACGACTGTCGGCTTATCCATTCTTCTTTTTTATTGACAGTCTTGTGAAGTGCCGTACCCTCTTTTGCCGTGAGCAGAATCTCCCTTTTCAGGTTACTCCAGTCTGCTTCGCTACAGTCAAATGGTTCACATTTCATGGACTTGATCTTTGAGTCAATTGTGCTGTGGAAGTGGATTAAAGCCTGACCATTTAGTGTGACAGTCTTCGGAGATTTTGGACGGATTTTCTTCAAACGCAATCTGAAGTCAGCAATGAGTAGCTCATGGTCACTGCCACAGTCGGCACCAGGAAGCGTCTTGGCGTTAATGACTGATGACCGCCATCTGGACTTGATCGTGATGTAGTCAATCTGGTTTCTATGACCTAATGGCGATGTCCATGTGTACAGTCTTCTCGGATGCTGTTCAAACCAGGTGTTCACTACAGAGAGCCGATTTCCAATATAGTTTTGAAGAAATTTTTCACCCCTGTCATTCTGTTTACCGAGGCCCCATTTACCAACCAGCGTGCCCTTCAGCGAGCTTCCCTTGGTATTACCCACCTTGGCGTTCCAATCTCCCTGCACAACCGTAATTTCCTTGGATGGTATAGTGTGTAGCAACGTTTCCAAATTGGCATAAAACTCATCCGAGACTTCCTCACTAGATAGAGAGGCGGGCGCATATACCTGTATGATGTTGATGGGTACAGGGCTAGCATCCAGTTTTATTGCGATCATTCTGTCATTAGGAGTCTGATATCCTTTGACGTTGTTCCGTAGTGTTTTAGGTATTATGAAAGCAACTCCATTTTCGCTGTTATCTCCGTCTGAGAAGTACATGACGTTGCCATTGTCTGTAACAAAATGACTATTTCCTTTACGATGCGTCTCACCAATTCCCAGTATATCTATTTTGTTTTTCGCCATCTCCCGTTCAACTATATCCAGTTTTCCAACTTCCAGCAACCCTCTTACAATCCAAGTCTCCATGCGCAGCTGTTTTCGTAATGAAGTTTTTTGTGATCCTGTACCTTGACCAGTGACATTGCTTCCACTCCCCGTCTGGTGGTCCGCAGAAAATAATAGTACTACGTACGAAAAAGTGCGTTTTTACTAGATACCAGTCCGATATATCTACCTCATCAGTGCATCCGGTGAAGCCCAGGAGTTTCCATACGCAAAAAGGCCAAAGAGTATATTATTATTCGGTGTCGTAATAATCAAAATTACGAATAGACCGCAAAGCTTAGTCGACAACATTGGAACCGACGTAGACGGGGCGCGAACTTGTGTCCCATCCTATTGTGTGGACTTGAAACAATAATCTGGAAGCGTAGTAATGAGTCCACAAGCCAAGGAGCAATGCACAATGCTCGCAACATTTCTTTCTTATTAACATATCCTACTAATTTGAAACTTGAGAAAATAACTAAGTTCGATATTTGTCACTCGAGCACGCTTAAACAGATGTACGGTTTTTTCAGATTTTTTGCGATGGGATTACAGTCTGGAATAATATATAAGCTATGTGTTTATGAGAACGAGTTACCTGAGTGGCCCGAATCTGTGTTTCAGGATAGTTATAACTTGGAAGACAGCTTCAAGACTAGAGCAAATAGGTTCTTCTAGACAAGCGTGCTCTATCTCGTCACTTAGGCTGAGATTCAGAGACGAGTCTAAGCTTGAACTTACGCTTCCATCTGTCAAAATCAACGGCTTACCCTTAAATTTGTATTCAGAGACGTTCGGAACACGACTTAAACTTAGCGTAAACTAAGATAAGCCAAGTAGTCGATTTCGACTACTTAAGACGGAACTAGCGCCACCAAGTGGGCTAAGGTGTTATTAATATCGACAATAGTTATCTGTGATTAAAAAGTTGTCAAGTCTGAATAAACTTCATCATTTAATCGCGCGCGTGCTATTATTTTCTCTTTTACATTGTTAAATTACGTATTAGCATCATAAAATGGCCATAGAGTAGAGAGTGTAAATTTAGCTAAGACCGACGTAAGTTTGACAGGGACTGTGTCTCTGAATACGAATTTTGAAGATGCGCTTAGCCACGACTTGGCTTAGACCGGCTTCGCCCGTCTTATGTTCATGTCTCTGAATCTGAGCCTTAGGTACTACAAGGTGAGATAGTTGTCAAACGCGAGTCTACCAACCATAAAAAAAGATCCTTCATGCATGGAGAACAAGGGCTAATCTTTAAATAATCAATTAAGTTCAGTGGATTTACAATGGACTACCAAACAAGATTACATTGTTATTGTAGTTAACTTAAGTAGGTAGTACTTATAGATACATTTCATCAAGTAAATCTTATTCTATGTTATGAAATTTGCAATATATTGAATTGAATGAAATATTGAAGCTTTACTATGCTAACTTTTCAAATCGATTAAGATAGGAAAAAGTGAATCGCACAGGCGGGACTCGAAGCCACGATCTTTCCCTTACAGGGGGAATGCTCTGACCACTAAGCCACCGAGCCACACCTGAAGCTATCCAAATTATAATTTATTATAATTATTAATATATTATTATAATTAATCGAATATATTGAATGTTATAAAAATATTTTTGTCACCAATGTAGACGTACCACAAGCAGTCCGCCTTGAAGGTGATTTTCCACCAGAGGGGCGAGACGAGACGATGCGAGGAGAGAATTGAAATTTGTATGGCAAATTTTCAATTCTCTCCCAGCCTATCTTTGGTGGAAACAGTGTGGATTGACGAGAATATGCGAGGCGTGAATTGAAATATTTGTTTGTGCAAAAATGAACCGTATTGGTTCCCATATAGAGTATAAATCACCTTCAAGGTGATTTTCCAACAGAGTGGCTAGGCGAGGCGAGGCGAGGAGAGAATTGAAATTTGTATAACAAATTTTCAATCCTCTCCCGGTGCATCTTTCGTGGCAACAGTGTCGATTGACGAGAATATTGACGCCTAATTATTGTTCGGAGTTTTCGGCATTGACGCTAGAACAAAGTTATATCGAGTATTGTGTGTGAGCTGTCTAAAATACATTTATATATGAAGCATACGGGCGACGGGGCGCGGCGGTCACGCGCGAGCTCGCGATGGCAATTTTTAGTGGAAAAGGGTCAGTGCGATTTCAATTCTCTTCTCGCCTCGTCTCGTCTCGCCCCTCTGGTGGAAAAGCACCTTAAGGCAGGCTTCTTATGCAGATTTTATGAGAGGTTATAGCTGTAAGCAGCCCTCGAATCGCTTAATTGTTCGAATCAGACGTCTCTCAAACAAAAACTATAACATTCGATGTTTTTGGCAAGAAAGCGATATAACACGCTAACACCGCTTTATTTGTTTAATTACTGTAAATTATTCGTCTAGTCGCTATAGGAGCTTCGGTGGTGAATGCTTGAATAATTATCATGTACATAATTTATGGTAGGTACGGAATGAGTTTCTTATGTTGCATTGTCTCAAACTTAACTGTTCTTCTTTCTGAACTTTCCAAGAGATTACAATACATGGAGTTTTCAATAATTTCGTTAGAAAGTTCCTACAAGGACGGCAGCAGGAGTATGACGCACACGTCCATAGGCCTCGGTAACCTTCTGGTCAAACGTGTGCTTTTCTGTTGTAGAGTATTTTAGACTACTAGTGATGGTATTTGAATTGAGGCGAGAATCGGAGATCAGATTGCGGCAATTTAAAAAATAGGCCATGAAAGCAATTTTAAAAGTAGAAGAGCGTATGCCAGAGTCGTTGTAATTTTTCATCCTACCTATCACAACGAGCCATCATCTGTATGACTTCAAAAAACTGAGATAGTACTATATGATCGTCTATCAATCGAACAGCTGCCAATAGCCCAATAATACCTTTACCCAACCTGACAATAGAACCCAAGACTTCAGGCAGAGCTCTTCCTGGCAGCTACCAGCCTCACTAGTGCTGCGATAGCAGGCAATTATTCACATTAACGTAACTAGTCCTATCTAGATACATTGGTAAGCTGTCGGCTATCGTTAGGCCAACTGATTTGCGTCAATTGAATGAGATGATGTACTTAAAAACAGACTGTTTGGTTTAACACACAGATCATATATCACAACACTTGTTTGATTGTATGTACAGGATTTATAGAAACAACAATTCTTGAGCTTACACTTTGTCCAATCTGAAATTAACTTTCATAATTAGCATTGTAATTACTACTTTTTAAGTCAGTATGTGCCTACTATATACATGCAGTTTATATGTCGCCGCCAACTAGCTAAATCAGCCGTCCACTAAACTGCCTAGGTAGTTAACTAAACGGCGCCATCAATGAACGGCCTGAATGAAATTCAGCCATCTCGTTAATTACATCATTTAATAACCTGGCCGGCTAATGCTTAGGCCAACTGTAAGATGGGGCACTACTTCAAAATAAGATAGAAAATGACATGCATACGTACAAATACTTTCACATGTAAATCCCCGAGGGAGTAGACAGAGGTATATTGACAGAAAATTTGTGGTAGGTTTATTGTGATAGCTGCGCAATCCGACTTGGTTAGGTTAGGTTAGAAAGCTAATGCATTAAGCCTTCATGGTTATTTTTTTATAACCATGTAGAAATAAGTCCTTTTTTTACTGTTTAATTAAATGGTTAGGCAAGTAGTTAAACGTCATCGATCCATGATTTTTGCCTAGCCGTTTAATTAAATGGTTGATCACCATTAAGGCCGTTAATTGAATGGCGCCGGTTATTTAACTGCCTAGGCAGTTAATTGAACGGCTGATTAAGCTATTTGGCGGTGACATATATATGTTATGGGGCAAGTGATAAATCGGGCATTATGATAAATATAAGAGGTGGACACTGCACGCCTCGACATGAATAGATATAGGTTAGAATAAGTATCAATATAGTTTTCAATCCGTTACTGTAGTGACCGTTATAAAGCACCCTCGAGTCTCTGCAGATGCGTAGAGATGTTGCTTCCTTGGCAGTTTTTTACCGTCTCTACCATGGTGAATGTTCTGAAGAGCTATTCCAATTAGTCCCACCCCCCCCCCCCCCCCTTCCTATACAGGACGACACGTGCAGGACTTAGATGTCACCCCTATACGGTGCAGAACATTCCTTCAAGAACCAAGCGGTTCGGTGACTCTTTCCTTTGTCGCACCATTAAGACCTGAAATTCCTTGCCAGCTCACGTGTTTCCCTCTTCCTACAGTCCCGGGTCCTTTAAGCGGGGCGTGAAAAAGCATCTGATGAGGCCGTCAAGCTGAGTGCCACCATTGTTAACATGGCACGTGTATATAATGGTGGCCCTCTTTCTTGAGACTTCACCTTCAGCTTACCATCAGGCGAGGTAAAGTCAAATTGACGTGTCCTATTTATATATTAAAAAAAAAATAACACACATTAATTTGCTTCTCTATGATAAGATAACCATCATGCACATCATAAAGTGCTAAAAGGATGTTTATACTGGAGATTGATGGCACTTGGTGGAATCTACTACACATATTGAATAATGATATCACTTGTACTTTTCCACACTTTATTTTGTTTTTATTTTTAACCTAACCGGTTTCACCTCACGGCATTATCAAAGGTTTACTAAATACAATGGTTTTAAACAATTATATTTCTAAATACTACATTTTTTATATGTGGGTAGTTTTGAAAATGAGTATCCCAGGTTCAATTTTTTTCCCATTATTTGGGGAAAAAAAAAATTAATAAATACATTATAGGTACAACGCTAGTTGTGTTAAAGTTAAATGTTAGATGATTAAATGTCAAAATTATAATTGAATTAAATTAAAGGAATTGTCAAATTAAAGATGTCAAATGGAATATACTTAATGGTACTACATAACATGAATTATAATATATAAAAATGTCAGACAAATTAATTATTAATTAATTAGATATGTAGATGTCACTATTCATTGCAACAGAGGTGAGCGGCTCAGATCCAACTGTTGATTTATTATATTGTTTCTATCCGAATTTAATAACCTATTTATTTCCAGAGCTTCCAGGGCGTTCATTTTTCTGCCTTTGTCATACAGTCGCAGAGGCTTGAAGTTGGCCTTTGGATCAAAGGAATGGTTTTCTAAAAGAAGGTGTTCTGCAAAGTTGGACTCTGTTTTTTTAAGTCTCCAACCTCTGACATGCTCAGCAACTCTGATACCGAAAGGTCGTCCAGTTTGGCATGTTGGCCACTTCCTGTTGCAGGTGGAACACGTCAGCTCATATATACCACTTTTCTGCTCAATTGGAATTGGGTCTCTATTATTACAGAGCAAGTGGTGCAAATTTTGAGTGGTTTAAAAAGCGGCTCTGCAGTCTGATAGTTTCCTAGCACATTGATATGAGATAGGATCTATGAATGTATAATCTTTTTAAATCAAATTGAGCTGTACCTTACTATGTGTATATTAAACAGTTAGTGAATTTTTATATGGTGTGGTGTCTCTAAAAAAAGAAAATTAAAAAATAGGCAAGAAGGTTACACTAAAGTCGAGGTAGAAATGGGCTTTTACTTGAATAAACTAGCGAATGCTAATGTAAGAGATGATTACTGAGAACTTATTGATCTGTCTGTGATAGTTTCGTAAAATATGAGACGCCCCACTACCCACCCATAATGTGAACCGTAGTTGAGTCGCCATAAATCTGAGTCTGATTATATTAACTCTTATATTTAGCATAATACTCGCTTTACTACTTGTAGTAGCTAAGTACTAGCAGTAGCCCGCAGTTCCACCCGTGTGGAATTTTGGTTCTGTTCCCACAATTCATGGGAATCTATTCCCGGGGTGAAAAATAGCACTTGAACTTCTCAGAGTAGCTGAATACCTTAGCTTAAGAAGTTGACAAGAGAATCTATTTTAAATTCTAGGGACTTGTATACTTTCTCAAAAAATGGTTGAATTCTTCATTCATCTTTACCCTTCAAAATAATTTAAAACCATTTTGCTCCCTTTTTTTCACTCGTGATATTAAATTCTGCTCGATGCATGTTACGTATATGGTCATCGTAGGTGTCGTGTTAACAGAATATTCAGACTTACTCTATTTTTTCTACTGTGATACATGGTTGGCAACGTGCTATTTCTTCTTAAGAAATATGTCTACAGACTAAGGTAACCGGTTACCATAACATGCCTTTAAATATAAAAGCCAGCGCATGTGAATTTGATTTTCATTGTCTCGAAAAAACTGTCACTTTTTTCGAGACTATTGGTTACTTTAGTTCGAGACTGCTATAACACAGTCTAAAGAACTCTCCTATAGGAAGTTGGACCTGGTTGGTGACACGGTTGTTACCGAGATTCAGCTTTTGTTTAATAGTCTTTACTTAGTATGCATATACGTGGTTCACCAGCTACTGCAATAACAGATAAGATCTTCTCAAATACGCGTTAAGAACTATTGAGCGAAAAGACTATTTTTACTTTTTAATATCTGCAGCTAATTGGTAAAAGAGTTGGCCTTAAGATTGATCCCACACCTAACGCATACAATTTAGTCTAATTGCAGGGGTCAAATAGTAATGCCGATTACCTAACTAAAAAAAGAGTATTATCGCTAGGAATGTTATTGTTTCAGTGTATGACAGCTGACAGAGGGAAACCTCCTCATTTGAAGGCGTTATAACCTTATTAGTACACTCAGTGCTACAAATATCTTGACTACTAAATCTCAAAAATGATCTTAAAACCAAGGTATTAAGACCAAAAATAGACTGCTTGATTGATTTAAATTGTATTATTTTCCAAACTTAAGGTAACTAACTTCAGCAGTGAGTTCATTCCACAGCTTGAGCGTGCGTGGGATGAAGTTCCTTTCATACCGCACGGTTCGCACCATTTCTGGTCGCAATGTGTGAGGGTGAACTCCCTGAACTCCCTGTCTATGGCGAGCGGTGCGATGATAGAATGTAGCAGTCGGCATCATGTCAAACAGTTCATCTAAGCACAGACCATTGTATAGGCGGTAGAAGTCACACAGCGGCATTTCTTCTTAATTATATTAATTTCGTTTTCCTAATGAATACCATTGATGAAACTAACACCAAAACGAGTTCATCACAGAATTAGCCCACGAAACATAAAAGGAATTACAAGTAAACTTGCAGTTAATAGAACGGGGTGTGTCTAGGCCCACCACGTCCATAAATCCTGGCATCAGCGCACTCATTATGTAAGCTCCAGACAATCCTCTAAAATTATTTATAATTAATTAGAAGTTCCGAGCCGCCGTAAACATGGCGAGTGCATTCCTAACTCGTCGACATCAATATTCAACTGAAGCGTTTATTATCATATCTCATTATACAAGTTAGTGCCCGTGCACGGAGATGCTGCCTCCTTAGGTTATGACCTCACGACTAAACACTCAATTCCTCACACCGGCCCATTCAAATACCAACTTTAACACTCAAATTATAACGTTGTAATT
Organism: Eilema caniola; assembly: GCA_949126895.1. NCBI lineage: Eukaryota > Metazoa > Arthropoda > Insecta > Lepidoptera > Erebidae > Eilema > Eilema caniola. Next base: position 7,192,419 of record OX421472.1, on the reverse strand, counting down.
TGATCGTATCAGAACAATTATAAGGTTGAGATTCGGTTTCGAAATGCAATTTGGAAATGAGATCCGGAGGGTTACCCTTAAGGGGGCTGGGGGGTACGGATGGGCGCCTTGCCACTATTATTTATAAGGGTGGGTCAGTCGACGATAGTCGGCTATGTACGTTTTGCTTAACTGCAACCGCTTACGTTTTAAGCTTATTCGCAGATTGTTTTGTTACATTAATTAGCATATCTAGGAGCGTCTCGATGCGACCAGTTTGTGTAACAACTGTTGGAATAATTATCGCGATAAAATTTCGGTAATATTGAAATTAGTAGTTTCGGGTTCTAGTTGATTTTGTGAAGTTATGTTTGCGTAATTTATGTATATACGAGTAGAAAGTTGATTTTAACATATTGTTAACTTTCAAAATCAATCGGAAAATAGTTAAAGTATATAAAAGTAATTTAGCTTTGTTAAATAACTGCTACCTGGTTAATTTTTGATAGAGATAATACCTATCTAGGAAGCTAGCGGCCAAACTTTAGGACTCAATAAAGAAAATGAACTGGTAAGTTACTGATTAATATAACCACTGTCCTCAATTAAGCACTCAATGAGCGTCGGTAGCTTAGTGGTTAAGGAGTCGGCCTTACGATCGAGAGGTCCCGGGTTCGAATGCTGGCCATTACACTACCGACGTGAACCTACTCCTAGCACAAGCAATTTAGCTTAGTTGGAGGGGTTAGAGGGAATATTAGTAATTTCGATAATTTCGGTTGCTAATATTCTTTAAAAAAAAACAAAATGAATTAGCCTTTCGCAGTCCACTGTTGGACATAGACCTCTCCCAATGTGTACATCATCATCATCATCATATCAGCCGCACAAAGTCCACTATTGAACATAGGCCTCTCCTCTTTTTTTTTAAGAATATTAGCAACCGAATTAATCGAAATTCCAAATATTCCCTCAAACCTCTCCAACTAAGCTAAATTGCTTGTGCTAGGCTAGTGTAATGGCCAGGATTCGAACCAGGGACCTCTCGATCGTAAGGCCGACTCCTTAACTACTAAGCTACTGACGCTTCCTATGGACTTCCAGAACGACTGATCTAAAGCAGCCCGCATTCAGCGCTTCCCAATGTGTTGAGCATGTTAAATAATTGTTGTAACTTATCGACTCCCTTCAATGAAGCGCGATGGTCTTTTCAATAAACAATTTCCATAACAACTTGATACACAGTAATAATGATACATAATTTACCGTTTAATAAATAACAATTTGACATTTGTCTAACAAAACTTAAAGCATTAGATGTTTGAAGGTATCATTTGTTTAATCAATTTGTTGGTATATAAAATACAAGTTGTTGCTCGCGGCTCTGCCCCCGTCGTATCTCTAGTAAGCTGATCCTCAGTTCCCAACTTTGCTCGTGGCATACTTCGGACCCCTGTTGCACCCTTTCAACTAGATTACAAATAATGTAGGGAAAGGAATAAACCAGATTATTTTACACTTATGTTTACTATTCAGCTCGCTTTGATAGCAGTATGATGATATAACCCATTTTTCAAACAGGTTCAGTCATTTTAATAAGCAGGACACGACGGTATTTCCATCTAATTGTGCAGTCCGACTGGGGAAGTACCTCCGCCCTACAGAATACCGCGGCCATAATAACCTCGTATTGTTTTCCCGGCGGTGAGGTAGCCAAAGCTCACTGGAGAGTTTTTGTGCTGTCAGTGGGAAGACCAAAGGCTATTCCTGCTTTGTCTTCAGCACTGACAGCACAGAAACTCTCGGTGTTTACAGGGTCGGCAGCACGAGTGTGACTCCCCTGGAGTTGCACCCGTCCATAATAAACCACGGTTTCCGAATGTCTGCCGCCTCAGTGCTATAAAAAAACGAACAAACAAACAATCAAATATTATCTCTTAATAATATTACTATGAGAAAATGGCTGCGTGTTTCAAAGGTTTGTGTCGTAGCGGCATCGTATCGAATCAGCTAATGCCTCAATTCGTCCATCTCGGTACGTGGGAATTGAGAAAACTTTGTACAGGTGTATTGGGCAGGTGTATGTTCGTAAGTGATTACATATATATGTAATTGGCTGTGCTTCCTTGTATGAAGAGCTGTTGCACTACATAAGTGAACTACAGTCGCGTGTTGCGCATATAATCATACTTTGCTTGTTGAAACTTTCATTTCTATTCAATCTCATGTCAATTATTAGATTTTTATTTGCAATTTTATTGTTATTTATGTGCATATTATTATTGTTACTAGAGATATTTAATTCCTCTATTGATTGATTCACAAATAATTACCTATTTAATTTCAGTTAATCAGTTATAATTTATAAAACTGTTAATATTTTTATGGTTTATTGTGTTAAATCTCCATATTGAAATATAACTGTTAATTAGTGATGCATGCTGTATCCACCTAATTAGTTATGCAATTAGTTATAAGCATCAAACAAGTGTAATCCATAAATGAATTGTATTATTGTATATAACTGTTGGTGAGTCTAATAAATAAATGTCTACCCTGGGTAGGGGAAAGTGATAATGGTGAACTTAAACCTACTGAAGATATTGTACCTATAGTTTTTTGACATGGGAATCAATATATTTACCATTACCAAAGTACACCCTCGAATGGAAGAATCTATACATCAGCTTAGCGATAGTTGTTTGATAGACCTAAACAAACGATGCTTAGTGGTTAAGGAGTCGGCCCTACGATCGAGAGGTCCCGGGTTTGAATCCTGGCTATTACACTACTGACGTGAACCCACTCCTAGCATAAGCAATTTAGCTTATTTGGAGGGGTTACAGGGAATAGTAGTAATTTCGATAATTTGGAGTGCTAATATTCTTTAAAAAAAATTAAAAAATCAAACGATGATAAGTACCGCGAGGCGAGACATTTTTCTAGGCAACTTTAGAAATATATTTAATCCACATACTGGTGTGAAATAATTATCACCTTCGCCATCTTCCAAATTCCATAATGCTGCAAAGAATCACTTAAAAGAAAAGCAAAGTAAGGTTGATCCCACATTATAATACAATCCGTGGCGTCGCAATGGCGTGTAACAAAAATCTAACAACATCCTTTTACAATATTTTTTAAAGAATATTAGTCCTATCCAGTTAATCCCAGTCCCATCCGAAGCTATCAACTTGGGAGTCTGGGGTCCGCCTTTACCAGTCCAACTGCGGATTTTCACGGAACAATATGCGGATTTGGCTAAACTTCGATATTTTTTCGTGAAGCGACTGCCATCTGACCTCCTCAATCCAAAGGCGATATCGAAACATTGCAGTTAGACCAGTTGTTGGACTTTTGAGGGCTCTAAATACCTGTGACGACTGCCATAGATGTTCGTATGGCAACCGGGACCGACGGATTAACGTGCTCTCCGAGGCACGATCAGAGCAATGCTAAAACCCATATTCATGCTTTCACTATTTGCGCTGAGCGGGGATCGAACCCGCGCCTCCTGCGTAGCGGCCGCATTCTTTACCGCTACGCCACGGAGGCTGTCTTTTTAAATAATATTAGTACTTATAATTACCGGAATTACTAGTATTCCCCTAACTTCTCTCCCTATTCGTCGGTTTGAGTTTAGATGGCACTGTGTAATATGTACTAGTAAAATAATTATTGAATATAAATTCACAACATTTATGCAAAGGTGACATGAAAGTTACTTTAATTAAAATTTGTAATAAATATGAGTGTAAATGTCAAGTTATGCATAATTACTGCTACTAAAGGAGGGTAAAAATAAACAATGATGAAAAGGAGACGCTACTTCACCTGACCGCATAATTGAAATTATATACTCACACATACAAGCAGGTCAAACTCACATGTGCACACACACGCACACATGTGCACACACACGCGCACATGCGTACGCGATGGTACTATTACTCATCTATACCCTTAACGTAGAAATTATTGTTTTTTTTTTTATAATTTTTTGAAGTGAAAACTTCTTTAGCGGCGTTGGATCGCTTGACCTTTGAACCGTAACCGACGACTGACGTCATACAACATTAGCTATAGACTGTCTATTTTGCAAGATACAATAAATAGCATCGTAGTCGACTTTAAGTCCTTATGGTTTCAGATAGTACCGGGTTCAAACCTGGCCTTCTGACACTTTTTGTGATTATTTTTCTTTTTGTAATTTATTATTTTTTGTGATTATTTTTTCTTTTTGTAATTTATTACTTTTTGCGATTATTTTTTCTTTTTATAGGTATGGTATGGTATGGTATGTTGTTTTTATCTTTTTCTATGTATATAACGAAGAAAGAAAGAAAGAAAATGTTTTCACTTCTGCCGACACTCCTAGAGTGCAACCCGTCTTTTTTTTATACATACATACTATGAATTGTAAAATTTGGAGATAATTCGTTTTCATTTCTTTAATTAGTTGTAGTTTTCTGCAAAGAGGAGAAGATTTTCCATTATGGCCAATAAGAACATACAGATGTGTTTATGCCATTCATAAGTCACATTCGTACACCCGTTTATCGTCACACTGGTTATCTTTGAACCTCCCGCAGCACATTTAGCCTCTGGATTATCCCTCGCACACCCTGGCTGACCCAGGGCCGTTGAAGGCCAGGTTAAACAGAAGATACTCATAATATGATAACGAACTAAGAGGGCAGTTTAACTGTAATCACATTTATAATAATAGCGAACTATGACGCCATTAATTAGAATGGTAGTTTACCAGCTCGTGTGTGAGTCACCCGCCGTGTTCTGCACAATTATCGAGCCTCGCCTAGTACTTATGCCAATTAATCGTTACGACTTATTTGTCGAGCTAAGACAATAAGCGATATAGAATAAACATAGATGCTCGGTGGTGTGGTTCGGCGGGATACTATTGTAGCGTTTATTATTTTAAGTTTTAAATTCTCGCGTTCCATGGTATACAATAATGGTAACGGGGATTAACACGATTGTGGTATAGTTACATAACGTACATACCTTTGATTTGCCTTACGTTTTCAGACCACTGAGCCAGTCAGCCTGTGACCACGACCAGTGTTACCAGGTGGAAATGTCAAGCAAATCAAAGGTATGCATGTATACCTGTACAATGATTTAAATTTATATTCTTGTAATATCAAGCGCCTCAATTAGCTTCCGATTTAAAAATCAGTCAGGTATTTGTAATTTACTTGCTCGCAAGTGTGGTTGTCTTGGACTTTGAAGATCTTGGTGAGGCCCCATAAGCCCCTGCGCTTGGCTGCGTTAGGAATATAGGAATATAGGAATATAGGCCCCATAAAGAGCCACGTACACACCCTTGCATACATACTTATAATTATGTACCTTATTTTATCTTATTGCTGTAAGCTTAAATTGTTATAACCATATTAGGGGGATGTCCCTGTAAGTATCACCTTAACATAAGCTACTTATAGCCTATTTAGGAGATTGGTAACTCAACCAACCTATGGTAGAAGAACAACTGCATATTTTTAACCATGTAACATTATTTTGTCTGCAAAGCTACAATTATGCACCCAAGACCAGACACAGCCTCTCTGAAATGGATAAAAAGTTTATGTGGAACCAAAGCTTGATGAAATATAAGTATTTATTCAACTGTGTCTAGCCATTTTAAGACAATATACGTAACTAATAAAATAAATAAAATAAAATAAAAATATTTATATTCTCTCAGAACAATTAAAATTAAAATATATCCATACTAATATTATAAATGCGAAAGTAACTCTGTCTGTCTGTATGTTACGTTTTCACGCCTAAACCACTGAACCTATTTTGATGAAATTTGGTATAGTGGTAGATTAGACCTTGAGAAAGGACATAGGCTATGTTTGGTCGCGATAACCGACATCCACGCAGGCGGAGCCGCGGGCAACAGCTAGTTAGTAATATTTAATCTCTCGCTGTTTCTAGGGCCATAAACTTACTGCATCAGAGACAATAGGGCTAGCAATTAATACTTTTATGGTGGCGCCTGAACGCGGCTATGACAACCTTTGGAGAGCCTATTTAAGGATTGATGTTAGGAATTAGACTGATTCAGAGATGACAGTCGTGTCATGATTTTATGTAGTATTTGCATATGTAGAGATAGTAATTGTAAGTTGTTGAGGTGTAAACATAATAAAACTTTGAAGATGTTAGGACGATTCTTATTCAATCATGCTCTAACGATTAAACGGACTTGAGCTCGTGGTCATTTATGGTGATTTAAATCTAACCTACGAGATCTCGATCAAACGATTGCTTCTTGGCCTTAGTTTTTCTCAAAAGTCTGCTAGCTACTGAAATTATTAGTATACCGGCTAGCCTCTTTAGTGAAACTAAAGTACTTGTATGTATTAATAGCGTAATGACCGAGTTACAAAACCATGGCCTCGTAAGGCCGACGCATTTTCCATCGATTTTAGAACGTTGATATGTTGTTTTGTTTGGCTAATTAATAGCAGAGGTAAGAACCGGTTTGGTTTGAAAGCAGGCGTGTGCTCGCTAAAGAGACAGCCACTTAAAGGAATTCCACATATCAAAATCGTTCTGTACAAAAATCAAAGCTTAGCCGCATACTAAATAATGAACTATTCAAAGGCGGATTTAAACACTTCGTTTCTTCGGCGTCACGGTGTTTCCATAGCCAGTGCTATACTTGCTCAATTACGCCCAATCTACATTCCTCATCATTCCTCAATACATCCCATAAAATTTCAATTAACAATATCCATATAATTTTATAGTGGTATAATCTTTTGTCGGTCTGAACTCAATACTTTTACAATTAATAAAAGAATTAAAGTTTTATGACTTCACGTATTGTCGAATATTAATTTCACGGCTATCTAATTAAGGAAGTAAATTTCTCATTATGTGCGTTTTCACTATCAACGCGATAGTGAACGCTTACGACTGTTTGTGAGAGTACCGGAGTTCCTCTTTCCTTCTTACATTCATGCTTTATATTAGTTTCACCTGTGTTAGTATGTTTCTATGTTCAACATAATTTTCATCAACTTAAAGACATTTTATAGACTAATTCATTACAATTACAATCGGTGTCACGGACAGCCCGCTTTGCAGGGGGTGTTTCGGCGCCGAGGAAACGGCCACCCACATGATACTGGAATGCGAGGCAGTAACCGCACAGCGATCCCAAATTCTTTGTACAGTACGGTCGCTCCGTGAAGCCAGTGAAGATCCCAGTAAGCTTCAGCATTTTCGGACGGAGCTAGGCTGGCTGCTCTAGCCAGTACTCTTCACGCAAAATGGCCCAAAAGAGAAGCAAAGAGCCCCTATCCCATCCTATCCTAGCTGATAATGAGTGAGAATTCAGTTATTGATGAAATAAACCGAACGCCAGAAAAGTCGAGAAGTTTATTCGACGATAATACGGAAATAAACATGAGAACATGCAACACACAAGTACACCTTGAGCAAGATTGGTACCATGAACGACGCAAAATGTTGACACTGCGGAGAGGGCGATAAAACGATGAAACACATACTGTGCGAGTGCCACGCCTTAGCAAGACATCGTATGGATCTTCTCGAGAAGGGCTATCCAAAACCAGAGGATTACAGGCATCTACAATTAAGAGGAATAGCCACCTTAATAGAGAGGCCTATGCCTCCTCGAACGTTGGGGTTGACAAAAAGGATCCAATAGGGTCGAAGTGTCCGCGATAGCTCCAAAGCACGCACCCCAGTAACATAAGATAAGATAAAATAACATGAGAAATAGGTTTACAAACCCACTATCTATCGATTAAATAGGAAAAAGTAAATCGCTCAGGTGGGACTCGAACCCACGATCTTTCCCTTACAGGGGGAATGCTCTGACCACTGAGCCACCGAGCTACACCTGAAGCTATCCAAATTCTCCTATACTACCGTCTTTAGGGCGATGGTGGAAGCCATCTACCGACATTCTCTCTCTCAGTGGTCAGACCATTCCCCCTGTAAGGGAAAGATCGTGGGTTCGAGTCCCACCTGAGCGATTCACTTTTTCCTATCTTAATCGAGTTGAAAAGTTAGCATAGTAAATGCTTCAAAATTTCATCCACTATCTATCATCATCTCTACTTTGAATGTTAGCCAGGCGAAAGATGTCCTACATCCGATAGTAATCATATAAAGAGATCCGGCTCAGCTAAGTAGCCTTACAACCCCCTAGTATAGACCCTATCACAAAAACACCCGTACGGCCTAATTAAGACCCATTTATAGGTTCTAACTTTTATAATGGTACTGGTATGTACAGTCAGCGTAAGAACAATCTTGACTACAAATTCTCAAAATTATCTTGAAACTAAGGTATTAAGAGAAAATCAAACTGTTTTGTAGATTTAAATTGCATTATTGTCCGAACTAAAGGTGTGTACAAATATGGATCAGAACAATCATTCAACAGAAAGAGGAGAAAACTAAGGCATTTATTCGTCAAGATTGATCTGATGCTGACTGTACGTGGTCGTCGGTTCAGTGAGCACGCTGCCACAGACTCTGCCGATATGCTGCATAAATATAAGTGGTAAACCCCATACAGGACAGACATGCAAATAAAAGAAACTGAATGTATGTCGCCATTTGCTATAGCAAAGTCCAGGCCTCGTCATCGTATCCCGGGCCCCGAGCGATTTGTCGACCTCGCAGCCGTGTAAATCATGAGTAGCGCCTATCCATCACCGGCAAGGCGCTATCGTGTTCACGACAATTTATCTAACATGCAAGATATTATTTTTGTTGATCGTCGATTTTAGAGCAGCTTTTTTAATCAGAATATATCACAGACATGTTTAAAAAAAAAACTGTTTTTTTAATATATAATATATGGGACACGTCAATTTGACTGTACCTCGCCTAATGGTAAGCTGAAGGCAAAGTCTCAGGAAAGAGGGACATCATTAGATACATGTGCCATGTTAACAATGGTGGCACTCAGCTTGACGGCCTCATCAGATGCTTTTTCACGCCCTGCTTAAAGGACCCGGGACTGTATTTACTAGATATAAAATTAGAAAATGTTCAAGACGGGACTTGCATCCACGACCAGTGCCCCGAGCACGAATAATATATAAATTCGTAACGTAAACATAACAAGAGAACGAAGCATTGCACTGCCAACTGTAAAGCAATCACAATGCTCCGTTTTTTCGATACATTTACATAGCTCAGGGCACAGACGGTCATGTCGGACTCCACCAGCCACCGGACAAAACCGCACGCCGTCTTCAATAAGGTGTAGGTGTAAGGGTAAGGTGGCCCCATAAGGCATATCCCTCGCACCCAGCAGGTAAAACGTAAAAAATTGGCCTATATTATTTCTCTATATGTAGGCAAACAGATTAGTATGTCAATAGTTATTACAAATCGAATCGAATCTAAAATAGCTTGTACAAATAATTTTCCAGTAGTTTGACAGCTAAATAAATATATTTGCTAATGAATTCTAAAATTACTGATGAGTCTCAGGGTCTATCCCCCTTTAGGCTAGGGGGTACGGCTGGCCAGGGGAAACCAGTTGGCTACACACTGGTCTAAGTTGAGTAGATCTGATCCTAGGCATCTAATGACCTGGGAAATTCGATCTCTTTAGCCCACCTTGATCGGCGCCGTTCCTCTTCTCACCTGTTGTGAAATCCCCCTTTAGGCTAATAAATTAGATATTAAGGTAAAGTACTTTGCAGTGTTTGTATCTGTAAATAAAACAATTAGTCTGAAGTAATCTATCGAACTTATCTACTTTCATATTTCAATTATAATCAGTATAATAACTTAGATAAGTTGGTTTCAAGCAAAAGGATAAATACGGATAAATCCTACAATAAATTAAATTACTAATCAAATAAATTCTAGGAAACATTATTATACGTCATAATATCATAATAACAAATATGTAATGTTGTTACAAATATCAATAGCTTTTCCCTCATAGGGGATAAAGGGGACAAGTGAACAAGCATGTCCAGTTAGCCTCTAGTCCTACAGACACCTATGCCGAGGCACTGCGTAAATATTTATCCTGCAGTGAATTTTAGTCCGCGGCCGCACAGACAAGCCCGTGCGACCCGCCTCTACCCAATTGGGGTTGGTTAACAAACAGATTCTAGGGTTAAAGGGGAAAGTTTCACGATTTCGACTCCATTTGTGTGAAGATGGCGTATAAATTGCAGATAAATTGAAATTAATAACCGAAATGATCGGTGATTTTACTGCCTAGGTTTTTAAAGCACAGAGGGGGTAGTTTGAAATACCACTGGTTTACCTAATATCGATCCCATAAAAAACTGAAACGTGAAATGAGACCCAAGTTCAATGTTATGATATATAATAATAATTATCATTTATTATTCAGATAATTAAATCCATAAATTGTTAGTGTTGTTAGTTACAAATTTCTAATTTTATTTTAATGTTAATTTTGTTAGTTATTTGATTTTTCTAATGCATGAGTCCAAGATACTTTTAAACTTTAATGCTTTATTTTCCATATTACAAGTCACATAATTAAATTCAAATCAATTCAAACCAATTCAATTCCAATTTAATTCAACTCAATTCGATTCAATCCAATTTAATATTATTTGCTGATTATGTGACCGCTTCGGTCGTTCGCCCAACAAGGTGGCGATACATAACCGAGTCGTAGCTGCCATCTATTGTCTTTAGAATGCTGTTGTGACTACCCTTCAGGTTGTTCATTATGGACACTGTCTTTTTGCGGAGTATAGCAAAGATATATATATGTGTGTGTAAGGGTATGTTTATGCCTTGGCTGTTGACTTCAACGATAAAAGAAGTGAGATCTAAATAAGTGCCAAGTTCAATGGTAAGTCTTGAAATTTATTTATAACAACATAAAATATAATTTCTTCTTATAACTTAGGATAATATATTGTAGCCTAAGCCTATTTTCTAACAGCAAACCAAGGGCTTTGGAAACCCCGGACTCTTATACAGTTTTTATGTGAGCAACTTAGGGTCGGCAGCGCGAGTGTGACGCCCCTGTTGTTGCACACGTTCATAGGCCACGGTAACCACTTTCCATCAGGTGGGCCTTGTGTTGAGATTTTTATATTTGTGTTGACCTAATGTTGAAAATATTTGCACAGCTGTGGTATACAAGTAATAGCTACGGTATACGTCTTTTTAATTCCTTAAATATGTGCATCTACATAGGTTTTATTTCATACTCCTATTTTTATCAAAGTGAATGATTCTAAACAAGTGTTTCTACAATAATTTTATACAAGTTATTCCCTTAGTTGTTTAAACAATCGATGAATAAAATTTGTTATAACTCCTTAATATCTGATGTGCGTGTTCTAACTCAAAACTCTGCAGGAAGTAACGGTTTAAGGCGAAACTATCAATTACAAATGTCTTACCTGAATATATTTTAATAAGTTGAAATACTCAGCGTCCCATTCGCGGAATTGAATGTATGGGCGGACCAAGGTCTTTGGAGCCCAAGCTAAATTCACCTGAAGTCGGTAGGTACAATTGCAGATCAACGACGGACCTGGGAGGTCAGTGCCCCGAGCACGAATAATATTCGAATTTGTAACGCAAACGTATCCAGAAAATAGAGCTTTGTGATTGGCCGCCTGCCTACCGTGAACCAATCACGATGCTTCGTTCTTTCAATACGTTTACGTTACATTCGAATGTTTTCCGTGCTCGGGCACTGATGGTTATCACTCATACACAATATGAGACGTATCCATTAACTATCATGGGCTGTATGTTATCACCGTATAGACAGCTACCCAGCTCAGCGAAGTCCTCAAATATTGCGCAGAGTATATACTGTACTAGCTTTTGCCCGCCTGGATCTCGGTTATCGCGACCAAAAAAATAATCTATGTCCTTTTTCAAGGTCTAATCTACCCCAATACAAAATTTCATTAAAATCAGTTCAGTGGTTTAGACGTGAAAGACGGACAAACAAACAGACACACATACACATTTTCATTTATAATATTAGAATGGATCGTACGAAATGGCGCACAATGGGAGAGGCTTATGTCCAGCAGTGGACTGCAGTGGGCTAATTGATTGATTGATTTGATACCCTGTGTATTTTTATTAGCAAGACAGTGAGTGGATATACGCATACGGGAAAAAGGGCTCCCCCCTTGGAAGCAATTGAAAATTCACTTTCAAGCTTTCTCACATCAAGTCTTGCTAAAATTAAAAAAAAAACAAGATCAAGTTTATAAGTTGACATCAGGGGTGAGGGGGTACGGTCGATAGTTAATTCTGTCAGTACTTCGAAAGGGGGTTAATTAATAATAACGGCGTATGGGTGATTAATGAAACTGTACCCTACCTAATTTATAGTTGGACTTAAGCACCCCGCCCCGCTCACCCCGCTGGCCCAAAGCAAACTAAATATCCAATACCTCGATGTGGACTGCGGATTGATTCGTTTTGATACTTTTTAGAAATGTATTCTTTGATTATTAAAGGAACACTATTTAGCTGTGGAAGCCTTCAGCTAGTTCTTTACTTTTCTCACATGAGATTATAACAACAAAAATGTAAATTAATAGGAACACATTTACTGCAAAAAGACTTTGTTAATTGTATTAATATATGTCACTTTGACTGTGCTACAATATTTATTTATTAAACCTTTATATGGCATTTTGAATGGTTTCTAAGATCAGATTCTTCATTGATAGTTGTACGGAATAAAACGGGTAAGATTACCATTTCAACAGGTTCTTATATTTCGTGTCAATTTACTATAAGGAACTTTAGGAGCACGTTAGTGATTAATTGTAAAATAAAAATTATATCTAATATGTTCTAAATATTATAGGACATTTAAGTACTTAAAAATACACCATAAACATATCATGGTTATCGCCTATTTATTATACACCTGTTCGAGTCTAAATTGTTTTATCCATCCTTAATTAGTGTAAAACTATAATGTTATAACGTGTTTAGTATAAGCTGTAGTCATAAGCTGCATTCATTGCTATGAAGACGATAGCGCCTTACACGGGAATTGTGACGGACAGCCTGCGGTCAAGTAGTCAGACATTGCAGAAAAAGTCAGCTTCTTGTCAATGAGATCGACTGAATCCTGAACCACATTTCCCAATAGGGCTCTGAGAACCTAGTCGAGTTTAATGCCAAAAAGGCGCAGGCATGTGCGTTTACAGCAAAGGTATCTTCTTTTCTTCCCCTTGCTACTCTTCAGAGCATGCCACTGCCACTTCAGGATAACCTCAATATCCTTGGAATGGATGTTCGCTGCAAACTGAATAAAAAACTACATTGAGAGTATCATCAAAACAGCCTCACGTGAACTTGGAGTCCTGAACAAAGTGAGACGGTTCTTTAACGCCGGAGCGGCGGTGTCTTCTATATATAAGAAACAAATTTGTACCTGCATGGAATACTGCTCGCATCTCTGGGATGGCTCGACAAGTTACAGCGACGTACGGTGCGTATTATTGGAAATCCTGAGGTCACAAACATTCTCGAGCATTTGCAGATGCGTAGAGATAATATTTTACCGGCTCTAACATGGTAAATGTTCAGATGAGCTCTTCTCTTTCCTTCCCCACACAGAATAACACGGGGCTTAGATGTCACCCGCATACGGTTCAGAATATCCCATCTAGATCCAAGCGGTGACTCATTCCTACGTCGCATCATTAAGACCTGGAATTTCCTTCCTGCTCACGTGTGTCCTTCCTCCTACTGTCCTCGGTCCTTTAAGCGGGACGTGAAAAAGCATCAGATAAGGTCGTCAAGCTGAGTGCCACCATTGTTAACATGGTACGTGTTTGCAATGGTGACCCTCTTTCCGAGTCTTTACCGTTACCGTTATTAACGTGTCCTATAAAAATATAATGATTATTGAAATAAAGAGGCTGTTTGCTTACTGATCTGATTAATATTTAAGAAATGTGAAATGTAAGTCAGTAGGCTAATTGATTACAAATGTAAATCATGATGAAAAATTAAAGTTACACACAGAAATTGCATTTTAAAGTATCAAGTCCTCTCAATCCTCTCACATTATTATGAAGACAAGTACGAGCAGTGTATTCGGACTTTGAAAATCTAATTACGTAGCCAGTACCCTTACCTCGATCGCTCCTTCGCGCCGCCCCACGCCACCGCCCGCCCACACGGGTCGCTCTCCACTACACACGCTCCAACGGTGTTTTTAATCAGATGAATAATGTGGTATGAAGTTCAAATTTCGAAACTTAAATTTTTTGAAACTGAATTAGGTTTCGACAGAGCCCTACTTAAATTATTTGCTTATTCTAACATGAGTATAAAAGTTGTCAATCCATAGAACATCTTGTTGGCCTCGTATAGTTCGACATCTGTTATTTGCTTTCAATAAGAATGTATTTTTTTAGATTATACAGTTAAAATCCGTGATTTAAAAATATGTTATACCTAAAGCTGTTTGCACGTTCAAACAGCCATAAGTATTCTTCATTTATGCCAAAGAAAGAGATGCCTCAATAAAAGAGAGACCTACTGATATGGAGATAATTTATCCACATAGTAGTTACGACATTTGATGATATCTCTATTTTAAATTTCTTTAGTGGCCGACAAAGATCCAGCGAATAATGTGTTAAAATTTGTAACAAGTACCAAAATAAAATCGCGGACTGGGAAATAAGCGTGTCAAAATTATCAACTCTAAACATTTTTTTAAAAAGAACATTTTTTGTACCGTGTCGACACAAATGGAAAACTCTTAAGTTTGTCCAGGGCGCACGAATTATACATGGTGTATTAATACGCTGTTCAACTCAACTATTGCTAGTGAAGTTTTAATTCGATAACCCACCGGCCCCTCCCGGGCAGGCCCGTTCGCCGCGCAATAACATATTTATGGGCGATACCGCGGACCTAATGAGCGAACGTATGCCTCTTTACGCGACCCTTGTACTTAGATTTGGTTAGGTAACGTTAGATTATTTTGAAACACGCTTTATATAACTAAGGTCAGCCCCTCTAGACAAGTGGCAATTTGCTAGCCGGCGTTTGATGAAATAGAATGACGAATGTATGGGATTTGACGTAAATGACAGTCGTTAACGCATGTCAAATACGTCAAATCCTATACAATCGTCATTCTATTGAATCAAACGCCTGCCCCTCTAGACAAGTGGCAATTCGCTAACCGGCGTTTGATGGAATAGAATGACGAATGTATGGGATTTAACGTATTTGACATGCGTTAACGACTGTCATATACGTCAAATCCCATTTATTCGTCATTCTATTCCACCAAACGCCGGCTAGCGAATTGCCACTTGTCTAGAGGGGCTGCTAGCGAATTGCCACTTGTCTAGAGGGGCAGTACCGGTGTAATAAGAGATTTGTCTTTTATTATCGACCTAATAGCGATTTCCTAGTTGCATTAAAAGCTTTCATTTTGGAACTCGAAGTCCGCTTATAGTTTTTGATTGGCATGTCGACTCTTATATTATATTCACACCTGTAAATCCCCGGAAGTATAGGCAGAGGTGTATTAATACCCATTACGCGTGAGTCTATTGGCGTCAAGTGGACACTTTGTCAAGGGATGTTTGTTTACGGTATAGGACGAAGGACAGCCCTATCCCTTAGTCGTCTTATACGTCTTCCACGGGAAGAGATGGGGTGGTCTCCACCGGGAGCCAACACGGTCAAGTCGACTTTTGCGGGAGCGGAAGGACACACGGCCCACCTGATGGAAAGTGGTTACAGTGGCCTATGGACGTGTGCAACACCAGGGGAGTCACACTCGTGCTGCCGACCTCGTAAACACAGAGTCTTCTCACTAATAGCACAAAACCTCTCCAGTGAGCTCTAGAGCTCCCAACCCCGAGAGGAAAGACTGCGCTAGAGCCTCGGCTATTGTGAAGCAGGTGGGCGGAGAAGCAGATGAAGTGAAAGTATTAGTAGGGCCCGGTGTAAGTAGTAAATTAAGAACATTAAACCTAATAAAGTGTCGAGTCTACATAAGTCTTCTCTTGATACTTATTCTATTCGTGTTTTTATTATTTCACTTAAGTGGCAGACAAGCACACGGCCTATCTGATGGATAGTGGTTACCGTGGCCTATGTAGGTACGTGTGCAACAACACGGGAGTCACACTCGTGCTGCGACCTTGTAAGTACACAGCGTTTCTGTGCCGTGAGTGTTCGTTTTGATAACCCACATATAGATAGGGGTTCGATTGTCTAAATTAACTTATGGGTTTAGTCGTGTATTTTTCCTTGAAATTTTTTCGGTTTTGAAACAGCTTTTTATCACTATCATCAAACCATAATATTTGGGGGAACTCGAGAACAGGGGCATGCCGCCTATCCCGTACCAATGGCAAGAAACAAGATTACTGAATAAATTAAGTAAACAATATTTTTTTTATCCACCAACCTACTACTCACCCTGGCTTAGGGGTGATAAATATAGACGAAATTGATTTAAATTTTAAATCGTCAGTAGGTTAGCGGTTTCATGATTGAGAGGTCCTGGGTTTAAATCCACTACCGACGTGAACCCATTCGTAACGCATGCAATTTAACCGAAATTGCTGAATGGGGATAATGGAATTACTAGTAATTTAAATTACTCGGTCGCTGATATTCAAACCAGTAACGATGTTTTAGTTTTTCTGTCTTTACTGGCCTTACCATTGTTCGTTTGGTCAATAGGAATCTTGCTGTCAACCGTCACGTTATAATATACTAGCGACCCGCCCCAGCTTCGCACGGGTGGCAAAACGTACGCGATGTTACTTACGAAGAATGTGGCTTTCTAATGGTGAATGATTTTTTTTAAATCGTCCCCGTATATTCTGAGCCTATTTATTACGAACAAACTTATAAATCTTTGCTCTTTGTAATATTGGTGTAGACGTATATATGAGAGTATGAATATATGTGTGTTTTATGTATACCATTACCACCAAATCGACGATTGGTGGCTACGCATTCCTCTGCTTCGTCGGATTCAATATCCAATCGGTGTAGAAAATGTAGATCCGAAAAAAAAAATAATTCAAATCAGAAACTGAGGAGAATAAGTACTGAAATATTTTCGAACTTATTATGATACTAGCTTTTGCCCACGGCTCCGCCCGCGTGGATGTCGGTTGTAGCGATAACCGACAACCACGCGAAACATAGCTTTTCATCAAAATCAGTTCAGTGGTTTAAGCGTGAAAAACCGACAAACACACACACACACACACACACACACTTTACCGTTTATAATATTAGTATAGATAAACAGATAATTTATTTAATTCAAAATATCAAAATTATTTTAGTTAGATCCGTCGATTTATCGAGATAATTTATTTAATTCAAAATATTAAAATTATTTTAGTTAGATCCGTTGATTTACCGTCTCTACCATGGTGAATGTTCTGAAGAGCTATTCCAATTAGTCCCACCCTCCCCCTTCCTATACAGGACGACACGTGCAGGACTTAGATGTCACCCCTATACGGTGCAGAACATTCCTTCAAGAACCAAGCGGTTCGGTGACTCTTTCCTTTGTCGCACCATTAAGACCTGGAACTCCTTGCCAGCTCACGTGTTTCCCTCTTCCTACAGTCCCGGGTCCTTTAAGCGGGGCTTGAAAAAGCATCTGATGAGGCCGTCAAGCTGAGTGCCACCATTGTTAACATGGCACGTGTATATTATGGTGGCCCTCTTTCTTGAGACTTTACCTTCAGCTTACAGGGTCGGCAGCACGAGTGTAAAGTTAAATTGACGTGTCCTATTTATAAAAAAAAAAAAAAGATTCTTCCCTAGAATATTCTGAAAGACCGTAAAAAAAATTGACCTATCTGAATAACCTTCTTGTGAAGGTCATTCAAATGAAGTTTTCTTCGAAAACAAGTCATACTTCGTACCAATTATGTTCAAAGACCTCTCAAGGAAGGACCATGTTGAGTGTACAATAGATATTCCCATCTAAATTTTAATTATAAGTAATAATGATTAAAGCCATCAGTGGCGCGACAACGGGCTGACCTACAGTCTCACACCCTTTCTGGCACACTGAGTAAAGAATGTATGTAGATAAATGGATGAGGCAAATTGAGGTACACGTTATCAAATGTCTTATTGGAAGGTTTCTTTGGGTAAATACACAGGTAATAATTGTGGTTAGTTATTTAAAGTTATGAGATTCAGTTCATTTTAGATGCCCCTTTAATGAAAAGGTAAGTAAAATCGGAAAGCGCTAACTCGCTCGCACTCGCGAGTTGCATTCTCGCCAGTTGAAAATAGTTTGAAAATAGTTTGAAAAATAGTTTGAAGTTGATGAATACTTAACGCAATATCGTGATAAAAAAACTGAAGATATCCTTTTAATAATACAGCTAAATTAAGTTAGACGTAGCTTTAATTTTTTTGTTGTTTAAGGTGCCCGGTTAATGGCAATAGGCTCGCCACCTATTACATTGGGACCTAAACATAAACTGGCGAAATGTGGGTGCTAGCACCTCTGCCTACCCCTTCGGGGATTTAGGCGTGAGTTTATGTATGTTATGTTTTGTAAATTTTTGCAGATAACTGTTAACCGAGTAAAAATTCACTGCACACAAATGTTTATATGAAAAGGTAAGTAAAATCGGAAAGCGCTAACTCGCTCGCACTCGCGAGTTGCATTCTCGCCAGTTGATGAATACTTAACGCAATATCGTGATAAAAAAACTGAAGATATCCTTTTAATAATACAGCTAAATTAAGTTAGACGTAGCTTTAATTTTTTTGTTGTTTAAGGTGCCCGGTTAATGGCAATAGGCTCTCCCCACCTTTTACATTGGGACCTAAAGATAAACTGGCGAAATATGGGTGCTAGCACCTCTGCCTACTCCTTCGGGAAAATAGGCATGAGTTTATGTTATGTTTTTTTTTTTTTTTTTTTTTTTAAATAGGACACGTCAATTTGACTTTACCTCGCCTGATGGTAAGCTGAAGGTAAAGTCTCAAGAAAGAGGGTCACCATTATGTACACCTGCCATGTTAACAATGGTGGCACTCAGCTTGACGGCCTCATCAGATGCTTTTTCACGCCCCGCTTAAAGGACCCGGGACTGTAGGAAGAGGGAAACACGTGAGCTGGCAAGGAATGCCAGGTCTTAATGGTGCGACAAAGGAAAGAGTCACCGAACCGCTTGGTTCTTGAAGGAATGTTCTGCACCGTATAGGGGTGACATCTAAGTCCTGCACGTGTCGTCCTGTATAGGAAGGGGGAGGGTGGGACTAATTGGAATAGCTCTTCAGAACATTCACCATGGTAGAGACGGTAAAAAACTGCCAAAGAAGCAACATCTCTACGCATCTGCAGAGACTCGAGGGTACTCGTGACCTCAGGATTTCCGATGATGCGGATCGCACGTCGCTGCAACCTGTCGAGAGCATCTAATAAGTACTTTGCGGATCCATCCCAGAGATGTGAGCAGTACTCCACGCAGGAACGAATTTGTGTCTTGTAAAGAAGACACCGTTGCTCCGGCGTGAAAAACCGTCTCACTCTGTTCAGGACTCCGAGTTTACGCGAGGCTGCTTTGATGATACTCTCGATGTAGTTTTTGTTGTTCAGTTTGCAGCGAACATCCATACCTAGGATATTGAGGTTGTCCTGCAGTGGCAGTGGCGTGCTCTGAAGAGTGGGAAGGGGAAGGAAAGAAGATACCTTTGCTGTAAACGCACATGCCTGCGTCTTCTTGGCATTGAACTCGACCAAGTTCTCAGAGCCCCATTGGGAAATGTGATTCAGGATCCGGTCAAGCTCAGTGACAAGAAGCTGCCTTTGTTATGTTATGTCAAATTTTGCACGTAACTGTTGCTTTCCTGGTTTTGACTAACTGAGTAATAATTCACTGCACACAAATGGTTATATGTTTAAACTTACATTTTGAGTTTTACACCGTCTTCGAAACAGGACCTTCTTAATTGGACTAGTCCTTCATTTTCTTTTTTGATGTTAAATGTGGTTAAACTTTCTTTAATTAATTAATAAAATAAATAATTTAATTTAAAATAGCTTTTTCAACAAGCTCCCTAATGAAATTAGAGATTTACCTGTAAATAAATTTAAAAATGTAATTAAGACTAAACTGTGCCAAAAAGGCTATTATAAAATCCAAGAATATTTAGATGATAAACAAGCTTGGAAATTAGCTGTTCGCTCAACTATGCTACGCAAGCAAAGTATTGTATTTAGACTAAATAGACTAAGCACATGTTTGTAAATAGACCAAAAAAAAAATGCCCGCTGAGTTTCTTGCCGGAGTCTTCTCAGGTCGGGGCCGCGTTTCGAGCCGGTGGTCAATTTGCTAAACTAGTCTAGATTTTTGAAGTGAAAACTTCTTTAGCGGCGTTGGATGGGTGTAAAATGTTAAGGAACCGTCAGGATTAGTTGACCTTTGAACCGTAACCGACGACTGACGTCATACAAGATTGGTACAGACTATCTATTTTGCAATTTACAATAGATAGTGTCGTAGCTTAAACGGTGAGTACTTCGACTGTAAGTTCTTATAGTTTCAGATAGTATCGGGTTCAAACCACCTGGCCTTCAAGGATTTTTTGTGATTGTTTTTTCTTATTATAATTTATTACTTTTGGTGATTATTTTTTCTTTTTGTAATTTATTACTTTTTATGATTATTTTTTCTTTCTGTAATTTATTATTTTTTGTGATTATTTTTTCTTTATTAATTTATTAATTTCTTCTGACAGAAAATTAGCAGAAAAAAAGTGATAGGTTCTATGATTAGCGCTATATTATAGGTATGGTATGGTATGTTCTTTTTTATCTTTTTCTATGTATATAACGAAGAAAGAAAAAAAGAAAATGTTTTCACTTCTGCCGGCACTCCCAGAGTGCAACCCGTCTTTTTTTTTAAACTTGACGTTTTGTAAGTACCATTTTAATGGTCTATGCAGAATAAATGATTTTTGACTTTCACTTTGGAAGACCTGCTCCAAATCTTCCGAACTAACATTCGTAGCTCCGGTCCGCCCCCTTCTTGCCCCCGCGGTACGTAGGTACGTCTTGAACCAACTTCCCATAATTAATTACACTCATTATCATTATTGTTTGGAAGGCAGTTTTGCTTCGATAATGAATTGTTCGCCTCCATCATTAATTAGTTTATTATAATAAGAACCTAAACTTTGTTGGCAGATTAATCAAGTTTTATCAGATCCCCGTTGCGCTTAAAAGTATTATATTTTGCTAAACTGAAGGTTTCGCGAATTGAACTTATTTATTTTGATGGATGGTTCGAGTTTGTTTGTTTCGTTTTTGAAGGATTATTCTGGATAATGTGGAGCGGCCATTGTAAAAAGTTGAATTGGGGTTGAAGTGGCAACATTATTAAACTCTCCCTTACTCCTCCTGAACGCGGAGTATCTGGTTTATCTGTGTGTGTATAGTTTGTGATGCTCAGAAATGTTTTACAGGCAACTTCGGATTGGAAACAAAGGTGAACTGTAGAGGGATTTGTGTGGATTGAATGAGTGGATTAGTACCTAGAGATGTACAATAAGTACTTATTATTTAGTGCTCAATTAAAAGTCCCGTTTGTTGCCAAATGTTATATTTTAATTTATAGCCCATTACTGGATTATTAAAATAGACCAGGATTGCCCTGTCAGTAAATATAGTGATCCAATATCGTGATCCGGTATCAATATAGGTACGAATCGTGCTTCCATACTGAAAATATCAATATATCGACAGAAGCACGAAGATCTCGATTTAAGTACCTAGGTAAGTATTTAGAGAAGATTGTGACATTAGTATTTTATCTGTCTAAGTATCTTCAATGTACATTTTTATACTCAGTCTTGTGCTTACTCTAAAACTACTTAGGTACTTCACCTTACAAGTTAAATCTAAATCTCATCTCACATTTCTCCAAGTTTCAATTCAATTTTAGCAAACAACATACATACATGTTTCAAAACGTGCCGTCGACAAGAATCCCTGGAAAGTAGAAAACTTAATTTGGGGGCATGCGGCTTCTATGGGTGTATCGTTTATCCAATTTTTCAATCGGCCAGGAGCGTGATGGAAAAACCGGTTTCAATAATGATTTCCGATTTAATCCAATCGGTCAAGCTCAAAAATGTGGAAGTTTTTTATTGTACCACTTAGTTGGCAGACAAGCACACGGCCCGGCCCACCTGATGGAAAGTGGTTACCATGGTCTATGGACGTGTGCAATACCAGGCGCGTCACACTCGCGCTGCCGACCCTGTTAGAATAGAGAGTTTCTGTGCCGTCAGTGTAGAAGATAAAGCAGGACAAGCCTTAGGTCTTCCCACTGACAGTACAAAAACTGTCCAGTGAGCTTTGGCTACCCTACTAATCACCGGGAACACAACACGAGGTTATTATAGCCGCGGTATTCTGTAGGGCGGAGTTACTTCCCCAGTCGGACTGCTTAATTAGACGGGAATAACGTCGTGTCCTACCTCCTACTAGACCTAGACCGGGTGAAGTTATGATTTACTAGCAGTTGATGATAGTTCCCGCAATGCACCGGCAACTTTACCCGAAAAAAGGAGGAAAATGTAAGTAATAATAATCATATTTACGCCCATTCCTTCATTGGAAAGTATTGTTCCTACTAGTTTGTACAAAAATTGCCAGAAACAATTTTCACATAGCCATTAATAATAAAACACGTACCTACCAGGATAACTGTCCATGTCAATCTCAAATCATACATTCACACACCAACTTACACACATGCTATTATCTTGTAGAAGATACCATAAGTCGACGTTACATAGTGCCTATAGACTCCGAGGAGGGCCAGACCGAGAGGGATGGCCCTGGGTCAGCCGGGGTGCGAGGGATATGTCGCATGACAACCTCACCTTCGACCTAGCACTTTGACCCAGAGACGGCGTGCGGTTTAGTCGGTTCGAGTCCGACATAACCTCCCCCTCCGGGAGTCAAATGGTTACAGAACCGTAAATTATCATGAAACAATAAATTACATGATTCTCTTCAAGAAAAGCGGCTCACAAAAAAAACGCCAATACCGCAATCCCGAAAACTTGTAGAATGGGGTGACGAGAAATGAATAAATTATGAAGGATATTACAAAGAGAAATCTTTTAAACAAGTGGACAAAACTTTTTATTGAATTCAACTGTTTACAGTGCTTAATTATTATTGAAAATATAACTTAATAAGCTTTGAAGAATTTAAAGAAATTTATAAAAGTTTTTTTTTTCGTGTGGACATCCCCACGGGCTTCACTCCATGCATCGGTGCCGACGATGGGTGGGCGTTTCGGAATCGGATCGACTAAAATCACACGGTGTCCTCCGCAAGTGTCTATTACCGGGCACCCCGGGTAAGCCCTAGAAAGGATAATCTCAGGATTACCGGCAGACCCTCCTCCTCGCGGCCTCGCCTGGTGGGGCAGGGGTTTTAACTCGCGTCGGTGAGTTGGCAGGCGCGTGTACGACACACACGACACGCCTCCGCCACGGCCTGCTTCTGTAAGGACAGCGAGTCGGCCAACTGCCGTCTTCAGGCCCCGATCATGGAGGTCAGTAGTTTCGGGCGTAGATGAGTCTGCAATACCTGATCGAAGAAAGAGGCGGCGGCGTGCCACTTGCTACCGTCGGAGCCCCGGGCCCTCACCATGGTCTCCAAGGAGAGAACGTCCGCGCCCAGGACCGCAACGAGATCCCGGAGTTGACTCGCCCATGCACTCCACAAACGTGTGGAGCGCCGTGTCTTCGCTAGGATCCTCGCAGAACTGGCACTACGGTGTTGTCTCCGGCAAATATCTGGCACATCCGGTAGAAGAGGTCACCGTGGTGCCTCTCCAACCACTCCTTCATAATCGAACTCACCGCTGCAATGGTGGACCTTGGATGCTCAAGTCGCACCCTCCATATCTCCATGAGTTCCTGGCGGAGCTGGAACCGCTGAGCCCTGATTTCTCAGGGCTCCGGCCTCTGGCCTCGCTCTAGCGCCTCCCTTGCGTCACTGGTGCAGCAACGCAAGGGCTCTCGCTTCCAGGTCCCATGGAGGGGTCCCGGCTAGAAGACATGCCACCTCGACGGCGATCGTGCGATAGCCTCTGATAACTCTGATGGCCATCGCTTTTAACGGTTTTTAATACAGCCACGTTGCGGGACGCCAGAGTCTGTCCATACGGGAGCCCCGTACAGGGCCATGCTTTGCACGATCCCCAGGTATAGTCTCCTAGTGGGGGCGTTGGGTCCCTTAACGTTGGGTATAAGCGGGAGGAAAAAGGTGGGTAGTTGCAATAGAAACACCTATCAAACATTGCTCTACTTATTAAACTTAATTAAAAATAATTTAATTAACATACACTAATTTAATGTTGCAAATTATCAGCTAATAATAGTCACCTACCAGTCCGAGTGTTATTCCGTTGATATATTCACTATACACATACCAAACACAGTAGTAACATGGAGTCCAGTCTTCAAGATTCACTAGCAAGTTTAAAAACTATGTTCCGGAACCAAATTGAGAGAGAGGTTGAAAGAATCCAGCACCCCTTCACCTGATGGAGCCAGCATAGCCACAGATTTTGCTGCTTTCAAAATCTTCACAATGTCAGCCTTAGATCTGCTCCAACGTCAAATGGAAACGTTAGCCCATGACGTGGACACGATGGAGATGCGCAGACGCCGAAAAATGCTCCTCTTGCATGGTATCAAAGAGGAGACTACGGAGGATTCTTCATCAACGGTTGCAAGCTTTTGCAGTAAGGAGCTTCAAATCACCACATTCCAGGTAACAGACATTGATCGTTGTCACAGAATGGGGCGACCCTCAGCACCCCATAAGCCTAGACCTATATTGGTAAGGTTCCGAAACATTGCTGACCGCGACAAAGTTTGGTTTTTAAAAACAAAACTCAAGGGCTCAGGTATCACTCTTTCGGAATTCCTTACCAAACCAAGACATGAAACTTTTATGGCTGCCCGTGAGCGTTTTGGTGTGAGTAAATGCTGGACAAGAGATGGGTCTATTCATATTATCAGTCCTGATGGATCACGCCACAGGATCACTTCGCAGCATGAGCTAAATAGCATAAAGATCCACGACTGTACTGCTGCACTCACTGAGACAGCCTCTACTGCAAGTACTGCGAAAACTGCTCCAAAAGCTGTAAGTGCAAGATCGAGAAAAATTGTCTTTTTTTTTTTTTTTTTTTTTTATTTGGCTCACGAAACTGGACGTTACATATGGCATAAGTATTACGTAAACAGTATGTCAGAAAGTGATGTAAAGTCCTTCTTGACGTGAACACTACATGCGTTTTTCAAACATTAAAAAGAAAAGTAGATACACAATGGACACAATAGTTACTTACAAAATAGTGACGACATAGTTATGATGTGAGTGTCAGTTACTGTAGATCTGGTCATAAAAGAATTTCTTTATCGTGACGGACGTTGCATCGAAAAGATCCAAATCGTTACATATTTTATTATATGAGGACATCATGCGGTACAGTGGCGAATGTTGTTCGTAGTTGGAGTGAGAGAGGGGAAGTGCGAACGTTTTCCTATTGTGGAGGCGACTGCCAGGGCGCGGTATGACAACGTTTAATTTTGCGATCAAGTTGGAACAATCTACCTTACCATTAATTAGCTTGTGCAGATACTCCATGTCGGCTATGTTACGTCTATTGTGGAGTGTTAACATTTTAAAATGGGTGAGTCTAGCGTCGTATGAAGTTAGATGATTGCAAAGATTGTGTGCATATGACAGGTGGTAAAGAAATTTTTTTTGAAGTGTTTCCAATCGGTTGATATGAACTGCATAAGAAGGACTCCAGATTTGGCAACAGTATTCTAAGAGAGACCGGACATAGCAATTGAAGAGTAGAATGGAAATTTCGGGGTCCTTGAAAAACTTCGTTTGCCGAATTACGAATCCGGCCAGTCGTCCACCTTTATTGCTAATCTTGTCCATGTGCTCGTGAAACTCCAATTTGGTATCCATCGTTACACCTAAATCGCGGATACTCGAGACCTCTCGGAGAAGAACGCCATCCAAATAGTATTTGGCCGTGGTGGGGTTCTGCCTTCTTGTGAACTTGATGTGGCAGCACTTAGATGAATTTAATATCATACCATTTTCCGTGCACCACCTGACAATAACATCAATATCCGTTTGCAATACTATTACATCATCCTGGCTGCGGATAACTCTGTAAAGTTTAAGATCATCGGCAAACATCTGATAGTTGGATATGATATTTCTACACAAGTCGTTTATGAACACAAGGAAGAAAAGGGGTCCCAAGTGCGAGCCCTGTGGGACTCCCGATAGTACGATATTTTGTGGGGATCCAAAGCCCCTCACCATCACAAGCTGCGAACGGTTGCGAAGATAAGATTCGCACCATCTCAACAGTGATCCGCAAATTCCGGCATGACCAAGCTTCTGAAGTAGTAGATCATGGTTGACCACGTCGAACGCCTTCGAGAAATCAGTGTAGATAGCGTGTACCTCTAGCCTATCCTTAAGAGCTTCATTTATGTCACTAACATATTCAAGAAGGTTCGACACGGTCGACCTCCCCGAAAGAAATCCGTGCTGGTGGTTATCGAACAGCGGTCTCAGATGATGATGAAGATGGTGTTGGACCAGGGATTCAAAGAGTTTTCCCAGGGCTGATAAAATTGAAATAGGCCTGTAGTTTGCTATATCAGCCTGAACTCCGTTTTTGTATATAGGGGTAATATGGGCTAACTTCCACTTTGATGGAAACTGTCCGCATAAAAGAGATTTGTTGAATATGTAGTGGAGAGGTGTTACGAGTTGCGCAGAACAATTCCTCAGAAAAATGGGAGGTATGGAATCGGGCCCAGGGCCTTTGTTGATATCTATTAGTTGAAGAGCTTTTAAGATTTCAGATTCCGAGAGATAAATTGTACTGAGAGATCTATTATTACTGATTGGTTCAGTTGGGGTAGTAGTCAGTGGTGATTGATGTCTAGGGTAAATTGATTGAAAATATTCCGAAAAGAGATCGCTGATGTTCTGTCCACCATGAGCTTTCCTGCCGTCAAGACACATCTCGACAGGTATATCAGTGCTATTAGATCTGAGTGATTTTACAAATGTCCAAAAGAGTTTTGGGTCTTTTTTAATGAGGTATGTTGCTTCTGTTTTGAATTTATTAAGGCATTCCTTCAGTAACTGAGCACACTGAGCGCGGAGTGTCTGGTATGTTAGCAAGTCCCTAGGGTTTGCGTATTTTTTGAGTCTCGAGTGAACCCGTGCTTTCTCCTTTAGCATCTTAATTAGCGAGCGATTAAACCAGATAGGATAAGCACTATTTCCTTTTTGAGTTAATGGAGTGTACTTGGCTATAATTGGGGTGATGTTATTGTAAAATATAGCAATGATTTCATCGATACTGTTACTAGAACCGAACTGATCATTCCAATCTATCTCTTGTAACTCTGCATTGATTTTTTCATAATCTGCTTTAAAAAAGTTAAAGCCAAGAGTTCTTTTTACTTTAGGGTTATTTTGTGAGTGGACTTTTAAAGAAATAGCTAATGCGGGGTGATGAATGTTTTCTTTTACCAATGGGGAAGTACTCTTGGAAACTTTGAGAGAGCCACAAGTATTCGTTATGACCAAATCCAGGATGCGTGAATTCGAATTAAGAATAGGGTTAATTTGGTAAAGTCCGTTGAAAGAGATCATGCTGGTTAATAGACTTTCTGTTACGCTTACATTACGGTTGGGAAGGTAAAACTTTTCGGTTGGGTCCAAATGCCACGACAAATGAGGAAGATTAAAATCACCTGCTATTAACAATATGGAATCTGGGGGTAATTTATGTTGGATAGTGTTCGATAGATTTGCTGTCAGGGTGTCCAATCGACTGTCAGTGACCGGTGATGGTAAGTATACAGAGCAGATACATAGAGGGATTACTGAACTGTTACGTTTTGTTTCGTCGTCTGATCTCGTAGCCAAACATGGCCAGTGCACGGCTGACATGTTCTCTTATCACGATCTGCTCTTTCTTTCATATAAAGTCCGTCATCCTAAGGCAAAGCCCAAGGTTTTAATGATGCGTAATTTCGCCGGAATGAATGTCAATGCTCTTCGCACTGATGCAAATAAAATTGACTGGCATCTGCTTTATAATACGAGTTCTGTTGATGAGAAAGTCAACGTAATAACATCTAAATTAATAAGTCTTTACGATATACATGCACCTATTCGCGCAGTGAAGATTAAGCATGCTCCTGCGCCTTGGCTTACTAACGAAATCACAGACTTGATAACTAAAAAAGCTAGGGCCAAGTCCAAATTTAAGTACAGGCCTACCCCGTACAATCACGATGTAGAAATCCGAAATCACTGTAACAAGGTGTGTAGGCAAGCACAACGCCAGCATATTCAAGCATCTGTTGAAAATGGAGATCCAGCGAAAGTTTGGAAATTTCTCAGAACCCTGGGAGTTGGGAAGTCGAAATAGGAAATAAATCCTAAGAATATCGATCTCAACGCTTTAAATATGCATTTCTCCTCTTCTTCCAGTTTTGACGATACTACCAAAACGAATATATTGATCCACCTTTCACAGCTTCCAACTCCCAATTTTCCAATATTTGTCTTTAATCAATTCACTGATTGTGATGTTAAAAGGAGTATATTGTCTATTACATCTAAAGCTGTCGGCAGTGACTGTATCAGTCGAAACATGATCCTGCCAATCCTAGATATAATACTTCCTATCATATGTCATACCCTTAACTCTTCCATCTCTAGGGGTATATTTCCCAAGATGTGGAAAGAGGCTCAAATCATACCCTTACCTAAAAAATCTAGCCCTTCTTCTTTCTCTCATTACCGTCCTATCTCTATCCTACCATTTCTTTCTAAAGTCCTTGAACGCCTTGTTCACTCGCAGTTAAACTCATTTTTATCTAAAAATAATCTTTTAAATAATTTTCAATCTGGTTTTCGGCCAGGACACAGTACTGTCACAGCCCTAATTAATGTAACGGATGATATTAGGATGGGTATGGAGAATGGAAATCTTACAGTATTGACACTACTTGACTTCAGTAACGCCTTTAATGCAGTAGATTTCCATATACTACTCGGGATACTTGACTCTATTAACATATCTCCGGCAGTAATTGATTGGTTTCGTAGTTACCTGTCTGGTCGCCGGCAGCGCATTCGCATTGATGAGACGATATCTTCTTGGTGCGATATTACTGTCGGTGTGCCGCAGGGTGGCGTTTTATCTCCTTTATTATTCGCTATATTTATTAATTCCATATCCAAAGAACTTGTTTCATCCTACCACCTTTACGCAGATGACTTACAAATTTACACACAAGCCCCTTTAAATGAAATCCATGAAGCTTTTACAATCATAAACAATGACTTGGAGCGCATATGTGAATGGAGTAACAGTTATGGGCTACAGGTAAATCCTGCAAAGACACAGGTTATCATTGTAGGTAGCCCCAGGATGATTGCTTGTGTAGACTGGGTAAAACTGCCAAAAGTAATTTTTAATGGCATGCCACTACATATAAGTGATAGTGTGAAAAATTTGGGTATACATATTGAACGGACTTTGTCCTGGAGTACTCAACTGAGGGAGATTAGTCGCAAATTATTTGCTTCAGCAGGCTCTTTACGAAGACTACGTAATTTTCTGCCAATAACTACAAAGATTTCGCTTGCGCAGTCGCTTTTACTTCCAATACTTGACTATGCAGATGCCAGTTATCTTGATCTTACTGAGGAGCAACTTGATAAGCTTGAGCGGCTTCAAAATTTTTGTATAAGGTTCATATATGGCTTACGCAAATATGATCATGTATCCGAATATCGCAACATGCTCAAGTGGCTCCCAATTCGCCTTCGACGGAATACTCACATCCTTTCTTTACTTTACAACATCCTGTTTAACCCTCTCACTCCCCCTTATCTCAAAGAACGTTTCAAGTTCCTTCGTGACACGCATTCGAGGTTTTTGAGATCATCGGAGAACTTGAGACTGTACATACCAATGCATTCTACTACTTTCACTGACAAATCGTTTACTGTTATGGCTGCACGTCTGTGGAATGCACTACCTGTTTCTATCACGCGAGCTGAAACATTGGAGTCATTTAAAAAACTGGTGACTGGGTACTATCTGTCGCTATAAGATATCAGTACTTATATGTGTAGTATTTTTTATGATTGTACATGTCTGTACAAAATATAATGTTGTATATTGTATTAACGTATTGTATGTATTAAATGTCGGTCTTATATATGTAGGCATTGTATGTAGATATTGTGTGTATTGTATGTAGGTATTGTATATAGTATACATGCATGTGTTTATGTTTTTGTTGTTTTATTCCTACACCAAAAACCCACGTGTGACTTCTATGCACTCCTGTTCATCCAAAGGTTGCCTGGAAGAGATTGCTGTTTGCAATAAGGCCGCCCATTGTACATTGAATTGTTTTGATTTCTTTGAATTTGTTTATTTTGGTGTACAATAAAGAATATTTGTATTTGTATTTGTATAAGCCGCGATAGCGCGGCCGCACCTGGCTATCGAGAACGAGCCCAAGGTACTTCATGGTGGGCCACCTCGAGTCCCAGCCGCCGTATTTAACCCACGATTTGAGCAGCCCCTGCCGTGGCATTTTGTGCCACGCTTCGGTACGCTGCTCCCTGCACCATAACGAGGGTGTCGTCAGCATAACAAGTTATGCTGACACTCTCGAGCAGCGGCCCGCGCAGCACCCAGTCGTATCCGATGTTCCACAGGAGTGGCCCTAGGACCGCCCCTGCGAAATACCGCACGGCACTTCTCGCCGCCTTGGCCTTAGCCCGCTCTGGTACACTATGGCCCTCTCGGATAGGTAAGAAAGCACTCCGTGATACGCGAGAGCAGCTTCAGGGTAGGGAGTTGAAGGCGTTAGCAATGTTGAGAGACACCGCCACCACCACCCCACCCCGCGAGACTACTTCCTTCGCCAGGCGCCTAACGCGCATGATGGCTTCCACGGTGGAGCACCCTCGGCGGAAACCGAACTGGCCCGCTGTCACTGTCCGCCAGATCTGGCCCCACGTTCGTGAGATGCTCGACGATGTGCTCTGCAATAATCCGCTCAAAAAGCTTGCACACCTCGTCGAGCAACACGATCGGCCGGTTACCGGATGGCAGATCCGCCTGCCGCCCCGCCTTCTGGATCAGGACCAGTTTCTCCGTCTTCCACGCCATTGGAAACTGGCCCCTTTCGAGGCATGCTCTAAAGAGTGCCACCAGTCGAGGCCCTACTTGCTCAAGGGCCAGGACCCATGCTCGGCCTGGAATGCTGTCGGGTCCGGACCCGACAGCATTCCAGGCCGAGCATGCCGGGGGCAGTGCATTTCAGGGCTTTGAGCCGGAGCACTGCTACCCCTAGTTCACTCTCCCTGACTTCGGGCACATCGCTTTCGCTATTGTCAAGTTTACGCAACTCCAATGAGTATCTCAAGGTAACCCAAAACGCAAGAGGCCAAGAAAGGTTTCTAGAATTTAGATACTATATCTTATCTCCGGGCGAAGGGTCCGCTTTCCAGTTTCCGGCTTTTCCTTCTCCAATTGGTACGATCTTGGAAATCCTTGGCAGTGAGACCATTGCTTGATACGTGCGTAAATTTGATTACTTTTGGCTGCCGTCTGCCCCCAACTGTGAGGGGGAATTAACTCCAGAGTCTTTACCGTCAAACAGCCATTGGAGTCACAGAAATGCATTAGGATAGAACGGCCATACGCAGTGTTCACTTGCATGTCGCGCGTAGCGACTATTTCATTGTAAATAAATAGTCACGAGAGATAAGAAATATCTTTATATTTCTTCTCTACAGTTGGAAATAGCACAATATGGCGTATTCACGGTATTTTAACGATGTAATTACAAGCTAGTCTTAACAGTACCGAGTAAGCATTCGAAAGTTTCGGTCTCATAGGACAGGAATTGGCCAAAAAGTTGCCACGCTTTTCCCGCACACATGGCCGTTCTATCATAATATATTTCTGTGATAGAGGCTTTAGAAGGAATGCTCTGACAAACTGTGCTACATGAACACGCTTTATACAGTCAAGATTTTCCTTTGTCTCTATCTATCACCCCAATAGGAGAGTTTGGAATGTCTAAGGTATGTTCTTGTCGCTCAGTTGATCAGAGTCCCTTATACTACAGGGCACTCCCCTGCAATGTAAAGGACTGGTACCGGGTTCAGTTTTTACAGTCTAAATCGATCCTCAATTTATTCTTACATTCTATAAATATTAAACGACTAATGTCTATTAACAAAACAGCACAAGAGACTAAACAAAGGCCAAGTCGACATCAATCCATTACGTTTGTACCGGTTCAGTTAATTTTTAGTTCGAACCAGACGGAGTAGAGTTTGTTCTGAAACATAAAAGCAACTAAATACGTGTTAAGGAACCTTCTTCCTATAGATAGACGAGAAACTTTTCTGCTGCTGAACTACTACAAATTTTACAATCAGTTCGAAATACTAATTTTATAAATGTGAAAGTTTGTTTAAATGTTTGTTATTCAATCACTCACAAACGACTGAATGGATTCGACTGAAATTAGGTACAGGATATTAGTATTTGAAGCTAGCAGGACAACAGGAGACCCCGAAGTAATAATAGGTGTTCGTTTTAGATACAACCCGTTTTGTTTAAATCGGTGAACGGAGCATGATGATCTGACCATTTCGTTTCATTTCTTGCATGGTTAGCTTGTGTTTGTTAAGCAAAAAGCCAAAACAAGAGACAGGCGAAGCCATCATCATCACTCATACAGTAAGTTCTCAGTTGCTTTCAAAGCTTCTAACAGTTGAGGTTGGCTTGGGCGCGAAAGGTTGGCTTGGTAATAGAATGTGCATCCAAGTGATCTGTTAATTCTTTATCGAATAATTGTGTAATTTGACTAACTCTATGGCGACGCGATAGAGCACTTGACTGCAACAGGGGCGCAGGTGCGATTCTCGCTCATGCATAAGCATGCATGAATATAGGTACCTTTTCGCATTGACCTAGGTGTTTCCATGCCTTGTAGCAAGTTAGGTCGTCTGTCTCGGTTGCCATACAAACATCTATGGCAGTCTTTTCAAGTAGTTGAAACCCTAAAAAGTATCGATAAAACTTCGTAATGTTTAATTGGTTGTGGAAAACCGACTCCAGCTGGTTATCCACAGTTGGAAAAGACTCAGTGGAAGATGATCGAAAACTAATTCAATATCTTTAGACTGTTGTGATAATGTGATTTTTTATTCTAAATTTCAATTTTGTCTCTCGTCTTCTTCAATGCATTGTGAACTTCTAATAGCAGTATTTAAATTGCAGATTACATTGATAATTGTGATTGGATGTGGAAGGTGGAGGATCGGCGAAAATGGCGCACTTTGAGAGGTGCCTATGGCCGGCAGTGGACTGCAGCACTAATTGATTGATTTATTGATAATGTATTTTTGCCATACGTTGGCAACGGTTAAGTAGTATTAGTCATCGGTCGCAGGAATAAGACAGTCGTCGACAGTCTCTGTGGCGTAGCGATAGTGAACGCGGCCGCTGCGTATAAGCGTGTTCGATCCCTGTTTAATACAAATATTTTTTTGCATGAATATGGGTATTTGCATTGGTCTGGTCGTGCCTAAGAGAGCACTTTAAGCTATCGGTCCCGGTTGCTCTACGAAAATCTATAGTAGTCGTTACGGTTGGTTGGAGCCCTCTAAAGTTGCCTTCGGGTTGTGAACGTCAGATAGCAGTCGCTTCATAGAAAATATCGAAATTCAGCCAATTTCGCAGTTAGACTGGTAAAACGGAATCCAGACTCCAAGCTGGAAGGATTAACGTTAAGATAAAGAAGATGAAGAAGAAGTGGTAGAAATAGTCGTCATAGTAGTAGGAGTGGTAGTAATAATAGTGTAGTCAGACACAGATTTGGCGTTTAGTGATGTCTCAACACCGAATGAATAGCATTGGGAAACCGTCAAATATTCTTAAAAATCATTTTGACCGTTTGATTTTTCACTTGTGAAAATAATGCTTAGTTTTTAACTGTCGTTGTAAATGGTATGCAAATGTAGTTGTGCTGTCATTGGAAAAATCAAAGGCCTACTTTGTCTTCTACGCTGACGGCACAGAAACTCTCTGTGTTTACAGGCTCGGCAGCATGAGTGTGACTCCCCTGGTGTTGCACACGTCCATAGGCCACGGTAACCAATTTCCATCAGGTGAGCCGGGTGCTTGTCGTAACTTTCCTAGCGCGCATGTAACAGACCAGTTGTTACGAACGCTATAATAAATTCTTGCTTAGTCTTAGATTTATTTTGTTCACAGAGTGTATTGATCCAAACCTGTCCATCCTTATTAGGAATTCGATCCGCGCATACATTGTGTACCTACTAAACCGAAATAATAACCATTTGGTTTAGTATAGAATATCTCTTCAGGTATGATCGAGAGAGTTCATAACACGCACTTATTACACCTTGCACGCACTACAATAAGAAACACTCACCTGCTGATAAAACAATTCATATCTTTGTTCCCACCAATAGCAATTGGTCGGCCATTAAAACGGTACACGTAACAGCCGACCGGTATCAATTATTAACTAAATCGGCAACTTTCGGCCGATGCAAGTTAGCCGGATTTGATGCTGTGACGTCATAGCTATTTACGTAAAATGTCGTGGTTACTTTTGATTGACGTCATGAGTCTAAAAGTCTATGCAATTTTAAATATGGTTGGCATCGATAAGAGTTTAGATTGGGTGCATTATGGATTCATCGTAAGCTGCTAACGAACATAAATGGTTTCTACGTGAGTAGACCAGCCAGGGTCGACCTTGCAGAACCTACACTACGAACGAACGACCTAGCAGAACCAGCGGGTTTGCATGACAGGATTAATGATAGTAAAGGAAATTTACCAGAAGCATTATTTATGGAGGCTTCATTGTTGTCATTACAACGGAGGCAAGAAGGCATGAGAGAACTAAGGTAGACTTTCATTGTAATTACCCAACTGCCAAGTAAGGTTATGTTTTTCGCGCATATCTTGTATGTTTGTAATATTCTTTATTACTTATCTTCTGTACGGATTTCAATGATTCAAATAATCTCAAATCGATTTTTTTTTGCCCTAGTGTTCTTGGGTACATCAAATATGAACAAAAGCTATATATTGGTTAAATAAAGGCCATTAGACGATTTTTCTTTATTATTTTTTTTTGCCCAAGTGTTCTTGGGTACATCAAATATGAACAAAAGCTATATATTGGTTATTTGGTGCCAAAACGTATATTTTTTCACTTAAATTTATCAAGTGGGTTATTAAATAAAGGCCATTAGACGAAGATTACAAAAATATATATATTTCATAACTAAAAAGCATTTAATAAAATAAATTATTAAAAATAAAAACCCGACTGACGCTGAAAAGATCGAAACAAGCTATCCCTATCTTTTTTTATTTTATTTTGAATAATTTATTTTTTTCGAGATGGTAGCGGGTAAGTGTTGATTTTGTGGTCGACGTTGGTAAACTGTGGAATGAACTGTCGCCTGCGGTATTTCCGGACCGATACGACCTTCAAACCTTCAAGAAAAACACCTTCCCACCTTAAAGGCCGGCAACGCACCTAGAACCCTTCTGGTGTTTCAGGTGTCCATGGGCGGCGGTGATCGCTTACCATCAGGCGATTCGTCTGCTCGTTTGCCTTCTATGTCATAAAAAAAACTATTGCCAAGAAACAACTTGTAATAATACTTTATGCTTGGCTCCCATTATTTCTGTCCAGTAATCTAGCGAAATGTTCACATTGTTTCACTGTTTTAAATGCGCTTGAACTGACTGACTATCCAGAGACTGGATAGGATTACTGTATCAATTCTAGTGATGGCTGATATTATTCCAGTAGCATTCCAGCACTGGAGTCAGTTGCTGTACTGGAATGGTATTGAAATAATGTGAACCAAGCATTGGACTACAGTCTGTCTATCTATTTATTAATGCGAATTAGTGATTTATTTTTTAAACCTTTAGGTCCTTTTGAAGGACTTGGGCCATCCTCGGTTTCTACATAATTGTTCATCTACCTATCATAATTTATGGGAATTATTGGACGTGCCACACCACTATTGAACTATTGCAGTAGTCGTGATGAAAAGATTTTCAAAATTCAATCTCAATCTAGCCTAAATCTCCCAAATGTCAAAAACGATCACGATATCATTGTGTTAGTACTAGAATTTGGTTACGAACCGTTACGTCCCGTTTTTGGCATTTGGGAGATTAATGTTATTTTGAACATCTGATAATTACCAGAATTGGCCATTAAATTAGTGAGACATTTCTGTACTTACTAAAGTTCAAAAATCACGGTCACTTACTTATGCATCGACAGTTTTGTTACATCTAATATGATATCCTGTGAGGTAACTGGTCAACTTGATGTCATTAGGAAGCGGAGCCGATAGCTGGACGATAGTGATTGAATTACCCCGATAATGTGTGTAGAATGTGTAAAGTGGGCCCGTTATGATGGCACAAGGAAGGCCACTTATAACTACTTTGTCGCAAAATTGGCCCTTACAATATTAAATAGAATTCTGGCTGGTATTTACCTTTCTTTAAAATTTTGCTTTGCTCTCTCGCGTGGCCTGTGCCAAGACCGGTGTCACTTGGTGGAAACCTCAGGCAATTCAAAGGTTGCCCTTAATATTACTGTATATTTTGCTTCTCTTTCATACACTATACGTATTCGTTACTTTAAATATTTTTTGTTAATGCATATGTACTTATAGTTGTAAATCAAAAAGGGTACTTATTTAGGGTTAATATAGATGAAAGCATGGATCGTGGGGCATTGGAGAGAGGACCTCATACTCCAAAGTGCAAGTCAAGGATGCTACGGGGATGGTGTTCAGATAAAAAAAGAATAGGTTTATAAACCTATGAGTTGAAGCAATTAGTAGATTAAGCGACTTAAGCGCGGTTGCCACTTGGATGGGTCATCGATTACTGGTATTTGATCTGAGCACTTCCGTACTTAGCATTACAACTCAGGCAGGGAGGATATATTTAATAGCTGAAAAAAAAGTCATACTTATCATACTTTGAACGGATCTTCGAACCGGTAGTTCCGGTGACGCAAGGATGATGATGATGACGGGTGTTTTTTATACCACTTAGGTGGCAGACAAGCACACGGCCCACCTGATGGAAAGTGGTTACCGTGGCCTATGGACGTGTGCAACACCAGGGGCGTCACACTTGCGCTGCCGACCCTGTTAGAACAGATAGTTTCTGTGCCCTCAGTGTAGAAGATAAAGCAGGACAAGCCTTAGGTCTTCCCACTGACAGCACAAAAACTCTCCAGTGAGCTCTGGCTACCGTACTCACCACCGGGAACATTACGCGAGGTTATTATGACTGCGGTATTCTGTAGGGTTTTCTCCTATGCGTAGTGGGCATAGCCAAGCTTTTTCTAGCTTTACTTGACTAGTAGGCTACAATAGGGTAATGTCATTGTACGCACACCGATTTCTTTACACTTTGGGACCTGCCCCTCTAGACAAGTGGCAATTCGCTAACCGGTGTTTGATGGAATAGACTGACGAATGTATGGGATTTGATGTATTTGAAATGCGTTAACGACTGTCATATAAGTCAAATCCCATATATTCGTCATTCTATTCCACCAAACGCCAGTTAGCGAATTGCTACTTGTCTAGAGGGGCTGGTCCGCTTATTTTGTTTGAAATGCCGGTTTATCTAGGAGCGACTGCTGTGTAACTTCTCAATTCCATTCAAATTCCTAATTGGTAGGCGTGCCGTCTAGCAGGTGAGGTTCACTTGGACCCCAAATGAGTTCTTAGATTCCTGGACACCCTGTAATAAACTAATTTATGGAATCTCGTCACAACGGTAAGCGACGGTAGCGTAGCGGTTAAGGTTACGACCAATATGTCCCGTTCGAATCCTGGCTATACATTGTTTAGATTAGTTGGAGGAGTTAGATGGAATATTAATAATTTCGGTCGCTAATATTCCTTTTAAAAAAAATACCGTATTTATTTCTTGAGCCCTTTGGTCATTAACAAAGATGTTAAGTGCATTGAAACCGGAATTACCTATGTGCTCTTTAGCCTACCTTGTTGGTATGCAAAATATATTCTCTTACTTTATGAGTGTGACAGCAAGAATTTAAGTATCAAGAGCGAGAGAAGTCTGGATAAATCTATAAACTAAATATAAACTACCTAATATCCTCCAGTAGTCGTCTTATCTTCACATGTAACGTGAACAACAAGAAAGTTAAACTAAGCTATACGTATGTTATTATATTCGGGTCAGGCCGCGGGCTATAACTAGTTAATCAATAAGCTTGACCTCTCACATGTAAACTTTCAACCATAGCAACGTTATATAAGTATATGGTAAAGGATACTAGCCAATAAATACTTTGGATAAACCGGGTGTAAGCCGAGTACATTACATATTGGCATAAGTTTATTTCGTTTTATTTTTTTCTTCCTTTTCCGTTTTATTAACCTAGTGCACCCGGAGTACTACCAGGGGCCTTCGGCTTTGGGAGCGTTCCACTTACACCCAGTATCTAGCGAGAAGTACTAGGAGATTAGCAGATTATAAAATATAGAGATAAAGTGACTTTGTGAAGAGTTTAAGGTGAAAAGCTTTTTGAAGTGAAAACTTCTTTAGCGGCGTTGGATGGGTGTAAAATGTTAAGGAAGCGTCAGGATTAGTTGACCTTTGAACCGTAACCGACGACTGACGTCATACAAGATTAGGTAAAGACTATCTATTTTGCAATTTACCATAGATATCGTCGTAGCTTAAACGGTAAGCACTTCGACTGTAAGTCCTTATAGTTTCAGATAGTATCGGGTTCAAACCACCTAGCCTTCTGAAACTTTTTGTGATTATTTTTTCTTTTTGTAATTTATTACTTTTTATGATTATTTTTTCTTTCTGTAATTTATTACTTTTTGTGTTTATTTTTTCTTTTCATAATTTATTAATTTCTTCTGACAGAAAATTAGCAGAAAATAAGTGATAGGTTCTATGATTAGCGCTATATTATAGGTATGGTATGGTATGTTCTTTTTTATCTTTTTCTATGTATATAACGAAGAAAGAAAAAAAGAAAATGTTTTCACTTCTGCCAGCACTCCCAGAGTGCAACCCGTCTTTTTTTTTATATAGGACACGTCAATTTAACTTTGTCTTGCCTGATGGTAAGCTGAAGGCAAAGTCTCAGGAGAGAGGGCCACCATTATACACACGTGCCATGTTAACAATGGTAGCACTCAGCTTGACGGCCTCATCAGATGCTTTTTCACGCCCCGCTTAAAGGACCCGGGACTGTAGGAAGAGGGATACACGTGAGCTGGCAAGGAATTCCAGGTCTTAATTGTGCGACAAAGGAAAGACTCACCGAACCGCTTGGTTCTTAAAGGAATGTTCTGCACCGTATTCGGGTGACATCTAAGTCCTGCACGTGTCGTCCTGTATAGGAAAGGAGAGGGTGGGACTAATTGGAATAGCTCTTCAGAACATTCACCATAAAATACTGCCAAGGAAGCAACATCTCTACGCAACTGCAAAGGTTCGAGGGTACTCGTGACATCAGGATTTCCGATAATGCGGACCGCACGTCGCTGCAACCTGTCGAGAGCATCTAATAAGTACTTCGCGGATCCATCCCAGAGATGCGAGCAGTATTCCACGCAGGAACGAATTTGTGTCTTGTATAGAAGACACCGTTGCTCCGGCGTGAAAAACCGTCTCACTCTGTTCAGGACTCCGAGACTAAGATAGTGGTCGTGGGTTCTATTCCCTCTCAATACAAAAATTTTTAATGGACGAGTGGTGTGCTGGGGATTTCCACAAAAAAAGAAGTTTTAAGTTAGACACGTTCATAGGCCACGGCAACCACTTTTCAACAGGTGGGCCATGTGATTATCTGAAAGTTAAATGATAAAATGTTACGTTGATTTGTGTTGACTTCATAAACTCAAAAGTTTATGAAGTCAACACAAATGACACTATTTTAGGACGTATATAATACCGTATTCCGGTTCAGAGATGGCGTTGCAATCGTGTTATAGCATTTTTCCCTTGCAGAGCCGGACGAAGGCCACTAGTAATATTACTTTATGACTTCTATCTATTCGAAGCCTGCGAATGGAAATTCGTGATCGCAGGCGCAAACAATCGCGACGGTGCGATGCCACGCGTGAAGAATGGATTACTCGGTAAGGACTGCAAGGTCACCAATTGTAAAGAGAATCAAATTGATAACAAAACTGTTACAATTACACACTGTTATAATAGTAAATTGATGACAAGGTGAGTTGATCTAATAAATTATTGATCTCCTAAAAATATTGTTGATCTTTTGAACTGTTGACCGAGTGGTGTTGACATACTGACTGTTAATCTTACTTATACATAGGTATATCTCCAAAAAGCTTTATAGTGTTTATATTATCTATATATATATATATATATATATATATATATATATATATATATATATATATATATATATATATACGTCAATGGTATTAATTAATATGAGTTATACTATTATTTCGACAAATAATCTTACTTATACATAGGTATATCTCCAAAAAGCTTTATAGACATTTTTGAACTATTTATCAGCCTGTATACCCTCGAGAGATATGAACATTAATATGTTTTAGCTCTCGTAGATTTTAGTTATCGTGACCAAACATAGCCTATGTCCTTTATCAAGACCTTGTTTCTCTCTGCACCAAATTTCTTAAAAATAGGTTCGGTGAGCATAACAGACAGACACAACTTTCGCATTGATAACGTTTATAGGATAATCTCTAGACTCGAGTTTGTTTCTATCTCCTCTGTTAGGCTTGAAGGAAAACAGGTTAAAGCTTTCCTGAAATAGACTCAGGCAGGACCTCCACAACAGTACACATAGTAAACATATTGCTAAACCATTTCGTGAGTATGAATGGAATACTCACCATGTTTCAATGGCGAATTCCCATTCATATGCTCATTTAACAATGGAAAAGCTTGAACGATATTTTCTCCAATTACAGTTTTCAGTTTCTTGTAATAAG
The DNA here is from genome assembly GCA_949126895.1 of Eilema caniola. Classification (NCBI taxonomy): domain Eukaryota; kingdom Metazoa; phylum Arthropoda; class Insecta; order Lepidoptera; family Erebidae; genus Eilema; species Eilema caniola. The sequence continues at coordinate 7,151,186 of OX421472.1, read as the reverse complement.
AGACGAGCCTATCGCCGTCAGTCATGCACTTTTTCATAATAAAAAAACAAATAGATTGGATTCGGTATGGTTCAATCGACTCTGCGTATTTGTCTGATTGCATTCGAGGCCGAGGCGAACTTGGAGATCAGGATCGGCCTTACGGCTTTTCCTTCTCGACTTTGCACGGTCCATGCCAAGGTGATACTACAATTTGAACCATATCAGAAAAAATAACGTCCATTCAGGTTGAAAAGTCGTATTTCAGCCAATGATGGATAATAATAATAGATACGTCATTCAGGAACGTGGCGGTCTTCAAAAATGGTGCTAACACTTATGGTACGTTTAGACTATGACACTATACACGGTACACTCAGTGTATTCATCGAAGTATCTCTGTATGAACACGAGTGTCTCTGATTGCAAAATTTATTGCGACACGAAAATTAGTGTCGCATCGTGTTCATACAGAGACATCTCGATGTATACACTGTGTGTACCGTGTATAGTGTCATAGTATAAACGTGCCTTTAGTACAAAAAAAATATAGGTACGAGCTAATAACACTAACTTTTGACGTACTATAGTATTAATTAATATGATGCGTTAAAGATGCGTTTTTTTTGGTAACGCTTTGTCGCGTCTCTGATTGGTGCATAAAATAATGACAAAAGTCATCATTATTTCTATATATATATAGTTTATATTCTCTTATCAATTATGAATCATTTTCGCGCCTATTTCAATTAGTTATACTAAAACTAACCTAAAAAATGCAGGTGGTGCTTAAAGCTTACATTTATGCCTTCGTTAGTAATATTGTTGGATGTTAGGAGTCCACGCGGCGTGATCGATGTTACGGCATTAATCCATAATCAATCTCTGAAGTTAATTCACATTCACACCGATTAACAGTTTCACGCGATTTGTCTAAACTATTATTATAGATCATTTAATATTTTTAAAGCAAGAAATATTTTGAGCAGGCTCTCACACTGTGGAATGACCCCTCGATGATTTTTACTTTGTTAATTTTTATTTGGTTTCTTAGATATTATTAGTTTTTGTCCTTAGCTCCCTGCGCGTGGAATACTGATTCTGAAACTTTTTGATGATCACCGAATTTCTTCTTTAAAGCTTCAATAATATTTATAACGGAATATTTTATCTATTAGGTAAGTAAAAAGTTAACAAATTCGGCCAGTAAGAGTAGACTAGAACTAGTAGGACACTAAAAAAATGCTCTAGATACGTATTGTGTATACGTATAGAGCATTGTGAGATATTTCTCTATAAAGTTACAGCACTATACTTAACTTTACATACACATACACTTTGTGTGGTTTTAGTACATAAGCTTAGTGATTAGTCTGCCTTACTATCAAGATATCCTGGGTTCGAATCCTGGCCATTACACTTCCAGCGTGAACTGAATTCTCACACAAGCTACATATTAGCTGGGTGAGTTAATGGGAATACTAGTAATTGCGGTTATAAATAGATACTCTTTAAAAATAAAAATAAATTATTATATAGAGAGATAGAAAATTCTTCATTATAAACCAATAGATTTACTTTAGAAAAATATAGAGCTATGCGGAATATTCGTATGTAGAGCTATTTACATAACTTTTCACATATTTGCCTTTTTTTCGCCCTTGTTCTTTTTTCTCCATATTAAGTCTCGTTTTCTTGAGTCTGAGTTTGATTTTGGTTATGTTCGTGAATTTACTTATGTGTTCAATGTTAATCAGCAAAACTATCAAGGTCCTGTTTTTAATGACATGCTTTTTGCAAGACATGTTAAGAATACTTCTGAACGTCATAGATTGTAAAATCAGTGTTAAATTCTTTTTACAGAAACAAAATGTCACCATTTTTTGTTGACAATTTTCCTCATCTTTAACTTAAATAAAAATATAAAAAACTTCCTTCGCTATTGTAATGATTAATATGAATCAAGTATAGTAGAGACACATCTATTAATCTAATAAATTTAAAATAAAAATGTCACATTTCATGGCACTTTAGCAAATTGGTATTTTGAAAATGTTACTTGGAAAACATTAGCTACTTATTTGAAATAGAATAGACTACTTTAAAACTTCATATGCGACCATTTATGGGATACAATTGACTCGTGGAGTTCAACTTTATAAGTGCATTGCACCTGTGATTTTTGTTAATCATAACTTTTTAAAGAATATACAGTCGAGAAATCAATCCAATGATACACTCCAATCATTTTATGGCGTATTTATTGATTGTAACTCATTTTATATACTTATATTTGAAATCCGTGAAATTTTTAATTGCGCTTAACGTATTCTGATACTTTTTTACTACTTTGTACGTTGTGTTTATCCAGAAATATTGCCAGTTTATATTTCAAGTGTGTCTTAATCATTTTATTATAAAAGTTATGGTATTCGATTCAGATCCAGTTGCTTTCGTGATCAAATGGGCCAGTAAGGTGATGCGTTCGAATCGCCGGCAGTGCTCGATAATGCATTGTCCAGTTACGCGAACACCCCCGAAAATACAGCATGCGAAAAAAGCCATCCTCGCCACCTCCCGCCAGCATTAATGTCCCCCCCACCTCGCACTAAGCTTCTTTTTTTAATACATAACTTTTTTTCAAGATGCATTTTTACATGTTTCGGCCTAAAACTTTACACACCCAGAAGTGAGAGCTGATGGAAACGGTAACGCCTATCGGCGCTCGGATTTCTCGCTCTCTCGCGTACCGAACGCCCGCCGGACGATAGTGGCACGAGCGAAACGAACCGATCCGTGCCCACAGCTGCGTCTTATACTAAGATTAAGGCTCTATTCCGATTTTCCGAATGCAGCTTCTTAGTTTATCCGTAAGTTACGCCAATATTTCTAAATTTGACTTTGAAACAAGTTGCACTATAGTGTATTACTTTAACCCAACTTATTAAATCGTATTAAATGAATCGTAGGCTCTGAAATAAGGCGAAAGCTATATGTCTCACTCTAGCGTCCAGTGCGAAGGCATTCGCGCCACGACAATTGAGTTGAGTTGAATTGAATTGAGTCGGTTAAACCGTAAAAATGGTCGGGCGGGCATAGCCGCGCGAGAGAGAGACCAACGAAAGGCGTGTTGGCCGAGACCGCTGCCTTCTTCTCCTCGACTTACGCCGAGTCGCGACTAGTGAACGTCAGAGCACTGACGTGGACGGCCGTATTTGCGTTCGTTTGTGTCACGTTTGACAGTTGAAAAAAAAAAAACATTTCGCGCGTCTTCTGTCATTCTGAATTCAAACTTTTAAGTGCGTTCGGAAATTGGACTGAGTGTTGTTATAAGGTTAAACAAGATTGTATTTGAAGGAAACTGGTATCGTGTTTGCAGTGTAATAATTAACTATCGGCTTGGAGTAGCCGCTGAGACGCTATAAAGTGATGAATCAGCGAGCGCCGGCTAATTAACAACGTCACTGTTACGAAAACAAATCTAAAGCTCTCACTACAGTTATCTACCTTCTGGGATATTGTAAGTGTTGTTTTTTGTATTAATATAACATTATTTGATTGTTTTACTAACTTTATTTTTTTTTCAAGAATATCTTTGATTCACATGTTATGATTATCACTTCTGTGCTTTCTTATTACTACTTAAATATTTTTAAATGTTACTTTTTTTTGTAAATACTGTTTTATTGTTTAAATTTTTTTCTTTTTAATATGTTTAGTGATTTTGAGTTTTGGAATTAGTTTGAAGTTTTAAAATAAGTTATAAAATTGTAATATCACTAACGTAGTTTGGTATTCTGAAGAAAATTATTGGTAAAGAGGTTGCTGAAAAAAAAAAATAGTATGGATAGTAAAAAAATCTGGTGTCGTATCGGAAAATAATGGAATGGTTGTATTTTTGGCGTGTAGAGGAAAAGTTGCTGTTGGGCGGGGCGACCGAAGCCAACAAACAGCTGATTGGTTCGAATACATGTGTCGCGTTTTTCTGTAGGTATTTTTTTACTTTTATTCATTTCTTCCGCCAACTTTTTTCGCTGACCATTGATTTTTTATAATGTCATGTCCATTTATTCACTTTATCCAGTGCCATTTAAACTGTTTTTAAATGTACTTTATTTCGTTTTTGACTCTTGATTTTATTTAATAATAAATTTTGTTTATTACTTAAGAATTGTAAGTAGGTAGTAATAATTGATGTATATTCACCCTCGCATCTCAACACCTAATTTGAAATGTAATTTGATTGTTACGATAACAGGTGCATTAGATCATAAATTTCCATCTACTTACATAATTAATTTTCTCATTATTGTAATATTAAGTGTATCATAATTCATCACTTCATTTCTTATCACCCATTAATGTGTTGATTAAAACTTTAGTATGCTCATTTTATTGCGTTCTACTTAAATAAAATATTTAAACTCTTTAAAGTTTATTAAGAAAAAACTTTTCAATATAAAATTATTATATACCCAATAATAAAAGTACCTAATCGGAATTATTTTAATAAGTTTACTAAAATCTAATCACTCTGTATACTAAAAATAATAGGGAATAAATAAATAATACTTACAATATTCATTTTCTCCTTGCGAAGAACTTCATAGAATGTACATTTCCTTTTTTATTTAAAAAAGATAACCTGTAAGTATCTATAACAGATAACGTCTTTTATAAAATCGGAAAGTCAAAAATCAGCATCATACATAAATGACTTAAAACATAAGTTAAATCCTGATAACAAATATGGAGTTACTCCGTACTTTTATAAAATCACAAATTATGCAGATAATAACAAAATACAAGTAAAGAATATTATGTATTTTGTTTTTACGGTTTACAATAATTTTATAACAATACAATCCCAAGAAAATACACTAACACTTAAATACAAACAATATGAGCTACAATAAAATAATATGGCAGAGAATGATTGCACAATAAAGTTAAATTGGACAAAAAAAATGTTGCTGCATTCCGATTATGCTTAAATTGTAACTGATTACAAAAAAAAGTATAACAAATCTGACACAAGGTGAAAAATGTAAAAGGGGTTTTACTCAAATGAATTCAGAATATCGTGTAAATTTTGTAAAATGTAGGTCATCTCTCTCCACTATCCCATATCCATTTTTGGGGACGGCAGAATTATGTTTGCTTTGGCATTCACCTCTGCTTGTAGTCATCTTATCCGTCTCTATTTTTTTACAGGTAATTTGTCTCTATATATATATATATATAATGTCTTTAGATGTCTCTATATGCCTCTGTTGACTATCTTTTGCTTTTTCTCTTCCGATTTACTTCCAAATAATTTCAAAGCGGGTTTCAAGACGGTTTTGCTATCCCCGAGAATTCCCAATTTCCATTACTCAATTATTTTGTGCTTCACTACTGTTGATCCTTGTGAGTACAGAACTGGATCAAAAATGACCCACGAAAACACAGTCACATTATTAGAAACATAGGTGAAGTTTTAAAAGTCCATCTAATTCCTTATAGGCCTTCTTCTCCTCTAATAATCCTCTTCTTCCATACTTAATGCCTTCCAGTGTAAGTATTAAGTGTAAATATAAATAAAGTTATATTTCCACATTAATTTTTGTTAGTACCTACCCCTCTTTTACGTTGTCTCTTTAGTTTCGATATTATTTCTAGAAAAAACTTAAACAAAGAAAGGAAAGCTTTTTAGACACATACATAAAATATTGAAATATTATTTCTTATAACAAAAGTATCAAAAAAAATACAACTGAATAAAAAAAAAATAATACGTAGATATGTAATACACTACGTTGCTTCGTAATAACTATTATTTTATTATTTAACCTTTGGTTCGTTGACGTTAGTCCTAAAACTGGTGGAAATACAAGAAATTCGTATTTCAATTTCGAATCTATTAGAAAGCTACTGAATCAATAGACACGTAAAACGGATCTCACCAGTGCTAGTTGGAGAAGTTGGTGAAAACTGCGTTGTCACGTTTTAGTCAATGGATTTCATTGAACCACGTGAGAAGATCAAGTAGCACTTGAGAACCTTAAGCTTAACAATTTCAGCTTCACCTAAGATTATTGTTAATTTGGCAATTTTCGTACTTATTTATAATTTCAATACTTTTAGAATTAGTGATTGAAATTCAATTACATTTAGGTACGAAAATCAGTTGAATATCTAATAATTGAAACAGGCTGTTGAGTACTCTAACTCATTCTAATTTTTATAATTTTATGCACTACTTGAGTAATGTACAACTTAGTTTAGTAAAGAAAATGAAAAAACACGTAAAATACACTTTGAATTTATTTTCAAAATTAGAACCGAAAGATTTTTCGAAATTTAAATCTCATTAAATATTTAAAGTATGAAAAATCTAATGTAATTATTCGAAATGTCATCGTGAAACCACAAGAGTTCTATTTTTTGAATTCTCATGCCACTTAAGTAAGTCCATTGTCAACAATCAACAAAATAAAAGTGCTCCTCACGCAGCTACTCGTAGTTCAATGAAGCCTAACTTATTGCCCTCTATTTAAGCACGCACTTAACCCGCAGGACGCACACAGGAGCAAATCGCTTCCACTGGCACAGACTAATCTATTAGCTAGTCGTATTTAGACGTGATCACATCATTTTATTCCTTTGAATTCTTAGTCCATTGTACCTAATTAGAGTGTCTCACGTGACTCATTTGTATCCCAACTTTGTTGCTATGAATCAGTCTTTTTAATTGTACCAAGCAGTCATTAAAATTCTGTGGCTTTGATTAATATTTAGATACAATTGGTACATACAAGAGCACAATTCGTATTGTTTTCTTTTACGCACCGGTGTAACCTTATTTTTTAAACATTAAAGTACTGGAAATTGAACCATCTTGCCATTTTACGACAAACAGAACACCGTCTCTGACATCAACTTTTATAACCATTCAAACAATTACATCTGATCGCGATGTCCTCTTCGGGCTCCATACCCGCCTTGAGAGTGACAGAGACAAATATAAACTACTCTGCTACGCCCATCAATGTCTAATTGCTTTTATTATTTTAAGGCATCGTAATCATTATGGCCGCAATAAAAATTGTAATTACTTCTCATTAGTTCAATTAAGAATTTTCTAGACACGGTTTAGTTGATATGTTGATTGCAAAATGGTTCAGTCTAGTGATGCATTGTGTTGAGAAAGCGATTTTTATTACTATTACGTTATTATTAATTCCCTTGTCTGTGGGTGAAATCTGATGCCGATAATCAATAAATTTTATGAGTGTTAGACACGGCTCGTATCAATCAATATTAATGATCATTCTGAAATTTGGAACTAATCGACGTATTTTAATTTTTAATATCCATAAGTTCTAATCTTTTCGAATAGGTACTTAAACGTCTAAAATTGGAATTTGAAACTGTTTTGTTTAAACCGACAAAACGGTTTCGAACAAATTCAAAAATTACGCGCGAGTAATCTATCAAATTACACGTCTATAAAAAGTATCGTAACTACGAAAATAATGGACCTCATATAGCGAGTTGATCTTATCCGTAAACAGAACGCGCCAACAAATAAAACTTCTAAGTGGGAGGCTACAAAGTTGGGCGGATTTGAACAAGGAATGCGTGACGCATACACGCGAGAAAAACATCGCCAAAAAGTTTTCATGCACGTGGCTAACACGTGGTCTTGGGTGAAAAATCGCGCAGGCCCCGCGCGCGTTCCTTGCATACCTCGCCCCCTCCGCCACCCCGCATCGCCCTCCGTCGAGGACTCTCGCCTGAGGAGTCCCTTCTAATGGAACGCTACGCGCGGGAAAATGCGGGTTGACGAAATATTGAAGTCTATTACGCCGGCTTGAGTTGATTTCACACTTAGTTTTAATTTAGTAGTTTATATGCAATTTCTATTGAATGTGTTGTTGTTGCAACAGTTGCGGCGGCAGTCTCAGGACGGCGGCAAGCTGTTTTACCCCTACTTGAAGACGTCTTCCCTACAAAGGGACTTCCTATTTGCCAGTGGCTCCGGTACGTAGCTTGTAGTTAGGAATAGTTTATTTGTAGAACAACTTAGACTAGATGGATACTGAGTTTATTACTATTTAAACTAGATACTGAAAGAATGATACATATGCACGGAAATTCAACCTAAAGGAGGCAAATCCTTTATGTTCTCCTAAATCGGTTAAACTTTAGAACAGTCTTCTTCCAATTATGCTAAAAAATAATTCGATTTCTTGCATTTTTACAAGCTTTTATTTAACTTGCAATGTATGTTTGTTCGGGTGGAATCTTACAACTCAATTTAAAGGCACTTGCCCTCAACCGATTGAGCTGAAATTTGGTATGCACGTTCAGTTCGGATGACAATGCAAGAAAAAAAAATAAAAGATTGTTTTTAAAAAGGTTTTTCGAATATATCTTATTTATAATAACTATCTTCTAGCAATTAGCTTAAAAGATAACTCTTGTTTAAAATTCCATTCTTAAAAAAATATTTTTTCGAGACATAAAAAGCCAAAGTGCTGCAATTACAGACTGCTTGAAAAGTTGAAATACGAATCGAAAACCCATCACTGCATAAACTTACTGCATCAAAACTCATCTTAAACATAATAATTACTTGGAGGTGAAAGTTTTATTCATTCGTTTTAATTATAAAAACCAACTTCCATACGGTTGAAGTAATTAAAATTGTCAATGCATAAATTATGTGAAGCGCGTAATAACAGCTTTGTACGCATCTGTAAGCTATTTTATCTTAAGTAAGATCTTGGCAAGTGCTCGTAAGGGCAGTAAAAACTATTAACAATCTACAAATGTTTGTTTAACTAAAGTTAATTCTTTCGGCGTTATAGAGATGTTTATCGATGCATCGGGATCAGCTGAATTACTTCACTGAGTGATGAGCCACACCGTTTGACATATGGAATCGATTAAATTTTATCGATCGAAAGATGTGAGTTGTTTGTCAATATCAATTATGGGATTACTGACACGACCACACATGCCTTTTTATATATTGGTCATACATACATTATACGTAATAATGAATTATATTTTATTCTCTCTTTTCATCTGTTCTTAGAGAATTCGGCTAGAATATTGATTTTATTCCAGGTCCGTTGTTAACGTTTGTGAAATAAATAAAATATATAAATTGCAATAGTTATTATAATCTTAACAATAGGGTTTAAGTATTGATTATGTAGGAACTGAGCAGATAACAGTCTAAAAGTGTTCGACTTAAAACCTAACTAGCTAACACTAGCTTAGTGATTAAGGAGTCGACCTTACGATCGAGAGGTCACGGGTTCGAATCCTGACCATTACACTATCTACGTGAACCCACTCTTAGCAAAAGCAATTTAGCTTTGTTAGAGGAGTTAGAGGGAATATTAGTAATTTGGATAATTTCGGTTGCTAATATTCTTTATAGAAAAAACATACTGCATTGCTGGTAAATGATTGCCGTGACACATAAACGCTTCCAACGCAGCAGTTATCACTGTATTCTCACATTTAATAAGAAGTAGCAGAGAAAATGGTATAGAAATAGAGATAATTCAAGCACTCAATAACTCGAAATAATGCTCAAATTGGTGAACAGCATCTCAAACTCTACAAAAGCAGAAGTCATTAGGAGTAAATTTATTATAAAGGCCTACGAAGACCTAAGTTAGAAAACTGTGTATTTTTATATATTGATGCTTGAGATTATTATACCGACCTGCTTTTTAAATCACTGAATATTAAATCATCTAACAATATCGTGATACTTCCATAACAACAAACACTGTATACTCAACAATCATATAAATAAATGTAAGATGATTCAAATAATTAAGAAGTTATGAATGAAAATAAAGTAGATTATAATGCAAATATGACTTATGAATATATTTATTCGTATAGTAATTTAAAAGCGCCATGTGTTTCTACCATGATTCAAACTGCTTCATATTTATGTTTATGTAGAGTAGATATCTACTGCTAAATGATTAAATTAATTAAGAATATTCAGTCAATAAAGCAACCTACGTATTGAAACCCACTGCCAGATGTATGACTCCGCCAATCTTAGCTATGTACCATAATAAATAACTAAAATCAACACATTACGAAAAAAATACACCTAAATCCTCACTATATATTCTTAAATAACCCGAGGACCATGATCAGGCCATTAGTTAGCCAATATTCTCAAAAACCATATCTGTTCGCCGTAAATATACTAACGAGAAACTGGAGCAATACAATAACACATTCACATCAAAATTGAGTTATCATTACTCCGGTTATACTGGGCTCAGTTCTCCAACACACTCATCCACACACATAGTTTTATAGTACGAGACGAGGCGCCCGTATTACATCGCAAACAAGCACGATTAGATCGACTCCGAGAACTGCCCATAAATCCAACCCTAAAACAACGGCTCTGTTTAGTTTGGAAGCACCCATCCCAGTAATTATACAATAATTCATACTTTAATAAATACTAATAAATCGTTCCCTCACTCCGCTCCACTCGCAGCATTATCGGCCATTATTACACGATGTAATTACAGCCAATAAATTACCAAATAATACATCAATCAGATGTGTTATAATTTTCTTATTATTACTTTTTTTTTTTACTTTTTATTGGACAACGGGCAATTTTATTAAAATTATAATGCAGAGGCCGGCTCCAAATTGGGGTAGCTGGAGGCTAAGCTCGGCTTTAATTATATATGTAATGTTTAATGATATATTCTTATAATAAGCTACCTGATGCTCTTGGTGGGCATAAATCAAATATTTCATTAAAATTCGGAGAGCTTACAACCCTTCATTTAGGTAGTTATTAGGTTCAGGATACGATTGTTCGCAAAATCGTCCAAAGTATAGGCGAGTATCTAATTTTGTGTGGAAATAGCATTTTTGTATTGACGTTGATTAATGGGATCGATTAAATTGGTTGTAATAACATTTCGTTATCCCAAAGCTGTTGTATTAAGAAGCAAAATCGTCAAGTTCGACAGCTATCTATGTTTATTACAGATTTCAACAAAGAATCTAAGCACTTATAATGTAGTTGAAACTAAGTAATTCCAAATAAGAAGTAGTACTACTAGTTTTGAACTCTCATTCTAGATTTTCAGGAGTAAATGATTTTACTAGTAAACGTTTTTTATACACGCATAGATATTAAAGGTGTAGTAACTCGTATGCTATCAGCCACCCTTGTCCTCGTCCTGTCCTCGCCCCAGGTAGTTCTGGCAATCTCGTTCAGTAGGAGGCATCTAATCAGGTAGTAAAGTTTTGCTATGGGTTTGTAGGAATCATAAATATAATATATATTACTACAGCATTGTGAGAACGAGCGCATTGATAATATCAGAACTATATTATCAGAAACTACTAACGATAATAGTGAAACTCTTAGAGAAACAATCCCGACTAGTCAATCGATCTACGCCACTATTCATCATAACGTAGAACTTCATACTTAAACCGTTTTGCGCATTTATGCTGCCTTCGGATAAAATCATTCCAATTCGCTTTTTGAATCAAAATGATTCCAGAACTATTAAAAAAAATTACATACACATCTGATAAAGAATAAAATGAGGTTCAATTGGGAGCGATAGTGTTTTGTTTCATGATGTCAAAAATACCTTACAAGTCCCCAATTAACTGGTATACTAAAATCTAGACTGGATTAGAACTGTCCATTTGCCGAGTTTGATTCACTGATTTTCCCAGTTGTGAATGAAGTAGATTAAAGTTATCGAAAAACAAAGAGACAGTAACTAATTTAGGTACTTACTTTGGAGAACGGAGGCAAAGTTTTAATCCAAGATTGAACATTTAAGGATGCATAATAGTATATCATGTAATGCAATAAATTCTTTATCAGGAATAACTTAACTTTTAAGAATTAGGTTCTAAATTACATACGTTTGTGTGACCGGAATAAACTTGTTCTATTTATAAACATTTGTTTCACTTAACACTTGGCAAAATAATAGTGGATGTTCTAGATGAATCATATAATTGTTCTAATAATAACACCAAGCTCATTGTTAATTGTTAGCCTCCAAAATACTTAATGAATTGAGACCATATGGCCGACTTTGAGGCTAAACACTATTAGTTAATTCTTCCTTTGTTAATAGCTAATTTATTAAAGAAATGAATCATCTCGATGTTAATGCCTTGATTGAGGTTATTGCTATAATTTGCCAATATCCGTTTATCCAAGGCTAAAACCTTATAAATAAGACTTCTCGTTGTACCGTCATCATTGTTTATTCAGGTTTGGTCTTTTCTCGTGCAGTCCTGTGTACTAAGTCTTCTGGTTTAATTTGCATATGATCAGCTAAGACATCTATTAAAACTTTTCTGCGTTTATCATTCGAGACTTGAAGATTCCAAGGTTATTATATTTACCATATTAGAATGCATTTTATTTGAAGTGAAGACATGAAGCGTATGCCTGAGATGTGCAGTAGTTTATACCTCGAACCAATCTTCGTATCGGAAATTCGTGCGAGTGCGGATTCATGCCAAGCAGCCTTTGATTCGCTCTTTTTGCTCAAACCCCATCGGTCTAAACCCGCACTCGTACGAACTCCCGAGCTGTCATTAAGTTTGGTTCAAGCTATACCATGTTTGAACTATAGACTCTGCTCATTGGTGGATTTCCGAGCATATCTTCTCTTGAAGAATTTTCAGTTCAAACGCCTCTAGCGTTTCATTAGGAACATGTGTTTATATTACGTTAGTCCTGTATTATTTTATTTCTAATGATTTCAAATGAATTACGTAAATATATACTTAATTAACTTCCTTACTTGTAGGTACGATTGATTAATGTTCTTTATATTTAGTTTACAATGAACTATTTACCTCCTGCTTATCAATGCTTGTAGTAAATAGTTATTCTATGTAATAGTATTATGAGGATAATTCTGTATTCTGTTGGCAACATGTCAACTAGTTTAACTTTAGTTGACGGAAAAGTTTTTTTTTTGAACTGCGAATTGTACATTTCCCTCTTGTGTTTTTTTAGTACATTCAACTATGGGATCAATTTACCTTTAATCTATACACAGACCAATCATCTTGGGCATATAAATATAAATCTTAATTTATTTTAAGAGAGTAATAAATGGAAAGTTAGTTATTAAAAATAATAATAATCTAGATTTCTTCCCTCGCGCTGCAAGCACGCCTCAATCTGTGTCAACAAATCTTTAGTGACGAAGCCAACATTCTACTTGAACGGTCACGTTAAGAAACTAAACTGCAGATATTTGGCTCCAAATAACCCTAAATTAAAACATCAAAGGCCACATAGCCCCAAAGTCGTGGGATGGGACTGCTATATCTGCTCAAGGCATCATTGGACCTTATTTTTTCAAAGATAAGTGAGAAATCGCAATAAATTTTAAACAATGATCGTTATTGTCACATAATAAGGAACTTTTTCACCTCCAGGCCGAACAATTAAACTGATTTATTTTTAGAACTAGGTTCAAACAAGATGGTGCCACTAGCCACACATCTAACCAGTCAATAGAAGCTGTGACTGAATTATGCCCCAATAAGTCATTTCTCGAAGGGGGTCATTGAATGGCCTCCCAGGAGTCCAGGTTTGAGTCCTTTGGACTATTAACTATGGGGCTACCTAAAGAGTTGCTGTTTGTGAAAATATACCAACGACTTTGAACCAATTGAAACAAAAAATAACCACAGAAATTGCGGCAATCGCAAGAGACACGTTTAGGCGGCGAAGACGGTTTGAAGAGTACCTGCAGCATCAGAGAAGTCATCAAGATAACATTATTTTTAAGGAATAACTCTCCATTCATTACTCTTTTACAATGTAGTAATTAATTTTGAAAATTGTTTGTAATTTATTTATCATAGCAGTTTCTGTCCTTCCTACCTCGGCTGGACGCCCTGTACTATGTGTTTGGGTGTCTAACTAACTGCTAGCTAGTACACCAGGTGACTAACCAAAGAGGTTCTGGTTTTTGGTACAGGTCTCACTCTCGGTGTTGAAAATATATTCTAACTACTAATACGTGAAAGTTTGTAGGATGGATGGATGTCAGTTACTCTTTCACGTAAAAACAACAAAACTGAATGGATTTTAATAAAACTTTTCAATAATATAGCTTATACATCAGAATAACACATGGCTATATATCATCACGCTACTTCTCAAGGAAGCGGAGCAGTGATCATTAATGTCAACGAATCCGGCCGTCATATACAGAGAAGTGACAGTATAGTTATTTCTGTTGCTAAGCCACGGCTCTGTGCATCGTGCAAGCGCGTGGACTTAGCAGTTGGCGGTTAAGCAGGCCACCACAAATTATTTGAATACAAAAAATGTACGCGCTCACAGGGCTGGAACTTGGTACAGGGTTGAATAAAACTTAGGAACGGAAGAAGGGATTAAAGGAGGGGGGGGGATAGGGGATGAAAGTTTGTAATTTTTTATGATAACCTGGTGAAATTTGGTACAGAGTTGAATTAGAGCTCGGGAACACCACGGGATAAGCGACATCCACGCGGGTGGAGCCGCGGGTAAAAGCTAGTATATTCTAATTTTAGCTTAATTACATGAACTCACAATAAAAAGAAAGAAAGAAAGAATATATTTTTTATTAAGCACCGACATGCGAAACATTATCACATTTACTTCTAAAACATTAGCTGTTGAATTATTAGTCATTAAAAACTACAAAACTAAAGAAGAAACATTGGTTGTAACATTTGTAAGTAAGCAAAACTTTTCGACATAATCAATCTATCAATCAATCGAGGGCTGATTGATTGATAGATTGATTATGTCGGAAAGTCCACTGCTCAACATAGGCCTCTTCCAATGCGCGCCATCTCGTCCGATCCTCCGCCTTCCGCATCCAGTCCAGCTACCTTTTCAGGTCGTCAATCCATTTGGCTTGGAGACGCCTGCCTTCTAGCGGTCTCCATACTACGACATGATATTAAAAGTAATTTTTTATTTAAATTTCCGCATCTCATTCAAAACCACTGCGTTGTTTGAATCCTAAGACATATTGAACTTTTGTTATGTTCTTGCTGTGGTCATTACAAGCCACAACGAGTACTAGTTAAATTTATTACACGCGGTCAACGACAGCCGGCGATAGGTCCAGTTACATAATCAGTACCAGTTGTTTTGGATTGCAGATACGACTAGCCCATTCGACGATTTCTACCGCTATTACTGGGTATGCTCGCTTCACCAGAAATCTTATCAGTCGATTACCACTGCTTTGTATAGTATTGGCGTTGATATATAGTTGGCGAAATAAGGGTTTTACCACACCTCTACATACTCCTTCGGGAATGTACAGACAAGAATGTATGTACGTCATTTCGTTCACATTTCCAAAAAAAAAACTGGTTGCACTCTGGGAGTGCCGGCAGAAGTGAAAACTTTTCTTTCTTTCTTTCTTCGTTATATACAGATAAAAAGAACACACCATACCATACCATACCTAAAAATTCAATTTTCTGTCAGAAGAAATTAATGAATTACAAAAAGAAAAAATAATCACTAAAAGTAATAAATTATAAAAAGAAAAAATAATCACAAAATGTAATAAATTACAAAAAGTGTCCAGAGCCCAGGTTCGAACCCGGTACTATCTGAAACAATAAGGACTTACAGTCGAAGCGCTTACGGCTAGACTACAATGCTTCTTACGAGTAACGCATCTAACAAAAGTAACAATCTCTAGCTGTTGTAATGTTGTATGACGTCAGTCGTCGGTTACGGTTCAAAGGTCAAATAATCATGACGCGAGTTTAACACTTTTTACTCATCCAATGCCGCTAAAGAAGTTTTCACTTCAAAAAAAAAATGCTCTAATCAGTTTTGTTAGTACGTATAATATAACCCAAGTATTTCTTACAAAAATTCTCCAGTGTACAGAAACGAATTCTCATAGATGAATATAACTAAATATATGTCGCAGCCAATTAGCTTAATCAGCCGTTCAATAAACTGCCTAGGCTTGTAACTAAACGGCGCCATTAAATTGACGGCCTGAATGATATTCAGCCGTAATATTTATGACAACATTTATTACAACAGCTTTGTCTTCTATACTGACGGGTGTGACTCCCCTGGTGTTGCACACGTCCATAGGCCACGGTAACTACTTCTCATCTGATGGGCCGTGTGCTTGTCTGCCACCTCAGTTGTATAAAAAAACTGGCTGGTTAATGCTTTGGCTATTCGTAAGATGGGGCACCACGCCGAAATAAGATAGAAAATTACATACAAACATACATATATTCATGCACGTAAATCCCCAAAGGGGTTAAAAAGAGGTGTATTCACAGAAAATTAGTGATAGGTTTATTGAGATAGCTGCGCAATCCGACTTGCCCCTCTAGACAAGTGGCAATTCGCTAGCTGGCGTTTGATGGAAAAGAATGACCAATGTATAGGATTTGACGTATTTGACATGCATTAACGACTGTCATATACGTCAAATCCAATACATTCGTCATTCTGTTCCACCAAACGCCGGCTAGCGAATTGCCACTTGTCTAGAGGGCTTGGTTAGATTAGAAGGCTAATGCATTAGCCTTCGTGGTTATTTTTGTTATAACCATGCCGAAATGTAATTTTCTTAACTGTTTGATTAAATGGCTAGGCAGGTAATCACCATACGTCATCGATCCAAGCTATTTGCCTAGCCGTTTAATCAACTGGCTGAACATCATTCAGGCCGCTAAATGAACGGCGCCGTTCAGTAATAAGCCTAGGCAGTTTATTGAACGGCTGATAAGTTATTTGTCAACGACATATAGATAAAAAAGTAAAACTAAAGTGCTTAGTAAGTTGAAATATGTTAGTGTACCCTTTGATTTGGTGACATTTTGAGCGGAAAAGCAGCTTTCGTGGAAATTTCACACTCACAAAGCACTTTAAGCTAGCACAGAACTAATGCGCTCAAAACTAACTTCAGAGATACTAGATACTACATAGTATTTTTTGAAATTTAAATTTTCCATACTTGAAACCTCAACGCCTGATAGATCCTTTCTTCAGGGCAATTAATTGGTTATATGTGAAGCTGATTTATGATGCAATGTGTTATCCAAGTCCTTCACGGTAGTTAGTGAGTTGCGATTTCTGTATGTTACTGTTATAAAATTGTAAATTGTTCATTGTATAAATGAAAAGAAAACTTGGTCAACGAATTACCCCTTGTCTAGGAGGGCACACCCCGGGCAACAAACTATCAGCTTTGGTTGGAACCGGGACCAACGCTGTGAGGAAGGTAAGAAATAGATACGGGACCAAATTGCAGATCATTATAGAGCCGCAACGATCATAGAGGGATGTAGCTACTTATAATGATTGTTTAAAATGGTTTGGTCAAATCGTCAGCATAATAACCTTGTTTAAATCAAGTGCCTTCTTCCGAGGAGGGGGAATCGCGGCGGAAATATTTTGCACACCAAGAGGGATATGTTCTTTGTTAATCGAATCATTTATCGTTAATAAATGAGTACTGAAAAAAAACAAGGAAATGTTAATTGTATCATTACTGTACAAATTGCTACATTCATAGTCTCTGTAGCTTAGTGGTAAAAGAATCGATCTTATGATCGAGAGGTTCTGTGTTCGAATCCTGGCCATTACATTACTGACGTAAACTCACTCCTGACACATGCAATATAGCTTAGCTGGAAGGGTAAAGGTGAATTATAGTAGTACTTACCAATGATCTTAACACAAAAGAGAATTGATAGTTCATTTCTTGCAAAGTTTTTACTTCAAAATCACTATTGCAAAAAATAATTAATCTAATTCATGAGCGATGAAAACATCGGGGAAACCTATTCATAAAAAATGTTTACTATTTTATGTAGAATCTACTTATTCCTGTGTCTGAAAATAAAATACTTATTTAATTTAAAGATGTTGATGTCATTTTTGTCACCTCTTTGAATACTTGTTATCACTTAAGTCTCTATTTCAGAATTTAACATTCCTTATGGACACGTATCTTTATTGATTTATTATTAATTAAAAATAAAACCCTTCTTATCAAAGTTAAACATAAAACATAGATGTATACTAAAAACTATGAAGATAAAACGCGACACATATTTAGATTAACGAACTCAATAAAAAAGATGGTATAGGTGACTGAATGACATTTAATTATCCTAAAACAACGAGATTACAGCACTAATTCTTGTGAAAAACATTAATATTTAAACTATATCGTTTATTACTTTTCTGGCAGATTATTTTTATTGAAGTGAAAACTTCTTTAGCGGCGTTGGATGGGTAAAAAGTGTTAAACTCGCGTCAGGATCACGTGTTAAACTCGCGTCAGGATCACGTGTTAAACTCGCGTCTGGATCACGTGTTAAACTCGCATCAGGATCACGTGACCTTTGACCCGTAATCGACGACTTTGTAGGACGACATGACGTCATACAACATTCCTAGCTACAGAGTGATTATTTAGCGTACCTAGACGCTAAGAAGCTTCGTGCTAGGTACGCTAAGAAGCTTAGCGGTAAGCGCTTCGACTGTAAGTCCTTATGGTTTCAGATAGTACCGGGTTCGAACCTGGACTTCTGACACTTTTTGTGATTATCTTTCTTTTTGTAATTTATTACTTTTTGTGATTATTTTTGTTCTGACAGAAAATTAGCAGAAAATTAGTGATAGGTTCTATGATTGGCGATATATTATAGGTATGGTATGGTATGGTATGATCTTTTTACCTTTTTTTGTTTACTGTCTCTTGTCATTTAATGTTGGTGTACAAAAAAGAGTTATCTATCTATCTATCTATCTATAACGAAGAAAGAAAGAAAGAAAAAGTTTTCACTTCTGTCGGCACTCCCGGAGTGCAACCCGTCTTTGTTTTTCTCTTTTTGAATTTCAGTAAAATGGAAATCACAGATTCTCGTGATAGAAACCTATCAAAACTCTTCTTCTCTCTTTCTTTCTGGTTGTTTAGTCCTTATTTGTCCTTTTTACCTCAAATCTTAATAAAATTATTCCTTCAATTAGTTTGAATTTTAACCGTCGTAAAATAAATCGTTTATGTATTACGTTGTTCATTCAAACAGGTGTGGTTTTCCTCATGAAAACCAAATAAGGCGAGGAATAACCCAGTCTATAATTACCACAACAAATAATAATCATACGATTATTAATGAGCTAAGTTTCGATAAAATGAAACAGGAAATAATAATAGACTTTTAATTATGTCCATACTACGCGATCTAATATATATATCTAGCTAATACCGGGAAGCGCTGGATGCGGGCTGCTTTGGATCGGTCATTCTGGAAGTCTATGGGAGAGGCCTATGTTCAGCAGTGGACTGTGTGTGGCTGATATGATGATGATGAATACCAGTAATATATACAAGTTATCGCCTTTGGGTTGTGGAGGTCAGATGGCAGGCGCTTCACAGAAAATGTCGAAGTTTAGCCAAATTCGCAGTTAGACTGGTAAAAGCGGTCCCCAGACTCCAAGTCGATAGCTTCGGATTAACGCTAGGATGAAGAAGACCAGTAATATATACAAGTAATATTTTGTTAAAAATCTACACTTTTTTCGGAATTAACTTTGTGTTATATAGCTCCTCCAAGTAAGGGTAACATTCTTGTATGCTAGAATGTAAATCCTCAAAGCGGTAAGCAGAGGTATATTAATGCCCACATTTCGCCAAATATGATTTTCGATTTTACGCAATTAATGACCTAATTTGCTGTCAAGCGGTTATGACAAAGTGTCATGGTGGTAGTAACCGAAATTACTAATATCCCCTTCAACCCACCAACTAAGCTGCTTCCGTTATGAGTGGGTTCGCATCTCGAAAGTAACAAACAGTCTTATACATACAAAAGCTCTATACTATTTTATACTTTACTACCAAACTCACGACCCAGTTACCACTTTATTCTGCTCAACAGCCAACCAAACAGTGACATGAATACGCGCTTTCGTATAAGCCATATCCAAGTTGGTTTAGTTTGTACAGAAATTATTTATTCTTCGTTTTGAAATCTACTGCCAATTCACGTTACGACTGTGTTTTAAAAACTCATTTTGCAACTGAAGTATGTCCCTGATGGAAAGTGGTTACCGTGACCTAAAAATGCTTTCAACAGCAGCTTGTGTCAGTCGTACAGTATGCAGGATGACGTGGTCATAGCGTTGTGGGATGACAAACGTGCATTGCATCATAACTGCAATTTTGTAGCTAGCTTGCATTTCAAATGCAGCCCGGTCGAAAACACCCATTAAAGATGACTCTGCCACATAGCTCCTGTGGGCATATTGGTATATTTTAATTATAATTTCATAATACTGTCGGAAGTTCAGACGAATATCACTTATTGAAATAAAACCAATTTTGAACGTATTATATAACAATTAATTTGGTTTCATTTTTCCCTCGTAATCATGGCTAGAGTCTAGCTTGCAGTCGTTTTTATTATATATTATTTATATCAAGTTTATAGCAAATTGCGCCAAATAAAATCCATCCAGGTTAAACCGTCCGTGTAAAAACAGAAACACGATTCATATTTGCCTAGATAAAAAATTAACATCATATATGGCTCTAAAATGCTCAAATTGTTAAAATGCTAAAAATGCTAAAATGTTACAACACATGATAAGATGCCAGTATCAAATTATGTCAAAGTTTCAATATCTAGTGACTGGTAAAGTACCATTATTGTTATCACGCAGATATTTTTTTTTTCTAAAAAAATAATAAATCTCCTCTAAATCTTTGCATTCAAGCCCTTGCTTCCTTCTCTCTCTCTCTCTCTCTCTCTCTCTCTCTCTCTCTCTCTCTCTCTCTCTCTCTCTCTTATCTCTTTCTCTCTCTCTCTTTGGGCTTAATGTAAATCGAGATAGAATCCGTTAAAAATGGTTTTATTTCAATAACCATAATTTCGTGAAAATATGATGTAAACTTGTTTTTCGGGTCAATTGAGGCCTGAAAGAGGTTCTACTAACTCACCGAAACCAATCAGGAATATGTACTCAGTCACTAATAATGCATTGTTAATGAGAGACCCTGAAAAGAGCATCTCCAACAGAACCTCGTCTATCAATGGTAGGGCCTTCGTTACACCCATTCTTGGTGGATATACAGGTCAGCTAGTGTGTAAAATACAGCATGATCCAACTTGCGTTTATCTATATTACCCTCACTTTTTTTTACGTGCGGTAAATCTCCACGGATCTTCCCCCCCCCCTCCCCTCCCCCTGTCGGACTCGAACCGACTAAACCGCACGCCGTCTGTGGGTCGTTGTGCTAGGCCGAAGGTGAGGTTGTCTCGCGACATATCGCTTCGCACCCCGGCTGACCCGTAAACCCTCACTCACATACTAATGGTGATTTAATACAATAAAATCATCATAGTGTCTTTTTAAGTAAAAAAAGAGCCTTTTATAACTGAAACCTTTTCGTTTTCCTCAACCAAATAGAAAAAATATAGCCTACTCAAAACATGTTGTTCTCTACTTCTGCGAATTACTAATATTATTGTTCAATTATAGTTAAGTATTAATGAGGTACTCATTAGGATAGAGGAAACTGTAAAGTAATCAATTGTATTACTTGCTTATCTTTTAATTAGTCTTCGGTTACACTACGAGCGGAAATGCCAGGGTGGTTCCAGATAATGGGTAATCAATGAGATTGATTCCTTTTTTATTGTTCAAAATGATGAAGGATACTTGTGTACTCTAAATCTAAAACTTCGAAATTCACTTTCCTACACCTTCTTGCGTTTATCATCTTAGTGATTTTTCGGTCACATCTGAGGCTATTTCCTCAGAGCTCAGGGTCTAATTAATCATTAGAGAATGGAAAATGAGTAATAAGAATAAGGCTTTTTTAAAATAGGATATCATAATACTCAAGTCGATTGTGTCAAGTCAGAACACCGATTTAACAAATATGTTAAAAGCACCCACAATTAGGCCAAACCTTTATATGCAACACAATTCGTTTACACAAGTTTTACGACGTGGTTATCCCAATATGTAAATTAATCAACAAAATATTATGCATCATTAATGAACAACCTTCCTAGAATACAATAACCGTAGATACGACACTTTAAATATGTTTTTATGAAGAAGTGCTAATCATGTACTACTTACTCTTACATACCGTAATATTCCTTTGGTATCTTTGTAATGAAATTGGTACTAATTATGATCATTTTAGTGCTGATCCTGCTTTTTTTTACGTGCGGGAAATCCTCACGGATACCTCCCCCCTTCGAAGTCGAAGGGGGAGGTTATGTCGGACTCGAACCGACTAAACCGCACGCCGTCTGTGGGTCGATGTGCTAGGCCGGAGGTGAGGTTGTCTTTTGACATATCCCTCGCACCCCGGCTGACCGAGGGCCATTCCTCTCGGTCTGGCCCTCCTCGCGAGGGGACCACGCGGTCCCCGACTCGCCCCCGGTATGGGGGGGGGGGCACATCGTCCTACGATGCTCGCCGCCGCCGGCCTGCTTCTGCGAGGGTGAAGAGCGGCTCCACCCGTCACCCCCAGGCCCGCGCTCATAGGGGGCGGAGGTCGGTTTGCGATGCTGATCCTGCTTGCATTTGGCTTTCACTCCGAAGTAAGACATTTAAGTTTCAAGAAAGCTATATTCCATTACTATATGTCTCTACTTCTCTACTTCCATGAGATAGAAGTGTGGCGACTGTGTTACGATTAGAATTATTAGATTGCAGAGAAATCTATTATGCATGCATGCCCTTGTAACCAGACGCTTATTTACACCCACATTATCGACAACTCTTTTCAGACTCATGTATCTAATATGGGTTGAGGCTAATACCGTAAGCTCGTCACTTTTTTCTGACTGTGCTACTGAAAATTGCCTAACAGGAAACCCCGAAAACATTTATTCGCAGACAACGAAATCGTTGCCACCGAAATAGAACAAAATTCCGGTAACTTTGTCACCCTTTTAGTCTGGAACCCTAAAAATCGAGAACAAACAAACTCATTACGTCTGGCGCGTCGTAATTATTTCACGATCTTTGATGTACATACCTTTTAATTAGGAGTTGTTTACACCGCGATAAAGGTCTAATATTGTCCGAATTAATAGCTCATTTCGTGACGTCACTAAAATAATCGCCGTCTTGCGTACATGCGGTATTGTTTGTAGTGATAATTTTCAAATCATTTACATAATTACTATTTCATGTAATGTAAGTTTTATGTCTCTGCCGAAATGAGAATAATGTTTTATGAGTTCAATGGTAGCGCAGATATATTCAAGGTGCTTTAATTAGGGGCGTGTCGTGTCTGCTTTATTAATTAATCTACGATTAGATAGTAGTGGAATAGAATAATTCGTTGAATTTTTGGTTATCCTATATGTTTAGCGGTATGACAGGAAATAAGTCAGTAAATAATTATATTGAGCACCGTACGTTATAATTCACATACCTACCTATACTTTGTAAATAAGAAGCCATTAATTAACAATGTCGGTTACAATTTATTACCTACTTCTGCATTCTACCAACCCAATCATGAATGAATGTGGTTATGTTGGCAATAATATATTCAACTTTAGTTAAGGTTAAATTTATCAAAAAATTTACATACGCGAGTGACAACCCTTACGCTGCAGGCGTCCGTGGACTAAAATGACCCAGTGCCTTAGATAAGCTCAAGAATTTTATCTTAACATACTAAAAATAAATTTACTTTTTGAACACGAAATTCACCCTGTACTGTGCGAATATTTTAGTGAGTTTACATTTTTTTTAAAACAAACGTAACGGTGTAAAAAGTCTTAGCGTAAAATAAGTGTAATCTCAGAATGCCGCACCACTAGTGACACACACACACACACAGTATTTTTTTACAAATTAAGTTGTCATAGTGAATTAAGCATTACTAACTAATTACGTGTCCATATTATGGACACATCTGCCACTGTTGTGTTAATGAATAAAATATCATTATGATCAAAAAAATCTTCCGTAATATCTTCCAAATACTTTTTTTCCTTTTTGTTTAGTAACAATTGACGAATTTAACCAGCTTTTTCTCTACCTTGGCTCAAATTTTCAATAATGAAACAATATCTACAAAATACTTCGGTAATGTAAGTTCATCTATTCTCTAAGATATAATGAAAAATAGTGTTTACAGTTCGAAAAGCACCTCACTTTTTTATCGTATAAAAACGGAATTCAAAACGCTTCCTTTCACGTTTATACGGAACAAGAATGACATTGACCCTGAAGGCTATTGGTATAATGAGTAAAGAAAGCCTCCTCGTCACCGCAAGTTCGTGCGGTTTCGTGACCGCTGCGGTTACGGGAGCGACTAGTATAAATCGTGAAATCACAGTAATCAATTCTTTGGTTTCAATTGTGTTATATAAAAGGTCGATAGAGCGCTGTGACTGTTGAGAAAAAAATCAGGCAAGTGATGTAATTTTTACACTAGCAATGCAACTCACTATAAATAACTAATTATGTGAGGCTTACTTTTAGCTTAGCTCTGTGCAGTATGATATACATTATGTTAATAATCATTAAATTGAAATAAATCTTAGCAAAAACTTTTTAAAAGCATAAATAAAACTGTTCGAAATAAAACACTTTAAAAGCTCCAAGCTTTAAAATAAATATTTAGATTGATTTCATTTTATAAACGGATAAAACTATTGTAAAGGTGTTCAAAAGCACTACAAAAATATTCGGCAGTATAACATCGGTATTGTTATCCCAGTTAATAAATATAACATTTATGAAAACATTGATGATGCGTTATTGTGTGTGAGTTATGGTTGCATTTCCACTAATACGTAGCTGGGCGCAATGGTACAATCAATCAGCAAGTGTACCGATTTGCAGTGGAAGTCGACTTGGCTCCTAAAGAT
The DNA here is from genome assembly GCA_949126895.1 of Eilema caniola. NCBI lineage: Eukaryota > Metazoa > Arthropoda > Insecta > Lepidoptera > Erebidae > Eilema > Eilema caniola. Next base: position 7,126,247 of record OX421472.1, on the reverse strand, counting down.
CTTGTTGGGCCTCCAGACACCAAAATTACTATTTTAAAGTATACTATTGTAATTACTGAAATGTGTATATCCTAAGGCTTGTCCTGTTGTATCTTCTACACTGACAGCACAGAGACTCTCTGTTCTAACAGGGTCGGCAGCGCGAGTGTTACGCCCCTGGTGTTGCACACGTCCATAGGCCACGGTAACCACTTAACATCAGATGGGCCGTGTGCTTCTCTGTCACCTAAGTGGTATAAAAATATACTATTTGTAAATTATATTAAACAATTTTATATTACATTATGGCTATGTAATTTTACACTTGTAACAAATGAATAAAATCGCAATTTAAAATGCCATAGATGTACAAATATCCAAGTTAAACTAGGAACAACCAATTAGTTTTAATCTTACTAATAGGCAGAAAGGCAGAAACATATTTTGTTTTTTACTCCTGTTTATTTAAATAAAAAAATAGTAGCACACTATTATATTTTAATAATAATGAAAATATTTAAACGTCGAGTAGGAGACCATAATCTTCTTTATATTTATTATAATAAAACAAATAAACACGAGTAAGTATAATGAACATTCAAACATGAACAATAGCATATCACCTATTACAATTGCTCGTAAATATATCGTGAAAATGCCAGCCAAGTTATAATTTCAACGGAACGAAAAAATAGACGATTCAGAATTAAAATCGCTAATGACGAAAACCATTAAGTTAATCATTTTAATTAGATGGTGTACGCTTGCGTTTCGTTTTTTTTTCGTGTAAAATGGGGAACGCGGGGTTGCTGCAGACGGCCAACCGATTGTTTAAAGCGGTTAACATTACGCCACTTTATTTTAACCCTTTCAATAACGTTTGGGGGTTATTTACATCGAATCTCTAGAATGATTATAAATCTACTTAAAGAAATGAAAGTATTCTCATTCCTTATGATTCTTTTAAAATTTTGTCAGTGTATAAGACAGGCGAAGTGTTAACTTTCTGTATGTTTGTATAGTTCCTCTACCTAATAAATACGTAATCTACGTACCCTAACCTAAAAATAATCATCATCAAAATCTTTTAATGTTAATGACAATAGTGGACTACAACAATGAATCTAATTGTCACAAGTTTAAACTAATTAAGCCAGTAATGCTTCTGAAAATCGCATTACTGATGAGCTGTTAACATTTTTATGGACATCACTCAGGTCAAACGAAACGTGTGCTGGACATATTATATCTATTCTTTTTCATCCTAGCATTAATGCCAGTCGCATCTGAAGCTTTCAACTCGGAGCTTTCGCTCTTTCCAGTCTAACTGCGGGTTTGGTTGAATTTCGATATTTTGGTTCGTTCGCATTAGTTCCATTGCTCAGTTCCATGATGGTACTACTGCGAATTTGTTTTCGCATTGGTACCATTTACGTCGTTTAAATGGTACTGATGGGAAAAAAAAATCGCAGTAGTACCATCATGGAACTGAGCAATAGAACTAATGCGAACAAACTGATATTTTCCGTTAAGCAACTGGCATCCGACTTCCACAACCCGTTGTCGATATTGAAGTATTGCAGTTCGAGTAGTTATTGGACTATCTATTATTATAATCAAAATAAAAGTTTATTTTTATGTTTAGCTACTACCTACGATTTTTAGCAATAAAACTTTGGCACGCGTTTTATACATGTTATGCAGTTTGCTGTAGAAGATATTATACACAGAGGAATATCGATTAAAGTTGTTAAAATCGTCATATTTACATGAACTGAATAATTTTGACGTTTTTTAATACTACTTAGGTGGCAGACAACTTCAGAGAAGCACACGGCCCATCGGATGGAAAGTAGTTACCGTGGACTATGGACGTACCACACTTGTGCTGCCGACCCTGTACGCACAGAGAGTTTTGCCGTCAGTGTAGAAGACAAAGCAGGAAAAGCCTTTGGTCTTCCCACTGACAACACAAAAACTATCCAGTGAGCTCTGGCTACTGTACTCACCGCCGGGAACACAACACGAGGTTATTATGGCTGCGGTATTCGACAGAAATTCCCTGTCTGAACCTCTGGTAGTCTACCTCTCGTCCGTCAATTACCAGGTAATACTTACAGATGAGATTTCGGTAGGCAACAGAGGGATCGAAACGGGATCACTTGGAATGGCTACATCGGCTACGTGTAGGTACTTCAGAATACCTAAGTAACACGATTACAATACAAAGTAGCCGCCAATGTATTTAGTAGCACTCTTAAACTACTTACCTGTGCAACTAACGAATGAACTTTTCTAATAAATTTGCTTTAATTTCGCTGATTAGTTGATGTTGCAAATTTAGCTACTGCCATAATTATACTGTAGAAAGCCTTTAGGCAAAGTGATATTAGCAATAACGCCGATAGAAAAGTTCCGTAATGTAATTTAAAATAAATAATTTATCAGATTATATATTTTCTATAAGTATATTCAAATCGATTTAAAATGTATTTTATAAAATTGTTACAAAAATGTCAATTAGCCAGTCAAGCTTTTGTCATGTAAGTAACCCGCCTCGGGACATGTCTGGTGCAAAGGAGCCCAGAACACTGGCCGCATTTCCGCGTTGAATTGCAATTGCTAGCCTTTGCACCAGGTATAGTAAGAAGAAGTATATTAGATAATTTATCAGAGAGATCGACATTAAACATACAGCACATGACTAAGTGCCCGCTTGGCGTCAATCGGTTCACCCCTGTGGGATCGAAAATTATAGTGGCGAGATTCGCATTCGCATCGATAAAGATTCAAGAGAGATTTAATTCAAATAAAAAAGTGGTAGGCACCCCATTATACAATAGATACATTAGATCGCGCCTTTAAATTCCTAACTGGGAAGACAGAGATGTATTAACACTCACATTTTACCACAACGTTTCCTAGCCCCATATTTTCATATATATATACTTGCTGATGAATAAAATATTCAAATGAAGAATTCGAATTACACAATCAGTCTTGCTATTCTATTAACTAAGCCACCTGTCTCACACGGCGATGCGATAATTCGTAGTAGGTACCTCTGCAAATAGATTACTTGTACGAGTACCGCTATACCGGTATCACTTACAAAGTAAAGAACCTGTAAAATGGCCAATTACAGGGCCGCATTTCAAGGGATTAAATAAAAAAATATGTCGCACAAATATTGAATATATGAAAACCAAACTGTCCAGACTTAAATAATTATATCTTCCAAATAGAAAAAAATATCCTCAAGTCTCCAAATAATAAAAAATAGGGTTTTTCATCAACTCGCGGGCGAGAAGTTGCGAGCGGTACCTTTCCATTTTTTTGTAGACGACAAAATCATTTTTTGTGTATTTTTTTATCTAAAATATCATAATGGTCGCAAAGAAAATTAAGTATATATTATAGTAAAAAGAGGCCAATTTAAAAAGTAATCGATCAATCAATAAAATATCTTCAAAAAGATATAATATTTAAGATGCTACAAGCATCGTCTGCTATCGACGAATTCATTCCAATAACAAATTGATAGCACATCATCTACTTAATAAAACGAAATATTATACACGTTCAAAGGGCTAAGTTTCAACACCCAAGCATAAAAAATAATGAGATTAGCTTTAAAAATTTGGATCAACACCATACGGTAGCCAAACGACTCTTCATTTCTATCAAATGTCATAAATATACGGACAAACGAGTCCGGGCCAGTTGTCGTTTATTGGTGTGATAAAAGTTAAAGGTTTTTCTTAATTTAGGTGAATGATGTACTTAATTGTATTTATTAATTTTATTATACGAGGAGATTGACATCGTCGGGCAAATACACTTCATCATCTTGACATAGTAGAGATATAGGTAATCATTAGTTGTTATATCAGATCTGTCTATGAAATGTAAAAATTCGGCTATTGTAAAACAAAATCAGTTTAAAGGTTTAAAATAAAAATATTGTTATTTAACACAAATAATAAGTAATGTTGGTGCAATGTTGATAATGATGTTGAATATTTTAAATGAAAATAGTATTGAAATAAAAAAATACCTTAATTGTTCAGTGCCATCACGTTAAAAATTAACTGGTTATCGAAATGAGGCCTTCCTCATTTCGATTACCAGTTAAGTTGTGTCCTTACACAACTTAAATTTATGGAAACACAACAGATTTACTCCAATACTTTCAGAGTGTATCTCCCATTGAATTACATTATTTAATAAACTTTCGTAAGTTAAGTAATTTATTACGGCCAGATTGCAGTGCGACGTACCAAGTCGCACTGCTGTCTTAGTATGAAATGTGTTAGGAATAGCGATTTAGAGCATTTTAGGGTTATGTTTGACGCTAATTTCTATCGAATCAATTTTTATGTGTCGTGTTTCTGTCTACACACATCGCTTGACGGTTTAGTACATAGATTAATATGCTTTTATTTGGCGCCATTTGATTTATTACTTAATAAAAGTGTATAAAAATGGTAAAAGAGATTGCTACCCTGCTGTAATGAGCAAGTGAATTAATCAATTGTTGTTTGTCTACTAAACTTAAGTAAATCCGCTCTTTAAGCGTGCTCACATTTTGAACGATTGTAAATGTCCATCTCCAGCGAAATGGAGCACGAATTTCGTAATTCAATACCTTGATTAACGAAAGGCTTCTAGATTTATAAGAATTACCATTTCACTGAATTAAAAACCCCTTCATTTAGTCTCTGTCTTCGTCAGTCGTGATTTCGTGAAGGATGTATTTCGGAGCTACGAAGATACGTAGTAAGTACAAATTAAAATTTAGTAGGTACCAAGTTTTGTAAACCTTTTCAAATTATTAGTCGAAGTTACATTTGAAGGATCATCTTCCTGATTATTGCCTGAATAAAATTTAGAAACCAAATAAATTAACAATGCATTTCGTTAAACGGTTACATAAAAACAATGATTGTTTTTTTAATTCCAATTCCAGTTCAATGGTCATGTAAATTCAAAAATTATTTAAACAAAATATTGATAGCCAAGGGTTTTTATTATTTAAAAAATCCACTCAAATTGAGTTTCAGAATACAACGTGCACTTAAAAAAAAATTTAGTCGTAACTCATGTCTGAGTATCGTTCTAAAATTCTAGAATAAATGAGTCAAATTATTCAAAACTAGCTCACCCTTCCCCTGTGAACCCCATGGCATCCCGTTAACCCATATACATACTTACTTTTATATTAAATTATGGGCATATAATAGAAAGTACAGCAGCATAGCTTTCAAATATTGTATGGAAGTCGATCGGATAAAATATTGTATGGATATTTATCATGATTCCTCCGCGATGATTGTATATTATATGACACTTATGACTCTCACAAATATCGTGGCTATGTATTGGTAAAAGATTTTTGAAAATCGGTTCTGTAAATTCAAGGATTACTCCCTACAACCTCACAAACTTTGCCTCATTGTAATATCTATGCCACATCCATCGTTTCCCTGCTCTTGGCAACGAAAAGATCCAGACGGACATCTGAATAGCGTCTCATTATCTTTAATTATATACTGATTCTTCGGCAGAAGGGTGCCCGCTTTACTTATTGCTCTGTTCCCAATTATAAACCTCTATATATTTAATTCTATATTAAAATATACTGTTTGAGTTGTCTGTTTGTTGTTATTTGATTACACATTTTATGTTCTTACCTTCATCTAGATACGATGATTGTTGGTGTCGGTGCGGTGTTAAAAGAAATTTCTCGTAAAATATGTCGTTACAGTTTTAATAACAATTAATATTACTACCTGTAATGTAACTCAAATTATTGACTTCTTGTACTTTTCCACCGTATTTAAATAAGTACTGTGGAAAAGTAAAAGTGTATTATTCCATATGTGTAGCAAGTTCCACCAAGTGCCACCGATCAACAGTATAAATAATAAATTAAATTGTTAGTTAGATGCTATCGTAGTTCACGTTTTAGTCAATTTGATTGCACCCACATCATGATCATCTTATTACCATTGGTCCTAGTTGGATCCAAGACTTTCACTTCAGAACCCAGGATCTAATTACTCCTTTTCTTCCTATTAATTTGCTTTTACGGTTTTTATGGAAGAAACTGTGGTATGGGCAAAGGGGTTTAGTATTTTATCGTGCGATAATCAATACCGTTTACACCTGCATACTGACCTGAATGAAGTGACTAAAAGAGCAGACAATGTTTGCCGAGTATTGGTCTGAACATTTAATCGACAAAGGAGATACAGTCGCATTTTTTCATATAAAATTGTATGTAAAAGTAAAATTTTGAATGTTACCATTAACACTACGAAGAAGAAAAGCATACTGAACTCCTTTACATTCTCTCTAGAACTACCTAAATGATACTCAATAGTAAACAATATTCAAACAATGCTAAAATTCTAATAAGAATAATTTATTATGTTAATAGTCCTCTTTAACACGAAAATGATCAATACGGTGTGATTTACTTAATTTTATCGACGAAGCCCTTGTCGACTCAAAAGTCGGCCCAGTTTTTTCATCATTGATTCTCTGCCGGACGATTTGGTTAATCCCTTTCCGCATTTGAATCATCGTGGCTTTTAAATTTTTTCCTTTCTGTCATTATTAAAGACTTCTTTTGTAGTGTATATACATGTATATTGTATCATTGTATCAATTGTATATTGTAATGACATCATATCAGTGAATAAAGCTAACAATTTGTTGAGACTTAAATCACTGTTCTGATCATCGATCAGCTCTCTAGATATCTATTTCTATCCTTACACACTTCACGAGCTTCATTTACCTCAATAACTACCTACTACTACCTCATTAAATCTTTCATACATACCCACCGGTTTCGAATGCTTCTTGTACGATTTCAAGAAAGTTTGTCAGAAACCGAAACAGCAAATTTCTCGATCACACTACACAATTAATCATTTATCACTTTATCACTATTACCTGCAAAAAAAATAATTAAAAATCCACAACTATCGTTTTCATTACAGACATTTTGATATAAATAGAGAATCTTTTCGACGGCACTTATTAGAGAGTGAAAAGGGGATACCAAGGTAAAAAGTGTAATTATGTTGATTATTTAGGCCTTAATGCGCCGACTATCCCGCGCCCCCACACCGTCATTAATCGCTTCCCCCCTTCCCCATCCTTAGAGCCTTTATTATTTCGTTTCAATTATTTTTGTGATTATCTTTTTATGGCGGCGCGCATTAAAACTCGAAAAAATAACAGTGGACATTAAACGTAATTAGAATCGAAATTACGAGATGTCACCACTGGTGTTTGTGTTTTTAATATTATTAGGGTGCTGTGCGCTTAAAGCGTTTACTGCCGCGTTTTAAATGTCTTTCTGTTTTTGTTCCGTCACTTTTGAGTTAAGATGTCGGATCGTTTAAATTTGTTGTAGTATTATCTAATTTGCGTTAGAATTTTATTAGTCCTTATATTGCAATACGATGAATTATTTATTTACATAATGTACATTACAATTATCTAAATAAAAATATAACACTATATATAAAATATACAAATCTACAGCTTCAGGCGTTAAAGAATTATTTGTAATTTAAATTTGAAAAAATTGAATTGGTCTAGGAGGGAATCGAACCCGCGATCTTTGCCTTACAGGGGCAATGCTTTGACCGCTAAGCTAGATCAATTCAACTTTTTCAAATTTAAATCAATTTGAATATTTAACATGAAAAATGTTAAAATTTTAATTCAAATTATTTGTAATGCTTATGACACATATGGGATTATAGTGATAAAAAATATAAACAATGATTTCAATAGTGAATTTAATTTAGCTAAACAATCAAATTCAATTCAATAATTAAATTAAGTAAAGTCGCGAGCACCACTTATTCTTGACATTAAATATTTTTGATATAATGTTTTATTGAAGTAAGTACGTAAAGAACTGCGAGAGTCAAATATAAAAATATAAAGTACAACCCAAATGGGGTTCGCAGATGTAATAAAATAAAAATTAACTAACATATATTATGTCAGAAAAAAGACCTTGGTTTTGAACACGTGACTTCTATATGAACTTCAAAACGCTTTTTTAATGATGTTGACATAATAGGGGCAATTAGGTATTCACCACTATTCATACATCCATCTAACATTTTGTATTATTTCATAGGCACAAAATGCCTTATTATAAACACTCATACAAATGTAAAGCATTAATTTCTATAGCAACGGAAATATAAAACACATATACTTAATACCCACTAAGTTGAACGCGTGACCATCAACAATAGAACTTGGATTTGCCAACCCTTTGATTCAGTCACTAATGAATAGTCTAAACACCCAACTGAATTTCAACCTTATAAATTTTATAGATAGAGTCGAATTTCAGGATAGGTTGGTAAGTAATGTATATTATTATTAAAAGTATTTTATGGATGAGCAATTTTTATGATTGTATTGCTATTGTGCAGTACTGTACAGATGTTTGGTTATTGTTTAGTTAATCGTTAAAATCTTCAATCGCTACCCACGGCACGATTCCAGCTTAACTTTATTTTTATTTGAATTGCATACGCTGTTGGACATTTTTTAATGCGTTTTAATTTCATGATGGTAAGTATGCCACTCATGCCAGCCAGCAATATTTTTCATTGTACTATCTGAATACGTTTCTACGTTTAATATAAAATGGTAGAGAATATAATAGAGTTGATTGAAGCCAAAGTCGGAAAGCGGACTCCGAGTTGAGATTAACCCTAAAATGATGGGAAAATGTTTAAAGTTGATATAAAAGTAGAGAAGTTTACTCTCGTGGTAAGGAGGTCAGACGCCAGTCGCTTCCATAAAAGTAAAAATTAACCAATAAAAAAAGCAAAGCAAAGCCGAAGCAAAAAAACTACGAACTTTCGATGGAACTAACAATGGCATTCGGATAAAGAGGAAATTAACAAATATGACTTCTTGATATCACACGAACTAAGTTATGTTTTTCAGTAGCTTAATACGAGTTGATAAAAATAAGGATGACCACTTTTTTGTGCTCGTTATCTGAACAATTAGTTTGCTCAGATTGATTATTATTTATTAGTGAACTTGCAGTATCACTATCAAAATACACAATGATGCTAACTAAATATTAATAATATTTAAATAATGATAGGTTTTGTAAACGTGTGGGCAGTAGCAATCACGCGGGATAGACAGGAAATATAAACTATAGGGTGACCATGTTTCACTGTCTGTTTCGAGATAATGACTTATATTAATACACACTGACAGCCTCCGTGGCGTGGCGGTAGTGAACGCGGCCGCTACGCAGGAGGCGCGGGTTCGATCCCCGCTCAGTGCAAATATTTGTATGCATGAATATGGGTATTTGCATTGGTCTGGCTGTTTCTATGTATAATATGTATGTATTTACAAAAAAAAAGTATCTAAGTATGTTTATCCGCATTCTAGATTCCATAACACAAGCTAGTTAAGCTATGCTTACCATGGGTCTAAATAGCGTTGTGTGAAATGTTGTGGAATATTTATTATTTATTTATTTTATTTTACGTCTGTGTGACGGACATACGTAAATGTACGTTGCAAGGCTAGTTCAATTGGGCTTTGATCTCTGCTTGAAGGATATTAAGCGTGTAGTTGACATGTATTTGATCGCCGTTCAATGCAAATATTGATATGCATTATGAATGTCTGTTTATTTATATTGGTTTGGGTGTTTCTACATTTAGTATGAATGGATTTAGAAATTAGTGTTTAATTAAATGAAATTGTGTGAAATATTGTTTAATATAACAGGCCATCTTAGAAATATTACGACATTGCGTATTCGTATAAATGCACTTAGAGCCATTCATAAAAATACAAATAGTCACAATGACGGGAATTGACAGGAAAAACATTGCTGAAAATTATATATAAAATTCTTAACATGAAATTAGCAAAAATATACAACATTCATAGTTTTTAGACACTTATCGGGACTTTTAAAAAATGGGCAGTAGCAGGAAATTTTGAGTTGGGTATAAACCACAGGATAGAGCTATATCAACCCAATGTCCGCTCTACTGATCGCCACTACTATTCACGGATTATGCGTAAAGCTATTGAAATAAAAAAATATAAAAAATTCAATATGGATTTAAGCTATCTGGGACGAGCGATCCCGTGATTAAGATACTGAAACCGAAGAGCACTTGCGCCGTCTAAAACTAACACAGTGAATGTGGTGTGTCGCCAGCCAAAGCGACAGTTTAAAAATAACATATAAATAGTACTTTGTATTTCTTCCTTATGACTTTTTCCGACTATATCCCCACGTATTAGCGAAGGGTGGAAATTTGAAACGAGAAGCTGATAGAAAAAAAACTTACCCCGATAATAACAATGTTATTATTGCAGAAATATAGATAAAAAATCTAAATAAGCTGAAATCATGGCCACCCGGTATACGTTGAAAATTGAAAGTGGCGCGCACCGAAATGTAGTGGCCGTTCATTGATGTATCTCTTCATCTATTATTATATTTACCGATGGCCACGAATATATCCCACATACTCTTAATAGAGAACTAATCTTGCTATCAACCGTGCACATCAGACTTATGACAGAGATAAAATTTATTTATATATTTCGAACCGGTCGGTGGTCCAATTGCTAAACTAGTCTTTACTATTTAGTTTAATTTTTTGTTAGTTCCGATTTTATAGTCTATGTAGAATAAATTATTTTTGACTTTGACTTTGACTATAAAAAATTCCAATAACCCGAAATCATGGTCACCAGGCATCCGTTGAAAATTGAAAGTGGCGCGCACCGAAACGCAGTGGACATCCATTGATGTATCTCTTCATCTATTATTATATTTACCGACTGCGTTATACCGGGCGGCTGAAAGCGAAACCATTTTCAATTGTTATCCCTCTGGGCACTTAATTGACCGATATTTGTAAATGTTCGCAGTTAATTTGTGTTTTCGACGATATAGTGGTGATACGCGGTGAATGTTTATGCGATGTGTGATTTTGTGGATTGTGCGCTTTTGGGTGGCTAGGTCTGATTGTAGTCAGGACTGTTTTAATTCTACTATGTATGTGTGTTGTGTAGTCGCTATGGTCCTAGCATTAAGTCACCTGCGAATTGATTAGTAAAACATCGTCTCGAATGTTCAGTATTCTTTGTATGAAATACTATATACCGAGATCTCTGGCCAATCAGCTATTACTTATATTCATATGGATCCTATATTCTCAGTAGAGTCTTTGGTGCTTTGAATAACTGCATGCTTGTGGAGCCCCCTTTTGTGACCCCTGGGTAGACACCAGCCCGTCTAACCAAGTGGCAATTCGTAGGCCGACGTTTGATGGAATAGAATGACGAATGTCGTGTGAAAAACGACTGTCATAACATCAAATCCCATACTTTCGTAATTCTATTCTACCAAATAAGTGCTACTCAACTTACATTTAAATAGCAATTTTTTTTATTATGTGTTGTAGAATATTATCCTAAAGTAATATCATAAGTATGATAAGACACTTTCTATGGAACAGTACTTTAGTCAGACCCTTAAAAATATAATTTATTGCTCTTGCTTAAAAATAAAATAATTGTATTTTTATAATATACATATAAACTAACACCTGTAAATCGTCGAAGGGGTAGACGGAGGTGCATTAACACCCACATTACGCCATCTATGATGGGGTCTCATCTATTTGAAAATAAAAATGATGTATTAACGGCCTGGGATCTTAGTCTACTAGGTATGTAAATTACGCACAAAACATCAACGCTAGAGTGCTTTAAGTTGAGCTTAGTAGACTATTTAAAAGATTAACAATAATATGTCATATCCGTCATAAATTGTCTAAAGAGGTATCAACTTTTCTGCCCCTCTAGACAAGTGGCAATTCGCTAACCGGCGTTTGATGGAATAGAATGACGAATGTATGGGATTTGACGTATTTGACATGCGTTAACGACTGTCATATACGTCAAATCTCATATATTCGTCATTCTATTCCACCAAACGCCAGCTAGCGAATTGCCACTTGTCTAGAGGGGCTGTTCCGTGGTGTCAACGGTGTCGCAAGTTTAAAGATTTTTTACATCTCAAAAGTTATCAAAAATCCAGCAGTACTTCAATTATGTTGCTGTACAGTATTTCATGAATACAGCATCTTATTATTCCTTTTTTGTTAACAATCCAGTAGGACTTCAATTACAAAACTTCTGATTAGCGACAGCAGTATTTTAACTTTAACCACTTTTTACAGAAGAACCGACACGAAAGGATTCAGCTATGCAAGTCTAATACTTCCACAACTCTCAAACTATAGCACTTAGATTACAAATCATGCAAAAGTCTTAGGTAGACATAATATTTAACAAAAGAAATATTAATGTATATGATATAAGTGTATTGTCTGATTGAGAAACATACAAACAAAATCACTTTCGCCTTCATATTATTAGTTATTATGTTCAATACATTTCTGAAAAGTTTGGTAATTTGCGAATAAAATCAACTTTTCTACAATCAAGCTGGCACCGCACTACCCAATAATCTGCTCTTTTCTTATGAATCCATCTTGATTTTTTCTGTAAAAGCCACGTGAATAGCCAATTTTAATTTACAAATATCCATATAACAATATTATTGAAAGAAAAAGTCGGCACTCAGTAGTCTAGCCACCACAGTTTATAACAATAACATGTAAAATGTTATTTATGCGCATGATGCGTCCCTAAATAACACATTAGAGGGAATTTTACGCGTTGGCTGCATTTCCTTGACCATTACGATTGTTCGCCTGTGATGTGTAAGCAATAAACCCTTGTTTCTATGCCGCTATTAATATTGCAGTTCAAAGGACTAGTGTCGACGCTTCATTTTATACTACTCGTAAGCGATAACACCTTTTTTTTTTTGCTTCTTTTAAGAAGCTTTGTGTTCGCGGCATCTTTTCTCACCGAGTACCGTGACAGAGTTTATCAAAGGTTTATGAATTGACTACGTATTGTTATAATTTTAACTGTAACGCAACTCGTTTTCGTGATTAATTCCTTATAAATGAATAACAATTTTCAAATCCATCACAGTATGTATCATGCGTGAATGAATTAGACATAAGTCAAGAGTGTTGTACAGTACAGTCTTGTAAAAAATCTATCTCATCCGAATTGAACACAAATTACAATCGGTAACTTCAAAATTTATAACTCTAAACCATCGTCCCGTTTTTCAGTTGATAATAAACCTCATCAATTAATTCCCAGTAGTTAAAATTTCCCACGGGATAAAGCAGCTGATATATTGGATGTTTTTCTTTGGTTCCCAGATCAGCATGGATATAAGAGGGACTTAGAATCGCAATATAACATGTACAATTGTGCATACCCCTCAAAAGATACCTGGATGCTTACAGCTCTGTTTACGCACTTCAATCAAAACCGTGAGTAGAAAATAATATTTATTTGATACTGATCGGATAATATTAAAAAAATAAAATTAACATTTTATATCTGTTCTTAATTTTGAAACACTAAAAACTGAGTGATTTATTATTGTTACAATTTTAGCTACGTAATTGGCTTAAGAGTGTTTAATAATCTGCTGTCCCTTAGAAAAGGATATCCCAGAGATCCCGGCCGGCCTTGACATCCCAAGCGTTGTTGGGAATCAAAATCCTCTCTCCTCTGTAGAGAGTCGCGCGCGAAAACACACTAATAAAGTCCCTAAGTCTCTACTTTTGTTTACTCATCCCACCATTTGACCTTTACTCGTATTTCACGCAAATTTCTATCCAGCCAGTTTTTTATTGATTATAATTTATTTTTAGAACACCCTTAAACAAACAATACTTTCTTTAAGTATGTACTATGAAAGTACACAAATGACATGCCCGGAGGTATGCACTTGTACAAAGGGTACTTGGGCCCCCTGTCACAATGGCACTTGCTTCTTCACGTGGGGCCCAATCACTTATTATCTTCTTATTATTGTTCTGTGCACATTGTTCGCGATTTTCATTATTGTTATATTATATTTGCGGTTGAAGCTTCTTAAGGTGTTCCTTGTAGAAGGTAGATGAGGGTGGGGTGCACGAAATTTAACAATAGTATGTATATAGGGCCAAGTAGATAAGTATATTCCTTTTATATGTGTAAGTATATGTAAAGTTGTATACCTTCTTATTTCCTTGGATATGTGTACAACTGATTTCTTTTTTATGAAAGTTTCATATTTTGCAAAGACCTTATAAAAGGATTAGATAGGAGATACAAAGTTGATTTAGATTAATTTAGGATTTTTTTTATGTTAGTACAATCAATCTCTGGAATTTTATTAAGAATTTGTGGTTGATTCCATATAATTTGTGTTTTTTTTTTCTATCATTTATTAAGTAATATACAATGTTACATAAATCTTAAAGTAAGACACTAACGCCCGTTTTCACTAAACATAGGAATCGCCTAAATCTGATGCCCAAATATTTAGGAGTCGCCTAGGACAAAAATACGTTTCACTAACCGTTAGGAAATAACTAGCGCCGTTAGGTGATGCTTAAAGTTAGGACATGGTTTAGGCTGTGCTTTGCTCTTAAGCATCGCCTTTATATGCCAGATTGTAGGCGTTCATTGAAATTTACTGATTTGCTGTAATTTATTTTCCTTAATATAATGAGTTTACCAGAATTTGGACTTTATTGATGAATTGAGACAACGTGTCAATACAAGACCCAGAATAATTCGACCTAGTATCAATAATTTCCAACAATTTGACGATACAGATTTTTTTAGAAGGTATAGGATGTCCAAATCCACTGTGTTGTCTGTTTTACATCAAATCGATGAGGAGTTGCAGTTTGATAGTGACCGGTAAGCTTTAAAAAATTAATTAAACATTAGGTACATAGTTATGTAATTTATATACTTACAAAAAAAAAGGTGTCTACTTATTTTTTATTAATCTTGAGGTTATAATTTTACACCTACCACACAATGGGTGTGGGCATTTGTGCCGACTTTCCTGTTTTGTCGACTTTACAGAAAAATCACACATCGATTACCTTTATGCCGAATATTCAAACTTCATTGATTTTAGTGCTTTTGTGCTGACTTTTCCTTGATGCCGACTTTTAAAATTAATCCATTTTTAGGTTTAAAAAGCCAACAAGATAAATATCTTCGTTACAGGAACCGCAATGCCGACTATTTGTACAGTCGTGTACAATTTTGTCTTGTAAATAATGATTGAAACAAAAATAGTAGTGTAGGTATAGATATATTATTATTGTAGTTTAAAATAAAAACAAAAGCTGAGATCTCTTATGGAAAAAAACGTATTTAACTTAAAAACTCCTGATTAAAAACGAACATTTGCGAGTCTTTTCAAGCATGTCATTATTTCAATGTTGCTGCTTAAATAGTCATCTACTATTTTTTGGTACCGCCTGTCTCTTAATTTGTATTTTTCTATTCTAAATCGTCAAATATGTCCTCTTATACCGAGAAGCGTGGTCACTGTGGACGCTCTCATCCTTCAATATTTTAATTAAGGGAAAAATAGACACCTTTCTAACTTTTACGACTTTCTTCAAGCGGGCATGCCAACTTTCCACAGCATTTGTAGTGCGATGTGGATTACCGTAACAGCTGACTACTGGCAATACTTCCCGGTTCATCCACTGTTTTACAAAATAATCAATAAATTGATTCCAATTACCGTTATTTCTGATTATTTCAAATTGTATATTAATAAATCCTTCTGGAATATGTTGAACGGGCAAATGGGCTAAGGTAGTATATAAAGATATAATGTTTTTATCGCCTTCTTCATTTAAATTATATTTTTTTGCATTTTTTTGCAATGCTTGTGAAAAGTGAAAAAAACAACCTTTATTCAAGGCATCGGTAAATTCACTTTTAAATGCGTTCATTGCTGCAAATTCATAATCAGTTTGAAACAACACTGGTTGGAATTGAGGCAAATGTATTTTTAATAACCTGAAAAATCTTTGATACGTACATTGTTGCTTATTAAGGAGGAGAGCGAATACAAGTGGAACAATAACTGTTGCATCGCTAGTGCTCCCAACATCTCCGTGTATGGTGTATATTTGTTTAAAAGGACGAGGCGCACATTTAAAGTTGCCGTCTCCAAAATAATGTCTCACAAATTTTAAAGTTTCACGACTTCCTTGCTGCAAAATACTAGTATTTTATCGTCTATCCCATCTTCAAAAAGTAGAAAATTTTCGCCTAATTTTGGGCTCATTTTCACATCAGCCAATGTTTTAAAGACTGTAGAATAAACTTGTAAATACTGCCTTCTAGCCCTATACAAGCAATTTTTTATAGAATTAAATAATGGAATAACGCCATCATATTGGTGATTACTTTTGTAATCCTTTATAAATTCATCATAAATTAGTGGTATCGGTCCTATAAAAATATCATCGCACACACGTTTTTTCAGTGCAGACATAATTTTAGCGATTTCAAACTTATTCCAATCAGGTTCACAAACGTGAATGGACTCTCGCATTACAGTGCCGTCCTCTTCCATCCATGTAATTGATCCAGAACACCTTCGATTGGAGCATCTCCATATTTGTGAATTATCCTTATTTCTTTTTTCTAATGTATAATTGAACCCGTATCGCCACAAAGTCCAGCCACCCTATAAATATAATTATTGTATAATTTATACTGTCGATTGTCGGCACTTGGTGGAACTTGGTTTAATACATTATTAATACACTTTTTCTCTCTAAAAACAGCACTCGTCGAAACCGATCAGATAAAAAGTGAATAAATAGTGCAATATACGTACAAGTGAGTGTATTAATTTAAGCGTCTTTTTAAAGAATACATTATTTAGCATAGAAAAATAAAGACCAAAAATAATCTTTATTGGCATGTGGCCACGGGCATAAAATGAATTTGCCTTACCTTTTTATTGTGGAAGAAAGTTATATCACCTATAGTTTTACTCATTTTATAAAAATAATAAGCAGCTATTTAAATTAGCACCAGACCTGAGAAACTTCCTAATTTTTGTCTATGTGAGAAACCATTACACCATTACACTTTTCAATATTTAATCATCTATAAATGACAGTTTATCAAATGAGATCGCATCATAATTATGTAAAGAGAATGTATCATAAATCTTTGACCTTTATTGACAACGCATTTACTAAGTGCTAATTATAATTATGTACAATATACAGTTTTGTAAATATTTAATATCAAACCATATAGCGTTACGTACGTGACTGTATAAAAATCGGCAAACCAAAACAATAATACCATATTTTTTTAAGTTGTCTTAACGTTAAGATTGTTTCAAATAATAAAAAAATCGGCTTAACAGCACTAAAATCAATGAAGTTTGAATATTCGGCATAAAGGTAATCGATGTGTCATTTTTCTGTAAAGTCGACAAAACAGGAAAGTCGGCACAAATGCCCACACTCCACACAATTATATTGGGTTTGTTATACTTTTAAAACTTAAATATTGGTTTAACTCAAGTTATTGTAGCACGACCTTTTGCTTGTATTAACCTCAAAAATCTCATCTTTTCTTCTTCCGTAAAATTTGGAGCACGTTTCCTATTCATTTTCAATAAAATATCCAAATCACAGTGAAATTAAAATGAAAATAGGTACCAAATTGTCAAACGTCAATGGACAGTTTAACAACATAAGACGCGAAAGCATAGACAAATGTCACCTAGCTAAGCAACTGCCTTGTAAGGAATTACCTAGAGGTAAAGGTTTGCTGAAACAGACAAATCAGCTTAGGCGATGCCTACAGATAAGCGTTTCCTAGTTAGGCGATGCTTTATTCTAGTTTAGTGAAAATGGGCATAAAACCCTGCAGGGTTTAATATGTGTCATGTCTAACAATACTGAGGGGTTAGACAATAATTTTGCTACTGTGAACGTAGAAAAATAATAAGTCCTTATTTAATTATTACATTCATTAGGTGCATTCCTTCGAATCCAATTTAATATGAGCAAAATTACACGAATGAAAGTGTTGTGCCTAATTAGGTAAGTACCTATCTAAAATATGGAATTATTACTGCAGTCAACAATCTTTTTGGCAAGTCTATTGCTCAGTGAAACACGTTGTTAAGAGCCTGTATGGGTGTGGGTAAACACCTATATAGATTTCATAACGAAAACAGAATACCGTACAAAATTTTCAAAGGAATACTTTGAAATTTTTACATTTGCAATCAGAATAATTCAGTCTCGTAAACTCATAACCTAAAAAAATCATAAGTGACTTTCTGAATAAACCCTCGTTAGAATTAGAAATCAACCGTCACTGCCCAAAAAAATACAATAATTATAAAGCGCGCGTAATTCTAATTCCGAATTCAAATTAAAGCCGCTTAATGCGCGGGAGCGACCCCGTTAAAAAAAAGAGTTGACGAGTGCTCGGAGGGTGGTAATTTTTCATTAATTTAAGTTCACCATTCCCTGTTTTGTTTGCTTTTAATCGCATTTCTAATTAATCCCGTCGAGAATAACGTGACAACTGGTGACTATGGCCGCCATTTTTTCGAGCCGAGTATAGCAGATGTCGGCCGATTTCCATTTGTTTCTGAGATTAATGATTCGGTACGATTGTGAATTTTTCCGGTCGGCTTTTGTTGTTTTAGAAGCAATTTGTCCGCTTACTTTTGTAGAGAGGTAGTCGTTAAAGCTTCGACAAATGATATTGGCACTGAATAGAAAAAAAAAGACAAAGAGGTTTCGTGTTGATTTGATTTTGGAAACGTCAACACGACACTTATACAAAGTATAAATGTCAGATTACATTCAGATGCATCCTAACTTATTCTATTATTGAATAAATAAAAAAATTTAAACAATCTCTCAAATTCATGGTCGTCATAAAAAAAGGGTGCGCCCAAACCTGTATCCGGTGCAAAAGTGCCTATCACACTGGCCATCATTTTTACGACTACAACTTGCGGATTTTTAATTTCTGAAATCTGAAATGAGCTTATCTACTTTTGACTTTGAACTCACGGCCACGGATTGAATACTTAGTTAACATCTCAATGACGCATGTTAAACTTAATATTGATTAGTACTACTAAGTATTACTCCGGTTTTACTCAACAACATCAAAACAAACGTAAGATTTCAAGTCTGAACAAAACTTTCTATCAAAAATAATCGCATCAAAATATGTTCAGTAGTTTATGCGTCCATCGCGAACAAAAGACACTTATACTTTTCCACAGTATTTAAATAAGTACTGTGGAAAAGTACAAGTGTGTTATTTAATATGTGTAACAAGTTCCACCAGGTGCCAATGATCAAAAATATATAAACAGCACATGCACACCTGCTAGAGGGAATATTCAGAGCACTCTAACATGTATACTAACCGACTCTATCACCCTCTGAGCCGCGAGCCTTTTCTCTACTAAGTTCAGGCTTTCAGTATACTACACTACCGGCACGGTATAATGGTCGTTAAGTACTAAAAGAACTTAGCTGAGCTTACTTGCTCTCTCTCTTTTTTACTTGGCCGTTAAGTACCACCTTATCTACTACCTTATCAACTCAACTACAGATATCTAGACCGTTTTAATCGGACAATATCGTTACTTAGTTAATATGTCAAAACGGCCATCATAGCGTGCCGGTAGTATAGTAATACGAAACGATTGAACTTCGACATTTTCTGTGAAGCGATTGCCATCTGACCTTCATAATCCACTGGCGCGTTCGAAGTTCTTTAGTTGGATCGTCGTGTCAGTTAGATTGTCGGACTATCTCCTTTTGCTTCTTCAATTGTCGTAATTGTTTTCATACATGCCGGTTGCGAGTACTATTGAGCTTTCCTTAAAATGTCTTCGATCTGACTAAATTACGTTTCGTTCCCGATCTATAGAGCGTATTGTTATATCAGATTTCAATTAGGTACAAATAGAGAAAAATAAATTGAATAATACAAAAGACATGTTAAAAAGACAAAAACTCTCTCAAATATACACTACTATTATAAAGAGGAAACATTTGTATTTTTGTGTGTTTGTTTGTAATGAATAAACTCAAAAACTACTGCACCGATTTCAAAATATTTGTCACCATTGGAAAGCTACATTCACCCTGAGTAACATAGACTATATTGAATTTCCACGGGAACGTTTTTACCACCCGCGCGAAGCCGGGGCTGATCGCTAGTCATTCATAAACTTACACTAAAACTGTACCTTTATCATTTTGTACTTTTCTTTAAAAGTTCTCGCTCATATACATACCTTTAGTGTCCGATCTGATTAACATAAGATTACCTACTTTTAATGACTTACAAGTATGTACATAAATGTAAACAAGACGGGAGCAAGTCTCCCAAATCGTTAATATCTACACACAAAAGCTAGTGCCTTTATCGTGTGGTACTATAAGTGTCTGGTGCCTGTAAATTTTCGCAGTGGCGATCTGTGGCCGGTCTTTGTGCTATTAATTTGTAATGTCCCCCTCTGGCCGCCGCCTAGATGCATAGGCACGGCTCACGAGAGAGTGTAGTGAAGGATAAGTCGCAACATATCGGTAAGGTTGCGAGGATTAAATTTGATGGTATGGTGTATTTTTTATCCAATTTGTAGTAAGTAATGACCTTTCTCTGAAATGTTTTCTTGAAATTTCAGTAAAAAAAGGTAGGATGTGGCAATTTAAATACTTAAGATTTTATATGTTATCTTATACACTCTTCTATGTTTGAGGTCCTGTAATAGTATTTTTTCGTAAGCAGCAGTCTTGCAGTTGAAATAAGAGGATCTCCTACTAATCTGCACACTATCGTAATTTTATTCATGCACTTTACATATTACTCATAACGGATATAAGTATGACGTAAGAAATTATTAATACTTCACATAATTAAATCCTATTATCTGATGTTTATATGTGTTTAAAAACATTGATTTAATGAGAAATACACGATACAGATCCAAGTTCGATTAAGTTCATTTAACAAAAGTCAACGCAATATATTTACTGGAACATACACCTAAGTATTAAACCGCTCGTACCATACAAACTCATGCTATCAAACATCACAAATCGCTGCCCAACAATACTGGTCTCCCATAATATCTTCGAAATCTTCAGACATGTCGTCACTTTATTACCTCATGCTGAGCCTCTACCGATCTTCAATGGGGGCCCGCGTTTCCGATAGGATTAAGCCAGACTTACTGCTCGGTCAGGAACACGGCGCGACGCAGTAACCCCCCTGGCCCCTTACCCCGCGCCACACACCCTACAGCCTAGCCTCACCCCCTCTATCGCCCGGCGCATTAGGAGCAATCATATTCGACGGCTGCTAGGTTTTGGCATCGGTCTGTGTTGCTTAGCCTCCGCCAGCTATTTGTGGAACAATGATTGGTTGTGTCTTAGTTTGTGGCAGAGATACACTTTTGTCTGACTAGCCTAAATATATTTTAGTTTAAAATAAGTACAGTTTGTAGAAAAGTTGTTACAGATACAATAGACGTTTAATTACTTTGTAGCAGGAAATTCTTAGTTTGCCATCCATCTCGAATTGAAATACGATTAATTTTGTTACTTCGTTAGTATTTGTAATGTTAGCTTAGAGATATTGAAATTAGCAAAATGCGATGAAATTCTTACCTTAACATCTCATTGTAATTTTCTTCATCCGACAGTTAACCTCTTTTGCATTCAAAGGTTGCTTTTTAAGCCTTCTATCCGCTCTCATCCTCTTCCATAATTTGGTTTGTATGACTTTTGCGGAAGCAACAGCCGTCTGATCCCAAAAACTCGAGTGGAAAGCCTAGAGTCATCGTTTTTTCCAGATAATGTTCTACTAAGATGGGATTAAATTCATAAAGAACGCGCATAGTGATAGTATTGCAAGCAAAACAACTCAAATTCTTTTGCAACCTATGGAGCAATCTATGGATTCTCCGTGCAGGTGCCGGGTCTATCACGTTGCTGAGTTGGGAACTCGAAAATGCTTGGGACTAGCGACCTAATTGGTTTAGAAGGCGCCCCTTTTGTTGATGTATATCAACACTCGCCTTCACTGCCTTACATTTAAATTACGAATAATTTATGTAAAACACTAGGATACCCGATTCATATATCCTTTAGTTGTTTTTTTTTTCTCAATGTAACGTGTACAAACTGACCCAGAACTACACCTCAACCTTTAACCAAACCAGTAAAATAAGAATGCTCTTTGGCACTTCGGGTCTGCAAGTAAGAATATCTCAATAAAAATCTCTATAGAGCTCAATAGGAGAAGCCGAGTGGTTTCACCGTCTTCAAATCTGTTTAGTGAATCGTACAAATTTCACTACCGTGAACAAATGTGATGAAATTGTATCTTTACAAGGACTAATTTTGTGTGTATAAAACAATTCTGAAAGTAGAAGAAGCGAAAGTTGTATGCCAGGATCGTAGCAGGTGGAAACTTGTGGTCTCTGCATCTCACTGGGCAAAAGGTGTGACTGTATGTATGTATTTATGTGTGACCTTCATAAATAAGACAAGAGTAATTTTTTTTTCGTTTTATTACGCTTATAACGTATTACAGAATACCTTCAATTCGACCAGTGCCCCGAGCACGAAAAATTTTCTTACTCGTAACATGAACGTATCGAAAAAACGGAGCATTGCGATTGGCCGGCTTCACACACACACCCAAATTCACAGTACGTAAGCGGCCAATTCCAATGCCCCGTACTCTTGGTACGTTTACGTTACGAATTCGAATATGTTTCGTGCTCGGGCCCCTGATTCGATAAAAAGAAAAAGACGGGTTGCACTCTGGGAGTGCCGGCAGAAGTGAAAACATTTTCGTTTTTTCTTTCTTCGTTATATACATAGAAAAAGATAAAAAAGAACATACCATACCATACCTATAATATAGCACTGATCATAGAACCTATCACTTATTTTCTGCTAATTTTCTGTCAGAAGAATTAATAAATTATGAAAAGAAAAAATAATCACAAAAAATAATAAATTACAGAAAGAAAAAATAATCATAAAAAGTAATAAATTACAAAAAGAAGAAATAATCACCAAAAGTAATAAATTATAATAAGAAAAAACAATCACAAAAAATCCCTGAAGGCCAGGTGGTTTGAACCCGATACTATCTGAAACTATAAGGACTTACAGTCGAAGTGCTTACCGTTTAAGCTACGACGCTATCTGTTGTAAATTGCAAAATAGGTAGTCTGTACCAATCTTGTATGACGTCAGTCGTCGGTTACGGTTCAAAGGTCAACTAATCCTGACGCTTCCTTAACATTTTACACCCATCCAACGCCGCTAAAGAAATTTTCACTTCAAAAATAATACCCATGAAGAATTTGTTAGAAGTACTACCAGTACAAAGAAGGTCTGATCTCTAACCTACTACAATAGATACGTATTGCGCAATGTTTAGTTAGACAATTTAGACATCGTACGGCATTAGAGGCTAGCTAGAAGTGCTACCCAACAGGATTGTTATTGCAATGACGTCATGCGAACGGATTAGGAAGTGGCTTGTAGGACTTCAAAAGAAATTCAATTGACAATAAAAGGTTTGAATAGTATTTTTAGATGTTATTTGAAGACAGTGATGTAATGGCCTTTTTCTATTGTTTAAGTGCGGAAATTACCACGGATACTCCCTCACTTTAGTCAGCCGTGATGACGGACTCAAACCGACTAAAACTGCACTCCGTCTCGGGTCATCAATCCCCGGCTGACTCAAGGCCATTGAAGGCCCCCTAAGCAACGTGGGCCTGTAGTGAAAAATTAAAATCGGCATTCTTACAATACTTTCATTACCATTAAACTCATTTATGCAACACTCAGGCCCGAAAACAACACGTATAATACTTAATCTTTCGTTCATGTTTCCGCGAGCCCAAAGTTGCAAGCGAATATTTCATGGTAGACCTCGTGATTTCCTCTAGAGTTATAGGTACACCAATTTTCCGGCAAATTTTCCTCTAATTCTCGCGACCATTAAAATGTTTTACTAAGAGAAGTAGCACAGACATTTTATTGAAGTGGTTTACTTAATGGAAGTCGTAAAAAGTCGCCAGCATATGAACTAAATTATTAATTATCCGTAAATCCGTCGCACGTAACATGTAATTGCTTTTCTTTACACAAAATTTTATGAATGACATAAATAATGTTCATTTAAGATATTTTACACAACGTTGTCTAGACCGACATAAGTAGAGTTTTGAAATGGCTTCTAGTGTATGAATAACCATATTGTTTATACATAGAAATACCACGTACCTACACCATGCGCTTCCCGGCAACAATACAAAGACCAACCCATAACTTCCTGTTGGTTTAGTACAAGGTGGCTCCATAACCACTCTGTCGCTAGCGATCAGGCAGTTTACAGCATACAAGTGGATCAAGAAGAAGTGCTTGGTAACCTACAACAGGCTATTATAGCCTGTTGTAGTATAGGCACCCAAATATCCAGATCAATCACCTCATAGCGCCAGCAGCGTAGTGGTCAACAACTTGGCTTAGCTAGGGGAACTTAGCTTAGTTAGGAATACTAGAAATTTTGGATTTACAATATTCTTTTCAAAAAAATGCAAACGTAGATACTGATGTTTTATAATTTTTTGTATAGGACACGTCAATTTGAGTTCTCCTCGCCTGACGGTAAGCTGAAAGCAACGTCTCAGGAAAGTGTACATAATATTCATTTACTTATATAAATATTTGCACTAAACGAGAAATGTACCCGCGACCTCCCATGTAGCAATTGGACACTACCACCACCTTACACGGGAGGATGTCTGAACTTTAATAATATGGCCTTTAAGTTTTAATAACACTGCCTTATCAAATATTAAGTTATAGTTATATGGCCTTTTATACGATACCAACTATGCTCTACGGTTTCACTCGCAGTAGGTACTCAGTTCTATTCGTTCTGTTATCATCCTAAAGAAAATAGCGTAAGTGTAACCTATAACCTTCCTTTACAATTGGTTCATCAAATGTAAATGCAACTTTAAACATCGTACATGTAGTTCTCGAGATTAGAGTGCTCAAACAACAAAAACCTCTGCTTTGTGGCAAAAGTTGGACATAATTAATTGCAAAAGCCTTTTATCTAACAACAGCTTATTATATTTAGTTACCGCATTTTATTCAAAGAAACTGTGATAATGTTTAATTTAAATAAACTCCTAGCATAGTCTTAAGGAATAAACCTTGGCGTCTTCCTAGATCCTCAGAGCCCTCTTTGCTCTCAGTAAAATATACTAGGATTATAGAATACCTCCTCTTCCTGCTGAATTTTGTAACATACTGAGTTACACAATTTAAATATTTCGCAAAGGGTCTGAAAAGGTTTCTAAAATATATGGGCCACACGTGTTTACCCTTGTATTGCAAAAAGTCCATTGTTACTATAACAACTGACCATGTCGCGCGTCGAATATGCCTGTTTGCCACTTATTCGTATAAAAAACACCTAACAAACTCGTTACAGTCCCGCAATACGACCTTCAATTGACTCAACTTCTGATAAAACAGCTGATACTTTTTCTTCCATCCGTATTCGAGTAAAATCCTATTTCAAACCTTCCGTACCAAACCATACAGTTGATATTTGTTAAAGCAAAAAAGGAATGTACGAAAGTATCAAAACAATTCTTCCCTTCGGATATTCACATTTCGTTTACACAATATTGACCCTTTAGTAGGTTATTTCAAGGGTGACATTTGTGTAAAGCGTGTATGAACGAAAGTGGGAACAAGGAGACGCGCTGAGTCGGGACACGTGTCTTGACCTATTTGTGTCGTCGCATTGGTGTAGGTCGCTGTTTACTTGCGAGGACGTTTCACCTACTAGAGAGGCGGTTTTACTTTTTTTATTGGGCTTTGTTTGGTTTAGTTGTAGGTGTATATTTTGGAAATGGGAGAAAAGCAATAAAGATTAGTGTTGTAAATGCTTTGTTGAAGGGTTGTCTGTCAGTTACGAATTTACTGCTTAATTTGGTTCACCTTTAGCGATTTATTTCCATGCATATCCTCACTTCTTTTTTTTTTCTCAGCCTGTCATCTGTTTCTATCTTCAAATACTTTCCGAGCTTCTTCATTTACGTTACCTAATAATAGTACCTTAATAAATGACTACTAGAATTAATGTTATTTTACCGTTTCTGTAATCGAACCGATAAAGCCACTCTTTTTACGAATAACTTCTAAGCTAGCTTTAGTATTGCTATTTATGAATAATTTTGCCAATTTGAAAATTAAATTAATTGACAAAAAAATGCATTAAACTAAAGTTTAATGTCGTGATATAATCTAAGCAATACAAAATTATATAATCCCATTCGAATTGGTCTCTTTTGACTTGACCTTTTAATCTCTCTGGCGACGATTGGATTTACGTACTGTCTCTTTGGGGAATTATGCCATTATTCGCTCCAAAGATTTCTTGAAACACTCAATGTCGGAGGGAGTAACGTTCAGAGCAGGCCATGTCTTCTTGCACTGATCACATTTTGTATTCCAAAAGACATGACATGTGATCTGGATGAGGCCTAATCCTTATTCCAAGTGAAAAGTGAAACATGTAATCAAAGCGAAATCGTAGGAATCGACACGGTCGAAACGTACGATTTCGCATTGATAAATTCAACGCACTTAGATATGAATATGAATACCGAGAATAAAGATATTACTAAACATATACACACTTTTATTATGATTACGCCTATTACCTTCTGGGCAGGCAGAGACATCAGCCTGACATCTGCTTCTATTTACAGTCTCTATGGCGTGGCGGTAGTGAACGCTGCAGCTACGCAGGAGGCGCGGGTTCGATCCGCGCTCAATGCCAATATTTATATACATGAATATTATTTGCATTGGCCTGAATATTTACAAAAAAAAAGTATTTAAGTATGTTTATCCGTATTCTAGATAGCATAACACAAGCTAGTTAAGCTATGCTTAACACGGATCTAGATAGCGTTGTGTAAAATATTCTGGAATATTTATTTTGTTTATTTTCTATCCTTACACGTGCTTTGTCTACTACTCTCATGAAACGTTTCACGCAACCCCGCCGATTTCGAGTGCTTCTGACTTGCCCTATCTACTACTAAACTACTCTACTAAACATAAAGTTAAAACCTTATTTTTGTGAACTTCGTTTAATAAACAGTTGTTGTTCGCAGACGAGTCGGGATGCGAGGCTGATATGTTGGAGGGCGCGGAGGTGGGCCGGCACTCGCCGCCCCGGCCGCAGCAAGAGCCCATCAACCTCAAGAATGAGGTGAGTACACTTCTTACTTTACACACTTTTGTGGTTTTACACGGTTGGCGTTATCGAATCTTCAAGGTTTTTTCTAATTTGTTTTGTTTTTGTTAAATTTGAAGTGTTTCGTAAATGTCATTCAGTCAATTATACTCAGCGTCAGATTAATCGTGAAGTCTCAAACTTAAAATCAAAGTATTAAGAGCAAATCCCATTGTTTTATTTATTTAAATTGTTTAATTGTTCAAACTAAAGGTGTGTACTAAAAATAAGAACAATCTGTCATCAGGAAGGGGGGGGGGGATCAAGGCATTATAATCGTTTTGACTAATTTTTCTTCATCAAGAACGATCTGTTCGATATTTTTATGGACTTATACAAAAATGCTTATTACCTATATATATTTGTAGACATGATTGCCTTCATATAACGGACATGTGTCGGAGTTGAACCTACGTCCTTCGAGATGAAAGTCTAACGCTCTACCACCGCAGAGGACGTCCAAACCAAGACATAATGTTATGGCAGAATATAAAAGTTAATTGTCATCATTATCTTAACATTGAACGAAATTGAGAATTCGGTTCCAATTATTCCTCCTTCTTTTAATTTTAATTCGATGGAAACCTACCATCAGACGAGGTGAAGTCAAATTGACGAGTAAATAAAAAAACGTACGCCGGAGAATCATCCATCAATCAGTTAGTTCACCATTTGGTTCTAACCCGATGGAAAAACGCACTAACAGGTACAAACACAACCCTGAGAGGCCCTATAATAGAGAAACTGTTACCCTATGCAAAGTATCTGGAAGCTGGATTAACAGCATCCGAATTAGGGCTGACCCAGTGACATAGATGTTGGGATGCTGACTGGCTTACTGTCGTACTTGAAAACGTTATATGACCAGCCCTGTACAAAAGCATGTTTTAGGGCTGATATAATAACTTCTACTCAATAGTATCGTTATGGTGGTATCCCTTATATGACTTTCCACACTGGAAACTAACTCATCATCATCCTTGCATTAGTTCCGGTCGTATCTGATGCAACTATTTACGGCAAATCCGAGGAAGTATATGCGTTTCAGGTGAAGTTATAGCATATATAAACAGCTAATTTTATATTAATATTCAATAATTATCATCATCATTCAATACAGCGTATAGTCACAATTTGGTGATACCAACAGTTTTATTACGAGTTAATTTCATTGACGGCAAGAAATAAAAAAAAGAATTTCGAATGCTTTTTTTTCGCTAACGACCGTTCCAGGGGTGATACAAAAAGAAAGACGATCGCTACTTAACTAACACGTGGCGGTTAAAATTGAAAAATACGGACAAAGTTGAGTGCGAATAAACGCGCTCGATCCTCAAGTGGCGGCTCCCCAGTAGCTCGCCAAAAAGACGACGCCGCTCCAGCTCAAAAGGTCCTCGCAAAGACTAAACATTCATCGCTTCGTTAGTGCCCCCGCGAAAAAATCGCTATGCGATTCGACGCTGTCCAATCGGCCCGGTACTGGCGCAACCTACTTGCTTCAGAATCTATAGTATCGATTAGTGAGCGCTTTTTTACCCACACGCACTCACACACCGCCGCAGCGGGGCCAGCCTTTTTAACAATCTTTTTTTCGTCCACCCTCTCTCCCCAAAACCGCCATGTCCATTGCGCGGATGCAAAGACCACCCCTCTCGCCCCACCCCTCATATAGCAGCATTGAAAATGGAATTTCCATGAGTGATGGAGTGTCAAACGAGAAGTGAAAAAACAGAGAAAAAGTATATTATGTTAATTATTGAACGCGTGGTTCGTCGTCCGAGTTTAAATTGAATGTCATGTCGTACGCGTCCGTCGCGTCGCCGTGTCGTGCTTCCTCGTGTCGTGGAAACACGCGCGCTTTTCTATTCCGTTTCGTGTATAGCCGGTATAATTTTAATTTTTACTCTCTGTTCGTGCTAAATTAATAATCGTACATGTCGAAATTTGGACAAGCCGTACATTTTGTATGTGGTGAATTTTAAACAAAAGTCGATTGGCAACTTAGGGCCCAACACGCGGTCCAACTGGGACACCATTATTAGGTTTAAACAAAATTCAACTCTAATTGTTGATGGATAAAACTGTTATTGGTTATTCGATAGTTCGCTAAACACCAGTAGCTAGAATGACTTTTATTTTCACTCAGCCAGTACAGGAAGACAGTGTGTACGTCAGGAATCTTTTCTATTAACTTTGCCAGTTGGTCTTAGTTCTTATTCCGTTCGTGTTTCCGAATTAAGAAGTTGTCTTTGAACTTAGAAGGTCTATATGGAGGAACGACTTTAGAGGGTTAATTGTAATTATCTCGTTTCTTAGAAGCTGCAATACTTTTGAGCTAAAAATATACTACATGACATCAGATCTCTGCGCAACTAAGTGTTAGTTCAGTAGGTTTCGGTTTAATTACTGTCGCAGTCTCGTCACAATGAGCCAGAACTGAATTAAAACTAATTTATGATGTTTATGACGATAATACAGACGCTAGTTCCATTTAACTTTTAATGGAATCTACTATCTATCTGTGCATTGCACAAAAGGACCGTACAATACACTTATTCACCGGACAACACGGACTACTCGGACAGTCGCATTGCTAATGGAAAATCCCGAAAAAATATTGGTGGTGAAAAAAAATAGTTAAAAAAAATCGTCGAGCACATTTGAATGAAAATTGGGTGGTGTCGGGGTGGCGGCGCGCGGCCGCCGATCGCCTATTATTATTATTATTACTTGCATTATATCTGCATTTTTTCACGCACACAGAGGCAGACGCGCACGCCATTTTTATTTTTCTTTCTTTTTCTTTTTTTCGGGAAATCGACGGGGGCTGGCGCCCCCACACATACGCGGCCGGCAGAGCCCAGCAGAATCGAACTATGCGATGTCTACAAGTGGACGAACATTTAAATTGGCTCTCATCAAATATTGACTGCGTGTAGTTTTTTCATTAACCATTGGACGTTTTGTGAGGTATACTGTCGGTGAGGCACCGTTCAATTTGTGTCTGCTTCCTCTGAGCAGGTAGCCGGAGTGCTCCCGGAGCTTTTGTGGCTTGAATCAACATTTTTCGAGTACATCAATTCAGTACATCATTTTTTAATTTGGAAACTATGTAATATGATTGGTAGTTACCAACATATTCAAGATGAGTTGAAGTGACCCTGAAGCGTTGTGTCGAAATGTAATACTATTTTTAAGCAAAAAGAAATGAAAAATGTTAAATCTCAGGAGAAAGAGAAACGAATGCTGACAGGGCATAGTTTCTCTGAGAGCGCGATCGGGTCTAATCATTCTTAATCTTTAAGAAGCCTGTTACAAAAAACTTACTGTTTAGATAAAAGTGGTTCTTTATCATAAACAAGTGAAGCTGCCCTAATTTATAACAGGGTGCCGCGCATTTTTTAAATGATAGGGTTACCACATTTTTATTTTCAATGATTAACTTGAGAGTGAGAAATAACAATAAATAGTATGTATTGTCCTGACATCGATTAACACTTAAGTATATTTTTAGAATATTTTAATTATGAATTAAATTGTTTACCTTAAACTTTATTGCTAGGAGGCAACTTATACTTAGAAAATGCTTGTTTCCGGGGAGCTTACTCCTTCTGGTTTGGCATACGGATTTTAGAGGAGCAACTGCCGGGATAACCAACCTTTAGGGAAAAGCCTGCACCAGAGGCTCGTCCGTCAACCGGCAGGTGCATCAGCCTACAGGTGGGGTTGGGTTGACCCATTCACCCAATAGTTGGATCAAAGTTAGCTTGTATTTGCAGTAAATCGCTTCCACGCAACATGTTTCGATTTTGACAGATTGATGAATAAGAAAATAATGCAAATAAACTATAGTGCTACTCCGGTATCAAAGTTCTCTGTTGTCAAAGGTTATAAATTGAGTTTTTTGCATACAGGTGCTCCGTCACTCACGGTTGTACCTATGTCTGGAGCGTGTAGGCAGAGGATCCACATTTCGTGAGCTACTAACGTGTTTTCAGTCTTAGTAGTGCTGTTAATGGAGTATATTTTATTGGACTGTGTTTACTGTCATATGGACTTAAAATTAGTCACCGTAACTAACATCGCCCACGGAAAAAGATTTTTATGTACTGTCATCATCATCATCATCAGCTTAATCATCATCAAGCTTACATTAGAACTCAGGGTTTGCACTCCTCCAATTTCCCTTTCTAGATTTGGCTTCCAAGGGAGCGATTGCCATTTAAACCAAATTGAGCAGTCCGAATGGGGAACTACCTCCGCCCTACAGAATACCGCGGTCATAATAACCTCGTGTTGTGTTCCCAGCTGTGAGTAGGGTACCCAGAGCTCACTGGAGAGTTTTTGTGCTCTCAGTGGGAAGACCTAAGGCTTGTCCTGCTTTATCTTCTAAACTGACGGCACAGAAACTCTCTGTTCTAACAGGGTCGGCAGCGCGAGTGTGACGCCCCTGGTGTTGCACACATCCATAGGCCACGGTAACCACTGCCCATCAGGTGGGCCGTGTGCTTGTCTGCCATCTAAGTGGTATAAAAAAAACCGCTAACACCCTAGTGGGGTTCACATACAACTTATAACTACGTAGATTATACACTTTTGGAAACCATTGCTTAGAGAAATTAATAACAGTAATAACTAACAGGGTCGGCAGCGCAAGTGTGATGCTCCTGGTGTTGCACACGTTCATAGGCCACGGTAACCACTTACCATCAGGTGGGCTGTGTGCTTGACTGCCACATAAGTGGTATAAAAAAAAAGACAGATTCCACTCCGGGAGTGCCGGCAGAAGTGAAAACTTTTTCTTTATTTGTTTTTCGTTATATACAGAGAAAAAGATAAAAAGAATATACACTCGAGAGCAATGAATCCGGGTCACTCAAAGAATCCAAAAAATCTCGGAAAGTAAGAATGCTAGGTTAATGCAATAAATTGTATTTAATAGACAATTTAATACTCCTTAAATGAAAGTATTAAAACTTCTTAGTTATTGTAAAGTTATATCATAAAAAAATCAAATTTGAAAAGGGAACACTGTCGAAGATGGAACTACGAAATTACAGGATTTGTTTTTGCTTTTGTTTGTAATCTGTCATTTATGTTGTTACATAAACCAGGTTGATAGTGCTCAATATTCATTATTCAAGCTGAAATCATGTCGCTTACACTTGAAGAATGCACCAGAATACTTACATTGGTGGAAACCGGCCGGAGTCAGCGCGATACAGCCAGGACTGTCGGTGTGTCGCTGTCAACAGTACAAAGAGTTCTCCGACGTTACGAAGAAACTGGTTCTAACCTACGCAGACCAGGAACGGGCAGAACTAGGTGTACCACAGCACGAGAAGACCGATACTTGGTGAACACCATGCTTCGAAATCGCTTTCTCACAGGAACTGAACTCACAAATCAGTTTCGACGCCTCGGAGGAAGTAACCCAAGTGCATGGACAGTAAGACGTCGGCTTGCTGAATCTAACTTAAAACCCTTTAGACCTGCAAACGGCCCTAAACTGGAGCGTGGCCATCGTATTTCAAGACTAAGATATGCCCAGAACCACGTAAATTGGAGTATTGAAGATTGGTCGAAAGTTATGTTCTCCGACGAATCAAAATTTATGCTCTACAAGCACGATGGAAGACACAGAGTGTATAGAAGACCAGGGGAAAGATTCAAGCAAGCATGCATCGAAGAAAAAGTAGCCTACGGTGGTGGGTCTGTACTTGTGTGGGCCGGAATTTCCTCTGAAAGTCGCACAGAGCTGGTGATCATAGAAAACGGCTCTTTAACTAGCGTAAGATATGTGGAAGAAATCCTCAACGAACACGTTGGTCCATTTATGGTCAATTTGGGTGAGGATGCTATATTTATGCATGACAATGCCCGACCTCATACAGGTAGGATTGTGAATGACTACCTTCAAGAGATGAACATTACTTGTATGGAGTGGCCAGCGCGCAGCCCGGATATCAACCCGATCGAGCATGCTTGGGACGAGCTAGGGAGATGCGTAAAACAACGAAACCCTCCCCCAATCACGCTTCCTGAGCTCAAAATTGCTCTCACAGAGGAATGGGAGAATATTCCCCAAAATCGTATAAGGAACTTGGTGTACAGCATGCCAAACCGCGTAAACGCAGTAATGGAAGCACGAGGAGGTAATACGAAGTATTGAAATTCAAGAAAATCGTCATAAAGTTCAAAAATTTCATGTTTCCTATTTTTGTTTTAAGGAGAGATCAGCAGTTTTTTTTCTTTATGTAATTTTGTGTAAATAAAATGTATGGTGACTCATATTTTTTTAACTTTCATTTAAGGAGTATTAAATTGTCTATTAAATACAATTTATTGAATTAACCTAGCATTCTTACTTTCCGAGATTTTTTGGATTCTTTGAGTGACCCGGATTCATTGCTCTCGAGTGTACCATACCATACCATATCATACCATAGAACCTATCACTAATTTTCTGAAAATTTTCTGTCAGACAAAATTAATAAATTACAAACAGAAATGAATTACAAACAGAAGAAATAATCACAAAATGTAATAAATTACAAACAGAAAAATAATCACAAAAAGTATTAACCATGGTGGCACTCACTCTTTCATTTTGAACTAACTGTTACCCCCGGCTCCGCCCGCGTGGATATTGGTTATCGTGACCAAACATAGCCTATGTCCTTTCTCAACTTTTAATCTACCCCTATACCAAATTTCATCAAAATCGGTTCAGTGGTTTAGACTTAAAATCGTAACAGACGGACAGACAGAGTTTCTTTCGCATTTATAATATTAATACCTATGGTTTGAGATTTGAGAATTGGTGAATTGAGTTGCATATTGAACATCTTCACACAATTGTCAATTGCGGGTACTTACTTTTTATACTTATACCATGGCTATACGTACTGTATATCGCGTGATATAAGAAAGGATTAATTGCGGCGTACTTCATCTTGATACGCCTTCCCGTACTGTTCATTACAATGCTTATTATCTGTCTATATGCAAGCACACAGCCTTGTCATTAAACATATAATACACCATCAATATCAGGACGTTCGTTTTACTTAATAACATCTTTATATAATTTATTACTATCATTTTATTGCCATTGTCAAGAGGCGGCGAAACGAGCTTTTATTTTGAACTTTGAAAACAGTGCGTTAAGGTCTAACATTGGTGGATTGTCTGCAAAGGTATGCGGGTATGTATGAATCAAGCAATTAATGCGATCATAAGAATAATTTTAAGCAACATTCATGATTAAGCTATAGGTTCTACACTGCTGGTATTATCAGTTAATCTTTTCTCTAGAACCGAGCCCACATTCCAGTTAGAGCCAAAGCTCGTGCATTGGAGCTCAGCATTGGGTCTCCTATTCTTCCATGTTTTGGTTTATTATTTTGTATTTCTCTCCATAAATCCGCAGTTAAAATTTCAAGATCGTATTCTCAGCGATTCGGGCAATTCCTTGATATGTCCAATGTCAGTCAGTTAGAACGAGACAAATAGGGGAAACAAAAAAAGGAATTGAATCTATAAAAAATACATTTCAAGTAAAATATTACGCAGATACAAACTGTTAAAACAAGGTATTTTGTATTGCGAAAATTATATTAAGAGTACACTTGGGATTTCCGCATGAAAAAGGTAGGTACTAACTCACGTTTATGATGTAATTTAAAAAATACATTATTAAATACATGTCTAGTCTAACTATTCGCCAAGACTGTATTTACAAAAACGGTTCTACCTAGTAATCAATTAAACAAGAAATTTTAAAATTCGAAAGTTAATACACCGCGAATTTCCATAGCAACGGCATTTCATAATTAAAACCAAATTCGTGCATTAGACGCCCAGAATCATGTGCTAATTGCACAGGGCTACCACCAGTCGCGACGCGAGCCTGACAAACGACTTTGATCAATCACGTCCGTCCTCCGTGGGCAGCCCTGGCCGCGGCTGCGACGCTCGAGATTTATATTTGTAGCAACCCTAGCTCCAGAGGTGCTACACCGTATTTACCGTTGTCAATACTAATTTTCATTCAATTTTGATCTCTACTGCGATCGATTTAAGAGTGGTGTATTTTTAACACGATGTCTAGAATATTTTTGCAGAGTTTCTGGATAACCATTTGGTGAGAAGCCGATGGGTTTATGCGTAGGATATTATTTTATGACGTGCGAAGTGCTGCATAATCTAATCCTGTTTGCTGAGCTTACAGTCCTAGGAAGAAACATTAAATATTATGTACCAGTAGACTAGTAAATGTTAAGTTGAGGAGTTTTGTTTCATTGATTTAGATGGTAAAACTACTTTCACGTATGGCAATCATGTATACTCACGTAAAATCTGCAATGAAATTCCGCTGACATATTGAAATGAATATAAATGGAAGACAGACAATAGAAAAGCCACTGAGTTTCATGACGGAGTTTTCCCAGAACGAAGTCACGTTGTTAACCGGTATAGTCCATTAGGGAAACATTATTTTAATTGTTCTTATATTTGTTTCTTTAACGTTTTGTAGTTCGTAACTCAAACTAGACACATGGTAAGCATAGCTTAACTAGCTTGTGTTATGGAATCTATAATGCGAATAAACATAATTAGATACTTTTTTTTTAATACATACATATTATACATAGAAACACCCAGAACAATGCAAATATCTTAGCGGGGATGGGACCCGCACCTCCTGCGTAGCGGCCGCGTCCACACCCGCCACGCCACAGAGGCTAGATCTATAAATTCTATAGAATATAGATCTATAGAAAAACGTTACAAATTGGTGTAATATTAGTATAAAAATCATAGTTATTTGACTAAACATGTACTGTCATGATTATGATACAACATTAGATAACGTTTTCATGAACCAATACCATCCACAGTCAAGTAATAAATATGATATAAAGTTACCAATATAACTCGATTGCGATATCAACACAGCGAAATGCAAACGAGATCACCTTCCCGAAGTGAAATACTCTCCCATAACTTATTTAATCAGGCGAACTTATTTCCATAGTAATACATTTTACCTTACGAAGCGACAAAATTTAAAACCGCATAATGATACCGAAAAAACGGTCCCAACGTTTTTACTACAACTTTTGTAATTTACAAGCCAATTAAAATAAAAAATGGGATGCACCCCCGGCCACCCCTTTAATTATGAATTTTTTGCATTTTTTTTAATGATAATAAATTCGCTTGACTGCAGCGGCGGTGTAGCTGTTACACGCCCAGGACATACATTATTGTGTCTCATTGTACTTGGTATTAAGTTACTAAAATAATATTAGATCATATTTTGCAAAGTAGATTTAGCTTACATGAAAGTTTTAATGAAAGTATAAAGGCGCCCACTCACTACCAGTTTACCGAACGACGGCCGGACGATATAAAACTGTCTGTTGATCGCCATAACCCATACACGTAAAGTTAGACTAATACGATCCGATAGTGTGTCGCCGCCGAACGATTCTGGATAGTCCTAGGCCGTCAGGGCGAACCAGTGCACACCGGCAGGCGACCGTACGGCGGGAAACTACTCACAACTGCTTGTGTGTAGTCGCAAAACTGACATCAGGGAATTGCCGATAGGCCAAAATTCGCTCTAGTGTGTGGGCGCTATCGGTTTAGGACTGCAGGCTGCCGGACAGATGAGAAACTGCAGGCGGACTGTTAATGAGTGAGCGCCTTAAGATCCTTGTGATCGATTTGACTACCAAAGTCTCAAAATGAGTTTCTTTACAGTTTTATTGATTTAAATTCTATTATCATCCGAACTAAGGGTGTGACCCAAATATTAGAACATGATGGGGGATACCAGGGGTATAAGATCATATTGAGTACGTTATTGGTTAAAAGCGATCTGATGCTAGCTGTACGTATAGAAGCAAGTGGCGTGCTGATGTTGCTGCCTATCCCGGAGGCGAAATAGGCGTGAACTGTAGCTATTCAGGTAGATGTTTTTGAAGTGAAAACTTCTATTGCGGTGTTGGATGGGTAAAAATTGTTAAACTCGCGCGTCAGGATCACTTGACCTTTGAACCGTAACCGGCGACTGACGTCATACAACATTAGCTATAGACAGTTTATTTTGCAAGATACGATGCGAAGCTTCTTGGCTTAGCGGTGAGCGCTTCGACTGTTAGCACTTATGGTTTCAGATAGTACCGGGTTCGAACCTGGGCTTCTGACACTTTTTCTGATTATTTTTCTTTTTGTAATTTAACATGGTACGTGTATGTAATGAGCTTCGGTAGCTTAGTGGTTAAGGAGTCGGCTTTACGACCAAAACATCACGGGTTCGAATCCTGGCCATTAACACTGCCGACGTGAACCCACTCCTAGCACAAGCAATTAAGCTTAGTTGGACGGATTAGAGGGAAAATTAGTAATTTCGATAATATCGGTTGCTAATATTCTATAACAAAAAAGAGATTTTGCCTTCAGCTTACCATCAGGCGAGGTGAACTCAAATTGACGTATCTTATATAAAAAAAAGAAAGATGTAAATGATCCTTACTCTGTATAGTGTTCTCAAAACATGCTGCCCTATGAGCTAACCTCTATAGTTCATGTCATTTTTAGCCACTGTTTTATAACCTACTAGCTTTTACCCGCGGCTCCGCCCGCGTGGATGTCGGTTATCGAGACCAAACATAGCCTATGTCCTTTCTCAAGGTCTAATCTACCCCTATACCAAATTTCATCAAAATCGCTTCAGTGGTTTATGCGTGAAAGCGTAACATGCAGACTTACAGACAGAGTTACTTTCGCATTTATAATATTAGTATGGATTTCTAAATTAGGTCATCCAGTAATAAAACAGACCTTAATCCCAGAATATGAGTAAATAATGCCTTAACTTCTTGTTCAGGTAATAATTATTTACTGTCCAATTTCTGGCAGTTACGTCGATTACGATCAATGGCCAAACATTCATGATTATAACAAAATACAAGCTATTTAAAATAGAATGTATATAAAAGAAATAAGAATTTGTAATGTTGGGTATCAAATACCCATTGATGACGACTAGTCGCGTGCCTAGAAGGCTGGCACTATTATAGAGTTGGATATCCTAAAGGTATAAAAATAAATAAATAAATATTTCACAACATTTCACACAACGTTATCTAGATCCATGGTAAGCATAGCTTAACTAGCTTGTGTTATGGAATCTAGAATGCGGATAAACATACTTAAATACACTTTTTTTGTAAATGCATACATATTATACATAGAAACACCCAGACCAATGCAAATACCCATATTCATGCATACAAATATTTGCACTGAGCGGGGATCGAACCCGCGCCTCCTGCGTAGCGGCCGCGTTCACTACCGCCACGCCACAAAGGAAGAAGGAAGGTATGATCTGAAGGTGAACGCCTACAACAATGGAGACCTACGCAGCAGATACGCATAATTCATTGCGGCTTTTCAACAGTCCCCTTTGCCCGTATCGAAGGTTTACAAGTAATGTATGTGCTGTCGGTAGTTGTCATATGTCTTCGTATGGACAATTTCGGAATCATATCATTCTCTAAGATTATTTAATATGGCCTGTAGTCACGACCACCGATGATCAGGGTTTCAAAAAACTAGGCTCAGTGGACATAAATTAAAAAATAAAGATAGTTGTAGCCTCGCTTCAGTTAATTGAATATAATATTTCACGTGTGAAAATTCGTCTCACCATATAAATAAGTCAATCATAAAAATGTTGTAAGAAACCACAGTTTTGTTGTGTTATGGTAGTGAAATGTTGCAAAAATAATTAGCACGGGAGATCTGATCTAAGAAATTGAAATGATATCAACATCCTCACGCACTTTACGATCTATATTTAATAAATGTGAACTTGGGCCACTCATTAGTGTAAAAAAAAAACATTTTTAAACACCTCTAACGTGCAATTGATCTTTATTCAAGTGTCATTGTACATGAGTAGTACAGGAAATTTCAACAAGTTAGCCAGTAAAGCTTCACAAGCTTTCGGTCGAGGTAGAAAAAGTATGTACACGCTTTACCCTTACAAAAGCCAAGCGAAAATATATTGAAAAAGTAAAAATATAAGGGTCTTCGGAAAGGAATACAGAGAGACAGAAGTATACGAGAGTGTTTGGATTGAAAGAAAATGTGGTTATGAAAATTTAAAAGAACGTCTCGTCTTAGGTGGGTTTGGTACGGAGAGCGAACGACACACCATGTATGTAAGGCGCGTGTAAGTGGAAAGGTAAGCCCACAGTCAACTTCACAGAACACTCCGTAGGCGATGAGCTTGCAAGCTCTCCCCTGCGTAGCGCATACGCTACGAGAAATTATTACGATGTGTAGTTTTTGTAACACGTGCAGTGAAGACACAGTTCCACCATCTAAACCGGCGGAAACAAATACCTCTGAAGTCCCACTTCGTACTGATTATTTAATCATAATATTATATGATGACTGAAACATTTGCCATCCATAAATCCTAAAAGAAAATCAGATTACGCTAGTCGATATCGAATTATTATTATTGTAATCCATCAAATTCAACGTTCTAAGCCGGAAGCACTACAGCCTTCATGAATAAACAGACACATATTACCCATTAAATCTATAATAAACGAAAATTCCAACCAACTAAATATATTTACAACAATTTAACGATCTTAATAACAGAAATCCAATTAACTAAAAATGAATATTCAAAACAGTTTATGACAGGAGACGCATCGATCAAATAATGGCACAATAGTATTAATTTAATGCTATCTGTCTGTCTATCACGTTAGTCGAGTGAGACGATGCAAAGTGCCCGTAGGTATGCATGCGGCCGCGCGCGCCTGCTTCTAAATAATGCGCAAGGAAAAAAAACGCAATAAACATTTAAAAAGGGAGATGTTCTAACA
This sequence comes from Eilema caniola, assembly GCA_949126895.1. Lineage (NCBI taxonomy): Eukaryota > Metazoa > Arthropoda > Insecta > Lepidoptera > Erebidae > Eilema > Eilema caniola. The sequence goes on along the minus strand of OX421472.1, from coordinate 7,085,976 downwards.
TTACTGGCGAATTAAAATGCGAAATCACGTACATTACAACCAGTTTCGATTTTTTTTTCAATACACTTATAAATTCGCACGGTGGAACGCGTGGAGTCTCGATTCTCAATTCTATTATTATCATTTTTGTTCTTTTTTTCGTGCTCGCAAAAGTAATTGTTGGATATCGCGTTCTGTATCATCGGCTTTTTAATTAAAATTGTAATAACGGCACGCTTTTAAGTTTAATTAGATTATGAGGTAACGTGTTCAAATCGCATATTAAACGTTTAGTGTTTATGAATTTATTTAGTATATAGGAGCCTCTACCGCCACTGTGTGCCGTAATATCAGCGGTTGACATTAAAATTAATGGAAACACTGCTTAATGGCCAGTTCTAATCCTGTATTTATTTCCAATATCCATTTTTATAGAATGTTACAGCTAAAAATGATATTTCTACTGTAAAAAATCAAATTAAAAATGCCATAATAACTTCTATACACAACCTACAACGTAAATCTACCGAATTCATTTTTAAAACTATGTGACATATAATATTGAACTTGATACTACAAAATTGAGAATTCATCAAATGCAATACATTCCATCACATAGACGCCACGTCGATACCTTGATTGCATTTGCAGATGCAGAAACGTAAATTACAAAGTCTCCTATTAAAAATGAAAACGAGATACAAAAGTGTTACAATCGTCAATGCATTGAGCAATAGGACATCTCCCATCGGTCGAGGCAGGTCACAAACAATACATTTCACCTATCGCACCCAACAAAGAACCTATTAACAATATGAGTAATGCACAACTTAGATCGAGTAGCTATCTGATATGAAACCTTGAAAGCAGACGGGCCGTTTCAATCAGCGGTTCAAACGCTCTAAAATTATACACGGAAATAAGCATTAGACGTGAACCTTAATGTAAAGATCACAAGAGCGATTGTACGCTGATGGTACCATCAAATATAGGATCGCAGACTCGTTAAAAATTAAAGCAAAATAAAACTAATCTTCGATTTACTTAATTGAAACCGTGAATCATAAGTGTTCGTTAAGACAAAAATTTTGACAGCCGACCGCTAGTTAATAATTGTATTTGAGTATTTAATTCAATTATTATTAAAATGAAACGACTGTAAAATTGTTTTAGAACTAAAATTGTGTGAAATATTTAAATTTTATATCCGCTATTGATTAATTAAAAAAATAAACCTCGAATTCCACGATACGGTGAAAATATGAAAATTAGGTATAATAAAAAGGCCAGTAATGCTGTATAACATAGAATTTTATGTTATATAGGAAACAACGTTGATATTCAAAATTATAAACTGATATCCTTTAGAAGGTTAATATGCTTGTCGGTTGTGTTGTAAATATTTTATGTCGAAACGTCGAACACCACGTTTCACACGCTCGTGTGCCAGTTCAGTTCTCCACCCATCCTCTGAAAATGGAGCGACCGATAAAAAAGGTAACGAATTATAAAAAAGCGGAGGCGCACAATCGCGAGCGCGGACGTGTGGGCGGTGGGCGAAATGAAATGAAATAATGAAAAAAATGGGCAAAAAGCAGTACAAACATGCATTGTCCTCACTGCCTCCCCCCTTAATGAGAGGGTGCGGGGTAAACGGACACCCCTCTGTACGCGCAACGTGTGTCTGAAGTGGCTGATTATCACCTGATTCCATCTGCGTGAAATGTGTTACTACTAAATAGGTCGCCTTAGGTCGCAAAGCGTTTTCTGTTCAAACCTACAAAGGCGTTTCTAGATGGTCATGCTGAATAGCGCTTAAGGTCAGGGAAGTGTGACGACGGCTTTCTTAACGTTGTTGAGTACGTAACAAACATAATTGGATCACAAAAAGGCTTTCTTGCTTTCTCGTTTTCATTTTAGGTTCAAAATGTTATCAATAATTTGACCTAATCTGTAAATAAGTTCTGTGTGTCTATTGGATTAAATTTACACGTTGCGTAACATGAATAAAAATACTATATTCCAGTTCGAGTTTTTTATAGGAAGTATTTTCAATACGTACATGAACAGGGCGAATTCGCAGTCGTGTAACATAATGCAGTCCTAACAAAGTTTCCTTTTCCCCCATTTGACTTCACACGAAAAAAATCCCAATTTTGGAACATATTAACCATCAAAAACAGCGTTCGAAATTAATTTGTTTATGCGAAACAAAGGTGGGTGCCTGGCGCATGCACCCGTGCCTCACCCACCTCCCGAAAAAAAGGAAAAAAATACGAAAAAATGGGGGGAAAACGGGGTTCCCACACCCTGCCGCGGCGCGATCGGCATCAGACTTCTTTTTTTAATCGCGTCGCATTCAGAGTGGTCGTTTTTGGTAAGCACACACTGCGCATTGCCTATTTTCCAATTTAGATTGCTTTGTATTACCGGTTGAGCGATGCGCAATAGTTTTTGAGGCTCGTGACATGTGAACGCAGGAAATTAAATTTCTGTTTACAATAAAAACGAGAGCTCATGATTCACGGTAAGCAATAGCTTCAACTACCTACACGTGACCTACAAACAACCCTAAAGGCCAATTACAATGTGGGGAAACTGTTAATATAGCGAAAGTACGAGCTTACCACTAGCATGAACCCTTTTCGTGAAACACTAAGTAGATCCTCAATGGCTAGGACTTCAAAGGACTACGAACACGTTATCAGAATAATTAATGTGATAATTGATTCTATGCTACAGTCTATCAACTGTTAGCTCTTGTCAATTTTCATTTTATAATAATTATTCTGAGTGTAAAATAACAGGTATCTTTTTAGGTTGCAGGAACTACTGAGGCCAACCCCATCGACATTAATACGTAATATTTTGTCTGTCTATATATAATGCGTGTATTTTTTCGCGTACATGTAAAGATACTACGTACATCTACACATAGCACATGGGCCATATTGTGTGTAGGTATCTGAGTTCGATATTTTGGTAATAATTTCCATTTTAAAAATAAATATTCAGGAATTTCCCATTTTAATACACCGTTCCCCATTTTAGTACCGAATTAGTATTGTTCCATAATATAACTAGTGACCTTGTAGCTTACTGCCCCAGACTTGCGGCAGTCTCCTAGATTTGGCTATTTCTTAACGATAATTTGTTTAAAACAGTTAGTTGTATTTTATTCTTGGATATGGTTAAATAACGTTCAGTTAACTTCATACGATTCGTCGGTGACTCATAAAAATGGGACATAATATTTGAAAAAAAAAGAAATGTCTATCAATCCTGTTTATCATTAAAATATTTTATTATCTTTTAGATTCGAGCACCAATCTCGGTTGCATTCAAAGCTTGCTCTTTCCAATGTTCGAATAATTTGGTTTCTTTTAAATGTTATGGCTGTGACTGCCTAATCTTTATCTTACCTTTAACTCTAAGAATGAAGCCTACGGCAGAGCCTCGTCCGTCTATCAGCAAAAGATATTTATTGGGTTATAAACGTAATTAAAATACGTTATCAAGCATAAATAAATCCTCAAATCACGCAACAAAATGAACACAAATACTAAAAATAATAAGCTATCAATATACACGAATGCAATACCAAACTATAAGACCAATCGATTATAACAGTATTAAAATTATTTATAATTAACTAGCTAGCTAGGAGACCGATAATTCAAGTATCAAAATTCCTTGGTAATTAGCGAGCTACGGCAATAAATATCTCCAAGACGATTATTAAGCGGCAAGTACTAATCACAAGAAGTTATAGTGACACCCTGTATACTAGAGACTGTCTTAAAATTATAGGTTAGAATAATCGAATGAAATTATTCGGTACTTTGTATCACGTAATATGCGATGGAATCTCTTTCTCTCTCTGTTGAAGAAGTTTTTTTAATGTGTGCTAAAAAATAGAATAAGTCAATTTAATTAAGGTGATGTCAGTAGAGTTTTTAATTCTTTTCAGGGTTCCGTACCCAAAGGGTAAAACGTCAACATGTAGAATAGGCGGTTACGGTTTGGATTGGATTTAAACTATATTGTTTTAAATTTATGGGTATATACAGTACAAAAATATGTTTTTGTATTTGCTGCAATAAATTTGTATTTCTTTATTTCTGAAGCAGAAAACAGAATTTCCTTAATATTCATCAAAAAATATTCCACAACAGTTATCATATTAGAAAACAGTTGCCGTTACAAGTTTAAAGTTCTAAGTCCACAGCTTTCCTTGGCGCACCAAACGCCGCCTAAGGCACCGCCAGTTTTCTGCACCCTTCCATATAATTAAAATGCACACTTACCTTGTATAATTAGAGAGTCGCCACAAAGAAATCGTTTCGTAGATGATATCACTTAAAATAAAGTAGCATGAAGTTTATTAATGACTGTATGGAAGTGCATTATAAACAGTATTCATTTGTATCACTGAGGTGGCCTACGAGCATACGATCCACCGGACTGGTAGCACTCACTGTAGCTTATATTGATAACACTGTTGAAAAGGACATCCTGTTTAAATTTTTATTTTTCATCCGGATGATACAGCTCGCAGAATAAGTGACCTAAAAGGTAAGTGTTGGCCACATCTGACGAAGGACCAACTAAACTTTGATTAACCAAACGTTTAAGCTATATTTTGAGGTCTCTATTCTATGGATACCTCAAAACATGGGGTACTTTTCAAATCGATCCACCGTCGATACAAGATGGTTTTACATATATTCCCCTGTAAGGGACTATAGTCACGGGTACAAGTCCCGCCTAAGTTGTTTCTCTTTTTCCTATCCTAATCGATTTGAATAGTTGGCATACTAAGGTTAGGTTACACCATCTTACTGTGACTTGAACAGTGCAGTTAAAGTACTGGTCAGGTATAAAATAGGTTGCAAAATTTGACAACAGTTAAAATGACGTCAAAACTTGACGCTAACTGTAACCGGCCACGCCGCCTGGCCTGTTATTGTTAATTGTTAACGTTAATTTCTGTCAAACAATACATTTTCGTCATCGTTTGTCATCCCAACTGACTGACATAAGAACTGACAGCAAATGACAGCTTACGTTTAGTATAACCAAATTAAAAAAAATATCATAAGGAATTTGAGGTAAATAATGCGTCATTTGACTTGCAATTCTGGTAACTTTAACCAAGATACTCAATACACTGGTGCAACACATTTAGTAGAAACCGTTAGAGTCAGTGTTACTGTTAATGTTAAATTTGACGTAAACCTCATACTTTAGCAGGTTACCCTCCCTGGAACAGGTAACCAAAAAACGGAAACGGGTTTAGAATTCCACACGCGCCGAGGTACAAGCAATACATAGTTTTACAACCTTACTAAAAAAGTCGCATATAGAATTAGACAACTCAGCAACAGCCAGTGAATGTCCTGTCGGCCTATACGAAACATTCTTAAAAGGCCGTTGAGTGTACATTTACTCAGGATATAAATGTGTATCATTAATCAAAGTAATTAGATCATTGTCGGATCGTGTTACAGCGCGTCCCGACTGCGGAAACTATCTTATAGACGCGGCTTTTTTATACAAAATAATGATTCGGTAGCCATTTGATAAGGGATTTTAAGTGAATTAGTAATAGATTCGATTTGTTATTAATGAATTAATGAGAACTTTTAGGCTATGTTTTATAACGGAGTCTGTAAACATCGGGTATTTATAGTGACTAGCTAAAGTTATATATTTTACGATAATGCTTATCGTAGCTTCTTAAATTATTTTTCAATCTATTTTTCTAAATTGATTTTACTAAAAAACTGCAGTCTATAAATTCCTTAGTAACTAATTACGACTAGAATTCGGCTTATTATAAAATACTTCTCCAAAAGGACAATGATATATTTGTATTTTTAGCATTTACCAGACGCATTTGAAGTATTGACAGATTCTATAATTCTACAAAAATTCGAACACGGATTCCCCGGGGTTATCACAATCTCCTTTTTTTTTTTAATTTGCGTATATATTTAATTTACTCAGAGTTGGAATTCCCGTGAAGTAAACAGTGTATGGAATTAAATTTTAAAGCAGCTTGCATGCTAAATGTGCTGAGCTACCGGTAGTTCGGTGGCCAGAGCATTGTACCTGTAAAGCAAAGATCGCAGGTACGAACCCCGCCTGGACCAATTCAATATTTTTCCTACCTTAATCGAATTGTACACAGTGTAGTTCTAGTTTGTAGCCAATCACACGCATAGGGGTAAATAACTACTTCCAGCAAATTAATTAAACTACTTTCTACTTCAATCACATTATGCTTAATCCGTAGGCAAGTTCAGTCTATTAATTTGCCATAAATGTTTTCCTGCAATGCCGTGTAATTGTACGTGACCTCCAACCACCACATAATTGGATCACCAATGATTTATAATAATCAGCCAATTTTATGATAATGCGACAAGGTACGAGCTTGTCGCTTATTCGATTAATCGAACGATTTTAATCGATTAGGCAAAGCGTATTTATGTATCGATTATTGAATCAACATGTTCTTTGTATAGTTGTAGATTACAGATAGAGGTGCGTGTTGGTGATTTTTTCATTCTAATTCTAGAAGTGGTTATTCTAACTTTAGACCCTATAATAAATAAAAATTACGCCTAGAATCCTAAAAGTGGGTAGCAATATTTTAAACGCCTACAAATCGTCACTTTATGTTTACTGTCGAAAAGAAGACAGTTACATAAACAGGTACCACGGGTACCTTGTGGTACCTGTTCATTTCACTGGTGACTTGTTCGCTATTACGGTAATTGTAAATATATTTACTAAAATGGATGTTGAAACAACTTTTACAATTATATCAGGATATGGGCACACCAATATGCGTTTTATTAGCCAGAATTAAAGAGGACATAAACAAAATGCATTGACTTCTTTATGAAAAGGATTCGTATACAAGTAATCGCATTAAGCATTAACTAAGAATTTGAAATCGAAAGTTGCGTGTGAACTTGAGCAATAAACAGATTAGTTTAGCGTGTGCAACTTCTGTGTAAAACACATCCGGATATTATAAACAGCAACAGGATTTAAAATATCTGATATATTATTAATTATCATAATTATTACGCATAATATTATGATCTATATTTTAATGTGTTGCTAAATATTATAGACAAGTTCTACATGATTTGATGTTGCCGCAACTTGATCTGTTTTTTTTTAACTGATATTAGTTAGTTTATATTGTTTCCTTTTAGTAATTGCTTCACTTCAAAATATCGAAGTTCAGCCATGTCATAGTTAGACTAAAAAAGCAGACCACAAACTCTGAGATTCCGGAAGGCCTCTAATACGACCGCGATTAACGCAAAGGGAATGTCGATTGTTTCGTTTTGGCTATTACCAATTAGTTACGAGTCGCATAGGAGTCCAGTTTTTACTATTATGTCCAGCCAATTATATACAAGTCCAGACTGGACTCAAGCTGTGGTGGGCTCTTGGTAAGCCCCGTCCCCCAAATGATTTCGAAGGAAAGCGTGCAAGCAACTCGCGCGGATATGCATGATAATGACTACGAATAGTTTAGTAGGTACTTTTTCAAGAGCTACTGAAAATGAGTAAATCTTTTCATTTTTTTATTGTTGAGGAATCATCTGAGAAACGAAGATAAATATTACACATTATTGAATAATGCCCTTGTACTATTCCACATTTTTATTTTTATATTACAACCTGACCGGTTCGGCCTCACGGCATTCTCAAAGGTTTGTTTTGGCGGTAAAATATTGTTCATCAATATCGTTATAATTATAACGTTAGTCTCTTATATGGCTTATTGTGACTTTTGTGGTAACGACTAGCATTTAACCTTCTAACCTCGAGAGAAAAGCATGCAGTAGAGCAGAGCAGGTGTACCCAGCATGCAGGCCCAAAAATGCTCAAGAAATGACACAATGTAATTGTTATGGCAACAAGAATGGGCGTCAACAAGAAATAGTTTATATATCCTACACTGATATTTATAATTTAATTACCAGTTCTAAATACCGTACAGTCTTTATCGAAACTGTATCCATAATATACGATATCGAAACTGATACCATCTTTGGAACGGAAGCCGTAATTTATATTACGCACAACAGATATTCGGACGGCATATCTCTTAATTCTAACTAATAATCATGATATTTTATTAACTTGATCAGACATTATTACAAGTTACACCGCCCATTGAATGTTAGCCTCCAGCGTAGAGTGCTACAACTGTATAATAACAACAATTGTACGCAAAGACTTTAAATATTAAACAACAGTTATGTTTGGGAACGTTTTTCGTTGTGTTGTCAGTTCGCCGTTGTATGAGCGCAGGTTATCTCTTGCTTAAAATTGGGTTAGCTTACCTAATCTTATGTCTGTCTCTCTTTCGCTCTACTAACGCTAAAAAGACACAGGTAAAAAGAAATATGTTAAACCAAAGACTGCAATAGTATTAACTATTAAGAATAGAAAGTTGAGTGACAAACTTGCTGTAATATTATGACGTGTAATGATTATCCTTAGAAATAAATGAGTTATGAGTTTTAAGTTATAAAGGCAGGTAGGTGGGATCTATGGGATGTCGACTTGCAAAGATAGTTGGCATAGACTCATCATTATCTCAACGTTGTTCAAAATTGCATCCGCAGCTGTCACCTCGGAGCCGGGTGTCCGCTTGCCCCTTCTCTTCCTTTTCGTTGTCCTCTTGGCCGCCCAGCCGTGAGAGGCAAGCCCATCAATCAGCAGATGATGCTCGCTCGAGTTTGAACATCTTGTAAAAGCCGCATAAACACTCTTGCTCCTTCAAATATTCTAGCCATATTTAGAGCTCTTATGGGGTATATATTCTAAAGCTTACGCGAATATCGCTCATTGAAAAAACCAATAAATCGCGATGGTTGTGAGTAAATGGTTTTATTTCTTCTAGGTTAGTTTTCATGACTTTAAAATGCATTTTTTACCCTCGTACTCGCTGATCAAAGTATGTTAATGCACCTCTCTTTCACTGTTTTCTCCTTTTTATTCATTATTTAAGCGAAACAGTGCCTTATTGTAATTAAAAATATAACGTGCGGTAAATTTAAGTAGCCATCGTACTGGCTACACAATGCAGCCTCGAGGCTACGTGAATCTTGAATCGGGAGCGAATTGTAATAAGACATCGTAATTTATGGAACGGGACCATTGATATTGGTCGGCTTCTCACCCGTGCTGGAGAAAATGACTGAGGAGCTAATTCTATGGGCAAACGCGCGCGATACTTTATGCATTATCTATTTTTATTTCAATAAACGGTATAGTTTCTAATGTAAATATTTAAATTGTGGCAAATTTCAAAGGATAGGTTCTATATCTGTTCAGTTCATCTATATTTGTTCAGTACTTACATAAATACAAATAAATAAAAATTGAATGTCCGTTTGCAATGTTAAAATAAAATTTATTACACAGATGACACTTTGGTCTGACTTTCTGTTTGTTTCTTCTGGGTAAGCTTCGAAGCGGCTATGCCTATTTTGAACTATTTTTACTGCATATTATTAGGCGAAATGTAGGCTTACTTACTTACTTTATTTTAGCCCTGGCATAGCTAGTTGGTTATAGTGTTGATAAGGAATAACGCCTGAGGCCAATCGTTAGGACACTACAATTTACACAACTGTCCAAACAAGGAGTGTAATGTTTGCGAAATTTATGTATTTATGTATGTACTAACGTTTATACGATTGAAGAGATTTGAATTTATGGGATATCGTTAGAATCTATATACCATCCCCAGTGAGTAAGTGAGTATTTGGTATAATACTCAATATATATAACTTATTGCCTCAACAAATTCCCGAAAAAAGGGTCTTGAAAGACAGACGGACAATGAAGTGATTTTCCTTTTGAAGCACAGATTCCTTAAAAGGGACTAAACCATTACTTTATATGTCAAATAAGTAACAATAGGAGTAAAGATATAATATAATAAATAATAAAGAAATATATTGTATAATAATAAAAGAGCGGTAAGAATGATCAAAAGAGTAGGTAGTCTAAACGTAAAGTTCAACGTAGTTGATTGAATTTGTTGAAACTTCTTGATGGAACTTCATTTTACTATTTTATATATATATTAAAACCCACTTTACAAGTTCTACACAATTATATTTATTTTTATCACTGTATGATACTGATATTTAATTTATAATATTACGACATGTTTCGATTAAGTCATCTTTAGGTAAACATATTAATATACTTATTAAAATTTCATGCTCTTGTTCGATTGAAGTAACCAAAGATATAAAGAAAAAGGCACTGGGTGTCCCTTAGAGAGTACTTGAAATTATATACTTACATTTTAATAGATTTGAATGCCTTTTTCTTTGTATCTTTGGTCACTTCAATCGAACAAGAGTATGAAGTTTTAATAAGTACCCTCATTCAAAATAAATATGTTTACCTGAAGATGAGTTAATCGAAACATGTCGTAATATTATAAATTAAATACTAATATTATACAGTGATAAAAATAAATACATATAATTGTGTGGAACTTGTAAAGTGGGTTTTAATATATATAAAAATAGTAAAGTTCAAAGTTCACCGCAGTTAGTAATTTCATCGAAATATCGTGTCGTACGACATGCCAGGCGGTACATTTTGACACCTCGGGACAGGGAGCGGATTGAATAAATCGCCATAATTTATGTTACCTGCACGCTTCAAAATATAAATAAAAGAATAAGCAATAGTAATAATGATCAAAACAGTGATCTAAACTTAAAGTTCAACTTACACCGAATGAATCGTACTTCTACTTACACCGAATTTAGCCGACATCTAAATATCGTGTCGTACGACATGTCGGTACATTATACCACCTCGGGGCAGCTTGTACCGGGAGCGGATTGTAATAAGTCGCCGTAATTTATGTTACACGCAATTAAAGTAAGATTGTTGCAAGGCCTCGGCCCGCCGCGCCGTAGGACGGGAGCTGGTCTGCTTGTTTTTTAATGTTATTATTGACTTTAATTTATTAGCGAGTTTTAAGTATAGAGTATTGGTTTAGATAGTCCAGAGTTGGATGTTCAGGTGTGGTTATGAAGTTAGTAGATAATTTGTTTCTAACAGATACAACATCGATTTTTTTTTTCTTGTGATTAATTAGCTTAGCTGTTGAAAGTTCACTGGCATGCAATTCTATTCCATCACCCACAGCTCATGATGAAAATGTAGCCTTGATTATATTTCAGACTATAATTTACCCCGATGCCAAATTTAGCCCGATCTGTTAAGCCGTTCTAACGGGATTGACAAACAAAATATCCGAACAACTTAAAAAAAAAATGTTTAGGTACCTATAATATTTAGTAGGATAGCGTTTTTCTGAAACTTGGAACTTGTCTGAAAAATGCAGCTTGTGAAAAAGCGAGATAATCCTTATACAAGTTTTATTATACCTAACTTACTGGGGTCTCCCCACAATTGGGTATTTGACTGACTAGTCAAATTAGTTACTTTGTACTAAACATCAAAACGGTAAGTTATAAGGAGAATTGTATGAAAAATTTATTTGTGACGTCATAATATTTAATAGTCATGTCATTTTTCATAAGGTTGGGTGGATGATTAAAAATAAATAAAAACTATAAAATAAGAACCGACGCAACTGTTTTCTCTCTTATAACATTCTTAATTTAATAAGTTCAGCTAAATATAGTTTTCTTAACAACAGGAAAATATTCAATTATAAAACGGTTAAGTTTTGATTCCAACGGTCAATTGCCCCCGAAAATGCATCGGTTCTAAAATAGCGTTTTATCAAAACTAACCTGCTGAATATGTTTTAGTAACCATTTATATGAATAAATATTCGAACGCACAAAGCAGTCAGGCTCCTGACATATAATTGCAGTTCTATTACTAGGTTTCCTGTCACTAAATGAGATTAAATGCAGTGTAGTGAATGTTTCTCAATATCGTAAGAACGCTTAATGAAGCCAGCTTGTTTTATACCTGTGTTAGGACTGATTCACATTACCGGCTTGCTAACCGTCTCGGCTCATTACAGACAATATAAGATATTATTTATTACAAGTTTTAATTGAACTTGCAATGTATGTATGTATTCATGTAACTATTATATTTGTTCGCAACGTGTAACGTATTTTGAAGCAGATATCCTCAAACGATTTTGAGAACGATTTTGTCTTTGTGGTAGCTTGTGGTAGATTGTATAGTGGTGTAACCACTTGTAACCATAAGTTGTTTAAAATACAATTTTTTCATTGAGAATAATCTATTGAAACATAGTTTACATCTCTCTTGGGATCTCCTTGGAATGTCAGGTATACGTTTTATTATTTATTGAAAAAAAAATTTTTAATAAAAATTATAAATTTGTTACGAATCGTCATTATTTTTTCCCCTACCTTGCAGTGCGTGACACGGCAACTACTGGGAAACACTGCCAAAAAAACTCAGTAGGAATCCTTTTTTTTTTAAAAAAACATCGTCGTGTAGGTACAATCATTTTCTTGTGTTGATTTAGAGCGACTTAATATACTTTGGCATAACTTTGAAAAGCATAATAATAGTTTAGCATAATGAATGATAACACAATTTCTGATATTATGGTATCTGAAATCGATATGCCAATTAAAAGTTTTAAATCTATTCCCATTGAATTTCACCAATGATATTCACCGCGATCACCTAATTAAGTATATGTAATTTAAACGAAGTTATCGCATCTTATTGGATGAATTTCATTGAGTTAAAGAACCCAGATTAGTTCAGCGTTTCAGTTGAATTTCTAAACATTCTAAACAGGCCAAATGTGAACAATACCTTACGCGCCATATCGATATAATTATTAAGTAGTTACACATAATGTAAGTAATGATTTTATTTATAGAAGCAAACACTTCCTTGTTATGCAAATGTTATATAGTCGTTATTATAAAGGTACAAATTACGAGTCTAAAGCTATGTACCTGCACATACCCTTAGGCGTGAATTAAATAATAGCGTCGGTAGCTTAGTGGTTGAGGAGTCAGCCTTACGATCGAGAGGTCCCGGGTTCGAATCCTGGCCATTACACTACCGACGTTAACCCACACCTAGCACAAGCAATTTAGCTTAGTTGGAGGGGTTAGAGGGAATATTATTAATTTCGATAATTTCGGTTGAAAAATAGATACGATACGGGTATACCCCGCGAGATTTTTGGGGTTAAGCTGACCGCACCTGCAAGCAATGCTGCTGCTTGATGGACGAGGCTCTGACTCAGCTTTCCTTACAGGGTAGATCAGAGGACAGAAGCTCCGACTAAAGCCGCATAAGCCAGACTAAAAGGGAGCTAAAGTAAGCCGCCGTACTTCGCTTTTGTAGAACGTTCTTTCTACCGCACATCAGACTTACAGTCGAGTATATTTATAGAGGAGTTAAAACCGATTGTTTTTAAAACATTTTAAATCTATATCTTCGATTTGAACTATTCTAAACGAAGCAATACTCCGAATATATACTTGTGAAATATATCGGCATCCGGTAAATTCGAATTTTTGCTGCCGAGATTTTTTATGTCGGTATAATCATCATTACATCTAAGGCACGATGGCGATGGAGGTGTTTTTCTTCAAAACATCAATATTTACTGGTAAAAATCAAATCAGATGAATCAGATTGGATGAATGGATTTCCATAATTTTTATAAGAAACGAAATTGTTTTACCACATTAGGGTAAAATTACTTTTTATCTATTTCTAAAGTATTATGCCTTAAAAAGAACTTGTTAAGTATAAAAGAAACATGTTTCCATATTTAATTATTTGAATAGATAAAAAGCGTATATAATGGTGCATGATCCATGTAATTGACAACCAGTACCATAAATCTAAACGTGTTTGAATGGCATATAGAGCATCGCGTAAAACTAACCCACAACATAATCTCTTATACTAGTAATTTAATCTAATAATGCCAAAACTAGAATATTATCTCATGGAACAGAAATCAGGTTTTGCTTGCGTCCCTCCTACACGCGTATATTATAAAAGTGAGAGAGAGATGGACGATGGTGCGCCGGCGAAGAAAATGCGTAGCTTAACATAAATTGTTTAAGGTGCAAAACATAGCTTCTGTTTCACGCGACACGCAACGATGCGAGTAATTTTCACACGAATTTATACCCACACTGCTCCGTAGACACTGTCATAAAGATGGTTAGATGTTATTTTTATTTTATTTTTTTAAATTTATGACTATAGCATAGGGTCTGTGCAATATCATGTTAACTAATTAATAATTTAATGTTGTAATTGTTTTGAGTTAATTCAAATAGATATTGGAATACTGTATAACAATCATTATATCAATTATAATAAGCGATTAAACTTTATATTACTCGGTCCTGTTCTATAACTTTATGTCATTTAATAATGAATACGGCGCATTATTATTTCTGCATAATATTTCTTTCGGTTGTAATAATAAAGGTTAAAATAATAAAATTACTACATAATATAAAAAACGAATTTTTGATTTTTATTCGCAAAGATAACCAAAATAGTATCCGAATAGTTAAAACAATGAAGAAAACCATTAAATTATTTCATACCAAAAACTATATGTTTTTTTACGTCTCGTCCTATTTTAGGAATTAGTAAAATAACCTTCCGTTTTCAGCACAAAACGACATAATAATAATTAGGTACAAAATGCACTTCATTTTAAAGCGAATAATTGCATTATTCCTACTGCTATCAGAACCTCACCCCAATAACGTGTTACAGTACTCATACTCAAATTGAAATCATGTTCACATAGATGGGTCCCCGCCTTTACACTACAAATTCTTACGAGATTAGCACCATCGCATATCGCCAACCGGCAACCGGTAGCAGTCTTACCTACGCAGCTCTCGATCACCGATTCTAATCAATATGCAAAGTACCGATACAGGCTCGCGTGCGTCCGCGAAATACCCGCTCTTTGTTTAATTAAATACGCGATTAATGTTACATTACGCGAATATCTTAGCGCTACAGTTGTAAACTGGTCAGTTTTTCTCTAGGGCACTCGTAAAAATGTAGATTGAGGTTGTTTAAGAGCTTTAAAGTGCTTGGCGAGTTCAATCATCAGTCATTTCTTCTGATATGTTTTATTTCATATCTTCGGTTGGTCTTGTAATATAATCATGAGTAAGTGATACAATTTACTACTCCGGGTCGGGTCCGTATTTTTTATCAAGTTTATTTTTTTTACGCGATTTATAATTGTCTGCTTATAGATGTTTTCGTATCTTTTAATATGCAACACCGCTCCTCGTCATGGGATACATCATTTTTCACACATAATTTATTTTCTTTTGGATACATACATACATGCATGACTATAATTACTAGCAGCTTTTTTCCGGGGTAAACAGAGTATATGCTCTAAATATCTAGCTTCCAGTTATTAGATTGAACACAAAATTAAGCTAGGTTATATTTTTTGAAGTTCGTTTAATATTGTTACAATATGTATATCCAGTTAAACTTGTAAAAGTAATAACATCGTGAAGAAGTATTAGGAGTCAGTAAAAACAAAGAAATGACAATAACCGTAAATCACAATTAAAGTAAAAAGCAGATGAATATTTAACTTCATTAACCAACACTCGTGATTAATGATTAAAGCAAATAAAATGGTGGCCAATCAAGGATTCAAAATTTTAGTTTACTCTTTTCGACTGGACCATATCAGACTACACTTATGCATGCAATTTTATTAATTAATTTCGAGATGCATTTATTTATCTTTCTCGCATGATCTAAGCGATAATAAGACTAAGGTACCATCATGGGGATTGCGTTTGAGGGAAGTTGGGGAGATTTGGACAACGGACTGAGTGGACGATAAGTCATCGCTTGGTAATTTAGGATTGGCATTTTTTTCTCGTATGCCCCCAGGTATTTGCCGCAATTTGTGAATTGGGAATTTGTATTTGCTGATTTTTTATTGCGCACGGTCTGGCACAGGACTGCTACGAGAGCTGACTCCTAATAAATTGGAATGATAGCTAGGAGAAAGAAGAAGAAGATTTGTTCATTGCGAATATATGTAATAAAGAATTTTATTAGTAGCCTGTGTGCATTGAAGAGGTGTAGATATAATTTATTTAGTAAATAGTACTTATACTTTTTGGAGACCGCAAGAAGGCAAACGAAGGGTTGGACGCCCCCTAGCCAGATGAACCGATGACCTGAAAAAGATGACTCTGACGGACTGGATACGGAAGGTGGAGGACCGTACGAAATGGCGAACATTAAGAGAGGTTTATGTCCAGTAGTGGACTGCAATGGGTTTTTTGATTGATTGATAAGTTTTGTTTGCAATGCGGTGATTAAGAACGTGTTGTAAATACCTATCCCATTCCCTTAGAAAATTATGGCTGTAAAGCCAAGCCCATGTGCTGTAAAATAATTACCGTCTACCTAAGATAATAACCTAGAAATTTATGGAAACGGATTAACTCCTAAATAGGGAATTAAGCAATAACACCACAAACAGTTCCATTGACTTACAATGTCAGCAGCTATTCGAAGGTCCGCATTGGCCCAACTTCCCTTAATTT
Organism: Eilema caniola; assembly: GCA_949126895.1. NCBI lineage: Eukaryota > Metazoa > Arthropoda > Insecta > Lepidoptera > Erebidae > Eilema > Eilema caniola. The sequence continues at coordinate 7,069,375 of OX421472.1, read as the reverse complement.
GAATAATAATCTTAGCATCAATCTGTTTGCCTTGCTCCTTGATTATTAAAACAAGACCTCATTTAGATTATGCGTCATACATTAATTTAGTGTCTCGTTCCCTTGTTTCATACAAACGTTCAATTTTTTTAGCATGGTGTTGTATTTAAAACTTTTTCTACCTTTTCTTCCTTCCCATAGTTTGCTTTAATATTATTCGGCATGACTTCGTACATATATATTATGTACATATATTCACGTCTTTGTCCCAGTGGGGTAATCAGAGGCCGCTATGTTTCCATCTGCTACGATCCTGCTATACAAAATTTACTTCTTATTGGTTTTCATACAATTATGCTCGTCGGTTTTGGCTACTCTTGACCTTTCCTTTGTATATTTTTTTAAAGAAATTAGCAATCGAAGTGATCGAAATTATTAATATTCCCTCTAACCCGTCCAACTAAGCTAAATTGCTCTTGCTAGGAGTGGGTTCACGTCGGTAGTGTAATGGCCAGGACTCGAACCCGAGACCTTCCGAGACCGTAATATAATGTGGGCATCTGAAAAAAATAATAAGTAACTTAAGTTACGAAAAGAAAATATGAAGACTTAGTGAGTCAAATTCTTTCTTAGAATTATAATAAAGATATTCATCGAAAGGCTTTCTCTCATTCTGAAACAAAATTTCAAATTACATTAAAAAAAAACTCTCTGAAAAATAAATCAATACAACAAAAAGAATACAAAGTCATTTTCATTAGAAATTCAATTTGTTAAAATAAACGTCTAGATACTAACTAACCCGAAAAGTTGTACAAAGTATGGTAAAAAATGTTAAAAGGGTTGAAAGATAAAGTCAGCAACAACTTGGACAATGGGGCCAATCAGAACAAAAAATTAAAACCATTTTACTAAGGAAACTTCGCAATTTTGTATTACTGATTAGAATTTTAGAATATTTCGTGATTAAGTCAAACATGTTTTGTGATTTTTTAAATATATTTTCTATACTAAGTTTCTTTTTTTTATACAACTTAGGTGGGATACGAGCACACGGCCTACCTGATGAAAAGTGGTTACCGTGACCTATGAACGTGTGCAACACCAGAGGCGTTACACTCGCGCTGCCGACCCTGTTAGAATAGAGAGTTTGTGTGCCGTTAGTGTAGAAGATAAAGCAGGACAAGCCTTTGATCTTCACACTGACAGCACAAAAACTCTCCAGTGAGCTCTGGCTACCGTACTCACCGCTGGGAACACAACACGAGGTTATTATGGCCGAGGTATTCTGTAGGGCGGAGGTACTTCTCCAGTCAAACTGCTTAAGTGTACAGAAATACCGTCATGTCCTACGTCCTACACGTATATGTGCTGTCGGTAAAATTACTGAAAAATTTGAATGAAATTTTGAAGCAATTACTATGCTAACTTTTCTAATCGATTAAGATAGGTAAAAGTGAAGCGCTCAGGAGAATTTAGATAGCTTCAGGCGTAGCTCGGTGGCTCAGTGGTCAGAGCATTCCCCCTGTAAGGAAATGATCGCAGGTTCGAGTCCCGCCCGAGCAATTCACTTTTTCCTATCTTAATCGAATACTGAAACATTTTGAAAAACGCTTTTTCGAAATTGGAATTAAAACTTTTTCTAACTTATAATTAAATCTGAATTACATCGTCAGGGAATGAAAATGACTTTGCTACTCTCTACTAATCTTCATTCTTATCTCATTGGGGCCAACTGAATTTTCACCCGCACCTGCTAAACATGGTGACGACTGCAAAACCACCTTCGGCCAGAGAGGGAGTTTACCCTCTCAGAGGAAAATGGCAACCCAGCAGTAGAACTTATTATTTCATTATTTAAAACATCTGACCAATTTCTTAACAACGTAATAATAGAACTAATTAACAACACATCAATATAACAAAAGAAGCAGATGCAGATATTTGTATCCTGTATTAATCCGCGTTCACACTTGCGAACCGTATTCAGCGTTCGAGTATAATATCGAGTATATAAATACTGCTTTCTTCATTCCCGACGGTATTAACATACTTATTAATTGCTGCCTCCGGGGTACACTGGTAGCTTTATAATATTTCTTCAATGGTTTACGAGTGCACGGCTCCGCCCAGCGCGTCCGACTCCAACCTGCAGACATTTAATGCGTTGCCAGCGTCGTCAGACAAATGAGTATGCTGATTAAACTCGTGTGCACTACTCTTTATTTCTGTTTGTTTTTATTAGTTTAAACTTGTTTAAAATATCATGCTCACTCACATTACTATAAAAACATCGGAATATTTGCTTATACTGTTGATTGATGGCACTTGGTGGAACTTGCTACACATCTTCAATGAAAATACTTGTACTTCCACATTATTTATTAAAATCCTCTTTCGCCTTACGGCTTTTTCAAAGGTTAATACATGTGTTTTGGGTATCAGATGTCAATTAGAGTACTCCATGTACTGTTTTGAGTTTCCGATATTTACGCACTGTTCCATAGGGGTGTGCTTATGTTAAATAAGGTGACACCATGTATTTTCTATTTGTAATATCTGTGATTTTAGAATTTTTTGAATGGATAGTAAGGTGTCTATATATCATAAGGCGGTAATACTGAACGACGGCGATATACTAAGGTTGGAAGTTGTAAGGAGTGTTGTGCTTGAATGTTCTCTTTCATTATTTATTGCTAACCTATATATAAACTGTATATATTTTATAATGTATAAGTGAAAAACTAACATAAATTAAATATGAAACCTATTCATGCATTGTCTACATCTCTATTTTTTGTTATTTCACAAAGTATTTGTTTTTCTAGAAAATAATAAAGATATCAATTGTATTTTTATTAAAATTTACAACAAAATTAATTTAATTTCCCTACTGTTTCAGGTAACGTACCATTCACCTCCGTCATCAGTAAGTTCAACACGCACACACAAATCTCTCTATTACAACACAACATTATGAAACCGCAAACAAACTATTTAACGAACGTTACCGTCACCCACACAGACACGCCTCCAATCAAGGCAAGTCGCATTTCGAAAGCAAATTATCAACCTAAGAGGGGGGAGGTATAATTAAAATCCGTTGATTAATATGTAAATGTAATAAGATTACCCTCCCTTGAATAATTTAAATGGAAGCCCGGGAGATGAGTTATATAGCTCGGACTCTCATTATACTGTAGTTGTATCGGCCACTATAATGTATGTTGCGACCCGTTTGATAAATGCTGCCTGTAGGTTCGAGTCGAGCGGCTGAGTTTCACTCGTGTGCCCCTGCCTTAAGATCCGAATATTGTTTTAATGGTTTCGATAGAATTGTAAAGGGATTTAACTTATAATCGATCTTTGAACATAACAATGTACACATGTTCTTTAATTTATCTGTGCTAAAAAAAATAGTCGTATAGGTACTCAGAGATTCAAACATGTGCTTGTTTTTGGGTTACCAGTACGATTGACTTACGGGTTACTTAGTACGGATAACCCTCACACTTAAACAAACTTAAGTTCCGTGTTTTTCTGTTCTGTGCCGACATTTTAGTATACCTCATCTACCCTGTTATTGTAAAACTTAAAAAAATAAAATTCTTCTCATACGTATTCTTTCACAATAATCTTTAAGCATATACGAGCCAAGCCAAATTATAAATAATCCACCATCTTACCACCAAAACAAGCATGTTTCTGCCATCCTTATCAAGAACGCATGGCCACCCGCCTCCTAGCGTTGGTCAACAGCCAGCAAGGCGTTAAAGGCATCAGCTACACCACCCACCAGTAACGATAGACCTCCCCACCCCCTCCAACATCAACTGTTACCAGTCAAGGCGGGGCGACGAGACGGCGGCGACGGCTCACCTTACACTGGTCTTAGGTGCTTGGCTCACTTGTCTAATGGGTTTGATTAAACTGCCAGTTTATTTGACGGTACGATGCGTGCGTGCGACCACGTATGAATTTATGTTTAGACGACGTCCGAATATGGAATTATGATCGAAGATGCAGCATCGTTAGTCGGTGTGTTGGCTGTGAAATCTAAGTTTAGGAAAATATCAAATATTCCTCTGATAATATTGACGATAAAGAACTTGTCTAGTTTGCAAAAAAAGCGGTAGAGTAAACAAAACATATAGATTACGTGTTTTCTAGATATCGAATATGCCAACAGGACCCAAATGGACTCATCCGCTAGTCAGTAGATCTGTCTCACAATGGAAACTACAGTCAGTTTAGTTCAGATGGTAGTCTTGCTCGTAATAACCAATACAATGAATTTTTGAAATTGACTAGGGGTAGTCAAACTTGAACGACAATGCAAACCAAACTGATACAATGCGTCGGTAGCGTCGGTAGCTTAGTGGTTAAGGAGTCGGCCTTACGATCGAGAGGTCCCGGGTTCGAATCCTGGCCATTACACTACCGACGTGAACCCACTCCTAGCACAAGCAATTTAGCTTAGTTGAAGGGGTTAGAGGGAATATTAGTAATTTCGATAATTTCTGTTACTAATAATATTTAAAAAAAAAAAAATGCCCAACCTTACCGCACCTCGATCCTATTTCAGTCTACGTTCAACCTCACTAGTTAATAATCAATATAAAAAAATTAAAATTGTGCCGATTGACACCTTGTGATTGATGGTTTACACGACAAAGAGAATTTGCATGGAAACTGAAAAAAAATCGTAAACATCACTCTCTAAAAGCTCCTTTGATGTCGCATAGGTTCATTCAACAAAAAAAAAGAACTCTACGCAGCGCTATTTAGGCCCTAACTAAGCCTAGCCTTGTATTATGGATTCTAGAATGAAGAGAATACACATTTTTCATACCTTCATATTATACTGAGAAATAACTGGACAAATCGACATAATATATCATCTCGTATTCGCGGGAATCGAACCCGCGACTTCCGATATAGCAGTCGAAGACTCAACCGCTTTGCCACAGAGATCGTATGTTAGTAATGAACCTTATTGTTAATCTTAATGTTCTAGACTGTTCTAAATCTGTAGTGTAAGAGCAGTAACTTCTGCCAACACTAATTAGTCAGTTCGACCGGGGTTATAAAAAACTATTACCTACACAAATTACTCAAATAACTTGACACAAAGTCTCAAAATAATCTTAATACCAACGTATTAAGAGCAAATCAAACGGTCTTATTGATTTTAATTCTATTTTTGTCCGAACTAAAGGTACGTACCGAAAAAGAAAGCTTTAAGATCATTTTAAATACGTTTTCCGTCAAGACCGATCTGATACTTACTGTACCTATCGAATTTTAAGTAAAATACCTACCTACATGCTGCGTAACGGACCAGACCCCCTAGCGCAGTCTTTATACTAGGGGTTACCTGATCAGATGGCAGTTGGTCCTATAAAATCTTATAAGCTAAAACAAAAAGAAGAATCGTAAGCGAAACCTGTATAAGTAGATTCAAACTCTTTTAGTATACAATTAAACTGGGAACACCATAGACAGATTTTAAACCAAAGCCGCTTCGCTACTTTCAATAGTAATGACGACAAATTTATTTTTTGAATAAAATTTTACATTCTAGAAAACAATCAATACTTATTCAGTAAGTAGAACAGACAATCGAAATTTTAAAGTCTTATTAGACAAACAATGGCAAAGATTGCTTATTAAAGAAACATCTTGAATTAAACAACAAGGCAATCATTATTGGTTGCAAACGTTACGTCCACAATACCATCCGAAGTTGCTTCCACCTCTCAATAATTAGGGTAGTGCATCTCCGTTTACCGAATGAGAATAAAGCCTGCCCTTTGTGTAGGGTGAGAGAAGACCCCTTACGCACACATACACACGTGTGTGTACATTTATGCATGCATCTTGATTCTGTGTATTTATGTGTGCTGTACAACGTGGAGGCACGTCCTCCGCATGACTACCATCCGATAGTAATGTCGTATATTTCGGTCCATGCGTTTACGACTCTGTCTTATTATTTGAGTTATTGGCTGTGGAAAAGTTATACATTCATTACACTGATTACTATACACCGGGTTACGAACTATATGGTTTTCATCGAGCTTTACGGTCGAAAACTAAATTTTCAGCACCAAACTTTCCGTTGTCTGGCCACTTCGCAGCAAAATCAAGAAAGTATCGCTAATTTAAAAGCAAATTTATTAAAGTCATTTAATTTTTTGCGGGTCGAATATTTTCTAATCAGAAATCCTTTTGAGACCTCGTTTTTTTATATTGAAATTGGCGTCTCGTTAATTAAAATCAAATCGAATTAATGCCAGAGCGAAATATTCCACCCCTTCGTTTTAAAAATGTATTAAGAAATGTGTTGAGTAGACGTATCTTCATAATATTGATATATACGTATCAACATATTGTTGGGAACGCCGCATGCCATAAACTAATATTCGCTCGGACACTACTTGGAGTTATTGGACAATGTAAATGAACGCTATCTCCTATAATGCCTGCCTTATTTCCCCCTCAGCCAGGCCAGTGCCCGGAGCGCCCCCACCGGGCGGAGTGCCCTCCCACCCCGGCCGATGTCTCATCAGTAAGGATTGAACCCTTTAATGTATTCACCGTAACTTCGGGATGAGTCTTGTATTAGTGTTATAATGAGACGTGGCCCTAAGGAATTATGGCTATACTTGTGGATCTCTGGGGTCGGGATTAACCCTAACCTAGTTTCAAGTTCTATATATGAAAGGTTTCGGTAGGTGAGGTCGATAATATCATATCACAATGTTTTAAATTGACGCTGTTGTTTTGATTTTGTGTTTAGAAATTAACGTATGAACAATCTCTATATGCATTGCATATAACTACGTAATGTTTTGATACGAGTTGTCATACTTATTTATTATAAAGTACGTGGTACAAGATCATAAAACATTTAATTCACAAGATAATCTGGTTGAGTATTATCGTTACCAAAATTACTTTTCTAAGATTCTAAATTATATTAAGAAACAAATCTTGAAGCACTTTAAAGAGTGCTCTCGATTAAAAACTTATTTGAAACGACTCCATTAACGGAGTTAGAGTTCAAAATTTTGGCTTTAAACGTTCGCCAATAACCACAACGTTTTCGTTTAAAAATGTTATTTACTCCAGCTCCTCGAGTCGCCAACAGATCGATAATGCTGCCAATTAGCCGGTACCAATTTTCCAATAAAACTTCAAACTGTTTTCCATTCCATTATCTCTCACCACCCTTTATTGCTGGCGAAGTTAAGCTACGACTCCTCTTTCCACTCGGCTCCCAAATTATTACAATAATAATATTATTATATTAATAATTGTATTGATAAGGAGACTCTCGTAATAAGGGTAAACCGTCCCCTTTCTGCCAGCCATCCTCAATAGGAGAATTTATGTAACTAATGAAATAAGCGAAGTGCCGCTCCCCCGCGCCCCGCGACCCGCCCCAACCCGCTCCCATCCACCCTTCATTATCGGAAAGTTTGAAATATAATTTGAAATTATGCTCAATGTTATATTGAAGATAAGAGAAACACAAATTCCTTTAATTGGACTTGTTAAAGTGAGTCAAATTAAGTTAACACCGAGTTGATGGTATTACTTTTGAAGTTGGAAATTATGACGGACTGTCCGTGGGTTTGTGCGGAATTCATGGGGTGATTAGCGGTTGAAAGAACAGTTATCGGTTTCCCGACCTGCGTATTTTATTTAACGGCCTGGCGTTTATGGGAACTTATTGCATTGTGTTATTAACTTATAACTACGATAAGTAGAGCGGGGAAATGCCGAGTCGTGTGTACTGAATCAATACAATTGAATATCTTTTTATACTTCATTATTTTAATTAATTAACTTCAATCTACTTAAATTATCATTGATCTGATGACTCTATTCTGCGTCTTATTATAATTGTTATAAAAACTAAAAGAAACCAAGATTAAGTAACAGTAAGTAACTAAACATGCAATTTTTTTTAACCGCAACTAGCATAGGGAGTTCTGCAAAACAAAATTAAATTTTGATCATATTTGTGTAGTTAAATCTTTGAGGGGTACGTTAGGTCAACTATTGATTTTGGCGCACGCCCGCAGTCACCCACACCTAGGGGTTCGGAACTTGAGACCATCACAATTAGGCGCCGGTCTCAATCTAATTATATTTCTGATTGGTACTGTGTCGACGTACAGCCGGTATGTATCATGTTTAGTTGTGATTTACAACTTATATGTCAGTTGAGGAAGATTGTCTTATTTCTGATTATATTATGATTATGGAATTTACGATCAAGTACAGTTAGCGTCAGATTGATCTTGACTGCAAAGTCTCAAAATGATGTTAATACCTAGGTATTAACAGCAAGTCAAACTGTTTTATTGATTTAAATTGTATTATCGTCCGAACTATAGTTGGGTAACAAATATCAGACAATCAGTCAACAGGAAGAAGGGAATACCATGTTATTAAGATCTTTTTGAGTAATTTGTTCGTCACGATCAAATTAATCCTGACTGTACCTACGTCAATCTTAGAAACTTTAAAACAAATAAAACACACATAATAGAAATGTAAAATTATGGTCTGAATAAAAAACTTATTGCACCAGAAACTTTGTAAAATGGTCCGCCATTGAAGAAGATATTTCTGATTTTATGATTATATTGATTATGGAATCTACTGATGCCACTATGCCGGGGTTTTGTCTTAGTTTTAGGTGGTGGGTAGGTAGGCTAGCGATAAATAGATTTCAACTTTTTTTCTTTTTTTTATAACTTAACTCTTTCTAAACTTTAGAACTAATTTTAATGAACTTTTAGTTTAAAGTATATCCCTGAATGGTTTAGATGCAGAACTCGTTGTTAGCGCTTCGAATTAGAGCGAATTGAGTTCTAAGATTGTTTCATTTATTTGATGAATTTTCTTTAGATGGTCAGGACATCGTCTGACGATCGGCTTTTAGAAAGTTTAGGAGCAACTACCAAGTGACCCCTCAACTCTGAGAGAAACACCTTATCCATTAATCAGTCGGTAGGTATACCGGTTAGCAGGTGAGATTGGCTTGAAATCTGAGAATATTTTTAAATTTTACAAATAATACTAATACAAATACAAATATTCTTTATTGTACACCACAATGTACAATTGGCGGCCTTATTGCAAACAGCAATCTCTTCCAGGCAATCTTTGGATGGACAGGAATTTTCCCCCATACATTCGAATTCGAGTTCAGTTAGAACTAAACTGCGTTATTGCTTTTTTACTCAATTACGATCGAAAACGATACACAATAAAAAGATAATAGCTGTGTTTTCCTACTAACCATAATCGAAATATTATTTTCATCTTAATATATAGTGAAAATAAATTAATTAAAGTGCTACAATAATTATCAAAATAAAAGCGTAATTAGTAATTTTAATGCAACGGAAGTCTAATATAATCTCCGAACTATATAATGTAAGAAATTACAGTCGTATCAATTAGATGCAGATCGGGAACTAATTATTCGGCTTCGGCTCGAGCTGGCACAGCACTATTCTGATTGTCGACAAGCGATTTCGGAAATTACTAAGGCGTCGACGCCACCCGCTCATTCCAACCGCCCCTGTTCCTTGCGTTTTGGTTAGACGGTCAGTCAATGGTACCGTCACCCTAGAAAGTTTAATGCATGTTGCAATTTATTTATTGATTATTGCGTTTAGAAAGTAAAGTTCCATATAAAAAAAAGGGTATAAGTTTCTGCTCAGTGCAAATAAATGCGAATTATTATTTGCGCTTGAGTGTGTATGTTTCCATTATTTTAGGTATAATCATATTCTTATCCAATGACGTATTATTATAGAAATTTTAAATATAGGTATTTATTGTTCTTCCCTTTTTACATTTCAGTCTAGTGGTATATTGTAGTATAATGACAACCAATATGGATAAATTCTTCAGTTGGGTTTATAACCCTGTGCCGCAATAAAAAGTAGGTACATGGCTGAGGGTTAAAGTACCACTGCACTTTATTACTATTGTAAATAGCTATAGACGAGTAGTTTATTTAAAAAAAATTTAAATATTTATCATAATATTTTCATACCAGCACTTTTGAAATTAAATTCCATCTCTTTTCAATATAATACAGTATATATAGCACTAAACACATGATATTAATTAATACTATATCTGCATAATATTTTGCCTACTCGCCAGCAATAGGGGCGATGACGTAACTAGAACGTAGTACATCGACCAAAAATCCCACCCAGCATTAGCATAACAATTTAATTAATCAAGACCCACTCTGTTAAGACACCGAGTAAGTATTATACTAGGCTAGCAGCTATTATTATATCGAGTGATTCTTATTATATTTGGTACCGAGGCCAGATATCGCTAGACACGTTGTAACAATTGATGTAGAGCTGTGAAATAAAATGGATGTCGTAAAAAAAAGGTATACTTACGTTAGTAATAATGTAAGTAGCAAGTAAATACTTCAGATAAGTACTTCAATATGGTGGTGTTTGGTCTTGAACCTCCACGAGGTGCACCCTGGGCAATAGAGACGGTAGTATCTCTCTTTCGCATGGGAGACGCTGCTGCCCACAGCCATTCCCGGCTGAGACGGGAGTGGCTCTTTAGAGGAATAGCCGGGGGCTTTCCTCGTGTCCCTCCGACTAACAGAGGCCTGTGATTTCTGCAGGGAAAAATTCTCGAATTTCCGTTGTAGGTATACTCACAAAGCTGTTTAAATTTCTCATGCCGAAACGTTAAAATCCGTAAGATATTGGCGGATACATCGGAATCGCCAAACAACATTAAAAAAAAAAACAAGGATATAGTTAACAAAAAAGTACTAAAGTAAGTTTGTTTGTCATCATACAGTTTTCCATAACCGTTGTCAGGGGTCCTAAAAGAACATAAACACAACAAAAGTTTCCTACTGTTTACTTATGGATAATTTTTATAGCCGCAATTATTTTTAATTATTTTATCAAAAAGTTTGCATACATCCAGTACAAAATGTCGCCGGCCAATAATCGCAGCGTGCCACCCGTCGCGTTTGCCCGCGTCTCGTACGTCTCCCCGAAGACCGGGCCTCCACCCCACCCTGGCTGTACATCATCTCATTTGAATTTCTAACTAGGAAACCTCCATGCAATTATTGGATTAATGTAAATTACGCAGTCTACAGCTCCACGGTGCACTATCAGGGACAGGGTTTAATTAGAATCCGGTTAAGTCTAATAATTCTATAGTGTTTCGTAAAGTCGCTCTTATGTTGTATAAAGAATGGTCGATTTTACAAAAATGTTGGCGGTAGACAATTAAAATAATTATTTTGGCTAGAAGACATTTGGTTCTGTCACCCTATAATAAAATAGTCTACTGAATTTTCTAGTATATGCTTAATGTAAATCTGTTACCCAATTTCAAGTCAGTGGTCAGAAATCAAAAAGCATAACGAGAATTAATAGGCTATTCACGGTCAACAATTCCATGATCTGAATGTCCGTGTTCAAAATATCTAAGTCATAATATATTGAAAAAAAGATTCACCCAATTTCGAATTCAGAACGTACCCTTCCGCGGCAATACTTCAAAACATAACCTCAAAACATTCCCGACGTGACCTCGAAAATGCTCGTAGGTGAAAGCCCTCGGGAGTTCACGTAGGGGAACAAAAAAACCTCTAACCCCCGCGTAAGGAGCGGGGGGCGGCCCGCCCGTGAATGAACGAAGGAGGATTGCGTCCTTGGAGCAAAAAAGTCACGTGACCCCGTTCAACAGGTGGCGCCGTGAGTGTGTCCTTGCGCGCGGATTAGAAGAAAAAAGCGTGCGTTCGGAATTCCTTAGCCGTTTGAATGGTGTTTTTACAGAATACGAACTTGTTACTTGATGTTCTTTTTATGAGTGAATGAAATTAAGTTGTTGATTGATTGACCTGGTTTTGGTAATGATTCAAGATATCTCTCAAGGTTGTTTTGGGTTAGAGGTCCTATGTCTGTTTTAACCTAATATTAGAAATGAAAATTAGCAATGCAGTGGAGCATTATCTATTATCAATGTATTTACAAAAATCCGATTACTCACTTATATTTTCAGAGAATTAAAAATGCCATTATGATAGTCTTTGTAAACTTAAAGACAGCCTTCCAACTGAGGAGGCGCCTTTAATTAAATCAAAGGTAGGCTAGATAAGAATAGAACTTCATAATAAGATAGTACCTACTATACTAGCAAATGAATAAATACCGCCGTTTCTTTCATTTCCTCTTTCATTTTCACTGTAAATAACATAATTTGAGACGTTACCAATTAATTGGCAATTCGATAGTGTGACGGTTCATCTTTAAAACAAGTAAGGCAACACATTGTACTTTACAAATGCTAGCTGTTGCTCGCGGCAGCGTCCGCGTTGAAAGCGTTTATGGTGACCAAAAATTACCTACCAATATTCTTTCCTTAGCTATCTATGTACTAAATTTGATCAAAATGTGTTCAGTAGAACCAAAGATTACCCCTACAATCTTAACTCTTAAACTGAACTCTTTATAATATTAGTATAAGTAAGTAGATAACACAAATGATAATATTAAACGACGGGTACAACATAAATTCACTTCCAAAGTATTTGATTTTAATTTTTCAAAGCTCAAAACACTAAAAAAACGCTTAAAATATTCGAAATACTCCCAAAAGCTAAACACACACTCCATAAAACCAACAATAAGCGTCCACTACGAGTCTACGTACATATCAAATCAAATCGTCAAAGCCGACGTTTGTAAGCGTCTACTTCTTTTACAAAGCAAAGTTTCATGGAGCCAAAAAGCGTATATCCAAAAAGTTTACTTCGAAACAAGTAGTACGTTCATTCCTTTATGAATGGCGGCTCCCTCAGCCCCGCTTAACACAAATGTCACGGCGCCCCGACGAGCCGGAAAACTCTCTTTTCTTCCTGAATTACCGCAAAAGCTCTATAAATAAAACCTACCTAAAAACATCAACATTAGAGTTGAAAATGCTTTGCGTATCCTAGGAAAATTTAAGGAATTTTCTACTCAACATAGTTGTTGGATTTTTAGACGTATGCACTGGTTGTATGGTTCGTTTCACCTTGTTAGGATTGGCGTCGAAGGCATGAAATCTTGCGTCTCCCGCGGCAAATTGTTTCCTCGCTCCGCGTGTTTGTATTTTATTATACATTTTTATTTCTCGATAACATTAGCTTAACCGACTTTTCATTGCCTCGCCTAGGGTTGTCGCTCGAGTTGTTAGCTTTATTTAGTGTTCATGTCTTTTTATGGTCGGTTGTATAAATGTTTTTAATCTCGTTACATTACTTGGTTCTACAGATATAAGTTCATTAGCTTTGGTAAATTAAATGCTGTTTAACTGATGCAGTAATATACAAATAGGTGTTTTATGATGCATATCTACATGTACGCTATTGAATATTGTTAGTATAGGTATGTAGTTAATCTGTTGTAGTCGAATAATAATTAATTGAATGCAAGGCGTTTGAGAATAATCTTATGATATTAAACTAACAGCATTTACACGTCTATATTATAGTTATGTTCTAAATCGTGATGTGCCATATTTGAATGTAATCAGGCAGTTATCTGTCATGTAACCTCTGAATGATTGATTTTATAATCACGTTCTCGAAAACTGCAGAACCGATTTTGATTCAATTGCTATAATAAGGTTTTCACTGAACAAAATGTTAATTTAGGTGGGAACTGAAAGTCTCTGATAGTATTCTCATAAGAAATAAGTATAAAAGAACTTTTACATCAGTCATCAATGAGTAGGACTCCAAAACGTACTACGGCGTCCTTGAAACCTATTTGATGACTAAGAAACTAAGAACAAACACAACACCTCTTGACACCTGCAATAAAGAAAAAATAAACTGTCAAACACGTAAAAGTAACTCCAATTTAATTATCCATTTAATTATCATAAGCCATCGACAATCTTAAAAATACTTGAAATACCAACGAAAGTTATTTCTCGGCAACCCTAATCAGGTGTAAGTTCGCGTAACAACCCTAAGAAAAGTTGAGGCGAGGTAGGAATGTCAAAAACGTCGGGGCGCGAACAAATATGTGCTTTGCCGACGGGCCGGCCGCCGACACCGCAGCTTAACCAGAAGCTTAACGGTGGTTTACAGAGTGACATTGATTTTGTGGTAGTTTTATTTTGTACAGGTTTATTGACGTTTTGTGGAAGGTTTTAAATAGCTATTGCATTATTTATTTATAAATCATTAGATGTAACTATATCTGATGTATTTAAATATCACTAATGATGATAAAAAAATATTAATATAACCGTCAGTAATGAGATATTTACGTTACCTATTAAATTTTGGAGAGTAAGTGACTATTCATTTGGTTATTTTTTTGCTGTTTGTGTCAACAAATATTTGATTACGTATATACGGTAAATCATTCTACTGTTTATCCAAAATGCTATTTATCTATTTGAATCATTTTAATACAAAAAGGTACACGCGATTATAATTTATAAGCTAGTTAATGAACCTGTTGATTTACGAGTTCTTTCATTTATTTTGTTATACAACTCTTATTAGCAACATGTAATCTGCAAACATACCTATGGGGTATGTTAAAAACATATGTATGTAACGTCAAAAAACATTATTGATTTTTATAAATATTAGATATATCTGTCTTCAAACATTTTGAAATGCGTTTGCATTTTTAACAATGTTCTTAAATTTGTTTTAAATAAATATTAAACTCCTATTAAACAAAAGTTTACAACACTAACCCTATTCGGTGCAATTTGGCTGCCCGGCGGAACCCCTCGACGGAATCCTTTGCATTTTCCTCCGCACTTTACCAAATTTTTTTTTTCCATTTTATTTACTTGGGCGCGAACGTTAGACGCCTCGGGTGCCACTTATGCCGCTTTTATCCGAACCTCGAACATTTCAAGCAGTGTTTTCAACAAATTATGTGATTGTTTGTACTGATACCAGAGGTTTATATTTTATTGTAGAACACCGTTAGAACTCGCTGTACTTTTTATGGATGTGAATTGAAATGTGATTGTTATTTACTCCCGTTTGAGAGTAAGTCACAAGATTAAAAACTAGTTTAAACCATGGTTGGAGAATTTGCAATCTTAGTAACTAATTTAATCTTGTTAAGGTATCTAGTTAAAAACAAAACAGTAACTATTTTGAAATAAAACCACTTTTTAACGGATTCTATTGCGATTTATTTACATTACAATATGACTATATTTTACTCTTACATTCTGTCAATCGATCGATATTTAAATAGGTATCGATGGATCTAATAATAATTTACAGTCTCAAATTTTAATTGAAGTTAGTGTACACTCAACACCTAGCTCGAATTCAGGGAAAGATCGCCATACGTGCGCTTCGAATTAGAGCGTTCCGTCTCTAGATATAACAACAGGGGGCACACCCCTCGGGTGGTATCGATTTTGGATGAGAAACTGGACTGGAGACATGCAGGGCTTGATAACAATGGCTAATAACCTTGTGATGCAACCTCTTGTGTTAAGCCTTTGTTAGATTTGGTTTAAATCTTTTTTGTGACACTTGCCCTTTTTATTAATTAAAAGTTTTTAGAAATTACTGCAAAATTATTTGATATATATGTAAAAATTAAAAGAAACGATTACTC
Organism: Eilema caniola; assembly: GCA_949126895.1. Classification (NCBI taxonomy): domain Eukaryota; kingdom Metazoa; phylum Arthropoda; class Insecta; order Lepidoptera; family Erebidae; genus Eilema; species Eilema caniola. The sequence goes on along the minus strand of OX421472.1, from coordinate 7,053,713 downwards.
TCGCTGTTTACGTATTTTTAACGTAGTGACTTTTTACCTACTAGTAGATTACTAGTACTTTTGGTTATATATATACTACTAGTATTCTCGTTCAAACCTCCAGCTAAATTAATTGCTTATTTTCGGAGTGGGTTCATGTAGGAGGTATATTGGGTGTCAATTGGACCCATGTCATCGGAATTGCAGTTCAACGCAAGAAATGAACGGTTTTACCTTTTTACGAGGTTTGGACTATAATTATTATAGTCACAATTATTATTATACTCCAAATATTGCAGGCTTCATTCAAAAGGGAGACAAGAATTTTTTTGAATAGCCGTCTGTTTTTTTGCCTAGTTCTTTTCTCATATGCTTGTGGCTATAGTAGTAAATGTAAAAGCAATACTCTTGACGTGCTCGTGCATAAATGTCAGTTTGTGCTTTATTTATGAATGAAGATGGATGATATTGATTTTAAAAAGGACATATTATATTAGGTCTTTTAACAAGCACTTAACTTAAAGCATTAACTATGTAAATATCGAGTACTTAAGTAGCAATCAAACTTAAAATTAAACTAATGTCATTGGGTAAGCAAAATACCACAAGTGTCACAAATATCTACTTGTTGCTGGTATTTAGAATCAACATATACTTATAAGGGGCAATGGAATTGAATCGTTATTTTAATTTTTATACTAACTACTAAAGTGGCAATGTAGCTTGATGGAAAACGGTTATTGATATAACGCAATGCCCTAAATGTCACAAATAGCTTTTTGGATTTACTTGGTCTTGTGTACTTACTAGTGATTAGAGTCATTAATAGTCCTATGAAGAGGGAAGTAAGGTTTACTAATGTACCTCAAGTAATTGTTAAATTGAATACTAGGTATCTATTTAAAGCGTGAGAGGTCTGACTTTGCTTCTGAAATGTCCTGGCGTTTAATATTTAATTATCTATTCTTATAAAATACGTCATATATTCTTTCCACTAAGTTCAATGTAGCGATCCGTACATGTCGGTTATTTATTAGGTGAGTTTCCTGCCTCGTATATCCGTAGTGATCTACTGCCGATTCAATAATTACATTGTTTAAACTTTGATAATATTTGCGAATTAATTCAATATGTTATATTTAAATTAATATAGCTAAGTACACTTAGTGAACATAACCGGAAAGACACTTCACTAAATGTGCTTGAAACTTCTTGACATCCTTCGCATAAACACGACCAATTTACATAATTTTAAATTATGTAAGTAGTGAACTTTTATGTACCTAATTACATTGTAGTAAGATATTTGAAACAAAAGTTTTTATACATTTGATTTTGTCTTTTTGTTTCTTTGATATCATAAAAAGACAAATGATAAATCTCATTGTTATCATAATTATAATAATATTAAAATGTTTTTCGAAATTTCATTAGGTGTATTAGAAAGATGATTAAGTATATTACTTTTATAATTAAGGATTATTCATCAATCAAAATTAATTACACTGTCATAACAAACTGCTTATAATGATATGAAACAATAATATTTTTGTGCTCCACAAAAAATATTAGTCGAACAAATTCAAAATCGCCGGAATGGTTAGCAATATTAGGCGACTGGCAACATTTATTGTCTAGTCGGGTAGCATTCTGAACTACATCGACCTCAAAAACATATTACAATCCGCCCTACCCAGCTCATTATCTCTGGCCCATAGTCTCAATCGATACTAACTACAAACACATACAAACTATTAACTCACACAAACATAAAGTAAATGAAAGTCTACGCGTACCCGTAACCGGCGCGTCAACTTAAAACTTAATTATAATTAATTAATTCCAATTGGACGATATCTCTTTCTAGCTTACAATATCTTGTATATATCCATCTCTGTCTGTCGCTTAGGAGGGTAGACGCGGTATTGTGTTTTCGAAGACCTTTTATCACGAGGCATTTCACGAAGTAGACTGTGGAGTAGTCGTTAGTTCGATGCCAATACGATTTTATTAGTCCTCAGATTTTAATTGGCATCCCATTTTAATTATTTTTTTAAGTATCCTACTTATTGGCGGTTGATTTTTATTAATTCAATGGAGTTATCAAGAGGCAAGGGAAACCACCTACCTACCTAATTAAATGAGAACAAAAAGTGGTTCAATAAATTTTAGTAACAAACCGCGGGAATCAATTTGAAATAAGAACAGGATACATCAATGATCCATAATAGAGTTTGAAGTTTCGTATCGTGCAAATACACCACTTATAGCCACTTATAGCTTTTACAAGCAATAACGAAACATGAAATGTTTTGAAAAGAGAGGCTAACAAGATGAGCGTTATTTTTTTAATCATAAATTCTAATCGGAAAAGAGTGTTGTAACACAACAGTGACTTCTATGGGGGACTTCTACTAGACACACGATTACAATTAAACTAATTTATCCAGTCGTCGAACGTCTCGTCTTACCTAACACGACGTAAACGTACCCACGACTAAAAAGAGATATTTTATTCTATTTTTCTCTATACCTTAACTTCTTTTTCGTACTGTATTTTTAATACTCGTTACGCTTCTATTTGATACCTTAAATAAAACTGTGTGTGTGTGTGAGAAATTAAATACATTTTTGGGATTTTCCCCACTCTCCTAATTCTATGACTGCTAGATTCTACCACTGTGACCCAAAAACACTGAGTAAGACATTTGGTAGGTCATATTATGGAAAGTGAAACTGTCTTGAAACTTAAAAAAAAAGAGCCATTAGTACAAAAGTTCGTTAAGGAGCTCTTTTTGCAAAAGTTCGTTATGGAGTCGTTTCTGCAAGATTCTGCTAGATTCTGCTAGATTCTACCACTGTGACCCAAAAACACTGAGTAAGACATTTGGTAGGTCATATTATGGAAAGTGAAACTGTCTTGAAACTTGAAAAAAAGAGCCATTAGTACAAAAGTTCGTTAAAAAGACCTTCTTGCAAAAGTTCGTTAAAGAGCGCAAGTTCTATTTCGGGATAATCCCTGTATTTTCGATAGGCTTGTTTTATTAAGATGTCTTATGAGATCGAATTAGACTGGCACCAACTGCCAGTCTAACTTGAACTCATGACAACGATCTTTGACAGTGGTATTATCTGTGGCGTTCGGCTTAAAGATCAGTCAAACTATTTTCAACCCAGGGATTTCGGGGTAATAACTACTTAGACAATGCCAGGATTCCAAGATTATTTTAATATTGCGGGTTTTAAAAACAAAATGGGTAAATTATAAAGAACCAGCTCCTTTATTAATTAATTACAATTAACACAAAAATCTATTTATTGTAGGTACTCACACCAAAACACATCTTTTATCATCAAATTATCTAGCTACCAGAATTTAAGATAACACACAAAGACTACAATAGGCAATCTTATAGCACGCATGTTAGGCGAATATTATAGAAATATTCTTTTTTGCATAATTTTACGAATACAGACGCATGCACTCACAGAGACACATACATTACAGAGAGCGTATCTCCGATCAAACTTCATTCCATAAGTTAAGATAAGACATCAGCTTTTTAGTAACTGAGAGACTGGGAGTTCAATGCGCAGTCCTATCAACAAATATAGGTCAAAAACTACTTCTAAGTAAAACAACAATCGTGTACAAAAGGGGAATAAAAGCATTAAATCAGAACAAAATGGCTGTAGCACCCTGAATGGCGTATAATTTAATTGTAATCATCACTACATCGGCCTGTGACGAGTATCAACGAGATGCGACTAGAAGGGACCACCCCAACCCCCCCACGACGACTTCAAACCCCCCAGAAGGGGTTAACACCCCCCTCATTACCATATTTCATTTACTCAACGAAATTATGCTAATTACTTATATTGCTTTGTGTAAAAAGGAAATTTATAAGGATTAAACTTATACCCCTCTCTCGACTGGTTGGATCGAGACATAACTAGTTTGAGCGCGTTCGAAGGATGAATTATTTAAGATGATTCTTCGAATTAAAAAATCGGGTGGTACGAGGGGCTCCCGAATTCGCGTTCGGCTTGATTATAATCGCACGTAATTAAAATTCAAATTGGAGATTCTTTTAATTTTGTTATTGATGATCCACTGGACGGAATTGCACACGGATGGAATTGCACTTTGTTGAACTTTTTTGAACCAACCTGAGAGCTGTATTTGTTGGATGATCGTTTGTGTATTGTAGGAATTTAAATCACGATTCGTAATTATCTGCATTCAATTGCGGATTACTAAACTAAAATTGATTGATGGCACTTGGTGGAACTTGCTACACATCTTCGATGAAAACACTTGTACTATGTAATATCTATGTGGAATAGTACAAGTGTTTTCATCAAAGAAAATAACATTGTGTTGGTAGAATAGAAAACCAAAGCAATCTAGAAGTCGCGGTTCGAATCTAACACTTATAAGCTACCAAAGTCAGCTACCTTAACTATCAGCAATTCAGTTTAGTCAAGAAACCCTATCATTACTGATAGTGATAGTAATAATTACTTTAAAAAAACATGGACTATGATTTTTATAGATAATAGACCTGTTGATATGTCTTGTCTTTACAGTTTTATTACAGACTCTGAAAAAAAATTAAAAAAATATTTTTTTAAATTGCATTACCACTTCTCTTTGTTACGATTCGATGACTTATGAACATCTAAATTAGGACTGGAGATCTAAAACCAACTTCATTTTAAGACTTTCAGATATTTCAGATCCTATTAATTTCAGCATAAAGGCGGACATCATTGTTATCTGAAATTATTCCATTTAAATGCTTAAAACCAGCAAAGTTTTATCAGCGAAATTATTAAGGAAATTGAACTTTCGAGATACACACGTTAACGCGTCAAATTCACGAAAATATAATATGTTGAATGTTCGAATTGAATTAAAGTAATGAAATAGCCGGTTGCTTTGGGCTTGCGAGCGCCTCTGGCCGCTAGTTTCGCAACTTATCCCGACTAAGGCGAGTCCTTATTTAAATGTAAATTAGGTTCATTTCACGAAATTAATGTCGTGAAGGCCCCACCCCCGGTGTGTGGTGGCCATCCCGCGAGCGGTTCTTAGTACAAGTCCCGTTCGCAAACTTATTAAGTTTTATTATTGTGTCATGTTTAATGACTCTTTATGATCACTCGCCTTTAATTTTCAAGATTTCATTCGTGCTGCTTTATATTGAATATTTCTCAAAGTAAATTAACCTGCCAAGGGCCTTGAATCATGCGTTTGTTCCTAATTTATACTAATATCAGCACGTGAAAAAATAAATTAAGCAATTTGATATTATCTAATCTCTTTTCTCTAGATCGCTTCTAATGAATTATGAAATCAATGTCTCGTTGAGTGTGTATAGAGGTCCACCACAATTGGAGCCCCAGCCACTATCACCTGGCATGATATATCTTAGCATGCCAGATGAGACAAACACTGTAGCAGTCATTGCTTATCTTTAATATTTCATCTAAACATCAGGCGATATACTTGGCTTAACAAAGTTCAGTCTGAGTACAAATTTGGACTGTTTGAAGACATATTTGCAAAAAATTGTGTGATTTTCGTGGTGAAATTACTTGGCATGCAAATGTAATTTTATTTATTTATTTAATTTTAAATATCAATTACACATAAAAAAATATATTAATGGAAATATTAATTTGAACAGGCGTTATTTCGCGGTAGCCTAGTGGTATGGGTAATGGACTGCTGAGACGAGGTCTCGGGTTCGATCCCAGGTTTTCCATGGCACACACCAATGAGTTTTCGATGCTTTTCGAAGTTATGGGTGTATTTATCGCATGTTTATAAGTGCCCAGTTAATGGCAATAGGCTCGCCACCTGTTACATTGGGACCAAAACATAAACCGGTGAAATGTGGGTGCTAGCATCTCTGCCTACCCCTTCGGGGATAAAGGCGTGAGTTTATGTTATGTTATGTTATTTCAAAAGATAAGATTATGTCCTTAAAGTAATCAATTTATGGTGAGCATACACTGAGGGAGTAATGGCTGCTCTATGATTATATGGACAGACGAGTCATTACTCCTGTGTAAGTGTTGTTGCGAATTGCTAATGTTGTGCTTTCACAGTTTTACACACACAAATTAATCGTTACTTTAACTTGTATTACTGTTTTGGGACGAGTAGCTAATGGGTTCCATGTGTAATGTGTATTATGTGTAGCGTATGTTGAGGATTGAGACTCTTTATTTCTTTCTGTAATATAGAAAAAAAAAGAAATAATTACAATAATTAATTTTAGATAACTGCTATGATACAAGGGTGAGCAAATTCCGAACTAATTGCAATTACACTACCTTTTAAATTTTCCATGATTTTAATAATATCAACGATAATTAACGCGACCATGTTGAATGTACAACTTATACACAAACTTTGAGAAGCTGTATACATTTCTTTGAAAAGCTGCCCTTTTCACCAGGTTACATAGGCCGTGTTCACACCCTGATTGAATGGCACGTAGACCCATTCCATGATCGATGCTCTTCCCCCAATTATTATCGAGAAAACTCTCTCAAAAATTAACAAGTTTTCACTTGATATAATATCATCATCAATACATTCAACGATAATCTTTATTATACGGTTTCATTATGTATACGTGTCTATTAAAATATCTACGTCGACGATAGTCGCCGACGACGACAATGAACGATGATCATTGTTGGAACACTTCGAACGTTAATAATTTAAATACTAATATTAATTAGTTAATAAAATATTTACTGAAGAGAACGAGGTGATAGCTAGTCACCTCTTTTTTGTTTGATTTGCAGTCAAGAAATGGTTTTGAGACACAAAAATTCAATAACTATTATTATTATACCGCTATTAGTATGAATACTAGTATGTAAACGGAAAATTATTATTTTATGGGTAGAGAAAGAAATGTGAAATCTAAAACGGAAGATTCCTCAAGTGTGGTCTCTGAATCACTTATTAATCTATCGATAGCTATCTTAAGGTGCTTGAGCAATAATTTGTAAAGAACTCCGAGCATTCACTGTGTAAATTTGTCCAATTGAACAACGAACCGAGTCAAGCATAGAGCCAAACATCGGTACGAACATTTTCATAATCCTTCTAGCGAACGCATTAGTCTACACTGTCTTTTCGCGAAAATGCTGGCCAGAACGCTTGATAAAACGCTCTTTAAACCGCATTTGTTAATTTTCCTATTGCTTATTACAAGATAATACTCAAGTTTATCAGTATTATTAAATAAATATATAAAAAATAATACTTGCTCATAAACTGGTTCTAATTTCACCGCAATTAGGCACATAATGACACCCATAATCAAACTGTGGCTTTTTGATAGTTATAATTCACAAGTCAGCTAAAGATAACTTTTTTAATATTATTGGATCAGTTGCTTTTTTCCCTGAAAAAGTTTTGATACAAAAAGATTGTGTTCAATAGTACATATAAATTAATAAATACACATTATTTGCTCATTTCATGCGACTTCGTATTTAAATATATAAATTTAACTTATATGTGTATAATAAACAAAACTCAATTAACTAATAACTTTTGTTTTTTTCTGTAATAACTGTATTCCTCCAATTCCCCATTTAGTCCGCGACGAATAAAAAAAGTAACCTTTTTTAGTCTATGGCCGATCGATAGGACTTTTAAAACAACCCGCTATTGAAAGAAAAAATCACAACTCGTTTTCATTTTTGAAATTATGATTATTAATTAATTAAAATGTCAACAAGTACTAGTTATGAAGAAATTTTTTTATGTTGTTCAACGTTCAATATATGATGTGATGAATGTGAAGCCCTTAACGTTTACTTCCTGAAAACTGCAAGGGTAAATATCTATTTTAAAATTATTTTATTCACAAGAATGTTGAAAAACATCGTATGATACACGTGTTAATGATGATTACCGTCCTCGACCAATCGGTAATCATCACCAACTTTAAATACCTCGTACCATAATGTAATAATCATCTACTAGACAGGTCTTCTGCACCAATTTATTTCGCCACATCTATAGTGTTCTGTAGTTCCCACTGCTCTTTTAACCTCGATAGATCGATTCTCTAGGTTTAATTAAATTTTTTCACTCAAATTTTTAATTTAAAAAAAAAACTTATGTTGTCGTAGATTGTTCATTTCACTTTAAAAATACATGTTTGAGTCGGTTATGGCTTATCAGTAAAGATACAGATATTAAAAAATATAAAGCACATGAAAAGTGCCTTAACAAAAGTGAATTTCCATTTTTACCCGACTGCCAACAAGGGTTGTTTCTCATAATTATGTTGTGAATCAAAGTTGATTGTGTTAACAGATTACAATGTCTAAAACTGCGGAGTAGTGGTGCTGAATGAAACTTAACTAGCAGTTTGTAATTACTATTATGTGGTGGTCAATTACTACAGTCCTGATAAGAAGAGGCGATTTGGAGGCTAAAATGCCTTGTATTTCAATAACTATAAATAATTATACTTTGAACATATAGCAGTAAAAGTAATGGTTTGCAAAGGATATCGTTTTTCTTTTTTCTATCATTTACTTTGATGATAACTTCCTGAAATATCTTCGAAACTCTCAGTGCAGATTCTTTGAGTATACTTGCTGCAGTTCCGTTGAACGTTAACTCTGTCTGTCTGTATGTTACGCTCTCACGCCTAAACCACTGAACCGATCTTGATGAAATTGGGTATAGGTGTAGATTAGACCTTGAGAAAGGACATAGGCTATGTTTGGTCGCGATAACCGACATCCACGCGGCCGGAGCCGCGGGCAAAAGCTAGTTTCATAATAAAATCACAAAAAGGCATTCCATCCGCTTACTGCTTTCACTTTTTTTTTTTAATTGTCCACCTTGATGTAAATACAACAAAATTCCGACAACTACACAAACAAAATGCGACATTAACAATAAACTAAGGCATTAATCGAAACATTAGGATCGCGATCAGTTCGCGACGGGTGCGATATGAACAGAAAGGGTTTGCCCACCCCACGGCACATAATTACACACGCACACACACTCAGACACACAGTATAAAACAACGCAACTACTTAGCATTTTCAAATTAAATACACTAATCACTTGTATAAACGTACAGTGTATGTATAAGGCGTGGATCGATATTGTGCTTGTGTGAGTCACTGATTATAATGAAGGGTAGAGGGTGATATTAAGTGCCTCTATTCGTGTACCCCTCGCCACTACTTGCTGTGTAGTCATGCTTTCGCCACTTCATACTTTGGTGGTGATAAGTTTGACGATTTTTTTTTTTGCTGCGTATATTAAAGGGCGCGTGTTATAGCTAGATGTACATTCACTTAAAAATGAGTTATTGTTAAGATAATTAATAAGAAGACTTACAGTATTCGACTTTTAATTAGTCGGAAAAAGTCTGAAGAAGCCGGTTAAGTTCGGCTTGTTTAAGTTTTGTAGAGCATTCTGTCTAATTGTACAGGGGACTGACAGTTTGATACCTTTATAGAGCAGTTAAGACCGTTTATATTTCATAATTTAAAAAAAAAACTAGAAAACATGCCTGGAAGTCCCAATTAAAAAGTAAAAAATAATTGTTAATGACTTTGATTTTATTGTTAAAAATCTTAGGGAGGAAATGATTGTTGTAAGTACCTAAAGCGTGTTATTGTTTTATATTTGCAATATTTTTTAAATTATTTTGTTGTCATCCCGAATATTGCATAATTATCAAGGACATAAGCATGCAAACTTTCAAGTAAATATGACGTTTTGACTACATAGGTAAATCTACATGACATGAAAAAATTTACATGTCAAAGTATTCCGAGGTGTCAAAAAATTAACCTTCAAATGCTCTGTGCGAAAGGGCTGTCATTTTCCTTCCTGTATGTCATTGTCGAATGTCAGTGAACAGTCGCCCTCTCGACACACTTAGGAAAAGACTAGGGTGGCTGCGCTATACACATTGTCTCTGTGTGTTCAGACTTGTCATGCATATACCTATGTAGTGTGTATCCAGAATTGTATCAATACTAAAATGTCACCAAATATAGTTTTTTACCCACGCAACAGGAACAAGGGGTAAGAGCGAGAACCTTTTGCCAAAATTGCAATTAATATCAAATCATGATTTGCGACTACGAAGAAAAAAACAATTTTATTTCGAATACAAGTTCCATTGTTGATGTTTACCCAATGCGATCAGTAATAAACGACAGACTGTATCATGTTAAGCAGGTACATAACATGAAAACATCACATTAAATGCATTACATACAACATTCACAGTCGAAAGACCGTAGAAATATCGATAATTCACCATCGGGTCCACTCGAATTTCTAAAAAAAGTCCTCTTACAGCAATCGATTAATTAGCGTTATTACATACTGTACAATCATCCATCTGTCGTAATTAGCCGATCCCTTTCCCAGCGCAAAAATAATGACGCACCCCTAAAACACTTTCTTTTTTTTCATCATTTTTTAATCCAATTTGCCGAGGATTATGTTCGTAATTATATTTTTCCAATTGCTCCGTTCGTCGGTGGAAATTCGTCCGCTTGATTGCGTAACGAAAAATCTGCCGTTGATTAGGCTTTTTAAGCTTTGATTGTGTAGAGCTAAATATAGATGTGTGTTTACGTGTAATTCTTTTGACGTCACGATTTGAATACGTGCGGCGACTAAAGGGTTAGGTTCTTTCCACGTGATCAATCGGTCACCTAGATTTTATAGTAGATACAATGTCACTGTCACTGACCACAAATGTTGAAAGGTCACTGTTGTTAATTTTACTGTGAAATGCTGTTTTTTGTTACTTGCGACGTGTCGTCACAGTATGGACATGATGCTTGACGACACGTCGGAGATATAGGCATATTTAGTTTGTCCGATACCGATGTCAATACGTATTGAGTTTCCAAATAAAAAACCAAGTATATTTAGCAATTCAAAACCGCTTAGAAGTAATGCAGTCTTATCAATTTATTGTTGTTTAAGCATGTATTGTATGTACAATTAATTGACTGATTATTGTTTTGCTTTCAGCAAAATTTCCGTCAGATTTTAACTTTTCTTTCATGTTTATTTTTCTTTTTCTAACAACCTGTAAAAGGAAAATCACCCATTTTATTACTAAGAATAAATATCAAATTACACAGCACTAAAATGCATAACAATTCTAGGAAATAGTGACTAGTATAGTCGGTTGACCCACACGTTAGATGTGACGGTTCACGTAATGTTATATTAATAATGTGTTAGTGCATCATATAAATATGTGGTGATTACCACAAAATTATGAATGAATACAATTTCCCACAATTATGTGTTGTTTCTATTTTGTCCTTAAACCGATTGACACACATATAAGGTACTATGTCTACCTGCTTCTTAGTTCTGAAAGTTACATTGAAGTTGTTGAAGATCTAGCGTAGAATTATAAATTAGTTATATTTGGAACAAGTCATTTTATTTCCAGTTCTATAGTTAACATTTTAATTTTTTTAGTAACAGCGAAATTCATCCCTATCCCAATCTCCCAAATGTAATAACGACCACAATATAAATGAAAAGAAAACCAATTTTCATAATTAAACCTCGATGTAATGTTAAAACGACGTCAATGTTCTTTCTTGAAAATTGTATTACAAAAAAGTTTTCGTTGTTTCATTTGATTTGGAAACATTGAGACTGAATCTTAAATTAAAATTTATTGGAAGTATCGGTATTCAGTTAAAACTACTATCATACTTTGGTTTGATTGACCCTTGTCGGGTTTCATTCACCCTCGTTTCGTTTGTCTCGTCAATCTCCTTTCGTCCATCCGCTCTACGTGTTCCTGTCACTTTTTTTAAGACCACAATAAGTGTAATTCGATCAAAACATTGACTATACAAGGTAGTGAAACTCAAAGGCTACTCTAAAGCAATTTAAAGTGCTCTCTGCCGAAACCAATAGTCGAATGGAGGTGACAGATAGATACGTCTGACGTCCCAACCTGATACACAAAGGTTTGCGGTTTACTATTCCGTATATTCTTTTGGGGGCGCCAACTGAAACGTATTTTGCGACTTTTTAATCTGAATGGACTACGCTGTTTACAGTTTCGTACACATTTTGTCCACTTCTATACTTTTATTATAAAGAAGATTGTGACGTTGTAGGGGGTAATCTCTGAATCTACTTAACCGATTTTGAGTATTCTTTTACCATTAGAAAGCAACATTATTTGTGAGTGTCATAGACTATGTATCGTTATGCTATCAGGGAGGGTGAGCAGTGGGAACGGAAACAGACGTCCACGCGGTCTGAGCCGTGGCAAAAGCTAGAAATTTATAATTCGTGCGGAGACGAGACCAAACAATTCACCTAGGTTTGGAATTTGAGGAAAACTAGTGTTTAATTATGATTTTAATATCACACTCCATATTTATGTTACCCTTACATCGTGTGTCGACATAATAGTGAACATAGGTACAAGGCAGGTCTAATAAAAACAATGAAAGGTTAATTTACTTGCGGTAGGTTGCTGTCTAATTTCGTCAAAGCAATATCAATTATAAACTCGTAGATTTGAAGTTGTTTTTGCTTTGCTTGTTTTAACCAGATGTAATTATATAATTAATAAATATAAAACGTGAAAATATTTATTCAAAAATATATTAAACAGAATTATTTGAGCAGCTACTCAGCTCTCCAAAAGGTTAAATATAAATTTAAAAAAATTTAAGTCAAGGCCTATTTAGTTAATGAAACTTCATTGATTTTTTTATTTTAGTTATGTATTTAATACACACTTTCTTTACCACAAACAACTACTCTAGGTACCATATTTATTTCAACTGCAACACTGATGCCCAAAAGTATCACTTATACTATCTATTATATTTATATCTCTAATAAAGTAGATAATAAATACCTGTCTTACTCCTTGTAACTAGAAAATCGCTTTCAAAGAACTTTGTCATTATTCATCAGGCTAACATTTATAGTTGCGTAAAACATTCACAAAATTTATATCTAGAACTAACTGATACAAATTCTTAATAAACGAACATTCTTGATAATATAACCGGGCTATATTGAATAGGGTTTGTAGGAGGTGGTAGTTGTACGGTGGTTAAGACATCATGAATTGGTCGCTTTAGCTGGTTAATAGCAAGTTATTGTCATTAACACTGCCTCGGTAAGGAACGGGCAATGGCTGGCACCTCTGCATTAATGGATGTTTCCATTGTTTAATAATACGGTTTAAAAAATGTCTTCTACATAGGACATTATTTAGTTAATTAAACTTCATTGATTTTTTAGTTATTTATTTTATTATTATTGAAATGTATAACTAAATTCTCAGCATACCAGGTTAACTTCTTTTCCTTGCCATACATTAACTTAATAAAAACTTAACTTAATTTAATAACTAGAATTGAAATTAATTTCCAGCACATGTTTTTCCATCTTTCTACAATGCCGGAACTAGTAAGCGAAAGGTACATTTTATAAGGCTAAACAGGGTTACCACATTTTTTTTTATTTGTTTTTTTTTGTAATGAATATTAGGGACCGAAATTATCGAAATTACTAATATTCCGTCTAACCCCTCCAACTAAGCTAAAATGCTTGTGCTAGGAGTGGGTTCACGTTGGTAATCATGTCCCATAATTTTTGAGACTTACCTTTAATTTTCCATCAGGCGAGGAGAAGTCATGTTGATATGACCAATAAAAAAATGGACACAGCATATTCTTAATAGTGTAGCGATTATCCCAAGCCCGAATGGCCTTTTTCAAATACGAAAAATAAATGTTTTAAGTACCAAATAAAGATTACACACACAATCTATTTGATAACTATCACGAAGTAGATAAATAGTATAAATTAGTAAAAATTACTAAAGCTAAATGTACTTTGAAGACAAAAAACCGAAATATTTACCTCATCTAAAACGAATTAATAATTAGTAATCTTGATTGACCGTTGTTTAATCGATTTAACTAGTTATCATCTATAATCCTTAATCACGATAACATAATAGCCGTGTCGTGTCGAACATTGGAGCCACACCATCTACAGCACTTGGCCTGATGCGGCGATCTCGCCCGCATACTTAGGACCATTAAGCATTTGACTAATGAGAGCTGTGATGTACGCTTCGTGTACTACCTCATTCTGTATTGTAATAAGTTTTAGACAATACAATACCGACAGCAAATTAAATGCATACTGTATATTGTGCTACTCGATCAAATTCTTGATTTGTGTGATTTTGGAGGTTGATTTATATCGAAGTGTCTATTGTGTATGAAGAAATTTACAGTAAATCTTATTTACCTGACGAACTTATCAGATATTTTCGACGTTTTGTTTTGTTTCCACGTAGGTACATACGTTATAATTACAATTAAGATGAATAGTAATCTTATTTATGTTATACAATAATATCTTTAAAAATTAGTTAACTTCGGTCATAGTAGAAGCGTTTATACACTCTAGGACTTATGCAACGCTTTTCAGGATTACCTATTTAAGACATTAACAGAATAGAATTCCTGCTTTCATAAATCAATACACAATAACTGCTTATAAAAACTATTTCTTGTCAATCAAATGCTATTGAAATCAAATTAACATTTACAATCATGAGCCAAAGAACACAAAATAAGTTAATCCTGTATAATACTTATGACTCACGCACACTAGCTCGATATCGCCTTGAGTCGCATGTGTGCGTGCGCCCTAATTGCTTTTGTCATTAATAGTCGCGAATACTTCTTAGTTGTGTGTACAATTAGTAATAATGATGTATAATTAGCCTCGCGGTGAGCCTTGTAATGTTTCTGTGAGTGAGTGTGTGTATGTTTGTGTGTATGTTTGTGTGTATGTGTATGTGTGTGTGTGTGTGTGTACAATGTTTGTAGTTATATTTATGTCGGCTGTAACATTGTAGTTTTGTTGCGCAATACATAATAATGATTTGGAGTTTTTACTTAATTGGTTCTGGAGCCAAGTTGATTGTAAGTTATGTTTAGGTACTTTCATGAATATGAAGTGATGACAAGCCAGAAGAAAGAGTGTAAATAAGTCGATTGGGTTGTTTAAACTTTCCTCAAAAATTGAGTATAGGTACTTAATATGTTTGTATGCCACGAGATATAACATAATGCCATTCCCACACAAACTAAGTTTAACTTGTATTATCATATAGGTGAAATAACATAGAACAACCTACTAGCAAACTTGCATACAAATATTTCCATTGAACTGAACTCAGACTTGCACCACATCTGCGTAGCATCGCTCTACCGTCACAACACACAGATCGAAACACAAACGTTTTAAAACAAATCACTAATTTCACACCTATAATCATAAAAACACAATAAACTAACAAAATACCCAACGCGTCCTACTCCGCCACCATCAATGAAAGGAAAGGACACAATTGCTCCATTACCAAACTAAACACAAACAACTACCAGCGCACAAAACAATTCACATCTACAAGTATTGGCAACAAAACATACCCGCGCCGTACCATTAACGCTTTAGAGTAAAGGTCCGCGCACACCGTGAGCAACGCGGACAATACAAGCGCGATAAAATATGCATCGCCTCGGCGCGATCATAATCGAAACGTAATTAGTTGATAATGCATTCACTGCGATCGAAACTTACACGTGTATTATGTATACTCGATGGGAAGGCCCCGTCGCGCGGTGCCACCGCGTAGATTGATCGATCGGTGTGGTTAAGCAATGTTGTTACGGAATGGTACATAGATAGGTGCCAATTTAAGTAAGGATTATTTTTTTATATCACTTATGTGGCAGACAAGCACACGGCCCACCTGATGGGAAGTGGTTACCGTGGCCTATGGACGTATGCAACACCAGGGGCGTCACACTTGCGCTGCCGACCCTGTTAGTTATTACTGTTATTAATTTCTCTAAGTAAAGGTTTCCAAAAGTGTTTAATCTACGTAGTTATAGGTTGTATGTGAACATTGTGAACCCCACTAGGGTGTTAGCGTTTTTTTTATACCACTTAGGTGGCAGACAAGCGTACGGCCCACCTGATGGGCAGGGGTTACCGTGGCCTATGGACGTACATATGCAACACCAGGGGCGTCACACTCGCGCTGCCGACCCTTTTAGAACAGAGAGTTTCTGTGCCGTCAGTGTAGAAGATAAAGCAGGACAAGCCTTAGGTCTTCCCACTGACAGCACAAAAACTCTCCAGTGAGCTCTGGCTACCCTACTCACCGCCGGGAACACAACACGAGGTTATTATGACCGCGGTATAATGCGGTGTTCAACGTAAAACCGTTTTTGAGGTAGTTGGGGGCTTTGAGTAAATTTGTGTTGTAAAAATGTGAAGTGGGAACCGATCCTTATGATAATAAAAGATTTGAGATTGACATTATTACTTTTTATGCTTTTTTGACATTGGTACTATATTTTTTATGCTTTTCGAGTATCCGATATTTCTGGACTGTTACACGCGCCATGATCATGGATAGACTAACATTCGTGATCACATCCTGGATTGTATTATATTTAACACTAGCTGTAACCCGCGGCTCCGCCCGCGTGGATGTCGGTTATCGTTTAGTGTTGAGTCAACGCTATTTTTCTAAAATAAAAGTAGCATAAGTTACTCCTTATTACATCAGCTACCTGGCAATAAAAGTCCCGTCAAAATTGGTCCAGTCATTTCAGACAGATAGACAAAAATAGTAAAAAAATGTTATTTTGGTGTATGTACCTTATTATATTCACATGCATGTAGTAAAAAACGGTGATTTCAATATTACAAATATACACTCTAATTTTATTTATATGTACAGAGATGGTACAATAGCCGCTAGTTGCTCCTTGCAAAAGGCATTGAGCAACTAGATCTTCGTACCCAGTACTAAAAAAAGTCCCGCAGAATTGAATTCTATCCACATGTAAGATTCAAATAATTAGATTATACAAATACGCTATCTGTCTATTGCTAAACAATCACTATTTTATTACTGCGAATAAATGCTTGCAACACCAGTTACCAGTCACGAATTGCCCTTTAAAAACTTTCTTTTTCCTTGTATTAATGCTAAATGAATGTGCCAATTTTAATTTTAAGGTACATTGATTTAGATTACCCTTATCAAGAACACTCTAAGCTTGTCAGGAACATGTGGAGAAAAAATATAAACATTTGACCAAGCCGGTTGCTCTGTATAATAAGTACTACAGTCAGACGAACTCTGCCACTCATTTTACTGTGAAAATACTCTATTTTAACATGTCCTCTTTGTGTACAGTCGGCGAAGGATTACCTCCATTGGCGAATAAAGGGAACATCTCAATATATTTTGAGGTGAAAACTTCTTTAGCGGCGTTGGATGGGTGTAAAATGTTAAGGAAGCGTCAGGATTAGTTGACCTTTGAACCGTAACCGACGACTGACGTCATACAAGATTAGGTACAGACTATCTATTTTGCAAGTTACGATAGATAGCGTCGTAGCTTAAACGGTAAGCACTTCGACTGTAAGTCCTCATACGAGTAGTTTCAGATAGTATCGGGTTCAAACCACCTGGCCTTCAGGGATTTTTTGTGATTGTTTTTTCTTATTATAATTTATTACTTTTTATGATTATTTTTTCTTTCTGTAATTTATTACTTTTTGTGATTATTTTTTCTTTTCATAATTTATTAATTTCTTCTATCAGAAAATTAGCAGAAAATAAATGATAGGTTCTATGATTAGCGCTGTATTATAGGTATGGTATGTTCTTTTTTATCTTTTTCTATGTATATAACGAAGAAAGAAAAAAAGAAAATGTTTTCACTTCTGCCGGCACTCCCAGAGTGCAACCCGTCTTTTTATTTAAAAAGGTGTATACCATCTTTACCGACTATACATTGAAGTACCTACATTTGGTTTCAGCCTACATTTCCAACTAAGCTAAATTTCTAGTGCTAGAAGTGGGTTCACACCGGTAGTGTAATGGCCAGGATTCGAACACAGGACCTCTCGATCGTAAGGCCGGCTCCTTAACCACTAAGCTACCGACGCGACAATTACTTTCGCCTCTACTTTCATCCTTGTTTCCATACTCCAGTCCTACACCAGTTCCGGGTACTCTCAGCATTTCTTCAACATATTCTCGATTTTATTGACATATACTTATGAGGCGACCTCATGCCTGTTCATCTTCTTATAAATCTGTTTCATCCATCCTCTCTACGTATCTGCTCCGTGTAATAGATTTTTGAAGTTATATTTCTTTTGGCGCGTTAGGGATAAATTATGAGAGTAAATTTTAACGATGCGCGCGCACATCTTCACGAAAATCCGACACTCTGAAGTTAGCTATAGTCAACATTTTAGTTTTTCAAAAAAAGAACTGACAAGTATTCACGACATATTGTATTGGCGATATTTATTTGGTCAAGTGTTTCTAAAATAAAATAATATTATATTACGCCAAAGAACTTCTAACGCGTGTATATAAATACACACACACTTTTTTTTTCATCATAAGGCTTTATTGTACATCTAACATAGTGTTAAGTGTACACATTATATATATAAGTATTAATAGACAAACATATAAACGCAAAAGTTACAACTACACTATCCTCAATACGTCAGTTGACCAGTAATATTCTATTACCTCTTGATTGATTCCTCAATAAAACAATAATTATAAATAATTATATTTGTGGAATTGATATCATTAATTCATTGAATGCTGCGCTATAAAGAAACAACTTCGTATGGATTATAAATGTAATGTTTCGGTATGACGAATGTGTACCTTGCGAGCCGGTTTTTAATTACCTAAATTTGTATTTAATAAGTTACCTGCTTATTTACGAGGGTGTAGCAGCATTATCACTTCTAAATATAGTCTCGCTTTCTTTATAATATAAGTTCTAAAATGCGGATAAACACACTTCAAAACTTTTTTTAGTAAACACATATAAATACATATATCTTACATAGAAACACCCAAATTAATACAAACAAAATATTCATGAATATGTATGTTTGCACTGAGCGGTAATCGAACCTCGCCCTCCGTAACAGTCAAACTATTTATCGCCTCACCAAGCGGATCGACATATTGACTTTTTTTTAAGATTACAGAATGACATGGATATTATTGTATGCAATAATAATTCGTTTCGTAATTCATTTAGTAATGTGTAAATTCTAACTTGACGTCAGCAACGTTACTAGACAGGCTTCGAACCCGCAACCTTTACCGCAAAAAGCTCCTAACCTATCACGCAAGTACCTCTTTTTCATTCAATGTTCGCGCTCTATAATTGTCTCAGAATCGCTTAGACTACTAGACAATAGCAACTACATTCAGAACATCCTGTATAATAGTCCTTCTTCTTAATCCTAGCGTTAATCCCAGTGGGATACGAAGCTTTCAACGTGGAGTCCGGGGTCCGCTTTTACCATTCTAACTGCAGATTTGGCTGAACTTTGACATTTCCGCGAAGCGACTGCCGTCTAACCTCCACAACCCAAAGGCGATATCGAAGCATTGCAGTTAGACCAGTTGTTAGATTTTTGAGGCTCCAACTAACCGTAACGACTGCCATAGATGTTTGTATGGCAACCGGGACCGACGGCTTAACGTGCTCTCCGAGGCACGACCAGACCCATGCAAATACCCATATTCATGCATACAAATATTTGCACTGAGCGGGGATTGAACCCGCGCTTCCTGCGCAGCGGCCGCGTTCACTACCGCTGCGCCACTATATCGCCTTTAGGATGTGGAGGTCAGATGACAGTCGCTTCAAAGAAACCGCATTTAGACTGATAAAGAGCGGACCCCCGACTCCAAGTTGATAGCTACGGATGCGACTGGGATAAACCCTAGGATAAAGAAGAAGAAGTTAGGTACTCTATTAGTTAATAGAGTAATAGACGATTAATAATGTTATTTTTATCACAAACTCATGGCAACAGCTCTGCACACTACAGTAGGCCTTAAGACCTCTTAGTGTGGACCCCATCACACAATTACCCTTATGCCCTTATTTTTAAACCCATTTGTAAATTACGCATTACGCATAACAAATGTATGACAATACCGCCTCCGCCGGGTTCCGGCTGTAATCACACAAGAAGTCCTAGTTTGTAGTCACAACAAGTGATATGCTTGCCATTACTGACGATGCTCAAGACCAAGCTAATTAAAGAAGGAAAAACCGTAAATGCGGATCCCGGGCTCTGAGGCCTTGGATATTTGCACTGATCCTCACGTTTCGTTTATTTTTCTTCAGCTGTCATCATAGCTACCTTGGACGATGGCAAATAATAAAATAACATCACATAAATCGCGATAGAATCCTTTAAAAATAGTTTAATTTCGATATTGGGCTACACGCAGACCAATGTTGACCTTCGACTCTCACGGTATGAATACATATCTTAATCTCAACAGTATAGTCTCATACCGTGTACACATCAATTGAAATGTGAAAGCGATACGCACATTACGACAATACCTCCTCGAAACTGGAACATCTCATTATTTCATGATTGAGTTGCAGATAATTACTTGTACCACTGAGTTATACACTTATACACGTATCATTACGATAATAATTGTTGACGTTCCCGGTTGTACAATAATCACTTTGTATAATCTCAAAATGGTTGTCGTAGTGAGCGGAGTGAAGTGAGTTCGAGGTGAGAAGAATTATGACGTTTTCAACAATTCTTGTACCTTATTGATGGGTTAAAAAAATCTCGGAAATGGAAACACAATTACTTATGATTCGGTATAATATATAAGAGTTTGGTGAAACTAGTTTTCATACGTAACTTGAAACTAAAGTTAATTTCTACGAAAACAACTGCAAGCCTGCGCAAAAGCGCCGTCAGTCATTCAACGGGTTGTCCGTTGCACCAAATAGCAGGTGAGGCAGTCTTTGGTCTTGAAGGTGCTGATAGGATCCTGTACACCCGTATCTAGACTATTCAAGATTACTGAAGACTTAGGTCTGTGTGTGGTCTAAGTTTTATTCAGGCCTATTTAATTTTAGATCTGGATAAAATGTTACTGGAAAGAGTACTTATAATTCATCCATCCCAAGCCTTCACTAACAATATTAGTAGATATCAAGATTATTCAGTATTCTATATTTAGTATTTATTTATGAATAAGTTTTACTTTGTGTATGAACATTATAATTAAAAACAATAACAGAACAAACAAAAGCATTCAAAACACTAAGACACAATACATAATTAGAAATATTGACTAAAACTAACAATTTAATTACATATAATATACCTACGCTACCAGTTTACATAATATCTATTTATTTATCATCTCATCGATGTAATAATAACACCATTTTAATAGAAACGCTTTCAATTTGTCTATGAACTCTCTTTGGTATACAATTTCTTTCAAGTCTACGGGCAGTTTGTTAAATATTTTAATGGAGTTATAAAGCGTTCTATGCTTTCATTGAGACTAGGCAGAAATTTGCTTTGAAAATCTTTTCTGCGTGTGCTTTCCTTAATCTTTCTTTCATCATTCGATTCATAGTCATGTATGTGCTTAGCAAAATAGCTTCGTAGTATCCCCCCAAACTACTCAAGTCAATAACTACGGTAATCGCTTACTATGATGTGAGCTGTGTCGTCTGTTTACCGACCTAGCTGTATGAAGCTTAGCTCCGCTCGGCTGCACCAGTAGCGTAAGTGGTCAACGCACTAACTGTTCCTCTGTTTAGTATTATGGGTTATCCAAATTCAGTAATGACTAAATCTTATAATTAATTAATTCAAAATAATTCTGAAAAATAATGATATTTTAGTACTGCTGTGCCACGATTGTTAACATGGTACATGTATATGGTGGCCCACTTTCCTGAGACTTTGCCTTCAGCATACCATCAGGCGAGGTGTAGTCAAATTGGCGTGTCCTTCAAGGTTGTTTACTCTTTTTACTTCTTTCGGTTTGGCTTAACTTTACTTTTATGTGAACGACTGCCATTTGACCTACCATACCCGAGAGTCAAACCAATGCTTGGGCCTCGTCCAGGTTACCGGCTAGCAGGGGAGATTGACTTTGGCTTTGAATAGTTTGATGGGGCCCTATAAACCCGGAATATTTCATGTAGTCTGTTTTGCACACTTTACAAAATGATGTCCATCACGAAATTTCCGGGATCAGCATTTCTGGAAAGAGAAACGATCTCTGATCACAATTTTTCAACTCTTGGTGATCCGAAAGCTCTTGTTGACAATAATTGCAATTTACATTGTAATAATGAATAATAACAGAACTTAGAGAGAGGTACTTTTGTAGGAGGTAGAACACGACGGTATTTCCGTCCAACTGAGCAGTCCGACTGGGGAAGTACCTCCGCCCTACAGAATACCGCGGCCATAATAACCTCGTGTTGTGTACCCGGCGGCGAGTAGGGTAGTCAGAGCTCACTGGAGAGTTTGTTTTGGGAAGCCTGCTTTATCTTCTACACTGACGGCACAGATACTCTTTGTTCTTAAAATAGTCGGCAGCGCAAGTGTGACGGCCCTGGTGTTACACACGTCCATAGGCCACGGTAACCACTTTCCATCAGGTGGGCCGTGTGCTTGTCTGCCTACCTAAGTGGAAAAAAAAAAACTTAACCAAGTTCCGTAGTTATTTCAACCTTGACACCTTCATTAAGTCACTCAATTCTTTCATAAAAGAATCAAAACAGCTCGATGACTCATTGGTATTTCCCATTTAAGTAGATTTGTTCGCAAATTTCGTCACCGTTCATAATTTTACTAGTCATTGGAGAATAATATTGGACTATAGCTTACCATAAGCAATAGTGATGCAATCACCTATAGAAATGTACTTACATACAGGTACATGTGGAGATTAAAAAAAAACCATTTAATTGCAAACAACTTCCCACATACTAATTATACCTAATTAGCACACTTCCATAATTAGACACATAATTGCAAAACGATTATAAAAAATACATAATTTGCAATTTGAATGCCATAATCGTGAATTGTTAAATAAAATTAATGGCTGTTCTAAGGTTGGACATAAAATTATATATTGATTTCGTATTCAGACTCGTTTATAATTTATTGTGCATTACGATATCAAGTAAATTATCAATAATTATGTGTTCCTTAAGTTAATGGTTGTAGGTGTTTGAATAATAATCTAGGTTACAATAATGTCAATATGTACTATGTACCATAGTACGTGATTTTATGTACTATTTTCTTCAATCGTTACACTTAATGCCAACTTTAATGAAGTTGGCACATTGCGTATATAGTCGGTTAATATTTTGCGTTTTGCTAGAAATAAAACTGCTAACTGCAATGTATTAAATAAATAATTATACTCGTTTTATAATATCATACTTCACTTTTAACAAAATACTAGTAACTGAAATTAATTCCCCCTATAACCTCGTGTTGTGTTCCCGGCGGTGAGTAGGGTAGCCAGAGCTCACTAAAGAGGTTTTGTGCTGTCCGGAGGAAGACCTAAGACTATTCCTTCTTCGTCTTCAACACTGGCGGCACAGAAACTCTCTGTGTTTACAGGGTCGGCAGCATGAGTGTGATTTCTCTGATGTTGCACACGTCCATAGGCCACGGTAATCACTTACCATGAGGTGGGTCGTGTGCTTGTCTTTCACCTCAGTTGTATACAAAAAAAACCTCCAGCCAAGCTAAATTTCTTCTGTTAGGAGTGGGTTTAGTAGTATAATGACCAGGATTCGACCCCGCGACATCTCGATCGTAAGGCTTCTAAACCACTAAACTATTGCTAAGAAGTAGGCAAGTGAGCCTCAAGAATTATAAAAATACTTGTATACATAAATCAATAAATAATGTCAAGATTCAATAATATGTATTTAATTAAGATTAAGCTGAATCAGGGCCCAGGTTAATATTATGTCATATTTACTATTTTATGAAATCATTTAGAGCTAAGGTGATCTGAAATTGGAATAGCTATGCAAGACTATCTTTGTTGCTGACTGTACCTCCTCGGTCCAGCCAGTCTATACAGGCTGGAACTGGTTCGTAGCAGGCTTTCATGAATAAATCTTGAGTTAATTTATACTTAGACAAAGTTCCGAAGCGTTATAATCATTATATTACTACTTTGTCTTAACCAACTTAAGATTTATAAATATACTCCTAGACTGACTGTACGGACAAAAACAAATCTAAAGGTCAACCCATAGGGTCGATCTATAGGGGTTTCTTATTCACTCTCGCCTCAATAATACTTCATTAATATCGAAACTATTAATTAAGCATCCATTTTTCGTAGAATGCGGATGAATTGAACCACGCATACGATGTTTTTCCGAACTTCTGTAGTTAGACTAATCACCATGTTAAGGTTTTCGATTACATATTACGTTCTGGTTATCCGTGGAAGAACGTTCAGTTCAAGATAAGATAAGATAAAATACTCTTTATTGTACACTGAATACCAACTACGGGTGCAAAAATAACCTCAAGATGTTCCACGGACCGATATAGCGACGCACCTTCTTTGTCACTATATCTTTATCTCATTATACCATAATTAAGAAATAAGTATCTACACAAAACTCTAAGTACCACATACTAAATACCAACATATTCACTCACATAATATTTAACACGCATTTTAATTATGCTTATTAACAATTAAAGGCAATACGCGAATGTGGGTCAAGACGGTTAAAGGAATAAATCAAGTACCGAGTATGATCTCATGAATTACTATTTTAACCTATAACCCTTATAGCTTTTATTATAAAGATTATTTTCGCATGACAAGAGCTCAGAATATGTTAGAATCTGTTAAGGCCAGCTATATCATTACGTTTTATATTTGAGATCATTAAATCGCAAGCTTGTGAGAATATGTGATTGATATAGTACCTGTTATTGATATCCTTATGGGCTTGCTTAGTTAAGAAGCCATTAAATCTATTGCACGTTTATGAATGATGATAAGACATTTTTTTCTAGACTTATTCCATCTTAAAAAGTAAACAGTTTATCTAAATTGTTGTATTCGACACGATCATCATGCTAATAGCAATTTCCTAGATTTAAAAGCATCTTGAAGCCTGGAATCTAATAATTTAAAAAAAATGGCCCGTTAATTGACTGCACCCCTCTAGATGACATGAACCTGAGGTACAATTCAGAGAGATGGGACACCATTCCAGATGCTGTTGATCTCAAAATGGTAGTCCCTATATGTTAGTGGTTAAGGAATCGGGCTTAAGATCGCGATGTTCCTTATTCGAATCCCAGCGATTACACTACCTTAGCATAAGCAATTTAGCTTAATTGTAGGGGTTAGAGAAAATACTAGGCCGAAAGGGAGAGCTTTGGCGCGAACACGGGATAGAGCGCATCACAGTATTTTTTTTTAGTCGAAATTGGTGTGAATTCTAGTTTTTATGTATACAACTGGTTGACTTTTAGACATAACGTCTTGGACAACTCACACAAGTGTAGGAAAGTGGCATATTACAGTGAATTGTGACCTTTCGTGTTCGTTCCAAACATCGCCATCTTTATCGTCATCATAATCATTAACATCAACATCATTAACTCATTATCATCATCATCAACAAATGAAGATACAAACAAACGAAGACATGGCTTAAAGGTCTTGTTACCAAGCCAAAAACATTCATTAAAAATAATCTAGGCTGTAAGGTGGAACCCCGAGTTCTGTGGTGAAGATCTCGGATGCTTTATAATTATGATTAGTAACTTCAGGTTCTAATATTAAAAAGAAAAAAAAAACAATTCCTTTATTCGGTAATTTATATTTACGCTACTTTAAAACTTTCTACACTGACAAAGACAGGGTCATTCTGTATTCATTTGGTAAAATTCGAAAAAAAAAACCTTCTTTCAACTTCATTATTTTCATATCCTTTTTGTTTATTTTTTGAAGTTTTATTAGGTACTCACTTCTCATAATCCTCCGAAGAATTATATATCGGGTAACTTATAATTAGTTATTTGCTAATTAACTTTAATTACACTTTAATACATTACCGTACATAATTAGTGTTATTATTAACACCAGCAAAAAACCTTAGACGTTAGACTATTAAATTCAATAACGTCATACCAAGATATGAAATAGCTAGCTGTTACCTGTGGCTCCACCCGCATAGAATTCTGATCCGCTTAGAAAAGTAGTCTATATGTTAGATATATACACCAGACTCCGTTACGCGGTTTCTTCTACTTTAGTGTCTAGGAAGCGACCATAAACTTATCTTATACAGCTAATAAGTTTTAACCATGTTTACTGAAAATATCTAAAAAAAGACGGGTTGCACCCCTGGAGTGAATGTTTTTTCTTTCTTTGTCCGTTATATACAGAGAAAAATATAAAAAGAACATACCATACTATACCATACCTATATTATAGCGCCAATCATAAAACCTATCACCAATATTCTATCAAAAGAAATTAATGAATTACAAAATGAAGAAATAATCACAAAAAGTCATAAATTACAAAAATAAAAAAAAATTACTAAAAGGAACCCGGTACTATCTGAAACCTTAAGGACTTACAATCGAAGCGCTTCATAGCGTACCTAACAAAATAAACAATCTGTAGCTAATGTTGTATGACGTCAGTCGTCGGTTACAGTTCAAAGGTCAAGTAATCCTGACGCGTGTTTAACACATTTTACCCATCCAACGCCGCTAAAGAAGTTTTCACTTCAAAAATATTCCACAACATTTCACACAAGGCTATTTAGAACCATGGTATACAAAGCTTAACTAACTTGTGTTATAGAATCTAAAATGCGGATTAACACACTTCGATATTATTATTTTTTTCGTAAAAACATACATATTATTCATACAAACACTCAAACCAATGCAAATACCCATATTCATGCATACAAATATTTGCACTGAGCGGGGATCGAACCCACGCCCCCAGCGTAACGGCCGCGTTCACTACCACCACGCCACAGAGGCTGTCTAATTGTATAGAATATAATCTATCCCTCCGATTAAGACTGGAATAAGGGTCCTGTATGGGACTGGTCAGGGGTTCAATCCCTGTCTAAGCTTTCCACTTTTTCTAATCCTATTGATTTAAAAAGTTTAGGAAACTAATTACAAATAGTCTATTCCTGTGCGAAAATCCAGTCAGATCCTGTTTGTTCTGCCGTTAGATCGCGATTGATTTTTTTTTTTATATATAGTTCACGTCAATTTATCTTCACCTCGATGGTAAGCTGAACGCAAAGTCTCAGGAAAAAGGGTCACCATTACATACACGCACTCAGCTTGACGGCCTCGTCAAAAGAAGATTGCCGTCGCAGCACCGCGTGGCACCCACTGGTCCCACTAGTGCTGCGACCACAATCCCCCCTGCTCGGCTATGCACTTGCTGACACCTGAACGAAATCCAACCGAGATTGGATTACAATAAAGAGTTATTCGCAACCGTGCACATTGGTACCCACCCAGCCGAAAGTTGTGTCAAATTAATTGAGTCAAATTTCTACCACCATTCATCCGAACAAGCAGGAAAAACTCTCCTCTTGATATTGTCGGGGAAACACCCGTGACTATTGTACTGAAAAGCAAAAGAGTTATTCACATTAATAATAAACCCGTAGGTATAGGTATAAGCTAGCTTTCTACCTTTTTAAAATATTCGCCTGAAACACAGAATTCTCATAATAATTTTCAACGGCAGTCAATCATATACCCATTATGTGCATTAAAACGAACTAGCATTAAAATGAACCGGAAACGTTTTCACATAACCAATAATAACTGCTCAACTAGGCTACGGACTCACTACATAACTATTACTTAAAGCTTTAATAATACAAATCTTGGTCTCGATCGATGAGCGAAGAGGTGGATACCTATGCAATTTATGCTGTTATAGTGGAATACCTCTTTACTCTGAATAATTAACTAAATACGACCAAAGGACTACACTGCTGGTTTGAGCCGAACATTATTGATGGGCTGGTCGATTTTCTGCACATATTGTAGTTGTTTCGGTATATTATATTAGGATATTACTATCTGTTGTCCGCGGCTCCGCCCACGTGGATGGCGCTTATCGCGGATCGGGGTATGAAAAATAGATAGCATCCGATTCTTAGACCTACCCGATATACACACAAAATTTCATGAAAATAGATCCAGTAGTTTCGGAGGAGTATGGGAACGAACATCGTGACACGAGAATTTTATACATTGGAAGATTTTAATATGCTGAACGGAAACTTCGTTCTCTGTTTTACATCTTGGACTGCCATGCTTACAAATATTTGCACTAAACAGGAATCGAACCTGTGCGTCCTGAGTAGCAGTCGCATTCACTACCGCCACATCACAGAGGCTTTCCAACAACACTAATAAAAATTCAGTTACTGAACCCTTCAAAAAACCTCATTTCCGTGTTTCATACATTATACGTACAAATACTCTTTTAGATTGTTTAAAACAAATTACAAAAAAAAGAGGGGTTGCACTCCGGGAGTGCCGGCAGAAGTGAAAACTCTTTCTGTCTTTCTTTCTTCATGATATACAGACAAAAAGATAAAAAGAATACACCATACCATACCTATAATATAGCGCCAATCATAGAACTTATCACTAATTTTCGAAGAAATTAATGAATAATGAAGAAAAAAAATCACAAAAAGGAATAACTTACAAAAAGAAAAGAAAATCACAAAAAGTGACAGACGATCAGGTTCGAACCCGGTAGTATCTGACACCATAAGGACTTATAGTTGAAACGCTTATCGCGATGCTACGAAGCTTCTTAACGCTTCCAGCAAAATAAACAATCTGTAGCTGTTGTAATGTTGTATGACGTCAGTCGTCGGTTACGGTTCAAAGGTCAAGTAATCCTGACGCGAGTTTAACATTTTTTACCCATCCAACGACGCTAAAGAAGTTTTCACTTTAAAAAAAAATTACAAGTTCAAGTTTTCGAAAATAGATCGGTAGACATATTTTATTGTTTTATCGGCATTGGTAATATACTCTGTCCAAAATTAAATTAATATAAACTTGATACAAAAAAGGAAAAACAAGTAATTAATTAATTTTGTACTATTCGTATTATTCGTAGTTACAATCACTTTGCAAAAGGTCAAATCATGTAAATCAGGCTTAATTTCTTAAGTTGTTCCTTTATAGTAAAGTAAAGCCATGCCTGCACTGACTATAATATAAATACTAATTTATTTATTTTTATTATTTTATTTTTTAGAGACAATTAACAGGTATGTGTTACAAAGAATTCTTAAAACTAGGTTCACGAAATAAAAACGCACAACCCACACTTTTGTCCACGAAGTAATCAATGTGTTTTGAAAATACAGACGCGTAGTTAGAATCATTGGCGAGAGTTTTCTAAGCATCAAGAAAATTCACGTCCGTGCACTAAGCTCAAAATTTTGTGATACTTTAACAAGTAAAATAACTAGTAAACTATTAGCATCAAAAAAGATTTGGACAATCAATTTTCTTAATTTATAAAGATGTGATGTTGTTTCGACTCGATTCGAAAGTTTCGATCTGTCAAAATGTCAAAATTAAATGTCAAAAACGATATTCTTATTATTATTTATTTATTATAATTAATACAGATTTTCAAGAAAGAACATTGCCTTTGTGATACTTTTTGACATTAGATCGAGGCAAAATGAATGAATTATTTATTATTACCAGAATTATTAGTCCTCGATTCATTGAAATTGAGATCGTTTTTTCATTTAATTTGATTTTGACAGATCCAGACTTTTGAATCGATTCGAGGCAACATATATTTTTGTTAGGAGAGTTAACTTTCACGAATCTGCATAATGGAAAACTACTTTGTTCAGTAACTTTTGTCGATCATTATTATTTTAACAAACTGTATGAATGCAGCATAATACTCTTTAGCATAGATATTTTAAGTGAGAAAGTAATACTTCCTAGTCGTGAGACTGTTCGTGTGTCAGGAGCTTAAGGCCCAATGAAGTGGTATAATTTACGATCGAGGGCTTAAATACCACTTACGGTAATATTGCAATTGTAAAATTATTTTTAGTTGTTTTATAGATTTACAAGATATAATCGGGATGGCGAAGTAAAGACATGCGAAAAAAACATGGGGATGCGACTTTTTTTTATAACAATTAGGTGGCAGACAAGCACACGGCCCACCTGATGAAAAGCACGTTGCCTATGGACGTGTGCAACACTAGGGTCGTCACACTCGTGCTGCCGACCCTGTTAGGATAGATAGTTTATGTAGAAGTATGTCAGTGTAGAAGATAAAGCAGGACAAGCCCTTAGGTCTTCCCACTGACAGCACAAAAACTCTCCAGTGAGCTCTGGCTACCCTACTTACCTAGTCCGGGACCACAACACCAGTTTATTATGACCGTGGTATACTGTAGGACGGAGGTACTTCCCCAGTCGAACTGCTCTATTGGATGGAAATAGCGTCGTATTCTCCCTATTGAAGTATTAGTACGTAGGTAACTTGCCATATTATGGGTGCTAGAAAATGAACAAAGTACCTACTTCTATGGTTTCAATTTTTTTATATACACGGTGGTTCATAAAGCTTCCCTTCCCCATCCTTGTAAAAGAGCATGATGATTGATTTATCGTGAACCATAATTCATGTAACAACTTATCTAATTTTTATTTTGATTATTAATCTACGAGTAAAATAAATAATATTAGGATAAATGTTTCAATTTTATTTGTTAGAAAAATAAGCTTACTATAATTCTAACTGCCACCTTCACCTTAATGTCCTAAACTATGAATACAGACACAAATTACAGACACACGATATACAAACAAAAGTAGTTTGACATAATAATTACGTACACCATCAATTTTGACGACATTACGGTAAAACAAACATATCATACGACACTGATACGACACCCACGGCATATTATCCCGTGATTATACAGCGGCTATACCACAATCACATGTTCAACAAAAAAGCCTAAATAGGTACCCACCTACGGCCTAACTAACCTACTTTTCATAACAATTCGTAATTATAAAGCACACGATAAGTTTTAATAAACGTTTTGAAAAAAATAATTGGTGAAATCGACTAAAATAACATGTTAACAATCAATTTTAACTAACTATTATGTTGAAAACTAATCGGACGGCTATAAAGAACTCGATAAAATTACAAAAGAAATCTATAAAATGATTAAAATTTTCTAATCGTGCCAATTAGGTGAATTTATGGTTTCACTTATAACTACCGAGCGGTGCACGGGTTACAAGTTTATAAGAGCACTCCGAGAGTGCGTGAGGAAACTTTTTTATTCTCATTTTTCCACGTAACGCAATTGAGCTATTATTCTCTCGGTTTGTAAAAAATGGATGAGTAGCGAGGCGTTGATCTGCTAAAAGACATTGTCTCAATAAACGTTTTATAACAATAAGTCAATAACGCATGAATGTAATTGCTCGCTGACGTACGGAAGTGATTCTATTTTTGAAATTTATCCGCCATTGACATGGTTGTGGAGTAAACCATAGATAAAAAGTGTACTCCTTCAAAATTATTAGTAATAGAATACTACCCGCAGTTTCACTTAATTAATTTATCTTAGGTAGGCAGTGGCACTAATTATTTTGTTGGCTGAAGAAATATACTTCAGCCAATAACTAAGCAAAACACTGTTCAAACGAGGTGCACCGTGATTGTTGACCTCATTATTTACGACTCAGAAGCTTTTCTCATTTCATCATACAAGTAACAACAGATAAAACAAAAATATGGCGTGGCGGTAACGAACGCGGCCGCTACGCAGGAGTGGCGGGTTCGATCCCTGCTCAGTGCAAATATTTGTATGCATGAATATGTAAATTTGCATTGGTCTGGGTGTTTCTATGTATAATACTTATGTATAAATTTACGAAAAAAAAGTATCTAAATATGTTTATCCGCATTCTAGATTCCATAACACAAGCTAGTTAAGCTATCTTACCATGGATCTAAAAAGCGTTGTCTTATTGGAATATTTTTTTATACTTTATTTGTTTTATCTAATCAGTTCAGGAATAAATGTAGCAAGAGTCGTATGAAACATAATTATAAATCATTACGAAATTTTAAAACTATTCAAATTTAGAATTTCGTGCGATCCGTCGAGACGGCGTGCACATAAGTGCCCTCTACACGCATACTAACACAAAGCACCGCACACACCCCAATGCTCATAATTTGCTGACAAGAAAACAAAAAAGGAAAAAACTCGGCACCCGTTCTAATTAGGTCGTCGAGTGAGAACAGGGCGTTCGTCAGCACAATAATAATTAACACTGGCTGTAATGAAGCGTACCATAAAAACTAATTGGAGACCCTACGATCGTTGTGTCGCGAGGGCGAGCAGCGGGAACCAGTTCAACTCCGATTTTCGATAGCTCTTATTCGTACATTTCCATTCAATCGCAGAAAATTAAATCATAGCCAAATCAAATTCGCCGTATTACTTAACCCACACGCTGAGTGTACTTTTAATGAACTTGAATCAAGTCTGTTATTCATTTTATTTGGCTTCTACATAATAAAATGCAATTAATTACCTAAATTATATTCCGTATGAAATAATAATAAATATAGTGCATACTTCCAGTACTTGCATTTTTTCTTCTAGTATAATAATAAATAGTATTTTTTTCATTAAGTAATAATTAGTTTGAAAGTGTAATGTTAAATTTAAACTAAATTAAAACATAACTACAGAAAAAATATTCAAACATATTTATATTAACACAAGATACAACGTCAATTATATCAACTTAAGTTAATATTCGTAACAAAACAGCACCAATATCTTATTAAAAGACAAAAAATCAACAGAACAATATTTTCAATATAAAAATAACAATACAAGCAATTCAAAACAAAAACTAATATGTTTGAAACAAAACATTGCCGCTTAGTCATAAAAAAAAACTAAACGTCAAATTGTCATCGATCAAACCTAATGCAGCAAACATAGCGAGTATTTTAAATCGAAATACTGACGTGAACTGGCATCTATCAACTAGTTGAAAAGGGAAATCAGTCAATAATGCACTAATTTCCCCTCCTTAATGGCGCAGTCCGGTCCTCAACTCAGACACTATTACGTCACAGCAAGTTAGTGTTGTTTAATGTAATAACTTTGTACACACTAGGAACGATTTCGAGTAAAGAGTTTAGTTTCACGAGTTTTGTCTCGTTTTATGCTCGTGGATAATGGCTCTTATAACGAATTGAAATTGTGTGTTAATACTTAGGTATGTTAAATATAATTATATGCTGAGATATTAGAATGAAATTATTGAATTAGAATTGAGGATAGTAATAAGTGATAGCTTTTATGCTTGAATAGGTAGGCAGGTATATCGAGACAGCCTCGGTGGAGTAGCGGTAGTGAACGCGGCCGCTACGCAGGAGGCGCGGGTTCGATCCCCGCTCAGGGCAAATATTTGTATGCATGAATATGGGTATTTGCATTGGTCTGGTCGTGCCTCGGAGAGCACGTTAAGCTGGCAGTCCCGGGTGCCATTCAAACATCTGTGGCAGTCGTTACGGGTAGTTGGAGCCCTCAAAAATCCAACGACTGGTCTAGCTGCAATACTTCGATATCGCCTTTGGGTTGTGGAGGTCAGATGGCAGTCGCTTCTAGGAAAATATCGAAGTTCAGCCAAATCCGCAGTTAGACTTGTAAAAGTGGACCCCAAAGTCCATGTTGAAAAGCTTCAGATGCGACTAGGATTAACGCTAGGATGATGAAGGTAGGTATATCAGGCTTGCATGGCAGTAGAGGAAGCTTGTGTAGTGTATAAGAACTGAGCAGAGAAAAGCGTGAGTTTGATGATGCTTTTATAACTTTTGATGTCGTAATTTAACTTATCGATAGTAAAGAGTTAACAATTTCAGTAAACAAGCTATGTATTTGAAAATATTCAAAGTTAAAGATTTTTCAGGCCTTCACGGCCGGTGTTGCCGTGGTCTATGTGAAACTTGCGTTCCAGACGTTTCGTCAATCACTGTGGTCGACATCTTCAGTGGCGCAGGGCCGGGCGACGACGACTTCGGAGACCTTGATTCGCCGGCGGCTGAGTTGCGACTGCAGTATATTCTACATTAAAGATTTTTATTCAATCTATAACAATAATTGGTTGTTTCTTAATGACTTCCATAATAATTCTACTTAAGTTAAGTTTACCACCGCTTCCAAGGCGCTGGTGGAGAAGAAACAGCGCAACAAATTCCACATTTATTTTCATTTTGATTGTCAAAATAAGACACCTGTCATATATAATCACGCAATTGACAAATATTTACATATGTATATTTTATTGTGTTATTGACTGTCCACCTGAAACTCGTGGGGGACTGACACGCGGAAACAATTTACTGGCGTGGCTAACGTAGCTCTGGTACACTTTGGCATATTACCGTTAATTAATTTTATTATACATTTAACATGTCATTGGCAAAATTGCGGCGATTTGCTGCAGAGGCCATGTTGAAGAAGTTGACGTTGAAGTTATTGACTGTCAAATTTGTTTCTTTTTAAACGTCAACTTCAAATATGACAAGTCGTAAGAACAAAAGGAGTTCGGCAAGTTATATTAAGCCAAGATATTTTAAATGCTGATAACTAAACTTGCCCGTGGTCAATAATAAGCGTCAATTCTGTTCCCCGCTAATTATAGTCTTACTTAAGCATTGTGGAGACATGTAGACATATCAATAGACACACATGTCATTTAGACACACATGTCATTTACAATACTCCCCCCCCCCCCCCCCCCACTTTCTTTATCGACCAAGAAATAAATACAGTGTTATACAACGAGCTGTCAAAATGTCTTATGTTATAACAGTATACCATAATTACTGTTCTGCCAATAAATATGTTAATAGCTAGAGTAGGGGAGCCACGCTACTGTTTGAATGGAGGTGTGTGTTTGTTCAACATTGGACATCAATTTCTATTTAATCATGGTTTTTTTTCTTAAGTATTTAAAGTCTATACTAATATTATAGTTTAAAAGTTTTTTTGTTTGATTGAAGGCGGGAACTACTGATTCGAACTGAAAAAATCTTTGTGTCTTGAGTAGTTCGTTTAAGGAAGGAAGGTTACAGGCTAGGTATAGAATATTACGCTACTACCCAAGGGAGCGGAATAGTCAACATTAATGTCAACATATGAGGCAGATACCAATATATTATTCATAATAATAAATTGCTGGTCTAATATATATGGTATATTTCGAAGTATGCTACGGGCGAAACAGAGTAGAACCGGCTAGATAGATATTTTTCTTAAACATGCGCGGAAATATTACCATTACTTTTGAATAAAGAACACGCAAAGTATCATATTTACGTAGACTGAAAAACCAAAATCACTTCCCGGCGCGTTCTTTGAATTTAGAACCAAGAGTGCGCCGGCAATGTTGTATGAAACGGTGTGCTGTTTGAATTTAGAACTCTTTCATCTATCGGACATATTGCGTTCTCGTGGCCTGCTTCCAGCAAAATTTAAAGAAAAATATATGACAGTATATGAAAATTTAATATTCTTTAAATTTATTATGTAAAGGGCCCTTTACTATTTCCTTGCATTTTTTTAAGAAAAGCACTAAATACACCTCGGCCAAAATGGCAATTGCCTGCGGCTCGGCCTTCAAACTCATACTCGACCTGCTCGGCTGCCTATTTCGCTGCCTTTGCAATAATGTACTATTGTCCTAATTTAAATTTTCCTCGCTATTAGTGGCCAGCCTATAAAATAAAATAGTACATAATGTATTCATAGTTTTTGGATATCCAAAAACTACATAACTACCAGAAATAATCATAGAACTGGGTTTACCAATTGTGTAATCTGGTAGATTTTTGCAAATATTTGAGTGCATGAGTATGTATGTCTATTTGTATTGGTCTTTGAGTTTTTATGTATAATACAAAAATGTAAATTTATTTTGTACTTAGTTTAGAAATTAGAAATTAGAGAAATTAGAATTTAGAAATATTTTTATTATTTTATTATATAAACAGTGTAGAAATTTATCTGTAATAATTATAATCCGCTATAAAATTTACTTATCACCTTGTTATCGTGTATTAGGCGCCTCGCACAGCGTCAACTAATACTCGCGTAAGTGGAAAGTCCAATTATTTTCCCATTTCAACTTTTGCTAGAAAAAAAAAATCATATTTTTGCTGTTGATAAGTACGAATATAGTGTTTTCTAATTTTTTTGTATATTTTTTACCGTGAAGCTCCAATTACTTGTTAACTGGTGTCAAAAAATAAGTATAATACCCAAAAGTTCAGAATAGTTTCCTTACTTTTATAAAAAAAAAATATGCGACTTAGGCGGCAGTTTTTTTAGGTACATGTATTAGGTGGCACTTAGGAGGTAGGGAGAAAAATTATAGTATTGTCCAATTATAACTTTCTAGAATATCTTTGGGCTAGAAGGTCAGATGGCAGTTGCTCCCTTAAAAGCCGCATAAGCTATAGCATTAGGAGAAGGAGTGACTAAGCCCCGGTCTCTAGGTGCAGGCGCAGATGCAATCGGGAAAAGCGCTTGGATGATGGTGATCATATTTTTTTATCGTCGAACTCAAAGTTAAAGTCAAGTCAAAAATCATTTCTCTAAGTCAAATTTTATCCTACGGTATAAAATAGAAGATATTATGTTATAGAAATTCATGAAAACAATTCATCACTCCAGTGGCTATAAACAGTAAGTAAAATATTATATTATATTTATATAATGACGCTTCAAGGAGAACTCGAGAAATC
This sequence comes from Eilema caniola, assembly GCA_949126895.1. Lineage (NCBI taxonomy): Eukaryota > Metazoa > Arthropoda > Insecta > Lepidoptera > Erebidae > Eilema > Eilema caniola. Next base: position 7,016,841 of record OX421472.1, on the reverse strand, counting down.
GCACTCAACTCCAGACACAATAAATTAAAATAAAAAAAATTAAAGCATGAAAAAATAACGACATCTAACATTTAGTTGACGGTGTTGTCAAAAATAATAGTGATGTACCACCCTAATGTTGTTGAAGTACTGCTTACTCGAGTGAAACGGTTTCGGTTTTTGAAATAAGTTCTATAGCTGTTCGTAGCGACAGAGCGTTGCAGTGCTACATCAGAGGTCACGCATTCGATTCCTCAGTGAATATTGTGTTATTAATCTATTGCATTAATATAAGTTTTTAATGTATAATATACTTACATGTATTTATAAAAATATATTAGCAAGGTATGTTTTTCTGCATCTTTAACTTATAATTATTAATATCACTTAGTCACAGAATATTTTTAGGTATATGTTGGTTCTTATAAAGATAAACGGTATTTTTGTATATATTTACTTGAATTACGAACATTCAATGTTCAATTTTGATTTTACAAAAAGGTTTCTATAAATTATCTTTAGTAATGCGTTACGGAGAACCCCAGCAATACGCTTTTAACAAAGGTGGCCGTCACGCGACGCCCACCATATGGTTAACAACGAAATTGACTTCATTCTTAATTTGAAATTGTATGACGATATTGGTAGTCACTAAAGAGCGATAGAGGGGAGCCACCAAGATCATCGAGGTTCAAGCCTACCTCACCTGTAAGCTGGTACACTTGCTGATTGACGGACGAGGCTTTGTTGCAAGCTTTCCTCATGGGGTTGATAAGTGAGACGGCAGTCGCTCCAATAAAAGCCATACTCCGGGCTCCAAAGAGAAGACATCGGATCCAACCGGGAACAACGCTAGAATGATGATAATAAAAAAGCGACAAAATGTTATAAAGTTCGTTGCCAATAAAGGGTTGGGGGGGGACCAGGATTAATGATTGCCTATCGCATATTCCTCTCACCCCCACAGACCCAGGGCCAGAGTCAGCCTAACCCTCATAGCTCTTGGCGTATTTAAATGTATACGTGAAATATCATTCTAACTGAAACCTGAACAACATATTATAAAATGGACTGTGTGCTATACAAATCATATAATTAGGAATCTGTAAATATTAAATTAGCCTAGCTATCACATTAGACGTGAAACCTCTCAGAGGAAGAATAAATAAACATTTAAAAACATTAGAAATAAGTGACAGCAAGGCATTTTAATTACAGCACCGCCATCATTATATACACATCACTACTAAAATATGAAAAGAAACTTATGCGTCAATACAAGCCCCTGTTTGCAATTAAAATAATGGACGTCACACCTATGAGACAATTAGTATAGAGGAAATAAATTCTATGTTTTGGTAGTAGTCCACCGCGGTTAATTAGAGCTAATCAAAAAAATATAGCATAATGGTACATAATAGCTACTTTAACGCGGTCTCCTGATACATTGATAATTATATTGTGGTGCTCATTATAACGGTTATGTTGTACGTGTACCACACTAGTTTCCTTTGCCACGAATTTTTAATATTTAAATGATGAACTTTACTAATAACTGTCATATTTGTGTGTGTTTGGAAACGTGTGTAATCACAGCCCTAACGTGAGTAGGTTGGTAGATTATTTTAATTTTATTTAAAAATATTGCTTTAGAGCCTTTCATCGTCACCAAAACGTTGCAATCGGTTTACAAATTACTAATTGCATCGAAAGCTTGTAACTAATTCATACATACATACATATAATCACGCCTTTATCCCCAGAGGGTTAGGCAGAGGTGAATTAACACCCACATGTCACCAATCTGTATTCGGTCCCACGTAATAGGGGGTGAGCCGATTGCCGTATTCCGGGCACTATTGTTGACTCGAGCCATGCATCTGAGGCCGAGTCTGGGCTGTACATGTCTGTCTGATGTTAAAGTTAATCAGCCCTATCCCTTAGTCGCCTTGTACGACACCACATTGGAAGAGAAGGGGTGGCCCAAATTCTACTCTGCCGGGAACCACGCGGCTAATTCAATCGTTTCAACAATAAACAATATGATTTAGAAAACTTAAAAATGCATTATTGTTGTAACAATATCAATGGTTTTAGTAGATTTAACTTGGACATAATCGCTTTTGTATCGTAAGATAACCTCTTTATACAGAAAAAATGCTTTCTTTAGATAAACTGTGTAAAGTGACAACACAGTTAAGTGTCTAGCAACTAATTTTCTGTTTCTAAAGTTGTTTAAAAAACAAAGAAAAACTTGTAAAGTTGATAACAAGTTTGTCCATGCCTAAGTGGTTCTATTTCAGTCACTTTATTAAATACCGGAGCTTGATAACGATACCTTTTGTTTCTGTTGACGATCTCTATGCTTAGAGGTCACGAGTTCGATTTAAGCTCAGCGCCAATATTTGCATGCAACAATATGTCTAGTGGCATTAGTGAAAAAATGTGCCCAAGTATGTTTATCTATGTTTTAGAACATATGGTACCTACTTACAAATTCACACATACTAGTTTGAGCACGAGTTTGAGTCTAAATGTGGTATGTCCAAAAAAATTTTCAAGTAGTATTCATTTAGATGTTCCAACTTATTACTAAATTATAAGCATAACCAAAACAAAACACAATATATTTATCTCCAAACAACGTGAGAAAATTAAAACGAATTACCATAGAAATAAGTAAACACCACTTAATACTATATTTTTTCATGTTGGTCTTACTACGTCGATCAATCAAATGATTGCAACACTAGTCCTCTTGGTAAAAAAAGTAAACATCATTAGTTGTTAATAACAACACTAATAGTCCTCACTAATCGACGCGCAAACAATCGATCGGCAATAATCGCCTAAAAAGAGATGCATTTAATTATATAGCCGTCCCTTTCCCCCACAGCAAAGTTCATTGCACACCCCCTGAACTTAAAAAAAGAGTTTAATTTGCTTACCAACGACTTGCTATATCGTATAACTAGCTTGGCAATTACGGCTAATGATAATAGCGCCTTTATTACTTATGTCCATTAGGTTAAGTTGTTCATTGTGAACATTACAGACTACTTGCCTCAAAACCTTGTCTACTTATAACAAGATTTTCTTTTATTTTCTTTGTAAACTGCATGGCCAAATTATTATAATGAAGTCTAGTGATGTACTTTTGATGCGAGTAAAATACTTTTTTTATCGTGAACGCAGCAATTTTTAGTTTAATTTACAACTTTTATTTTAGAGGCGAGTGAACATGTTACCACTTTGCAGCATTACTAATTTATAATCTGAGATTGTAAGTACGTCGCGTAAAATTTTCTTTCAGATCGTGAATCCTATGCCATGAGTAAAATTATAATACTAAATTGACATTAATGAAAAATTATAAGACACAAGCCCCTGAACAGACGACAAACCCTCACAAGCTCACAGAAAGGGTAAGATAATGTCATTAACAACCCATAACACAAGTTTGTTACTATATTATTTCACAGATACGAATAAAATTACTGTTTACTTTTTAACTATTTTATCTGTGAAATAGTTCAAAGAAATTTAAATTTCGAACGTAGCATGAAAGGTAACGAAATAATACAGGCGGGTAAAAGAGAGGGGGTTCAACATTCGACGCTATTTACCATACGCGGGCCTACTATTTTCATGGTTTTTTTTTTCGTTCCGTTTTTACACCATTTTTCGGATCCCCCCGGGTGACCGGCCCACAGGCGCTGTCTTCTTTTTTTAAATCAGTAAATTGCATATTTGAAAAACTACTGCAGACCGGCTGAATATCGATTGAACAGGTGTACTAAGTGTGTTTCGGTTGTTGGCATTTTACTTTGATGTGAATGTTGAGTTAATTTAATATGCCTACTTATATGAAAATAAAAAATGCATTCGTCAGGGTTACTTGTATTTAATTCAGCGTCTAAAAATAAGATTATGTTTATAAGGATTAATATATAAACAAAACTAGTTTTCATAACGCAAAACTAATAAGCTACCTGTTTTAAATAAAATTAGGAATGCTATTTAATTTCTTTTGTTTGAGCAATACATAAGAATCATAATTACAAATGTGCACGTTAATTGCATCTAATTGCATCGTCGATCAACATTTTAAATAGAGAACACAATGGTGAATTATAAAATTTGAATTTAGTCGATTATGTCGGAACAATCGAGCGAGTACCTAGTCGAGTGACGAGACGAGTGCCCACGCGCTGCGCCGTGGGGGTTGATTCAATATCGGTGTCCCTATGACGTCAGTTGAGTGTTGTGAGTTTGAGGGCTATGAGTATTATGTGAAAGAATAATCACTTACTGGTATTGAGCTGTACGTAGTTAATAATTCCTTTTTTATTGACCATGAAGTCACAATTTTTAAGCAAATCAGTGGACTTTTGGTCCTGCGTTAAAACCCTTAGAATCCGCACTCCCTGTAGTAACTAACTAACTACTACTACTAACAACTACGCCTAATGTAGGTAATGATAGCGGATAACATTACTTGAATAAACAGTCTCGCTCCAATTTGCCTCACATTCACAGCACTGCCTTGCCACTTTATACGCAAGTGAGACTAAACTTTCTTGCTTAGATATATTAAATGCCACTTACATATTGATATAATTCGTAAACATAATTAACTCTTTTTATTAACCAATACTAAAAAGCTGGCCCTACCGAATGCTTTGAAAATTTACCAAAATTTTAGTGCTGAAATTAAAACTTTCTAGTCCAGCATCCCGCACTTAATATTGCCAATCAAAAATCTATATTCTTACAAAGAATTTTTTCAGCTTCTTACACAAGCACACGGCTCACCTGATGGACAGTTACCATGGCCTATGGAGGTGCGCAACACCAGAGGCATTACACTCTTGCTGGAGACCCTGTAAGGACCTTTTGTTGCCCAGATTGTAATCGCTCTTGTTCTGTATGTTACAATAAGTGATTATCGTCCTACTCCTAACATGTAATAAATTCAGTGTACACCACAACCGGATGTGTTAATAGCCCAAATATGTATTTTTTGATAAACATCTACAGCAAATTGTCAATTTAGAAATAACATTAATTTTATGCGTAACACCTCACATTATAATAACGAATGTGCACCCGCCCTTTTCATAAGTTCCATACTACAAGACTCTTACATATTTTTCGTTCCAATTCATAAATTAACCGCTAATAATGAGTGATAAAAATGAAATGATAGCTTTAATTCTCTTTAATTAATATTATTGTTGCACATTTGTGGTTTTTTTTTGTGTGCGTGTGTGCTTGGGATATGCCTGTTCTCCATCTAATGGTACACATACAGCCCATGACTAAGTGCTCGCCTGATGGTAATACGAGTAGGACAGCTCCCTAATATGTGGCTCCAAAAATCATAGTTGGTGAAAATGGATGCCAGTACCTCTCGGCCTACCCCATTGGAGATTAACAAGCATGAATGTACGTATGTATAAATTTGTGTACAATGATGTAATGTATGTTTTTTTACTAAGATTTTGATCAAGATCACAAACACACACACACACACGCTCTCATAGTCTAAAGTTCTTTAATATAAATTAATAGGGTCCAATCGCAAAAATAACCCACACGGGCTAGACTCCAACCGTTCGATCGCTCATCACATTCGTAATCCAGTTACAGAGCTATAAATGAAAGGTAATTGAAAGGAAATTACGCAATAAATGGGAAGGTTATTATTGAATTTAATGTTAAATTAATCGTGAGGGGGGTCCTAACCATCTGTCGTGTAAACCCCCCATCGAACCATTTTATTTTTGAGATCTACTCTCGATGTTACAATGAATTTGATTATTTTGTTATTGAGTGCTTTTGTGTTTTAAGTGTTTCACAAAGATTTGAAATTGTTTAGAAGCTAATGTTATAATGTTTAGAAAATCTATTTAGGAAATATGATTACATGCTTTATAAGATCTGAAGAAGCATCTAATATAACTAACTAAAAGTAGGTACTTGGTTTCACTATTGATTAGATTTTAATTAACCTTCTTTAACATAAAACTAGTTATAATTTGCAATTATGCTTCGCGCATAAACAGGTCATAGACAGAAAAAACAGAAACCTCTTTTGGATTTGTTTAAAATACCCCAAACTATTATTCATAAGAGACAAAATATAGCGCATCTTTAATGAAGTTACAAAAAAATGCGCTCACAAAATGCTACAAAAGTTTCTGTCCAAATTATATCACGACAGTACAATCGCGACGATTGTGGCCACTATTCCACACGGTACGAGTAGGTAAGTACACGGTGTATTGGCCACTCGCGACACCCGAGAACGCGTCTGCATAATACATCGCCGTACGCTGTTACTGTACGTTGGGCTTTAATTATATATCTGCTACAATTTCGCCTTTTTTCGAGTATTTTTCACATTTCGTCCCCCCATGACACCCCATTCACCCACTGCCGAACGGCTGCGGTAAAAAAAAAAGCTTTACGCGTGTGTGTCTCTACTGGTACGTGGCAATGTATTGTTGCCACTACAAGTGAACCAACAACGTTGGTAACCTGTATCAGAATGTTGGAGATAACGTCCTCTTAATAAACAAGACGATCTACTGAATAGAAAATTTGTCATAATAAAAATACACTTTAATGCAATTAAGCTTGTAGAACACGGGCAGGAGAGGCCGATAAGCCGCGCTCAACTTTCCCTGTAACAGGCTGTTATTTCACGATTTAAAATCGGTTCTCAACCCGTTAATGACGCGAGGTACAAGTGCAGATCGGCGGCTCCGTTCGGCCGCGGACCAATCTATTTAATAACCCCCGTCGGTGACACCCCACCCGGCGGCCATCGCCAATTTTCGTCCCTCCCCCCCTACACTGGCCCCCTAGCACCCGCCCTGAAAAAAATCCGGAGCGTTTTAAAATTAATGAGTAAAAATCTACACACACACCCGAGCGGACAATATAACGCGTGTGTGTGCGAACGGCCGATAATGACCGCGCTTTGCCGCCCAAATGAGGACGCCGTACAAACACCCGTTTCTTCAGCGGATCGCGACTCACGACCCGCGAGTCGCGCCAAACGTCTGTACTCGTTTCCCTATAGCCCAGGTGACTATAAAAACCTAGCTTAATCGGGCGCCCTAGTTCAGACGAAATCCGTGATCGCATAGCTTTTCCATTAGGACCAACTATCCGAGAAAAAAATGGAGTACAAATTGAAATTTCGCCGGTCCAGGCGCTAATTCAGAGCGAAACGGCGCCGCGACGCGAAACGAACGCAGTTAGATAACATTTGTAGAGGCGAGGGGAGGGCGGGTGTCACCCCTACGCAACGCCGTTTTTATTTTGGCCGGCCCTTGCCCCCTTACCCCCTTCGTTCGTCCAACTTCATCTGAATAATTACTGATTTTTTCCGTGTACCGCTGATTATTCCGAATGTTACTTGTTGATGATAATTTTTTTTTCAACTTTTTTCATTAGTCAGCGCCCGGCGGAGTTTTGATTGTGCTTTTAAGCTTTTTTTGTATTCAATTTGTTCCCTATGTTTATGTGCGTCAATACGTACGAAATAAAATTTATTCGTCCAATTTTAATTCAAATACGAACCTGTGAATTGCTTAGAACATTGTGTATGAGAGCTCTCAACGTTTTAACTCTATATTCCGGAAAGAAACTTACCTTACCAATAAATTTTGATGAATACACACTTATTCTAGAAGTATATTCTACATTGTTTTATTTAAATGCTAAATAATTAGCCTGATATGAAAAAACTAGGTGCTAAGAGCTCTTAGTTGGTAATCATCATATCCGCAAATTTGTTGAATATCGCTTTTACGTAAATGTAATTTTGATATTACCATTCGTATACGCATATATACTATGATTTAAAAATAGTAGCTTACTAAGTGTTTGTGCCTGAAGCGGAGCGTCTCAAGACTAAAAAAAATAATCAATATAATAAACTTTGTTCGAAAACTAACAAAATTTAAAGCTCTGCTAAACGGTTAAAAACTAATCGAAAACTTTAATTATCATGCTTATTCGACAAGTGACAAGTCGAGCCGATGCCGATCGCTTTGGCAAGGATTTCGGAGGGACCACCCGACACCCCGCGGGGCCGCATTTTTTCCGCCCACCACCAAAGGGGTTGATTTTTTAAACTGATGACGCGCTTTCATTCCGCGCTGTGCAACTTGGCCGCACGGCTGTATGTGTTACCGGCCGTTGATAAATAAATTTAAAAAAGTGAGCGCTTTGTCGATAGTGCGCGTTTTTACTTTTTCGCATCGTTATCTATGCTCTTTTTTCCGTTCTAAATATCTACAACTTTTGTCGTGAAGAAAAGTTTTTCGCGCGCGTATGTGGATAAACCGTTTTCAATATAGTCAGATTGCTACGAACGTTTGTCGGGCGTTGAAAGTTTACAAAGTTTTCAAAAACTTTTAAAGAAGCCGCGTTTTTGTTACATTTTTTTTAAGATTCGTGTTTTTTAAATAAATTGTACACGATTATGATAACATAGACACAGTGACAGTGAAACTCTTAGGTTTGGAGAGAATGACATTATCCTTTGTGAGTAATTTAAATATAAAGAATATTTTTATAATGAAATGTAATAAGTAACTGAAATAATGAAATAGTCCGATAGAAATTGCTATGTATAATTTTTTTTTGTAGATTCATTATATTATACCTCATTATAAAATAATAAATTATGCACATATAATTAAGTACTCATTTATCTAAAAAAATAATGTTTTTAACAAATACTGGAAGTATATCTAGAAGTATTACCAGTCTTTCTAGATTTACGACTAGGGTCTCTTTAGATGTTCATTTATTGATATTAATCATAAAGAAATATAGCTTCATTGTAAGAAATGTAACATTATGAATACTGCAAACGGGTATAATTAATATAAATTAACCGTTCAAGGCGTTTCCTTACAGTGATATTTTAATACTACTTAATAATTAAAAGTCAAGTAGCTTGACCTTCTTCTTTACTTAATATAATTGCAATATAAATACTTTATTGCTTTACAAGTTTCACAATAGTTGTATTATAAGAATCGGAGTAAAAGATGGTTTCCGTAATTAAAAATAATAATAGCAGCAGAATCCTTATTAACTTATGAAGCAATTTTTTTTTTACTTTTTGCACAAATACAAAATAATTGTACAAAGGCGGACTTAATGCCATGATGCAATGCCATGCCATAAATTATAACAAGAATATTTTTTTCAGTGTTATATTATTTCGATATGTTAGTTTTACTTTGTCGCCATGCATTATGATCAATAACATCTCTTTCGTTCTAATTCATCCGTATAGATACGTGGTTCTACCAAATGCACCAATTAGAACTAATTAATTACCAATTAGTCGTAATTTCTTGAAGCAGTCGTCTCGTCACCCGCGTATATTTCAAAAAATAAGAAAGCTTCACACATTGATCTATCACTAGGGTTTGGGAATTTCCGACATTTCCAATGTCCCGGGACTCGAGACGGCTTACGATCAAAGTCCCGGGACTAGAAACAACATAATTTATTATATAAATAATTTGTCAACTATCGTTATCATGTAAATTAATTGAATCTTTATGTCGTAAACTCTTAGTGCGGGCGCACTGGATCATTTTTACTAGTGATTTAAATACATAAAATTCTACCTACTAGTGCCTACTATCAAGCAAATTTTCCGCAAGTAGTTATATATTGATGAGACGCTCAAGTTTTGTTTTACAAAATTCTTGATTGTGGTAGTTGACTGGTAGCAGGAACAAAATATATCGGTGTGTCAATTTTCAAAAATTATATATATTTTGTTATTGGTTTTATTTAATTTTGAGATACCTAGTAATTAACATCCTCTTTCCAACATGGTATAAATAACAAGGATATCAAACATGATTACTAACTACGTGATTAGTTATAAAATTTTAGTTACATTTAATTTGCTAATTGGTTGATTAGAACCGAAGATAAAATTAATAGTCGTGAAAATTGGAATCCGTGCGCGCGGAGCAGCAGCAAATAGTAGTTAATATTTATATAGATAATTTAACAGCAACATTGTCATACAAACTGCATGGTACGTTATCGCGGCCCTTCTCCATGAAACTGAATCCCATTTCACATAATTTGAGAATTTTTATAAGATAATACTATAAGTCTCGACAATCATGTCTCATCTCGAGTCTCAACGCGAAAGTCTCGAGACCCGAGATAACTAAATTTAAGCAAAGTCCCGGGACTGCGAGACACAAGACGTCCCGGGACCCAAACCCTAGAGTGTACCCACAGTCGCCCTCGGAAGTTACTGAACATTACAATTATGCAAATGATCTTTGCATATGTAATCTAACACACTTTTTAAATTATATTATCTTAACTGTTAGCGCTTAGGGTTCATACATTCCAAGTACTTTGATTTCTAACGATGACAACTCTGTGTGCGCTTCAGCTCTCTTTGCTCTTCTGTACCTTGTATATTTGTACCAATAAATAGTATAAAACCAGATAGAGCCATAAAATCTCGCTACTAGCTGTGGAAACTATAAGTACATCCATAAATATTATCCAACAAGAAACAAAATAGTAAAGTAGGTAATTAATTATCAACACAGAACAAGTGAGCAATATACCTACATATATGATGTCCAATCTTACGTACACAAGTCACAGTCTTGTCTGCATACGACTAAGGGCGATATCAAAGTCAATCCATTCTTCATTTAGAAGTTCTTCGAATTACAAGAAAAAGCAGCATGAAATTTATTGGATTTACCTAACACTAACCATAAAACACCTAATTCAAAGGTGGGTTTAGTTACTAAACTACCGACATCTTGAGACCATCAAATAAACTCAATGGCTTATACTAATATATAGTATCCGGATATTTCGAATATCACATACTTAATTTTCCGGAAGTCTGAAGTCGGCACATTAATTAAGGTTGATTGATTTCGACTTACAAGATAAAAATAAAGCTGTTAAATATGTATTCAGGGGTGAAACTCATATAAGCGTGTTTAATACGAGAATGGCCAATTTGGATCATATCATCATCTTGGCTTTGTTCCTGAATGTATTCGAGCTGATAATTCGGAACCAGGAGTTACCTTACCTCTTCTCATTTACTACTGGAAGCTTCTTACTTCCCAATCTCTAATTTTGTCTATTAATTAGGGGGTATATCGGCTATTCGACTATTATTATACCGTCTCTAGGCATATCGTAGGTTGCTAGTGTCCCTTTATAAATTTCTAGTTACTGGAGTCAACTCAAAAGCTTGATATTGGACAGCAAGCGTCGTGAAAAAGCGCCTTACAATGTTGCCATATCACTGACTTAAAATAGTCCTTATTAAGATTTTGCAAGTCGCAACAGCAGGTCTGGTCTGGTTTGCTCTTGAAGTTGGAGTCACACACCCAGGTACCACCATGTATAACTGTCTAATAATGTTCCTATTGTCGCCAGGCGGAGTCAGATCGGGAGAGCGGCGCGAGCTCGCCGGAGGGGGGGGCTTCGCGCGTGCAGCTAGCCGAGCCGCGAACCCCCTCGCCCCGCGCCCGCACCCCACAGCACCAACAGCCACATATGAATGGCTCCAGTGAGTTCGTACTACATTTAATATTTCTTATAATTAGTTCATGAGTTAACCAATATATACATCGGGACATATAACATTATCTTGAACCTAAGTCGCGAGACAAGCGAGGCCGGGCGCGTGTGGTTCGTTTTGTATTTATCTATGCTTCGTGAATTTGAAATTGTCCACGCCCGTAGCACCCCGTTGTATCCTCATTCCTCAAAAGACAACCATGAAACGTGTACTGGGTACGCGTATAGTGCACATTTTAGGTCTAAGTTTGTATGGCCCGAGGTATACCTACCTAGTATAAGAACACGACGTCCTGGTTTCTGATCTTGGCCGTGAACCCATTCCTCCACATCACCCAACTATCGACGTGAACCCATTTCTAACACAAGTAGTTTAGCTTACCTGAAGGCATCAACGGCAATTCTAGTAATTTTCGATTACGTTTACTCTTTAAAAAATGGGAAAGTTTGAAAAGATGGATGAATGAATATGAAAGTATTAACAGGCAGTGTAAGAAATAATATCCTCAAGATCTGTCTAACTGATACACAAACCAACATACAACAGTAACAAATAAACATAACTTTCGTTAATGACGTTATTGAGATCACTCAAGATTAGTACGATATTAAGATCATAATCAAAATAGTTAATTGTGACTAGAAAGTTATAAAAACCAACATTACAATCACTTATGCAAACCACCCAAAGGCAACAACATAACATTTTATAATCTTTAAGAATCCCTCTCTAACAAGGGAAGTTGAAACCATAGTCCTTGGTACTTATAGACAATTCAAGACCACTATCATATACATCTAAAACTTCAAAGAAATTTTATTCGTATTCCTGCCGTATATTGGTACGGTTCGACCCTCAAATAATTGTTTTCGTTACCATCTTAATGTCTATCTCTAATTCTAATGTGAAAACATTTATAACTACGGCCACACATAGACGCCGAATCAAAGTGAAAGACCAAATTCTATAAAATTTAAAACAGCTATTATTTTATGTTTCAAAATTCATTCAGATAACATCGATAGCCGATATATTCTAAGTATTATGACGTCATAATATTTTATTAATAAACTTTTGTAAGATTAGAATGATATATTTACATTGTGACGTAATTGTTCGGTTAATTAAAACATTTCGAAGAAACAAGTTGACGATAGCAGTTTGTGAAATAGCGAAATGTATTTTCATGTTGATTATGCGGCCGAGCTATATACCTTGGTTTTATAACTTTCTCGGTACATCTTAAAATAAATTGAGATTTTTAATACTACCTACCTATATTTTAACAACCCCTGACTCATATTTTTTTACCCTTTTGGCACTAGCAAGCTGTGTGCCAACGACAAAGTTAAGGAAATTTAAAACCAATCTAATTATTTTACACGTGTTAATTAATTTTTAAAATTCCCGAAAGAAAAAAATCTGTCTCATATTAATACGGCTTCTCATGTTGCCAAGACATAAAAATTTTGGGAGTACCCTGGGATTTGACTGAATGTCATTATTTGATATAAAATACGATTTCGGTAATATGATGATACTATCATGCCTTTTCTGTTTTTTATTACACCAATAACCAGTCAATATATTTAGGTCTATTACGATTCATGTCCATCCAAACTTTGGCTGTAACTGTAAGGAAATTAGTTTTCAGCGATAAGACCGTCTTTTAGTGCACCATTTGTCTATATCTTAATGGTGTACATCATCAATTATACTTATGTCATGTTCCAGTTGGGTCTAAAGTTGCATGAGGTTCACTTATTGGTTTAGTCTACTTTTCCGGGAGCTACTACCACCTGACCTCCTAAACTTGTATGTTAAGTTGTTTATCAAGTGCACTTGCAGTTGAGGTTGGCTTATTCTAGGGCCCTATACACATTACTGCATAGTATAGTTTTATTCCATTCAGTTATACTCACAAGAAACACATTTCAATATCAGTACCATTGTCCACAGTGGCATCGATGTTCCAAAACCTGCAGAACCTAGCTAATATGCAGCAGAACATGCCTCCAATGTCGCAACAACTGCAGCAGCAAATGTCCCAGCAAATGTCGCAGCTAGCCGCCAACCTCCAGGGGCTCACGTCAATGCCAAGCAACCCTGTCATTAATTCACCGCTCAATTTGAGCGTCAGTGCCCCAGGTTTGTAATTTTTTTTTTAAGAATTACTAATTTAATTTGCGTGATTAGTACTGGTATATCTGTTGACGTTTAAGGTTGAGGTTACACTAGAGTGATTTGCGATATGAAAAAGTGAGCGAAACAAGATAGAGAACCAAAGAAAAATGGTATTTCTACATTAGAAAATCCATTAATGTATAGCGAAAAAGCGATGATGACGGTTATCATCCATATATTTAGAACGGATTTCACCAATTACAGTAAACGCTATCAAGTCCAGCTTGACAGCGTTATCCACTCAAAATAAGGTTGGATTATATTAATTTAATCGTTATTTTTATTCACTTATTATAATTGTTTACTGATCGCAATCCTATCTGGTGTAACCTCAGCCTAAAGTTTGAGATAAATTGTATATTCATGGGGTGATATTAATAACTAAGGCGTTAGATTAGCAGTAGTGAGGCTGGACTTTCAACCCTATCCCACACACTATCGATATGAACGCAATGGAAGGGTTAAAAACAACTATTGATGTGTGCAATGTAACTCTATGTTATTAGCATATTCCAATTAAAAATGGGGAGATAATCGCTGTTGCGAATAACTTCTTATAAATTGACTAAAAAATCAATAATTTTTGCATAAACTTTTTCGCCTTCCCTAACGTCTATGGACACTAATAAGATCTTTTTGAGTTCAGAAAAAATAGAGTATGAATATCATATTTCAATTGTCCCTTAATGGTTTCATCATCCATCAATCATCAATTTGGTACCGTACTGTTGACATATCATATGTCTCACACCCTTAAAACCAATTCGACAATCAAATTTAAAATAGGGCCACCGAAATGAGTAAGATAACAATCAACATGATAGTAACTTTTCCTTAAAAATCCATTATTATAATGGTAGTATACTATTAGAAATAAAATGGGGATTAACGCGATCATGCTGAATATCCACGGACTCGACGGTTAGTGTAATAACCTAATCGGAATTTCAGGTAGGAAAGGTGTGTACACACATTTATAGGGATCTCCTGTAAACGGTTTTGGAATGAAAGATGTTTATTACCTCTAAATTGAAAATGTCTTTTGATTTTTTGTTGTGCAGTGCAATGATTTGTTGTTGACCAAGAAAGTTTGTAAAAAACATAAAAAAACACTCAAAACAAGAAACTACACCTTCTATATCTATGCAATGTTATACAAAAAAAATCCGTTTTTGTTTTTTTGTAAAACATTGCATTATAGATTTATAAAACCAACTTCTAGTTTTTGACTATTTAATGCGAAACAGAGCGCAGGTTTGCATTATCCCGTCAAGTTAAAACAAACATTCAAAACGCAGTTAAGCTACGTTGACAGGGAAATAATTTGAACAGACGTTAATTCATAAGCTCGGGACACTGAAAAGATTTTTCTATTCAAACTAATATTATACGATTGAGTCGACACCTCCGCGCGGTCGCAACTTCATTAGCATTTTTCAGGACATTACCATTTTTAAACGTCTGTTATTCTTCTGCAGAGGGTATGCCACTAATTAGAGTGAATTAGACGGATTGGAATAATCAGAAATACACGGTTCGCGCATTAAAACTCTTAACTTGGAAATCACGTGAGCCGTAATTAGGTGATTACCGAATCCAATCGATTTAATGAATTCAAGATAGCGGCTTCACTCGCCCGCCCATTAAAGCTATGCCGTAATGGACGAAAAAACCTATTTAAATAATGAGTATAATTACATATTTTTTTCACGAACGCACGGATATTACGACTGTTGCGGTATCATTAAGAGTTTTATTGTCTTAATAGAGCTAATTATACATTCTTTTCGGTTCTTAATTGATGCGCCGTAGGAAAAAGCATTTATTACAAAATGTGAAATGTCATGGTTTAAATGAATACGTTATGTTAATGTCGAGTTTAACGGGCTTGTAAGGCATGGCAGATAATGTTTTAGATTTTCTTTAGAACCGTTTTGTTCGCAGTGAATTAGTTGTGGTCGGTTGCGTATGGGTTTTGTGTAATTTTGTATCGTTGCTTTATCTTCGGTTTTACTCGTTGATTTAGTTGCACAGACATCGTTGTAATCACAATACTATTTTATTGTTTAATTACTTAAGTAGAAAGTCGTAGGCGTTCTGTGCATTGCGTTTCGTCACCGACTTATACCATGACGGATGTGTTAACGTAACAGCGGCTCGGCCGTCGATAATCACATGTTTTATTTACCAAGTCTAATTTTTATATTATAAGTTTATAAAAACAGCATTTGTGTGCTTCATGTTTATCGATTTGGTATGAATTGGCGTTCATACAAAGTGGTTGTAAAAAACATCGTGCGAATTATGAACGCGAATTTACTCACATTTTTTTCTAGTATTGTATTGGTAAAATATGCATTAACAAATGTTAATATTCCACGATAATAATACGTGACTAACATTTACAAAATGATACGGACGTATTGTTTAAAATATCTAATCAAGGAGTGAACAAAAAACGTAGGCATACGTACGTTAAGAAAACATTGTTTACATAAAACTCATAAATGATACTGGAGTTGGTTAAATGTATATGAACATCTGTCCATGATGTCATTATTGAATAAAAGAATGAGACTGTTTCGTCCACAAACCACTAATGAGAAAACAATCAGAGAAAACAATAGTTGAACTCCTTTATAACATTCATAAATGTCTCTACTATTACTGTTTATCTCAACAAAATCATAAAGTAGTTGTAGCCTTGGAAAATAAACGAATTTTGCGAATACTAAATAAATAAATAAGTAGAACAAAAATACTAAACAATGATTTCAATAAAATTATACCAGAAAACTAAGTTAAACTGTACTTGCTTATACTGTTGATTGATGGCACTTGGTGGAACTTGCTACACATCTTCAATGAAAACACTTTTACTATTCCACATTATTTGTTAATATCCTGACGGTTATGCAATGTTATGAAAGGTTAATACATGTTTTTTGAATATCAGATGTCATTTAAAGTAATATATTGACTATGTGGGTAGACAAAAAAAATCTGTGCTTCTTTGTTGTCTTGCAATGATTAACATGAATTCATATCAATGATGAATTCTTTAGATTTATACCTAAATGTTTCACCCTTAATAGAAATTCGTTTGAATAATACTAAACTTTTTCTAAAGGAATGGCTTCCCCGAATCCAGTGGCGAACAACAATATGCTTCCGCCATCAATGCCGTCACCGATGCCGCAGCTCATACTTGCATCTGGACAGCTGGTGCAGGGCATACAAGGAGCTCAGCTGCTTATACCTACCTCACAAGGTAAGTTATATATTTTCAAACTTTTTCAGAACTTTGTTAAAGGTGAAGACAGAGGCGTATTACCCCACCCACATTACGCCAATTATGATGCTCGATCCTACGTAACAGGGGGTGAGCTTATTGCCGTCAAGTGGGTATTTTGTAATGTGTCTTTACTTTCAAGGAAAACAAGCCTTTAGTTGCATTCTACGATACGCACGGAAAAAGATAAGGCTCATTCAAATCTGCCAAAAACACTGTTCGTTATGAGATATAACACA
The DNA here is from genome assembly GCA_949126895.1 of Eilema caniola. Taxonomy (NCBI): domain Eukaryota; kingdom Metazoa; phylum Arthropoda; class Insecta; order Lepidoptera; family Erebidae; genus Eilema; species Eilema caniola. The sequence continues at coordinate 6,999,524 of OX421472.1, read as the reverse complement.
CAATGCTGTTCACATGAATACCTAATTAGTAATATCTACTACATATTAGTTAAAATATAGTTTTTCTTCTAACAGGTATAGCGACGCAGACAATCCTCACGATACCTGTCAATCACGTAAACTCCAACGATCAAATGGTAAATCTAGCGCTAAACAATGGTCAAGTCGTCTCCACATCTCTTGCCAATCTACAAGCAATGGCCCAACCTCACCAGCTGCTTAACTCCAACCCCCAACAGACTTCCAACATTCGGCCAAACATGTTGAACCCAACATTGTCGAATGCGCTCCTAAATCCGGGCTTGCCAAACTTTTTGTCGAACGGTGCTACCAATGCGCAAGAACTATTGCAAGCGTTGCAGCAACAACCGCAAGCGAATCATAACCTTCTGCAGACAGTACAGCAGAATAGTATGCCGCAGCAGATGCCAGGAAGACGGTCTTCATCCCCACGTCCTGAAAGGCACTATAAAGAGAGAGAAAACTTCGAGAGATTCGCTGGAGGATCGAGAGAAAGAAACGAGAGGGAAAATGTCGGATCTGTCTCTCTAAACAGCATCAACAGGTGAGTTACGTAGTTATTATTTTTAATTTTCAGCTATTTATGATTACGTAAGAAGTGTTCCCATCACTCGATAATCATGTTTCACAGTTGATTTTAAAAATCAATTACTGAATCATTGTCTAACAGTGTTTAGTCTGACAAACCAAGTTAAGGTTTAGCTTGGCAATCAAAACTGATCTTTATTGCTTAGGTTTGAGAGTTGATGTGAGCTGCAGGTGTATAATTTGTAGCGTGGGTGCAATGACAAGTGTTGCTAGTAATTACACAGTAATTATTCTGTACCGCCACTACACAGATCTTGTACGCGTGTGAGCGAATTACTAATCAACGTTCGGTTGTTAGGAGATCTTTTTCATGTGTTTCAACTTACAGTGTTGCGTTTTCAAGATATCTTGCAAACTTAACTTAATTTAAGAATTTAATTAAATTTTTAACATTTTTCATGTTAAGTATTCAAATCGACTCCCGCTCCCCGCCTGGACCACCAAGTTCTGGTAGCTTACTGGTCAAAGCATTGCCTCTGTAAGGCAAAGATCGCGGGTTCGATCCTCGCCTAGACCATTTCATTTTTTCAAATTTTAATCGATTTAATTTTAGATATCGTATTTCAGTAGGTGCGTTACTGTTGTACTTTAATATACTTTTCTGAAACAGATTACTATTTATCACTTATTCATGAAAAAAAGACGGGTTGCACTCTGGGAGTGCCGGCAGAAGTGAAAACATTTTCTTTTTTTCTTTCTTCGTTATTTACATAGAAAAAGATAAAAACATACCATACCATACCTATAATATAGCGCCAATCATAGAACCTATCACTTATTTTCTGCTAATTTTCTGTCAGAAGAAATTAATAAATTATGAAAAAAAAAACACAAAAGTAATAAATTACATTAAGAAAAAATAATCATAAAAAGTAATAAATTACAAAAAGAAAAAATAATCACAAAAAGTTTCAGAAGGCCAGGTGGTTTGAACCCGATACTATCTGAAACTATAAGGACTTACAGTCGAAGTGCTTACCGTTTAAGCTACGACGTTATCTATGGTAAATTGCAAAATAGATATTTTTTACCTAATCTTGTATGACGTCAGTCGTCGGTTACGGTTCAAAGGTCAACTAATCCTGACGCTTCCTTAACATTTTACACCCATCCAACGCCGCTAAAGAAGTTTTCACTTCAAAAATAAACTTTTGAATTTTTGGCATCGAGATTTGCCACAAACGTAATGTCTAAAAAAATCCGTATTTCAGCACAAAACTTAACTAATACACAGTTACAATATCGATATATTTACACTTAAAATTTTTGAAAAACAAACAATATATAGTCAGTATAACGTTCCGAAATCAATAATCTTACAACTATCTAACGGTAGCTAATTATGTTTTCCTTAGGTTTTCCCCCGTTACACATACATACATTTTCCTTAACTAATGAGTACCTACTCATAGTTGATATAAGTAAAAATGATCCCTACTCAATATCTAAGTAGCACTTTAATTTCCGTGTGTAATAGGGCTATGCTCGGTATTTCCCTACGTGATCGCGTCAGAAATGAAGATATCCGTAGAAGAACAAAAGTAACCGACGTAGCCCAGCGGATTAGCTCATAGCTCATAGCGGATCAGGTGCAATAACTAAGACAACAAAATTAACTTATTCCACGAATTAACAATTAATATTCTACAAAATCTGATAATTCAACAGCAAATAGTTCACACTTTTTTATGTTTTGCTCATTCAACTACTTAGAAGCCACTTCCATCACCAAACTTGTCAGAGGACAGTTTAAAAGTAACAAAAGAAAATAAATTCAGAAATGTTTTGATTGTATCTTCAATTTAGAAGCTCACTCGTGTGCTCAGCGATCCAACATTTTTCATAATTGAATCGAGAGAATTTTAATCGATTTGTAATCAAATTGACAGCGAGACAGGCACCACTTGTGTTGACCATTGTTATCTCATGTAGATGTAAGAGAATCGTTTGTCATACAAATACCTTAAATAAACAATCAAGCTAAAATGACGAAAACAGTCCTTAAAATCTTCGTTTTGTTACTTTGTTACGAGACAAGATATCAATTTCTTTTTAGGTAATGGTAACTGGTTACAAGGCACAGTTACCATAGCGGTCGAAAGGGTTAAAATATAACAGGTAGGTAAAAAAATATCCAAAGAAAATCTAATATCTAACTCAGTCAGTATATTTAAGTCTTCGACCTTATGTTTGGAGTGTATGAATATGAATCTTACTTACCCTTGACAAACAACTTGAAACGTTATAGGTCGCTGAATGTTACCCCAGTGTTCAGAAGTTGATTATTTAGACAAAAAAATACTTACTATCAGACTTTTGGGATCTTTTAGCTACATATTACGAAGCAATTTAATAACATGTAGTAAAGTTAATTCGCCTTTCAAGTAATCCTTACGATATGCCACCAAATAATTTAAAAAAATATAATAACTTCAAACATAAAATAATGAAAACAGCCCCCAATTTTTGTTTTCGTGGAATATTAAGATAATTGCGTCAACATTTAAAGCGAATTCACGTTCAGTTCTTTTTTAATTAGTACATGTATGTTAATTAATATGATGACTAATGCGCCTCACGTGACGGTATCACGCAAATATTATTGTAAACACAAAAAGCAGTAAAAAGATGCTATCAGCCGAGGGTAATGTCCTTTATTACACGTAATTATGCACTAAGTGCAATGTGGAAACGTTTGGTATCAAACAATGGTGCATTAAAAGTTTTATAGGATGAAAAACATATTTTTCAATAATATTATTGCGTAGTGCGTAGTGTAATTCTTGGTCGTATAATGGAAGAAATAAATGATGGGTTTTGCGAAAGTGGACCTGTTATTATTCGATTGAAGATCTTTATAACTCTCTTAATTGACACCTCATAAGTGGCAAACATTCTGTACTTGGTTGATTACACTTGAGTTCATAACTCTGGGTTAAAGGGTATAAATAGAATCTTAATATGATCTTTTAGCGTGTCGATGACAGTCAAAATTAAGTTACATCAGGCCGTAACTCAGACACAATTGCTTTATCTGTGGCGTCCATTAATTCCTGTAACGTGCAGGTGTCAGGCCACGCTAGACATGATGTCAGGTGTTTCATTATTTGTGGAACGGCACCGCAATGCACTTTGAGTTAGTGTCTGCAAATCTTCAACTGATAAGGATGTCCTTGCTCTGGTTAACCTATGTCCGAAGTCTATTCAAACCAGCTAAACCAAAATAGCTCATGTCTATTATCCAGTGCCCTGCGTTAGTCCAGCCTGAACCGAGTACAGAATTTTCAAAGAAACCAGACCTTTTGTGATAGAGGTGTCATTATTCATTAGAAATCGCGTGTCACTAGGGATCTCCATCCTAGAGTGAACCTACTTCTTCAGTAACACAAGGAGACGTGATGACATTCTGTAAAACGAAGTCAGAAAGGGATAAAATAAAATGTTCAGAATCGCAAAAATATTTTTCCATTTTTCTATGTTTACAAAAATATATGCCATTTGGTGGGAAAAGGTTGCTGTGGTTTATGAACGCTTTTCAACATCAAACATTTCAAAATTTCATCAAAAATTATGATAAATACCACTTTTTTCAGGTGAATGATTTCGCTCGGATGCACTAGATGAAATTTATACTTCTATATAATCTCTGGGCCTATTTCACCTATATGATACTATTACGTAAAATGATTTTATCTACTCTGATACTATAATACAAAGATTATAAAATTGAAATCAAAACTCTTATGACAAACATTACGCACAGGCCAAAAAAAAAGTTTTATTACGATACAGGTCTTGTATGGACACCTATATCATAAAATAACTTTTTAATCATAACGATACACCTATACAACCTCCATCTGGACTAAACCTCTACTTTAAAAAAAGAATCCGCCGATTCTGGAAAAAAAAGAAACACGCATGCGCAATCGAGTGAGTTTGCGCCTTGGCGCGAACATTTTTTTTTTTGTTCTATACATTTAAATTAAACAAAGTTTGGTTTGGTTTGTAAAATAAATTAGTTTATGTATTATAGTATGAGAGTAGATAAAGTAGTGTATGACACTGTACATAACTTGGTCTTATAACACTCGTGTGATAATATAAAAAAACTCGCCTACGGCTCGTTTTTTTAAAACACACTCGTGTTATAAGAACCCTTATTATGCAACAGTATCATAAACTACTATTAAATAATAGATGCCATTTATTCAACTATGGAATTAAACCAGCCAGGTAAATATGTGCGACTTTTATATTGCAAATGGATTTAATTACGTGCAATATTATACAAACTTTAAAATGATTTTACTAACAAAAATTTTATTTGATATTTTCTAAAGTTTACGCGAAAATCACTCATTGAAATAAAACCACTTATTAACACTTATTAACAGATTCTATCGCGATTTATTTGTTATTATTTACTTTTAAGCCGACGTTTCGGCTACTTTTCAGCAGCCATGTTCGTGGTTGGCAATCCGTTTAAAAGTGATTTTATTTCAAATTTTTTTGTTAAGAAGTTAGTTTACTGGCACATATTCCCTTGAGCTACAGCGCAAACCCCTAACCTTTGCAGGCTCTGTAATAATTGCTATTATAATATTATTTAAAAAAAATAACAGAACACTTTAAAGTAAGTACATTAACTGCAATAAAACCTGGCTCATGTAAGTACCTGCCAGTAATAAGGAAAACTCCGGCGCGTCTGACTATTATCTATTTAATGAGGTATTTAATGTTAATTATGTACAGGATGTAATGTAACTCGTAGTTGCCGATATAATTACATAAATAATGCCATGTTCACGCACTTTATAAACAATTTTCTGGTGTTGGCAGTGCGGAAAAATAATAAAAATAATTTCGCCTTACGACAACTTGGGTTAGATTTTGTTGTGCATTGTTGCGTTGGGTTTTATGTTATAATTAGAAACATACACAGAGTCATGACTGTTTTTTATTTAATTTTTAATTTAGAAAAAGTAAAATTTTTGAATAAGACTTCAAATGGATTTCAACCCAGAATTAGGTACCTCCCCCGTCTAACACTCCATTCAAGCCTGGAAAACGCTACCATGAATTAGGAGTTAAGTTACTCTCCCGATATCCAGAGCTCTTGGGATCGAATCGCTCGCTCTGGCAGAGGTCGAAGGTTCCTCAACGACCTCCGTCCTCCATGAGCGTGGGCCTTGCGATGACTGGTGAAGCCGACTGTCTGCCTAACTGCTAGGGCCTCTAGGGAGCTAGAGTGTCCCCATTCTCTGCTAAGGCTAAGCAGAAGGTGGGGACAACATTTTAGATGGCCCTGGCCTAACAGGGTTTGCGAGCGATATACCTTAGGCAATCTCACAGCTCGGCATATAAAAACCCCAGAATTTTCGAAGCCGCTTGCCTCCAATACAAGCCTACAAAAATCTAAATAATATGCAAAAACACGTTAAATTCATGATAATATGATTGAGAAAAAGTAACAGCCAACAAAGTAATAAAGTATCTTGATAAAACAAGTACTTAGAACGGTCTGGTCAGACCCGGTCGCACACACTGATACACATATTATAACAGTGTGTACAGTAGTTAATTTGTAATTGCTTTTGCATTGCAATGTGAACTGCTTTGGATGTTTGTCTGTTCGTATTAGATTTTCTTGTAGTGCAATGTGTGCTTTTAAAAGACACAGTCCGATACTGATAATGTTCTTCGTTAGTCAATTAAGTATTTCGAGACACAATTTTGATGACTTGAATAGGCAATGCCACTGTAGTACTTAGCAAAGGGAAAATTGTTCCTTTAGCAATAGGATACGTCATTTCAATAGGTCTGAAGCACAAACAATTCAAATTATTTTAGTGGGGTACTTGGTTACCCAGTGGAGCACAGAGGTTATCTACAGAAACTTTTACGTTCTCGACATGTGGCTCACTTAGGTATTCCACAGTAGCTAGCTTTCTTTAATCCGTGGCTCACTAACGTACATACATACGCTCACGCCTATTCTCATCCGGGGTAGCCACACACAACAACTCGCCATTTCACTTTACCCTTACATACTTCACGAGCTTCGTCTACTGTCATTAATATATTATTAATTCCCGCAAGTCCGCTGGTTTTGAGTAATTGAGACCTGCCTTCTTTTCAAAATTTTAATAATTTGGTTAATGTGCGTTCACTTACGTGTTCTATGGACCCATAGTTCACATTTTCTAAATAAAATCGGACTATATAGTTCTGCGGTAGCGATTTGAAAATCTCTATATTCCCAAATCATGATACTTATGAATGGTTTTTTAAGTGAGATAATCTTCAACAGTAGCGCCTAAAAAAGAAGTTTGAATCGGTCTAGACGGGGTTTGAACCTGCGATCTTTGTCATACAGAGACAATGCTTTGATCACTAAACTACCAGACTTTGCCCGAACCAATTTAAATTTCTCCTTTTATCTGTCTTTGAGACCACAGTGGAGGGTCTACCATTATTCTTACGAACTATTTGACTATGTAGCATGCAAAATATAAAAAAAAAAAGACGGGTTGCACTCTGGGAGTGCCGGCAGAAGTGAAAACATTTTCTTTTCTTCTTTCTTCGTTATATACATAGAAAAAGATAAAAAAGGACATACCATACCATACCTATAATATAGCGCTAATCATAGAACCTATCATTTATTTTCTGCTAATTTTCTGTCAGAAGAAATTAATAAATTATAAAAAGAAAAAATAATCACAAAAAATAATAAATTACAAAAAGAAAAAAATATCATAAAAAGTGATAAATTACAAAAAGAAAAAATAATCACCAAAAGTAATAAATTATAATAAGAAAAAACAATCACAAAAAATCCCTGAAGGGCAGGTGGTTTGAACCCGATACTATCTGAAACTATAAGGACTTACAGTCGACGTGCTTACCGTTTAAGCTACGACGATATCTATTGTAACTTTCAAAATACATAGTCTGTACCTAATCTTGTATGACGTCAGTCGTCGGTTACGGTTCAAAGGTCAACTAATCCTGACGCTTCCTTAACATTTTACACCCATCCAACGCCGCTAAAGAAGTTTTCACTTCAAAAATGTTTAAAAAGTAGCACCTAAAGTTGAAAAAGTGCCAAGCATACGACAATTATTACTATATAGTGTAGTGTAGTACGGTGATTTTCTACGACAATTGAAAATAAGAATTGGTCAAACTTGCAAAAAGTGGCCGCACGAAATATAGTTTAAGGAAAATAACTCCGTTTCAAGACACTAACAGGCCACGAACACATAAAATACTTTCACTGCATTTGCTTACTCACACTATGCAGAGTAATCTACTAAACGCTAATATATTCAATGCGATATCCCCGCATAGAATCTATTTATCACCATTACTTGGCGGATTAGACGCGTCACGGGCGCAGCGGTAATTATAGGCAGGAATACTTAATGGCAACAGTTCCTAATTATATAGAAGCATTAGTTCAACGTCCCAGTGGAGTTGGTTTATTTTTGAAAATTTGAACTCAAAAGTAGTTTTTCTTTTCATACAACTAAGGTGGCAGACAAGCACACGGCCCACCTGATGGAAAGTGGTTACCGTGGCCTATGTACGTGTGCAAAACCAGGGGAGTCACACTCGTGCTGCCGACCCTGTAAACACAGAGAGTTTCTGTGCCGTCAGTGTAGAAGACAAAGCAGGACTAGCCTTTGGTCTTTCCACTGACAGCACAAAAACTCTACTAGCTACCCCACTCACCGCCAGAACCACAAAACGAGGCTATTATGGCCGCGGTATTCTGTATTCTTAGATCCGTAGGGTGTTTTCTCTATATTTGATGCTAAATACAATACCTACGTTATCTCTATCTAATAGAATATTCTTCATCTATAGTTCAATTTTCTAGATAGGTTTTGATTCTACATAGGCAATAATGAGCTGGGCTGGCTAATCTGTAGACGCTGTTGTTTCGGTCAAGTCCAACACTGTTAAGTAAGAGTATACTAGGCATCCTCAAAAGAGACTATCTTCAAGAAAAGACTTACAATAAAACTTTTTTATATGATAACGCTGGAAGCGTGGATCAGGGGCGTGGTGGTCCTTTTCTTCAAGAAAGGTGATAATACTTTGTTGAAGAATTATAGCTACATCACGCTCTTGACCCACATTTACAAGCTGTTTTCGTGGGTTATTACGAACCGTCTCGCCAACAGGCTCGATGACTTCCAACCTCCCGAACAAGCCGGATTCCGAAAAGGCTACAGTACCATAGACCACAATTACACGATGCAGTGGGTTATACAGAAGACCAAAGAGGCCTCTCTGCTTAGGATTCGTGGACTATGAGAAAGCCTTCGATTCGATCGAAATATCGGCCGTGCTACAGTCTCTCCAGCGGTGCCGGATAGATCACCAGTATATCGAAGTGTTGAAGTGTTTATACCAGAACGCCACTATGTCGGTCCGAGTACAGAAACAGAGCACGAAGCCAATTCATCTGAAAAGGGGCGTTAGACAGGGAGACGTTATCTCTCTGAAATTGTTTACCGCTGTCTTGGAAGACGTCTTCAAGCTACTGAACTGGAAAGGATGTGGCATTAACATAAACGGCGAGTATATCACTCACTTTCGGTTTGCCGACGATATTGTGATTATGGCAGAATCGCTGGAAGACTTGAACACCATGCTCGAAGACCTCAACAGGGTATCCCGACAGGTGGGCCTTAAGATGAACATGGACAAGACAAAGGTTATTTCAAATGTCCCTGTTGCGCCACTACTGGTTCATGTTGGGGACTCACTCTTAGAAGCTGTTGACGAGTACGTCTACTTGGGTCATCCAGGTGGGCAATTCCAGCTTCGAAGACGAGGTAAATCGACGAATCCGACTCGGTTGGGCAGCGTTCGGGAAGTTGCGAGATGTCTTCTTGTCGGACATACCTCAGTGCCTGAAGACGAAAGTCTTTAACCAATGTGTGTTACCAGTGATGACTTACGGATCTGAAACGTGGTCCCTCACTATGCGTCTCCTAAGAAAGCTCAAAGTCGCTCAACGAGCTATGGAGAAAGCTATGCTTGAGATTTCCCTACGTGATCGCGTCAGAAATGATGATATCCGTAGGAGAACAAAAGTAACCGACATAGCCCAGCGGATAAGCTCGTTGAAATGACAGTGGGCAGGACACATAGCGCGCAGAACAGATGGCCGATGGAGCAAAAATGTTCTGGAGTGGCGACCACGTACGGGCAGCAGTGGACTGTGTGTGGCATCATCATCATCATATGATCCAAAAGGCTGGCTGGTACGGAATTTTGATAATTTTTATTTGTAAAATTGTAAAAAAGTACCTAGGTTCTGAGTCCTGGTACTTTTTTTACCGAAAAAAATTCTGAATTGTTGAGTAAAATTTACCCTTTCACAACTAACAAACTATTAACTAATCCTATTAAGATCACCGTCACATAAAGGCGAAGAAAATATTGTTTCCGTTTTATCATATAATATTATTATAAAGTGGAGACCGCGAGAAGGTAAACGAAGAGTAGGGTGCCCCCTAGCCAGATAGACCAATGACCTGAAAAAGGTGACTGGGACGGACTGGATGCGGAAGGCGGAGGATCGTACGTAGGAATTAGGAGAGGCCCTCATCCAGCAGTGCTCTGCAGTGGGCTAATTGATTGATGATCATTATTAAAGACGGCCCGTCTCTATATACCTTAACAACAAAGTTAGATATTAACTATAGACTAGACTAGAAACCGACTAGAGATGTCACATCTGAAAAATGTTATAATAATCTTGACATTCTACACACAAAGAAACTCTCAAACAGATCTTAATACATGTTTTCCAACATAAAACTGTATAATGCACGTGTTACATTGTTCCATCAAATACTAACCATAATTCAAAACATCGTCTGTATAATTTCATGTTGTACACAGTTTGTGTACACATACTTACATCTATTGTGTCTGTGTGCGTACTACGTGTATAGTCAAAGACATTAAGTTAATGCCACCTCATAATTACTGGTTGGGAGCATTAATTCTCGCATCCATAATTAAGTTTAATACCTTATTTCTGTTGGCCTACAACCTAGATAAATATAGTAAGTCGCTTGACGTCTATTAAACATACATTAAAATTGTAAATCATTGTATAGATAGGCCTTTTATATGGCGTTCTATAGTATATCTCGTTTTCAAGGCTGTGTCATTTTACGTTCATGTTAAGTAGGTCTTATGTTATTAACTGATTTGTGATTGTGTGCGATTTTCCTTGGAAATCATTATGTTGTAGGAACGTAATAAGCGCCATTATAACGTTTTGCATTAATATTTATTATTGTAAGTTACACCTACTTTATTCATTTATATAAATAAGACGAAACACAACTGCTGTGCGTATATTTGTCATTAATATCCTGTTTTGTCAATATAAAATAGTACTGCCTACGTATAAACTTTTGACAGGTTCTTGTTGCACTTAGTGGCATATAAACACTAGGTCATAAATTGCTAGCAGTTAGCCCGCAGCTTCGCCCGCGTGGAATTCTGACCCCGTTCAGATTGCATTATTCCGAACTATAATATCTATCCCTGTACAAAATTTCAGCCCAATACGTCCTACCGTTTCAGCGTGATTGACAAAAAATATACACACATTTTCATAAACTTTCACAGTGGTATTATTATAGACTACCTGTCTAGATAATATTTATCAAAATATAATTTTGGAAATGTCGAGGGTTTGTTGGCCCTTTAATACAATTTCTTGAATAAAGTGAGGATGAAAATGGATTACAATCAATAAAATATTCCTATAGATTATTAATAAATGAGTTCGCTTTATAAAAGAGTTGTCCGTGTAAACAGTACCTTAATGCATACCACAACGCCTTTGATTTAAGACAGTAGAATCATTGGAGTCGACTATGTGTATAAAATATTTTTATAGACCCATATTTTCAATTTTGTGTAACGTTTGCGTAGTCTGTGCGTAGAGTCGACTTTATAGAATATTTTTGCAGTTTTAACTATAAAAACTTTTGTGTATATTCAATGCATGAAAGAAGTGTCATGTATTGAATATTATTGGTTTATTAGGAAAAATTGTAGAGAGATTCTATTATACGTATAAAAGAAATAACATATTTCAATGTAATATATTCTAGAATATTTTATACAGCACTATCCGAACCCAAAAACCCTAAACACTTTAGTTACAATAGAAACACCCTAACTATTGCAAATTATGCTTTTTCAGCACACAAACATGTGCACTGAGCGGGAATAGAACCCGTGACCTCTGACTTAGCAGTAAAACCAGTAGAACGTTCTACTGTTACGCCACAGAGGTCGCCAATACTAAACATAACATAAACATAAACTCACGCCTGTATCCCCGAAGGGGTAGGCAGAGGTGCTAGCACCCACATTTCGCCAGTTTATGTATACTTAGGACCCAATGTAATAGGTGGCGAGCCTATTGCCATTAACCGGGCACTTATACACCTGCGATAAATACACACATAACTTCGAAAAGCATCGAAAAGTCATTGGTGTGTGCCATGGTAAAACCTGGGATCGAACCCAAACGGTAATACTAAAGACAAACGTAAAAATATGCAATGTCATCAAAACCTCAGGCTGTCTCCACTGCTGCCTATGTGATTCCCTCTCGCACTTCATATTAACTTTTTCTTTGAAACTCAATGCTTCTGATTCACAAGTTTAAATATTTATAAGGGTTAAGTTATTTTAAAAACATTGAACTACATTATTAGTGCGCGCATCGTAGGGCGATGCGCGCCCCCCCCATACCGGGGGCGAGTCGGGGACCGCGTGGTCCCCCCTCCCGAGGAGGGCCAGACCGAGAGGAATGGCCCTGGGTCAGCCGGGGTGCGAGGGATATGTCAAAAGACAACCTCACCTCCGGCCTAGCACATCGACCCACAGACGGCGTGCGGTTTAGTCGGTTCGGGTCCGACATAACCTACCCCTCCGGCTCCGGAGGGGTGGGTATCCGTGGGGATTTCCCGCACGTAAATAAATAAAAAAACTACATTATTAGTTATTACACATTTAATAGTAAGTTAAAGATATAAATGTAATCGTTGGTTGATATGGATGTATGTATGAATGCTTGTTACTCTTTGAGGCGGATAAATGGAGCTGGATGAAATTTGGTTCAACTAGATTTTTATTAAGATAATAATCTGTCAAAGCCTAGACTTAAAGTTACCATTTGACTTCACCTTACCATAGATACGAGTACATGTCGTAGAATATTTTACACGAAAGCTAAAATAATTCAAACTTTTAAATTCTTTCAGAGTTTTAAACAATATGATAGTGCATAATTTAAGTCTTTATTTGAAGTTACTTGAAGCATGTTATCATCGTATATAGACCACATTCACTACACGTTGCACTGAGGTCATCAAAGACAAAAAAAACACTTTATTGTAATTCAAGAATTAATCATAGCAATACAGCTAATAATATGCCGCTGACGTTGGTGCCATAGTTTAAATGATTACCTCGCCACCTACACCGCCTCGAGTGTTATCGGTACAGTCAACGACAAAAGTAGATTAACAAATTCTAATTCATTTGAATAATTATAACACTTGTACATTTCCACACTTTATTTTATTTTTATTTTTATTTTTAACATGACCGATTTAATTTCACCTCACGGCATTATCAAAGGTTTACTGAATACATAATCTCATTACATAATATCATACATAATCTCATACATAATCTCATTATGTATTCAGTAAACCTTCGATAATGCCGTGAGCTGAAACCGGTCAGGTTAAAAATTAAAATAAAATAAAGTGTGGTAAAGTACAAGTGTTATAATTATTCAATATGTGTAGCAGATTCCACCAAGTGCCATCAATCTCCAGTATAAACAGTCTAATTCATTTCTTCATCATCCTAGCGCTAATCCCAGCCCTATCATTAGCCATCAAACAAAAAATGATATTAAAAAACCCCACTATAAGCATAGCGACAGGTGTCAAACTATAGTTCCTGCGTACCGTTCTAAATTCAAAATTCATTACCGCCTCATCCTGAGCATTCCGAACAGTTTGTTTAGTACACATAGTGCTACAACGTATTCTTATGTAAAAAAGTTTTGTGTAATTTTAGCGTTAAGCAACTTCTGCTGTTGACCGTACGATCCCCACATATTATGTAAACAACTGGTTTTTTTTTTCATAGCTTTTGTTTAACTTGTAATTTTATATGTTAGTTTATTTGTGAAGGTCAACTCATGCAACCTGAATTATGACCAACATTGAGAAATAGTTAAGTAATAAAGCAATATATATCAATGGAGACCACTAGCTCTTATCATACGGAGTATTTTAAGCTTTAGTTCAGTTTTAATCTCCTCAGAGTCAACAACGACTTATTAACCGCGAAAGATATCTTAGCAATGTCAATCGCAGACTTTGCACATTTCACCTTAATCCAAAAACAGAACTTATAATTTTCTACGATAGTAAGTATCGAAAACGCTATGAATATGCCAGTATCGTACAAATCTTGTAATAAAATTACCACAGGCAATACCAACTAAAAACTATTCCATTTAAGAAAGGTGTTTTAAGTATATTAAAAAGTAATTAGTGGCCATAATAAGGTAATATTATTATTTTTATAATCGTACCTTTAGGCGGCCGTCATTTTACTCGACAGACCGTTCGGATTTAAACAATTCCATATTTAAATTTTAAAAGTCTGGTTCTACTAAAAGGCGCAAGACAGCTCTACCGTATTTCAATTTATAGTCTGTAATTTGTTTTATTATCTTTAAATTTTGTTTAAATTATTTGGATCGTTGTTGGATCTCTGTTGTGTGCCTTCGAACTTGCTATTATCACAGATCTGAACTCCTTCCTTTGGATACCATGAAGCGTAGGTACGTCTGAGGTTTCAAGCATTTGGTAATGAGATAGCACCAGTCGGTCAAGTCCAAAGACGGCATATGACGGTACTTCTTACGGCTAAACCCCTTACTAAAATAATCAAATTATGAATTCGGATTCTATTAATATTTTGATGATTAATTCGAATGTAGGTATATTTTAGTCATATATTATTCTTCTTCAAATAAAAAAACTAATGGAACAAAAATAACATACTATTCTAGGAAATATTACACGGTGTAATCTAGTCCCAAATGTAGGATAGCTCGAAATATTGTTTCCGGGATGCAAATAAACATTTCCTTTGAATACATAGAAATAAACAGAGTAATGCAAATTGTGATTATTCTTATTACAGATAAATTTTGAACTGAGTGGCAATCTAACTCACGCCCTCTGACATGACGGTTGAAGTCTACCGTCACGCCACTGATTGATTTAAACGGCCCGATAGCAAGCGATAACCGGTATCTACAAACACTCGCAACACAACAGGTGTCAAGCGCGTCGCCCATTATTGCCCTTTCTAAAGTATTGTATGTGTTTTTAGGTTTTAACGCAATATATCTGGACTTTAACCATTCATATTATGATATCGTCTTCTTCATCCTAGCATAAATCCCAGTCGCATCCGGAGTCTTTCAACTTGGAGTCTGGGCACAGAATTTGGCGAAACATTTGCATTTAAGATTTTGCTTTTATGCAACATAACAATAATATGTTGAATAATAACTTCACTTGTACTTTTCCATGGTTTATTTTTATTTTTAACCTGACTGGTTTCACCTTACGGTATTAATAAAAATAAAAATTGTGGAAAAGCACAAGTGAAGTTATTATTAAATATTGTAGTAGATTCCACCTAGTGCCAGCAAGTGCACGTATAAATAATAACATGTCATTCCTGAATAACATAGTTTTATTTTTATTTTTATCGTAATTAATTTAATTAAACGCCATGTCGTAAATCTTTGAGTTGGTACTCACTTGCAATGGTGTTAACACAACAAGAAATCGCGCGAAGCTCTGACTCACACTCATTGTACGAGTAGTAACCGACATTAGAACGCTATATTTAAATGACGTTCATTTAAGTATAGCAGTAAAATTTATCGATATAGAATATAACAATGAATAAATGTACATACAACAACAATTATCAGTGATTATATCTTGCAATTAAAAATCTTTAATTATAATTGTAATATAGTTTATGATGGTCAATTATTGAGATCACCCACTTAACAGAAGTAAAAGGTCACATGCAATGACAAGTAAATAAGATTGTAATTAAATTTGCAACCGGTTGAAAATTTAAAAAAAATATTACCTCGAAAGGAGTAGTTACGATGTCGGAGTATCTCTGATAAATTTGAAGGAACAATTAATGACTTGATTGTATGTGTGGGTAGTGTGAATGTATAAGGACGTGTGTTTGTACAAACTTGTTTCGCTGTGTGTGTGCGCGCGTTTGTGTGTGTGTTTATAATCGTTTCACTACATATCCGTGCATTATAACGTAGTAAGGGTGCTTGCTACTTTAATTTACATATTAATTGACGTGCTAAGAAAATGTAAACAAATTAACGTTTCTCTTATAGCTCGTAATTATAGTTCGCTAAAACGACACGGTCTTATATTGTTCCTTTTTGATCTAAAGATGATTGAAACATATATTTTAATAAGTATTTAATAAGTATGAACAGTGCACAAAATTAGGAAAATGTAGTGCACGCAATAAAATATAGGTGTAATCAGACATGTAATTGGTATGGCAAGTATTGGTAAGGCAAATGTAGCGTCAGTAGTTTAGTGCGATCGAGAGGTCTTTGGTTCGAATCCTACTGACGTCTACTATACCAACGTACCAACTTAGCTGGAGAGCTTAAGAAAAATACTACCTAGTAATTTCAGCTTACGTAAAATTCATAAAGCAAAATCATTTAAACTTTTTCATTTTTTTTTTAAATGAGTAACTTTTAATAACAACACTCTGTTACTCCGTGTTAACTCTCCCCATACAATAAAAGCGTGCATGTGTGTGTTTGTTGCAACGGATGAGGCCCTAATTAGCCAGCAATTACCGCTAATGCCGCGCGCACTTAATGAAGCGAGCACCTCATTTGTACACCGCGGCGCACTTGCGAGAGACACTCGCGAACACCATTGTTGTAGGAAACAGTTTACCTGCTTTACACTCCCGGTTACCTGGACATTTAGACTATATAGACACAGTAAGTGGCATTGCACAGCGGCGTTAAAAAAGATTACTACTTTGGCACAATTTAATCTACATACATACATCCTATAACATGCGCATATTGACAGTTTAAAGAATAGTTTTGACATTAGCTTACTCGCACATTCAAGCCGTTTTTGTTAGAAAATACGAAATAATAATTAGAAAAACGCTCCCGAAGCCGAAGGCCCATGGTAGTACTTCGGGTATACTATATATCGACGGTTTTTTTCGATTTGGTAAAATAATATAGGTAGTTTTTTTAGTTTTTTTCACTTTGTTTTTTTTTAGCATTATTTATTCTTCATCGTATTGGGAAAGCTCAATGAAACGACAATTTCATAAAAAACGTCACTACAAAAAGCACGCGCTTGACACCATTTGATTTTTTTTCTGTAGTGATGATTTTTACGAAATTGTGGTTTCATTGAGCTTTCCTAATAATACGATGAAGAATAAATAATGCGAAAATAACGAAAAAAAATTGGAAATCACCCGGTATAGTACTATGGTCAAAACTTGAACTGTTTCATAAAAAGTGTGCAAGTTGAGAACAAAACCGTCACAAGTAGAAAGACTTCGCAGATGTATAAACAGTACCTGCTAGTATCCCTGAGGGCCAAATCAACGTCAACTGCAAGTAGGTGCATCTGCTAAACAATGTACGAGGCTCTGGGACCGGCTTTCCTTTAAAAGTTGGGAGCCCAGGCAGTTAAAAAGCAGACAGACATAGCAATTAAACACTTACCTACAATAAGCGAATCTCGGGTTCCAAATTACAAACTTTGAATGCGACTGCGAATTCGCTAGCAGGATGATGATGACGACAAAAAGTCGATTAAATACTTGAACAAAGCACGCACCTTATTTAAAAACATATTTACTTAATCGCTGTATCGTAAAACACTTGTTTTTATTGATTTTTTATGTGCCGTGCGAGATATAGCCCAATTTATTGGCGTAGAAATGTAAATATTACAGAAGCCAATGGCAGTTTTATACTTTCGATGTCAGTTAAAGATGTCACTGATTGAAAATGAATCAAAAAATTAGTGATTCGGAAGGTTTATTATTATTAAGCTCTCGAAAACGTAGGTAGGTTTACTTTTGATAAGATACTTTACGTTTATTTTTCTAGGTAAATACAAATTGCATCTTTTGAAAATGTGGTATTACTTAATCGGGCTTTGAAGTTATAAGATTATGTTTGTACTGTAAAGACGTCGACGTCACTTTTTATAAAAAGAAATCAAAAATAACCGTAAAATTCTTTAAATAGGCATTGAGATTCAAAATGAACAACAAAACCTAGATAATTCTGTACACTGTTACACATTTGGAACAAATGATGAAATTCTACTTCCTAGTAAATGAAATGTACAAGTTTGCGAATATATTTATTACCCAATCACTCTGAAACGGCTGTATCGATCTAGCTGAAATTTGGTACAGGTAAAGATAATAATCGAAATAATACCTAGGCTAGAGTTGCGGGGAGCGCAAGGAGTAACTGCTAGGCGGAGGTACAGTCGACAAAGGAGATATAGTGTAAAACAAAGTCGCTTTCTCTGTCCCTATATCCCTTTGTATGCTTAAATCTTTAACAATACCTAACGAATTTTGATGCGGTTTTTGAAGTGAAAACTTCTTTAGCGGCGTTGGATGGGTGTAAAATGTTAAGGAAGCGTCAGGATTAGTTGATCTTTGAACCGTAACCGACGACTGACATCATGCAAGATTAGGTACAGACTATCTATTTTGCAAGTTACGATAGATAGCGTCGTAGCTTAAACGGTAAGCACTTCGACTGCAAGTCCTTATAGTTTCAGATAGTATCGGGTTCAAACCACCTAGCCTTCAAGGATTTTTTGTGATTGTTTTTTCTTATTATAATTTATTACTTTTGGTGATTATTTTTTATTTTTGTAATTTATTAATTACTTCTGACAAAAAATCGCAGAAAATTAGTGATAGGTTCTATGATTGGTGCTATACTATAGGTATGGTATGTTATGGTATGTTCTTTTTATCTTTTTCTATGTGTATAACGAAGAAAGAAAGAAAGAAAAAGTTTTCACTTCTGTCGGCACTCCCAGAGTGCAACCCGTCTTTTTTTTTTAATAGAAAGAGTGATTCAAGAGGAAAGTTTATATGTATAATACATGCTTAATATAGTAGAGGGTGCATCAGGAACGGGATCTGAAACCACGCGGGCGGAAAAAATTGGCGGTACAAAGTTCGCCGGGTCAGCTAGTTATCTGGAAAGTACGTCGTACCTCCTGGTATCGGCTATCGGATGTCGGCAATCGGCGTCCGACACCGATATCGGATAACGGACGATTGTGAAAACGCTCTTTGTCGACTGTACATAACTTTTTAAATGTAATTATCCAATCATTTATGACTCATGATAGTATTATCTTTATCCGAGTGCTCATCTGCAGGGATTGAGAGAAATTAGTTTCCATTGTTCTTCGTGACAGTGAGCAACAATGTTGTATCTGTATTCAGTGATGGGTAATTGTCCGAAAAATTTCAAATACCGGAAATTTTTCAATTTATTTTTCTGAAAAATTGAAAAATTGGAAAAATAATGGAAATATATCTTTTTATCGAAATTATTAGTTTAAATGAAATAGTTTATAAAATATAGTTCATAATAAGTTGAAATTCAAATGATTTAATGGCTTTACATGTTGTTTAAAAAAAAAAACAAATGATCAAAGTTATATTTTAATACAGATTCATGGTCAATGGTTTATTTTACACATTGTCGTGCGGTGTTCCACAGGGTTCGGTCCTGGGGCCGCTCCTGTGGAACATCGGTTACGACTGGGTGCTTCGCGTACGGTGCCACCGTCCCGTGTTATGCGGACGACACGCTGGTGACGGTGAGCGGGGCTACGCACCGCGAAGCGACCCTGAGGGCCACGACCGCGGTTGCTCAGGTCGTCGACAGGATCCGGCGGCTGGGTCTCGAGGTACACACTCGAGGTGCACAAGTCCGAGGCCATGTTCTTTCATGGCCCTCGGCGCAGGCCAGGCCCGGGAGCCAGCCTTACAGTGGGAGGCACTCCCATCGACATCAAGCCCCGGTTGAAATACCTGGGGCTCGTGCTTGACGGTCGATGGGACTTCGGACAGCATTTCCGAAGTCTGCGCCCCAAGTTGGTGCTCACGGCGAATGCCTTGGGCCGGTTGTTGCCTTACTTGAAGGGCCCAGAGGCCTCCTGCAGGAGAATCGACGCGGGTGTCGTGCGGTCCATGGCCCTATACGGGTGCCCCGTGTGGGCGGACACCCTGGAGGCCAGATTCCTGCCTCTGCTCCGTACGGCGCAGAGCACGATGGCCTCCAGGGCCATCAGGGGATACTGCACGATATCCTTCGAAGCGGCGAGTCTCCTGGCCGGATCGCCACCGTGGATCCTGGAAGCGAGGGCCCTTTCGGCACTATATCAGTTCCGAAAGGAGGCGCGGGAGCGGGGATTCTATCCCGAGCCCGAGGATATTCGGGCCGAGAAATCCCGGCTCCACCAGGTCATGGTGGCCGAGTGGGAGCGACGACTTGGGCAACCACGCGCAGGGCACGCCGTGATTGCGGCGGTAAGGCCCATCATGGGGGAGTGGCTAGAGAGGCCACACGGTAGCCTCTCGTACCGTCAGACGCAGATTATCACCGGGCACGGTAGCTTCGGGCGGTATCTGCATCTGATGGGTATAGAGCCAACGCCCGAGTGCCATCACTGCGACGCGAGCGTGGACTCGGGGCTGCACACGCTCACCGAGTGCCCGGCGTTTGAGACGCCGAGGCGGGAGCTTGTGGCGGCCCTGGGGGTGAGAGTGCTCACGCTCTCCACCCTGCTCGCGGCGATGGGCCGCTGCGCGGATGCGTGGGCGGCCAGCGCCTCCTTCTGCGAGCAGGTCATGCTCGCGAAGGAGACAGCAGAGCGAGCGCAGCGCGATGAGCGAGAAAGGCTCGCTGACATCGCTGCACGCGCTCGAAGGCAGCTCGGGCGTCGGAGGGCGCAAACTGACCTCCGCCCCCCATGAGCGCGGGCCTGAGGGTGACGGGTGGAGCCGCCCGTCACCCTAGCAGAAGCAGGCCACGGCGGCGGCGCGCATCGTAGGACGATGCGCGCCTCCCCACACCGGGTTTGAGTCGGGGACCGCGTGGTCCCCCCCTTCCCGAGGAAGGCCAGACCGAGAGGGATGGCCCTGGGTCAGCCGGGGTGCGAGGGATATGTCGCATGACAACCTCACCTTCGGCCTAGCACTACGACCCAGAGACGGCGTGCGGTTTAGTCGGTTCGAGTCCGACATAACCTCCCTCCTTTTATGAGTGTTTTTGACTGATCTGACCCACAAAACTGCCATTGTTAGTAGACAGCGATGTCCAAAGGTAAGCACCTAAAACTAATATTTTACTATTAAACAGAAATACCAACAAACTAGTAGGTATCTATCTACTTAATATTGCACGTTCATATAACTACTCGTACACGTAGCATTATAATATATTTTAGACTCAGTGGCTTTGCCTTCGTGTGAGTTTATGTAGGTATGTTTATTTGTTTTTCAGAAAAGATTATACTAGCTTCAGATAGTGAATCAGATACTGAAATTAACTGTAATTTTGACAATATGCGTAATGAATCAGAAAATTTATTCACTGAAAATGCTGATTACATTCCAAGAAAAAAAAAAAGCTTTCAGAAGTCGCCGGAAAAGACAATACTCCAAATTGCAGCTTACCTAGAAGTGATACGTACATATCAGAACCAGATGAGTACAGTCAGTACGCTCAACGTTGGTCTAGTCCAGATTATACAGTTAAAGAATCCCAAAAACAAATCCCAAATTCAGAAAATCAGTTTTGTGATGCGGCAGTGATGACAGAACCAGAGTACAAAGCGGAAGAAAATGAGAACATTAGAATTTCAAACTTAATGATTTGTAAATTTATCTCGCATGAACTTCACCGGTATACCGGTGATGAACGGTATAATCTTATGCAAGAAATCATAAAAGTCTTTAAGAAAAATAATAAATAACAGTCTTAGTAATAGGGTACGGAATCCTAAATATGAGAAATTTTAGTATTTTGATAAAAAGTAACAAATAAAAATTTGTTATCTTGTTTTATTTTCTGATCTTGGTCGACTCCCCATTTTTTCCAATATTTGAAAAATATTTGAAAAATTGAAAAAATTTTGGAAATTTTTCATTTTTTCTTTTCTTTTCATTCCGAAATTTTTCCATTATCCATCACTATCTGTATTACACATTTCATTTACTATTTCAATTATAGTAAAAACTAAATTGAATCTATATTATTTTAAAATTCGAAAGTAACTCTGTATGTCTGTAACGGTATCACGCCTAAACCACTGAACTGATTTTGATGAACTTTGGTACAAGGGTAGATTAGTCCTTGAGAAAGGACGTAAGCTATGTTGGGTGGCGATAGCCGACATCTTATAAGTTGACATATTTTGTGAGAATAGAGAAATCGTTTGATTGGTAGGGAAATCTTTTGAAATGTAAATATACTGAAAGTCCCAAACTATTTTACTTTTAAAGTGCAATAATGTAAATATATCTAAATGTAAAAAAGGGCTTACATTTCTGTAGACACACGCTACACATAGTTCTTAGCAGATCACAATTTATCTACATCTACATTTACCTACTATTTTAAAGAGGAAAGATTTGTAGTTTTGTATGTTTATCAAAAACTACTGTGCCGATTTCAAAAATTCTTACACCATTGGAAAGCTACATTCACCCTGAATAACAAAGGCTATATTGGATTTCCACGGGAACGGTTTTACCACCCGTGCGAAGCCGGGGCGGATTGGTAGTTTAATATATGATAAACTTCTTTGTATATTCAAATGTTCCCGAGATAAAAATACCAACATCTAATTAACTTTATCCGACAGTCGTCTAAGATTACTTTAAGTTACGTTACGGTGCGGCATTGCTACGACGAATTTAAAAATTGCACCTCACTCCAGCTCACGACCGGTTTCGAATGTTATCGAACATAATAAACGAGTACGGTGAAACTATGAGTTTTGTGAATGGATTGTTATAACAATAAATGTAATGTTCTCTTCCGTAGTACACAATTGATTGTAAATATATTGTACATACTTCTATTTAACGTGTATCGGTTACACTTGTGTTACACTTGTGAGGATCTTTACAAAAAATAATCGATCATTTGCATCATTTTAATGTAGATAGGTTTTTATGTAAACATTCTACTATGCCATCAAAAGAAGTTGAATTATTTCACCTTTTTCATTTTATCGCTCTATTTACATAAAATTATTATAACATAATCCTTATGTCACACAGGCTCGCAGCGTCAAATGGTGAGATAACAATAACGACGTCTCACAATCACAACGCTAATGCTGGACCAGCCAGCAGCGCGGGGAGCGCTGGATCCGGGCCAATTCCGTCGCCTCATGCTCCCGTGAAAATGTCTCCGGGCTCAGTGAAGTCACCCTCGCACGATGATAGTGATCTACTCGCTGATTCACCAAGTAAGTACCATTTTTTCAGATTTTCGAAATCTCGTACAAGACTTTTTCTTCTCCCTTCCCACAGGTGATACTATTAAAAAAGAATTACTTACAAATGTTGTTATACAGTTTTAAAATGTTAAATTGAACGGTCAACAATCTCATATGGCTACTCTGAGTAACAAAATATATTAATTAAAAGTATAACACTCGCAAACACAATAAATCAACCTTCTCAATGAATTATTAATATAGCTTGTAACTGACTTGTTCAAGCATTCTGGCAAACTTTCATTCGCTATTTGAACACAACAAAAGCAGAACTAACCGGCAACTTAAACGCTATTTTCGACTCAACTTCTAACTCGATTCTACTTATCCATAAAAGTTCCACGTTCTAAGCATAGAGGCGATCCATTAGCCCGACGAAGTCTAACAGTGTCCTAGGAGTTATTTTACCTAATACTATAAAGAGTTGTTGTAGACTGTCCGTCCGCTGTTTAGAAGTTCGGAGTGCGTTCAGTGACAGTCCAGTTAAGTTGATTAGCTCGAAGTAGGGTCCCGCGCTTGCTCGCTCTCCATTCGGTGTTGGTGAGCCGGCACTCCGCGATCTTATCAGATCATTGTAAAGTTAATTTGGTTGTGCTTCAAAAAAAGGTTTGTTTAATTTGATTTTTAACTTGAACAAATCTAATTATATGTTCAACGGAGCGATTAAACATGATTTTCTCAATAATGTGAGGTTAATTTTAATGTAAATCGA
Source organism: Eilema caniola (assembly GCA_949126895.1). Lineage (NCBI taxonomy): Eukaryota > Metazoa > Arthropoda > Insecta > Lepidoptera > Erebidae > Eilema > Eilema caniola. The sequence continues at coordinate 6,975,449 of OX421472.1, read as the reverse complement.
GTTATGTTTTGATAGATATTGAGTTTCAGATCAATAAAAATCATCAGCAACTCAGCATAAGGTATTCTAAGATATTATCCAGAACACCTTTTATTCCTTTAATGTATAATTGATATACCAGTAATGAGTTTTGCCAAATTAATTGGTATGATGTCTTTGACCGTTAACGAAATATAATTCTAGAATATGCTGCTTACAAAAATGAATTTATATTGATGGCCAACGGTACGATGATTAAAATGATTACTACCGTAATGAAATCAATGCCTTATAACACACTGTTGCAACGCACCTCCTAATAATACTTCTCATGATTACTATTTATTGGCAGGCGTTTTTATGATTTATTTAGTAACTATAAGCCCCAGTGTATACTCCAAATATACACACATTATTATTTACTCATGTCAACAAAAAAAAACTCATGTCAATAAAAAAAAAACATAACAAGTCAAACCAAGACAAAAAATAGTCAAATTTACTTTTAAACCAAACGGAGATGTTTTCTAAACCAATCTACCGTCCCTGAATTAATTCACAAGCCGCATAGGTCATTTCATTTAATATAGGTTTTCTACCTCATGGCCTCTAAGATCAACCACTCTTACCCGTAACCAGCGCATGGTTCTTATAAAAACTTCCTCCCTTGCGAAACCTTTTGAAGAAAAGAAGAAGCCTTGAAAATAACATAACAAAATTTCTATTCCTTGTATTGTAAAGTTTTCCATAGCTTTTAATAAACACTATGCATTTTAATTCTAAAGTATCCAGTACAAACTTGTCTTAAACACACAAGTCAATTGGAGCTAATTCCGCTATCCGCCCAAGCAGACGATGCCAATTTATTTAAGACAAAGTTATTTTTATTGGCCCATTTCATACACTTTTAGAGTGAACGAATGATTTTTATATGTATCACTCTTTGACCTATTCGGGATATTCTTAGGTTTGTGCTATTTGTAAAAATGTGACCTCCTTTCGCCTCGTCTTCCGTGCTAAGAGAATAGCTGGATTAATTTATTATTGATAATTCTATATACGGATTTGATTTGCAGTACCTAGAATAAATGGTTATCACGTTAGCATCCACCATGTAGAATATTCATAAAGTCTTCCTTTGATAATAATAAATCCGGGTTGATTTTATGTATAGTCGTTTTAGAGAGAAAAGTTTGTATAGTTGTGATAGCAAAATCGTGTTGAAGAAAAAAAGGATTTTAAAAAGGTACGTAATAGAATAATGTTTTATTTTTATATAACTGAGGTGGCAGACAAGCACACGGCCCACCTGACGTGGTTACCGTGGCCTATGGATGTGTGCAACACCAGGGTAGTCACATTCGTGCTGCCGACCCTGTACACACAGAAGACAAAGCAGGATTTATATAAAAAAATTCAACTGCAGTTTTTCGTAACACAATTTTCAAGAGAGTTGACAACGTGAACGTTGACATTGAACGTCGACATTAGATCGAGTCAAAATTAACAAATAAATTTTTATTACGAGAATTAGCCCCCTTTTCATGGAAATTGCCATGGAAATTTTTTCATGGAATTTTTTGACATTTGAGCATTTGAGAATAGATCGGAACTGAATTTTAAACATATTTTTGTATAGATTCCCTTCAAATGGGAGATAGATTGACCTTTCGGCGCTTATCCTCTTAGCTGGAATTAATAAAAACACTTACTTTAAGCCTCGACTGCGCCCACGTACCGACGCGACCTACTCAGTTAATTCTCTCGTAATGAGTCCATCGATTCCTTGCTATTTGTGAACGACGATCCATTACAAACCGGTAATTGTTTAGTACTATTGGCAGCTGAATCGGATAACTGAAAAAAACACTCATCTATGGACATAGAATGTAGGGTATTGATAATTCAGTATGTGATTTGCTTTTAGTAATAGTTTTATATGTAGTGTTTTCCTAGATCACTATTGTATCATGCTTTGGTCGTATCGTGCCGTTTTAAACTGATGCAAGTAATTGGTTCAATACAATTGAATATCAATCTCCTAATCTCTGTTAATAATTTTTGTAAATTTGCTAACGATAAAATATGGCAGTGCCATTTAAAAAAAAAAACATTTATGTCCATAACATAACTCAAACGTCAATGCTAATTGATAATTGCTGAACGTATGATGTACATACATACATACATATAATCACGCCTTTATCCGCGGAAGGTTAGGCAGAGGTGAATTAACACCCACATTTCACCAATCTGTATTCTGTCCCACGTAATAGGGAGTGAGCCTATTGCCGTATTCCGGGCACTATTGTTGACTTATCTGACTGATGTTAAAGTTAATCAGCCCTATCCCTTAGTTGCCTTGTAAGGCACCACATGGGCAGAGAAGGGGTGACCCAAATTCTACTCTGCCGGGAACCACGCGGCTATATATATATGATGTGACACGTATTATTGCATGAATTAGGTAACATTTTGTGTTAATTTTGTCATTTTATTTATTACATAAGGCAAGTATTAAATGTGAGAATTTATTTAGTTCAATAATTAGTTAAACTAACTTTTAAACTCTCGCGTTTCATGATCCATACTAATATTATAAATGCGAAAGTAAATCTGTCTGTCTGTCTGTATGTTACGTTTTCACGCCTAAACCACTGAACCGATTTTGACGAAATTTGGTATAGTGGTAGATTAGACCTTGAAAAAGGACATAAGCTATGTTTGGTCGCGATAATCCAAATGTTTTCACCAGATCTAAGTACCTCCCTATTTATCTTATATATAAAAATGAATTGCAATTCTGTTAGTCTCGCTAAAATTCGATAATGGCTGAATCGATTTGGTTAATTTTAGTCTTGATATATTTGTGGATGTCCAGGGAAGGTTTTAACGGTGAGAATTTTTTAATTGATTCTGAGGCGGTACGAAGTTAGCCGAGTCAGCTAGTTAAAAAATAAATTATGGTGACATCCTATAATTTTTTCTCGCTATTACATGAAATCAGATATGTAGACAGACTGTTGATTGTGTAATATACCTACAGTACACCCTACATTCCAATTAAGCCCCTCAACCTAGATTATTAGGTACGTGATATTAACCCCTTCAATTCTGAATAAGCTTATGATAGCGAGAGTTGGCTGTCGGTAATTCTGCGTTACGATTGCTCATAATTCTTACATTATATGGTCCCGTGGCTCCTGTTTGGTAATGTGATTGTAAGTAGCGAGTTAAATTGACATATCGAGTACAGTTCTATTAGGTTTTATGTCGTGCCATGGTTTTTATAACATCCACAGTGGAACGCCACCGGCGGAACCCAAACTGGGTGTTCGCCAGGTCCGGCCCCACTCTAGAGAGATGCTCGACGAGGCGCTTGGCAATAACTCTTTCGAAGAATTTGCCCACCTCTTCGAGCAGCACTATGGGCCGGTACCCGGACGTCTCGTCCCCTTCTTGCGGATGAGGACCAGTTTCCCCGTCCTCCACTTCTTCGGAAACTGACCTCGCTCCAAGCATGCGCTGAGGAACCCTCTCATTCGGGGTTCGAGGCCGTCTTCCCCTACAGCTAGGATCCACGCGCGGCCTGGAATGCCGTCGGGTCCCGGGGCGGTGTTTTTCTTGGTATCGGTATCAACAATATAAAATGTTTTCAACAGTTAACATGTTATCTATATTTAACACTGGTTCTAATCCAAGTTCATTATCGGGTAGGTACTAGGAAAGCATAAGATTTCAATACAGATTTGGCATACCTAGTTAAAGTTACGTTTGGTTTTAGCAACCAATCTTGTAGGATTGTGTTCAGTCCCAACTTTCTAAATCCAAATTTTTATCGCTAACTAGCTGACCCGGCAAACTTAGTACTGCCAATATTTTTCCGCCCGCGTGGCGTCAGATCCCGTTCCCGCTGCACCCTCTACTATATTAAACATGTATTATACATATAAAATTTCATCTTGAATCACTCTATCTATTAAAAAAAATCGTATCAAAATCCGTTTCGTAGTTTTAAAGATTTAAGCATACTAAGGGATATAGGGACAGAGAAAGCGACTTTGTTTTATACTATGTAGTGATAAAACTAGCATTCTGGTGATCTTCTATAATAGTTCTAAATAAACTTTAAAAAAAAAAGCACACAGTGAATACCTCATCCTGCCTCACCTATTCGAACAAGTTTTAATACCAGCCAATAAAGAGTATAAAGACGAGTAAAGTCAGTGTGCCGCACGTAAAGCCGAAGGTAAGACAATACATCTACTGAGGGGCAACATAAACCTGAACACGCGAAATTAGGCCCAAACTTTAAGCGTAAGTACCCATTCAAAACAATAGCGCTGCAAATCCATCTATTGCTTTTAGACTTTCAGACTTTTCCTTCATATTATGAAATATTAAATAAATGCATAATCTGTTACTGCTACGCTGTCTTTTAATACATTGGCGCAAATACTACACGATCATCATTATTATCATCTTAGAGTGTCTAGGTTGCTTCCGTCTGCTTTCCGTCTGGCTAAGTGTATGAGGTTCGTTTTCTTCTTTTCTCAATTTCACGCAGTACTTTAAAGCAGTGATATAGAAGTGGAACTAATAAAAACTAACCAATTAAAAATGAAAATACTCATACCGAAGTGCTTTCGGTATTAAATCTAATCAACGGAAGAATTAGCATGCCTGTAGAACAAAGTGACGATCTCATCCATTCTTTTCGAAGAGAATAAGTCTATCAAATTTTTACTACTTACTTCTTATATCATGAAAACCATTTTTATTGAGAATGTTTTGCAGCTGTCCAATTTTGTTTGCTAGATTTCCTTTTTAATTTTTTATCTCCCTAATAGTTCAAATAAATCGTATCGCATCCGCATCGTTTCAACTAAAGGTACCAGCAGGTTCGTGCCGGAGCCCCAGTTCTATTGATTACTATTTAATTCGTTGTTAGTGGATACAATTACTAAATTACTCAGTTCCTCTCCACTCCACAATGGTTCGTACTAAACCATGCCAATAAATCTATTAGGTATTTTAATTTTAAAGTCACATGCTCCTTTTCTATAACCCTAACCATGGAACACTTTCGAATTCCAAAGTGGGCTGATTAAATTTGAGTTAACTGATGAAGAAATTTCTAGTAGATGTTCCTCTGTCTCGGTGGACTATATGTAGCAAAGAAACAAAATATTAATAACTATTTAATGGACGATTGCTATCTAGAGTAGCCTTCAGCTCCAGGAATATCATGGAAATCAATTATACACATTACCAAATACACTACTTAAAAGTAGTATCTTTAAGGATCTTTCTGCATTTGTGCCGAGTGGTACATTATCAATTCCTCTGACAATAATGCGTCATATTTTATGAGGTACAAAGATAGTCCACTTTGCAACAAAGTCTTCTGGAATCTGAACAGTTTACAGGTATAGCTGACATCTTTCGTTATCTGGCATTTTGGCCGTTTCATTAGTTACTTACTTTTAATTACGTTATAAAGCGTCTGTATTTTAGTGGTTTAGGAGTCAACGTTCGAGCGGTCCCGAGTTCGAATCCTGGCCATTACACTACCGATGTGAACCCACTCCTAGCACAAGCAATTTAGCTTAGTTGGAGGGGTTAGAGAGAATATTAGTAATTTCGGTACTAATATTCTTTAAAAGAAATACCGTATTAATCTGTTAACTCAATAGTTCTACAGCACCAGATGTGATGATCGCCTGCATGACGTCACTTTCCCCCCTTCATTCAATTATACGATAATTTATAGACTTCTCATCAATATCATTCTACTACTAATAATGTCCCCCCGATATAAATCTAACTGATTAGTTTCGTTTAGTTGTGAAGGGATAAATAGCTCCGGTCTCCAATGCTGTATACCTTAAAAAAGTTACTTACTTAAATATTATTCGGAAAATTGACATAAAAAACGGCGCGAAAGTTATCTCTTTTTTTTCTGAAGATTTTATGGCTTGGTAACAACACCTTTAACCACATCTTCATTTATACATATATTTATTCATTTTTTGTTAATGATGATAATGGATTGATGATATTAATGAGGATGATGATAATGATGATGATGACGATCAATGAGATGATTACTGCCTCAGTAAAGTTGTGGGCCTTTACTAGAAGCTCCCTAGGGAGATTTGGCTCGAACATGAAAAGTCACAATTGGGTATTTGACTAACTAGTCAAATAAGGTACTTTTTACTAAACGTCAAAACGGTAACATATAAGGAAAAATGGTATGAAAAATTAATTTTTGACGTCATAATATTTAGTAGTCAAATAATGTACTATTAAAGGTTGGGTGGATGAATCAAAATAAATAAAAACGATAAAATAAGAACCGCCGCAACGGTTTTAACTATTTTGCTATTCTTAATTTAATAAGTTCAGCTAAATAATTTATTTTAACTACAGGAGAATACCCAATTCACTGTAATATGCCATTTTCCAACACTTGAGTGCATTGGCCAAGAGGTTATGACTAAAAATCCACTAATTTTACATATAAAACTCGAATTCACAACATTTTCGGAAAATAAAATTGCATGATGATGTGCCGCCACTCTTCGTTTTCCCCAAAAAAAAAAAACCGAAAGTTATCTCATTAGGGTACTATAATTCACAATATCATTTGAAACTTTGTTCCAAAACAAAAAATATTTGGCAATATATAATTTTACTCTTTGGTGTATGCTCTGCGTATCAAAAATAGTGTATGTTCTTTTCTAAGCTCTAGTTTATCTCTGTATCAAATTTTATCAAAATCAGCTTAGTGATCTTCCGACCTTCTGTAAATAATTACCATGTTCTGTCGAATAAGTACAAGTGAGTTATTAATTCATAATTACACAAAATTTCAGTAAATGTACATCTAATGACACTAAAATGTACAATACAAAGAGCTGGGCCAAAATAAAGGGAGTTAACGTTGGCATCAAAGAAACCGACTAACGACCATGCCAGCCAGCGTACTGAACTAAATTAATTAATTAACTAATTAAAATCCATTACAAATAATTAACGTCGTCGATAAAATTAAACGTAATCGATATCGTATACGAAAACAAAGAGTTGGGCCGCCTAGTGGATAGACCCACTGCTTCGATAAAATGTATTTAATTGGAATTAGGAGAAAATATGAAGACCTCATTTTGTTGAACCCTCTTTGATGTACTCTTATTTTTATGAAGTAAAAAAAATAAAGTCAATATAATTTAGTCACGTAGGTATTAAAATAGATAATTTGTACCTCTTGTTAAAGAAGAAACAGGCATGCTTTACTCGAAGAAGCTTTAAGACAAGCTTTTATACTCCATCGTTTCATTTCATTTCCATCACTTTAATTTATTTTTCATTATTACATGTTAAAACATAACCTATAAATATGTACCTTACACTTTGCATCATTTTACAAAAAAAAAGATGAATGTGTATCACAGCAACTTTTAAAACCTTTGGAAGTTATTCAATCGAAACCTTTCAGTTCAAACAAATTCATGCTTATTATCAGTAAATTAATTCAATAAAATATTATTTTCTATGTTCATATTACTGAATGAGCAAACCTTCCAATCTTCAAGTTTCCGATTTAATACCGGATTAGTACTCGGTAACTGCAATTCAAATTCAAACCACAAAGATACTAAACTCTATCACATAGCGTAACGTTCTCTTTACTGTACCTAGTATATGTAGATATCGATATTGACCAACGAACACAAACAGTTATCAATGCACATCACTATTAACGGATACCTATGTATATTAATATTTATCTGGTCCCATTGGCGGTGACCTGTTGATTCAGAGCGGTACTGGCATCTGCATGATGTGAGTGCATTATGGAACTTATGTGTTGAAGCGCTAGCAAAAAATAACCGGCAGTGGAATAAGTTTGTAATAAAGGTGTCGATTTATTGTCGCTAGAGAATTTGAATAAGCGTTTGAACTGTCGATAGCTTAGTGGTTAAGAAGTCAGTCTTACGAGAGGTCGCAGGTTCGAATCCTGGCCATTACACTACCGATGTGAACACTTAGCTAAGCTTAGCTGGAGGGGTTAGACGAAATATTTGTAATTACTGTTACTAATATTCTTTAAAAAAACTAGTATCATAAGATTTCACAACCATAGTAGGTTTAGGACACGTATACTCTACTCTGCTACTAATACTCGTAATAATTTTATATTGTATTGGATTGGTTATAAACTATTACTTTATTTTTACCTATCGAAAATATTAAATTGTCCCGTGTTTGTGATCGCGCTCCTCCTAAACAGCTCTCTCTACCTATTTGTATATTTCGTTGGTATAGGAATAGGTTGTAAAGTATTTTTCACTCACCCTCCAATGCCTCATCCCTATCTACTATTTTTAATTGTGATTTTAAATGTTTGTATAAAATTTGATGTCAATAAAATAACACATGAAGTGTCACGTCACTTTCATATTTTATATTGCAGAACAAAGTTAAATTTTACCCACAATTCATATCTCTGGAATCACTCTAACCTATTGATTAATTTACTTACAAAATACTTTAAAGGGCATTATATAGTACCTATCTAACACAATAATTCCACAGTAATAACTAGTAATAGCTTCCCATTACTTTGTAAGTCAAAGGTAAAATTACACGGAATTTAGAATCCCGATAGGTATCTATTTACTTAATTGTTAAGCTACACTTAATATCTTTTACAAAATGAGTTTTTAATAACAGGACAAGCAAATGAAAAGCCCTCAATGATATTGAAGAAAAGCTCCAACTTTTACCTAACAACGCTTAAATTCTTCAAGAAACTTGTACAAAAGTACTTATAACAGTTACTTTAATAATACGCGTTAATTACAATCGATAACGTATTCGAATCTATATCGTAATCGTAACGTGAATCCAGACGATTCGGCGCGCGTAATTTCACCCATTACATGAGCTCACAAATTTATAATTTGCGTGTGCCGACATGGTGTTTATACGATTCTATTACTTATGTCATTAATTAAAAGAGTCGTTATTCGAAATTGATGTGAAAATAATATCTTTGTGTAGTACATGATATATCTAATCACTTGATATTTTTTTTCATTAAAAGTAATGTAGCGTTGAATTTAGAATGTCCGGAATAGCGGCTCGATTCAATAATTAGCTATGTCGAATTTTTCATAGCGATGTCGTATTATCTTCGCTGAACTTTAGTGTTTTACATGTAATTGGTGATTTATTTTATTATGTTACACATTTTTGTCTGTTAAAACGATCAAAATCATATGGGTTGCATATAAATAGGGTACTTTTGGTCCAGTAGGTACTTAATAGGGTAGTTGACTGTGATTAGGTCAATTCAGTTGCTTGGAAGGAATCACGATAAGGCTGCCCATTGTACTTACAGCTGTACAATCTTTATAGGAGAGGTAGGACACGACGGTATTCCCGTCCAAGTGAGGAGTCCAACTGGGGAAGTACCTCCGCCCTACAGAATAACGCACCCATTATTACCTCGTGTTGTATTCCCAGCGGTGAGTAGGGTAGCCAGAGCTCACTGGAGAGTTTTTGTACTGTCAGTGGAAAGACCGAAGGCTCTTCCCGCTTTGTATTCTACACTGACGGCACAGAAACTCTCTGTGTTTACAGGGTTGGCAGCACGAGTGTGACTCCCCTGGTGTTGCACGCGCCCATAGGCCACGATAACCACTTTCCATCAGGTGATCCGTGCGCTTGCTTGCCACCTGAGTAGTATGTAGAAAAAAATCGTGGTGTACCTACAAGAAATAATTATCTATCTAAAACTGCAACCATGCAACACAGTTTCTACTGGCATACTTAAAATTAGTTTACCTATAAGGGCGTATCTTTATTATTATTTACAAAATTTGCATTCAGCTCCAATTACCGAATGTTTGGAAATACCAAGTAAGAGAGTTTTTAATTCTCTTTTCAATTTGCATACAGTTGGCATGAGAGAGCCACATTAACCATCTAAGCAAACGCAAATCTGATATTAAAGGATCATTTTCTTTAGGAAACGATTACTGAGTAGTACGATAAGAGAAACTCGGTAAACAATGAAATAAATAGCTGTTGAATAAATCAAGACTTGAATAATGTTGGATGAAATTAGTTTGTGATATTCGGTCTTAATCTTTGTGGAATAATCTAAAATGTTTTAAATTAAAGCTGGGGATTATTAAGTGGAAAATACACATTTAAATGTTGCACGGAATAATTAAGACGCAAATTACAATAATTACTTTAGGTATAATCAGGGTACATAATTACGTTGCTGTTGCTGCGCTTTTAAATAACTTTTACCATAATTTTCGCTTGCTATTAGAATTATCTGTATAATTTGAATTTTGGAATAAAAGATTATGTTTCGGAAAGTGTTTAGCGTAAACATAAATCAATAGAAAGATTGTTAAACTTGGCTGATATCTTGTAGATGAAAATTGGAAAATGTCAATGTCCAGGACTTGACTATACCTACCTACTCTCCTATTCAGTTTTTCAGCAAGGCAAATTAACTTATTTTTCATAGATATTACGTGATTTATATCGATAATTTCTATCTAAAACAATTATAAGATTGTGATATACGGGAAATCAAATTGAATCCTAACAAAACCAGAACAAGCTGCTATTAATTTATTAAGAAATGTAGTTGTACTTCTTGCACTCCAGCATCTTAGTCCTACGTACCTAAGTCTGTAGCCGCCAATCTCACTCAGTGCTATCCCGAGTAATGTCCACTAACTGAACACCGCTTGTCGAACATCACAGTACTGTCAGCTCGCTAACAAGAACTAACAATGATGCGTTTAAGACCTGCTACATTTTGTAAAGGTCAATAAAATCGTACGTAAATTCGATATCTAAGAGATATTTACCCAAAAAAAAGGAGTGCAATATCATGTAAATTAGTTTATTATCGTTATAACTTTTAAATATCAAAATAATTTAGATGTATCGAATCCTTGCACCTCATTTCACCTGAGGGACATTAGATAGCTTTATTAAAAAATAAATTATGGTGGCAGTAGGTCTCCAATTTCAAATGAGGAAAAAACATATATTCAGAGATTCAATTTTCAGTCTTTATACTTGATTCTATAGTAAACAAAAAGAATGCCGAAGATACTCCTTTAGAGTCTACCATAATCAGTTAAGAAATAAAATAAATCATTTATCAGCTAGTAAGCTAGGTACCTGACAATATCTACTGTCCATTCAATTTACAGAAAAGGTTAACAACATTGAAGGTGAATGAGTGGGTGGCCCTTCTCACAGATTTACCGCTCACTAATACCATGTAACCGTTTAAAAGAAAACGCGTAACTCCAAACACAACAGTAGGCAATAAGTACTCAGCTAATTACCTACATCAAATTACCGCACCGTGTGACAGAGGAGCGTATTGACAAAAACTACTAACTGTTAACGATAATAACCCTACATGAAAACCATTAGAACGATTACTCGAATAGAAAGCAATACTTAATAACCCTAACGAATTCGTAGAGAAAGACGCGTAACAAGTCACATACACACAGACACGCAAACTTTAATTGTTGCTAATTAATTTATTACATGTATTAAACAATTAAGCCTTATCTTGATATATTGTTATCGAATTCAGGACGGCATTGTACCGTAGTTGAGGAGACTCTGCCCAATTGACTTATCTTTGGAGGTAATTAATGGGAGTACTCATCACGCGATGTTCTAATTGGCGTCGAAAACAAACATCATTTTCGTTATTACTTTCCATTTCACAAAAAGGATATGGCTGTTGGCGATAACGTAAACGGTGGGAGCAATTACAGTGGGGTATAAAGAGTTTAAAACAAATTCAAGTAAAACATAATAAGTCACTAAGAACATCTACTCTTTACTGTACAAGAACAGAATGGGCCTCATGATCTCTTCTCTTAGATGTCGTTAAAACGACTATCCTTGCTACCATCGAGTTAGTTGGTATTTATTTTTTCACTTCACTTAAGCTTGATCAGCTAAAAAGAACTCGTACAATGTCACCATTTACCTAGATTATATATTCCTCTCTTACCATAATATGTCCATACCTAGACAGTCGCTCGTTTCTCATTTTTCATTTACTGGTGCCACTTTCAAACTTACTCTAATATGGTCATTCCTTTATCTGCCTATTCTCCTCACACCACACATCCACCTTAACATTCGCATCTCCGTCACATGCCTTCACTGCTCGTTTACCTACTGTATTTTATTATTTGCGAGACTTTTCTAGCAAAAAAGACAAAAATCACAAATGATGCAAGCAAGTGAGTCGACTACCATTCAAACCTTAATATCTATTTAGCAATCAACTTCCACATAAATGAACACAAAGAAACACAATCATGATATCGGATATGAATTATATTACATTAGCTCCCCCAAAAATTACACCATAACCTCATTACTGTCAGAAATAAAATTGGCTGAACAAACACTACACATACATAACAAAACGAAATTAGAAATCGTCTACGAACACCGGTAAATGGTGAAACGATTGCCAATTTACCAACCCTACCCCGTCTTAATTGACGCAGACTACTCCTTAAACTAACGGGGGTAGATAGCGAAAGTAATTTGTCATCGGTTAGCTAAGCATGGTGGGGGAGGCAGAGACACTCGCGGGCCAACCTCCGCGAAGGTAGCACGTCTCTACACTAATGACATCCCGCATAATTAGGAACCGCCACCATCTACTAATTACATAAATTGCCCACTAAACTTGGCTATAATTTTGCTTCGCGTTTAAACGGGGTAACTGCTTGAGAGTTGGTACTGACTGGTTGGAATTATTATAATGTGTCTGTGTGTTAAAGCTTACTTCTGATTCGTGTTAAATATCACTCTAGTTATATAGGACTAGCTTCTTACCATTTATCTAATATGTTTCTAGACTACATGCTGTTACGGCATATTGTAAAAATGCCATAATACCGGTCTCCCTTCTCGGTACTCTACCGGTCTAGAAAATTTAAAAAATGACCTTCACAATTGCCCATCGATGTATACTACTCAACAATCAGCTTCTTGAAACTGCACCTGAATCCTTTCCTTCTAAGTTGAAAAAATCTTAGCACGTACGATACGAGTGGCGAGCTCAGGAGTACAACGAAATACTACACATTACTGATTGATTACATACATAAAATAACTATATTTACACTTTTGTCCTTCCGTGATAGGTGGAGGTAACAACCGTTCCCGTCTTCACATACTTAACGAGCATTTCTCTACTATCATTATTAACATTTTGTGCAAACCCGTGGACTTCGTCATAAACTTTTAGTTGATATTACTTTAGAAAGCAGCGAATGATTAATCGTAAAGTACATTCTGCAGTTACATATTGAGCTCTCCAAATTACTAATAGTAATTTAAATATAGGTATTTGTCACAAAATCAAACAAATACGATACGATAGTACTTATATAAGAACAAGTTAGGAAAGCTTTTATGTACGTATTAGGGACTTTATTTAAAAATTTCTATGACGCATTCGTTACGAGGTGGCTGTTTGCGAAATTATTATTCTATTTATACCTACTGTTACAGCTTCATTTCCCAAAACCTTTTGGCAAATTCCATTTACAGTAATTAATTGTTATATAAAATGAAAACAAAACGACAACATTAACTGTTTTCTACATTTTAAAAAGATATAGGTACCTAAACTGAAGTGTAATACGCTATGTTATGCAATTGTGCACAACGCTGTGTGTAAAAGAAAATTAAAGGATTGAAAAACAGGTGTATTACGTTATTTTTTAAAGCAACGACATCATATTAAATATGTAAAATCACGTAAAGTTAGGATAAACCGCAGGGTTATTTTAAATGCTAGGCTGTTTTCATGAAGACACTGCACTTCATACTCCATTGACTTTCATTTGGGATCTTGTTGACCGACCCCGTAACTTAAGTTGAGACATGGGTTAGCGACGTTACCCCCTGTATTTTTCAGCGCATGTGTTTCCTATGTTATCATTAAACACTGGTACGGTTGTTATATGAAAAACAAGCATAGTCACGAAGATATATCCGACTAGTATTATCGTATTTCCTCAATTAATAACTTTTTAATTCTCAAACAGATCAGCCAACTATCAGTCAGTCCTCCAGCAACGTGGTCGACGGCATCAACTTGGAGGATATCAAGGAATTCGCCAAAGCTTTCAAACTCCGACGGCTGGGCCTAGGTCTCACTCAGACCCAGGTTGGGCAGGCCTTGTCTGTTACTGAGGGCCCCGCGTATAGTCAAAGCGCGATTTGCAGGTAAAGTATGTTTTAGTACAAAAAGTTTAGTTATAAGTATTTAGCATTCATCATGTTCCACTTGTTTTGTACTCGTATATGTAACTATCAATGTTATGTATGATGCTTGGCAAAATATACAGTAAGAAATTTATTGTGGTACACTGCTTACATGAAGTTTATTGGTTATTGTAAAACCTTATCGGACATTCGCTTATTTGACTTATATTCGTGAGGACCAGAAACATACCAAAACCATAAAATGAAGAAATTGATGATTTTTGAGAAATGAACAGCAACATACATTCCAATTTGAAATATAATCTGTTAAAACAAAATGTCAAATGTTATAGAAAACACGACCACTGCTTCATAAATGTCGCCACTTAATTGTTGTTGTTAAAACAGTATCTAATTTGTCAAACAAGGAGGAAAAATGTAAAAAGCAGGATTTGATGATATCTTACTTGTAACCGAGGGAGATAAAGTCGCACGCTTGTCATAGTAATGTGACCGTTTGCTTGTAACACCGAGGGGCTGACAAAATAAGGTTCAAGAATCATTTTTATAAATGTCGTCACGCAGGTCGACTCACAGTTATCATTTCCAACTTTTTAATATCGTTAATTGAAGTGATTTGTAAAACAGCATGACTCCTTTCATTGCTTACAATTCGTTTAATTAATTACCATTCGGGGCTTCCGTTCCGACTCGCTGTGTCGTGGGTTACACCATTTTTTACTGGCTAGGCGCGGACGCGTGTCTACTAATTATATTTTTCTTCTTTAGAATAAATTCATGTTACCGATTGCCTTTCAACAGTGACTTAATAAGATTCTCTGTCGATGGAAACTTGAGTATTTTGAGACAAGAGTTTCTACAATTTCTCAATAAATAACATCACGAAGCCTGTAGCTTAAATTTCACACTCCATTTCTTTTATTATTCTCACCATTCAATATTTTCGAACGGATAATCGATAAAGTGAATACAATTATTTTATGATATGTAGGATTTCAGGCTTTCTTAATCGCTATACCAATAGGTAATGCAATTACATCACATCTAACAAATGTAAGATTTTTATTTTCAAATTGCTTCAACTATAATTATTTTATACAGGTTTGATGGCCGTTCAAAGTTGAAATCATATTTTTTTCTTACGTTACCTATACTACGTAAATCGACAAATTAATCACGCTTCAACACAGCTTTACGCTCATAATGTTTAATTGAATCAAATCACTCGAAACAACGTTGCCCGTGAACAAATCGAATTTCGATGCAAAACGGAATGCGACCGGCACAAGCCGAAGGAAATTTCAATTCCAAGCCACCCCCTAGACGACCTCCTTCGTATAATAAAATCATTAATCGTTACTTCTGTTCCAGTTAATTAATTATCTTGCCGTAATTACTTTTTTCGTGTAATTAAAAAGAGTAGAATTCCCCTGTCTTTGTTCTGTCGTGATTTCATTTCCCATTAATTTTTCTTTCGTCTCCCTCCAATTTGGTGTCGTGACGTCGCTACATGGTAGTTACCCCTTTCATTATACTGGACTTAATTAATTTACATTTTAATTAAAACATATTATTGTTTTCGAGAAAAGAATTCCATTAGTGTTTCTCGTTTCGCGTCACTGACTCTTTCTCTCCCAGACTTCAATCAACTATACAATGATTTTTAATCATCCTTGACAAATAAAGAGCTTCGATCATTTAACTCCAAGAGCATCTTAAGATTTTCTTACAAGAAATGTGTATTCTAAATATTATTGTACCGAAAAAAGTTAGTTGCTGAAGTTTCAGTAAAATTGGAATAAATTTACATCTCGATAATCTTTTATAAACAACCAGGCGCATGGTCATTGCCGTTTGTAACGATGTCAATAACAAAGTATTGAATTAACCATTAACCCCGGTCCGAGTGCATTATAATTTCATATGAAGCTCAATGCGTCAGAGCTTATCCTACAAGCATAGCATTAAAACTAATCAATAAATAATGTCGTCAATCTCTTAAACTTAGAAAATCCTTCAACCTCGTTTAAATTCGATTTAACATACGTAAATAAACATAACAATGAAATTAACTAAAATGTTACTTGGCATTTTGTTATGTTAGAGCGTGCGACTTTGTTCCTATCCTTATAGATTTGTTGAGTGATGTTGCTCCCGGCGACCTCCGATGGAGTACCATCACCGTCACTGGATACGATATATCTAACATATTATTTGTTACCGTCCCCAGTGCCCTGGCTTCGCAGATGCTAGCAGCTCAGCTGTCTTCACAACAACAAAACATGTATGTGTTTTGTTTTTTATCCCTACACACACTATCTCCAAATTTATCTTCATCTAATCCTGCGTCCACATTGAGCGTGCTTTTAGTAATATTTATTATGGAGCTGAGATAGTGGAGATAAATTTGAAGATACTTAACATACATTAAGTACACGCTTTGGCTCACTTATATTGGCCGAGTCCACACGCAGAATGTCTTTAAATCAAAATGTTTCAACGCTGTTTAATGTAATCTTATCTCGATCGACGATCCGTGCATACCTTTAGAACGTATGCCGTATATAATTATTTGTAATTACCGGTTATGACGTTCTTTCTTTTCCTTTTCACACGTGTACGGTATTTGCATTCGGGTAATTACAGCTAAGGCGCCATACATCATACGGCCAACTTACATTTTGATGTTAAGACAAACGTGCTACACTAATGTGCCGGCTACCAAACCATGTCGATTCGACACTATGAGTAATCGCTGTGAGAACTTTATCACTTTTATTATTTGTAACATCTCGATGAGTAATATCTAACTTTCCATCTAATATAGCATGATGTATTATTTTCATTACTCTTATTTTTATTAATATTCATTTTGCGCAATTCAAAGCCAGGGCATTGGCATACGCTACCTTTCGTTTCTAACCAAAATCGTTGTTTTATTGTTACCTCGTTCGGTATTAATCAAACTGATTACCTCGGTAGACTAAATTGCCTATTGTTTTTTCTTTCTCTTTCTAAAATCGTTAACGCAATGTCAATGTCCTGTGTTTATGCCTTTGTTAATTTGGATCGGGTAAAGTCACACCGCGTTATGTAAAACGTACTTCGCGTTAGAGTTTCATTTGACCGGTGCTCGCATAGCAAGAATCTAACATTACATTTATGTTCGATACAGATTTGAGAAATTGGATATAACACCAAAAAGTGCGCAGAAAATCAAACCGGTGCTCGAACGTTGGATGAAGGAAGCAGAAGAGAGGTAAATATTTGTTTGAGTGAATATGTTCGTGGTTATGTGCTACACCGTGTTCGTGAAACATTTGGCCTATAATGCTTAGCAGCGTTTTAAAAGACATTTCTCAAATCTGGACTAACTAATGCTTTTACGGACTAGGCTTTATGTTTATTTGTATTCGCAATATGACTAACATCTAACACTCACGTTACCGAACTTTAGGAATGACTAATTTCTTCTTCTGTTTTGGAAATCGGTTGTTCCTAGTTTCGGTGCTTTGTATAAGGCGTTAGGTAAACGGTGCATGTTTCCTTATACGGTGCGGTTGTATTGACATGGCGTCTATAATATTTATGTATACACTTACACTTATTAGCTATAATGGTTATTGGCTATCATTAGCAATCGTGGTTTATATTAATATATTTAGTTGTAAGGCGTATCACTATCGTAATGTTACACTGCTATACATTAATTTAGAATTTCACTCTCTTCACGATCATTACCATTCACCTAGATATGACTTATTGTTATCGTCGTAAACTTTCATTTCATTATGTAGTGATATAATTTAAATCTTTGACCGAATAGTATTCAATATTCTGTTATGGTAAAGCTTTTTTTTTTTATTAATGTCATAAGTAGTGTCGTGAAATAATTTTAGGAAACTCTTCATGATAAATTTTATTTGTAATGTAACCTGTTTTATCGTAAGAAACTGGTTAGGTAGATGCGATAAATACGATTCAAATCTTTAATTGTTATAATTCGTAACATGATACAACCATGTTTATAACATATCTGTTGAAATAACACATTTATAAAAACTAAAAATAGCCAACTTTAACACTTTACAAAACAAGGATTCAAATACAACACAGCAATAGATTTACTGTTCGATGATCCCAACAGAAAATCTCAATAGCGTAACCAAAAAATCAGAAATCTGCCCCTCTAGACAAGTGGCAATTCGTTGGTCAGCGTTTGGTGGAATAGAAAGTCGAATGTATGTTATGTATATACTACATTTTTCGTTAGCCCGCATAGGCACTTAAGGAGCAACCTAAATGACGCGGTTTGCTACCGTGTCTTACAATATATTCTTAACACTAATATATACATTATAGACCGTTCTTCATGCGGCATGGCTCGGCGTACTGGACAATGTCATAAACGTCAAATCCCATACATTCGTCATTCTATTCCATCAAACGCCGAACAACGAATTGCCACTTGTCTAGAGAGGCTGAAATACTTTTCAGACTCTATAACGCAGCATTTAAACTAAATCAGGTGTCACTTAAGTCTCCACCACATCTTAATGTTAAGAAGTACCTACCATCAACCATCGATTCGACATTTTGCATCATTAAAATTCATTATCTGGTTGCAACGGCACAGTTTAACATTGCAAATAGCATTGAATTTGCAATCGGTCCCTCTCGGTGGTAATTTTTAACGACCGCCTCTGTTCGTAATAGTCCTTGAATTAATGTAGTAACTTCGGGGATCTCGTTAATTTATTACTAAGTTCATGTAGTACATAGTTTGCATAAATAATGTAGACTACGACCTTGCAATATAATCGGAACAGTCGAATTGTTTCTCGGAGAAATTTGGTAAAACATTATGTATTCTCGGACTAAAAGCATTGAATAGATAATAATAACTATGCTAAAAAAATAGACGGAATGTATAAAATCCAATTGAGAAGTCCAACTGGGGAAGTACCTCCGCCCTACAGAATACCAGGGCTGTAATAACCTCGTGTTGTGTTCCCGACGGTGAGTAGGGTAGCCAGAGCTCACTGGAGAGTTTCTGTGCCTCTCTGCGTTTACAGGGTCGGCAGCGCGAGTGTGACTCCCCTGGTGTTGCACACGTCCATAGGCCACCTCAGTTGTATAAAAAAAATAGCGTGTGAAGCCACGTAAAGTAAGTAATGCTAAAGTTGTAGGTACCATTTCGCTCGTAGTTTTTGTTTGCAAGTACGAGTGCGAGCGATGTAGTACTACATACTTTAGCATTATTTTAGGCGGTTTTACTATATTATTCTCTTAGTCTGAGACATTATGTATCTTAACGTAAAGATTGTTGGAATAATGGATCCTGAGACAAAAGTATTAACAAATAGATATTCATTTATGTAATACTATTCAAATAACATTGGTATTATGAAACTAGAGCAATGCCTATTATACTATCACAGACGTTCGATGTAACTAATACGAACATGAATATATGCGTTAAGTACGCATATATTCTGTCTATATTTGTACAAGTATGAACTTAACTAATGTAAGGCAAGTTAAAAAAGTTCTTAGAACAAGAGAGTTTCTACAAAAACTTTGTCTGGAAACATGCAGCCACCATGAATAAAATTAATAGCATGACATTTCGCTTAGTTACGCGAAATCAACCCATTGATCTTTGAAAATTTTCTGTGGAAACCTTCCCCTCTAGACAAGTGGCAATTCGATAGCCGGCGTTTGATGGAACAGAATGTATGGAATTTGATGTATTTGACAGTCGTTAACGCATGTCATTAACGTCAAATCCCATACATTCGTCATTATATTCCATCAAACACCGACCAACTAATTACCGCTTGTCTACAGGGGTTATATTTTTCCCCGAGTATAAATTGACTCTCAAGATCAGTGTGGTAACAATCGTAATATCTATTTATGAACTGTGGCACAAATTTCTTAGCAATTTACTTTCATTTAGGTACCTAATTACCTGATTTTGGATTATATATATTTCTGTATGTAGTACGATTTTCTTTTTCCTTTTTATTATCAACAGCTTCTAAGAAAATCGCTACAATTTCTCTTTTTTTAAGTTTTAGTTTTCCTATAGTGTATGGGCGTTATATTTTTCGTTTTGATATCTAACCGGTTCTTGTCAATATTTAAATGTATCAATCAATCAATTGGCCTATTGCAGTCCACTAGTGACCTCTTGCTAGTGTGCACCGGAGCACCCGATCCTCTCCACCTTGCGTATCCAGTCTCATATTCACTCTTATTTGCAGTATTTACCTCTTAACTACACACATAAAATGAACTTTAATGACTGAATACCGATTTGTACTAGGTATGTCCTTCGACTAAAATATTAAAAAGATCTCGATTTCATAACCACTCACTTCACTTTCACTCGCTTCATCACATCACTAGACCTACCTACCACTCTAGGTGACGGTATGTGTATCAAGTCAAAACTGAACTTTATGACATTGTAATTGAATCCAGGAATTCCGATTATTACAGGTATGCGTCTGGGCAAAATCACCTAACAGATTTCATAGGCATGGAACCGAGCAAGAAGAGAAAACGACGGACTTCATTCACGCCTCAGGCTTTGGAACTACTCAACGCGCATTTTGAAAGGAACACGCATCCTTCTGGTAAATATTTCGTTTGCTTTTAAATCGTAGGATTAACCATTGAGACGATATTTAGATTTCGAATGTTTATATTTGAAGTTATACTGTACGATTTGAAGTTAGACTTAACTATTTAAGATAGACCGGTAGTTCTGACCCATTTCATTATTGGAGTTTTGAGGAAAACATGAAATACTGCAAATGTATTCAACTTAATTGAACTGTGTGAATCTTGCATATTTCTATAAATATATCAAAGTATATAGTTTATAAGTAAATGAATAAAGCATAATAAATTATAATCGAATCGTAGTGATCCTCGTGTACATGATACCTACATGAAAATTACCATAATAGAGGAATTATCTAAAATCAATTAAATGTATTTAATAAAAGGTTAAAATTATTGGTCTTATGGAAACTTATATTAATATGTTTGCTTAAAATAACAAGGTATTAGCGTAGATATTAAAATCGAACTAGCAAATGGAAAACAACTTACATCAGTTTTTACTACTCGACTTAATAGATTTTAATCAGCTATGAGATGAGTTTTAACATGGACCTGAAGAGTTTAAGAGAGATTGCATGATGATCTTATAAGAAATTAGACTAAGTCAACGGATTTTCACATTTTAAGCAAATAACATGTACTTTAGTATGATCTGATCACAAATTATGTTAATTTTTACCTCAGACACCAAAAAAGAAACGATATCGCCTAATATAGATGGGTCACTCATTAGTTAATTTAGGTACTCTAAAAGCTCCTTTGGAACTTGGGCAATGTTGGATCTTTTTACCTTTGACCGATGTGAAGTCCGTCAATTTGCGCTTCAATGACAAGTGAGATCAACAAAAGGCCGCCATTCCAGTGCTGTCTATTCTAAAATGGTGGTGCTTAGTTAAAAGACCTACCTACAGATGCTTTTATCACGCCTCACGTAAATAATACGAAATAACACGAAGAAGGATACGCGTATATTCGTAATCATATGATTCATACGATAAACCACTGAATTGTATAGTATTGATCACATGACAGATTTTCTATCTTTTCACTGGGTAAAAACACTCTTGAGGTACGGATTTTGCCGGCCATGCTGAGGATCGTATCACTGATACAAGCTGATTGAGTGAAGGCTGTGAATGGAAAATCGAATTTTCAATTCACTGCCTTCACTCAATTCAATTCGGGAAAATTATTAAATTGCAGTGCTCTGTTTGTTTACAGGAACTGAAATAACTGGCCTTGCGCATCAGCTGGGCTACGAGCGTGAAGTCATCAGAATATGGTTCTGCAACAAGCGGCAGGCTCTAAAGAATACCGTCAGAATGATGTCCAAAGGCATGGTCTAAATTTGACAACCTCCCCAACGATATCTGTGACGTCATAAAAAATATGACAGTTCTTAGTGATGCGGTGCGACAATTTTAATATCGATATCGATGGGTTCACTTCAAGATCTGCACGTAGATTCGTGATCTCGTCGTAATATTATTATTATTTGCATCGATAGTGTCTTATTTATAAAAGGCGAATTTCCTTTTGTGTTTTTTATTGTGAAAAGTCTGGCCTTAACCGCAAATCTTTATGCGATTCCAGCCAATATAAACGTGGAAGTAGGTAAATAGTATTAAGTGTAACGTAAATGTATTATAATACAAATTTCGACTGAAATATTCGTTTCGATGTAGTTTACAATGATATGAATGGAATGTTGTAGCAATTAATGTAGGTGTTTACTAGTACAAAGGTAATAAAATTGCATTGTCAAAATCCACTTTCTCTTGCATTTCAAACTATCCATCCCCGTTTTCATATTTTTAAAATAAACAAACATTAAAAATGAGATAAATGGCCAAATTAATGACTATTTACGCTTTTCATAATAGTAACGGCCTAACAAACTCACAAATGAGCAACTACGGTTCCATGGGTCAAATGAAGTAGAATTTTTAAGCTTTCAGTTTATATTTTGTAAAGATATTATTGCATTTTGTAAATAAGTACAATACTTTAATTTTGGTCAATAACATGTAATTTAGCTTATACATTTATTTATTTAAAAAATACTCTCAGTTGTTTCGTTCTACTTAGCGAATGTTGCACTTAATTATAAGGTTAATATCGATATTATGAAAGTAGATAAAATGTGTCGTCAATCTTAGTAACCTACAAAGATTTCTTTATTAATCTTTAGTAGGGTTTTGTTGATAGATAGGTATTAAACGATATGTATAGAATAATTAAATATAATTATCTAATATTGCCGTAAACTGTACATATTGTTTTCGTAATTTGATTTTAATGAAATGTATTATTAGTTTTATGTATTAAGTATAATTTCATAGCTTTTTAAAAAAGTTTATTGTAATTAGGCAGTATTCAAGTTGGATTTTGTGGCGATGTTAACGATTCGTTTTGAATTTCATCCAGCAGTTTGTTTATTGGAATATAATTATGAACTTTCACCTTTTCATAGCAAATACATTAACAGGGGGTCTTGAAATTTACAAGTAGATAATTTTACTGCGCATATTTCTTGAACAGTGAAATGTTAAACTAAAGAAATTACCTCGCATTTGGAAATGTAGAATTTGAGAATATACTTATGAAATGTAGATTTTCCAAAAATACTAAAATTTGACGTTATATATAATTATGTTTTAAGAGATACACAAACGAAAAATATGCGCATGTAAATTTTTTAATAAGTATTGTGTCTTAGTATAAATCACGTCCATTTTACAAACATTAGATTACCCTAAAAATTTATAAAATATATTTCCGATGACCTAAACCTTATAGATCATTAACTTATACATATTATTATTTCATTTTGACATTACATCACCAAGTCTATGGAGACCGGTGCCTTATGGAAAGTTCGGAAAACTAATTCAAAATCAAACATTTAATTTTTCGCCTATAATTAAAATTGAATACTAAAAGTAAATATGGTATAAGTTTTGTACACTCAAGATGTTGCTTCCCTTGAAACCCTACGTACCTACCTATGTAAATAATTTAGTTAGATAGTTTTCAAATAAAGACCTGCTGTTAATTGTATTACCAATAGTAATAAGATTGTAATTTAATATTGTATGTTAATGACCAATGAAAACCAACTTGTGATCATTAATATTTGTACTGTTACCTACTACTTAACAAGAGTCGTTAAAAATAATATTATAAAAATTGAACATATTTTTCGGCTGTTGAAAAATTGTAAATACAATATTAAGGATAATAAAACTATTTGGATTAATATTTAGGAACAAAAGGAAAAAATATTATCAAAATTTATATTTTCAAAAATTATTACAAATGCAAAAAAAAAGTGTATTTAAAAGGAAAGTTTGGCCATAAACTAAAAAAAACACATTCTAGGAACGGATAATTTTATCGACTTACACACAACACTACACATGCAAAAGCAGTACGGTAAACAGTGACTTAAAAAAATTGTGCGATGCGGTATTGCACGTAATCCCTGTACTTATAAAAAGGAGTCAGATTTCTCATTACATAATCCCAAACTCATCAATCCCCAAAATCCTAACAATTTTACATTAAAATAAATAATTATTTCTTTCACAAAAAGAAACTACTCAAGTATCAAACTATACTTCTATAGGTAATTAAGTTTTTTTTTAAATTGTCAGCTATGAAAAATCTGACTCCCATCAAACATTAGCGTAATAGTTCGAGCATAGAATGCTAAGTACAAATGATATAATTTAACGATAAAACTACTAGTCCCGTTAAAGTTATAATTAAATAATTATTACCTGGCAAAATCGCGTTGCACCCTGGTTTTCATGATTCACATGTATCTATAATAGTAATATAAATATAAAAGTCTACACATAATTTCAGCTGTAACACATATTCAAACCAAACTGTAACAGTAATAACGTAATAGTGTATTAATTTTTTCTTCCTATAATGGTACCGAACGAATGATTATGGCTGCTGGTTTATGAAGAGAAGCAGAATAAAGGCAGATAACTGTTTGATTGCTTGTTTTATTATCCTCTACCCACTGACGTCTATAACCTGCTGGACTGGCCATAACATAGAACATGACAGCTTACTTTTTGTGTCGATTTGAAGCGCCACCGTGAGTGTATTGAGAACTAATTAGGTAGTTTGCAAATGGACGTTGTTCGTTGTTTTTATGTATGCGTAAAAAAATGTCTAAAATGGCCATATTATTAATTTGATACATGAGACCCATCGTTTATATTAAATTATTGATACCAAGACAATTGTTGTCCATAATTAGTATTAGTTCCAAGTTCACTCACTACTGCGTGCCGCAACTATCAGCGCCAATTTAGTGATTTTCAATTGGACTCAATATACGGGTACCGATCACCAGTACAGTACAGCGAGTACGACTACACTCCGCATACATACAAACATATGTTCACGCCTACTTCGCTCCGTGGTAGGCAGACACAACGACTCCCCACTAGCTTCTATCCTTACATACTTAGGTACTTCACGAATGACATTAGAAATTTTATACAGGTTCGGCAGCATGAGTGCATACGTCTATAGTCCATGGTAACTACTTACCATCAGGTGGGAGGTATGCTTGTCTGCCCACCTAAGTGTCATATATAAAATAAAACCTTACTTGCAAGCCCACCGATTTCGAGTGCTTGGTAATGTATAAAACTGTTATTATTTTGTTCATTTGGACTTATATGGTTAACATTAAGAGCTTTGGAGGCCAACCCAACAACACAGGCTAGTCGGTTTACCTGCTGATTGTCGGACGAGGCTCTGACAAATACTTTCTTCCCAGAATTGGGGTATCTATCAGTCGACAGTCGCTCTCGTAAAAGAAAAGAGTAACCAAATTGAGATAAAGCATCGGTAACTTGATGGTTAAGAAATCAGCCTTACGATGGAGGGCTGTCGGGTTCGAATCCTAGTCATAACTTCCATAACAGAAACGGGTTAACGTGTTTACTAGTAATTTCGATTATTAATACTTCCTAAAAAGACTACGGGATCGGAAATCTTGGGCTCCAAAAACCAAGCTTTGTATGCAAATAGAAACCACGTCAAATATTATAAACTGAATAAGGACCCTTCTTCTATTCCTTTGGCGAAGCCACCTATTATCCTAGCAGAAGCAGGCTGAAGTGCAGCAGCCCGATTTTCATGACAAAATGAGGACACAGTGGTCCCACGCTTGAGGGGACCAAAACCGAAAATTATTTAGGGACCCGTTTCACTCAGGCATCTGAAGACCCAAGACGGGCGTGCTGTGTTAGCTGGCTCGAGTCCGACATAACCGCCCTCACCGAATGACGCGCAGCATGTATGGGGGAATTCGTGCGAATTCCTGAATGAAAAAAAGGCACCCTTACCATCAGAAATAATAAATACCTACATGGTGATATTTCGAAATACATATAACATTTTGATTACAATAAGGGTAGTACTTATAGCGATGACCCTTTAACGAATAACAGTAAAGTTGCTTGAAAGTTACATAAAAACTTAATGTATTATAACTCAAGTATGTACTGTATGCACTGTATGTAACTAACACGGGTAACTCAACGGTTATTTAAAATTACCGCTTATAACTGACGGCCTACGTTTAGTTAGTGTCCTTGAATATGAATACTGCGATTGCAACAGTTTTTATGATATTATTGTATTATTAAGTAATACTTTATTACTTATGGTATTAAGTACTTTTTAGTACTCAATACATTATTCAATACCTAATAAAAATCCTTTATTAACCAAACTACAATTTAAGTTCTGTAAAATGCCAACCTTTAAGTCACATCTTCATTCATTTAAATATCTTCATTTTTTGATGATGATGTTAATGGATTGATGATATTAATGACGATGATGATGATGATGATGACGATCAATGAGATGATTGCTGCCTCAGTTAAGTTTTGGGCCTTTACTAGAAGCTCCCTAGGGAGATTTGGCTCGGACATGAAAAGTCATAATTTACTGTAATATGCCATTTTCCAACACTTGTGTGTGTTGTCTAAGACGTTATGACTAGAAATCCACCATTTTTACACATAAAAAACTCAAATTCACAACAATTTTGGAAAATAAAACAGCACAACGATGTGCCACTCGTCGTTTTCCCGCCAAAACTCCGGAGAAACTAAACGTAAATCTTATAGTGATGCTCATTCAGGTATCGAATTGTATCATATTATCGATACCTATTATTTAAAATGTTGATCACCACATAATATTCCGTGATCACTACCTCTGCTACTACTAGATATATGTAGTTACAATAAAAATTTCATCTTAAGTAATAAATGTACTAAGGATTTTAAAGTCAAATTCAATTTTTTAACATAATCAGAAAAGTTAATGGGTATAATAAAATAGCCTTATTTAACGAAGTTCTAAATTTTTATTGAGTTTAACGTTTATAATATTACACAATGCCATCGAAGCTTACAACCCAAAATTTGTTGACATAACCTATTATAGTTATCAGTTAAAACTGAAGCTAATAACGAACATTAGCTCATTGAAGTGGCAGTGGGCGGGACACATAGCGCGCAGAACAGATGGCTAATGGAGCAAAAAGGTTCTGAAATGGTGACCGCGTAGGACCACAGCTAGGTGGAAGGATGACCTCATTAAGGTCGCCGGGAAGCGCTGGATTTTTTTTTTTTTTTTTATCTTTATTGAAAGGCTTAATCACACTAGGCGATTATGTCGCCTTAATTAAATAACAATTACAATAAATAAATACAAATTGGAACAATAAGGTAATGCACTTATACTATGACATACTTGAGTTCTACAAAAGTCTTTAGCATGAGGTGATCGATGGCAATAGCAGCTAATTACATCTCAGAAAAGGTATTAGCATTCTATATAGTGTTCTGCATCGATTTGATAAGGGATAAGCCAACAAAACATTACACTCTCCAGTGACCGAATGAGTGCCAATACCCAGGTGATGTCTAATAAATTCAGTGCGGACACACTCCATAAGAGTGTGGTAAACATCTTCTGGGACACCACAAAGCACACAGTTAGGGGAGTCAACTTTGCGCATTAAAAATGCAAACTTATTCGTCGGTATGTGACCAGACCGCAGACGCATGGCTAGAACTAATTCCTGCCTATTCAAAACGTTATTGTCAATCCACGGAGTACTAAAAGGGTGTGGTTGGATGGTTTTATACCATATGCCTTTTTCTTTTGATCTTTCATTAAAGTACTCCCTCCACTGTAAGATACACTGTGACTTGGCTAGGCGATAGTAATCGAAGTGCGATGGCAGCACTGTTACAGGGGTTCCATCTGAGGTCGCTGATTTGGCTAACATGTCAGCTATCTCATTACCTGCAATACCAATGTGCGAAGGGATCCATTGGATAGTAACAGTTTTTAATTTAGATTGCAGACTAAGGATGCGGGCTGCTTTAGATCGGTCGTTCTGGAAGTCCATAGGAGAGGCCTATGTTCCACAGTGGACTATGTGCGACTGATATGATGATGATACTAAGAACAGAAAATATTTTAAAGGTAATCCAGGTCAAAATTATTATCAGTAACTAGCTAGTATGAATGAAGATAAAAATAACAGAATTAAATAATACTTCTATCTAAACTAAAATTGATTGGGTAATGTAGATAATTATGATTGTAAGATATTGTTTCATATCATGCTGAGTCAGTAATTTGCTTTCATTTAAAGTTGTTCAACGAGTGAAGACAAAAGCACTTTTTTTTTGCTGCACAACATATTATTATAACCTGCAACTCCGTCCTATCTTAAGGAACGTTTTGAGTTCCTACACGATACCCACACAAAATATTCAAGATCATCAGAAAACTTAAGATTATGGATACCGTCGCATATTTTTTTAAGACAACTCCTTCACTGTTATGGCGTTCCGTCTATGGAATAATCTACCAGTAGATGTCAGAAAAGCTCAGAGTTTAAATTAATTCAAATATTATGGTAAAGGGTATTTATCGCCCTAAAAATGCTCATAAATAGCAAGTTTACTATATCTAGTTATATAATATCATTGTGTTATTGTATGTAATGTAAAATATGGGTAAGTACTATTCGCTTTCCCGCATTTCTGGCGCCGTAAAAGGCCAGAAAAATATTGCGGGAAAGAAGAGGGTCGTGGCGGACGCGGTCACAGACGCCGCCAAAGCACTGGAGGAGCTCCTCGAAAGGAGCGTCTCCAGCGAGGAGGGGAAACTCCGGGCTCGTGTTGCGAGCCTGGAGACGGAGCTTGCTGACTCCCGCAAGCAGCAACAGCTGATGCAGGAGGAGATCGGCAAGCTGACGCAGCTGGTCCAGGGGGCCGGAGAGGCTCGGGGTGTGAAAACCCCCGCTCCCCGTGCACCACCTAAGGTGACACCCACAATGGTCCAGCTGCTGGAGGCCATCGAGCGACGCCTTGGCGTCCTCGAGGACCGGGCATACCGCCCGCCGCTGGCGGCACCCGTCGTCGCGCCTTGCGCGGCGACGGCTGCACCCAGTGGAGCTACTGGTCCCAAACCGAGGGCCTCTGCCCCCAAGAAGACAGCACCTGGGGGAAGTGGAAACCCCGCCTTCACAGGCACAGCCAATGCTCCCGCTGCATCCCACAACCCCTCCAGAGAGGGGGTCTGGGAGGTGGTGGGAGCGAAAAAGAAGGCGAATAAGGCCGCCAAAAAGGCGGTGAAGGCCGCCAAGAAGGCGGCAAAAGCCGCCGCAAAAGCAGCAAAGGCTCCCGCGGCGAAGGCGCCAAAGAGGCTCCGCGCTCCCCGTTCCACTGCCGTCGTCATCACAGTGACGGCGGAGGGCAAGGCGAGGGGCATGGGGTACGCCGAGGTCCTGAGGCAGGCGAAAGCCTCAGTAGACCTTAAGGCCCTCGAAATAGAAGGAGGTCTCCGGTACAAGGTGACGCGCACCGGAGCACGCCTCCTCGAGGTCTCTGGCGCCACCAGCGGCCCCAAAGCAGATGCCCTAGCGGCAAAGCTGAGGGAATCGCTGGACACTGGTGACGTCCGCGTTACCAGACCCAACAAATGCGCGGGTCTGCGCATTTCGGGCCTGGATGACGCGGCCACGACGGAGGAGATAATCTCCGCCGTCGTGGAGGCGAGCGGCTGCCCTCGGGATCAGGTGAGGTCAAGTGAAATCCGCTTTGGCCCCGCCGGTCACGGGTCGGCATTCGTGAGCTGCCCCGTCGCAGTGGCCCAGAAAGTGGCGGACGGACGGAGCCTCCTTGTCGGGGGCTTCCTGAGGGCGCCGGCGTATCTCCTGCGGCCCCGCGAAGCCAGGTGCTTTAGGTGCCTGGTCGTGGGCCATGTAGGAGTGCAGTGTACAGCGGAAGTCACCGTGGGAGACCGGTGCTTCCGCTGTAGTCAGCCCGGTCACACGGCCATTGCCTGTGACGCTCCGCCACGCTGTTTTAAATGCGTGGCGGAGGGCAAGGAGGCCGACCACCGGGCCGGCAGTAAGGTCTGCGCTGCCTCAAGGCCAAAGCCCCTTCCGTCCGCACGGGGGGGTGAGGGTGCACGTTCGCGGCAGGGTGCGGAAATGGACGTCCATTAATGGACACTCATATCCGCATCCTACAGGTGAACCTGAACCACTGCGCTGGTGCTCAGGACCTTCTGTACCAAAGCATCAGGCAGTGGTCCATCAACGTGGTGGTTGTCGCCGAGCCGTACTGGGTTCACCCGGGAAGCCCGGTGGATCTGGACGGCCTGGCGACTGTCTTTGGGGGGACCGGCGCGGACGACTCGCGCCTAGCGCTTATTGCTAGGGGCCCGGGTTGCGTCGCGGCGGATTATGAGGGTGTGGCTGTCGTGGCCGCTTACGCCTCGCCGAGCCTCGACCAGCATCAGTTTGAGCTATGGCTCCCTGAGCTGGACGTCGTTCTCGCTGCATGCCGGCCTCGCCCCGTCCTGGTCCTGGGAGACTTCAATGCCTGGTCACAGGCTTGGGGCTCCCGGGAGACCAGAGACAGGGGGAGGATACTTCAGCACTGGGTCGCTACACGTGGCCTAGTCATTCTGAACCGGGGGAATGTCGCAACCTGGACGCGGCGGGGACTCAGCTCGGTCATAGACGTCTCGTTTGCGACCCCTGAGCTCGCCCGCCGAGTCCAGGGATGGCGAGTCGTGGAGGAGGAAGAGACGTCGTCAGATCACCGATATATTCGGTTCGACGTTTCCCCCCCACCTAATCTGCCGCCAGCTATCGCGAATCCCCCGGAACCGCGTTGGGCACTCCATCGCCTGGATTCGGAGGCTCTCCTAGAGGCGGCCATCGTGCAGGCCTGGATCCCGATAGCGGACAGACCTGCCGATGTTGATGCCGAGGTGGAGTGGTTCGGGAGGGCCATGTCGCATATCTGCGATGCGGCGATGCCCAGGGCTAGGCCCAGACCGGCGAGGAGACAGGTGTACTGGTGGACGCCGGAAATCGCGCAGTTGCGCGTGGAGTGCGTTACCGCACGCCGTCGGTACACCAGGTTCCGCCGGAGGCGTCGCCGCCCAGACGATGCGGCAGCCCGAGAGACGGAGCTCTATGATGGGTACAGAGAGGCCAAGAGGGCCCTTCAGGCGGCCATCAAGCAGTCCAAAAAGTTGGGCCGCGAGGAGCTGATGGAGGCACTGGAGCGGAACCCGTGGGGGCGCCCGTACCTTATGGTAAGGGGTAAATTACGCCCTAAGGCGCCCCCACCCACCCAGAGTCTTCAGCCGGAGCGGCTGGAGGGGGTCCTGGACTCCTTGTTCCCATCAAGAGCGGAGGAACACATTCCTCCGCGCATGGCTCCGTCTCAGGCGCCCAACGCGGAAGGCAGCGAGAACGACGTGCCCGTAGTCACGGAGGGTGAGTTAGGGGCGGCTGTACTGCGGCTTAAATCCCGCAGAAACACCGCCCCTGGACCCGACGGCATTCCAGGCCGAGCGTGGGTCCTGGCTCTCGAGGAGCTTGGGCCTCGACTTATACGGCTCTTTAGCGCATGCCTCGAAAAAGGCCAGTTTCCCAAGGTCTGGAAGACAGGGAAACTGGTCTTGATCCGAAAGGCGGGGCGGCCGGCAAATTCTCCATCAGGATACCGGCCGATCGTGTTGCTTGACGAGGTGTGCAAGCTCTTCGAGCGTATTATTGCACAACGCCTCGGCAAGCACCTCACACGCGTGGGGCCTGATCTGGCGGATAGCCAGTTTGGCTTCCGGCAAGGGCGCTCCACCGTGGACGCGATCATGCGCATTAGAGACCTGACGGAGGAAGCAATCTCACAGGGTGAGGTGGTGGTGGCGGTGTCTCTTGACATCGCCAACGCCTTCAACACCTTGCCCTGGAGCTGCGTTAGGGAGGCGCTCATCTACCATGGAGTGCCTCCCTACCTCCGTCGAATTGTCGGGGCCTATCTCTCCGAGAGGGCCATTACTTACCCGAGCTGGCTAGGGCCGGGCCGGCGAGATGTATCGTGCGGTGTTCCACAGGGATCGGTATTAGGACCGCTCCTGTGGAACATCGGTTACGATTGGGTGCTGCGCGCTCCGTTGCTCAGAGGGGTCGGCGTAACGTGTTACGCCGACGACACCCTCGTTACGGCGCGGGGAGCAACGCACCGAGATGCAGCACTAAAGGCCACGGCAGGGGTTGCTCAAGTCGTGGGTCGGATACGGCGGCTGGGTCTCGAGGTCGCCCTTCACAAATCCGAGGCTCTGTGCTTCCACGGACCTCGGATGGGGCCACCTGCGGGATCCAGGCTACAGGTAGGGGGCGTCAGCATCGGCATCGAGCCCTCGATGAAGTATCTGGGACTCGTACTCGATGGCCGGTGGAACTTCGGACATCACTTCCGAAGTTTGGTCCCAAAACTGAGGGGAACATCAGCCGCACTCGCGCGGCTGATGCCCAACATCAGGGGACCCAACGCTCCCTACAGGAGACTGTACCTGGGGATCGTGCGAAGTATGGCCCTATACGGGGCCCCCGTATGGGCGGAAACCCTGACGGCCACCAATGTGGCTAGATTGCTGAGCCCGCAGAGGGCGATGGCCATCAGGGTGATAAGGGGATACCGCACGATCTCAGGTGAAACGGCATGTCTCCTAGCCGGGACCCCTCCATGGGACCTGGAAGCGAGAGCCCTTGCGTCTCTATTTAAATGGCGCAAGGAGGCGCTGGAGCGGGGCCAAAGGCCTGCGTCTCGAGAAATCGAGGCCCAGCGGTCCCAACTCCACCAGGAAACCGTGGAGACATGGAAGGTGCGACTTGAGCAACCAAAGGGGGGATTCGCCACAATCGCGGCCGTCAGACCGGTCATGGAAGAGTGGCTGGAGAGAAGACATGGTGCTCTCTCCTACCGGTTGTCACAGATACTTACCGGGCATGGTAGCTTCGGTAGATATCTGTGGCGAAGACACCGGGAAACCACGGCCGAGTGTCAGCACTGCGAGGACCGCAGCGACGACACATCGCTCCACACGCTGGTGGAGTGCACAGCGTGGGCGGAACAGCACCAGGTCCTCGTGGTGGGTCTGGACGTGGACACTCTCTCGCTCGAGACCATGGTGCGAGCCATGGTCTCCAGCGGGAGTAAGTGGGACTGCGCCGTCTCTTTCTGTGAACAGGTCATGCTCGCGAAAGAGGCGGCGGGGCGGGAGCGGGAGAGAACTCTCCCACCCGAGTTCCGCAGTCGGCGGCTTGGGCGCCGCCGACGTGTCTTCGCCGAAGACCATCGGCCTCCATGACCGGGGTCCTGAGGACGGTGAGTGGGCTGCTCACCGTCCTTACAGAAGCAGGCCCATGACGGCAGCGTGACCCAAGAAGCGGGGTGACACCCGAACCCCCCCCCCATAGACGCGGGATAACACCCGAACCTCCTAGGTGAGGCCGCAGCCGTAGGTCTGTTGGTAGTCCTGGGACATCCTTCCGAGGGCTTACCCGGGGCTACCAACCGCAGGCTATTAGGCGGTACGTGAGGGTTTTTTAGTCGGTAGGAGTCCGGCATAGCATCCATGAAGGATTTTCCCTCACGTTAAAAAAAAAAAAAAAAAAAGGTCTATGTATTATTATATTTATGATTATGTAAGTAACTAGATATTTAACTATGAATTGATACATATTATTTGTAGGAATTAGAAAGGAGTACCTACTGTATTATTTTTGAATATTTATTAACATATTATATTATTTAGATTGTAAAAGTACTCCAAATAAATGCCACTCATTCCTATAACCTTAATTACCGTCCAAAGGTTGCCTGGCAGAAATCCCTTACAGCCGCTAATTATGAGCGGCCTTATTATTAATAAGGCCGCTCATTGTACTAGTCTCTATAGTCATAGATTTTAACTGTGTCTTTTAATGATGGTGTATAATAAAGTTTAAATTACATAAAAGAATAAAATGATGATCAACAAGCAATGACGAATTAACCAATAGGGACATCAGTGTGAAAACGGAGTGAAAATAAATGAATGCAACTCTCCATTCCGTAATTTAGAGTACACTGTTAAGTGAATCCACACGTTTATGATTCCTTGGTTCGTATGATATCAACACACTACAGATGAAGTAAACCGAAACAGTTTTGTAATTGGCATTCACTGAAACTAACAGAATTAAAATAATTTAACAGAACTTAGGAATATTTTTAACAGGATCGAAAGAACAAGTTATTTCGACTGTTCTAAATAACATGATAATATCTCTTCAAATCGTACTCGTACTAGCTCACTCACTATTGCGTGGTACATCACTACCACTATTAACCAATGACACCAATATGGCGGAAATTCTTATCAGAAGGAGCTATAACACAGTGAATTTATAAGTTATTTGGCTTTAGTCATTTAAAATTAGAAATATAAAACAAGGACTGACTATTTCAAGAATAAGGAAAACTGAAAATAGTTCCTGGTCGTGTGTTTAATTATACTTATCAAAATAATCGCGCATAGATATAAAACATCAGTGAACATCTGACAATAATAATAAACATGGCTAAAATGTTTGTAAAGCGTTTAAAACGAAAAATTGCGTAGAATATTACGTCACTTGAGTCTTATGTGTCGGGAATACCGCCTGTGCTGTTACAACTGTATGTGGTCAGGAGCACAGTGCATATTTAGTGAGGTCGGGCTGGTTCACAATGATTCACGAGGTTAATTGAGGTTTTACTCTGATACTACGTAATTGGTCGGCAAGGAAGCATTGTGAACGATAATACAGTTTCGCCTTCGCCGGGCGTTGACTCGTCTGGTAGGAATCCGGTAGAAACGCGAGTGAGTAATCGATGAAATGATCGAGAGTGTCTCAAGACGTGCTTTTAGCAGTTCAAGTGGTACGTACAACGTGCGCGCTTCGGAGTTGGCGCGGGAACGAAAGCTCAATATCTTCAATGTTACTGTGCAGTTTTTGGATGACACCCAACAATCTTTTCAAATTGAGGTAAATAATCTATACTATTTATTCAACTGCTGATGAACACAAATTACTGATGGCTGAATCCATATGATATTTTAATAAAAACCGTAGCCTTTTATAAATAATTATATGCTGTAAACTAGGTTTCTAGTTTGTTTGACATTATAGTTATTAAATATAAAAAGTAAGAGATTATGTGCTACAATGACCTTAAAAGTAATACTAATATTGACATGTATATGTAATTTAAAAAAATAAATAGAACCTTATTAAATATTAGTAATTGTACCCTGGAAATAAAACAGAGTGTGGTAGTCTAAAATACCTATATACAATTTTTGGGTACCAAAACAAGTTTATATTGTGTTAAAAAATGATTCCGGGTCAGGGTATCCCAGCCTCGGATGCAATCAGGATAAAGTCTAAATGTCAATGATGATGAAAAATGATTCCACAGACAGAACATTCTACATACAAATAAATTAAATACCATGATGTGCATTAATAAAACATTGTTTAAATTTATATTTACTTAATTCAAATAGGTATTTAAAATGAAAGAATAATCATCCTGAAAGATTTATAATGGATTCTAATAATTAATTTTTAAGTAATTAGTATGCTAGCATTTTGTTATAAATCTACATCGTAAGATTGTAGTGGATTGAATTTCTTTAATTCCAATCAAATAATTTTATTAGCTGGTAGAAGATATACATATGCCATATTATAACCTCTACCATTTGTGCAAATGTTTACATGCAACCTGACAATGCAATACCACTCAACATGTTGACTTGTTATGATTTAAATGTAGATTTTGTGGCATGCATTGTATGAGGTTTTGAATTACACTTTAAGGATAAGTACCAGGTTTACATAGTATTAAATAAATGTTTAATTTACATTCTTATATAAGCTCAAAAGCCAGATTCGCTCTATTAAAGTCTAAGATCCCAAGCGGTGCGATCGCACCGCGAGTCTATTGTTTACCTATTGTGTCTATTATTTACTCACTTGACAGGTTAATATGAATGATCAAGTATAGGCTTAAATTAACCATTAGAAAAGTAAACACCTAACTTAAGTATTCAAATGGATTTAAATAGAAAAAAAATTGAATCTGTCTAAACAGGGTTTGAACCTGCGATCTTTGTTTTACAGGGGCAATGATTTGACTACTAACCTACCAGACCTCACCCTAACCAACTCAAATATCTCCTTCTATATCTGTCTAGACCTTGGACATACTGTGCCTTGGAGTCCAAGGTTTACCGTTTTTATTACCCTTATAAACTATAAACAATCTGACAGGTATTATTTCACCTCATAGTAGGTAACAGGAATATAGGCATTTCCGTTCCATGATGACATTTCACTAGTATAACTAATACATCTGTCCTAGAACTGTTCCTAAAGGTTGTGTTTCTTTAGGAACGCATAATATAATTGAGTATGACCATCAAACATGCACTTGGAGATTTAAAAATGAAGAATCAGTTGTATGAAAGTAAAAAGTTACAAAGCAATCCTATTAACATCTTTGGAAGTGTATAAAATTGTTTGTATGGTCAGGCTAACATCCCATTAACTTAAACATCCACTAATTTAGCAGTAATATTTGTGTACTAACTTAGATGCTGTATTGTGTTGTGTTATGTTAAACTAACTCTTTAACATTTTGAATTATAGAAAAAAGCAAAAGGCAGCGTGCTGTTAGAGCAAGTGTACCGCCATCTAGAGTTGGTAGAAAAGGATTACTTTGGACTACAGTTCACAGAAAATGGTGCACCACCTAGTGCTGGCAACACTGAAATAACAGTGAGTATTATTATTTATTTATCTTCTCTTTCTGAGTTACATAGATACATTCACATATTATATACATAGAGTGTGTAAAGCATGAAACCCCAGTTTAGTCTGATCTGAGTGTTAGTTCTCATAATAAGAATTGTTCAACATTCAATCAATAAAATAATCTAAATCTTCCAAATGCCTAAAACGGTATTATTGTAACACTATTTTTAAGTTTAACATTGAAATTGTGATTGTTTTTGAAATTTCGGGAATTGAGATTAGATCAAGGCCGAAGCTGAGTTATGTATAGATTTTTTACGCGAATGAGCCCTCTGGGTGCAAATGAATTCATTTTAAAAGTGCATGTCAATCTCATCACTCCATAAATAACATTTTTATTCTCATATTTATACCTACTTCCAACAGAACGTTTCATTCCGCGAAATCTACCTAGGTATATCCTCAAAGTCATATATCATTATAATAAACTGGTAAGACCATGAGGAAACAGCGTACATTTATAAAATGAGAATAGGATCTTTTAATTGATAGTTTTTTTTTACCCGACTGCACCAGCGAGGTAATGTTTCACGCGCGTATGTATGTAATTTTATTTTCATTTTACTTGCTCATAATGTTGCTCTGTTGAAATAAGGCACATAATGCTACCTATTTACCAAATAAATCATCATATAAATCATGAGTGGGGAATTACTTTTTTTTAAAATTTTATAGTTTGGTCAGCGGTAATCACCAACTTTACACACTTGTACCATAATCTTCTATTGTGCCCCTTTATAAGACTAACGGCTGGACGGATTTCAAATGAAAGGTGTTCATCTCCCAAGTGTCATAGCGTGCATAAAATGTCAACAAAAATGTATACAGCGGAGTAGGCCCGCGGGCCGTATTTACCCATCGCTGGTCTAAGGCCTGAATTATACAGAAATGGCAAGCAAGAGGGATTATTTGTAAGGCGATGTCGTACGTAGCGATGCGTACTTCGATACACAGGGTTCTATTTTGAATATAATACCTTACACTTTTTATGCCTCTTGCTTTTTCTCTAGGGATACCCATTTCGCAACTAAGACTACCTAAATTGTATCAACGCGCCTTTATATTTATAAAAACGTCCAGAACTGACTGTTCAGCCTTACAAAGGCTTCACGGTTGACAGCTATTCAAGTAGATGAGCTACCTTAGGCAAAGTTGCTTGCCCTGAATCACTCGACTGTTGAGGAAGGAATGCACAGGGTCAGGGTCAAAGGCTTGCCTTCATCCCACAGAAACATACTATACCAAAGTACTTACTTAGCGTTTTAGTACTTATATTAAGCCAGTTTGCCAACTTGATAATGCTATAAATACGAGAGAATGTGTTATTAAATTCCTAACAACCCGAAAATTGCAGCGCTTCCTAGAAGATTATGCCTTTATTCTTCATGCACGTGTAAACTATTTATTAATACAATTTTATCGCAATCTGATGAACCGATTCCACCTCACCAATACCTTTAGTTACAACCAGAAATCTAGTAAAGTATGTAGTTCTCTAACATAATCCTAAAGTGGAGATCGCGGCAAACGTGGACGGACGACTTGAAAAAGGTAGCTGGCATAGATTGAATGCGCAACTACACGGTAACCACTTTCCATCCGGTGGGCCGTGTGCTTGTCTGCCACTTCATTGGTATAAAACATAAGACGGAGGAGGAACATGGTCCGCATTGTAGGCCTATATCAGCAATGGACTGCAATAGGCTTATTAATAATGTTTCCAAGCTATAAATAGCCAGCAGTCGCATCGCGCAGCCGGCTAAAAAAAGGAAATCTTTCCCAGTTAATGCTCTAATACACACCTCATAAATCTAAAAGAATCTACAAATATAATCATTGCTAATTTATACCTACAGTATGCTTGTAAACACGCAAGACAATTCATAAGTGTTTTGTAATCACGTGTTGATTATCGGAAGCATATTTTTTATTTAGTTTCCGTAGCTATTATTGGCATGCATAATATTTTTGGATAACACCTGGTTTACTTTTGAAAAATAGGTCAAGACGTGTTTGTTAGAAATTCAAACTGAATCATCTTAGCATGGTTGCACTGGAGGCATTCACCTCGAGGTTTTTTAATACCACTTAAGTGGCAGACAAACACACGGCCCACCTGATGGAAAGTGGTGACCGTGGCCTATGGACGTATGTAACAACAGGGGCGTTACACTCGAGCTGCCGACCCTGAAGAAACACAGAAATATTTTAGGAGAACGGCCTTGTGAGCGGAAAAAGCGTGGGAACTTTTTGATCAATTCCTGTCCTATGAGACAAGAACTTTCGAACGCTTATCCGGTACTGTAAAGACTAGCTTGTAATACCATCGTTAAAATACTGTGAATATGCCCATATTGTGCTATTTCTAACTGTAAAATAAAAATAGAGAAGTAAATAAAAAAAAATGAGGTAGTTTTTGCCTCTCGTAAGTATTTATCTCTCGTAAGTATTTATTTACAGCGAAAATGTCGTCACGCGCGACATGCAGGTGAACACTGCGTACGGCCGTTCTATCCTAATATATTTATGTGTGAGAGACCTTCTAATGCCCTTCTTGAAGAACCCCATATTGCAGTCGCTTGGGAAAGCCACAGCAGGGAGTTTATTCCACAGCCTAAGCGTGCGTGGGATGCAAAGCATTGTGTAGGCGGTAGAACACACACAGCTAGGTAAAACCCCTCCTGAGGCTGAGAGGTTCCTCATCGTCTATGAGTATGGGATTGTCGATGAGCCTTAACTCACGTCTTTGCACCAAGTCGGAGGGGACAAGCAGGCGCTTCGCCCATAGAGGCATTCCTTCTTCTCCCGGTTTGGCTTAAACGAACTTATAAGAGCAAAGACAGACAGACAAGTGCAAGGCCGAAGGTGAGATAGCTATAGAGCATATCCATCGCACCCCGGCTGATCCAGGGCTATCTCCGCGAGCGAGGTGTCCATCAAGGAGCCTTGACTACAATCAACCAAATGCATTCATGATCAAGAGATGTTGAAATGTGTTTTTTAATTTTTGGACAATGATTAAAGCCCTTCCGAACCGCAATGTTGAATTTGCAAAATGTTGAATTCCAAAAATGCAGAATTCCCAAAATAAGCGTGTGGTAGGTCTAGATGGAAAAAAAACGCTGCTCTAGCAGGTACTAGGGGCCAGAGCACCCAATGGAGATAGGCTTATAATTGCGTACTGGAAGGGAACAATAGCTATTTATCGTGCCTGCTTTTAATAGATCAAAAGGCGCATGATGTTTCATTATGTCATATATTATCATGTTTATATCATTAGGCGATGTTTATCGATTGTGATCTTTATAACCCTAACTATTACGAATGTGAAAGTGGGTTTGTTTATTTGTTTGTTGTGAATGCATTTAAGTGGTGCAATTTTGCAGAGATAAATAGGTTGTCAGGATAATAGACAAAGATAAGGTTTCCTTAAGAATAGAAAAAAATCATTCAGGGCCGTAGCGACTGAAGCGGCACTCAGGGGCGGGCCTAGGGCGACAAAATTTTAGGGGGAGGCTAAATTTGGTCGTGTTTTTTTATACCACTTTAGTGGCAGACAAGCACACAGCCCACCTGATTGAAAGTGGTTACCGTGGCCTATGGACGTCTGCAACACCAGGGGCATCACACTCGCGCTGCCGACCCTGAAGAAACCTTCTAATGCCCTTCTTGAAGAACCTCATATTGTAGTCGCATGAAGTAGTTAGTTGCTAAGATTTTTTGCAGACTTTATTTTTTTTTAAACCGCTATAAGCTACCACCTGATTAATACTCACAGAACTGTCTGTTATGCTTCCACACCAGAACTACTAAGCAGATTTTGATGATATTTGGTACAGAGTAGAGTAAATTTATTTATTTATAGTTTTTCCATTCCAAATTTAATTTCTATAGTTTATTTAATTTTTCATGCTTTACATTATACAGGGGGGGTGGCAATTTTTCGTAGGCCTAGGGCAGCCAACGTATCAAATCAGCCCCTGAGCGGCAGACGTAGTAATTTTACTCTTGTAGTGTATAGCTCCATCTCCCATTCTTATCTAGAACACGGGTGCTTTCACACGCCACGGTTATGGTAAGCTCTGTGATGTTGAAGAAAATGCAAATGTGGTTTATATTCTGTGAAAATGATTCACAAACGAGCGAATATATATCTACCTCCCATCATCATCATCTCAACGTTGTTCTTGGTTGCTTTCCCGGGACTTTCACTGGGGAATCATGCACCCGCTTAGGTGTACCTTCTCCTTTATAAGCCAATTATAAGTAAGTACAGCTTTTAAGGGCCCGCCTGCATTTGGCCTCCCAATTTCTAAAGGAAAGCCTGGGCCAGAATCTATTCCGTCAATCAGCAGATATACCAATTTACAATTGAGATCGATTTGAATCTGCAGGTCTTGGCGAGGGTCCATACATTTTACGCCACTGATTAACCATGAAGTACCCAGTTAACTTTTTTATCTCAACATCATTCCATGAGTCACTTTACGTATATACCTATAGGTAGGTATAGAAGTATCACCTGCAGTCCATGCTGCAATAATAATGAATGACTCACAAAGAAGCGATTAAATATTCCTACGTCACACACTTACATTTTAATCCTTATAGTGTCCAGTCCACTCAAAAGATTTATTTATAGTTTTATTTTGTCATTTATTTTTATACCGTCATTGGGTGAGTCACTATATAAGTATTACATTATCATTTATACGAGATCAATAAACTTTGCGGAGCTGCATTAGTGTGATACCGCAAAAAGTATCCATTGCGACATCTGCCAACCTCACTAATGTAGCTACCGCGTTTCGATTATTGACAAAATATACATATTATATACTATTTAATCACGCCTTTATCCCCGGAGGGTTAGACAGAGGTGAATTAACACCCACATTGCACCAATCATTGTATTCGGTCTCACGTAATAGGGGGTGAGCCTATTGCCGTATTTCGGGCACTATTGTTGACTCGAGCCACGAATATGAGGCTGAATCTGGGCTGTACATATCTCTGATTTTAATCAGCCCTACCCCTTAGTCGCCTTGTACCTACTACACCGCGTGGGAAGAGATGGGGTGGCCCAAATTCTACTCTGCCGGGAACCACGCGGCCATTACAAACATGCTTCTATTAAGTTAACTTTTCACGATTAGAAGACAGTTTACCAGAAATTCTTAAATAACACAAATTCTCTCAGCCCACACTTAAAATGTCATAAAGATATTAGTTTGACCATTTTAGAAATTTGATTATCTTGCGGAAATGTATGGGAAACGTTTTTGGCGAGTTCTGTCTTTCCTAGTAGGTACTCAAAGCTAAAATGGTCTCTTGGAGATCCCCATATGAAATAGGATCGATTATCACAGTTTTTTTATTATTATTACTTTAGCATTTTTCTTGCTGACTGTACGATTTTTCCAAAATCTGTGAAAGCAGTTCAAGTTCAGTCCTTAGAACATTTTGCTGTAACTAGGTACATCGGTTAAGGTACCTCCCGTTACTGCCCTTTTAAAAAATACACCCTGTATTTTTCATAATAAATTTATCCTCGTCATCATCACGACATTGTGCCTGGTCTCAGATGCGACCAGGCAGGATGTGTATCGGTAGAGCATCCGACTGCTACGTCGAAGGTCGCGGGTTTGAATACCCGTTCAGTGCGAATATCTGTATCCATGAATATGTCTTTTTGAATATATCTTACATAGCGATGCGATCGGTAGCTTACGGGTTAAGGAGTCGACTGAATGATCCAGAGGTTAAAATCCTAGCCATTACATTATTAACTCCTAACACAAGCAATTGAACTAAGATGGAGGGATTAGAGCGAATACTAGTAATTACGGTAAATCGTCGTAATCTTTGAAGATAATGTGTCAACAGCAGGCAAATGACGATCACGAAGACTAAAAACGCGGATCAAAACTAAAATTAATATTGTCACAATGGCCTTCTATGCCAAGGTTATCTTTAACATAAAAAAAGAAATCATTGAATGAGTTGAAAGTTCCTTATCCGTTTATCAATTGTGGACGTTATCAATGTTATTTACCTTAATCTTAATCTGATGTCAGATTGGTGTAGTAGTACAACATTGACCGAATTGAAAGCGTCACTTCCTTGTTAAAAATGTTAAATCTTTTCTTTATCTGATAACCATAAACCTACATGACCTTAATGTAATTTCCATTTTTGTTTAAATATTTGGTCCGTGAATTAATTGCATCCTGCTATATGGCAAAAAGCTGAGGTGCAGTCTATAAGATGGTGGTCCCTAACTCGACTGCCTTGATAGATGCTTTTGCACGCCCTGCTTGAAGAACCCGGGACTATTATCCTGACTGATTCGTTAACGTAGATTCTAAACCGCTGGGGCTGCAAACTTGGAGTAGACATCCATTAAAATTTCGAAATATAACTTCCGCCGGGACTTAGTGGGAGGAGAAGATAATGAAATACCTTGACGTCGTAAAAGCTGAAATACGTTGTTGTGGCAATCGTCTCACTGATCCATAGCAGTGAGACGATTGCTTTACACGGCATGGCTTTCTTTACACGGTGCGTCCATATGCAATGCATAAGACCGTAGTAAAAGCTGATTCCTTGGTCGGTGAAAGCATCGAGCTTATCTTTCGTCTCGTTTAAAAACTGATTGAGCGATGAGATGTTTGCCTTAAAAGAATTGACTCTTGATTAATTATATTAGAAACTTATGGGAAGGGAAGTTGATTAGTTTGATAAATAAAATGAATCGATGGAATTTGATTAAGTTCTAATTTTGTATTATCAGACCAAGTCAAGGTTTTCTTCATCAGATGACTCATTGAAGTTATTTAATCGATAATTATTATTGACGTAAAACATATATTTTTCAATTAGGTAGGTAGTCACCATTCATTTTAAAGAACAATTACTGTGCTATGTGAATGGGTTGTTTATTACATGAGACGGAGCATGCGCATCTAAATATTACGAATACCAAACAGATATATTCCTAAGATAGATATAAATAATCAGCATAACCCAATGCGCCGTGCCTTGAATTACAATCATTCTGAATGACGAAAAGCCGATGGGTGATCTGCCCCTTGTCAATGTACCACCGACAACGTGGAACCAAGTAAACAGATATGGTTTTAAAACCGACATACCGTTAAAAAGAAAAACAATGGATCTCGGGTTCCTGCAATTATTTAAACGGA
Organism: Eilema caniola; assembly: GCA_949126895.1. Classification (NCBI taxonomy): domain Eukaryota; kingdom Metazoa; phylum Arthropoda; class Insecta; order Lepidoptera; family Erebidae; genus Eilema; species Eilema caniola. The sequence goes on along the minus strand of OX421472.1, from coordinate 6,931,025 downwards.
ACTGGGAAATTGCAAGGAGGACGACTCGATAGGTGGTTGTAGCAAACCTTTATAATAATGTACTGAAGACCAACGTTTCGCTATCAAAAAATAATGTCGGAAGGGCTACTGAGCTTTCGTTCCCCCCCTGAGCTTGGGGGCCCCAGTGCACGGCACCACCTTGCCCACCCATAGCAACGCCAGTGAACGGGATGCGATACAACCAGCCTAAATTAACTTTCCTTCTGTCACTTTCCTTTTTTTTTGAAACAGCCGGGTCCGGTGTCCCCGCTTAGTTCAAATATTTGTATCAATTTAGGAACCAACTTTTTGGAATCAACAGAATTTGATATAGTGGCCCGTATCTTTTGGACTGCACCTCAGCTTTTTACCGTCTCGTGGGGATTGCAGTCGTTTAACGGAATAAATTTAGAAAAATTGCTGTGACCTACGCGAAATAGAAGAAATTTCTTCAAAAACCATCGCTGACGTTCTATTTTTATAGTTTTATTTAAGACTCCTGTAATTCTGTTATCTTTGGGAAGTCTTGATGTTTGATGTACCTATTTTTATTTTTCCTTATGGGTTGATGGTATTACATAGCGCGGTCATTGATCTTGTGTAAAACAAAAATATTTTGTAAAAAAAATAACATTACTAAAAAAATATTTTATTGTTGTAAAGGCTTTGTGCTAATTTCAAAAGGTTGTACCGCGTAAGTTCTGAACTATTGCTCCTCTTACTACTAAACTACACTACAGAGTTTAATACGTCACTCACTAATACGTGCAATTTCATTATTGATTTACTGACTTCTTTAGGTTTGATTCAATCGGCTTCGATAGTATTGCCACCCGACGTCCTAATCCCATAAAGAAAACCTGTGCTTGAGCTTCGTCTGCCAGTCAGTAGGTGCGCCGCCGACTTGCTAGTAAGGATGGCTTGGTCTTGGCCCCAATAATATCATGTAAAGTTTTCGGTAACTTATAATAATACCGTATTATACTGTACTTATATATATACACAAAACCTAATTTGTATTGTGTAAGTGTATAGTAACACAATACAAATTAGGTCCTTTCCTATTTACAAGAAATATTGTATTCAGGTGCAAACAATGTGAGTGATTAGTCACGTAGTTAATATGTCGTCATTGTTAAAAACTATTAATTCCAACTTGTACATGATAACGTGTTTAAAATTAGCAGCAATAGATATAAATAACGTCGATCGTTTCCTGAAATACAGTGGAGGACAAAGTTGCCTTAATATATAATTTAGTTTTGCATTTTTGTAGATTTCTCTGTGTATCAAGTTATGCGATTGAGCTAAGTGCAAAAAGCATTTAAGTATGTGAACTTAGGAATGTAGCTGAAAATTAATACCAATTGGTCGTATTTAAGCAGAATGAAACTACTTCCATACTCAATAAACCTACTATTTGATACCATGCCGCTTAAATACGGCCAATTTATTTTCTAATCTCACGGGTGCTACTTGATATCCCGTTCTTCGGTTATATAATACTAGCTGACCCTGCGAACCAATATTCCCTGCGTGGCATCAGATCCCGTTCCCGAAGCACCCTCTACTAATATTAAACATATATTATACATATAAACCGTCACTCTATTTATTAAAAAAAACCACATCAAAATCCGTTGCATAGTTTTAAAGATTAAGCATACAAAGGGATATAGGGACAGAAAGCGACTTTGATTTATACTATGTAGTGATTCTCACGAGTGCTACTTGAATTCCCGTTCTTCGGTTATGCAATAAGCATATAGCTTTCAGTAGAAAACAAGCTGTTAGAAGTAGATCCACATCAGTAATGTAAGTTCAGGATTGAGACCCTCAACCACTCGCTCGTAAAGCCTCCTCAATCACTATCCGACGCTTCTATATATTTGGTTGTAATCATTTGCATCCTCGTCTTAACAATTAACAATGTAGATAACGATATGTAAATAGTAATTGATATCCGTTATTTAAAGTACTGTTATTTACTATGTAATAGCAGTTACGTGTCCGGTCAGTAGGTACTTCAATAGGCTGCTTGTTCACCTTTGGTGGGAAAATCTTAGCACTATTTTACGAGGACAACTTTAATTCAATAATGAATCACTAAAAACTGCAAATTTCCATGTACATTAACCGTAGTTACGTAGTTGGAACTTCTTAATGACACAGAATAAATCATCGTCATCCTTGCGTTAATCCCAGTTGTAACTGACACTTTCACCTCGGAGTGTGGAGTCCGTCTTTTCCAGTTCAATTGTGAGATTTGCTGAACTCGATATTTTCCGTGAAGCAAATATAGAAATATGTGGAGCGAAATATAGAAATGATATAACAAAATGTGCTCTCTGCTTCACTGACTAAGGAAGATTATCTTTCTTCTTTCTTACTTTTCTTTTTAATCGTTTGTAAGCCGATTAGTTTTTGAGCATCACATTGTAGATTGCCTAGCTTAGGTTACCAGCTCGGGGGTTCCCCAAGCTGAAAGCCCCGGATACACCTGGAAAAATAACTTAGTTGGTGATGGTGTTACAATAGTGCCTCTCTGATTGACGAGCATTCACTTATCATTTTCAAATACGATTTGTTACAAGTTGAAATGCGCAGTTTTCTTCCTTCAGTGATGCTCGAATAGAATCATTATACTCACTCACTGATGATAACGATGAATGCTGAACACTGTAATGTCACTTGTCAGGCAATTGCTCCCGTAGAAGGATCACCTTCAGAAGTAGGTAGGTCATCTTGGAGAGCAAAAACATTTGTCATAATCGCCGACTTTTTTATGCTTTCCCAGTGTTTTTGGCACAGCTGACTGTACCAATGTCAACTGATGATGTCATTACTAATTATAATACTGTAACTATGGACGTAAAGAATTATTTATCTATACGTTCATGAGTATAACTGTACATTGAAGTTACGAAGACAGAAATATTTTTTAATGTTGAGACGGTAAAGAATTGTTCACATAAGATTTGAAGTGGGTGTGTCCAAATATAGGGGATGTGTCCCTGGATAGTAGGTATTTAGTATAAAACACTGAATAAAATTGTTACTTAGTAAAAAACCAAAAGCTTTGTAGGGTATCTCACGACTAATGCTAAGGCAATTCCGATTTGGAAGGCCCGTGAGATACGCAAATGCGACAAAATCAACTGTAGGTATAATCCATGCTCTTTATATCAAAATAAGGTAGGTACTGCAATTTGTAGTAACTTTCATCAGAGAATAATAATAAATAATAATATAAATAATGGCACCACAATAGCTACATACAGCCAGATCAATTAAATTAGTCCATACAAATATTTGCAATAGGTAGGTTGTACTGGGCCCTACCGACACCTTTGAGCCTTTTGCCAACCTCACCTGCTGGTGGTGCACCGTCTAAACTACAAAGAGACTGTACGTCAATTTCCCCTCAGGATTGGGGCCTTAGTCAGCATTCCCTCCCTGAAAAGCATACCTATTACTTAATCAAAAAGCAGTAATGTGACTTCGGACTCAATGAGTAACAGGGAAATCGCAATTAGGACGATGATGATGAATATTTGCAATGTGTTGCAATCGAACACGCGACGACCTTTGACGTAGTAATTGGCCGTCACTCGTCACACAATTCGTTAAGATATTAGTCAGGAATCACAGATTTAGAATAGGCTAGATTTTTTTACAAGCCGATGTCCGCGACTCCGCCCGCATTAAATTTTGAGCCGGTTTCCGTTACCTACCTATTCCAGGAATAAATTAATAGCCTTAGTGTTCCAAACTAATAATGTATCCATGTACCAAATTTCAGCCAGATCCGTTGAGCCGAGCGTGAGTGAATAACAAAAATCTTCACAAATTTTCACATTACTAATATTAGCAAGAAAAGGAATTAGTAGGTAGGATTCAATAATGTTGCTGTCGCCTAACTGTAACTAGCTTAATCAGCCATTCAATGAACTGCCTAGGTAGTTAACTAAACGGCGCCATTCAATGAATGCTAATCAGCTGTAACGTTAATTACATTTATAACCTGACTGGCTAATGCTTAGGCTATTTGTAAGATAGGGCAGCACCCCGAATTAAGACAGAAAAATACATATTGTACCGATTGTACCGATATTGTACCGATAGTGTAGGTATGCGGTAAACATCGCTGAATAACTTCGTGACGTCTGCATCATTAAAATGATCCACATGGTTTACATACCATTTAAACCACATGTGGTATCGAGACCAGTCTAAATCTCGTGGAGGGGGACCATGACGTAAGTGCCGACTGTCTAGACGCGAACTGATAACCGATTGGTCACCTACTACACTCCCTCGTTGAGTGACTCACTATCGTTATCATAATTTTTCAATTCTACACTTAACCGAACTTTGTCTTATTCACAGCGTTGGCTAGACAGTACGAAGTCAGTCAAGAAGCAAGTCGGGGCGAACGCACAATTCTGGCTAGCAGTACGGTTCTATCCACCAGAACCTTCGCGTTTAGCTGAGGAGTATACGCGATATTTGCTGTGCTTGCAGCTAAGGAAACTGCTTCTAGATGGGAGAATGGCTGCGCCGAAAAATACTGCACTTTTATTAGCGTCGTTTACTGTTCAAGGTATGTATGAAAACTAGCAATACTATTTGCGAATTTTTTTGCAATCTATTAAGGCCTGATTTTACACAATTTTAAAAGGGTAAAATAGGGGATGAAAGACTGTATTAAAGACGGTTATTTACAAAATAAGATGTACAAAGTTTCATATCCTCCTTCTGATTGGAAATTACACAAAATACATGTCGATCTCTATCTATGTAGAGCTTTCAACATTCCGTCCCGTATATAAAAGGGCGAATTAGGGGATGAAAGGTTGACATCTACGTATACGCTAAAGGTTAGTCCAACTTAGCCATGATAGAAAGGAAGCAATTGCACTCTGTATACCATTATTGTATTTTGAATTTTTTTTCTTGTTACATTGACATAAATATATATGGCAATTTATGTATTATAGTTCTCAGAAACACATTTCCTTGTCCAAGCATTCAGAGGGTAACTGCATATTAAGCATTTGTTCATATAGATTTTGAAATAAGTAATTTCTGTATATTAAAGTGGCCGCGTGGTTCCCGGCAGAGTAGAATTTGAGCCACCCCTTCTCTTCCCATGTGGTGTCGTACAAGGCGACTAAGGGATGCGCTGATTCACTTTAACATCAGACATATGTACAGCCCAGACTCAGCCTCAGATGCAAAGCTCGAGTCAACAATAGTGCCTGGAATACGGCAATAGGCTCACCCCTCATTACGTGGGACCGAATACACATTGGTGAAATGTCTAATCCTCCGGGGATAAAGGCGTGATTATATGTATGTATATTGAAGTAATAGTAAGCTAAGTGGTTTAAGCGATTGCCTTACGATCGTCAAATCCCGGATTTAAACCCTGGTCTTAACATTACTGACGCAAACCCACTCCTAACACCAACAATTTTATCTTAGCTGGAGGAGTTACCAGCACTTAACTTCTTCAAAATGGCCTCTGCAGCAAATCGCCACAATTTTTACCAGTACTCAAGTACAGTCGACAAAGGACATACGGTCGCACTTTTTCGTACAAAGTACTATGTAAAGGTGCAACCCCGTATCTCCTTATTCGAGTGTACACGGTACATATTAGTAGCCGAGATAACGAATTTTTAATGATAAATAACGTACATTTCTTTTTAATTTACAAGTATCTTACGGAATAATACTAAATAATAAAAATTATGCTATATAATACATACAAAAATAAAAGAAAAGATGGGGAGAAACTGCGACTTTAGGGGTCGATCAAAATTCCTCCCCATCTATCTCTACTGGAACCGTGCCCAACATTTCTTTTTAATTTAAACAGAAAAAAAATGAATCGGTCTAGGCGGGGTTTGAACCCGCGATCTTTGCCTTACAGGGGCAATGCTTTGACCACTAAGCTAACCATACCTCGCCCTAACCAATCCAAATGTCTCCTTTCATATCCGTCTTTGAGGTGATTTACAATTGATTTGAATATTTGGATTGAAAAATGCTTAAAAATGTAATTCAAATTTCTTTTTATTTTTTACAGCGGAACTAGGCGACTACAACGTTTCGGAGCACCCACCGAATTACCTATCGGATCTTTGCTTGCTTCCGAAGCAGAATGCGGAAGACGAGCGTCGCATCAGAGAGCTACACAAATTACACAAGGGACAGGCACCTGCTGACGCTGAGGCGAACTTCTTAGAGCACGCCAAGCGACTGGATTGTTACGGGGTTGAATCTCACCCTGCTAAGGTATTATCATATTTTATTTACCCACTAATATTGGTGTAACCCGTCTGAGCAGGCTAAATTGAAAATGTCAAAGGTTCTCGTCAGCAGTGAAAGCAGGTTACTAGAGCCGTGATTCGAACCTGCTTTAGGTGTTAATGTAAGTCTGGCGAATTAGTCATTAAGTTAAATCTGCTGTTTATTAGTGTTAATATTCCGGTCGTAGTATATTAGGTACAAGGGTCACTGTCTATTCCCGTAATTCTGTAGAGGGTGACCAAAGGATAGGGCTGTTCCTCAACCAAAGAATATTTTTACTTTACATTTTTTTCTCTTTACAAAATATGAATCATTTTCTTTTTATTGCAAAATTTGCATAAACTTCTAATAACGTGAGTCATACATAAAAGGATGTGTAAAGCACGATTCCTACCGGCTTACCTTTTGAATACATCATCAGAACATTATACAATTCAGTAGGTATAGCCTCACTACAAAACCCGTATAGGGTCTGATTTGAACCTGCCACCTCTATATTCCTACTTAACTCGAGTAATACTTTGATTGCAGGATTACAACGGCAAAGACATATTCATTGGCGTCACGTCAATCGGTATAGTCGTCTTCCAGAACAACATACGTGTGAACACATTCTCTTGGAGTAAAATCGTCAAGATTTCATTCAAGAAGAAACAGTTCTTCATTCAGTTGAAGAGGGAACCTGTAAGTGTTTTTCTCTCTTCTTTCTTTAAAGTAAAACAGTATAGCTAAATGGACGTTGGATTCATTAATATAACGAAATATAGTTCAGTAAATTCAGTTTGGGGTCGACTTTTCAGTCTGATAACGAAGCAATGAATACTTCGATATCGCCACTGGGCGCCATCATAGGATGCTTTATGGGAAATATCGAAGTTCACAAACCAGCAGATAGACTGAAAAAGTGGTATCTGAGTTGAAAAAGCTTCAGATGCGACCAGGATTAAAGCAAGAAGGAATCATGATGATGAAGGAAGTGGCCGACTTTCGATATTTTTCGTGAAACGACTGCTATCAGTGCCCCGAGCACGAATAAAATTCGAATTCGAAACGTAAACGTATCCAAAGAATGGAGCATTGCGATTGGTTCACAGTTATCAGGCAGCCAATCGCATTGCTCCGTTCTCTGGATACGTTCCTACAGTCCCGGGTCCTTTAAGCGGGCCGTGAAAAAGCATCTGATCAGGCCGTCACGCTGAGTGCCACCATTGTTAACATGGCACGTGTATATAATGGTGGCCCTCTTTCCTGAGACTTTGCCTTCAGCTCGCTATCAGGCGAGGTAAAGTTTACTTACTGATCTGCACAACCAAGTGGCGATATCGAAGTTCTATAGGGTACACCAGTTAGTGGAATTTTTACTTCACGCTAGTGTACGTAACGGCCACTGATATTCGTATGGCAACCGAAACCGATGGTTTAACGTACTCTCCGATTCACGGAGGATCTTAGACCCATATACTAGATCGGCACTCGGCTGAATTTATGTGAGGAAGAATTGTATAGACAATCTGTCAGACAACCTGTCAATGTGTATACAATCTTTTCCCAGATAAATCGAGGTTCAGCTGAGTGGCATTTTAGAATACGGGCCTTAATGTGTTAGAATGGCCAAAGTATCTGGTTGTATTGTTTAGCCCCCTCCTGAGGAGGGATGGCCCTGGGTCAGCCGGGGTGCGAGGAATATGTCGCATGGCAATCTCACCTTCGGCCTAGCACTACGACCCACAGACAGCGTGCGGTCTAGTCGGTTCGAATCCGACATAACCTCCCCCTCCAAGCCGGAGAGGGAGGTTATGTCGGACTCGAAACGACTAGACCGCACGTCGTCTGTGTACGGATGTCGTATCCGTGGGGATTTCCCGCACGTAAAAAAAGGTTGTATTGTTTAGCTTTGCAATGTTTTAACCTACTTGCTTACCACTTAGACCCGAGCTCCTCCCAGTTTAGGAAAAAACATAATCAGTAGTTTATTTCTGCTGAAACAAAATAACTATAATAATGTTGATTTTGTAACATTTCAGTCAGAATCCTACGACACAGTCCTCGGCTTTAACATGCGTTCAGGTCGAGCCGCTAAAGCCCTATGGCGCTGTAGTGTCGAACGTCACGGGTTCTTCAGACTGAGGGCCCCTAGGAGAAGGGCCTTACTGTCCGCTTTGAGTACCTTCGCGGGCCTAGGGGCACCTTCCGTGCCTCGTACTGAGACCATGGCGTTAGAAGATGCGAGAAGATCTAGGTCTTCGAATAGGAGTTTTGTTAGGTAAGAGCTATTTTGTAGATAATGACCACAGATGCGTAGTAAGGTATAGCGTGTAAGGCGTTTCTTTTATATATACGTACTAATATTAATCCAAAAAAAATTCCGCCACTCTGATGGACCACACCCAAAGTCTGTTCTGTTCGCCACGATAGAAGAAGAATTTGAAAGTAACTCTCTGTCTGTCTGTTACGCTTTCTTGCCTAAGGCGCAGTTTATACTCCAGAAACGTGGAGACATTTAATGGTGTACAATAACGTCAATGACGGGACGCGCGCCACTCGAAGCGATGGCGCGTCACTTTAGAGGCGGGACGTCGCCTAGAGGCGCGGACGCAATACTCCTCTTAAGACAAAAACGATTTTATTGCACACTGCATAAGGTTTATATTGTGTTACCCAAATTATCCGCCATGACATACGTCCCCGCCATGTCTCTTCTGTATAAACCACGCCTAAACCATTGAACCGATTTTGATGATGTTGGTTACAGAGATAGATTCGATCTTGGACCTATGGACCTATGTCCTATGCTTGGTCATAATAACCAACATTCGTACCGGAGAACAACGGAGCCATGGGCAACGGCTAATTTAATATAAATAATTGCCTCGACGTAAAATATTTTTTTCAGACATGTCTTTTATGACAACTCACTTATATCATGAATTCGTCCCATTCGAAATTAAAAAGGTCTTCCTCCAGGAACTGTGACGCAATTTAGCTTGTGTTGTATAGTATTAATGTTAGTAATATTGTAACACGTCATATATTGTGTTCCCAGACGTAGCGCGTCGCTAGTCCGTGAACGGTCCGCGGGCGCGTCCCCGGCAGGTGGCGCCATGCGCGGGTCGCGCGTCACGGCCAACAGCGAGCCGGCCCCGCGCGCCGCCTGGACCGACTGCGTCGACCACATGGACACGCACACGCACATACCGTGAGTGGCCTCGCCTGTTTGTAGTTAGTGGGTTTGTTACAACAGCGAGCCGGCCCCGCGCGCCGCCTGGACCGACTGCGTCGACCACATGGACACGCACACGCACATACCGTGAGTGGCCTCGTCTGTTTGTAGTTAGTGGGTTTGTTACAACAGCGAGCCGGCCCCGCGCGCCGCCTGGACCGACTGCGTCGACCACATGGACACGCACACGCACATACCGTGAGTGGCCTCGTCTGTTTGTAGTTAGTGGGTTTGTTACAACAGCGAGCCGGCCCCGCGCGCCGCCTGGACCGACTGCGTCGACCACATGGACACGCACACGCACATACCGTGAGTGGCCTCGTCTGTTTGTAGTTAGTGGGTTTGTTACAACAGCGAGCCGGCCCCGCGCGCCGCCTGGACCGACTGCGTCGACCACATGGACACGCACACGCACATACCGTGAGTGGCCTCGTCTGTTTGTAGTTAGTGGGTTTGTTACAACAGCGAGCCGGCCCCGCGCGCCGCCTGGACCGACTGCGTCGACCACATGGACACGCACACGCACATACCGTGAGTGGCCTCGTCTGTTTGTAGTTAGTGGGTTTGTTACAACAGCGAGCCGGCCCCGCGCGCCGCCTGGACCGACTGCGTCGACCACATGGACACGCACACGCACATACCGTGAGTGGCCTCGTCTGTTTGTAGTTAGTGGGTTTGTTACAACAGCGAGCCGGCCCCGCGCGCCGCCTGGACCGACTGCGTCGACCACATGGACACGCACACGCACATACCGTGAGTGGCCTCGTCTGTTTGTAGTTAGTGGGTTTGTTACAACAGCGAGCCGGCCCCGCGCGCCGCCTGGACCGACTGCGTCGACCACATGGACACGCACACGCACATACCGTGAGTGGCCTCGTCTGTTTGTAGTTAGTGGGTTTGTTACAACAGCGAGCCGGCCCCGCGCGCCGCCTGGACCGACTGCGTCGACCACATGGACACGCACACGCACATACCGTGAGTGGCCTCGTCTGTTTGTAGTTAGTGGGTTTGTTACAACAGCGAGCCGGCCCCGCGCGCCGCCTGGACCGACTGCGTCGACCACATGGACACGCACACGCACATACCGTGAGTGGCCTCGTCTGTTTGTAGTTAGTGGGTTTGTTACAACAGCGAGCCGGCCCCGCGCGCCGCCTGGACCGACTGCGTCGACCACATGGACACGCACACGCACATACCGTGAGTGGCCTCGTCTGTTTGTAGTTAGTGGGTTTGTTACAACAGCGAGCCGGCCCCGCGCGCCGCCTGGACCGACTGCGTCGACCACATGGACACGCACACGCACATACCGTGAGTGGCCTCGCCTGTTTGTAGTTAGTGGGTTTGTTACAACAGCGAGCCGGCCCCGCGCGCCGCCTGGACCGACTGCGTCGACCACATGGACACGCACACGCACATACCGTGAGTGGCCTCGCCTGTTTGTAGTTAGTGCGTTTGTTACAACAGCGAATTGACTCTATTATGCTGGTTTTCTTAAAATATAATCACCGTCTTAGCATTATTGTAAGTGAGTTTTTCACCTCGGAACCAGAGAGCCGCTTTCTCCTATTCCTATAGATTTGACTTATGCGTTGAGAGCGACTGCCGTCTGTGGCAGGCTAACTCTCAGGTGGGAGCTAGATAGGTAAACCTCGTTCGTCAATCAGTAGGTGTAGACTTCCAGATGAGATTAACTCGGCCTCAGAGGTCTGGGCCTCATTCCGCTGTTTTTGGGCTCTTTTTTAATATGTACTTTTATCTACTCTCATATGGTAATGTTTTTATTTTATTGCACTTATTTACAGTGAAGGCGGAGACCTCCTCGAGCGCATCCTGCGCATCCCTCTCTCGTACGTGGACGAGTCCGAATCCGCGTCGGAGGCGGAGTCGGTCCCGGCGCCGGCGGGCGTGCGCGTGCGCCTGGCGCCCGGCTCCGACGGCCTGTTCGGGTTCAACGTGCGCGGGGGCGGCGGCGCGCCCGTGCTGGTGTCTAGGGTGGCCAGCAGGACTAAACTGCACCTGCAGGAGGGAGACCAGGTGGGTAGGCTATGCCAAGATCTCCTGGAGCGCATCCCTCTCTCGTATGTAGACAAGGCGAAGTCGGTCCCGGCGCCCGGCTCCGACGGCCTGTTCGGGTTCAACGTGCGCGGGGGCGGCGGCGCGCCCGTGCTGGTGTCTAGGGTGGCCAGCAGGACTAAACTGCACCTGCAGGAGGGAGACCAGGTGGGTAGGCTATGCCAAGATCTCCTGGAGCGCATCCCTCTCTCGTATGTAGACAAGGCGAAGTCGGTCCCGGCGCCCGGCTCCGACGGCCTGTTCGGGTTCAACGTGCGCGGGGGCGGCGGCGCGCCCGTGCTGGTGTCTAGGGTGGCCAGCAGGACTAAACTGCACCTGCAGGAGGGAGACCAGGTGGGTAGGCTATGCCAAGATCTCCTGGAGCGCATCCCTCTCTCGTATGTAGACAAGGCGAAGTCGGTCCCGGCGCCCGGCTCCGACGGCCTGTTCGGGTTCAACGTGCGCGGGGGCGGCGGCGCGCCCGTGCTGGTGTCTAGGGTGGCCAGCAGGACTAAACTGCACCTGCAGGAGGGAGACCAGGTGGGTAGGCTATGCCAAGATCTCCTGGAGCGCATCCCTCTCTCGTATGTAGACAAGGCGAAGTCGGTCCCGGCGCCCGGCTCCGACGGCCTGTTCGGGTTCAACGTGCGCGGGGGCGGCGGCGCGCCCGTGCTGGTGTCTAGGGTGGCCAGCAGGACTAAACTGCACCTGCAGGAGGGAGACCAGGTGGGTAGGCTATGCCAAGATCTCCTGGAGCGCATCCCTCTCTCGTATGTAGACAAGGCGAAGTCGGTCCCGGCGCCCGGCTCCGACGGCCTGTTCGGGTTCAACGTGCGCGGGGGCGGCGGCGCGCCCGTGCTGGTGTCTAGGGTGGCCAGCAGGACTAAACTGCACCTGCAGGAGGGAGACCAGGTGGGTAGGCTATGCCAAGATCTCCTGGAGCGCATCCCTCTCTCGTATGTAGACAAGGCGAAGTCGGTCCCGGCGCCCGGCTCCGACGGCCTGTTCGGGTTCAACGTGCGCGGGGGCGGCGGCGCGCCCGTGCTGGTGTCTAGGGTGGCCAGCAGGACTAAACTGCACCTGCAGGAGGGAGACCAGGTGGGTAGGCTATGCCAAGATCTCCTGGAGCGCATCCCTCTCTCGTATGTAGACAAGGCGAAGTCGGTCCCGGCGCCCGGCTCCGACGGCCTGTTCGGGTTCAACGTGCGCGGGGGCGGCGGCGCGCCCGTGCTGGTGTCTAGGGTGGCCAGCAGGACTAAACTGCACCTGCAGGAGGGAGACCAGGTGGGTAGGCTATGCCAAGATCTCCTGGAGCGCATCCCTCTCTCGTATGTAGACAAGGCGAAGTCGGTCCCGGTAAAAACCGATAAGAGGACTGATCGACCAATGACAGGAGGCCATTGAGCCTGTGGTAAATTTAATAAATGTATAATTTGTTGGTTGACGCTCTCCGCAACACTACCAGATACCTAAAACCACTTTACTCAATTAGAGTAAATTTTCAAAAAGTTTACCAGTCACTGTAATATGAGATGTAATATCTACGATTTTTTTATGTGGACCCTTTTTATGTAGACCCTCCAAATAAACCTGGGATGGAACAGCATAATAGACCGCGTCAATATTACATCACCTCGTCTGATGGTACCTAAACCGAAAATGAATTATAGAAAATATAAGATCGTACCATTTCAAAATGCAACTTTAATTTGATATTCTAGAGTTCCTGCGACAGTACTTGACCCTGTTCTATTTTATTCTTATAGGTGATGTCAATCAACGGCACAGACGTGGACGAACTAACGCACGAGCAAATCGTACATATGATTAGAAATACGCGAGGCGTGCTCACGTTAATAGTTAAACCTAACGGTAAGTTCTAGTTTAAACTACATCACTATATTAGGCCGTCCGCTGCCTTATACTTGAGGTTACGCTGCTCTATGTCTATGCACGGTAGTGCGAGCACCCGTAAGGCAGCAAACGTCCTTACTCTTTTTCAACTAATGTACTTAATTAACTCCAACAAAGTGTTTTGGGGTTCATAAAATATGACATGTTTGAAGAGTACTAATGCCTTAACCACACACCGAGTGGTGTGGCGAGACAATGCATTCGGCCTTTGGTGGCACCTTTACCTAAAACTATATAAAAAATTGCTACAGTATCTGCTTTGTCGAATGTATATTGCACTCGGCCGAATGCGCTATCATGTCTTTGTAAAAAGAAAATTTTGCCGGAATTTTCTCCTGCTTTGTCTTCTACACTGACGGTGCAAAAACTCTGTGTTCATAGGATCGACAGCACGAGTGTGTCTCCCCTGGTGTTGCTCACATCCATAGGTCACGGTACCCACCTTCCATCAGGTGAACCGTGTGCGTATCTGCCACTACAAATGTCTGATACTTCCCTAATTACTAAATTGTTTATGCTACATATATTATTGTACCATATCTCATTCCAGCTGTCTACGAACCCGAAGACGGTCCCGAAGAACCGACATCAATATTCGTGCCAATTGACGTCGACAGGATAGAAGGCGACGCTCTAGAACAATCCATGTTGTTGCTAGGCGATGGGCTAGCCGATGGGGCAGCACTTCGACAATACGACTCGTTACTGAGGAGGCTACCAGATGAACCGACCACCGCTTCTAAATTACCGCAAAATCTAAATAAGAATAGATATAGGGATATAGCGCCTTGTGAGTATGTCTATAGATAGTAGTTTTTACACGTATCTTGCAACTAAGTTTTGAGAAACTAGGCCCTGACGTCCGCATGTTTTGATATAATGTATGATTTGTGGATTTGAGCTCCTCCAACGCTGTGTATTAAGCGTATTGAACGCTTTTTGAGCATTTGTTGTGTCTAATATAACGGGTGGTTAAATTTTGAGGGCCGATGTTGATTTTGAATAAAACTCAAATTATTTAGGAAATTATTGTCATTTCTTTTTATTATGATAAAATGGTGTGGCTCAATTATGTATGGAACAAAATATCGGCCAAATGTCCGCCGCGACTTCGGCGGCACACCTCCATCCGATGGTCCAAATTTTCGATGACGCTGAGGCGTAATTGAGGTTCTATGCCGTTAATGCGCAGAATTATCTCATCCTTTAGCTCTTGAATTGGTGCTGGCTTATCGACGTACACCTTTTCTTTCAAATAACCCCAAAGAAAGTAGTCCAACGGTGTCAAATCACATGATCTTGGTGGCCAATTGACATCACCCCGTGAGATAACACGGCCATTGAATTTGTCACGCAAAAGAGCCAATGGTTTGTTGGCTGTGTGGCAAGTGGCACCATCCTGTTGAAACCACATGTTGGTCGTATCCATATGTTCCAATTCGGGTCATAATAAATTTGTTATCATCTCACGATAGCCCATTCACAGTAACTTTCTGACCGGCTTCATTTTGGAAAAAATACGGCCCAATTGGTTTTTCAACAATCACTCTTGGATTATCATTCACCCAAATGCGGCAATTTTGCTTATTGACGAATCCACTGAGGTGAAAATGTGCCTCATCACTGAAGATGATTTTCTTCGAAAATTGATCATCCACTGTTGTCATTTCTTGCCACCATTCTGACCATTGACGACGTTTGGAATGGTCAAGAGGCTTTAGTTCTTGAGTCAATTGCACCTTGTAAGCGTGTAAATGCAAGTCTTTATGCATAATGTTCATCAACGACGAGCGTGAGAGGTACAATTGTTGGGCACGACGACGAGTTGAGGTGGTCGGCTCTTCAGCCACACTATCGCGAACAGCAGCAATATTTTCTGCAGTACGAACTGTACGAGCATGCACTTGTGTTTTCACATCTCCTACAGACCCGGTTTGCTCAAATTTATGCACGATTATTCCGATTGTACGCACATTTGGACGAATAAATTGACCGAAAGAATCACGAAGTGCACGATATACATTTTGATTTGAACGCCCATTTTCATAATAAGCCTGAATAACTTTAACACGTTACTCGTTTGTGTATCTTTCCATGTTCAAATTAAGTTAATCTGAAATTTTGAAATGTCAAATGAAACGCAGAAAAAAACTTGACGTTTAGAGTTCGTAAAATATAGCTTGATACCTGTGACTTTAGAGACTTCGTTTATAAAGACTGCGACAATAAATTTGTTGTTGGAAAAGTTTTAATTTTTTAAATATTAATAAGACATTTGTATAGAAATCTAGAACACTTTTTTCAAATAGAACTTGTTATCAAGGAGATACTAGTAAAAACAAAGGTAATTTAAAATATTTATTATATTTTATTATTTATATTTTTTTTGTTAGCTTACTTCGTAAACTCTTTTCGCAGCCTTGTAGGGATGTGTAATCGACTGGCCAGTGAATATCGATAAAATAAATGTATGACAATTTCATTAATATAAATTGTATAAATGATTATATCTAATAATTTTTTCACAACAAATTCGTATTTTTTTAGTCTTTCAATACCTACTGCTTTCGCATGCAGCGAACAAGCGGGCGCCATCTTTTTTGAGTGCCCACGCCTTGTATACGCTATCGCTACGTGATTAATATTGTTTTGTCGTTATTACTGTTGCTTTGTTAAGTTTTGTTGTTATTTCTAGTTATTTGTTTTTTTTTTTTGCACCACAATGCCGAAAAGAACAAAAAAAACTGTTTTGAATAGCGAAAGTCGCGAGTTTGTGATTCGTTTGCGCGAGTATTTTGACCGCGAGAATCAAAATGGCGGACCGCTTCTACCATTGGAGCAAGTGTGCAATAGAGTTGCTGACGCTCTTGGTATCGGACGAGCTACAGTGTCTCGAATTAGCAAAGAAAAGTATGGAGAATCGTCAAAGGAGATGGTGGCCGAAGATGAGGGAGGTAAAATATTATCGACTCCTAATAAAAAAAGGAAGAGAGTTTCGCCAGTCACCGAAATTGACGACTTTGATGCTGCCGCAATTCGAAATCATATATGCGTATTACGCACGTGGTGAATTTCCCACGTTAAAAAAAATATCCGTTTCGCTTAAAGACGCGGATTTATTTAAAGGAAGTCCACCATCGTTGTCCAAAATATTGAAAAAAATCGGCTTTGCTTATAAAAAAAGCGATAAAAGAAAAATTTTAATGGAGCGAACAGACATTGCTTTGACCCGAATTGACTTTTTGCGCAAAGTCAAAAATATAACAGATTGGCATAAAGTGGTTTTTCTTGATGAAACATGGCTCAACGCAAACCACACTGTTTCAAGATCGTGGACAGACGATAAAGCGGAGTCTACCACCAAGGTGCCCGAAGGCAAAGGACAAAGATTAATAATTACTCATACGGGGACATCGTCTGGTTTTGTGCCCAATTGTTTACTGGCGTTTAAATCAGTAAAAACAACAGAGTACCATGAAGAAATGGATTTTACAAAATTTAAGGAGTGGTTTCTAACTCTTCTAAACAATTTGAGTGAACCACATTTTATTCTGATGGACAACGCTCCGTATCATTCAGTACAAAAAGATAAGGCGCCTACGACAAGCAATCGTAAAATTGAAATTATTACTTGGCTGCAAAACAAAGAAGTAAAAGCCGACAACAGCATGCTCAAGAAAGAATTGCTAAGATTAGTAAGCATTCATAAGCCCCCCACTCCAAGATATATTATAGACGAAATGGCACCGTCATCCGTTTACCACCATATCATTGCCATTAAAATGCAATAGAACTAATCTGGGCTCAAGTCAAAGGTTCGTATAATCTAAAAAAAAACATACATAAAAAGCTTACAAAGAATTTAGTAGGTTTTTTGTTTGATCGGATACCTTTTTTTTTTCTAGGTTACGCTGCCAGACATAATGTAGCACCGCCTTTCACAGCAAACAAAATGTTGACATTACTACATGAAGCTTGTGTACATGTAAATGCTGATGATTGGAAAAAGGTAGTTGAGAAGACAAAAAATGTGATTCAAAAAGATTGGGAGCGCGATATTCAATTTGACAACATATGCGATCAAGAATTAATTATTAATCTACAGGACTGCTCCAGTGATGAATCAGAATTTGACTTTGAAGTTGATCTCGGCTGTACACCATTTGACAATTAAACTTTTAAATACCTTCAAATTCATCTTTCATTTCCTTTTTTCTTTCTTTCAATATCGTTAAAATGTATTTTTTTTAATAAACTCATTCTATATAAATATCGATAAAATACTAAAGACGTCCCATACCTATTACATGTAATTCTGACAAACGTCAGAGGTATCAAGCTATATTTTACGAACTGTAGGTGTAGTTCACATTCAACATCGGCCCTTAATATTTAACCACTCTTTATATATACAGAAGTAGACAGTGATGTTATCTCAATCTCTGCCTATATTTTTTTTAAACCATTTAGGTGACAGATATGCACACGGCTCACCTGATGGAAATCACATTCCATTGGCCTATGGACGTATGCAACACCAGAAGCGTCACACTTGCGATGCTGACCCTGAAGAAAACTAATGCTCTTGTCGAAGAACCCCATATTGTCGTCGCTTGGGGAAACAACAGCAGGGAGTTTGAGCGTGCATGGTATGAAGTTCAATACTAACATCTTTGAGGCTCAAAATAAGCTTACCTGCAAACTGGTATACAAGCTAATACACAAACGAAACTATCGCAGTCGTTTCTCACCTCTCGGGGTTGGGAGTCAGTCGGAAGTTGCTCTCATAAAAGGAGGCCACACCAAAACGAGAAAAGGTGGATGCGGACGCTCTGAAATGAAAGCCTTATTGGACGCGGCTCCCCGCTAAAATTATGCTAATGATAGAGGCATATGAAAAACCTAAAAAATGAAACAGAGCTATTACAAATGTATGGCGGATATACTATATAAGAGAAGTTTTAGAAGGCCGCAATCTCTTTCATTTTAAACGTCCAATTGTAATATAATTGTATCAACCAAAACTAAACTAAACTAAACGCATGCAATATTTACTAGTGGGAACTAAACGCTAAGTACAGACGGTGGTAAACCATTCATTACACCTTAACCTAAATATTGCATGCGTTTGGGCGTGGGTACAGACGGTTCTAAAACGACCAAGAGAGAGTGCGAAAATCAGGAGAGGCATTCGCACCGTGCACTTCTTTGTGATAAGATCATACTAACTTGTGAATAATACTAATTAACAATATAGGATTCCATATCGATTTGTTGTCTTTTATTGTGAATAATACATGGCGCAGCCGAAAACCGAACCTAGAAGCAATTATTGATGAGTAAAGAAGATAAAGTATTGGAAGACTTGGACCAAGTACTCGGTGACGTGGACATGGGTTCACCTATAGAATACAGAATGCCATCACCACTTAAACTAGATTCCATTGAAGAAATGTTGCCCAGGTGGAAAGGCTTCAAACAACAGCTGAAAGTTTTTATATCGGCGGCTGGTTTGGAAAAAGTAACTGAAACAAGGAAAGCTTCCATCTTACTCAACTGCATAGGGCAGGAAGGTCAAGACCTTTACTTTAATATTCTCAAAGGTAATGAAGAAAGTCATAAGTTTGAACAGTTGCTTTTATTGTTTGATCAGTATTTCGAACCCAAACAGAACGAGCTCATCAGTACATATAATTTCTTTAAACGTGACCAGCAAGAAGGTGAAACATTCGATAACTTCTACAGTGAATTAAGAAAGCTCGTTAAAAATTGCAACTTTAAAGATGATGCAAGAATGTTGAGAGACAGGATTGTTATGGGAGTGTATGACAAGAAAGTACAGCAAAGGCTTTTGGAAGATAGCGGACTAACACTTGAAAAAGCGGTTGACAAATGCAGATCCACCGAGTTAGCTAAAGAACACGTGAAAGCAATGACAAAACAAGAGGATGCTGTGGCAGTCGATGTGCTTCAGAACACAAGTGGGAAGGGCTCCCAGAATAAGCTAGAAGCTAAGTATATCAGGAATACAAATAATAAAATCAAAGCAAACAATAAAAATAGTGGGTTTTATCTGTATCAATGTTTAAAATGTAATAGACAGCATGGGCCAAGACAGTGCCCCGCTTTTGGGAAAGTCTGTGCTAAATGTCAAAAGTTAAACCATTTTGCAGTAGGTTGTAAAAGTAAACCAGTGAATTTAGTTGAAGAAATAGCAAAACCAGATGATGATAATTTTGTTCATGATTTGTGACTAGTTAAGTTGTGTCATTCCATTGGTAACAATAGTAAGAATTTACAGGAATGGCTAACAACATTAAAAATTGAAAATAAAAGAGTTGTATTAAAATGTGACACAGGAGCACAAGTAAATGTATTGTCATTAAAAGATTTGCAATTGATTGTCGGTGATGAAAATCCTAAATGGTCTGAGACATCAATTTTACTTGAAGCATTTGGGGGTCATAAGATAAAACCATTGGGTAAAAGGATATTAAATGTTCATTTAAAGAACAATAAAACACTAAAAGTAGATTTTGTTATTATAAAAAATGATGTGCGTCCTATATTGGGTTTTAAATCCCTTATGGATTTGGAATTACTAAAGAACTATAATATTAATAGCTTATGTGTAGACAAAAACAGTATTATTAATCAGTATTCTGAACTTTTCCAGGGAATAGGTGAATTTCACACTCCGCTGGAACTGCACACCCAGGTTGATGCACAGCCAGTAGTCAAACCACCACGTAGAGTCCCTCAGGCATTGATGAAAAGACTGGCAGACAAATTAAAAAGTCTGCAAGAACATCAAATTATTGAGAAAGTCGAACACCCAAAATCTTATGTAAGTAATCTGGTTATAATTGAAAAGAGTGATGGCAGCTTAAGAATTTGTTTAGATCCACAACACTTAAACAGAGCATTAGTAAGACAATATCATCTCATTCCAACCTTGCAAGAAATAGTAAGCAAATTAAGTAATAAAACTGTGTTCTCTGTACTTGATTTGTCGGATGGATTTTATAATATAAAGCTAACAGAGAAATCAACAGATCTATGTACATTCAGCACCCCATTTGGCTGCTATAAATTTCTTAGATTACCATTCGGGTTATCAGTAGCACCTGAAATTTTTCAAAAATACACTGAGAAAGCATTTGGTGATATACCCGGTGTGGTAATTTATTGTGACGATCTGTGCATATGTGCAGAAAATGAAACCGAACACGATAAAATACTAAAACAAGTACTTGAAAGAGCTAAAGAGAACAATGTAAAATTTAATAAAAGAAAATTCCAGTACAAACTAAAGGAAGTTAAATATTTTGGACACATTTTTTCCAAGGACGGAATGAGAATTGATAGTGATAGGGTAAAAGCAATAATAAATATAAAAAGTCCAAGCAATAAAAAGGAATTGCAGGTATTTTTGGGAATGATAAACTATTTAAGAAATTTTATGTCTAATTTAGCAGAGTTAGTATCTCCTTTACAAATGTTATTAAAAAGAAATACAACTTGGTTATGGACAGAAATTCATGAAAAGGCCTTTGATAATATTAAAAGATGTATAAGTTCAGCACCTGTTTTACAAAATTATAATGATAAATTACCAAATACAATTCAATGTGATGCTTCTAAGGACGGACTTGGTTGTTGTTTAATGCAAAATGGTAAGCCTGTCTGTTATGCTTCCAGAAGTCTAACAAGTGCAGAGAAAAATTTTTCCCAAATTGAAAAAGAATTGTTAAGTGTAGTATGGGCCACAAAAAAGTTTCATTATTACATATATGGAAAAAAATGTAATGTCCTTAATGATCACAAACCCTTAGAAACATTGTTAAAGAAAGGAATACATGAAATTCCTTCAGCAAGACTGCAAAGATTAAAATTAAAGTTATTAAAGTATGATATTGATTTTAAGTATCAGAAAGGAAGGTTAATGCATGTTGCAGATTTGTTATCCCGCTCATACTTGCATGAAGTTGATGAAGATCAGTCCTATATGTTTGAAGTAGTGCATTGTATTGGTTTGGCAGCACATCTGCAATGTACAGTTGAGCAAAAACAAGAGCTAGTAAGAGAAACAAACAAAGATGAAGAATTAACTCAATTGTCTAATTTTACTTTGAATGGATGGCCAATTAATATAAAAGCCTTATCAGTAAATCTAAAAAATTATTACAAATTCAGGGAAAATATAACAATTGATAAACAACTAATTTTTATGAATGACAGATTAATAGTTCCACTATCCTTAAGAGTTAAGTTCTTGAATAAATTGCATGAAGGACATTTAGGATTAACTAAAATGAAACAATTGGCTAGAGGTTTATATTATTGGCCATACATTGATTCACAAATAGAAAGAATAGTAAGTAAATGTTATATTTGTCAGACTTACCAAAATAAGAACATCAAGGAACCTTTGTTGTCACATGAAGTACCAGATCTACCTTTTTCAAAAATTGGTGCGGATATTATGGATTTCAGAAAGAACAGTTATCTTGTTGTATATGATTACATGTCAAAGTGGTTAGATATCAGAAAATTAACTGGCAAGTCTGCACAATCAGTAATAAATGCACTGGTTGATATTTTTAGTTGCTTTGGTATACCATCAGAGGTAGTAACAGATCATGTTCCATTTGACTCTTTACAGTGTAATGAATTTGCAAGGGACTGGGGTTTCAAATTTACTTATTCAAGTCCACGTTACCCACAATCTAATGGTATGGCAGAGCGAGGTGTTCAAATTGCTAAGAAAATGTTAACAAAATGTTATGAAGACAAGACAGATTATAGACTAGCATTATTACAATACAGGTCATCACCTGTTTCAGGTACACATTTCTCACCAGCTCAACTAATTATGAATAGAAACCTAAAAACTAAGTTACCATCCACTCATAGATATTTAGAGCCTAAGTTAAATAATAATGTAAAAATGGAATTTAGTAAAGTAATACAGAGAAATGTAAAGAACTATAATAAGAAAGCGAAAACAAAGGAGAACTTTTGTGTTAATCAGGGGGTGTGGTTCTTAAAAGATCCAACAAAATGTATATGGTATTTGGGTAAAATTATAAAAGTCAATAATAACAGGTCTTATGATGTAAAAGACACTGAGGGTTGTGTCTATACAAGAACATCTTATCATATAAGATCTCAATAATTTGATGAACTTGGGTGTGTGGTTCAATGCAGCATTAGGTTAATTTGTGTCTTGGTTTATAATAACTATTAAAACTTAAGTTTTGTTTTATTTCATAAATACTTACTGTGTAACATACAAACATAACTTACAAGAGTTGTTTCTGTATGGGTATTGCGAGTCATATTGCGATTATATGTTTTCTTTATTTAAGGTTTTGCTTTATTTCATAAATATGTACCTACTGTAAAACATACAAACATAGCTTACAATAGTGGTTTTTATACGTGTAATAAGTCATATTGCGATTGTTTATTGTGGTTCTTTCTTAAGGAAGAAGAAATAGGGGGGAAAAGGAAATGTCTGGATTCTTTTTTTTTGTGTTTTTTTTTAACGAAAGGGGTATGATGTAATATAATTGTATCAACCAAAACTAAACTAAACTAAACGCATGCAATATTTACTAGTGGGAACTAAACGCTAAGTACAGACGGTGGTAAACCATTCATTACACCTTAACCTAAATATTGCATGCGTTTGGGCGTGGGTACAGACGGTTCTAAAACGACCAAGAGAGAGTGCGAAAATCAGGAGAGGCATTCGCACCGTGCACTTCTTTGTGATAAGATCATACTAACTTGTGAATAATACTAATTAACAATATAGGATTCCATATCGATTTGTTGTCTTTTATTGTGAATAATACACCAATAACTAAGAAAGGAATTCTTTTTCAGATGATTCCACACGAGTAATCTTAAATAATGGACCAACAGGAGACTATGTCAATGCTTCGTATATAAACATGGAAATACCGAGCGGGCCTAATCCTGATATGGTACTCACTTATATTGCTACCCAAGGTAAGTTGCTACATCTACTCTACCCCTAGCACAAATAATTATATATGGTATGGTATAACGGGCTGGTATCCGCAACTCCACGTCATGGCGCGGTTTTTGCGTGAGGGTGGGCATTTCACTCGTAAAAAAAATAACTACTAAATAATAACTGTAATCTAATATATAAAATTCTCGTGTCACAGTTTTCGTTGCCATACTACTCCAAAACGGCTTGACCGATTTTGATGAAATTTTGTGGGCATATCGGGTAGGTCTGAGAATCGGCCAACATCTATTTTTCATACCCCGATTCGGGATAACCGACATCCACGCGGGCGGAGCCGCGAGCGACAGCTAGTAACTATATATAAACGTATTGAGAGAACGGAGCATTGCGATTGGCTGACTTCACATACACACGGGTTCAAAGTAGGCATGCGGCCAATCACATTGCTTCTTCTCTCTCGTGCTAGAAGTACTATACGAGAATTTAATGTGTAGTAAAAGACTTTGGAAAAATCGATGGGATTGCATGAAATGTACCTAATGACAGTAGTGGCTTGTGAAGTGTGTAAGGACATAAGTAGATGGTAGATGACTGATATCTCTGCCTAGCCTCTAAAATTCGTGATCATATGAACATATTTGTATAATAAGTACAGCGTGAAACGGGTTGAATAGGGATCACTGGGTGAATAGAGATAAAATGGTCGTTAGAATGTTTTATTTCCATTCACCCTTTTCATCCAGTTTTACGGTATGAAAAATTTGATGTACCTGTTCCACAAAAAAGCTACTTGTGGTCAGTGAAAAAGTTGTTCGTATCTTGCAATCATATTATGACATAAGATTTTTTTTAATGTTATTAAACAGGTGAAGTGCGAGTTAGCCTCGCGCACAAATGTGTTCGTTTCTATTATCTATCCCCCTTTAAAATCAAGTTTGTTGTATGGAAGCCTCTATTAAATATTTATTTTATTTTCAAGGCCCCCTATCATCCACCGTCGGTGACTTCTGGCAAATGGTATGGGAATCGGAGAGCAGTTTGATAGTGATGCTAACAGTACTGACCGAGCGGGGACGTGCCAAGTGCCACCAATATTGGCCCAAGGTTGGCACCACGCCACTGAAGGCCACCAATACGCTGACCATACACACGAACAGTGAGCAGAACCACGGACATTATATTAGGAGAGAAATGACTATAAAGGTTTGTAATGGCTTTACATAGGAAATAAAATAGATATTCTAGAGGGTGTGGGCGCCATATAAAGATCTTGGGGTCTAAAGCTCTTTTACAAACCGGTGTTCCTGCTTATTGAAGGGCGAGACTCCTCTCAAGGTTGGGAGATCAGACGTCTGCCGCTCACATAAGCCTTAAAGCAAATAAGAGAAAGAGTAGGGAACGAACCTCAGGCTCTAAAGTGCATTCTATAAATGCAACTGGGGCTAACAATCTGATGATGATGATAATGCCTGTGATGTCCTCTGAAACGCCTATGATATCCTCTGAAACGCCTATGATATCCTCTGAAACACCTATGATATCCTCTGAAGTAATAAGTACAATTTTATAATCAAGCAGACGAGAAGGTCACCAAATTGTGGTATGATAATTTTAAAGTACAGTATAATCTCACTAATCCGGCTCTTCGATAGATCGGTACGTCCAATAATCCGGCACCCTCCGCCCGAGCCGCCCTCGCCCCTCTACACCTGTGCGCTTCGGTCGCTGCGTCGTCGACTAGCAGTCTCAACCTCAAAACTTAACATGTTTACGTATGATTTGAATAATAAAATGGAGATTTTAAAGAAGTTATTTCCTATTTCCATTTATTCCCTCTATGAAATGCTACATTTTATTGAAAACCTATGACTTATTCACTCTTATCCAATAATCCGAACATTCCAATAAACCGGCACCCTCGAGTTTTTAATAGTGCCGGATTAGTGAGATTGCACTGTATCTATAAAATGAAGTGTCTATGTTGCAGCCAACTAGCTTAAATCAGCCATTCCGTTAACCGCCTAGGTAGTAAACTGAACGGCTGATTAAGCACATCTGTATGCCCAAGGGGGTATAATAAAAAAAACACGGGGCAATGACGAAACACCGTATTAGTCGGTTTAAGGCCAAGTGTCCAACGTACCTACCTTATCCTTGACTGGAGTGAGATGAAGTCCAAGGGGGTATCGGCAAAAAAAACGTAGTACGTTTTGAAAGCCGTTGATTTTTCTATTATTGTATCTGTTGTCAGGAGGGCGGAGGTGCGGTGCGCAACGTGACGCAGCTACAGTACACGGCGTGGCCCGACCACGGCGTGCCCGAGGACGCCGCCGCCTTCATCAGCTTCACGCAGCTCTGCGCCAACCTGAGGAACCATTCTGCATGTACGTATCTATTTACTTCATGCTTTATTACGTCTGTATTTCAAGTTATATGTATAATCTGGTATTCTGTACAGTGCCCAGGCAATGTATAGAATACCGAGTGGCCGCAACCAGCAATATATAAAATGTTATCAAAAAACATTAATGGTGGTTATAAAAAAAAACAACAAGAAAGGCTATTGGGATAGCTCCGCTTCTGCCTAAGCTATCTAGCCTATGTTTATTCCTGCGAGACGCAGTGTCTAAACCGCGCAATTTTATTTGGGTAGATTAGTTAAATTTTGCGGTTCTTTTTTTATAACTATCCAAGAATAGAATTTCCGTGCACGTTGAGCAAGACCCATTTATTTCGCACATTGTCGGTGGAACAGCAGGCATTCTATATAATAGCATACATTGCCTAGGATTGTTTAGAATGCCTGCATTATACATATTGCCGGTAACATCTATAGAATACCATAAAAACATTCACAAATAGGTAGGTCAGTCAGGAGGTACATGTAATGTAAACTCCTGAGACATGCTGTTTTTGTATTAACATGTTTTTTTTTAACTGGACAAATGGTTCTGCTCCTGAAAAATAATCGAAGACAATAGACTACCGAGGTTGATTTTTATATTAATCTGATAAATAATTCGTGCCATTTATCATAACATTCATAACCTAAAAATCATCAAGTGCCAAAATAACCTAATTTGATTTTACAACTTTTAATAAAAATATGATTTCATTAGTTTATGCATTTACTCAAAATATGAATGAATCTGTCCATCCACAGTGATACCAACAGTGGTGGACCCGGCAGAGGAAGGCGAGCGTGTGCTAGACCCGCCCATGATCGTCCACTGCTCGGCCGGAGTGGGGCGCACGGGCGCGCTGGTCCTGTGCGAGGTGGCGCTGGCGCTGCTCGCGCGCGGGCACCCGCTGTACCCGCTGGACCTGGTGCGGGCCATGCGCGCGCAGCGCCCCATGTGCATACAGAACGCGGTAACTACTCACTTGACCTAGTATAGTATATATTGGACCTAAATCACGAGAAAAACGAGGCGGATTGTTTTGTAATAATCTATGCTTGGTGAATTTGAGCTCGTCCACCGTCGTAACACCCCGTACTATCCTCAAAAGGTACTCAAGAAACGTGTACAGCGCGTATTGAGCACATTTTACGTATAAAATACATGTCCCGAGATATATTAGTGTTGGACCCGCCTATGGTAGTGCAGGAACTGTAGGAGGTAGGACACGACGGTATATCCGTCCAATTGAGCAGTCCGACTGGGGACTACCTCCGCCATACAGAATACCGCGGCCATAATAACCTTGTTCCCGTCGGTGAGTAGGGTTTGGCAACCCTACTCACCGATGGGAACAAGGTTATTATGGCTCACTAGAGAGTTTTTGTGTTGTCAGTGGGAAGATCAAGGGCTATTCCTGCTTTTTCTTCTACACTGACGGCACCGAAACTCTTCGTACACAGGGTCGGCAGCACGAGTGTGACTCCTCTGTTTTTGCACACGTCCATTGGCCACGGTAACCACTTTCCATCAGGTGGGCCGTGTGCTTGTCTGCCACCTCAGTGGTAAAAAAAAAATTGCCTGCATTTTATTGAAATTCAAAAGGAAATCAAGTAACTTGTTTTATGTTTCGTTTTATGTATTTTACTAAAGCTACTTCTACACCAATGCAATTATAGCACAAATAGATTATTCTTTCTTCTCTTGTCTTTCTTTTTTCTGTTGTCTTTCTTTTCTTATTTCTTTTTAAAGTTTTACATGGCATACTAAAAAATATTGCTTTTTTTTCAGAGTCAATACAAGTTCGTATGCGAAAGTATACAGATGGCGTATTCGCAAGGACTCACGAAAACTTCATCAGAAAACGGTTCAAATTGATAGTTAAGCTTGCCTATATAGTATGTACAGTCGGCTTTAAGACCCTCAGACTGATCGTATAAGGATTATGTATTGACGATAAACATCGAACATAGGATCACATATTCTCTTGAACTGGTAAAATAAAACAGTGTCCCAGAAAATCATAGATCCTTAAAAAGGAATCAATCAATCAATTAGCCCACTGCAGTCCACTGCTGGACATAGGCCTTTCCCATTATGCGCCATTTCGTACGATCCTCCGCCTTCCGCAAAGGAATAACAGTAAGAAATAAATTTATTATTTTAGGGAATACGGATTAAATTAGCTTGATATCATGAATTAAATTGTTAAGGTCCCACCAAACCCCGAGGGGAGCCATCACCGGTTCGGGCCCGAAATAACCGGTACCGCCCAGTATAAGAGGGTTATTCCGCATTAAAAAAAAGCGGTCCCACCCAATCTAGTTAGGTAGAGGATGGATTAAAAGTATTCCCTGAAATATACTTCGAAATAACGAACATTGAAAGTTCGGTATCAATCGTCTATATTCTAAAAAAAAAACTTGTGTTCATGGATTTAAAAAATATATTGTAACAATCTATTTACATGAAGTAGTACATTGTACTGTCAGGACACAATAATGAAGGAATGTCCACAGATACAGGTAAATAAAATAAACTATAAAATAGCTAAGATTAAATGATTAGACTTGTATTATCTATCCGATCGTGGCGCGCGTGGATGGGTTTGATATGATTCGATACACTGTCAAATGCGCTTATTTTGTGACGTCATTGGGGTCAAAATATATGCCGGTAACTCTGTATAGTTACTACTGTGTATGGCTACTGTACCCCTAGTAGGAACAACTATCGTAATAGTATCGTATATGTATTGAGAGAACGAAGCATTGTGATTGGCTGGCTTTCATATACACACAGGTTTACAGTAGACAGGCAATCGCAATAGTCCGTTCTCTCAATACGTTTACGGTGCGATTACGATAGTTGTTCGTGTTAGGGGTGATGGTAACTTGAAGTATTCCTAGCAGGGGAGAGGACCCAATATGCTACAATTTTAACCTGTGGTTACTGCTCAAAATTGTAGCATTTTGGGTCCTGTCCTTCTTTATTGCAGATAGAATTTGAATCATCATGCAGAACTACAGGGTTTTGTATAATGATTAAAGTTATATCTTCAATTAAAATTAATCACAAAGGTCACACTTTATTGCATTAACGGGGCAACTGCCGCAGGGCCTCCACAAAAGAGGGGCCCACACAATAGAGACCTCGATTTTTTTTTTAAATTCCGTCTAGTAAACACTCGTAAACATCTTAATGAGAAATTAAACTAAATTCTAAATAGTGGTCAAATTATTAAAAGATCTAAAAGGCCAACTGTAAAAAGAATTTTATTCCCACACATTTTGCAAAGGATAAACAGAAATATAAAAGCATTATTTTCATTTGAAGAATATTGTCACGATTGTGAGGGTGTTTCACAACGAAAGAGATAGCAAGAAACAGTCTTGAATGACGACCAACGCATAATAGAAAGGGATAAAATATTTTCTCAGTTCATCATTTGAGCATACGGTAAGACTATTGTTTAGGTCAGTCTTGCCATGTAGTATAACGTGTTGTTTGCACTTAAAGTAGTTTTCTTTAGATTAGCATAGACCGCACAAGTATATTGGGTTTTACTAAAGAATTTTTTCGTGAAAGTTTGAAGTCAAGCAGCGAGAGATACGTCTGTATATCTGCCAATAGTGTGTTGTACAGTCGACAAAAGGTAGATAGTTCTTTTCATGAAAAGTTGTATGAAAATATGTTACTTATACCCTTTATCAACTGCACATTGTCAAGTAGTTTGCCGGTCGTACACCTCTCAATGACTTGTAAATCAAATTTATTTGTCTCAATCGTGTTACTTGTACGAAAATTAAATATTATGTTCAATATGAGGAAGGAATCACTTGTACCTAACTATTTTGACTAAAATAATTGTATAAGAGTAATATTCATTAGTAGAGTTTTTCCAAGCTCAAATGACACGCCCTACGATCTCCCTTACACACACAAGCAAATTCACGATGATTGTTTTCGGATTTGTTGGTCAAGTAATCATTATGTGACAGAATGCGCGAGAGAGCGGATGTCTTCTACTATACAATAATTATGTCAGCGCTAATTAACACACAGAGCGTACTCGGATTTATCACGCGACTAGTCGACCGCAATGTTCGCAAAACAATCGACGCTTTTACACAAATGAAGGGAATGTGTTGGATGCGTCATTCCAGTTTAGACAAGCTATATTTATTTTAGCGTGTATTCAACTAATTTTTTCTATAATTGTTAATTTATAAAATTTATTATAGAAGTCTTGTTTCACAAAGTTATCGATTAATCGGCCAACTCGAATAATCGTACCCACATATCAATGTTACTAAGATAAATTTATTTTAATATTTATTATTTATTTTAGAATTAATTTTTGTCTAACACTTGCTGTGATTTTTCGCTACACACGATATCGTAAGTAATCTTTAGGTCTTGCCTTTCCAACGAATTTAGTAATATATAATTTTGAGAGTTTATTCTTTTGTTATACTATTTTATTATTGTAATATTGTCTTGTAACATTTTCGGTGTAATGTAGAATGTAATGTTCTGTACGAAGTAATGTAATCCCGATTGTAATGTTACATGTAATGTTATTTTTCAGTATCTAAATTTGTAATGGCAATGTCAGACTATCTGGAATTTATTTCCGACTATACTTTGCAATATTTATTGAAACGTAATCTCTGAGTTTCCAATTAAATAATTATAGTCTGTCATTGTCGTAATCGCTTATTTTTCTCGTGCCATTTGTATAATAATCGTAAGATATTTTGTAAATTTTACTTAGTTAAGTATACATAATATTTCCTCAAAAAACATACATTTAATTTGTTTATAGATTTATTTCGCTAATACCCCAATAAACAATGTAACGTTTCGAAATTGATTAGTGTTATCGATCTTAATATGTCAAGGGACCTAAAATTATGAATTATTGTATGTATAGAACTATTTAGGAATTTTACCCCGTGAAATACGTAAATATCTAAATAATTAAAAAATATTTTTGCATTTTGAACAAAACGAACGAACGACAATTCGATTATTAACTCGAAAATCGATAATTTGATTTCACAATTTTTTCGATACCTATCTTACAGAACATTTGAAATATAAGTGATGTGATACGTTAACTCATTATTCTGCGTGAATTTTATAGACTGTCCCCGAAGGCTCAAACGTTATAATATTCAAACTTCTTGAATACCTACAACTATGTCAAATATATTGCCATCAAGTCACAGTGATAGTGTGAGGTTCATTTATAATAACTACGAATTAGGTCGTCCTTTGCTTCTGGCGTATTTTGTCCAAAAATTAATACGGAGGGAATCATTTACAGGGTCAATCCCAACTAAAAGAGCAGTAGCTGGTAACGACTTTTTGGGACAAAATATTACAAACCATTTTGAATCTTATCTACCGGAGAAAAACATCATAGTCATTTGAAGGCTATGGAGGGGCAGCGTGGCGTTGCAAGATGTCTCGCGGCCGCACGAGCCTTCTCGAAATCATTTGCAGCACAGAACAGAAAAAAAACTGTTAGAAGTGTGATAGGACAGGTTCTATAGCGGAACCAATGTCGCCAAACTCACACATACAACCAGATAATAATACGTTGCACTACTAGTAAACAATTGTTTTGGTTGGTCGTATGTCTTAAACACCAAATTAGCCTAAAGTACACTGCAAAACGAAAACACACCTTATTGATTCGCAGTAGAGATTACTTTTAAAATACGGATTTACAACGTTTCGCATCCGAATTAAACGTGCTACGGGTTACAAAAAAGTTCAACGAATTCTCAATAGATGTCAGTTTATCTAAGAAAGCTAACACTAAAAAACACTTAAAAACTTAAGGATACGGTTGACATTACTTTGAAGGTCGAAGTTGTACGCTCTTGCAAACCTCCGCATATGAATGACGCGTGCCACATCGACTTCACACTTCCACCGTTTTTTTTTCTGTTCCCTGATTTGCAGTATCCAACTCTGACAGCCGCCGGCCGCTGCTGGCCCCTGTTCTTTTAGTTGGTATTTACCTTAAAATCGTGCAAGAAATCATACGATTTGCACGACGTGATGCAAATACGGACAGCTAAATGAATTTCGTTTGAGTATTTGAAGAGGACACTTTTAAACTAAAATACTGCCTATTTACATTTAAGCACGTTCTGAGGAAATCTTGCCCGACTGTGCTATATATTACAAAACAATATCAAATATAACATTATTTTTTCATGTATAAATCGTATAGAACGAAAAGCAATTTGAAACATATTAACGAGTAGTTGAGCCGGACATATCAATGTATTATAGTACTGATATTATTTGTATAGTTCGTCTATTGTCTACTCTATTATAACTCATGGTCTGTGTAAAGCGCAATGTCACGCACAATATTTCTCGGAGAGTTAAAAAATACTGTTTTAGTAGTATTCCTCTATAATCACATTTTCGATTCTATATTCTAAACTTTATCACTAAGTTGGAATGGACTAATTAAAAAGAAAAAAAATGACGTGGTCTTTTATAACTAGTGGGACTGAAAGTTTAATAAAAGATTGTACAGAACTGGCACCCCAGCATTTTATATTGCCACACGTTCCACGGTAACTAAATCGGGATCACCCATATGATTGATCGACAACATAGGTTCAGATTAGTTCATTACTTTTTATTCACATTTTACTCTTACTGGGCAGAGTAGGTATCAGGTGCGTTTAGCGTTAGCCCTTAAGACCTTGGTCTCATAGTCTCTAAACATCCAGAAACAATAATACCGAGAGCAATTATTAGTACTAATGACGCGGTAAGTGATAATGGTTGTTTCTTATCACTCTATTCATTTGTTACCGAAATGTGTGCGCATGGACCATTTACAGTGTGCCTATAAAGTGACGATTGCCATAATGTAATGTGTAGTGTGTGTAGATGTAGAAGTTTATTTACCTACCTATTATTATAATGTATAATGTTCGACCTCCATAAAAATGTAAGATAAAACTAAAGCTATTATGAAAGAAAGAAAGTAATGTTTTATTAAACAACACAGTTGAGCAACCATTAACAACATCAACATAAAAAGAAATTGTAAAAAAACACGCACAACCGTGCTGAATTAATGGCCACCTCTCAGCTTAATGCTGTCCGCTTTGTAGTGCAGGCGGTACAGCGCTGATTTTCAGAGGCGGCCGCTATTATCATACACAAGCATCGATTTATCGGTGCCGTTTGAACGGTACAGTGTAATCGTAACTATTTCTCGTAGCGTATTGCCACTTATAAGATTGCAATTTATCTATTTCGGTTTGTTTTTATGTAAAAGAATGTATTTTATTTATTTTCTAATTAACATAACAATGGTTTTAAAACTACATTTCTAAATAATTACATTATACTAAAAAAGAAAACTAAAAGTTAAAATGCGTCGTGGAATTCATCCGCATCGCATGCCTCTTGTGGAAGTGTTCCCAGAAGACTGGCAGCATTGCCACGTTGTATGGCAATGCTTAATCTCTAACCTAAAAAGAGGCCAGCCTTCTGGTCACGAGAAGCGTCGACCATACGCTTCGCAATCTCCCTGAAGAGATTGCGGGCGCTCGGACCCCAAGGCCCAAACGTTTCGACTCCAAACGGCACAAATTCATAATCTCCAATGAGATTGGAGTATTTGCGCCGCTTAAGAGCCTCTGCAGAAGCTGCAGCAGCACCAGCACAGCCAGCCGTGCCAGGTTAATGGGTAGGGGCAATGGTGTCGACGCAAGTTGCGTCCCACACCAGAGTCCTACCCATTTTCCAAGGCATTAATGACATACCATCCGGTCTCTTGCCATCGTCGCGCGCCAAACCGTTTGGTTCAAGCACAGCTGGCACACCGGCGGTGACAAGAGCACGGCGGATTATGTCGTTGAGGCTGGCGTGCCGTGGAATTCGCCCCGCGCTCCTGCAGCACGACAGGCCATGGTGTCCAAGTCGATCAACTGCTTCTCCACAACGGCATCGATGCGGAGAAACACACGGCGCACCTAAGCGGAGGCACGTCGCGATGTCTTTTTGGATATTTCATTCAGGACATCATATAAGTTGTGAAAAAATAGAATTGGCTGTTTAAGTCTATAGATGTAGGGTTATGTATGTAATAAGAAGATTATTATATATTTTTATTTATTGCCATATAATAAGGCTTTACTAACAAAAACAGTGCCGGAACCTAATTCACAGCTGATATATTTTTTATTTGCATCATTTTCTGCAACAAAACTCAAATATATTATCAATCGATCAATTAGCCCACTGCAGTCCATTGCTGGACATGTGCCTCTCCCAATGTGCGCCATTTCGTACGATCGTCCGCCTTCCGCATCCAGTCCGTCCCAGCCCCCTTTTTCAGGTCAACTTTTTCAATATATTAATACATTAACAATAAGATTGCTTTGCCAGCTAGGATGTTCTTTTCATTTAGCACATATCTTACATAAGATAAACTGTCAATCGCTTTATTAATTTGTCTCCATGTCTTCCTGCACTAACTTAATTTATTAATATTCTATAAACTATAATTACTTAATATTCTAAAAAGATTTCGTTTTAGTAATTGTTACCATATTCATTGCACTCTATTTAGACATCGGTCATCATTATTTGTCGCCTTTGTCTCTTTTGGCTTCAGCGTAACAGGACAATCTCGTTCATACACTTCTAATCTGTCATTTCTGTTCTGTTACCCGGTTCCTCGCCATTTTTTTCCACGCTATTCATCTATCTTTTCTTGATCCTGTGCTCCAAAATCTCTCTGCATTTTATACGCTTTTCTACACTTTTCTTTGTGTAAAAATACTTCAGCATTTTTTTATTCAAATATTGACCCTTTTCATGCTTTGGATAGCAATCAGGAACAATACGGCAGTTGTCTTTATCTGTAAGAAGTTACGATGACATAAATTACTACACTCGAGAGCAATGAATTCGGGTCACTCAAAGAATCCAAAAAATCTCGGAAAGTAAGAATGCTAGGTTAATGCAATAAATTGTATTTAATAGACAATTTAATACTCCTTAAATGAAAGTATTAAAACTTCTTAGTTATTGTAAAGTTATATCATAAAAAAATCAAATTTGAAAAGGGAACACTGTCGAAGAAGGAACTACGAAATTACAGGATTTGTTTTTGCTTTTGTTTGTAATCTGTCATTTATGTTGGTACATAAACCAGGTTGATAGTGCTCAATATTCATTATTCAAGCTGAAATCATGTCGCTTACACTTGAAGAATGCACCAGAATACTTACATTGGTGGAAACCGGCCGGAGTCAGCGCGATACAGCCAGGACTGTCGGTGTGTCGCTGTCAACAGTACAAAGAGTTCTCCGACGTTACGAAGAAACTGGTTCTAACCTACGCAGACCAGGAACGGGCAGAACTAGGTGTACCACAGCACGAGAAGACCGATACTTGGTGAACACCATGCTTCGAAATCGCTTTCTCACAGGAACTGAACTCACAAATCAGTTTCGACGCCTCGGAGGAAGTAACCCAAGTGCATGGACAGTAAGACGTCGGCTTGCTGAATCTAACTTAAAACCCCTTAGACCTGCAAACGGCCCTAAACTGGAGCGTGGCCATCGTATTTCAAGACTAAGATATGCCCAGAACCACGTAAATTGGAGTATTGAAGATTGGTCGAAAGTTATGTTCTCCGACGAATCAAAATTTATGCTCTACAAGCACGATGGAAGACACAGAGTGTATAGAAGACCAGGGGAAAGATTCAAGCAAGCATGCATCGAAGAAAAAGTAGCCTACGGTGGTGGGTCTGTACTTGTGTGGGCCGGAATTTCCTCTGAAAGTCGCACAGAGCTGGTGATCATAGAAAACGGCTCTTTAACTAGCGTAAGATATGTGGAAGAAATCCTCAACGAACACGTTGGTCCATTTATGGTCAATTTGGGTGAGGATGCTATATTTATGCATGACAATGCCCGACCTCATACAGGTAGGATTGTGAATGACTACCTTCAAGAGATGAACATTACTTGTATGGAGTGGCCAGCGCGCAGCCCGGATATCAACCCTATCGAGCATGCTTGGGACGAGCTAGGGAGATGCGTAAAACAATGAAACCCTCCCCCAATCACGCTTCCTGAGCTCAAAATTGCTCTCACAGAGGAATGGGAGAATATTCCCCAAAATCGTATAAGGAACTTGGTGTACAGCATGCCAAACCGCGTAAACGCAGTAATGGAAGCACGAGGAGGTAATACGAAGTATTGAAATTCAAGAAAATCGTCATAAAGTTCAAAAATTTCATGTTTCCTATTTTTGTTTTAAGGAGAGATCAGCAGTTTTTTTTTCTTTATGTAATTTTGTGTAAATAAAATGTATGGTGACTCATATTTTTTTAACTTTCATTTAAGGAGTATTAAATTGTCTATTAAATACAATTTATTGAATTAACCTAGCATTCTTACTTTCCGAGATTTTTTGGATTCTTTGAGTGACCCGGATTCATTGCTCTCGAGTGTATTTTAAAATAATTTTCTTAGTGCATGTACACCACACCATATTGAAAATATCGAAAGTCAAATGACGAGATCATAAAAAGAGATGTACCTACTACTTTTAAACTATTATTATTTTGTATTTTATGACTTCTGAAAAATGTGATGCTCTTTGTTGACATTTTTAAATAAAAAAAGTTAAAGTTGACTTCAACTTTGAATTTAGTCGATTTTCTGACAAAAATAATTGTCATTAGAAAACTACTGAAAAAATGACTAATCAGCAAGAATTAATACCATTTTATAAACTTTTAACTATTAATTTTGATTATAAATTTGAGGCTATACTAACATCACCTAATAAAAAAAACAAAATAATATCTAAACTATTATATAAGTGTAAACGTAAAAACTTAAATAATAATGTAGTTATAACTAATTTGTAAGTCGCGTGAATGACTGACGTAGTGGTAAGTGTTGTACCGTTCAATTATTTTGTAGGAAGTGCCCGATCTAATGTAATGTAACATCCTTCTAATCTATTGTAATGTAACAATGTAATGTTTTCTACCTTGTGATGTTTATGAAGTGCTGTGCGTTTTATTTTATGTCAAATAAAAGTTTATTGATTCGAACATTGTTTTTGAAAAATATTCATGAATCATCAGCCGGAACTCTGTTCTCTTACTGTTTCCTCCCCTTTACTATTCACTGCTGGCTGATCCCTCAACCCGAGAGGAAAGCCTACACCAGAACCTAGTGCATCTATCAGTAAGTTAAGTAGGTGAGGTTGACCAGGCGGGGATCGGAAGATCTTGGCCCGATGGCGGTACCCCCGACTACATTATATTTTATCGCTACGATGAGCGGCACGCAAAGTAAATTGTAACTTTTGAGTGCGAATTTACTCAATCTATTAGATAGGTAGCCTTCCGCATTAAGTAGATACGTCATAGGTACTTCACTAAATATTGAAACGAGCTTTCAGTTTAGTCACAATCACGAATTTATCACAGTTAATGGACTAAGTTCATGATAAGGCTGCCGCTGTAGCGATTAACTCGATGTGCATAACATACTAGCCGTTGTTCTAAGTAGTGAAACTATGTAGTCCTTCATTCTTTTGATTTCATTTTCTGCGTGATTTTCTTAATTTTTCTGCACGTCGGTCGGTAGCCAGTGCAATTGCCACAATTCTAACCGTTTGAGGGTAAGGTCGACCCGCCAAATACTAAGCTAGCTAGCAAGGCTCAAAAAATTGCGGGAAGTGTCACGGCGCGGTGAGGTAATCTGTCCGTCCCAGATGCCTTATGAACATCTAAGTATAACATCCATTACGGGTAGTTGCAGCCCTAAAAAGTCCAACAAGCTACAGTACCTACTTCAATATTGTTCTACAGAACTTCGAAATTATTCTACTAAACTTCGATATCGTCCTACAGAACTTGAATATGCCAGTGGTACAGAATAGATAATAAGTATTTAGTAGTACTTACTAAGCATAATAGTGGCTTGTGGTGACCATTATGCTTGATCGAAATTAAACCGAAGCCGACCACCACTGAGCTGAGAAAAGGCTCAGAGGATGATGACACATCAACAGCAAAACTGCATTGAAAAGTAACCTAGCTATTAGCCATAAAAAACCCGACTGATGCTGAATAGATCGAAACAAGCTTTATAGCAGGCGGTACCTGTTAATTTTCATCTGGTTAGAGCTTTGTAATTGGGTACTGCCTACCCGTTAATTTCCATCTGGTTAGAGCTTTGTAATTGGGTACCGCCTGCTATAAAGCTTGTTTCTATCTTTTAG
This sequence comes from Eilema caniola, assembly GCA_949126895.1. Classification (NCBI taxonomy): domain Eukaryota; kingdom Metazoa; phylum Arthropoda; class Insecta; order Lepidoptera; family Erebidae; genus Eilema; species Eilema caniola. The sequence goes on along the minus strand of OX421472.1, from coordinate 6,892,810 downwards.
CATCAGTCGGGTTTTCCATTTTTAATAATTTATTTTAATTTATACTTTTTAGTTATGACATATATATTTTAGTAATCGTCTTCTAAGTTCCTTCGTTTTGATACCCCATGCGATAAATTTGAGCGAAAATATTTTTTACCACATACATTTTGGAGCCAAAATACCAACATATTAAAGCTGTTTTCATATTTTATGTAGCCCAAGAACACTTGGCCAATAAATACCTTCCATTTGAGATATGAATTATTGAAATCCATAGGGTGGTTATATAGAATATTACAAACATACAGACATGCATACATACAAGATACGCGCAAAAAAACATAACCCTACTTGGCAGTCGGGTAAAAATATATTTTGTTCAAAATGCAGTGAGAATGCCGATAGGAGTGGTTTTATTGCGTGAAAAATCCCATCGTATAAGATATTTATTAAGCATTTCGCTCAGTAATTAAACGTGATACGTCCGTAGAGTAATTCGTGGCCGTATTTATAGGAGACGGGATTTATATGGAGCAACCTAGGTAACTCGATTGAAAAAGTTGTGAGTAGTTAAATCACCCAAGTGCCGAGCCCGGTTGCATCTAGAGCTTGTACTTTGGTCTCAGTTCCAGTCTGGGCTCATCTGTCGAATCGACGGCACTTCTACTCTCATATTCTGTTCTGCACATAATCTGGTTTGGTCGTCTTTTATGTGCCCGGCCCCAACTTCGAGGGAGAACACTTAACACTTTAAATTAATTAACTTTTAAGCAACATAATCTTAACTGTTCCAAGGTGTACTTAAGAGACTCCACAAAAACCAATCTAAACTCATCAGCAAGGCGGTAGGTACTCTGACTGTCTGACAGTGTGGCTCTGTCGTAGGGTTACTTCTTAGAGTTGGGGGATCAGCCCCTCTAGACATGACGAATGTATGGGATCTGACGTATTTGACATGCGTTAACGACTGTCATATACGTCAAATCCCATATATTCGTCATTCTATTCCACCAAACGCCAGCTAGCGAATTGCCACTTGTCTAGAGGGGCAGACGGCAGTTGCTCTCAATGCTCTCATAATCGTTATCCGTAAATCCATACATACCTTGACGACTTCAGGAGATGTACTTTTACGCCAAGCTTAAGGCCGGGTAGAGCATTCTAAGGGCCTTCCCATCAATTCTTATAAGTAATATTATTTTAATCTTACTTAACTTTCAGTGTGATTCGGACTCGGAGCATTGTTGTCTGTCGATATTTTTGTCTATTATTAAATCCTAGCTTTTTCCCGCGGCTACGCCCGTTTGTTTATGATGTCCCATTTTTCTGCACCACTTTGGACCCTAAGCTTTCATTGAAAAAAAATCCCGATGAAAATTGGTTGGGTAGTTTTTGAATTATGAGCGTTACGCTAACGTATTATTATAAGAGATTGTATTTACCTTGTAAGATAAGTGTGAAATCTAACAAAGTAAACAAATAAATGTAGGCACCACTACAATAAGTCTATATTACTGTAGTAGTACCTTTGATCCGTTTGACCCATTTAAAGAATTTAATAATAGGGGTTAAAGTATGAAATTGCCGTTTCATTGTAATAGGTACTTCGAATTGACATAGAACCTTCATGGTTTGAGATTTTTGAGTGAAACTTTTTCCACATGGTACCTATGTAGTTCTTCATTTAAAAATGTGCAACATTCGATTATCCACTTTCAGTTGTTTTTTTTATTCAGCTTAGACAAGAAAGATGGATACTTCGAAAATTCGAGTGATTTTTGAATACGAGTTCCGACGCGGAACTAACGCGGCAGAAACAGCTCGCAATATCAATGTTGCGTTTGGAGAGGGGACTGCTAATGAACGCACCGTGCGATTTTGGTTTAAACGCTTTCGTGATGGAAACTTTGATTTGAAGAACGAACCACGAGGAAGGCCTTCCACACAGGTGAATAACAATGAATTAAAAGACATGGTGGAAGCCGATCCGAGCCAAACTACCCAGGAATTAGCTGCATGGTTTAACGTTACCTTACCAACAATATTGACTCATTTGCGTCAAATCAATAAAATAAAAAAATGTGAAAAATGGGTACCTCATGATTTGACTGATCTGCAGAAAGAAATGCGTGTTGAAACTTGTGTTGCCTTGTTGAATCGATACAGAAATGAAGGAATATTGGATCGAATTGTGACATATGATGAAAAGTGGATTCTTTACGATAACCGTAAGCGAAAAATGCAATGGCTGACCCCAGGTGAAACGCCACAACAGTGTCCTAAAGCAAAGCTTACCAATAAAAAGGTAATGGTAACTGTTTGGTGGTCTCAGCATGGTGTTATTCACTATAGCTTTCTACGATTTGGTCAAGCAATAACGACAGATGTCTATTGTGCCGAACTCCGAACAATGATAGCAAAACTAGCAGTGAAACAGCCCCGACTCATGAATCGATCTTCACCATTATTGCTCCATGATAACGCGAGACCTCATACAGCACGAGAAACCGTTTTAACTCTACAGGAACTGCAATTAGAAACTATCCGTCACCCTCCGTATTCGCCAGACCTTGCTCCAACAGACTACCATTTTTTTCGTGATTTGGACAATTTTCTATGTAATAAAAAGTTTTCTTCTCAGGAGGCAGTACAAAATGCTTTCACGCAGTTTGTCGAATCTAGATCACCAGAGTTCTATCGCAAAGGCATAAATGACCTTCCTACTAGATGGCAGCAATGTATAGATAATAATGGTAATTATTTTGATTAAATAAATACGTTAAATTAAAAAAAAAACGAATTTCAATTTGTCAGTACAAATCGGCAATTTCATACTTTAACCCCTAATACTACTTAGTAGGTATCCTGACTATGCTGACGGACGCTGACGGTCCGAATCACACTATATACGAAAGTAAATTAGGATTAAAATATGGCGGTAACTGTGGTAAGGCCCTAAGCTCATTATCGCACGACAAAAAAAGGAAGTCACAATTTCGGGGCACATAGTAAGTCTAGACTCATCAATTATCGTACTGATGACTCGATCCCCAAAACTTCAAGTACTAGGCGTTACCTTATTTACTATTATCATTTCATCCGCCCTTACTCTTTGTTACGTTAGCGTAGGTAATAATTAAATTATTTTTGTATTTGTATTTAATGTATTACATTACGTTACGGTTGTATTACGTTTTTAATGTATTTACGTATGTAAGTACATACCTATACGCATTCTAAAACGCATATTACAAACCAGTTTGGTTATGCTTACCTTCTTTAGTTCTAGATTGTGCCGTGAAGGTTGTTTCCGTTACCATCTTGACGTAGTTTCCGGGTGCCTTTCTGGTTATATCTCCGGTTCTAAAAAACTCAACAAATTACGATCAAACAAACTTAAGAATATTAGCCTGACCAAGGTCTTTCGAACAAAGATGACGTTTAGCAATTTTGCATCCATCACGAACAAATATTATCGGAGTTCTATATATTTTTTTAAATATCTTTAATTTACAAACAGTAAATAAATATTCTACATAGCGCTATATAGAACCAAATTAAACATCGACAATATACGACTCATATTATGTAACTTGTAAGATTCTATACATTTATTTTTTTGTAAATACATGTAGTTATATTATTACAAGTGAGAATCCCGTGAGTTCGGGACCTTCAGTAGCGGCCATCGACAGAGCAACAACGTCAGTGTAACCGTGGCTCCCGGTAGGGCGACCCGCCCAATCCCGCCGCCGCCGCCCAAACGCTTCCGTTCAAAGCTCGTTTCTAGTAAAGTAAATGTGATACTTGTTACACTTAATAACTTCTTACATATAAATTACCCTTAGTTTTTATATCAGTATATGTGATTTTTTAAAGTAAAAATTTATAGGTATGATAATGTAATTAATCGTCACCTAAATGTCAAAAGGCTCTACTCAAAACAAAACGCGCCTACATTTTTAATCCATTTCGTTGAAAATTTTATTTCGTCTTTAGAGCGATATGTAATGATTCAAAGCGCTAAATTACAAATTATGCTAATTAAAATAGGTATATCTATCACTTAATATAAATTTAAAAACGTAAAAAAATTATTACGGTACAAAAAATATATGAAAAAATTAAATACAAATGGAACGCCATTTAGACATCAAAAAATGGATAGTTATGTTACGAGTTTTTTTTTGTTGACAAGCACAAGGCCCACCTGATGGGAAATGCTTACCGTAGCCTATAGACGCGCATGTTGCATAAAACACCAGGGCGTCACACTCGCGCTGCCGACCCTGTTTGAAAAGTTATTGCATGTCGATTTAGATACGAATTTTTTTAGTAGGTCAAGGTGGGACTTGGAATTAATTTGAAATTTAGCATGCAAAATTTCTTTAAATTTCATTCAGTTATTGTGTAAATAATTAATCAATATGTCTAATGAAAATATTTCTAATATAATGTATGATTAACCAATGCATTAAAATTTCAGATTAGATAAATAAAGAAATGTTATGTGAATGAACAACAAAATAATAATCACAACTTGTTGAGTTGTTGACATTCAAACAACTTGTTCTGTCGGCGTTCAAACTGTACAAAAGGTCATAGTCTCTGTAGTCAACTACCTATAGTAAGTTAAAATGAAGACTTCTTATACTAAAGAAAAAGGGCGTTAATAATTACATGGGGTTTTATTTGATACATATTTATTTTTAACCATTCACTCAACCATCAATTTTAAATGAATTTATATATATATATAAATGTGACATCATGAACTTACCAATTTGATGTTTGATAAAGAGCCCCTTAAAATCCAACACGTTCACATCGTCCATCTGTATCTCGTGGGGAAGTGGACACACGAAAACAAATTTACTGGCGTGGCTAACGTGGCTCTGGCACACTTGAAATTGGCGTCTCATTAATCATTTTTCGACACCCTTACTCATAAATTGGTGTTTATCACATGACTTTTACACTCATAAACTATGGTAACACTTGTGCTTATTTTTTTCTTGATCGCACTAGTGTTTTATTTTATATTCCATCAAATTAAGTTGGTACCTCGCTGAAAGTTATTATATACATGCATTCTATTTGCTCTTAACTTAACTGGGTTATAGTTTTATTTTAAATCTCGGAAAAAGTTTTGACTTAGATACGTTTCATCAAACTTATTTTGATCTTTTAGCATCAGTCGGGTTTTTTATTTTCAATTGTAACATTATTTTGTTGAAAGTTCTTGGTCAGAATGAAAAGTTACGTTTGTTTTATCGCAATCGATTGAGTAGAATCAATGTAGAACCCGAGAAAACTTCCATTTAAAACTCAACCGACCAAGAAAGTTAAGAACCAGCTACGAATAAATTAAGGGGCGTCAGCATCGGCATCGAGCCCTCGATGAAGTATCTGGGGCTCGTACTCGATGGCCGGTGGAACTTCGGACATCACTTCCGAAGTTTGGTCCTAAAACTAAGGCATCAGCCGCACTTGCGCGGCTGATGCCCAACATCAGGGGACCCAACGCTCCCTAGAGGAGACTGTACCTGGGGATCGTGCGAAGTATGGCCCTATACGGGGCCCCCGTATGGGCGGAAACCCTCACGGCAACCAATGTGGCTAGATTGCTGAGCCCGCAAAGGGCGATGGCCGTCAGGGTGATAAGGGGATACCGCACGATCTCAGGTGAAACAGCATATCTCTTAGCCGGGACCCCTCCATGGGACCTGGAAGCGAGAGCCCTTGCGTCTCTATTTAAATGGCGCAAGGAGGCGCCGCCGACGTGTCTTCGCCGAAGACCATCGGCCTCCATGACCGGGGTCCTGAGGACGGTGAGCGGCCTGCTCACCGTCCTTTCAGAAGCAGGCCCATGACGGCAGCGTGACGTGAGAGATCCACGCACGCCCCCTCTAAGAAGCGGGATGACACTCGAACCCCCACCCCCCATAGACGCGGGATAACACCCGAACCACCCCTTAGGCGAGGCCGCAGCCGCAGGTCTGTTGGTAGTCCTGGGATATCCTTTTGAGGGCTAATACCCGGGGCTACCAACCGCAGGCTATAAGGCGGTACGTGAAGGTTTTTAGTCGGTAGGAGTCCGGCATAGCATCCATGAAGGATTTTCCATCACGGTAAAAAAAAAGCTGCGAATAAATTCACGAATCTATTACAACTAGATGGCGTTGCTCGATTTAAATTCAAGCTATCGTTGTGTTACTATGAACGATATTATCTACCCTCTCAAATATTGTACGATACTAATGTTAATTGTATGTTTTATTAATTATGTGTATTTTTGTAAGTTCTTATACACTTGTATAAAGAACTATTATACATGTTAGTGTGCCCGAAGGGCCGAACTCCACTTTAATTTATGCCATTATATGTACATGTTCCATAATATTATAAATGTTAGGCATGGGCATGGGCGTTTTCGTTTGTTAACGCAAACCAAATACTAAGAGTTTATATAGTATTTGCGCAAACCGATAAATATCCGATTTCAGTTATGACAACCGATTTCAAAATCTGATTTCTAAAAACGATTTTAGTAGCGCTAGCTCTAACATTAATTTGGTTTTATTAGCTTACAAACGGTAAACTGAAACACACCGTTTTCCTTTTTTTTCAAAGTGATTCCATACTTCACTGGGTTTTCGTGACATTTTGAAAATTAAAAACAATGTTCGCCTAATTACAAAAAACGAAAAATATAAGTCGCTCTAATTACAAAAAAAAACCAAAAACAAAAGTCACTCTAGTTCAAATTAAAAATAAAACACTCACTTATGTACTTCTCACAGTTAAATTGACTACTTATTCAACTTTATAATTCACATAAAATAATCCAATAACTTCTTACTTTAAACACACGCGTCACCAAGGTCAAATGTGCATCGCAAGTTTTAACAGATTATTAAAAAGTTTTAACAAAATCAATATAGGGGCACGCCATTGGGGAAGCGTAGTGGGGTATGCGGAAGTACCTACCAAAAACCATGCAATTTTTTCTTCCTAAACCTAGATTAAATTATAGCATTATATAAAAATCAAATCATCAAGCAAACTACAAACTAGTCAAAGCGGACGAATAATAACAGCGTATGTGTAAACGTGATTATTTAAATGAAACCCTATCTCCAAGCCCTTAAGACATAGTTCTAGTAGTTTCTAAAACCCGCGGCTCCGACTCCGACATCGAAACCGAGAAAAATTCGCGCTATCCTTTTTACCCCGCTAAGGTACCGCTTGGTTAGAAAAAGAAAGAGCGAATTTCTTATCGCAACGTAGCGATGTAGCTAAGCAATTTCGTTTGCGTTTGGATATTCTATGATTTTGATATTGTGACACGGTTCACAGTTGCGTATCGTATCGAGATATTCGAGATTTGAAATCAGTTTTTTTAGTTTGTGCAATCGATATGATTTGATTTGAGTGTAAAATTGGTTTTTAGTTTCGTTTTGATATATCGGCCGCATGCCTAATAAATATAGATATGGAAAATTGGAAAGTGTTCGTATCTCTCTGTACATTAGAGGTTTACTTGGGCTTTGGTCATGTATTTTAATAATAATTAACGATCAATCAATCAATTAGCCCACTGCAGTCCACTGCTGGACATAGGCCTCCCCCAATGTGCGCCATTTCGTACGATCCTCCGCCTTCCGCATCCAGTCCGTCCCAGCCACCCTTTTCAGGTCATCGGTCCATCTGGCTAGGGGGCGTCCTACCCTTCGTTTGCCTTCTCGCGGTCTCCACTCTAGGACTCGTCTGCTCCAACGGCCATCGGTCCTTCGACAGACGTGGCCAGCCCATTGCTACTTCAACTTGCTTCTGCGAGCTATGTCGGTAACTTTGGTTCTTTGTCGGATCACCTCGTTTCGAATTCTATCCTTCAGAGAAACTCCAAGCATAGCTCGCTCCATAGCCCGCTGCGCGACTTTTAGTTTATGGACTAGCCCTACCGTTAGTGTCCACGTTTCGGCACCGTAAGTCATAACAGGTAGGACGCACTGGTCAAAGACCTTTGTTTTCAGGCATTGCGGTAGGGGGGAAGAGAAGACTCGACGTAGTTTGCGAAATGCTGCCCAGCCCAGCTGAATCCTTCTGGCTAGTTCTTTCTCGAAGTTGTTTTTACCGAGCCTGGCCCAGGTATACATATTTTTGGACAACTTCGAGCGTCGCCCCTTCGATGGCAATCGGTCTCGGTGCAACATGTTCGTTGAACATGATCTTGGTTTTATCCAAGTTTACACCGAGGCCGACGCGTCGAGAAGCTCTATCTAGGCTGTGCAGCATCTCGCCCAGTTTTTCCAGCGACTCCGCAACAACGACGATGTCATCGGCGATCCGAAGGTGTGAGATGTACTCTCCGTTAATGTTGATACCCCGTCCAGTCCAATCCAGAGTCTTGAAGACGTGCTCCAATGCATTGGTGAATAGTTTGGGGGATATAACATCCCCCTGCCTAACTCCACGCTGGAGGCTTATCGGTTTCGTCTTCTGGTCTTGGAGCTGGACGGACATTGTGGCAGTGTCATATAGGCATCTCAGCACCTCAATGTATCGCCAATCAACACGACACCGCTGCAGAGCATCCAGAACTGCCCAGGTTTCGATGGAGTCGAAGGCTTTTTCGTAGTCCACAAACGCCATACACAGCGGCTGATTGTATTCTTGACTTTTTTCTACAATCTGCCGAACAGTATGGATGTGGTCCACGGTGCTATAGCCTTTTCGAAACCCGGTTTGCTCCGGTGGCTGGAACTCGTCAAGTTTACCCGCGAGGCGATTTGTGACGACTCTCGAGAACAACTTGTAGACGTGGCTCAGGAGCGAGATGGGCCTGTAGTTCTTCAGCAAGGTCTTGTCGCCTTTTTTGAAGAACAGTATCACCGCACTCTCGCTCCACGCCCTAGGTGTTAGACCCTGTTGGATGACGGAATTAAAAAGACTTGCTAGCTCTTTAAGGATTGGAATCCCACCTGCTTTCAGGAGCTCAGTAGTAATTCCGTCATCACCAGGACACCTGTTGTTCTTCAGTTGCCTGAGAGCCGTCTCTATCTCGCACTGCTCGACATCGGGTATCTCCTCGGTGTAATGGCGCGTGAGCGGGGCTCTGTGGTCTTCTTCATCACTGTGTCCCGTCAGTTTACTCATCCGTGATGCATACAGCTGTCCATAATATTTCTCGATCTCTTCAAGCATCCCGAACTTTGAGGCAATAATTTTGCCATCCACAGTTTTAAGTTTCGTCAGATGGGGCCTCCCAAACTGCTGAGCGAACACTTTCGACCCCCTATTTTGCTCAATCGCCTCCTGGACGGTGCGAGTGTTAGAGCGTCGGAGGTCGCGTCGTATCAGCTTTTTAATTCGTTTGTTTAAGGCCCTCTCATCTGACGAAGACGACTATGTGGATGGTTGTTCACGCCTCTTTCTCATTAGTTCGAGAGTCTCAGGAGAGATTTTGGACTCTTGCTGTTTGCGTTTTCCGGGAAACAACTTTCGAGACACTTCTTGTAATGTTTTGACCACTGTGTCGGTTCTCTCGTCAATGCCGCTGGTGGTTTCCAGACTTGCGAAGCGATTTTGAAGTTCCAGGTGGAACTTTTCGGACCCTAGAGCTACTTGGAGCGGCGTAGGTCGGAGAGTAGACCGTACCATTCGGAGTCTTTCAGCTCTAATGTTGATATTTAGAGAGCCTCGGATAAGTCTGTGATCGCTTCCGGTATTAAACCTGTTGATCACAGAGACGTCTCTAAATATGTGCCTACTGTCCGTTATGAAAAAGTCTATCTCGTTCCTTATCACAGAGTCCCGGCGTTGCCAAGTCCACTTCCTGTGGAGTTTCTTCTTAAAGAAGCTATTCATTAAGAAGAGCCCCTGTGATTCGAGGAAGTTGACTAGCATTTGCCCTCTGTGATTTCTGCGCCCCACCCCATAAGGTCCGATTCTCGTTTCGCCACGTTCCTGTACTCCCACTTTGGCATTGAAGTCCCCCATAACAACGTTGTAAGTGGCCTTGGCGGTGTGATTTATTGCCTTGGCAATATCTTCATAAACAGCCTCGGCGGTTTCGTCGGCGTAGCGCGAGGTGGGCGCATATACCTGTATCACCTTCAGCGAATGACTGTTCGTGATTTTTAGGATCAGGTACGCTACCCGGTTCGACACACTGCCGACTTCAACAACGCTGCCAATGAGGTCCTTTTTTACCAGAAAACCGACACCTCCCTGGGAGAGCAGATCACCTTCTCTGAAGTAGAACAGGTCGCCTGACTCAAGGGTTATCGTGTCCTCCCCCTGTCTTCGGATCTCGGACAACCCCAATATGTGCCAGTTTATGCGACCTAGTTCTACCTCGAGTTCTGCGAGGTGATGGTCCAGCCTTAGTGTACTACAGTTGTAAGCTGCCAGTAGTAGTTTTTTACGGTAGTCTCCCGTAACCCGGAGATTCTTAGCACCCCCCGCCCCGCCGTTACCCGAACCGCTACCATGGCTGGGAATAGCGGGACCACCGGGAACTGGGGGCCTTTTGTTGTGGCGTCTTTCCATTTGAGGGGTTTTAGCCTACTCTTGCCACGCTGGCCAGACGGGTTGGCAAAGGGTTTTATTTCAAGTTTTCCTTCTCTCACAGCGATCTCGTCTGTGTATTCTTCCGATTTGTCGCCTCTTACGACACCCTCGGATGATGGAGTGGCAACATTTGTATTCTTTCTCCGTCACCACACGGATACGATAAACGATACACTGACTGAACACAAAAATATATGTAGGTATATATTTTTCATTCTTGTCTGTTTGTGCCAAGAAAAACTACTCTACGAATTTTGATGCGGCTTTTTACCCGACTGCCAAGAAGGGTTATGTTTTTCGCGCGTATCTTGTACGTATGTTTGTACGTATGTATGTTTGTAATATTCTTTTCGACACCCTTACTCATAAATTGGTGTTTATCACATGGCTTTTACACTCATAAACTACTATGGTATTAAACACTTGTGCTTTTTTTCTTGATCGCACTAGTATTTTATATTCCATCAAATTAAGTTGGTACCTCCCTGAAAGATATTATAAATGCATTCTATTTGCTCTTAACTTAACTGGGTTATAGTTTTATTCTAAATCTCGGAAAAAAGTTTTGACTTAGATTCGTTTCGTTTCAACATAAGACTAAAAATAACACTATTTTTGTAGAAAAAAAAGTAGTGTACCACCTTGAATATAATAAATTTTCAATAACTTATTTACTTCAATTAATAATTCAACGCGTAACGCGTAGGATAGCTAACACGCCGCGCGCAGAAAAAAAATCAGCGCGGAGTTTTTAACAAACTTTCCGTCTGTGCTATGAGCATTGTTTATTTAAGTACGAATAATTGATCAACAAGTTTAGAATGACAATCTCTAGTATAGAAGAAGACCGATACGTTGATTGACGCCGCCGGCAATATTAAGTGTGGCACGAAATGCCAGTGATAGCCTTTTGCCTCCAAAATCCAGGGATAAGTACATGGCAGTTTATGAGGCCATCATTAAATATAAAATTTCTTTTTTTTACTCGTAAGTGGGTCGAAAACCTTCGTTTGACACACGTGAGCTTTGGTCATACTGCAATATCACCTCGAGTGTAATGACCAACTTACCACACTTGTATCATAAATAAGTATTATAATACATTTAACTCGATTTTATTGGCAAAATTGCGGCGATTGCTGCAGAGGCCCATTTTGAAGAAGTTGAAGTTAAGAAAAGAAAATAATTTGACCTGACTTCAAATCTACGAGCACTTGGATATTGTTAGAATATGTACATTTATATTGGCAACACTATCATGCCTTTTTGGTCGTCAAGGCATTAAGGACTTGTATCCAGTTGCCAATAAAATCTTTAAAAAAAAAAAATCTTTTTGGTTGTCAGTTGTGTTCTTTGAGTCCGTGGTAATGTCTACGAGGTTAGAGCCTATTATAAGAAAGTTATTATAAGAAAATAAGAATAGAAAGATGTAAAACATATTAAGTATTAAATACATAAATAAATCATATACTACAAGTAAAAGTGAGTTTATCTTATATTGGTACTTCGGGCAATATTAACATGGTAGCTCGCACGTGGTTTCGATAGTGATTTTGAAGAAAAAAAGTTTATTTGAAAAATCAAAAATGGCTTCTAGAAGTGATATAAATATTCCAACATTCGATGGATCGGACTATAATAACTGGAAAATACGGATGTTAAAATTTTTACAATTAAAAAAATGTCAAGATGTTGTAACGAGATCAAAGATGGACTCCGATAATGATAAATGGAACGAACGAGACATTCAAGCAATCAATTACATATATAGTGCAATCACTAACAAACAGTTGGAATACATATCTGAATTGGACACAGCTTATGATATAATGAAGAAATTTGACGAAATGTATTTAAAAAAGTCTACAGCATTACAAATAGTGTGCCGACATAACCTCGAAGCTATAAAATTGAAAAATTATTCTGAAGTAAATTTATTTTTTGATGAGTTTGAGAAGGCCGTAAATGAATTAAAACAAGCAGGTGCATTGGTATCGGAACAGGAAAAATTAAATTACATGTTAAAAGCATTGCCGGAAAACTATAGTTACATTGGAGATTTAATTGATGTGTTGCCCGAAGAGGAAAGAACAGTTGACTATTTAAAAAGTAAAATAAAGCTTAAGAAAGTAGATAACAGTGCTAGTGACTTGACAAATGAGCCTTCAAATGTTTTTGGTGCTCAAAGTAAGCCGTCAAATTTGAAAAATGTAACATGTTTTGGCTGTGGAAACCCAGGTCACTATAAAAAAGATTGTCGCTTAGGAAATAATCGAGGACGAGGAAATTTTGGCTATAGAGGATGTGGATGCGGACACATCTATAGAGGACGTGGAAATTTCCATAGAGGACGAGGAAATCATGCTGGATACCAAGGGAAAACAGAAGGAAATAGTTTCCACACTACTATTGCAAATAACATAAATATAAAAAATGATGAATATAAACAAGGTGAAATAACATGGTTATTGGATAGTGGGTGTACAGACCATATCATTAACACGGACCAGTACTTCGATACATATGAGACTCTGAAAAAGACTATCAAGGTAAAAGTTGGCGATGGCACCATTTTACATGCTACAAAGGTTGGTAATATTAAAACCTATTTTTTAGTTAATGGTCAAAAATCTGAAGTGTTATTAAAAAATGTATTTTTTGTAAAAGAAATGAAAGCGAACTTGTTGAGTTATTCTAAAATTACTGACAAACATTCTATAGTTTCAAGAGGGAGATTGACAAAAATTTACAATACTTATGGACAGATTATAGCAGTTGCAATCAAGGATGAGAGATTGTATAAAATGAAAAGCTACATGAGTGAGAATATTTTAGAAGCAAATGTTAGTAAAAGTAATATGACATTGAAAGAAAAACTACATCGTACATTAGGACATATAAATTTTTATAATTTGAGTTTAATGTGTAAAAATGAATCACTAGAAGGATTACCAAAAGAAATAGAGTCAGAATATTTAAAGTGTGCAACATGTATTGAAAATAAATTCCATAACTTACCATTTAAAAATAATAGAAGGAAAGCAGAAAAGATCCTAGATATAGTGCATACAGATTTAAATGGCCCACATAATATTACAGGAAATAATGGAGAACGATACTTTTTAACTTTTATCGATGATTACAGTAAATTAGTCAGTCTATTGTCTAAGGACAAAACATGAAGCATATGATAACTTTGTAGAGTATGTAAATGAGGTACAAAATTTGACAGGAAAAATGATAAAGGAACTCAGATGTGACAATGGTAAGGAATAGATAAATGCGAGAGTAATCCAGTTTGCAAGAGAAAAAGGAATTGCAATAAAACCCTGTCCGGCATATGTTCATGAATTGAATGGGACAGCAGAGAGGTACAATAGATCTTTAATGGATATGAGCAGATGTCTTTTAGCAGAAGCAAAAGTAGAGAGAAAATTCTGGCCTGAAGTAGTTAAAACAGCAGCATATCTCAAAAATAGAACATTAACTAATACTATTGAAAGGAAAACACCATATGAAATATTTTTCAAAAGAAAGCCATCAGTAAAAAATTTAAAAATGTATGGAAGCAAAGTATATGTTAGAATTCCTGAAGTAAAACGCAAGTCAAAATGGGACAAAAAGGCTGAAATAGGAATTTTACTAGGATACACAGAAACAGGATATAGAGTACTAATGAATGAAAAAATAGTTATTGCAAGACACTGTGACATTATAGAGGAAGACATAATTTTGTGCGGATTTAAGGATGAGGACGAAAATAAAAATGAAGATAAAATTAATGAAAAAGAAACGGAAAATCTAAATAATATAAGTCAAGGAAAAAAGGATACTACAGAACAGTTTCAAAAGGATGATAATATAGATGAAGAAGATAATGATGATGAAACAAGGGATGTAGAAAATAAAAAGAGACCAAAAAGACAAATTAAACCTCCACTTCGATTTGATGAGGAATATGGTTATTATTGTATATATGTAAATTATGTCGATGCTACGGTCCCAGTTAATTTTCAGGAGGCGACTACATGTGATGAATCAATCAAATGGAAAGAGGCAATGGATCGCGAGATGGACAGTCTTGTGATAAACAATACATGGACGCTTGTAAGTAAACCTTCCAAGGACAATAAGATAATAGATGTGAAATGGATATATAAGAAGAAAAATGAAAGTGAGTATAAAGCTAGGTTAGTTGTTAGAGGTTACCAACAAACTGATTGTATTGATGATACTTACTCACCAGTTGCTAAAATGCCTACTCTTAAATTATTATTGTCTTTTAGTTGTCAAAATTCTTTGTATATCCATCAGATGGATGTTGAGACAGCTTTTTTGAATGGTAAAGTAATGTCAAAAGTTTATGTTAAGCAACCAGCCGGTTATGAGGATGGTACAGACAGAGTCTACAAATTGAATAAGTCATTATATGGTTTAAAAGAGAGTCCCCGAGCATGGTATGAATGTTTTAATAATTATTTGACAACCCTAGGTTTTCATAGAAATAAATATGACTATTGTTTGTATGTTAAAAGGGAAAAGAACCTAACAGTTTACATTTTACTATTTGTTGACGATTTATTAATTTGCTGCCAAAATGATCAAGTTATTGCTGATATTAAAATTAAATTATGTAACAAGTTTAGGATGAAAGATTTAGGTAAAGTAAAAAATTACATAGGTATTGATATTGAATATAACTATGATAAAAATAACATTTTAACTTTGAGTCAGAAATCTTATATTGAGTCTTTAGCTAAACGTTACAATATTGAAAAATCCAAATTATATAAGACACCAATGGAGATAAATTTAAAAATAGAACAAGCAAATAAAAATGAGGATATAAAATATAGAAATTTAATTGGTGCTCTTTTGTATATTAGCTCCGGTACTAGACCAGATATATCATTTAGTGTCAATTATTTAAGTCGATTCCAAAATTGTTACAATGAAACACATTTCAAATATGCTCTAAGAGTTTTAAAGTACTTGTATTTGACAAGAGAACTTAAATTAAAATATTTTAAAAATAATAATGCTTATATCATGGATTGTTTTGTTGACTCTGACTGGGCTGGGGATATTATCGATAGAAAATCGACTACAGGATATGTTATTAGATTATTTGGTAATGTCATTGCTTGGAAATCCAAGAAACAGAATAGTGTTACAAAATCGTCTACATTTGCAGAGTACATAGCATTATCAGAAGCTGTAACAGAGATAAAATTTCTTATGTGTTTAATGAATGATTTTTTCACTGAAATTTGTAAACCAGTTAAGATATACGAAGATAATTCAGGGGCAGTAGCTATATCTAAGTATGGAAATTATACAAAAAATTCGAAACACATTGAAGTTCATTACCATTATGTAAATGAGGAAGTCAAAAAAGGCAATATTGAGGTTGTAAAAATTGAATCTGAAAATAATGTAGCAGACATGTTTACAAAAGCTTTAGGAAATATTAAGTTCTTAAAGTTCAGGGAAAAACTAAATGTAAAAGAATAAAATGTAAAAAAAAAAAAATAATAAAAAAAAAAATGGTATAAAAATGTATAAACAAAATATTACACATGAGTGGGATTGTTTTGGAGATGTATGTATAAAACATATATGTAGGTATTATATAGGTTTATGTCAAATAGATATATAAGTAGGTATAATAGATTTAATTACATTAATAGATAAGTTGAACTTAAAGTTGCCTAGCAGTGACTATCTATTGTACTGGTGTTGCAATATAAATGTAAGGAGGCGTGTTAGAATATGTACATTTATATTGGCAACACTATCATTCCTTTTTGGTTGTCAGTTGTGTTCTTTGAGTCCGTGGTAATGTCTACGAGGTTAGAGCCTATTATAAGAAAATAAGAATAGAAAGATGTAAAACATATTAAGTATTAAATACATAAATAAATCATATACTACAAGTAAAAGTGAGTTTATCTTATATAGGTACTTCGGGCAATATTAACAGATATTAAAATATTTTTCGCAAATGCCAAGAAATCGATAGACATACCTACATTGTGATGACTTCTAGTTTTACTTCGATTATAGGTCATCACATCTCCTTTTTTGAAGTCGGTTGTGAAAACGATTTTCTCAATCGGTTCTGCGGAAACCTCATGTACCTAGAGTGAAACACGTGTCAAAGTTTAATTTGTTGCCACAGAGTGATTGCATATTAAAATGCTGGAAGGTATCTGTTATTTCTCAATTAAATATTAAATCATATATAATTATGCTCACCAGCTCACCCCTAGTTCCGTCCGGGGTAGTTAGCGACAACAGCTCACCATCTGTTTCTATTCTTACATATCTACTTCACGAGCGCCCACTACTATCATTATTAAACCTGTGCCCGTTCCTAGTGCTTCTAATTTGCCCTTTTTAAATTAAAAATTAAATACCGATTTATAGCGTCGGTAGCTTAGTGGTTAAGGAGTCGGTCTTACGATCGAGAGGTCCCGGGTTCGAATCCTGGCCATTACACTACTGACGTGAACCCACTCCTAGCACAAGCAATTTAGCTTAGTTGGAGGGGTTAGAGGGAATATTAGTAATTTCGATAATTTTAGTTGCTAATATTCTTAAAAAAAAAAATGTTATTCATTTGATTTTAATCGATTTGAATATTTACCATGCAAAATCTTTAAAATTTCATTCGAAATTGTTTAGGCGGAGTAGTAAAAAATCAATGTTTAAAAATGATTGAAAAATTATTTATTGATTCCGATAGTTCGTAAGAATATTGGTAGACAGGTAATTTCACGCATGCCTAATTTTTTGCTAATTTCGGTGTGATGTTGCAGTTTCGGTGGAAGGCCTGCAAAGCAGTTCTTTGTTTCCTTCTAAATATCTAGAATACTAATGTGTTCTAAAACAACATCATTGAATTTTTTCATCGGAAAACCTATGATTGAAAAATAGCACCGAAATTAGCATAAAATTAGGCATGCGTGAAATTACCCAGACGCTCCACTGTCGCCTCAAAAAGACAGATACAAAGGAGAAATTTGAATTGGTTCGGGCGAGTCTGGTAGCTTAGTGTTCAAAACATTGCCCCTGTAAGGCAAAGATCGCGGGTTCTAACCCCGCCTAGACCGATTCAATTTTTACTATTATAATCGAATTAAATACCAAAATAAAATTAATGAGTTCCAGCTATCAAATTTGTATGATCTTTTCATTACTCGTCGGGTTTATTATTTTAGTTTGTTTATTAACTAGGTATACATTAATAATTCACGTTAATATTTTAAGGGGCACTTTAATGTTAGATTGAATAAATCCTTTAAAAGCCTTTGATAGCTTTGGCGCCGTAAGAGGTCCTCAAGTGGATAATATGTCCAAATGTCCTAATGTATTCGTATTATTATACCTATAATATCTGAGTAAACTTCTAATTAGAATTTATTATGGACTAAATGGTAGGTGGTTTAGACGGAGCCTACTTCATCTATCATAACAGGTATACCAGCTTGCAGGGAGGATGACATGGGCTTGAAGCCTCGAAGGTCTTAGTGGCACCCTGTAACAATTATGGTACACGGAGGACAGAATATGATTCCTTCTCTATGGTTGGTATATAGCATTCATAGTTCAATTATGGTACAGAGTCTAAAAATCAATTTATGTACTTAGGTTCATAAATGCCGAAAATATCGGGTACAACTGGGCTCCGGCCCGAACGATCCCCGGACGCCTTCTAAACTAGCACAAAGCCACCAAAAAAGTCTCAGCCACAACCTGGACGGATGGCAACCCTAGATAAAAACAATAAGCAATTAATCATCGAGATCGTGTCAGGACAACATTATATATGAGACGATATTTCTAGCAATCCATGGAGTCCCCGTGCGGTTGCCGGGTCCATCACGTTGCTGAGTTGGGAACTCGAGACAGTGCTTGGGGCTTGCGACCCAGGTGTAGGTTTAGAAGGGGCCCCTTTTGTTGATGTACATCAACACTCACCTTCACTACCCAAGTTCCCCTCCTACTAACCAAATTTGATGCGAACCTACTACTACTACCGCTTTGGAAATTCGTCCTAGTAATGAGTTTATTGTAGCTCTAATGTTAGTCTAATAAAGTTGAAATCACTACATACTTTTCGTACCAATAAACAAAATTAGATACGAAACTCTTGTCGATGCCACTAGAAATTATTTACCTGCAAAAAGTATATGAGTGTCATAATATAACATTAGAAATGGATATTGATATTACAGTCAACTATTAGGTGAATTTTTCTTATCATCTATTGAAATCGTAACGACCACACTGCCATTTCAATTAAATTATACCGAAAAATCGATGAGTGTGTCGGGTGTGTCCGAGCACATAGGGCCGAGATGGCCAAGTAATTGTGGACTTATGTGATGCGCACAAGTCCACTCTTATTTTCTTCACTAACTAATGTCTCTGAAATTACATGTTTCTACTTTGAAAACGACTGACTTCGTTTCACTCTTATTTACCTTCTTAAATTAAAATTTATTTATTTCGAGAAGCATAGTTTATCTTATAAAATAAAATGTTCAAGCGAAAATGCCAAAAGATTTTCAAATTTGCAAGCGGTTCAGTAGCTTAGCCACCTAGACCTATGGCAATTCGTTTGTCGAATGAGGTAATCTAATGTGTGGGAGTGTGATTGACATACCTATGTGTACGACTATCATAAACTCAAAAATATACGTGTTCATCATTCATCATCCACCATTCTGTTCTGCAATACAAATTGCCACTTGTGTAGAAGGGCAGAACAGGACAAGGTCCGCAAGCCAGCGATCAGGTTTATATGACCATTCGTCTCCCAGATGATACTTCGTAACATAGTTAAGGAGCTTTCATGGTTGTCAGCTGCCACTTTGTCGGTGTGTTAAGCAGCGGTAATCGCTCAAGCATGTAAAAAAAAAAACTATCATATTCTCCCTGTAGAAAATTAGCTAAATTACAGTTAGGCCAATGTCTTAAAAGAAAAAAATCGTCAGCTGCTCATACTGCGGTGGAAAATTTTGTCCAGGCTCAGGTATTAAAGCATAATAAGTAGTTTGTAGATTGTGAACTAGTGAGTAGGTAGGTAGGTAACTAGTATATTATGAATCACAAACGCTCCCACGGTAAATTGGATTGATGTATTATCAAACAAATTCAAATGAATATTTATTGTTTTTGTAATGTATTATAGACTATATAAATTTTAATCAAATTTAGATTAATTGTTGAAAAAAATGACCACTAAACGTGATTCATATTGACGGGCTGCTGACATAACACAGATGTTTTATGTTGTGCGTGAGAGAAACTAAACATTGGGTTTTAATCAAGTTTTCACGACAACGTAAATGTTCCCACGTCTATAAGAAATATACATACAACATAAATACTTATGCTATCTGTCCGTCGCTTGGGGCAGACAGGACCACCGAACAACTGCAGTGTTGGAGGCATGGCGTCAAAGGTCAAAGGCTCGGATACTATTGGGAACCAGGTTTATTCTAATATGTGTATTGCAATTTTTTTTTTTCAATTTTTTTTTTTTTAACTATGAACATAGTTACCTACTTAACAATAACTACACTACTAAATGACTACCAGGAATCACTACATGCACCACGAAATAAGTTCTCCACGAGTCACCGACTTAGATTTTATACCATTTACAATTTAGATCACATCAGACGAGCGAATGCTCAACTATCCCGTCTCCGTCAAATTCTATGAGTGTAAACAGAGAGAACATTTTCTTACTTGTGCTTTCTTAGCTCGTACCTAGTTATAAATTCTATGGAATATTCTAAGAATGCTCGCACACTTCATAATTCGCTTATTTTGGTGTACCTAAACGCTAAAAACGAGGTGTCGTTTACACTCAACGCTAAGCGATTAAAAGACTAAAAGAAAGAATGCTCTTGTTCTAAGTCTATGTTGGTTTGGTCTAAATACACCTTTAGGTGGCAAACAAGCACACGGCCCACGTATTAGGAAGCGGGAACCGGCCTTTGGATGTGACAAAACATTATCTCCAACGGCACAGATAATATAATACCTATTTATAATGCCTATCTAATAGTTTAACTCCTCACTCAGTTAGTCCAGAATTTAAATGTGAATTCCCAATACACTGCAAAATTTTGAGATATAACAGAACCTAAATTGAATTCGCTTTGTGTATAGTTCTTTCGGTTCTATCTATATTTGTAAATAGTCTTCGATGGCTGCAATAAACAGCAATTCCGAAACTGTTATCACTGAAAGCTTGTTTTCTGTAAACAATAGACTCGTTTCCAAGTGTGTGAACTTTAATAGTTTGTGTTCATACACTTCTGTCTACACCATGTCTATATGTCGCCACCAACTAGCTTAATCAGTCGTCCAATTAACTGCCTAGGCCGTTAACTAAACGGCGCCATTCAATTAACGGCCTGAATGATATTCAGTCGTCTCGTTTAATACATCATTTAATAACCTGGCGGGTGGCCAATCGTAAGATGGGGCACTACCTCGAAATAAGATAGAAAATTAGATACATACCTACATTTACACACATGTAAACCCCCCTCCCCCTCCGAGGGGATACATAGAGGTGTATTTACAGAAAATTAGTGATAGGTTTGTTGTGAAAGCTGCGCAATCCGACTTGGATAGGTTAGGTTAGAAGGCCATTGCGGGAGCGCAGCTCCTTATTAATTAAGCCTTCGTGGTTATTTTTTTTATAACCATGCAGAAATAAGTCGTTTTCCTAACTGTTTAATGTCTAGGCAAGTAGTTAAACATCATCGATCCAAGCTATTTGCCTAGCCGTTTAATTAAATGACTGAACACCATTCAGGCCGTTAATTGAATTAATAAAATTGATTATTCATTTATTTAATTGGTTAATTGATTTAAGTTAATTGAACGGCGCTGTTCAGTAAACAGCCTAGGCAGTTAATTGAACGGCTGACAACATATACACAGTGATTTTCTTTATTGGATGCTTGTTATTTAGTTTGTCTTACACGTGCTGGCAGGTAACGTATATAAGATCTAAAGTCAGAGAGTGAGTAAAAGGTGACTGGGGACTATTCGGCTAGGGAACCGGCTGATGAGATAGCAGTTGCTTCACGGAACTGGAAAAACTTTAGATGTGATTGGGATTAAGGCTAGGATAAAGAAGAACGTGAGTTTAAATTTACGAGTAGAGCTTTCAAATCAGTTATAGACTTTACAGTATTTTCTAAAACTATTTTTCCTCATCGTGGTTGTCCACCATGGCTTGCTATGTGGTGATATTCCAAAATCATTATCATGACGTAGCCAGGGGCTCTATGTCCTGCTTCTTTATTGAAATATTTAATAAAAATTTAAACATCCATCAGCACCGACATCGGCTTGTTGATGAGCTTATCTTGGTTTCCAAATATACTGGTGAGGTCCCAAATACATCGAATAGTCTGTGTAGTATATTATCATAAACCTACATTAAGTTGTTAATCCAATTTAATCGTTAACTACAAAGCAGAATACCGAACCTAGCTTGTCCGCAATAATTTTATCTTCAGTTATCTTAATCTTCAGAGTGTTTCAAAATAACCTCTAAAAGATAAAACTTAATATCTGATCGTAAAACGCGTGGGAGAGAAAAGCCTGTTTGTAAAATTTATAAACGAACAATACAGCGTCACATAAAGCCCTTGAAATCACCAGTCGCCAAATGAAATTGATATCGAGTAAATGAATCAATATGTATTCAAAGATATATGAGCCAGCCCAGTGTCAAACGCGTGTAAAATAAAATTATGTCGTCAGCATAAAAATATTTTCTAAAGTAAATTAAAAAGTGTTAGGTAATTTAACGTGAATCCTTGCCTTTCAAGACTTATACATGAACAGCTGCTGATTGGTAGATGAAGCTTTCCTGTCTGGGTGGTCACTTTAAAAAAATGGTGGTTATAGTGTCTTTACTCTCATAATATCATATTCCAACATCGAATCAGGGCCGGATTTAGAGGTCTGGAGAGCTCGGGGCAAATGAACCTTTTTTTTCAGTTGAGTTTTTCAATAAATATTTTATTGTGGCACGCAGGTAGATTCTTCTAGGATTTAACAAACTTACATAAATATAATTGGAGTAAAAAAATATTTGAAATTAAATCTTAGTCGCCGAAAAATCGTTGATGATTTCGCTAAAATCCAGTTCCCAAAGTAAATCGCTTGCAATGCTCAGGGGAGAAAGGTTTGATAAACGGTTTTATCCCATCGTGGTTGGAAACCTATTTTTATAATTTTTATTGAACAAACACATGAACAAAGATAGAAGAATTTAATCATGTTTGTACAAAGTACTGTAGGTAAAAATAAAACAGCGAAAAAAAATATGAAAGGAAAAGATGTTTACTTGTGTTTACTAGACGGCATTTAAAAAAAACTCCGACGTCTCTTTTGTGGAGGCTCCGGGGCTGCCGCCCCGGTTGCCCTCCCTTAAATCCGGCAGTGCATCGAATTTAACATTTCACGAAAGTAATACATATTTGCCATATAAACTTCAATCGGTAAAACTATGTTCAAATTTTTATCATTCATCTGCCCACGTACCTTCGTAACGTCTTATTAATATTAATTATTATTATAAACAAAGTAGCAGGTACTTACGTGAAAGGTTACTGCGTAACATCAAATTCTAGAAACATACACGGATTCCTATTTCCAATGCATAGATTTAGATTTATTGGATTATTTATTCGTATAAAATATACACTTTTGGGCTTTTGACCATGAATGCACTTATGAAGAGAATGTGGTGAATATCAAATTTATTAATCTCACTGCGAGTAGGTATAACTAATTTGTGAAAATAATGCATCATTTTCATTTAAGAAAACAGGTCCCTGTCGTTTAGAGATGGGTAAACTGAATGAGACGCATTAAGAAGAATCGTTTCACTATGGTGACTCGATAACTTAACTATTCCCTCTAAACCTTAACAATTCAGTGATTCACCGATTCATCGAGTGTCCGCCGAGTGCTGAAGTGCCGACTGACTACGAGAGTTCGGAATCGTTCGGGTGGTGTCGGGAGATTTCCGTTTCACAGACTACTCTAGTGGAATTAGAGTCTATCTATTCAAAGATGATACTATACTACAAAATTGGGAAGGCATCTGAGCTGTATGAGCATTGATGCGGAGAGTTGACTATTTATTTGTTTGGGTTATACTTTAAAAGTACTTTGGGGATGTCCCCGTGTTTAGTTTGGTTGGCTGTTGATTTGTCGTTGTTTATAAATGATAGGTAATTCGTTCTGTTTTGTTATGTTTTTATCCTAAATCCTGATGAATATAAGCCATTTCATGTGAAAATGAGTGACCTACACGGTCACTGTTGCCTTATTACTGTTTAGTTTAGCCTGTTGGAAATTGTTAATGACCACTTGTACCTACCAAACATAATTATTATTTTTTGTAAGTTGTCATAAAGTATATTTGGTTAGTTAAATACAAAGAAATCCCTAAATCAGACCACATTTTCAGAATCGTCATTCAGCGAGTCAGTCAGCGACTAAATACTTTAAATCTGAATTATAGCACAAGCGATTAGTGAATAGTTAAGGTGAATAGAGAATACTTAAGGTGAATTAATTCAGTCTAGTGAATCAGACTCAGTGAATCGTTTCAGACAACTGAATCAAGATTACCCATGCCTACTGTCGTTAGTAAAACCACAGATAATATATTATAATTCTTGTACAGATACACAATGATGAGCAAAAAATGGTTACACTCGTAACTTCGAAAAGCAGGCAGGCAGCTTCTTAGTTCAGGAGTTACAACTAGATGGCGATATTGTTGTAAAACCGTTGCTTTAGTACAGTCAGCGTCACAGGTAACTTGACTACAAAGTCTCAAGATGGTTTTAAAACCAAGGAACTAAGCATCACGATCGATCTTGTGCTGACAGTACGTTAGCTTCTCAGTAATTTTACGTAAGTGGGTACATTAAATACATTAAATTATCTCTCTTCGTGTATATTTTTCAATCGTTAGCACGAACACGAGGAATCGTATTAACAAACCAGTGGGATAGCAAGTGGTCTAATGAAAATAAATAGCTCCCAACGACGAGTTGGTACCTAGGGAGTTAGCTATTAATTAATTGTTTGAAAAAGAATCTTCTTCATCCTAGCGTTAATCCCTGTCGCATCCGAAGCTGGAGTCGAAGCAAGTTGGAGTCTGGGGCCCGCTTTTAACAGTCTAACTGCGGGTTTGGCAGAACTTTGAAATTTTCCGTGACGCGACTGCCATCTGACATACGAAACTCAACGGTAATTTCCAGGCATTGCCATTAATGTTCGTATGGCAACCAGGGGCGACGGCTTGACGTGCTGTCCGAGGCACGACCAGACCAATGCAAATACCCATATTCATACGTACAAATATTTGCACTGAGCGGGGATCGAAACTGAGCGGGGGTCGCGTTCACTACCGCTGCGCCAAATTACCTACTTAACATTCCTTTTACCCCTACAGTTAAACTAAATCGTTTGTATTAGGAGTGGGTTTACGTCTATAGTGTAATGGCCAGGATTCGAACCCGGGACCTCTCGAATTGATATGATGGACAAAACGTTTATCTACTGAATATTAGCACATTAATGTGTTCCATAGAATCACATATTGACTATGAATTGAAATAAGTCATGTTCACGAACAGTGACCCACGAAAACGTTATTTTAATGGAAAATTAGAGTTATTATAACCCGTAGAATCATCAAAAATCCTATCTATCCAGTGTTACCGCAGTACTTATCTAGTATTTGTATTTTTTTTATCGCTTATACTGATAAATAATCTGATGCACAATTATTAACGAAACGATAGCAATCGCAAAGAGAATTAATAGCTGTCTATTAGTTTATATCCTCTGGTTTACGATTTCAATGTTTTTTTGACAATTATTTGATAATCACTAGTCATGCTAGATCTTTTAAACTGATTAAACTGGCTGCCCCAGGATCATCGCTGGTGAAAGCCCTTCAAGTGTGGGATTCATAGTATCCACAATTATATATTAGGATAAAACGGTCATACGCAGTGTTCACCTGCATGTCGCGCGTTTTCACTGTAAATTAATACTTGCGAGAGATAACGCCATTTTTATTTATTTATTTATTACTTTAAGGAAGGCTTACAGACTAATAATAATATTGTGTTGACAAATTGCTAATTACAGGCCTATGTATATTTGATTATTGCGTATGCTTGTTAAACAAAAATAAACTAACAAGATACGAATGATGCAAAATTGAATACAGGTAAATACATAAATATAGAAAATATAAAACACAAAGCACAAGAATAGTCTGCAGTAGGTGTCACTAGTTCTGCAACGGCCACCTTCCGTAAAGAACTCGTTACCCATGCGTCTTTTAATTTTGTTCGAGCTTGTACAGAACAAATCTATGTCTGGGTGTTTTGAAATTTTTTCGCAGTCCACAGAGGCATTTGCTATACCAGCCAAGTAACAGACATCACTCACACTACGCCTATATTCAAGCGGGAGAATGATACCGCTTACATCTAGCAATATAATCAGACGAAAATGGTTGGGCTTTAAAATCGAGGTACCGTAAGAATTTTGCCTGTACCCTTTTATACGGGATATTTAAGTTTCATACTGCGGGTTCCACACCTGGGATGCGTACGAAAGTGGCTGCGGTTTTGACAGGTTTCAAGGTTCGAAAACATGCAGAAGCTCTCATGATAAATCCCATCGACTTAAATGCTCTTTTAACTATATAATCTATGTACATGTTTGTCGTACATGAGTTTACATTCTAGGATCACTCCTAGGTCACGAACATGATCCAATCTGCTAATAGTTTGCAGTTTGCAGTTGTTTTATGTATACCTACTGTCTGTGCTTACAAGCCACCGCGTAAGGCTCATAGCTACATTTTGAGATATTCAACTGTAACTTGTTTCGAGAACAGTATTTAAGATTTTCATGTCATCGGCGTATAACAATATTTTTGAGTTATGGAAACAGTTTTTAACATCTGCTATAAATATATTAAACAATAACGGACCCAGGAGCGATCCCTGCGGTACACCGGAAGGTATTGTACTTCATCCAGATGTGTACCCATGCAGCACAACAGCCTGTGTACGATTTTCTATATAAGAGCAAAACCACCTATACAAGTCGCCGTGTATACCAACCACATGTAACTTTTGCAAGAGCATTCTGTGATTGATTCGATCGAAGCATTTGCTATAATCCTTATAAATTACGTCCACATGTCCATGTTGCAACATTCCCTTTAAAATGAAGTCATTCTTCATTTGAAAATAGTATAGTATGGCATAGTCACAGTATTTTTTCACGACGTTATGAAAACTAGTCTTAACAGTACCTAGTAAGCGTTCGAAAGTTCCTGTGTTATAGGACAGGAATTGACTAAAAATTAATTGCCAAGTGTTTGCCGGTCACATGGCCGTTCTATCCTAATATATTTCCCGCCTCATGCTTTTGCCCCGGCCTACCTATTAGATCTACCTATAATAAAAAGGTATGCCTTTGAATACCACTATCAAGAAGACATAATATAAACCAAGGCTGCGTAGTGTGGGTCCCCTCGTCAATTATTTTTATAATGGATTTTCGCAATATACTTGATGCCTAATTCCACAATATAAGTCATACCTTATCATGAGGTTTACTTAGGTAGAAAATTTAAATTTCTGAGATAAAAAGAATTAAATGTGATACTCATTTGAGCGAGAAAAAGCCTTTATAATAAACTGCTAGTTTAAATACAATAAAAAATGAAACCTTATCATAAGTAAATTGGTCTTGACTGTCAGATATCTCTCAGTAATCGACGTACGAAGTTGATCCATATAAATAAGTATACTATATAAGTAATTGTTTTTTTTTTAAATAATTTTCATCAAAAAATATACTTAAGAGTTCAAAACTTATAGTAACTTTTCTGAAATCGTTAATAAATCTAAAAGAAATGTAAAAAGGTAAATCTAAAAAAGTTAGGCATGTGTTACTGAACGTTTTAATTAACTTTTTTAATAACCTACAATTTCAAACTACCCTATAGTGTACCTGTGAAAACGCGCTCGATTTTCAAAAACTATGAAAATAGTGAAAACTATTTTTGAACCAAAAAGTTAATATTAGTAAAATGTGAATGATGAAGAAAAATGTGATGGTGTGGTGTGTTCTCTTGTGGTTATCTCCGACGGATAATTTCAGGACCCAGGAGATGGGTCTATTGCCTGGCAAGACTATGATAGAATTAATGTCAACGCTGGCAAATACGGAAATAACAGAGTTGAAAAGTACGACCAATGATATTCAGTTCGCGGATGATATTACAAGCACAGTACGAGATGAGCTGAACATGTTGCATGTAAGTATTATTAAGTACGTATATAGTTTTTAAGTTAAACACAGAGTTTGCCTGATGGTAAACGGATACCGTATACATTTAGGCTCGGCGCAAATGGACCACCGCACACAGCCACCTGTGGCAGTCGCGCGCTACCGCTACATCTATATAATGTTGTAATTGGAAGTGAGCGCCAGCCACCGGTGTTCGGCAGTCACCACTTTTTATAACCGGTTCTCTTTGGACAAGCGCGACAATGGCGCGTATCGGAATCTGTGAGGCGTCTAGCGAGTCGTGGATACTACTGTAGTGAGTGGTGGCCACCGGTCACACGTGTGCGCCGCGTTATAAGAAAATGTATGTAAACTCGTGTCAACTGCTTGTTGCCGGCCACGCGTGGCGGTGGTCCGTGGCCCGTTTGTGACGAGCCTTATACAGTGCGTTGACTGGACAGTCTGAAATTTCTCTGAAACTGCTCAAGCTTAGATAAAACTTTTTAATAAAAATATCTGAAACCTCGCAATTTTACTTTTTTGGATAATTTCGTAGCTTCAGGAATCATCAATCAATTACATCTCTGAATACTACTTTTAGAGCCAGAACTAAACTAAATAATTGTGTTGCGGTTCCGGAGTGAGGCGTGATAGAATTTCGAAAATTGACAGATTTATCTAAAAATGTACATAGATTAAATACATTTTCATTCATTCAAATACATTTTAGTTTACATACATAAACGTACATTACATAGATTCAATCATAATTATTCTCCTTGCGTTAATTCCGATCGCATCCGTGGGTTTCACCTCAGAGTCTGATAGCAGTCTGCTTTTTACAGTCCAATGCATCGCGACCGATTTAATGATTTTATCATTGTATCGCATTTAACGACTTATTTAATAAATTTTCTTTAATTAATCTATGTAACGTGCGTTAAGTTGACATATCAGTTGCAATTCAGTTGATCGCTTCCAGATCTAATTTGATACCTATAGATTGCAATATTATGTCAATAGCGCTTTGCTTTATTTGTGTAACGACTCGATACACTTCGAAATTTAAATTAAAATGATTTAGTCCCTTCCAGTTAAACTCTTCCAATTAGTCTCTTCCAGTTAGTTCCTTCCAGTTAGCCACTTCCAGTTAGCCCCTTACTTTTAGTCACTTTCAGTTCCCGTTAATCCTTCTAGTGAGTTCCTTCCACTAGTCCCTTTCGGTTCGAATCTTTCAGTTCGTCCCTTCCAGTTAATCCCTTCCAGTTAGCCCCTTCCAGTTATTTCCTTCTAGTTAGTTCCTTCCAGTTAGTTCTTCCCAGCAAGTTCTTTCCAGTTAGTTCCTTCTGGCTAGTTCCTTCCAGTTAGTATCTACCTGTTAGTTCCTTTTGGTAAGTACCTTCCAGTCAGCCCCTTCTAGATAGTTTCTTCTCTTTAGTCCCACCTTATCTTTTTCTATACAAAACACCACTTGCAGGGCTTAGATGTTGCACCGCAAGAGGTGCAAACAATTCAAACAAGAAACAAACTGTTTTGCGTCTCGTTTCTTTGCCGTACCATTATATTGAATTCTTTTTCAGCACCTGTTTCCTTCTCCCGAAAGTCCGGCATTCTGTAAATAGAGCGTGATAAAGCATTTTTATGAGGTCGTTAAGCCAAGGACCACCTTTATAACCTTGTATATCTTTATAATGATGATCCCCTCTGTGATTGCAGCATTGTATTAGGCGAGGTGTCCTTTTAATATAAGGCTTTTACAATGATCTGGTATTCGCTTCCTTCTGCTCATTTTGATTTGGCTTGTATTAATTTACTGCGGTCTACTTGGACTAAAACAACCCAAATTAATCGAATCCATGTAGTTATACTAAGCAGTATAAGTAACTATTTGGGCTAAAACAACCCAAATTAATCGAATCCATGTATTTATACTAAGCAGTATAAGTAACTATTTGGACTAAAACAACCCAAATTAATCGAATCCATGTATTTATACTAAGCAGTATAAGTAACTATTTGGGCTAAAACAACCCAAATTAATCGAATCCATGTATTTATACTAAGCAGTATAAGTAACTATTTGAACTAAAACGACCCAAATTAATCGAATCCATGTAGTTATAATAAGCAGTATAAGTAACTATTTGGACTAAAACAACCCAAATTAATCGAATCCATGTATTTATACTAAGCAGTATAAGTAACTATTTGGGCTAAAACAACCCAAATTAATCGAATCCATGTATTTATACTAAGCAGTATAAGTAACTATTTGAACTAAAACGACCCAAATTAATCGAATCCATGTAGTTATAATAAGCAGTATAAGTAACTATTTGGACTAAAACGACCCAAATTAATCGAATCCATGTATACTAAGCAGTATAAGTAACTATTTGGACTAAAACAACCCAAATTAATCGAATCCATGTAGTTATACTAAGCAGCTTAAGTAACTATTTGGACTAAATCAACCCAAATTAATCGAATCCATGTATTTAAACTAAGCAGTATAACTATTTGGACTAAAACAACCCAAATTAATCGAATCTATGTAGTTATACTAAGCAGTATAACTATTTGGACTAAAACAACCCAAATTAATCGAATCCATGTATTTATACTAGCAGTATAACTATTTGGACTAAAACAACCCAAATTAATCGAATCCATGTGTTTAACGAGTCAGCAGTATAACTAATTGGACTTTTTCAGTCCATTTTATGTCGTATAACTAATAGTATAACTAAGTGGATAAACCCACTGCCATCTGACCTTGTAACTCCGATAACCCCAAGAAGGAAGCCTGCGACAGACCCTCTTCCGTCAGCAGGTGAGGACTTGACCCGTATTTTATCATGCAGTGTTATTCTTGAAACATCAATTATTTAACAAGTTACAGTCCGTCAAATCTAAGAAGTACCGTTTGACAGTTCTGACAATTGAATTATAGGGATGGGATGAAAAAATCGATTACTATAATATCCGAACTTTAAGATATCGATTACTATAATATCCGAATTTTAAGAAATCAATTGTTATAATTAAATAAAAGAAATGTTTAGGATATTTTTTTATTCACTACTATTACTAGTATCGTCGTCTTCGTCATCATCGTCATTTAAATTAATGACCAGTTGATTGTCCATTACATTATCAAAGTGTACGTCTCTTTCGAAGTCGTCCATTATTATTTTCTTTGTTTTTTGTACTACTTTACTCCAATCTTCCTGTGTAACTTGGGCACATGCTTCCTTTAATAAACCTTCCATTTTCTTGACACTGAAGGGTGGTTTTGTGTTGTGTCTTGCTGCATAACCTGTAAAACAATAATGTAACTATTTGATAGCAGACGAAAACCATTGTTTAAATTATAAATGTTAGAAGTACTCGTGTTATTATTATAATATTATAAAATATTACCTTTAACTTGGGCCCAAATCAGTTCAATGGCATTATATTGGCAATGGTACGGAGGAAGTCGTATGACTTTGTGCCCGTGCTCTTCGGCCAATTGGTCAATTACATATGTCGGTTTTGGTGGTTTATGCAATTTCACTAACTGTAATAATTCAGCTTTTAATAGTGACATGTCGGCATCCACTCCTTTTCTTTGCAGCCATGCCACCAAATCTGCTTTCTTATTGGCTGACGTAGGTGCTTTATCAATTTGCACAGAGTGGTATGGGGCATTATCCATTATAATTGTGCTGTTAGGAGGGATATTCTGTAATAAATTTAAGAACCACTCTCGGAACCTTACTGCGTCCATTTCTTCATGATACTCTTTAGTGCTTTTGGATTGGAAAGCTAATAAAGAGTTTTCCACGAAGCCTGTAGACGCTGACCCAGCATGGCATATTATGAGGCGTCCACCTTTTCCTATCGGCACCTTCGAGCACGAAGCTTCAGAATCATCAGTCCATGTTTTCGGCACAGAATGGTTGGAATTTAGCCAAGTTTCGTCCAAAAATATTACATTATCCCAGTTTATAATTTGTTTAACTTCGCGCAGGAATGTTAGTCGCTGCATAATTATGTCATGTCGCTCCATAACAATTTTTCGTTTGTCAACTTTTTTGTATCTGAAGCCAATTCCTGTTATTACCGTTCTCAACGACTCTATGCTTCCCTTATACAGCCCGGCATCTTTTAAAGTTGCACATAACTTTGCCAATGTTGGAAATTCGCCTCTTGTAAAATACCCGTATATATGGTTTCTAATAGCATGACTATCGAATTCATCGATGCCTGTCACAGGTTTATTTCTTTTTCGTTTTTTCGGTGTGTGAAGTACGTTACTGTCACTCCCCGAAGGCCCATATTTTTCACTTAATATTTTGCCAACGGTGCGGCTACCAATACCGAGAGCTTCACCGACGCGATCCCGAACTTGTGTAACTGGCAGTAGAAGTCCACCATTTTGAGATTCACGCTCAAAATACTCGTGTAATTTCACCACCAATTCACGAGCCTGGCTGTTCAAAGTACGTCCTCTTTTCGACATTATTAATAAACACTTGCTTAGTTCGGAGTCCAGTATAAATATTGCCAAGGTAAACGGATAAAGAATGATCAGTCCAGAAAAGTAATAGCCAAGTCACAAATTGTAAAACACAAACGAGAAAGCAAGTACGCGCACAGTCAGCTTCCAAGATGGCGAGAGACTGCTGACGCCGAACCGACCGAGCGGACCGCGTGCGTTTGTAGTTGGCAGTGTTGCCAGAAAAAAAAAATTGTAGAGACTTGGACACCTGCGATTTTGCCTATTGACCTAAAAATAATTAAATTAATTTATTTTAGGGTATCTGTGTATTCAGTGCATTATGCGGTCGCGCAGTAACGTCGTTAATTTATAACATCAGGCAACAACATTTTTGTGAATGGGTTCTACATACCTTATTTTTATTAGTTTTAGACGTAGAAATAAGACTTAGAAGAAAAAATTGTAATTGTAAAATCAATGGATGTGCTTGTTAAAAATTTGTTTATTTCTCTGTAATATGCAAACCCATACTATCATACACAAAAATAAATGTAAAAAACACTATCCCTGACTCCATTTACTATTTCGACAGCGTTAGCGCGAGAAACCCCGACTTATTTGGGCGCGAAAATCAAAAATCGACAAATCGCTTTCGACAACTTTTTAAAGAAGCAAATATATTTGATTTATAAATACGTATTTTTGGTGAATGGGTTTTATCTCATATTTTACGATTACATAACTATTTAGTTATGTAATCGTAATATGTGAGATAAATCCCATTCACATGAAAAAATATTTGTTTGGTTGTCAAGTGTAATTTGTAAATAATACATTCGATTTTTCGTATATGTAAACGATTTTTTTGCATACAAGTGTATCCGAAGAGTCGCAACACTACGTGCAGTGACCTAACTACGTAACTTTGTAATGCGGTCAAGAATATAACTATTAGAAATTATTTACTGTGTAAATATGTGTTATTTTGCTTTGTTTGAAAGTTTTCAATTACATTTAGATATTAAGAATTGTACATTTTTAGATACAATAATGAAATCTTTCTAAATTCATGGTTTTATGAAAAAGGTTATCGAAACTGAATAATGTACGTATGAACAAAGTTGTTTCGGTTTGAAAAATATGAAACGTCAAACGGTACCTCTTAGATTTGATGGACTATAATCTTCGTTTCATTGCTCAAACAAAAATGTGTTTATATTATTGCTGTTCTCTGGAATTCAAATGTAAATTATTTACTTTAATTGAACAGAATACGTCATTAAAATCTAGTGAATGGTACCACAAAGCTTTAATGGGACTAGCCTACCTCACACATAGGTCAGGACGCCTGCTCAGTGACGGACAAGGTTCTGTCACAGGTTCACTTGTCTTTGGGTCAGGTGACAGATAGCAAATCTAGAGTAATATTAGGAAACAGGACCATGGGCTTCATATAATACATACATGTTTTGGTTAAAAACTGGACCATAACAGTCCCAGGTCCTTTAGGCAGGGCGTGAAAAAGCATCTGATGAGGCCGTCAAGCTGAGTGCCACCATTGTTAACATGGTACATGTTTGTTGTCTCTTTACTGAGACTTTGCCTTCAGCTTAGCATCAGACTAGAAGTCGAATTGACGTGTCGTATACATAAAAAAAAGTAACGATGATAAAACACAAATTTCCATTTTTCAATTTCTCTGAATTGTCGTTTCGGCCATAAACGGCACTCAAACCAAAAAAGTAGAAAGAGTATAAATATAATAAAAGCAAATATTAATTCCCACTCTCCTGTACTTACATTAATAAAATTTTGAGACGAAACCAATGTACTTACGACAATTTAATTAAATTTCTTTCCTTTACTCAGTAATCGATTACTTTCAAACTCTTAGAAATATACAAGTACTTACTACCTTGCCTAAATGAATACAAAATATTGATATTTACTGAAAAAATCTGAAACTAAAACATGGTTGGTTATGTTTAAGGTGAAATGTAACCAATAAGTCGGCTAAAACATACAACGCTTAGATTTGCAAACACAAAATGTTTATGTTTTGCAGAAAATATTTACTTTCCAAAAAATGATTTTATGTTATCGCCTAATATTTCAGTTTATCGCAAAAATATGACGTTTCTCTTCTAATTTTGATTTCCGTATTTTCCTTTACATACCTTAACCAACATCAGTATATAAGTAGGTATATCGGATGAGGAGAGAAAAACTTCTGATCTTGTGGCCCAATAAAATCATATTACACGAGGAAATATGTCCTCACAAGAAAAATTGAAAAAAAAAAGAAAATTGTATATTCAATATTATAGTATAATAAATAATGACGGTTAATGTACAGTCGCTCTCAGAATGATCTTGATTACAAAGTATCGAAATGATCAAATTACCAAGGTATTAAGAGAATATCAAATTGTTGTGTTTACTAAACATTAGGTCGTTACATATGAATTTGCCAAAATTCAATGACAAATTCATAAATTCTTTATTCCTGTACTTATACTTTGTTTGAAAGTTGATTTGAAGATTTCACAACTCTGTATTAAATTTTGTTTTATTGTCCGCTTGATAAATTAAATGCGATCTTCAAGACAGTACTTACTTAACTTCCTAAATGCATGATTGAACAAGTTACAACTTGTTCAATCAACTTTTGAGAAAACTGAGGGACAAAGCTTTCATCGCACTTTAGCCCCGCTAAGATGGCGCGTTACAACAATGCCAAACAAAAAATGTATAAATATTTTCATGCCTATTAAATTAATTCATAATTTTTGATTATTTTATTCTGTACATTTATTCGTACACAATTATTTCCTAATGTAAAGTCATTGCATATTTTTGGTAAGTTCTATAGCATTAATGACGTTCATTTTATAATAAAACGTAAGCTCATTATTGTGGTGTTCAATTTACTAAATATGATAAATTTTCTGAATATGAGAGAGTGTACATATATATAACATACTAGCTGATGCCCGCGACTTCGCCCGCGTGGAATTCTGTTCCCGTTCCCGTGACGGCTTAACACTTTTTTATTTTTTCTCTGCGTAAGAACCATCCTCGTACTGCAAGGAATATTCTAAAGAAAGAATTAGCGAAATTGGTCCAGGCGTTGTTGAGTTATGCGCTTACCAACACATTTTGCGATTCATTTTTATATTATCGATAGAATCTTATCATTGAATCTATAATTTGTCGAATTGCGAGGTACTCTCATAAAAAATGCCGGATTATAGGGGGTATCTATAGGCAGTACTCTATAATCCGAAAAATCCGATAGTTCGACAGTGCCCTGCAAAATGTTTATCCGATTACCGGGGGTCCACTGTAGATAGTTTCAGACTCGTGTACACACTCTATTTTATTTCAAACCTAAAAAAATGTATGTTTAATAAATTAATTGGAACATTATTACTCAGTGACCTAATTCAGTATAATATTCTTAATAAATTTTAAATATGGAACAAACCGCGTCGCCACCGCCTGTCCGCCCAATGTTTTTAATTCACACTGGCTGTTTATATAAACACAAGTGTGCAAGGCCACTCAAGGCCATCACACTTATTTTTTAAACTCCTATCTATTTTTTTTTCATTTGTGTAAATATTTTTAATACGGATAAAGAACTCCTCGGCGTAGTTACCATATTAAACTCGGCCCTAGAGTGGAAAGCTGTATTTATCTCACTGTCCCAAGTAGCAGTAGTAGGTACCTAGATAGGTTTCTTTTTGTATATGTTTTTTATGTGGTAATATTCAATATTAATTTTCAAATAAAAATTACTTTTTTAAATTTAAACTAAAACCAACGTAATAAACTAAACTTTTTACAAAAATCAAAGTTCCGAAAGCAACTGAAATGGTTACCAATTCGAAGGCGTCGAGATGTTCACATTCTTTCCCTACTCTTTTCCATTCTTCATAATCCTGACTCTCCTATATATCTTCGTGAGCGTTTCGAATTTCTTGTCCCCAGGGGCAAACCTTGTCGCACCTTATCTTCTCTACTTCTTCGAACTCCCCCTCACAGTTCTTCTTACTATGACAATTCCTTTACTGTCTCTGCTGTGCGACTGTGGAATTCTCTTCCTCATTCCATACACGACAGCCCTTCTCTAAATGTCTTTAAAAATCGAACGAGAGACTATTTTCTCTCTGAACAATAACAGACATAATGTGTATCTATATGTATCTTTGTATTTGTATGTATGCCTATATGTATGAACGTTTATATACGCTTATGTGTATTTTATGTATGTGTATGTAGGTTTACGATGGTTATCTAAGTATGTGTATGTAGGTTTATGATGGTAATATATTCATGTATTAGTTATGCCTTTATCAGGAGTATACATTTGGTATATCTCCTCATATTATTAGACTCCATTAATTATGTACACAAGACTGCCTCTCATTGAACTGCAATTCCTCTGTGCACTCCCGGGTTTGCTGGAAGAGAACTCAACCTTGAGTTAAGCTCGCCTTTGTACATATTATTTCTTTTATTTGTATAAATAAAAAACGCGGTCATAAACTTCAGGTATAGTACGTTAACGATGGTTATGAGTTTATTTCACCAATGAAATCGCAGAAAATTATGTCGCATGAAAAAATATACTGAATGAAAGGAATGAACAGTACAATAATACATACATAAAAAACATATAATCACGCCTTTATCCCCAGAGGTAACCCTCTGGGGATAAAGGCGTGATTATATGTTTAGCAGAGGTGAATTAACGCCCACATTTCACCCAACCCAAACATATCTATACATATCTGTCTGATGTTAAAGTTAATCAGCCCTATCCCTTAGTCGCCTTGTACGACACCACATGTGAAGAGAAGGGCTGCCCCAAATTCTACTCTGCCGGGAACCACGCGACTTATTTGTACAAAGTACCTACCCACCGTGTAAAGTTAAAACGGCAGAAAAACTACCAATCAAAGTACTAGGTATGTATTCAAACCAGCTTATGATATTAATTACGTTATGTCAAACAATAGACACAAAGAACCTACACCCAAACGTGAGCATTATCTTATCGTTTACTTATTAGCGTTGAACAGTATTGGAATTATCAGTAGATTGGACCCAAAATTTATATCACTATCATACAATCATACAACGATTCGGTTAATCAATGTGCGTTTTATTATGATAGGGCGCGCGCGCGTCCGGCGGGGAACACGACCTTAATTAATAGTCGAATTCTGTGAGATAAAAACTAAATTATGTTCTATGACACGTAAAGAAGAAATTTACGTTAAATGGAAGTAAAGACAACCCTCAAACGGTTCGAAAGGAATGTGTGAAGTGAACTAATTGTAGTGTAAATTTAGTTATAAATAGTTTTAAAATGTATGTGAAGTGTATGTGCAGTTTGTTTATAGTTCTGTCTAGTGTTAGTTCTCGTACACAGTGGACGCAATCGTACGTTCCTTTGCCGAACGTTAAAATGGACCCTTATTGGGAAAACCACACGGAAGACTCAACACTTTTCAATATATATGTAAGTTTAATCTATATATGTAAGGCACATATTTCAGGATAATTTTTCCATGCGAAGTCAGGGCGATTAAGCTAGTATAGTATAAAATCTATCCTAGCAGTTGTTCGCGCCTTATCCCACGCGTGAATGTCGGTTATTACAACCAAATATAGCCTGTCCTTTCTCAAAGTCTAGTTTGTCTCTGTACCAAATTTCATCGAAATCGGTTCAATAGTTTAGACGTGAAAGCGAGTAGACAGAGAAGAGTTCAGAGTTAGATTCACATTTTAAAATATTAGTATGGATTATAAATACGAACGTAGCATTATAATGCAATTGCGTTATAAGTTTATGAATGCGAAAGTACCTAACTCTGTCTTTCTGTTATGCGTTCACGCCTAAAGCACCAATTTTCATGAAATTTGGTACAGGGATTTAGAAAAGGACATAAGCTAGATTTAGATTTAGATTCACTTTTTCGTATCTTAATCGATTTGAAAAGCTTTATTTGGTCGCGATAACCGATATCTATATGTGTGGAGCCGCGTTGCGGCGGTAAGACCCATCATGGGGGAGTGGCTAGAGAGGCCACACGGTGGCCTCTCGTACCGTCAGACGCAGGTCATTACCGGACACGGTAACCTCGGGCGGTACCAGCATCTGATGGGCATAGGGCCAACGCCCGAGTGCCATCACTGCGACGCGAGCGTGGACTCAGGGCTGCACATGCTCACCTAGTGTACGGCGTTTGAGACGCCGAGGCGGGGTGAGACTGCTCACGCTCTCCACCCTGCTCGCGGCGATGGTCCGCTGCGCGGATGCGTGGGTGGCCAGCGCCTCCTTCAGCGAGCAGGTCATGCTCGTGAAGGAGACAGCAGAGCGGGCGCGATGAGCGAAAGAGACCTCGGACGGCTCGGGCGTCGGAGGGCGCAGACCGACCTCCGCCCCACATCAGCACGGCTCTGAGGGTGACGGGTGGAACCTTTCGTCACCCTAGCAGAAGCATACCGCCCCCATACCGGGGGCGAGTCGGGGACCTAGTGGTCCCACCTCCCGAGGAGGGCCAGACTGAGAGGCATGGCCCTGGGTCAGCCAGAGTGCGAGGGATATGTCGCGAGACAACCTCACCTTCAGCCTACCACATCGAGCCGCAGACGGCGTACGATTTAGTCGGTTCGAGTCCGACACAACCTCACCCTCCGACTGTGGAGGGGGAGGGGGGAGGGGGTTATCCGTGGGAATTTAAAGCACGTAAAAAAATATATGTGTGTAGCCGCGGGCAACAGCTAGTTGTTGATAACTGTCGGGTACCAGTGAGAAATACTCGACCTTGTGTGTAAACAGATCGTTAGTCACAATTTTCTGTGTAGACGAAGTTTTTACAAGAGTATAAACTGTTTTTATATGAATTTTATTGATGATTTGTTGATACAAGTGGCTACGCGCGTCTAGTGAGCTTACGATCAGTTCTAGTAATAAGT
This sequence comes from Eilema caniola, assembly GCA_949126895.1. Taxonomy (NCBI): domain Eukaryota; kingdom Metazoa; phylum Arthropoda; class Insecta; order Lepidoptera; family Erebidae; genus Eilema; species Eilema caniola. Next base: position 6,853,389 of record OX421472.1, on the reverse strand, counting down.
TTAGGACGCGGACGTAGCGTTATCGACTGGTCGTCGTAAGAGGCGATTAATGGAAAATACGCAAACGCTATGATAGCGAGACAAGGAAATCTCGAAACATGGGTACATCGCTTATCATTTCCTCGAGTATCGGGTTCCTAGGCATCGACATCTCAAGCGACGTCCAGTACCGCGGCCATTTGGAGGACAAGGCCAAGCTGGCATCCAAGAAACTTGGAGTGCTTAACAGGGCGAAGCAGTACTTCACTGCGGGGTACCGTCTCCTTCTTTATAAGGCACTAGTTCGGCCCCATATGGAGTACTGCTGTCACCTTTTTTACCGGAGCACCTGCATACCAGCTTGACCCATTCGAATCGATACAGAGACGGGCGTTGAGGCTCGTTGACAATCCCATACTCGCAGGCGATGTGGAACCTCTCAGCCTCAGGAGGGACTTTGCCTCACTGTGTGTGTTCTACCGCCTATACAATGGTTTGTGCTCAGATGAATTGTTTGATATGATGCCGACAGCTACATTCTATCAACGCATCTCTCGCCATAGACAGGGAGTTCATACTCACACATTGCGACCAGAAATGGTGCGAACCGTGCCGTATGAAAGGAACTTCATCCCACGCACGCTCAAGCTGTGGAATAAGCTCCCTGCTGTGGTTTTCCCAAGCGACTACAATATCTTCTAGAAGGCCATTAGAATGATTCTTCAGGGCCGGCTCCACGAGTGTGCCCCTGGTGTTGCACACGTCCATAGGCCACGGTAACCACTTTCCATCAAGTGGCCCGTGTGCTTTTCTGCCAACTAAGTTGTATAAAAAAGGAAACCCTGTTTCAACCCGTTTGACCAGCGTGGAAACAGTAGCCCAGAGCCTGCCAACATCGGGCAAGGCTATGTGCAGCAGTGCAATACTCTAAGCGCTCAGCGTTGCCGCAGCGCTCAGCATCATGGTAAAATTGGTATTCTTTAATTCTGTCATAAAAATACGCGGGAAAATTGACAGTAGGAATATGTTGTCGACGTATTTTAGTCAAAGTTTATTAACTAGTTATTAGCAGCGGACTTCTATACGTACGGTCCGTCCGCGTAGATGTCGGTGGATAACGCTACTTTTGGTCATATCTCCGGTTCTACATAGTCAATAAATTGCGATCAAACTGCCGTAAGCTTTCAGTCTGACCAAGCTATTTCTAACAAAAAAGTAGATTTCACGTTCATCGCGAACAAAAAAACAAGAATTTCAAAATAAATAGGGTCAGTTCGCCTGTTCGCGTCCATCGCCCAATTCGCGTCCATTTTACGGATCGCCCTTTGAAAATCTTCGAAAATAAGTCAACTAACACACCAATCAAATGAAAAGTCTTTACAGCTTATACCTCAATGTATAAGAGGCACGTACACATGGACAAAAGTTCTGTGCGTAGAACCAATCCCGTTTAAAAAAATAAGTAATCTCGGCTCTTCAATAAGGAAGCGCGTACGCTCGGGATGTTTAGCTAAAAATTAGTGTGCAGCGGCGCGTTTGGTGGTAAGTATTTTATTATTTATTTGAATTTCAGCATACATAGCTGTTTCTATACTTTTATGATGAAATAAGGTACTATATTAATTATGAATTTGCTTATGTTTTCTATATGTAAGGAATAAAATAAGCTGGACGCGAATTACTACATAGAATTTTACAAAACTTCCACTTTGCGTCCGCAATGGACGCAAACGATACCTACAGGGGATAATAATAAACCACATTGCGTCCACTATATTTTGTTAAATACTTGCTTGTAAAAATAATTTAACATGTAATGTTTAATATTATTGTACATTCTTATTAAGACCACGTGTGTATAATTCTATTTTTTTTATTGAAATGAGTAATTTCTTTCATTCTTTTTTCCATTTAAGATGAGTTCTTCGGAGAGAAGAAAGAAGAAGGAAAAGAGAATACACATAGAAGAAGATTTAAAGAAAGCGTTAAATGAAACTCAAGAGAAGAATAAATCGATAAGACAAATAGGCAAATAATATCCAAATTGTTCGTTTTGTTGCTTTAATATAGCCAAAAACTTAATATAATGAAGGCTGATCTTTAGCAATAATAATTATAATATAGTATATAATAGTGCCCGGACACGAGGGCAACATGGGCAATGAGACGGCGGACGAACTGGCAAGAAAGGGAGCTGATGAAGATCAGGTGGGCTCTGAGCCCAGACTACCCATTGCCCATAAAATAACAAAGGGAGTCATCAGCCGAAGCACAGTGGCGGAAGCCAATCGAAGATGGAAGTCCTCGCCAGTCATGAGACAGTCGAAGATCTTCATCAAAAGCATTAAAACAAAGAAAACAAGCCGACTGTTAAAACTCTCCGGAGGCGTCATAAAGGCAAGTCGTAACGGGTGACGTAAGTGATAACGGGACACTGCCGACTAAATAGGCACCTGACACTTATAGGGCGGAAACCTGACCCCAAATGCCCAGACTGCATAGAGGAGGAGGAAACCAGTCTCCACCAAATGCCCCATGTATTCAATGATAAGATGGGAAAACATGGGGACGGACACCCTAGAAGAACAAGACCTCAAGGATCTGAAAGTGGAATAGATCGTAAGATTCTGTAAAGAGACAGGTAGGTTCGACGGAACGCCGTGATTGCCGGGCACTTCTTAGCGTCCAAATAGGAGGAATAGGGGAATTGGGTGAAATGGCCCCCATAAGAAGGGTAGATCACCCGTGCGGTCTGCGGCGTCCCCCGTTGGAAGTAAGTAAGTAGGGTAAAATTAACAGAACTGATTACTGTTTAATCTTAAAGTTGCAATCACTATTTGCCCACTACTTAGGTGCCTAATTTTAAGTTCAACCACTGTTATGTAGAATTATTTCTTTTAAATTGATTTTTAATGATAATAATGTTGATTTTTAATATTTATATTCTTAAATAAAGAAATTGTTAAAATATAATTTTTCTTTACAAATTCTTAAAAATACCACCCTTATATTCCTTTTCTAAGCTGCTGGACGCTAAATGGTCCACGGGTGGACGCAATTTGGATTTTGTGGACGCGAAGTGGGTAAATTGCCTAATTCTGAAGTTTATCTATTTAAAAAGAAAACACAAGATGTTTCCAATAAAACTGAAAGTTAATCTTAAAATAGACTATATAATGAATACATTATACAAAATTTTCATAGAAATTAGTGTAAGGGCATTTTTATTATCGCCGTCAAACTTGCCAACTACACTAAATGGACGCGAACAGGCGAAACGACCCTACCTATTTATGGCTTCAGAATTGTTACGTTTATAATAACCCAAGCATTTTAAGCAAAATGTTAAACCTATATAGGGTGACAAGCTGACAACACAATGTCAATCAATAAAATCGTTTAACGTATAAAATAATAAGTATTAGGTACCTAGCAGTGGGGAAGAACTTGCCAATAAGGAAGCCAGTGATCAAAAAACCTACCTCCATCTAATTGCGACCCATTGAGAAGCCGGCAGGATTCGGGTTACTTACCTGGGTACTTGTGGTACCTACCTAATGTTAGGCATCTGTATGACAGCAACCAAAAATGGCGTACCGTTGCTGGTCGATCGATAGGTACCATTCTTTTACTTCAGAATAGCCGTTCTAATAGTGTACGTAATATGTTAGTATGTAAATATTAGTAAATCAGTAATGGATTCCTTGAACTTGTCTATGAATACGTTGTTTTTGTTGATTTTGCTTTGCAATCAGCATTAACCTTCGTTTCTCGAAGTCATCAAACACTTTTTTAAATGTCTTTCTACATATCAAAGTACTAGTTGACCCTCCCCGGCCTCGCTCGTGACATATGTGTTACCTTACCTTTAATTATTTGCCCCTAATTTATTAGTTTTCAACCAATGTATAGGCATCTGCCATATTCGTTCAAATTTATGATTACCTATTGCTTCGCTTTCTTGGGTAGTAGCTTTCTTATTTTTCAATCATCATTATAGGCTCGCTCAACAAACAAATAACAGACAAAATAGATAGCATTAGATAGAATGTTGTTTTTTTTATACCACTGAGATGGCAGACAAGCACACGGCCCACCTGATAGAAAATAGTTACCGTGGCATATGGACGTGTGCAACACCAGAGGAGTCACACTAGTGCTGCCAAACCTGTAAACACAGAGAGTTTCTGTGCCGTCAGCGTAGAAGACAAAGCAGGACAAGCCTTTAGTCTTCGCACTGATAGCACAAAAACTCTCCAGTGAGCTCTGGGTGCCCTACATATTATGGCCGCGGTATTCTAGAGGGCGGAGGTATTTGGACCCAGTTGGACTGCTCAATTGGACGGAAATACCATTGTGTTCTACCTCCTAATTTTCTTTACTTCTACTCTAAGCCATTCTGAAATTTGCTCTTTCAACCTTCCAACAAACACTTCAGCCTTATTTATACAGATTTAGGTAGATATAGATATACACATACAGTCAGACTTATATTTGTAATACAAACTGTTAATGATTCAAATATGTAGGCATTTCTAATAACCTCCGATTCGACGTGATTGATGATAAAGTGATTGAGTTGTGTATTTAGTTTTGAATGTTTGAAAACAAACCATTGGTAGGCATTAGGCATCAAACAACATCAACGACGTGGCGTTATGTTTTATTTTCATGAAGCATTACACCTCACCTCACCTCAATTCAACGCTATGTACAGTCAACGATAAAAGTTATTACCTCAAAAAAAAATGCAAACATTTTTACATTGAAGTTAAAGTACCGATCAATAATATAACTAACTAGCTGTTGCCCGCGGCTCCGCCCGCGTAGACACCAGTTATCGCTTAGTGTTGAGTCAACGCTATTTTTCTAAAATAAAAGTAGCCTATGTTACTCCTTATTACATCAGCTACCTGCCAATAAAAGTCCCGTCAAAATTGGTCCAGCCATTTCAGAGATTAGCCGGAACAAACAGACAGACAGACATACAAAAATTGTAAAAAATGTTATTTTGGTGTGGTACACTTATATGCATGTAGTAAAAAACGGTTATTGTAATATTACAAACAGACACTGTAGTTTTGTAATCCACAGGGGTTTAATCTAATATATTTTATGTTAGGCTGTTGTTTCCATCCTGCATTCAAAATCATACCGGTTATTTTGAATAATTTTCATGTTGTTTGAAAGAAAAGCACCCCTGAGATAACATACTCGTAGCTGGCTGCCCGAGTGCCATCACTGCGACGCGAGCGTGGACTCGGGGCTGCACACGCTCACCGAGTGTCCGGCGTTTGAAGCGCCGAGGCGGGAGCTTGTGACGGCCCTGGGGGTGAGAGTGCTCACGCTCTCCACCCTGCTCGCGGCGATGGTCCGCTGCGCGGATGCGTGGGCGGCCAGCGCCTCCTTCTGCGAGCAGGTCATGCTCGTGAAGGAGACAGCAGAGCGGGCGCGGCGCAGCGAGCGAGAAAGACTCGCGGATATCGCTGGCCGCGTTCGAAGGCGGCTCGGGCGTCGGAGGGCGCAAACCGACCTCCGCCCCCCATGAGCGCGGGCCTGAGGGTGACGGGTGGAGCCGGGGACAGCGTGGTCCCCCCTCCCGAGGAGGGCCAGACCGAGAGGAATGGCCCTGGGTCAGCCGGGGTGCGAGGGATATGTTAAAAGACAACCTCACCTCCGGCCTAGCACATCGACCCACAGACGGCGTGCGGTTTAGTCGGTTCGAGTCCGACATAACCTGCCCCTTCGGCTCCGGAGGGGTGGGTATCCGTGGGGATTTCCCGCACGTAAAAAAAAAAAAAAAAAAAACTCGTAACTGGCTGAAGTAAATTTGTGGTGTGTTGTGTACGTTATCAAATTCATCACAAATATTTTGCTAACCCAGGATCGTACCTGTTATTATTTTGTTGATTAACATTAAAATAATATTTACAATTGGGTATATTTATGTAAGGTAAAAGACCCAATGGTCGACACTGACCCAATAGTCGACACTTTCGAAAATAAACCTTTATTGTAAGAAAAAAAGTATCTTGTTTACGTGACTATTAACTTAAAAGACATCTAATGGCATGTATAATACATGTTCCAAAATTCGCAACACTGTCGTCAGTAAATTTTGAATTGGCGCCAGTTGTTTCTTAAGATTTTTGTTGAGGGTAATGATATTTTATTTATTAATAATAATTTTCACTATTTTTAGTACGGATGTTATAAATATGTAACTTGTTGACCTACGTTAAACATTGCCGGATTTTATGGCTAGATTTTTTATCACTTTTAAGTGATTGTCGACTAATGGTGTTTACGACCATGTGTACAATAATTGTATTTCAAGTAAAAATATGTTAGTTTTGAAAGATTTTATCTGCTGAAGTTAAAGTCTAAATAATGCTTTAATAGTTAAGAAAGGACGTAACGACCATTCTTTTAAAAAATAGTTGTAATATTGTAGAGTGAAGTTTGATTTATCCTTAAACTGTCTACCATTGGGTGTTTACCTTATGTATTAAAATAAAGTTAGAAGTATAGTTTTTACCAACCTATTTTACATTTAATAACATGTGTCGGCCATTTAATAACAAAATAGGGAAACTTTTTATGTAAGTAGTTTTTGATTAAATATATTTTTATGTTATTTTGCTTAATATGTATGTTCATAAAGTGTAAGATAAAGAAAAAGTGACCAAGACATTAGAATTTTCTAAAGAACCTAGTTGGTATCGGGACATTATAAAATTAAGTGTCAAACGCTAATCTCAGGAATTACAGGGTCGAATTGAAAAAAATATTTTTTTGGGTAAAATAGCCCATTTATCGATTACGGTTATAGGTTATATCACGCTACTGCTTAAGGAAGCGGAGCAGTAATCATAAATGTCAAAACAAACCTAGCAGATTCCCATACATTATTTGAGAATTAATAAATAATGGTTGTCAATGGGAGAGTTCTGCATACCGATGGCCTTAAAGAGGCGCAATTTGATTTATAAGTGGTCGCCGGCCTTGTTAAAATTCTATCTTATCACCTTTTAAATGTCCCTCCCAGACTAGAGTAACCTAGTAAGGTGGGGGAAGGCCACAGAAAAACAATGTTATACTTGTGGCGAGGCAATAGGGACGCCTAGGCACATATTAGTAGAATGTAGGGTGCTTCTCAATAGAGGCCAATACTCACGCCGCGTCGCCACGATAAGGTGCTTATCATCATACATGAAGCAATGAGTCTGGCAGTAGCTAGAGCCCAAAAAGAATTGACTACTAACAGACGTCATATCAACTTGGTGTCGGAAGGTTCATCCATTAAATCCAGGAACGAACCTTATTCAATCCTAGATACATACTGCTCCAGATTGGACTCTCCTAATCGACAAGTATAAAAAGCACTAAGTATAAAATTCCGGAGGATGTTGGGGTTTCGTCATCTAGACTTGTAATTTTTCTGTTTTCTAAAACTATAAAATATGTGGTCCTTGTGGAACTTACTGTACCGTGGGAAACAAATATACCGAAGGACCACACAATAAAGAAAAATAAATACTATGATCTCACAAACGAATTAATAAAAACGGTTACGTGGTTAATTTGTATGCAGTAGAAGTGGAAGCGAGAGGTATACCAGCTAAATCTTTCTATAACCTACTTACAGAGTACCTATCGAGAGCTACAATAAGCTCGTTACTAGGACAAATGTCTAAATCGGCACTAGTAGGTTTGCACCAAATTTGGTTAGGCCACAGATAACATAATACTTAGGCAGAGAGGGGAACTTGGGTAATGAAGGTGAGTGTTGATGTACATCAACAAAAGGGGCCCCTTCTAAACCTACACCTGGGTCGCAAGTTCCCAACTCAGCAACGCGATGGACCCGGCACCCGCACGGAGAATCCATGGATTACTAAGAATATCGGTCGCAAATGACATATGAAGATACGGAGCGGGTTTTTTTTACGTGCGGGAAATCCCCACGAATACCCCCCGAGCCGAAGGGGGAGGTTATGTCGGACTCGAAGCCGGAGGTGAGGTTGTCTTTTGACATATCCCTCGCACCCCGGCTGACCCAGGGCCATTCCTCTCGGTCTGGCCCTCCTCGGGAGGGGGGACCACGTATCGTCCTACGATGCGCGCCGCCGCCGTGGCCTGCTTCTGCTAGGGTGACGAGCGGCTTCACCCGTCACCCTCAGGCCCGCGCTCATGGGGGGCGGAGGTCGGTTTGCGCCCTCCGACGCCCGAGCCACCTTCGAAATACGGGGCGGGTCGTCTAGTATGCAATATAATGTAAATTTTTTATTCCTACACAACACAACTTTCACTTCTCGATATTATCTATTGAAAGTAGGTAACGGAGTCCTTCACTATATAATAATTGATTAGATCACCTGGCAAGTAGAAAGCCCCACCAAAATATTACAATGATGATGATTTTTGAGAATTTTATTTTTTACTTAAAAATAATACCATATTAAACTTTCCAGTTGCCCCAAATACATTTTTGAAATTTCTTTTAAAATACTTTTGAACGCACCTGGCATTAGTAAAGCCCCAACCAATTTAATACTCTTTGAACATTAAACTACAACATTATAATATAACAATTACAAAACCTCAAACAGTATTTCTTCTATATAAAAAAAAAAAATAGTTTGATTTATTTATTATAGCCCTGTTATTCACCAGCCAGATCGGCAGCGGCACCTTCATGTTGGGGTATAAGAGATGACGTGTGTGACAAGTATTCAGATTGCCTCAAGCATTTCCCCAAAATGTCGTACCAACTCTCGGATTATGTTATATGGCAACTGCCACGATAGACCTTGTAACCTTGACAGCACAACCTTGAGATCACTCTGTCTATCTAACTCTGAGCTAACTGAAGTCCACTTCTGGTTATTGAAACTCGTCTTCACTCAACACTGTAATTTATAATAAGTACCTAATCATCTAATAGTTTACGATTATCGTACCTACTATACCTGAGCTGGTATAGGTATAACAGAGTTTCATTAAGAGGGACTATATTTAGAGATTATCTTATCTAATATATAAAATTCTCGTGTCACAGTTTTCGTTGCCAAACTCCTCCGAAACGGCTCGACCGATTTTCATGAAATTTTGTGGGCATATCGGGTAGGTCTGAGAATCGGCCAACATATATTTTTCATACCCCGATTCGCGATAACCGACATCCACGCGGGCGGAGCCGCGGGCGACAGCTAGTCTTATATATAAAATTCTCGTGTCACAGTTTTCGTTGCCATACTCCTCCGAAACGGCTCGACCGATTTTGATGAAATTTTGTGGGCATATCGGGTAGGTCTGAGAATCGGCCAACATCTATTTTTCATACCCCGATTCGCGATAACCGACATACACGCGGGCGGAGCCGCGGGCGACAGCTAGTTAGATATAAATGTAAACTAATTATTACACACTGATTACAGAACCGCCAAATTGTTGGTGATTCAGCAGTTATTTATATTGTGTAAAGTATTGAGGGCATTTTTTTTCTGTGTAAATTGTAAACTATGTACAGTCACACTCAAAAGTACCTACATTTTAAAAATAATATCAAATTCGGGCAATATAATAAAGATACATCAAAATAAGAAAACTGTTCAGTGTATTGGTAACATTCTTTTTGAAGTTGATTTTTCGTTTAAAATAAAACTATAGTCACAGAATCTTAACTTCAAAAATTTATACATCGATGTAATTTATCAAATAAATAACTCATTTGAGCCGGAATCTGAACGTTTCCTTTAGCGGATGTAAAAATAATCGTTTGGTAATTTTACTAATCTTAAAATACATATCAGACAAATTTTATTTGTTTAAGCAGTACATCTGCTGTGGATTCGGTAGAAGTCTGTCATTTCTTTACAGACTATATCACAATAATCGTATCATTCAAAACGCTCCTTCCGCGAGACTTAACAAGTAGGTATCTGATGAGGCCGTAAATCTGAGGGCTGCCAGCGATCGTTGCAACATTGTTGACATCTGTAACAGTGATCCTCTTTCCTGAGACTTTGGACGATGGAACCTCGTCTGATGGTAAGCTAAAGGAGCTTACCATCAGACGAGGTTCCATCGTACTTAAGTATAACTGAAAAAGTAATTCATTCAATTATTATACTACTTATGTTTAACTTCACCACGGAGCGAACATAAATACGAGTTTTTACCCACGGCGGGGTTACCATTTTTCTCCAAAACTATTTGTTCGATTTCATGGAGTTCAGGTGTTGAGAAATCACCAGGGGGCGCTGCATGTAACTACTGTTGCAGAGGCGTATCTTCAATAGGGTAATTTGGGTGAACGCCCAAGGTTGCACCGTTGCACGTTATGTACATAATATCTATACCCTCTAAAGATATTTAAAGAAAAAACAAAATTAATAATTTTGTAAGAACCCTGGACGGTTTGAAGGTAATTGAAAAAGCATAAAATAATAAAAAGTCGTTTCAAAGTTAAAGGGCTAACCAAAAGGATTTTTTAAATTATTTTTTAAACTTATGAATTAGTTTTTTTTTTTGTTCCTATAGTTTAAGAATACTTTCTCATTATTTTTGCATTGTCTACCGTGACGGTATCTAGTATTTTATGGCATATGTTATCTTTTAACGTATCTCTATATAATAAAGTGATGGATGAGTGAAAGATAATAATTGTTTAGCAAACACAAATATATCAGATTAGCTTTAGTAATCAAATAATACTACAGCGAGTGTGTACCTACCTTTGAATTATATTGGCCTCATGACATAGGCTTTTTTATTCTATTCTGCAACATAACATCTTGTTTAGTTGTGATGTTCTTTAACTTGTCTATTGTTCAATAAGTGTAAGAATTAGTGATAGGTACTACCATCAAAATGCATGTCAATCCCATACAGTTATCCTTCTTTTGACAATACGCCAACCAATGATTAGCTGCTCGTCTAGGGAGCTAACGACGAAAGTGAATTAACACAGAAATATTTACTATTTTTTTATAACCTACTAAGACTATATTTTATTCTTTGTTCAATTAATTAATCAGTATTTGTTATACTACTTTTGTCCTTGATTGTACGTGCATCTTCCATCAGCACAGTAGGTTTATATGATGTACGAATAAACAAATATTAAAAGTGGTTTTATTTCAATGAATGATATTTGCGTAAACTTTATCAAAATATTAGGTAGGTACCAAAGTGCTTATAGCGTTTTTGTTTTGTTATCGGTAATAAATATTTATCGGTTGTACATTGATAAACACTTTTATTAATAAAGAAGGCGTTCGGTGATAACTAATTTACTATCAGGTGAGCACACATTTTCATTCATATGACTAAGATGAGGTGACGTTACATTGATATTGGTGTTAATTCGGCATGTCCACCCGATTAAACTAAACTAAACTAAAAATTCTCTTATTTTAGTTTAGTTCAACGCTTTGTCTATTCGGTTTGGCCACCGAACTAAAAATAGTGCATGCATTTTTAGTCAAGGTCACACGACTAAATTGAATAAACCCTTTTTAATCTGTGAATTCAATGAACGAATGACGTCCTTGTTGTTGAAGTGTGAGAGAGACAACTTAACTTCTTGTCAAAAAACGTGTTCAAATTCAAACGTGACCGTAAATTAAACCTCTGAAAAAATAAACAAACCAAAACAACAAACTTGGCGGCATGGTAATGGGAATATGACGTGAAAAGAGGAAAAATAAATAAGTACCTATGTCACAATCACAAAAAAAATCCTCTTCGCTTAATTTAAGGTGATTTTTAAGTATCTCCAACAGGAACTTGGCCGCTGATGATCCTAAAGAATTTTCTAAATTTACGGTCGGCCATCTCAAACGGATTTGATGCATCCTTCGACCGAAGCAACCTGGCCCGTTCTTCCCGATTTCTGTAAAACAAATAAATTTCTAACCTTAAAATAAATTTCAAACCCAACCTTTATGACAATAGTTAATTTTTCAATTATTTTTATTGTTAAACAATTTTTACATATATTACAGATGTATTGGCAAATATTAAATTAAATTAATAAAGTTACTATATATACACAATACTAAATATAATAAAAAAACTAAAACTAAAAGTTAAAATGCGTCGTGGAATTCATCCGCATCGCATGCCTCTTTTGGTAGCGTTCCCAGAAGACTAGCAGCATTGCCACGTTGTATGGCAATACATAATCTCTGACCTGAAATGAGGCCAGCCTTCTGGTCACGAGAAGCGTCAGCCATACATTTCGCAATCTCCCTGAAGAGATTGCGGGCGCTCGGACCCCAAGGCCCAAACGTTTCGACTCCAAACGGCACACATTCATAATCTCCAATAAGATTGGAGTATTTGCGCCGCTTAACAGCCGCTGCAGAAGCTGCAGCGGCACCGGCACAGCTAGCAGTGCCAGTTATATGGGTAGGGGTAACGGTGTCGACGCATGTTGCGTCCCACACCAGAGTCCTACCCATTTTCCAAGGCATTATTGGCATACCATCGTCGCGCGCCAAACCGTTTGGTTCAAGCACAGCTGGCATACCAGCAATGACAAGAGCACGGCGGATTATGTCGTTGAGGCTGGCGTGCCGTGGACCCGCGATCCTGCAGCATGACAGGCCATGGCGTCCGAGTCGGTCAACTGCTTCTCCACAATGACATTGATGCGTAATTTTTTACTGCTAGGTCAGTTTTGAACAAATAAACACATATTTAGTTGATAAATTTTCTTATTTACCTTTCTTGCTCCTCGAAAAAAGCAGCCACAACGCTTACGTTCATTTTTCTGTAATTTAAAAATTTCAACCAGCACAAACAATCAGCAGAACAAGGTTTAGTTTAGTTTAATCGCGACCAAAAATATGGCCACTAAAATAAGTCGGATTTTAGTTTGACAGGAATAAAATTTTGCCTTACCGAATAGCAAAATGGAGATTTTCACTAAATTGAATTCGACTAAACTAAAAATAGTTTAGTCCTGTCAAATTAAGTTAGTTGGTGTTTTCCCGAATAAGAAACCGCAATTTGACGTGACTAAACTAATTATAGTTTAGTTTAGTCGTAATTTTGCCAAACCGAATCGACACCATTGGCTCAAAAATTAGACATCTACTTTGTACCAACTTTGAGTTGCCTTAGTTGCCACAGATAATATAATATCATTCTTATACAGATGCACAATCAGGAACAAAAAATGGTTACATTTGTAACTTCAAAAAGCATGCAGGCAGCTTTTTAGTTCAGGAGTTATAACTAGATGGCGACATTGTTTTCGCAAACTTTTTATATTTTTTAATATTAAAATTAACTACTAAAAATAAAACATACACTAAGCACATTATTGAGTATGACTGATTAAAACTGTAAATATTCTAATCTATATTGATTCTTCCAGATTCTGAAGTAATTGTAAAAATTGCAGACAAAATGCACTATGCCGCTAGATGGCACAAAAATAAATAAATAGCACGATTGTCATGAAATCTTTATTTATAACATTACCAATGAGTTTTATATGCTTACATGCTTCGATTATCATGTGTTTAAGTTCTAAAATAATTTACATGATTCTAAGTCAGGAAATAAGCGCTTTAACATGGTTTTAACATTTTTATTTCTTTAAATGAGTCTACTAGTGCCATCTATTCATTTTTGAATATTACTAAAGATATTTTTTTAGTATCGGTACCCCACGGCTATAGGTAGGGTACTCTCATAAATCTCATGTGGTTTAGGTACTTATTGTTTGACAAAAAACGTATGACAAACGATCATCTTACAAACAAGGTTTGAAAAACTAATCATTTGACAAACTTTCATTTCGCAAACACATTACTTCAAAAAGAATCATTTTGATAAATAAAGGTAAGTATGTAAATTTATCACTTAGAAAATATTTCAATTGTTGAAATTTTATTTTAAAAATATTCATTCGACAAAATAAAGTCAGTTGACAATTAGTCAAACAAATAAGGTTTATGCTGGCGTGTAGCATACAGTAGGCAAGGTAGCGTGTAACAAACATCGTTTCTGTCACAGCTCCAACACTGCGGGGCTCCGGCGGCCCCACACGAGCTTGTCGTCGCAGATGGTTGTAATGCTCACCACCGCAGCTTCGGCTCGCTGGCCGGCCTCGCCGGCCAGCCTCAAACACGGCGGCGGGCTTTATAACCACCTGCTCCTCTGCTCATGGGCCACCTCACCCCTCCGCACCTGCGCGGGCTTAAATAACACTCTAGGGGTAGGGCAAACAAGACCACGTGATGTCGGACTTGCAGAGGCTCATTTCTGTCACTTACTTTTGACTATTCAAGAGAATAATTGCAGCGTAAAACTGGTTTTACCAAGTAACATGTTTAAAAAATAATTAATTTGTGAAATGATGATATTTTGTCTAATGAGTAGTTTAATAAATAATAGTTTGTAAAGTGGTAAGTTTATCAAATCTAATTTTGTCAAACTTTGTTTGTCAAATGGAGTTTTTTATTCGTTTTTTGTCAAATAATTGGATATCATCTTATGTATTACACGGACCCTTGATACAGATACTTGTGAAATTTTATTCGGTATTATAATAGCTATGTACTTATGAGACTGATTATTACATTTTATAAGGCTTTGTTAATAAATTAAAGTACCTAATTCAATTTATTGTGGTAGATAATGACTAGCTTCGAAGCTCATTATTGTATGACAAGAAAGTTGTGTGATTTGTTTAACAATTACCTGCTCAGTGTGTATCCCGGGTTCGCATCGTCGAACTCATTTAAGTAGTGACGTGGAATTTTCAAAAGGAAGCCCGAGAAAAGAAAATTTTCTCTCGATCAAATTAGCAAATACGCCTTGCAGGTTTTTTTTTTTTACGTGCGGGGTATCCCCATGTATACCCACCCCTCCGGAGTCGGAGGGGGAGGTTATGTCGGACTCGAACCGACTAAACCGCACGCCGTCTTTGGGTCGTAGTGCTAGGCCGAAGGTGAGGTTGTCATGCGACATATCCCTCGCACCCCGGCAGACCCAGGGCCATCCCTCTCGGTCTGGCCCTCCTCGGGAAGGGGGGGACCACGCGGTCCCTGACTCAACCCCGGTGTGGGGAGGTCAGTTTGCGCCCTCCGACGCCCGAGCCGCCTTCGGGCGCGTGCAGCGATGTCAGCGAGCCTTTCTCGCTCATAGCGCCGCGCCCGCTCTGCTGTCTCCTTCGCGAGCATGAACTGCTCGCAGAAGGAGGCGCTGGTCGCCCACGCATCCGCGCAGCGGACCATCGCCGCGAGCAGGGTGGAGAGCGTGAGCACTCTCACCCCCAGGGCCGCCACAAGCTCCCGCCTCGGCGTCTCAAACGCCGGGCACTCGGTGAGCGTGTGCAGGCCCGAGTCCACGATCGCGTCGCAGTGATGGCACTCGGGCGTTGGCTCTATACCCATCAGATGCAGATACCGCCCGAAGCTACCGTGCCCGGGGATAATCTGCGTCTGACGGTACGAGTGGCTACCGTGTGGGCCACTCCCCCATGATGGGCCTTACCGCCGCAATGACGGCGTGCCCTGCGCGTGGTTGCCCAAGTCGTCGCTCCCACTCGGCCACCATGACCTGGTGGAGCCGGGATTTCTCGGCCCAAAAATCCTCGGGCTCGGGATCGAAGATACCTTGCAGGGTAGTATAAATGATTGTAACAGTTGATCGGTCTGCAAATTCGTTTTAGATACGTTCATTTCACATTTGAGTATAATTAGTTAGAGTGTAAATCATACATCTCTACCAACTCTGTAAAGGTAAGCCAGCAGGAAGTGGGTTATAAGGACCCCTCGCCACGTTGTGTTATAAATAAATGTCTTAGAATATTTTTTATCTACTCTGATACTATAATACAAATACGATACAGGTCTTGTATGGACACCTATATCATAAAATAACTTTTTAATCATAACGATACACCTATACAACATCCATCTGGACCAAACCACTACTTTAAAAAAAGAATCCGCCGATTCGGGAAAAAAAAGAAACACGCATGCGCAATCGATGTTTGCGCCTTGGCGCGAACATTTTTTTTTGTTCTATACATTTAAATTAAACAAAGTTTGGTTTGGTTTGTAAAATAAATTAGTTTATGTATTATAGTATGAGAGTAGATAAAGTAGTGTATGACACTGTACATAACTTGGTCTTATAACACTCGTGTTATAAGAACCCTTATTATGCAACAGTATCATAAACTACTATTATTTATGTATTATACAGATTATAAAAGATTTACAAACAATCGTACATCAGATATCGTTTTACGAAATCTATAGAAGCAAACATCTGATATAGGATTCAATGGGCAGCAAATCTGAGAATTATGCACAAATCACATGCTATGGGATGTTTAATACCGCTGATAAGGCATCCCAAGTGTGAGATAACGTTGTAACTACCTATTATGCAAATTACGCGTGTAGATTAAACAATGTGACGAGTTGTTTATAAGACTGGATTAAAAAGAATAGCGTATTTTGATAGGAGGTTTTTTTATACAACTAAAGTGGCAGACAAGCGCACGTCCCACCTGATGGTAAGTGGTTACCGTAGTCTATGGCTTCTCACAGACAGCACAAAAGCACAAAACCTCTCCATTGAGCTCTGGCTACCCTACTCACCACCGTGAACACTACACGAGGTAAAATGGCCGCGGTATTCTGAAGAACGGAGGTACTTCCCCAGTCGGACTTCTAAATTTACCACTTTTTTTCTTTGTAAATTACCTTTTGAATACAGGGAACGATTTTCGTACAGTAATTATTATCGCACGTGTAGTTTCAGAGATCAGTGCGTTCAAACAAATAAACCTGAAGAGTTTGTTTGTTAGGTAGTAATAGTTTGATTATTAGATATAAGTGTAGATTTAGTTTATTTATATGATACAACAATTATTCAGTTCTTGTTAAGTTCTTATAAATTAAACCTGCTTTACGTTTTAAGTGTCCTCATCTTTTCATAATATTTATGTTCAAAGAACATTGTAAGCACTTCATGAAAACTATGTGAGTGCTGAATGAATATTGACAATTCATTCAATTGGGGTAGCCACTGGAAAAGTAATATAATTATGTTAAAATGGGGAACACTATATAAACACGAAAAACTTTATTCCGAAATTAACAATCACAAATTTCAAAATTCCGAATGATTCGAACTCCGAAAGTTAGATTTCATAAATCCTATTTATTGATGTTCGGAATTTCAAAATTCCTGATGTTTAAAACTACGAACGGTATCTTGAAATTCGAAATTTTGAAATTCAGAATTAAATAAGGTGGGTGGATCATGGAAGGCCACCGTGATGATTTAAGGAGCTTTATTAGCTCAAATTTGAAACGAATTAGTAATGAACACTTTGTTTTATTGTGTAACTTAAAAATAACCTTTTTTTATTCTAGACGTAATCACTATTTATTAAACTTAACTTTTAATAAGCTCTTATAAACGGCCTTGCAAGGAACAGTGTTCCATACAAGGCTAATATTATAAATCAGTCATTCATCTTAAAACTAGAGTTGTAATAATCAACATATCCGCTTTTACTAAAACTATGTAAAAAGCTCTTCTATTTAAACGAAACATTGAACGCCTTATATATTATGATCTTCTTTAAAAAACTCAACGAACATTCCTTGAACACCATTGTACAACTAAGAATATATTTATGGAAGTTATTAAAAAAACATAGTAATGAGTAATAAATCGATAACAAATAAGTTGCCAATGCGTTTTAGAATGAAATTACATTTTTTTTACTATTAACGCCTTCTTATGGGTCCGCTCTTTGTAAGGCTAAAATGTTCGTATGAAAGCCAAACTAACAATTATCATCAATGAAAACCTTTTTTAATTATTTTGAAAGAAATCTCTATTCAGTCTGAGCTAGAAATAATGATAATATTATGAACATAAAACATTGTGTCAACTTTCTCGGTACGTATTTATAACTAAAAACTAAGTGTTCATTTATTTTCATGATTTGTAAATGTTCGTAAGGCCCATGTACCCAAACAAGGCCAACCGTCAAATTTTGATTGGCCTTATAAGGAACCACCGGCTTTCTTAGGAACACTACCGATATTTGAACCGAAATCGAAGCAAATTTTTTTCTTTAGTGCTATACATAACCAATCCTTATTATGACAATATAATATATTAAAAAAAATAAGATAATACTAGGTTATTTACGTTAAAACTTACCTTTTGCTGTGCATCCGAATTACAATTTTAACGTCGACGACCGAAGTCTACAAAGCGAGGCACCGCACTAACAAACTAGCGACGCAAGCGACTCGCCGTCGCGCCTGTGTCTTTGAGTTTGATGTAGCTTGGTGTGAGGGGAAGGAATTTGTCATCACAAGATAATAAATATGACTTTTTTATAGTTGGCCTTCAAAGGAGCAAGGCCTTCCATGGTACACCCACCTTATTTCGAAATTTTGGGGTGTTCCCGTTAAAATGACCCTAATTCTTATCATGCTTAGATAACGATCTTAGGACATGAACTCTCAAACTGTGATTGTTTCAGGGTGACGACCCGGCGCGTCCCGAGCATCCCATTAACAAAGGGATAGAGTATGCGGCCCTTCCGTTGGAACTGGCGGTCGATGCCCTCCCCTTAGAGGGCTCCGACCACGAGCTAAGCCTCAACATCTCATGGATACCGGCTAATGGTAATATACATTTTACTAACGGACCTGCCCCCAAGACAAGTGGCAATTCGTTGGCTCATATTTTATTTTCAAGTTTATGATGTTTATGACAGACGTGTCAATCCCACACATTGATCAATCGAATCTATTCTATTCTACAAACGTATTTCTAATTGTCTTGAAGGGCTTTCTACGCGAATTTTCTTCATCTTAACGACACTGCTATCTAGGTTCAATTGCAAAGAAATTTCCAAGTAGAGCTTTTCAACAACTTCCCTGTTCCCATACAACTCATTTCGATAGTGCCTCGCGTCCATTTTAAAGAAAAATGCTGTCATAAAAAACATTATTATTATATCAAATCTCGGTAGTTGTTTTTGAGTCACATGTGATTCATGAATGTTGGGTGACACATATATTCTTTACCACGTTCAAGTTGAGACATATGTGAACACATATATACAAAATATTTTTAAGTGACAATAACGATTTATCATGCATACATATTATATTAAAAAATTGAATTATGAAATTGTTAATTTGTTGTTGATGTTATTCGGGAAAATGGCTAATAAAATATATAATTCAGTCCAACATTTCCTTGGACCTGCAGCTTCAACCACGAAAGTAATTTGATTGAAAAATTTTCAATCTCAGGTAGCTCTCCAAGATCTTCAATGGCTTCTTCAAACGTTTATGGACATTCTCTATAAGAAATGTCAGTAAAAAACTCGAGGGAAAAAGATGCACTGGGTGCTACGATTACCTTGAAAAATGCTTTGATTTCTTAGCCATTAGAGCTTACAAAGCAAAGCAAGTAGGCATTCACTGACTGTAAAAAGCGTGAAGAAGTAATGAGAAACATGCTTGAATTTGTATAAATACCTAAATAATATATGTGAATAAAAAAATGTATCTGAGTAATATTAATTGTTTGCTGTAGAATGACAACAAAAAGCTATGAAAGAATCGGGAAATCTTTCGTATGGCTTAAAAAATATCACAGAATGTTCATGACGAAAAAAAAAATCTTCAAATTTACAGAGAAATGAGTCATCTATGACTCATGAACTTATTCCAAAACGTTTTCGTTCGTTCTCGTTTGACTCATTAGACCGGGAAGTTGTTAAGTATTAATTATCAATCCCTACTGAAAGAGCGGCAGATGCAAACCATTTTATCTCTGAAACTTATCTACTTAAGGATAAGATCATAGTGACTTGAAGGCGAAGGAGACGCAGAGCGGCTCTACGCGAGCCTGCTCGTGATCATTTCTAGTACAAAAATCTGGCCACCGCCGGGCCGCAGCTCTATAAACTGCTATAATCCCTTTATAATCTACTCAATGTACACTTACCGCGGTAGCCTCGTGGTATGGGTAATGGACTGCTGAGACGAGGTCTCGGGTTCGATCCCAGGTTTTCCATGGCACACACCAATGACTTTTCGATGCTTTTCGAAGTTATGTGTGTATTTGTCGCAGGTTTATAAGTGCCTGGTTAACGGCAATAGGCTCGCCACCTATTACATTGGGACCTAAACATAAACTGGCGAAGTGTAGGTGCTAGCACCTCTGCTTACCCCTTCGGGGATAAAGGCGTGAGTTTATGTTATGTTATGCTATGTTATGTACACTTATGCGGAAAAGTGTTTGAATTTAGACACACAGAATGAATAATAAGAGGAGTTTTAAGAGGAATCGTTATATTAATAATTCTGTGATTTGGATTAGACAGATCTATTAACTACTGCATATCTACGACGTGAGCATCATAAACAAGCCATGACAAATTTCATCTTGTGGTCATTGGCATCAGTTTTTGAACGCAATATAGTAAAATCAACAATTCCTTGAAATTAACGAGGCCACCACCGTCCCTTCAATATTGTCAAATCGTGCTAATTCTCTTTCTCAATAAAACCGTATGCATTAGACAGTGACAACCGTAGTTCCGACATCGACTTCAGTTATTTCACAGAATCGTTGGCTCATCTATAAATCATCATTATTGATAATATCAAGATGTCATTCAACAGTTCTAATGAGTTTATGACTGTGCCAGATATTACAAATATAGATTGATAACTTAAATATAATATCAGTCTTACTTCTGTTACATATAATTGGCATTCTGATGACCTACCGTGTGGTTCCCGGCAGAGTAGAATTTGGGCCACCCCTTCTCTTCCCATGTGGTGTCGTACAAGGCGACTAAGGGATAGGGCTGATTAACTTTAACATCTGACAGATATGTACAGCCCAGACTCAGCTTCAGATGCACGGCTCGAGTCAACAATAGTGCCCGGAATACGGCAATAGGCTCACCCCCTATTACGTGGGACCTAATACAGATTGGTGAAATGTGGGTGTTATATTATATTCACCTCTGCCTAACCCTCCGGGGATAAAGGCGTGATTATATGTATGTATGTATGTATGACGTAATTGATTAGATCACCGTCTTTCTGAGAATAAATCTGTTCTGTAATGACGTCTTTAAAAAAAGGTTAAAAGTGTGATATCGACGGTTAAAACTTGAAAGGGTGCAAGCGACATCAATTGTGCTCAGAGAAAAGATCGCATATGATATCATAAAAACAAGTATTTTTACTTCGAATTCTTATTGCTATTTCCATCCTTTTAGCCATTCAACCGTCAATTCAATATTATACACCTAAAGAATTCATTTTACAACGATAAATACGGCCTTCTTCTTTGATCTACCACTCACATTCAACATCGTCATCTCAACTCAAATCCCAATTTTCAAAGCTTGTACTGTAGTTAGGCCGGGGTCCGTTTTCCTAAAGCCTTCTCCACCTAACGTGGCTTAAACGACAGCCGTCTGGCCTCCTCACCCTCGAAAGGGAAGAGCGTCGGTACCTCATCCGTTAATTCACAGGTGAGGATGGCTCGGACCCCGAATATAATATTTCATACATATGAATTCACAAGTTTTATTCAGTTTAGTTCACTGAGCAATAAAATAACCTTACTGTTAGCATCAGATCGGGCGCCTTCATACGTGTATACGAATTCTTCGAAAGAATTCACGGTGTTATTGGTATTTTATCTGACAATTACCATCTTTAGTCACCCTGCGAATATGGCTGCTCTAAAATGGTAGCCAAAACGTCGGGCTAAATGTTCATAATATCAATTGATTCGAGATGGTATCCGTTTAAAGATGGTTTTATTTCAGTGAGTGATAGTCGAATAAACTTCAAGCAGTATTATTAACAGCTCTGTGAAAATTAATATATCCCCGCCAGCGTTAATTGTGAACTTGAACATCCCATATGTTTCCCGTACTGTAATAATTAATATACATGTTTATACTATAAGACAAATATCAATAAAACATTCCACTTATGTATAACATGTGTATTTACATGCTTTAGGTACGTCATGAGCCGAAAGTAAGCCGAAAATAACTAAGTTATGTCATGGTATGTGATTATGTTGAGATTTCATTAGCGAATAATATGTTATGTAATTTTTATGACTAGATTGTTAGTTTATAACTATACTTTGTTATCACTTTATAGTCTACGAATTTGCTTCAGACTGCAGAACTGGTAACTACCAACATATATTATTAACTGTAAATAATCGTAAAATAAAGTATCTATATTGCATTCTGTTAAATTAGACTTCTTCTCTTCTTCATCTTAATATATAGAATATATTGATTCCGAGCTGTTTGGCCTTGGGCGCGGCCATTGTAGATATCGATCGCAGTGATCGACGAAACATCTAGAACGCAAGTTTCATATGGACCGCGACCGAACAGCAGTATATTTTACATGCAACCTAAGCCTAAAGACTTACAGATCTTAATATCTACATGGATTTCTACCATCCACTGCAAGGTTACCTTCTCACAGAAATACTACCTTTCTTTTTTTTATCGAGCGCAAAATCCACGGATATCTAAGGCTATGACAGAGTTGAACCAACTAAAACGAACGCCGTCTGTGGGTCGTAGGTTGCCGGAGGTGAGATTGCCTTAGGTATGTCACAGCCAACTGGCTTATTCAGCCGTTCAATACAATACCTCTTAATTTTCGTTGGGGTTAAAACATCAGACCCCTTAGTTTAATTTGGACGCCATTACTATCATTGGTGAAATCTAATCTAAGTTTATTTATCGTGTGATATAGGTATATATGTATGTATATTTATGTCTGCTTCATCTGAATCTACTACTTATAGGTTGGGATGGCGTCATATAAGCCTCTTAATTGGGTTCTATGTGTGAGTTAGGAATTAGTTGAAGTGCCTAATCCTAAGAAGTTGATGCCTTAAAGATTTCTTCTCGAATGGAATTAGTTATTTTACCATTTAGGTATTTACCAATAGCTTTTACACGTGCAGATCGGAACGAAGGATTCACCACGAGCCAGTCCAAACCGTCACTTCGGAACGAACGTGTAAACGCTAGCGACGCACCGGGAACGGCAGATCAATCTGGCCATATAATATATTTCTTGGATCTGGCGGTCAACGCGCACGCATCGCTTCGCTTCACATTTTATCCGCGGTCACATGTGAAGGATTCCATTTTAAGACAACAGGAACGTTAAAGATCTACCGTTATGAAGTTGCAAAATATCCACAGTCCAAACCGATAGAACTGGCGGCGGTCTGGACCGCAGTCCCGATGCGCGGTTGAAACTGTACATGTAAATGGCGGTAATTAGTAAATCTATCTCGCAATACTTATTTGCCCTCGGTTCTGTCAGCATGGTATTCTGATCCCGTTCCCGCATCGTATGGTAACCTATTCTTAGTATTAAAAGTAGAGTAAACAGATGTTTCATTCTGGTTTTCTATTACAGGACCAAGAGCAACCGACTATTCCATAGAAGTTGAGAGTACGACTGACACAGTAGACTGCCAGTCAGCCCTGTGTTATGAATACAATGTTCCAGGGGTAAGTTTCTCATATGAGTTACTAGCGGCCGCCTGCGCCTTCGTACGAGTGGAGTGAGTTAGACTTTCATACAAAATACCATCCCCTGTTATAACCCCAATAGGGGGTTGATTTCTAAGGATACACTACTAAAATGTCGACAAATATACATTTGTCCACATATAGCCTTAAGGAATTACCTATTGTAAATTGACGTCTCAAAAAATTCCGTAGTGGAGTGTGTCGCGCCGTTTCTTTTCCACCAGCGACTTAGAAACACACAAAAAACATATGTAGAATAATTACTGACGTCAATAGTAAACAATTGTATTGTTCTATTTTAAATAAAAATCTATGACTATGACTAGGAAACGTTGGTTCGGCATAAAGTGCTTACTTACTACTAGTATTTAGTATAGTAAACAATATGTGTTAACAAAAAAATGTTTGTTGATTTTAGTAATTGTAGTGTAGAGTAATCCCACCCATACTTTAAAAATAGGTCAATACTTGTTACAGCTTTTGCCGATATGGTTCAAATGTATACCACAACGAGCAGTTTTATATTCCTATTTGATATTATTATAGATATACGCACTATTGCAATAATTACTTCTCCATATGATAAGTCTCAGTAGAACTTCATCACTACATAGTATAAAAGCAAGGCCCCATATCCCTTTGTATGCTTAAGTCTTTAAAATTACGCTACAGATTATGATGCGGTTTTTAAATAGATGGAGTGATTCAAGAGAAAGGTTTATATGTATAATACGTGATTAATATGGTAGAGGGTGCAGCGGGAACGCGGCCACGCGGGCGGCAAAATATTGGCGGTACGCAGTTCGCCGGGTCAGCTACTTTTTTTTTTACGTGTGGGAATTCCCCACGGATATCCCCCCCCCCCCCCCCTTCAGAGCCGCAGGGGGAGGTTATGTCGGACTCGAACCGACTAAACCGCACGCCGTCTCTGGGTCGTAGTGCTAGGCCGAAGGTGAGGTTGTCATGCGACATATCCCTCGCACCCCGGCTGACCCACGGCCATCCCTCTCGGTCTGGCCCTCCTCTAGGGTGCCGGGCGGCTCCACCCGTCACCCTCAGGCCCGCGCTCATGGCGGAGGTCTGTCTGCGCCCTCCGACGCCCGAGCCGCCTTCGAGCGCGTGCAGCGATGTCAGCGAGTCTTTCTCGCTCATCGCGCCGCGCCCGCTCTGCTGTCTCCTTCGCGAGCATGACCTGCTCGCAGAATGAGGCGCTGGCCGCCCACGCATCCGCGCAGCGGACCATCGCCGCGAGCAGGGTGGAGAGCGTGAGCACTCTCACCCCCAGGGCCTGCACAAGCTCCCGCCTCGGCGTCTCGAACGCCGGACACTCGGTGAGCGTGTGCAGCTCCGAGTCCACGCTCGCGTAGCAGTGATGGCACTCGGGCGTTGGCTCTATACCCATCAGATGCAGATCGCCCGAAGCTACCGTGCCCGGTGATAATCTGCGTCTGACGGTACGAGAGGCTCCCGTGTGGCCTCTCTAGCCACTCCCCCATGATGGGCCTTACCGCCGCAATCACAGCGTGAAGACGTGCATACGAAAAATTTTCGTGCATACGAAAAGAATTCCATGTAGTTCAGTATCGTAGAATATAATGATGAATGTATGGAATTGACACGTATTTCGAAGTTTATGTCAGTGATCGACGTATGTCATAACTTATAGCTTTCGCCCACGGCTTCGCCCGCGTGGATATCGGTTATCGCCATAATATCGGTTTTCGTTATAAATTGTTGCCTATGTATTATTCTGATGTATAGCTATATTATTGTAAAGTTTCATTAAAACGCATTCAGTAGTATTTACGAGAATGAGAGTAACAAACAACCATTCATCCATCCATTCATACTTACAAACTTTAACGTTTATAATATTAGTATGATCGCCACAATACATAACAATCCCATAAATTCCTCACTCTATTGTACAATACGCCGCCGGCCACGAACGAATTCTCACATCAATTCAATTCTCAGTCTTAGATGTGCATGATTTTCCCATATAAAGGTGATTTTCCACCAGAGTAACGAGACGAGGCGAGGCGACGAGAGAATTGAAATTTGTATGGCAAATTTTCAATCCTCTCCCAGCGTATCTTTGGTGGAAACAGTGTGGATTGACGAGAATATGCGAGGCGTGAATTGAAATATTTGTTCGTGCAAAAGTGAACCGTATTGGTTCCGATATAGAGTATAAATACCTTCAAGGTGATTTTCCACCAGAGTGGCGAGGCTAGGAGAGAATTGAAATTTGTATAACAAATTTTCAATCCTCTCCCAGTGCATCTTTGGTGGAAACAGTGTGGATTGACGAGAATATGTCACGCGCGAGCTCGTAATGGCAATTTTAAGTGGAAAAGGGTCAGTGCGATTTCAATTCTCTTCTCGCCTCGTCTTGTCTTGCCCCTCTGGTGGAAAATCACCTTTAGCCTCTACTTTCTTATCTAGGACAGGACATGGTGGTTAATCCCCACATACGCCAGTCCCGTGGCCGAGAGTTGTGCGATTCGCCCCGGCTGCGCTTACATGGTACGGCTGACCGCGCACCCCTGGGATGGCTTTACCTCCGCCAATAAAGAGGTGCGGTTAGAAGGTGAGATTGATTTTGAATAGAACAATACTTGTAATATAAATTCGTTTTTTGTCTGTCTATCAGTCTTTCCGTATAACCGGCAATCTCCGAAGTGGCTGGGCCAGAGATATCCGATTGATATCCATGGGCTGGGCTATTTGGGTGAGACTATAGCTTTGGGGTAGCTGATGATGTTTTAAGGTGTAACTTAGGTTAGACTTCTTATATTTCTGCGCGAAAGAAAAGAAAGGCTTCATAAATTTTAGTAATATAATTACAGTTCTGCCTAAAAATATGGGTAAGGCACCTATTTGATTCCCTTCAATTCTTCATTATCGCCATAAGACGTCTGCTGCTGAGCTAGGTCATCTCCTAGAGGAACGTCTTATCTTTGGAATATATATTTTAAATACGTATATTTATAAATATGTATATTTTATCCACCAGAATGTGTACAGAACGTATGCTCTTGTGGGCATTCTCCGCGGCTCCCTGCTCCGGAGGTGAGCGCGCAGACCCAAATTATCAAAGGCGAGAGGTTTGCCAACATAACCTGGCGACTGCCACCTCCACAGTATCCACAACGTCTGCCTCCTGGATTGAGGAAAAAGAGTTATATTGTCAGGTAAATTTATTAAATTAATATTTTCTATTTATTTACCATCATGCTTAAGCTATCATTACTGGTCAGCCCAAAGTTATAGGAAACCAATAATTAGTATGACTTTGGCTTTGTCTTCGTCCGTCTAGGTGAGCTACACCCTCTATCAACATTCCTTTATCTCCCCCAGGGGAGCTATAGCGGGAGATATCGCCGCTAAATACCTAGGTATGTGATCTCACTCGCCGTAATCAAACCTTGATTTCAGTTAGGTATCTATAATGGTTTATTTTATCACCTACTTACGAGCTACCTTATAGACTAAACTCAATGTAATGGAATTAGGACACTTTTTTTGGAGGGCGCGTCAATGACGTCATCTCTCCTCATTAAGTTAAAGAGTAAGTCTTAGGAATGCAGTGACCAGTGTAGACACAAAGTAATACTGCAATGGTGGGCCACAGTTTGACAGCAAAAATCCCGATTGCATCGAAGCCTGTATCTTGGAGCGAGGGATCCGTTGTTGTACCCTTGTTTTATATAGACAAACAATCCCTCTGCCGGACTATACACTTGCTGACCCTTGAATGCAATCCAACCGAGATTAGATTACTATAGAGGTTTTTCGCAGTCGTGCACGGTAGTACCTACCCAACCGGCCGAAATTTGTGACAAATTTGTGCTAGCAAATTTCTACTACCAGAATTTATTAGTATTCTCTTATTTGCCATTTGCATTTGCGGGAAAGACTATCCTTTGATATTCCAACCCCAAAAGGAGAATTCGTCAGTAAATCCACAAGGTGTGGTCAGTAGGCGACGTTGACTTTGACCGAGAAAGGCTCGGTGGGAACATCCAAAGGCCCTAATTAATTTTGGTCCGAAATTTAAAGTGCCGGCCAAAGGAAACAAATATCCACGTTATTCCATTAGAACTGGACGGAAAATGTATGAAGCTTGAATGATGTATTCTAATTATGTATTTAGGATGAAGTCATATAGACGTACTGTACATAAAACACTGTTTTAATCTACATTGGTTTTGTTTGCCCCACCCAAATGAAAGTTAGTAAATCGGCTAAAGTGGATTGGTCACTCACGGTATTGCCTGATATAGAAATGAAATAAACCTAGAAGTAATTAATAGATCTGAACTACATATATTGGAGGCGTGTGTGGCCAGGGTATAAGGTGTGGCCTAGAAAGGATAAGTGTCTCTGATACCCCTTCTAATGTAGCCACAAACATTCGCGACCCCGACGTGTTTTTGGCTTACAAATTTCCACTCCCCTTTGTAAAGGCGTAAAATCCGCTAACTTGGGTCTGCTTCTGCTAGTCCTAAACTAATCAGCAGACTTTTATCTTTTGATTTGTACTTGTGACGGCTTCGATCAAGATTTGATCGAAGTATGAGGACTAAAAGTAGGTCCAATATTGCTGCCAATATAAGTATT
The DNA here is from genome assembly GCA_949126895.1 of Eilema caniola. NCBI lineage: Eukaryota > Metazoa > Arthropoda > Insecta > Lepidoptera > Erebidae > Eilema > Eilema caniola. The sequence goes on along the minus strand of OX421472.1, from coordinate 6,825,158 downwards.
CTTTGCAATCAACGAAATATCTCTCTCAACTTTGGAGTTATTATCTGCGATTTTGCGCAGACTACGCATCGTGGAAAGAAGCTCATTCGTGACACGTTAGTCATAGTAAATGCGTCCTCACATAAACCTCGTACCGTGGAAACTCAACAATAAGTTGACATTAAACCTACTGTGAATAAATAAGATTTCTTTTTCCACAGTATCGGCAAACAAATGGTATCCGACGCACATCCAGCCCCGTGGTTCGCGAACATTATATCCCAGTACGTAGAAGCTGATGGTTTAGTGTTTGACGGCGACAGTTCTCATTCAATACTGTTGAACGTTAGCGAGCGGAGCGGAGAGCGGAATGCACAGCGGAATGTACAGCGTACGACAGAAAATAACGTACAGCGAACCGGAGAACGTAACTTGCAACGTATTAGTGACAAGCAGAAAATAAACAGATTTAAGAATGTGGCTGAAGTGAAGCTTCTTGCCAGAGTGACTTTAGTTGACGATAGAGGGTGTGTAGGGCCAGCCGGCAACGCAACGGCCTTTAGTAAGTACTTTTTTTTTATTTGAGTTGTTAATTGACTGTCCTTCAATCAATATGTGAGTACAGAAAATTGTGGTATAATAGGTCAGTTGTCACATTTTGATCCCGTTCCCGTAACCCATGGGGAACTATGCCCAGTATAAAAAGGAGCCTATGTGTTCAGATTTTAATCTGAGTATCCCTGTAAAAAATTCAGCCAAATCCGCTCAGTCATTAGAGCGTTGAATAAAAAACATTAAAAAATGTTCATAACTTTCACATTTATAATATTAGTAGAATATATAGATCTTCGTTTGTTTCCTTCGATTTTTTTTTTATCTAAAACTGTTTTTTTTTTTACAGATCCAGTAGTGGAAAGCCCTAAATCATCTACATTTTCTTTCGGGACTTATGTAAGTAACTAGTATTTAAAAGTGATTTTATTTTTATATCATGCAACACTCACTTCTCTTTGTGTCATGTAATCTTTCACTAATCCATACACACAAACTCAGTAGGTAGTCTGCCACAATTTCAGTCACTTATCTATATATCGCTATATATCGCTTTAAAACACCTAACATGTCTACTCCATTCTACCAATCTTGTCTTTGAAAAGCAGCCTAAAAACATTCAGCTTGAAATTTTTTTGTCCATCCAGGCCATCGTACTTATTATAGCCGGGGCCTGGATCCTGGGCGTAATGTTTGTGCTCAGCGCGCGTGTTGTGAAGCATGTGCTCAGGAAATTCCGCTCCGCTCCTGTATCCGCTTCGCTCGAGACAATCAGTCACCGCCCTGCATGGTTCTCGATGCAACTGCGTATGTGAGTAGTAGAACAATAAGTTTATTACTTTTAAATAGTCCCATATGATAGAAAAGCCGGTCGTCGTTCTTGTATTTAGAGCACACTATGAAAGCATTTCTATGGCGCCAATGCATTGTTAGCTGCAGTTACCGTTCTGCATACCACAGTTGATATTTTGGATCGGAATTCCTTTCAAAAACTGCCACTGTAAGTCGGAAAGAAATCCTATAGCATAAAAAATGATTTACGTTACCTGCAAATGACTCAAATTACTCCTATATAATCTACGTACTTTTATGTAAAAAAACTTTACGTAAAATTTTACGTAAATTACTCGTATTTACCTATACCTACTTTTGACATCAATTCGGGGAGTAACAATTTTTATGAATTTTACCATAAAAATTACGGAATAAAAACGCAAAGTAAATAATTCACAATAGGTAAGGCTACCGTACGAAATGGCGCACAATGGGAGAGGCCTATGTCCAGCAGTGGACTGCAGTGGGCTAATGGATTGATTGACTGATTGATTCAGGTACGTGATGAGGTTGTGTTCTTATAAAACAAATTACCTACTAACTTTGACTTAAAATATTCTAAACCGTACATAAACGAAATAAATATCGTACCACATAAGCATTAGGCTTGTTAAAAAATTAAATAATTATCCCGTCATCTCTGGTTGCAAAAGTGGTTTTGAAAGCTTTTTGAAAACTTATGTTGGTATAACCTACCTTTTATTTTTTATTTTTTATACCTACCACTTAGGTGGCAGACAAGCACACGGCCCACCTGATGTAAAATGGTTACCGTGGCCTATGGACGTATGCAACACCAGGGGCGTAACACTCGCGCTGTCGACCCTGAAGAAACCTGATGACCTACTTCCATAATTCATATTTCTATGGAGTCACCATATTACTCCAATGATTTACAAGTATTAATGCTTTTTAACATCATTTTGAAGAATTTTTTCGTAGTTATTTGTTAACTGGATGCACAAGGCGGAGGATTGGGTGCTATGATGCACATTGAGAGAGGCCTATGTGACCTATGTCCAGCAGTGGGCTTCAATAAACTAATTGATTGTGTACTGGACGGGCCTCACGTGGACGAGCGAACCCGGTTATACCTAAAACACGAGTCCGTTCACCGCTTGATCGGCTGTCGCCCATATGTACATGGGGTGGTTCAGTTTGCACACTTTCCTGCCCTGAGGAATAGGTGGACTGTAACTATCGTATGCGAGAACAGGAAAGCGGAGGTTTCCCCGCGTGTCTCTGACGATAGCTGAACCAGCCAGGAAGGCCAGGTTCCGAATTAGTTCTGAAGGGATACCCAGTAAATAAAACAATTCTATTCGGTTAGAACAAAATCGTCCTGAACTAGTGACCCATTTCAGGTGCAAAATCTGAGCAGAGCTCAAAGACTTGCTGGCGACCCGGCTAAGGCAATCGCACTGATGGTTTTGTCGCCTGTGCTTTTATATTAAAGGGTTTTACCCTGATGTGGGCCTCTAGTTTCGGTCGGAATTTCACTTTATTTGCACAATAATTTTTACTATTAAGGACATCGCATAATTACAATTTTCTATACTCTTTTCAACAATTTTGTGAGATTCGTTATTTACAAGGCTGTGCAACACAATCATCTACTTATACAATTACTAATTAATTACAATTATAACATATTTACTCTAAAATTAACAAATAAATGCAGAGATTACAGTGTTTGGCGTCTATGTTTGAGTTTTAATCGTTATTTATTTAATTCTTATAAGACTATGGTTTACAAAAAATGTTGTTGAATGTAAGGTACGGTTTTATATTGCTATTACATATATTTTTACACGGAATTACATAACATTTATTACTAAATTAATAAATATAAACAATATCAATAATAATGGTTTCAGAATCTTAAAATCTAATAAGTTCCATCTCTAATTGTAGAGGGCGCGACTGGTCCATTCAGTGGCCAATCAGAAGCCGTTTTACACTATACGATTCACACTGTCTAATACACTGTTTATTTTGATTGTTTTGTAAATAATAATCAACTATACACAATTACAATTGTACCGTTCGTCTGTCACAAGTAGGTACTGTCTGTCGCGAGCACAAGGGTTTCACATAAAAATAATCAAAATAGTTTATCTGTCGCGAACAGATTGATTGAAGTTAGTATTGGTAGTAAGGCACGGAGGCTTTATTATTACCACCAATGCAAAAGTTATTTAGTTCAGTATTACGACAGATAAATTCTTATTTTTTCATATTGGTTTTTCTTTATAATTAATTACGTAAGCATGTAATCAAACTTTTTATGTAACTCACATTAACATAAACTGGCGTAAGTCGTCAGTGGGCAGTACAAGTAGGGAAGTAAGTAGTAGGGATTAACGGGGACTGGACCACCTCCGAACCTCTCGGGCACCCGTGCTCGCTTCCGCAGCTTCAGCTGGTCGCCTTCGGCGACCAGCCTCAGCCGCTCCACCTCGCACGGGTGCCCGAGAGGTTTGGAGGTGATCCAGTACCCGTGAATCCCCGGGTAAAAGTTTGGTGTGTATTTGTAGGTTTTCGACCATGCCCAGTCAACTAGGCTAATTAATTTTCGCGTACGACGCACCGTTACAAAGTTAATTACAGATAGTTATCAAAACCAATGTAGATAATTGGTAATGACTTGACCAACGCTCGACCATTTCCTGGGGTCTTATCTCAGGGATGTCATTAAAATTACACTCATATTTTAGTCAGTCAGTCATCTATTTATTTATCTCAGGTATGTCATTAGAACGTCGAAAGAATTGGAGATACGGGTGTATAAAAGAGAGTCCTTTCTCATACAAAAATCAGTTAAAACGTCGTCGTCAACAGTGCCTTAGTACGTTTACAGTTCATATGCTGTCTTGAGAAGTTTAAGGTAGAAGTTTGGTGAGCTGAATTCTTCATACGTTACGGTGTGCAGTTCATACATTTCGATTGCAATGGCTGTAAGTATTTTCATATTTCATATAGTGTTCTTAATTACCTTTTTATTCATGTGTTCATGACATTTATTTGTCTATTGGTTCTAGTAGTCAAGTAGAACAACAAACTTAGCAAGTAGTCGTTACCAAAGTACGATCTCTGTTTAGTCTGGAACTAGATGACACTGTTTGAATGTTATTTGTTTTTTGTAATAAACTAGGTTTTAAACATGTTGTTTTATATTGTTTCAGTTTCTTGATAATACATATAAAAGCTTTTACTATCCTGAGGACAACGATGAGCAAAGTGATGAAGAAGGTACCCTTGCGTACAAAGTAAAGAACGCCATTCTAAAAAGGAAGAATGACGTAGAGGAGTTCTTCGAGAAACCGAAGAAGAAGAAGAAGGTGACCAAAAAGTCATCAACTGTTGGACGACTATCAAACGGGGGTACGGCTTACATATCTTCGAATAATGACGATGGTGCTAACGCATCCCATCTCATAAAAATAGAAATTTACGATTTAAAGAAGACGAAAGAAATTGCACCAACGGAGCTATGGAAACATGCCGAGTTGCGAGTAAAATATTACACACCCAATGAAAACGACAAGAATTTGCAGGGTGTGCAAGACATCATATATGACATCACAAAGCAGCTTGCTACCGAAGATTGTAACAAATACTTCATCAATAATTGAACTTCTAAATAAAAAAGTACCTTCTCAATACTAATGTTGTTTATTATTTTCAAAACAATCTTTGAATAACTTACTTAATATGACATCGTTATACAGGGTATTGTTAGTGAACAGTTGTTGAAAATCGGTTAATGACATACCGTAATACTTATGGTATAAATACAATAAACAATATTCGCCACACACTGCAGTGTAATCGTTTTGGATTCGAATGGTATTGTAATTCCATAATCTACAATTTCGATCTAAAAACGAGCGGTGGAAACCTTTGGGCGCTCTACCGTAGGAATCAAAGTATTGACCAACTCCATTCGCATCTATGTGTATAGCAATCCAATGAGATCCAGGTTCATTGTCGGTATCTAAATTGCTTATGATATATGTAGGCTTATCTACATGAATAGGCAAGCGGTTTGCTGCATAAACATTACATTCAATTTTTGAATCTATTTGTCTCAAGTATCTCTGTATTTCCAATGTATTCATGATCGCTGTACGATGTTATCAGACTCGTAGATTGTGAGCAAGTGATCAGATCATCAAAAAACTTTCTGTTTTAACTGTGACATGACAGATGTAAGTACATACAATGCTAATAAAACAAAGAAATACTATGTACGAATATATTTTATTGAAAGGATCAATATACAATAATACATACTTAAATCTAATACAAACTTATTTATAACAAGATGCTAGATAACTACATGCACACTTACACTTAATTCTAATAAGATTTTAGTTAACTACTATAGTCAACACTAATGTTACGGTTTTTATCTATTTCTATAACATTGTCAAATTCTGCATAAACAATACAATTAATAGTTTGTGTTAGAGCCGTATCAAAGCAAACTTCTATTCTTACACTACCGTGTTTTATAAGGTTCCAGTGATTAGAAGCATTCGCTGATAAGTCAGGTGTTAAATCGAATGCTAACAGACAAAAGCCCTTGGAATATTGATCTCTAGATATCCCATTGCCTTCATTAAGGAAATGTATACCTGTACCCGAGAACAACGTGTGATAGCTGGAAGTAAAAATATTATTCCCAAATGATGGTTGCAAAGCTTTTGAAGGTATTTGTTGTCCATCTATGTATAAACAAAATGTACTAATATCAAAATTTTCAAAGTTAAATGGGTTTTTAGAGAGATTTCCATTGAATGCTGCATTATTCACAAAACCAATTATACACCGTTTGGGTACTTGACCAAGGAATATATTATCAAGAGTTTTACCCTGAACCCCTGATGGTATTGTTAAAACTTTAACTTCAGCTCGTGTGATAGGATATTTAGCTGTCGTAGATGATAAAACTTGTTGATGAGCAAGTAACACAGTTGGATTAATTCGTGCTCTACGAACAAGCAGGGTTGCATCTGTAATAGTAACTTTAAACTTAACGTCATGCGAAGAAGCCATGAGATTAAAATTTTCCCTAGAGCGAACTAATTTTACACACATATCAACACCATTAATCAAAAATTTTTCTTGATTAAATATATCACCATGAAGATGTCCAATCATTTCTATTTCTTTACTTTCACTCGCAAATTTTTGTCTCTTTATAAATCCCTCATTTTTATCATCCGTCTCATCCATTTTTCCAGCTGTGTCTTCATACCAAAGACCACATGATAGATGAGAAGTTTTAGCTGCAGGTGCATAATTCAATAGTGTTTCTATGTAAGCTCGATAAGCATATGTATTATTTGGAGGTGAAACAAGTTTCTGGTTTAAATACACATCAAGTTGACTAAAAAGCGAATGCAACCAATTGTTAACTGGAGCAACAACTGCACTAGCAGCAAGTTTTGTATTATCCTGGGTTAATATTTTCGCTTTTAGTTGAAGTAAAGTATGAGATAAATCAACGTAGTCGTCGCCTGCTCCAGGTACTTGAAATTCAATAGGTCCATCGTCAGCAAGGGACGAAATGGGCTTATAATGTATCCATATTCCGCTTTCAATACTAGTTTGAGTTGATGGTAATGCAAATAAATCTAGTTCTGACTTAACACATTCACAAGATTGACTATGTAAAAAAGACATCGTTAATTCGAAAATATATCTTGAATTTGATGACTTTTTAATTTTTTTGTGGCTTTCACTCTCGAGGTTATGGTAGGAATGAATGCAGAAAGACGTTTACGTTTCGTTATATATCCTGATCCAGACATGTTGATGCTATTTATTTTATTATCAGCTCTGCGTTTTAAATTTGTGCCGACCTCTTTGAGGCGTGATTTAATTGATTCCTCCATAGGACGCGCACTAACCATATCCGACAACAGACCAACACCAGCATTTAGGGCTTCTTTACCAATCGCCTTAGCTCCACTAGATAGTAATGGGAAAACAGATCGAAATAATCCTCCAAGAAAACTTCCAATACCATGGCCTTTTTGATATGGTGCTCCCCTATAGATTACTCCTATACCTGATCCAGCCTGATGGGAATAATAGTGTTGGTAAGGACATGTGATATCGTGTTGAGAATACATCATAATTTTTGAAAGTGTAGTTTAATGCACACTGTCCCGAATTGGAATGGTATCTTCTGACCGGTGTTTGATCTTATATCTATTTCAATGGTATCAAAATCTCTTCGCATAACAGGCAAATAATGAGGTGGAGAAAATACATGCATTTTGTTAGCACCATAAATGTATTTCGAGGGATCTAATGGTATAATTCGCAGAAGTGGAGTCATCACATCCCCAACAATTTGTGGTTCAACTATATCACAATAAACAAATATTTGCGATGGTAAGCCTAAATGTAAATTAGCTGGACATTTTCCCATATTTTTTTCTATTAAGTTTCTATTTGGTTCAAAACCTAATTGAAGGGCTAATCTAGGTGATAGTGTTACGGATTTTATAGTTTCATCTGACACACTAACCACAACAAACTTTGATATTTCATCATAACGAAATTTTATTTTTTCTTGAATATTATTCATTGCCTTTAAAATGTGATTAATATTGTCATAATTCGTTGCCGGAATGTGTGTTTTGTAATATATTAGAGATTCTTTTTGTTCATTAGGCATTTGTGCCAATTTTGCAATGTATATAACATTCTCATGCTCTTGAACCGTAAACATGGTGCATGGGTACTGGAATTCCACGACGCCGACTTTCCATTCTCCTTCTAGTATTATTGGTTTCGGTAATTTTGTAGAAAAAATAGATGTTTTGTTATCTGGAAAGTATTCCATGGAACTATTACTTAGTAAGGTTAGATAAAAACTTTGTTTGTTCATATTTCTTTCAAATTAGAAGCCAGGACCCAACTATTAAATTTGTCTGGATAACCTTTCCACTTCACTAACACTTCTTTTCTAACACCAGAATAACGAGAACGTACTATTTTATCTACTTTAAAATTTGCAGTGGGATCGAAGATGATTTTCTGCAACTCTTTTTCATAGAAAGTTCCTATTATCTCTTCGCCCTCTAAGTCTTTAAGAGTGTATACTAACCACGGAGAACGGTGAATTACTGAAGATATTATGAATACTTCATCACTCCAGTTAGATTCATAACCTTTTTGAAAAATATGTTTATATTTCGTTATTCTGACAAAGTCACCAACGCGAAACTTCGATAAAGCGATTTTAGGTTTGTTTTTGTCTCTCTTATAATATAAATTTTCCCATACAGTCATAATATTATCACGATTAACTTCAGATGGACACATTTTGATACTAGAATGATAACTATGATTATACGAGTATAGCAAATCCTGTAAAATATCAATATATCTATGTGTATTCTTATGTGTGAAATAACGCCACATTTTCATCTTTAGAGTTCTTTGGAATCTTTCAACAATGCTTGCTTTAATATCAGGATTATTAGTAGTGTAATAATTAATATTTTTAGATGTGAAGTATTTTCGTACGTCTTTGGATACGAATTCTGTACCTTTGTCAGATTGTATATGTGTAGGTGTAACCTTAGCTTCGATGAATATACTCTCGAAACATGCTTTGATTGTTTCAGAGTTTTTCTTTTTCATTGGTCTCGCATAGGCATATTTACTAAAAACATCAATAACACAAAGAATATAGTTGAAACCATCATTATAATTTGAGTAAGTTCTCATATCACTTAAGTCAGCCTGCCACAGTTCGTTAATATTAGATAAATTATATCTATTTCTTGAAAAGTTTCTTTGAACAGGTTTATGTAATGTATATGTTTCTTGCGATTCTAACCATTTCTTCACATCATCTCTTTTCAATTTACCTTTCATTGCTTTACTTAATTTGTTAAGACTACTGTACCCTGCAGGATGTGAATAATCATAATAAATCTTATTTAATTCTAATATGGGGTCCATTTTTCCCAATCAATTTTTCTTTTTATCTTCTTGCGAAATTTACTTTCAGTTATTGGTGTAGAAAATAATTCAGCTGTTGGGGTGGATTCTTTATGCTCTTGTGATTGTAATTTTTTAATATATTCAGATCTTTTTGTATTACCAATATATATAAGCGGCACTTTGATCTCCTTTAAAGCTGCAGCAAATTTTTCCCATCCAGTAGGTTCACTATTTTTAAGTGTCCTCAATGAATCATTTACCAAATCAACAATATTGCTTTCAGGAACTTTTTGACCATCTATAACCACAGTGCCTGTTTCATCCCAAGTAATTTTATTTTTACTCAAAGAAAGTAAGTTCAACAGTGATTCTCCCCTTTTAATATAGGATTTTGGTATAAGTTTTAAAATGTTACTGGATGTGTATGGTCCTTCATTAGTTTCTGGCAAACTTACTTCCTTTACCGCTGTGTTAGAAGGGAATGTAGTTTTAAAATCTTCACCGTCAGTAATATACTCCACCGATCTTTTCAAATCTTGATTTATTAATGGTATTTCATAAGGTTGTCGCTCCTCTTTACTGAAGTTTAAATATCTTTGTAGAATTTGTAAATATAAAATACACTTCTTTCGATCATCCATATCGCTATTTAAAATGTTTTGCATATCTGTGTCTAAGCGGGACATTGGAGTATCAACCACGTTAGGTTGTTTTAACTTTTCTAACAGAGATGGATCGATGAGTAACATTTTTTTAGCATTATCCATTTTTCTTAAACCAGTGTACTAACCAAGGCACTTAGAACAGAACCCAGTATTAGAGGTAGAAATGCACCACCTTTTTGTACTATTAAATGTTTTCTAATTTTGTGTGATCCCTTCCGTACTATTTTTCGCAGAATATTTTTGTATTTTTTCAATTTTGACCTCTCTTTTTCTTTCAATTCTATTTTTCCTTGTAAAACGTTATGAATACATTCACAAATACAATTTATTTCTTCTTCATCACAGGCTTTTAAAAGAGCTTTTTGATATTTCGGTTTAAGACTAACTAAGGCGCTTAACAGACTTTTATGTGTCTGCGTGCTTCCAGCCATTATTAGTAACTGATGGATATTTGTTGATTTCTACTATATTTAAACCCTTTTGAAGGTATATAAACAGTACAATATCCATCACATGGAAATATCTTTGTTTTAATACGACACATGTCATTTGTTTCTTGTTTTAAATCTATCATAAGATAACCGTGTGCATTATTAGTAGCATCTTTGTAAGAATCTTCCAAGTATTTTGGATTTTCTGGAAATACTTGTCGTGCTAAGTATCGAATTTGAGTTTTATCTCTAGGATTTTTAAAATAAATTATATAACTTGAATTCAGAGATATGTCTCGTTGACCCTTTCCTTGATGAAACAAATTTTGTGATATGTAAAATACGCTTAAATTTCTATGATGACTTCCTTTTGTGAATATATCAACAATACGTCCATCAGACTCTCTCATTAAGTCATCAATTATTAAAAGTTGAGGATTCTTTCCATTAAACATACTTAGGTCTGGTATACCTTGGATGTAATTGACATTTTGGATATTGTACAAAGGTTGCATTTCATCAAAACACCATGTTATTTGATCAAATTTTGTGTTGCAAACATCTTTAACAAACTTTAAAAAATTTGTTACAAATACTGATTTTCCACATCCACTTGGACCGGCAACTATCGCAGTAAATGGATGATTGAAATGGATCATTTTGATAAACGTCCGAGTGAGTAAGGATTAAGACTAAGAATGAAAAAAAATTGTTGAGAGAAAGTATATATATTTTACACATTTATTATACAATGTTATAATGATAAACATTTATAGCACTATTTTATGAACATATTTTTTATACAATCTTGTAACAGACAAACTTATAATGATAAACATTTAAAGCACAATCTTATGAACATATTTTTTATACTATCTTATAATAGACAAACTTATAATGATAAACATTTGTAACATAATCTTATAAAAATATCATACCATGTACACAAAATAATAATGAAATTAATCATTTTTAATTTTGTAATGCCCCCAAGCTAGAGTATTAACAGCGTCTTCTAATATATATCGTTTTGTGTCACTATGTGAAAGTGAAATTTTATTAATTTTTTGTGTATATATGGTATGTTTTATTGACTTAAATCTTAACATTTCACTATAATGTATCTTTTTTTCTAACAAACAGGTTTTATAGTCATTTAGAGTAAATTTTTTTGTTACACATTTATTAACACCCTTTGCTTTAGCTATAAATTTATTTTGTACGTCCATGGCATACATTTTTGCTCGAAGTCCTACAAACTCTTTAAGAATTTTACCATTGTTTTCGTCTTTAAAAAATCCTAATCGCTTTTTGTTTATCAGAGGTAAACCATATATATTATCAGGAGGATAATCAGATGTATCAAAATAATTTTCTAAATTTTCTTTAATGTCATTATAAAAATTATCAGTAAATATTTGGTATACTAGACTATCAGTATCTGTATATAGCAGTTTAATGTTATCATTATATTTTTTTTTCATAAAATCGTAATGAAAGTCATACATTAATGTTTTTGAAATATCTAAAATAGAAAATCCAAGGTAAATGGGTTTGTTGTATAAAACTTGTGTTTTGTTTAATTGTACAGCGATTAAATCCTCTGAAAATACAGATAAACTATGAAATTCAGGTCTTGCTATCAAAGTTTCAGCTCCTTGAGTTTTTCCACAATTTGCCCAATGGTTAACTAATTTTACATTTACTCGTTTTAAAACATTTTCCATTGTTTTACCAAAAACAGAGTTATTCATTAATTTAAAAAAATCTTTTTCAAAATCTGAAGTTGCCAAGGAACGCATGCGAGTGTTTAAATCTATATAAACTTTTAACCACGCTGATTGATGGAATTTAAGAATTTTGTGAACTTTTAGCAAACGAAGTCCTTTTTTTAAACATTGTTTAAGATTCCTATAATGAATGACATAGTTCTTTTTATCATTTAAATTTGGAATCAATTTTTTGTTCTTACTAACACCAAAACATATATTTTCGGGACATAGTGGCAAATCCGAATGAAAGTCATGTAATTGTTTTGGATATTCTAAGTCCACTTCCAAAATGAAACCATAATCAGCATCATCAGGGACATGAAAGTTAGTATTAACATCAACCCATTCAAATTTTCCAGTAGGGAGACATTGTGACATAGCCCAACCGTAAAGGTTATTTGCATCTAGATACATTAAAAAAGAAGATGGTGCAGAAGGATCATATTCTAACATATAAGGATTATTTGCTTTAGCATGTCTGTTACTACATTGAGATATACCACCTCGAATATTTTTTGCAATAAAAGTAATTTGGTTTATATCAGTTAACAGCTCTAAATTTATTTTAGTATGTGCTAACATGGCATCCCAACTCAAACCCGGTGCTGTGTAATAATGGGCTGGGTCTAATTCATATGTTTTAAGACATAAGTCCCTAAAATTTTCAAAAATATCTGCCAACAATAAAACATCTGTTTTTAAATATAAGTCAGAGTATTCTTTCATATTTTTACAATGGAAATGATTCCATACATCTTGAGCATGTTGGTAATCATTTTCAGTAACATGTGTATCAGTTAACGAGCTATAAAATTGATCAAGACTAGGAAGAGATGTTAAGTTTAAACATTCGAATGAAGTCATGTATTCGTAAGGATAAATACCTTTACGCATTAAGCGCCGAAAGTCTTCCTCACATGGAAAATTTAATTTGAGTTCTTTGAACTGATCAGATAATAAATTTTTAGCTAATTTTTCTAGACTACAAGACATGAATTTAAAAGAATCAAGAAATCTTAATTTCATAATACGATTATTAATATTTAATATTTTTGTAAAAGAAATGTACTTCTCTTTATTCTCAGGAATAAGTTCTATATTACCATCTTCTAAATGGAGACCATGAACAATAAAATGAGAATCATAATTACTCAAGTTGTGTAGAAATACGGGTACGAAATTTGGTACTCTATATTTTTCAGAACAATGGGTATGTCCAACTCCTTCATAAAAACCAGTAAACTGATTATAACAAATTTCAGTATTTTCATTTAAGCTATGATTACAAATATAACACACTTTAGTTTGATTAGACATATTAATATTTTCTTCCGTTAGTGGTAATGGACTTTTAACGAATGTAATTTTTTTACAGATATTTATTAAATCTTCTTTTATCATTTTCATAAACATGAGTGTACTATCTTTACCAGTATATGATCTATACTTTGAAAGCCTGTCATCATATGAACATTTAATGTAATAGCCAAAGCTATACATTTCATGTTTTTGAATGTTTTCGGTTGATGAATTATTTGGATTATTGGAACATCCGTTAATAGGATTCAAAAAAGCTTCAAAATCAGCGTATATTACAAATGGTACTCTTAATTTACGTTCGTAATTGTTAAATGAGATTTGGTTTGAAGGTGTTAACTGATTAAACCAATTTTTTTTTCTATCATATTCCGATGGTAATTTTGTTGAAATGTGGAAACAATCTTTTTCTTGATGTTGTTTTAAATTATTATGTGATGTAAAGTTTAACAAACAACCATCACAAATATGAACAGCACATTTTGTTGTTGAAATTTGTTGAGCCACTAACCTTGAAATATTTTTTATATAACAATAATGACCTCTGTTAACTTGAGTTATATATAATAAGTTTATATGAATGCTTTTTTTTTCTTTTGTAAAATATAACGGACCAACCACTATATTTTTCTTTTTTACAGAATCGTAATCTAGACCAAAAACATTTATACTAAGATCATTCAGTTTTTCAAATTTATTAATATCTTTCAGTTTTACAGGAAAGGAAATATTACCAAACTTCAATTTATTTTTAAAAGGAATATAACATGTTACCCTCTCAACATGGGTTCTAGCTGGATATAACGCTGATAAAACTGCCCATCGAAAGCATTCGTTATCTTTATTTTGCACATTTATTACTGCTTTTTTAACTTTTATGTCTAATGGTAAGTCTATGTAGGATGAACCTCGTAGGGGGTTAAATTTATTAACATTCAAGTCTATGTAATTTATTTTTAGTAAACTCCAACCACTATCTCTTTTCTCAAAATTCGAAATTTTTGTAGTTATTTCAGAAGTTATTAAAGAAAAAATCATATCTTTATCATCACCACGGCTGAAAACATAATTTGTTATTTGGAAATCGAACGTATTAAGTAAGTTTTTAGTTGGCTGTGTAAAGTCTGCATTGAGAATAAAATTTACTTTTACAATAAAAAGATCTGTGATACATCGTTCAAGCAAAGTAAATATGACATCTTTATTTTCTTTTAAAAATAATTCAGGTGTTTGAAAAGTTTGGGTCTTGTTGTCAATATTTATATCAGATATAATTCTATACGTTATAATTCTATTTCCAAAAGCACTTTCGACAATTTTAACATTTTTTAAGTCTGAATCGTTCTTTAGCGAATTATTTTTATGTATATTACTTTTCATATGGTTACTCAAAAACTTTTTTTTTACTGATACGTTGCACAGTGAACATTTAATTACATCATTACTTTCTGTACTTACAGTTTGAAAAAACACTGATGATGTAGATGGTGATTCAAGATGTATTCTTTTCGAAGCTGGTTCCTCTTCTGTTGTTGTCATAGATTCTGTTCCATTTTTTCCTTTTCGATTTTTCTGAAATAAGTACAATGATTTGGAATTTTAAGAAAAGAAGAGATAGTGGATGGAGTTTACTAAAAATAAATTACATGGAATTGAATATTAATAAATTGAACCCTCGGAATCGTTCTTTAAAGAATTATTTTTATGTATATTACTTTTCAAACGAAACTCAAAAAAATAAAATATTTCACAGACATATTGCACAGTGAATATTTAATTACATAATTACTTTCTGTACTTACAGTTTGAAAAAACACTGATGACGTAGATGGTACTTCAAGATGTATTCTTTTCGTAGCAGGTTCTTCTTCTGTTGTTGTCATAGATTCTGTTTCATTTTTTCCTTTTCCGGTTTGGGAAATAGTGAATTCCTGGTTGAATTCTGATGATATAAAATCTAACGAGACTTCTTCAGCAAGTATTGCGAGTTCCGAATTATTTAAATCACAGTTTAATGTATCCATGGTGAGGAAGTATTAGTCTCTAAGAAATGTAACACGATATGAACTTTAAACGTACTAACGCACTAATGAAGACGACGTTTTAACTGATTTTAGTATGAGAGAGGACTCTCTTTTATACACAACTATGGGACTGACTGACTAAATATGATTGTAATTTTAATGACATCACTGAGATAAATAAATTCCTTTCCGTTCTATATCTAAGAGGACTCACTGACTAACTATGAGCGTAATTTGAATGACATCCCTGAGATAAGACCCCAGGAAACCATCGAACGTTAGTCATTACCAGTTATCTACCTCTAATGGTTTTGTTATCTATCTGTGATAGTGTTTCTGTAACTTTGTAACGGTGCGTCGTACGCAAAAATTAATAAGCGCAATCGACTCGGCATGTTCGAAAACCTACAAATAGACACCAAACTTTTTTTTTTTTTTTTTTTTTTTAGCCGAGGCCTACCTCACAAATGCAGGGTAATAGGGAAATCGCGGGGGGAGGAAATGACAGGGGGGAGATGGGGGTTGGAGGTGGTCCAGTCCCCGTTAATCCCTACTACTGAAGTAAAACCACATTAATAGAGAGAAACACACTTACCAACGTTGCTGCTTGATTTATGGTTCCTTATTATCAAAATTATACATTTACAATTATACTTACCTAATTAATATTATTGTACTATTTAGAAATTATTTTTTCAGCATTTTTCATGACAAATATTCCAATCGATTTATATAAAAAAAAGACGGGTTGCACTCCGGGAGTGCCGGCAGAAGTGAAAACTTTTTCTTTCTTTGTACAGAGAAAAAGATAAAAAGAACATACCATACCATACCATACCATACCATACCATACCATACCATACCATACCATACCATACCATACCATACCATACCATACCATACCATACCATACCATACCATACCATACCATACCATACCATACCATACCATACCATACCATACCATACCATACCTATAATATAGCGCCAGTCATAGAACCTATCACTAATTTTCTGCTAATTTTCTATCAGTAGAAATTAATAAATTACAAACAGAAAAAATAATCACAAAAAGTAATAAACTACAAAAAGAAAAATAATCACAAAAAGCACCAGAAGCCCAGGTTCGAACCCGGTACTATCTGAATTCTGAAACCATAAGTACTTACAGTCGAAGCGCTCACAGCTAGGCTATGAAGCGTCCTATCGTATCTTGCAAATACACAGTCTATAGCTAATGTTGTATGACGTCAGTCGTCGGTTACGGTTCAAAGGTCAAGTGATCCTGACGCGCGAGTTTAACAATTTTTACCCATCCAACGCCGCTAAAGAAGTTTTCACTTCAAAAATTTAATCGGTCTAGGCGAGGTTTGAACCCGCGATTTTTGTCGGTACCCTACTTTTACCGCCCACTGTCTCCTAAAAGACAGATATAGAAGAAGAAATTTAAATTGGTCAGGGCGGGGTCTGGTAGCTTAGTGGTCAAAACATTGCCCCTGTAAGGCAAAGATCGCGGGTTCAAACATCGCCTAGACCGATTGATTTTTTTCTACTTAAATTGATTATATTGTACGACGATTATTCTGTAGGTATAGTCAGCAACCTTTTACTTACATCAGTGAAAAAATTTAACTTCTAGGCTAAGCTTCTAGGTCAATACAATAAAAAAAATTGCCGGTCATGGAGCATAAGTTCGTCGCTCAATTCAGTTTCGGACGGAACCATCGGTAAGCGAGTCCAACTCGCACTTGACCGGCTTTTGAAGATAAACGTTATTGCATCCTAGGTACCTAGGTAATTATTGCTTTTGTACGTTTTGCTACATAAATATCAACGATACTGCTTGTCAATGTATGTTTTCAAGCCTAATAACGGTATTTACGTAAGATGAAATGAATAATCTCAAAAGCCCCAACGTTAAAGTACTCCTATTCGCATTCGCAACCTTGCTCCCATGTAGCAAAGTTAGAAACGCCTTATAAAATAATAACAGCAACCCGCATTGTTATCGAAATATTAACAATCCCCGCAGGCGTTCACTAAGACCGTTTTCATTACTTTAAGTTAACAAACAAGAGCTTATGGGCCTTAAAACTTAATCATATTCTGTCCTCCGTGGCCTTAAACCATAAAACGTTGTTTCAAAGGTCAAATAATATCATTCATTTTCTGTTATATACTAGTATAATAAAGCGTGCAAACAGTAGCATAGGAGCGATTTCTATCTTGAAGATTTTAGTATGTGTAATAAATATGTTAAAATAAAATTGAGTTGTACGCCAAAGTACCTATGCATGGCTAAAATCGAAACTACTGATTGCACATCAAAGTCATTAAACAATACTGAACGATGTGGCACCATTGAAAGGGCTGTAGTGCTATCTTTTAGTTCACAGAATTATTAATACGATTATATACCTACGCTGCGATTGTTTGTCGGACACTCGGACCTCAATATAACAAGAATACAATATATTAAATTTCGTCTGTGGTTCAAAATGTTTATGACAGTTTCGAAAGCCTATACATGTAAATACACAAGGAAGCTATTCACACAAGTTTTACTCGTAATTTTTTTTATACACCTGACGTGGCAGACAAACACGCTGCCCACCTGATTGAAAGTGGTTACCGTGGCCTATGGACGTGTGCAACACCAGGGGAGTCACACTCGTGCTGTCAAACCTGTAAACACAGAGAGTTTAATACAGGGTAAAGACAGAGACTATCCAGTGAGCTCTGGCTACCCTACTCGCCGCCAGGAGCACAACGCGAGGTTATTATGGCCGTGGTATTCTGTAGGGTGGAGGTACTTCCCCAGTCGGACTGCTCAATTGGACAGGAATACCGTTGTTTCCTATCTCCTTTTAAATTGATAAATTAAAAGTTATAAGCATTGTTGTGTCACAAAGTAATCATCTCACCCCTAAAAGTCTACCCTCCCAGGATTTTATAATCAGCAAACTGTCAAAACTGAAACGAAATCACGATTAGGGTTGGGAATTTCAATTTGCGAATGAAATACCTTTTTACTTTTAATTGCGACAGTCTAGTAAGTGATGCTTATGTTCTTTTTGTGATTTATTTACGTCAAAACGGTGATGCAAAGCTCCTTCATCCGTGGCATCACAAATAAAATACAGGAGAATCTTATTGATCTCATTGCCAAAAATGCTCCAGACCGTGTGAAGTAGGGGAGGAAAAGCAGGAAGGGGGACTTCGGCCCCGAGGTGAAGATTTCCGATGCAATAAGGACACAGCACTGTTATAATGATGGGGGTGATTTAAAAGATATTAGAAACTATTCAGTGGTAAAAGTATCATCGTCAACCGTAGTAAATTGAAAGCTTATTAAAACGAATGCCTTTTTATTGTTTTTTTTTTTAAATAACTCTATTTTTTTTTGTGTTCTGGAGGATCAAGTCAAATTTACGTACCCTCGCCCAAACGTGCCCATCAAATTGGCAGCGTTTTCCCTCTGTATGGCCAGGGAAAGATTTTAAGCTAACTATTCTAACCTAAAAACTTATCATATTTGTTATCTAAACGGTACTGTAGGGGGCTGTCCATTATACACGTGATGTTTTTTTAGCAATTTAACCTAATTTATTTGTGATAAATGTATTTTCAAATACATTATTTGATAATTAATAAATTACGGGATAATTAGATATGTATGTTATACGGAGTTTCGAATTATGCTAAGGGCGTAGCTGACAGTTCAGCTAGTTATTGTAATAAAACTTAACTAAGCACAGTCAGAGGAAAAAGTAGTAAGTTAATAATATTAATATTTATAATTAAAAAAAAGAATATTAGCAACCGTGATTACTTTATTAATTCCCTCTAACCCCTCAAACTAAGCTAAATTGCTTGTGCTAGGGTGGGTTCACATCGGTAGTGTAATGGCCAGGATTCGAACCTGGAACCTCTCGAACATAAGGCCGACTCCTTAACCATTAAGCTACCGACGCTTTTTAATCAATGATACTTCATGTTTTCCTTATTATCCTCAATAGCAAGTTGATTTGTAAGCCATTGATAATTCTCGAATTGGGATAATTCCATGTGACCTATTTCCTGTTTACTATAATTCTGGAGATTAACGAAAGTTCGAGAAGTTGTGACTTTTCTATAAGGTTCATTAAATGTATTCGAAACTTGATTTTCGCAGCTCTTCAAACAAACCAATGTGGCAAATATTTCTCTCGTTTTTTTCTGTTTAACAGAAATAATTTTAAGTACCTACCTACTTAGGCCCGAATTCTAGAGACTTTCGCAAAATATTTCACCCTCGGAGGAAATGGGACCCTTCTCAAATTGGTAGGTGAAGAACCGTCCGCCAAATAATTCACCCAAACGTCACTGTTTCAAATTATGAAGTGTCAAATGATCCGATAATCTTTTAATCTAATTGAATACTATTAGTGGACAGGGCAGGACAACGTTATAAAGGCAGACCAGGGCCTTCGCCTTAGTAGTAGCTGGCCCATTGTGGCGGCGCGTCGTGTTCCCGCGCGCACGTCTCTAGAGGAAGGGGGATTTTGATCCCTAACAACATATCCGAGTCACCAATGTTGGTGGCCAAGGCCTATAAGAGTCTCGAGGGTATTCATTCTAGGTCGTATCTGGTTCTCCAGCCACATTACCTGTGTAGATTTGACGAAACACCGTGTGGTATTAGTCAGTTCGAGTCGGAAATACACTATGTTATGAAGCCCGAATGGGAACCGCACATTAAAAAAAAAGATCAATTTCACCAGCTATTCAAATTAATTTATTACTGTTTATACTGAAGATTGATGGCACTTGGGGGAATCTACTACACATATTAAATAATAATAACAATTGTAGTTTTCCACACTTTATTTTTATTTTTAACCTGACCGGTTTCACCTCACGGCATTATCTAAGGTGAAACCGTTATTAACTTAGATTACAAAGTAAATTTAAGAAAAGGAAACCTAGAAATAAAACACACCCACGATAGAAACAAAATAAATCATCGGAAGTAACCAAATTTATTTATGACTGTACTTCATCTGCGAGGGATATGTCGCGAGACAACCTCACCTTCGGCCTAGCACTACGACCTACAGACGGCGTGCGGTTTAGTCGGTTCGAGTCCGACATAACCTCCCCCTCCGGGTCCGGAGGGGGGGGGGGGGGGTATCCGTGGGGATTTCCCGCACGTAAAAGAAAAACTGTACTTTATCTACTTTAGCGAGTTGACGACACTAAAAATCGGTAAAATCGAAAAGTGCCAACCCGCGGTATTTGGCGAGTTGACGAATGACCTCTCGAAACATTGGGATAGGCCTATGTCCAGCAGTGCACTGAGACAGGCAAATTGATTGACAAAGTAACTCTAACGTGAGCATCATGTTCAAGTGACCTATACCTACATTCCGCTACTTTTTTTAGAGTAACAATATTTTACTATTTCTGAATCACCGAGGAATTGAGAACCTTGTATGAAATCCTTTAAAGAGTACAATATTAATTATTATCTTTACATGAGAAGTTATGGTTTCTGTAATGCTAGTGCATTTGCATATCTATTATGTGCAGTGGTAGTGTAGTCGGGTTTGTTATTGTAATTAGTGGATTAGAAATCGTTTCGAACTCGTTTAAAAATAAATACAACATTTTCGGTAAAATAGTGTCAAAATTCAGAGTTAGGTGAACGTTATTCATCACCAACCACTTTACAGTAATGAAAGCCTATCACTTCATTGGTGATGGTGATGACAGATGCAGAAAACTTCAGTTCCCATAGGTCACAGGGCCCGCATGTGTAAACAGAAATTATTGGGATTCAAAGCCGGTATGCCATAGGCCCAGATTACCTAAATAGTTGCCCTAGGGGTATATATAGGGCCTGCCAAGGTCTTCAGGACCCAAGCCATCTTAACCTGCACACGTGTACACCTCCAACTTTGCGAAGGCGGCTTTGGCGCATGCTTTCATCTCGCGGTTTGGTATCAGCTGGCAATAAGGGAAATTAAAAATTGAATGGCGGATCCCGGGTTATTTTACTCCTCGGGACTAAAAAATAAACCTATATTCGTATTTGGAAGTGAAAACTTCTTTAGCGGCGTTGGATGGGTAAAAAGTGTTAAACTCGCGTCAGGACCACATGACCCTTGACCCGTAACCGACGACTTTGTAGGATGACATGACGTCATACAACATTCCTAGTTACGGAGTGTTTATTTTGCTAGGTACGCTAAGAAGCTTCGTAGCTTAGCGGTAAGCGCTATGACTGTAAGTCTTTATGGTTTCAGATAGTACCGGGTTCGAACCTGGGCTTCTGATACTTTTTGTGTTTATTTTTCTTTTTGTAATTTATTACTTTATGTGATTATTTTTCTTTTTGGGATTTATTAATTTCTTCTGACAGAAAATTAGCGATATGGTCTATGATTGGCGCTATATTATAGGGATGGTATATGGCATGGTATGTTCTTTTCATCTTTTTCTCTGTATATAACGAAGAAAGAAAGAAAGAAAAAGTTTTCACTTCTGCCGGCACTCCCGGAGAGCAACCCCCTCTTTTTTTTATACCTAAGGTGGCAGACACCTGATGGAAAGTGGTTACCGTGGCCTATGGACGTGTGCAACACCAGGGGCGTATTCTGAAGGATTGGACGGAAATACCGTCGTGTCCTCCTATACTACGTACTACGTACTCCTTCTATACGTAATGTTTCCCCACTAAAACTGTCTCCAATATATTTCTAAACACTCAAACAAAGTAACAGAAGGAAGTAGAAGCACACATAATAAAATAGTCCCTTCGCACTTTCCTTCCTCATGACCGAACATTACCATTCTGACCACACGGCGTGACTCATCCTTACATAACCGCAACTTAGCGGAGAGTTCACTTGAAATCTTTGTGTGCATGATTTGAATACTAACTGTGACCCAAGTCTAGACTCAATTGACTAATCATAAGGCTAGAGCTACACTCGATGGAACTTCGTATAGGTAAATGATAGATTAACGCGACCGATCATCCGCGAAGAGTGGCGGTTATTAGTTATTTTTATGCCATAACATATTTATTGGAGTTTCAAAGTTGATTAAACTCAACTTAATTTCCGTTAAGTGTATCGCTAGCAATAACAATATCGTTAGCAGCAGAGTTATGGAAATGAGCGTGGTAGAGGTTTCGACTGCTAAGTCTAAGGTAACGGGTTTGATTACAGCTTAGTGTAAATACTACTTAATGTGGTTACTTTAAGTTTTCCTCACCAAGAGTCCCTACTGGTGGGGTGAAGTTATTGTGAATGTGTTTTATGAGATTCACCCCCTCACACAAAAATGCCTGAATGGATTTATTATGAATATGTTTTATGAGATTCACTCCCTCACACAAAAATGCCAGGATGAATTTGGATTCTTAAACAAAGGTTGACAGGAAATAATATTTGCGCGCTGATACACCACTGGCAAAACATGCATGCTCAATTTTGTGAACTTTATAACTTACCCATACCATGTTTTTATGCAAATAAACTTTGATTTGATATGATTTTGACGGAATTTGACACAGAGGTGAATCACACATAAGCCTTTCATCCCGGGAACTAGTCGTGGGAATAGACTCAGTATTTTACTATATTAAGTACCACGTCAATTACAAAATTTGTAATGTATTTACCTAACATGGTAAGCATATCACGCCTTTTTCTCCTAACTAGAATCAACTCGGAAAAGGTCACTTCTAATTTATGCCTATCGGAAAATTTTCCCACATGAAACTGCGTATATAGCTTAATGATATACAACTTATCTAGGCTACATGGAGTTGCCCAGAGTTGGCCAATGGGGGCGTGTGATGTGTATGTCGCAGCGAATTAGATTAATCAGTCGTTCAACGAACTGCCTAGCCTCTTAACTAAACAGCGCCAGCAAGATTTTCAGCCATTTCATCAATTAACTAGGCAAATGATTTAGTTATGGCGTTTCATTACTTGCCTGGCCTAGTTCGCTCCCACATTAGCCATATGACCTGACCTATCCAAGTCGCTGCTTTGCTCAATAACTATCTCTATGGTATGGTATGATATCACGGGCTTTTATACGCAACTCCACGACAAGGCGCAGTTTTTGCGTGAGGAACCTATCACTAATTCTATGTCTTATTTCTGTATGTACTGTACCGTAAAACTGGCCAAAGCATTAGCCAGCTAGCTTATTAAATGTTGCATGGGGGTACTCTATCGTACAAATGGCCTAAGTATTAGCCAGCAAGCCTATTAAATATTAACTAGTCGACAAACGCTAGGACAGAATGTTATTGAGGAAGCTTGTTGAACGGTGCTGTTTAGTGAAAGAGGCTAGGCTGTTGATTGTATGGCTGATTAAGCTTGTTGGGTGCGACATTTACAACTGACACGGGAAGACAGGTAACAATTAGGTGGGTAATGATAAAAAGTTGTGCAAACAAGGCTTTCTCTAACGTAAAGAACTTGCATCACTATTTACACACGATGCTTGTGCTGTGATATGTGACAAAATAAATTTGATATATTGAGTATAATTAATATGTTATCATGTTATGTACGTAAGATAACGTATCCCTTTACTTCTGTCCATTAATGAAATGTCATCTATGCAGGCGAGAACTACTAAATCAGAATCACATTTTTTATTTATTAAGGTACGTGGTGTTTGACCGAGTTAT
Organism: Eilema caniola; assembly: GCA_949126895.1. NCBI lineage: Eukaryota > Metazoa > Arthropoda > Insecta > Lepidoptera > Erebidae > Eilema > Eilema caniola. The sequence goes on along the minus strand of OX421472.1, from coordinate 6,800,919 downwards.
TGGGGTGTAGATATTTATTTTATCACATAAAACACAGTGTCACAGCCAAGTGGCTTAAATCAGCCGCTCAATCAACAGCCTAGATTCCTAAATGATATACAGTTATTTGGTCAAATACCTAGCTAGGCAAATTACTTGAATCTGATGACGTTTCATTACTTGCCTAGCCTAGTCCGCTTTCGCGTTGGCCTTCTAACCTAACCTGTTCAAGTCGGATTGCGCTGTTTTTCACAATGAACCTTTTTTTTAATTTCCATCAAGTAAAACTCTGCCTGACGGAAATGCCGTCATGGATCTTCAGCGACGGAATGCCAATACATGTTATTTCCGCCAAGTGTAGCGTAGTCCTAACGGTCTTTTCAGATATAACACTGAGAATCTATCTCTCAGGTAAGTAAGTAGTTGTCTGAAGTTTTTGTTATATTTTAACTAAGGTAAATTATTTTATTATAAAGTTTTTCTTATATACTTTTCATTTTTTTATTTAGACACGAGACAAATGTAGATTCGTCCACATTTAGCCTTGAGGATATAAATTTTGTAAATTGACGTCTGAAAAAATGCCGCAGTGAAGATTGTTGTTCCGTTTCTTCTCCGCCTTGGAAGCGGTGGTAAACTTAGGTTAAGTAGAATTTATTATTGACGTCAATGAGAAACAACCATGTTGTTCTGGATTGCATAAAAACCTTGACTTTGATTTTGAGTTAGCAAATCACAATAGGTGGCTACCGATAAATATAAATAAGAAATAAAATAAATTTATTGATGCCGTAGTCCTGATACAAACATTTCTTAAATGGTTTACACAATACAATGAAGTAAAGGTTATACAAAAATTTAATAAACCCTGGCTCCCAAACTAGGTAATCCTGTGACTTGGGAGTTAGTGTTCTGCTGTTACTGCTATACAAAAATTTCCTTTAAACATGCGTGTCTTAGTATAAATGAACACTCTATGGCATGATGGCTATTAATCACTTTACCAACGTTATGCAAAAAATATCATATCAGATATCATGCGTGCGCGCGTGTGACAGTAGTGTCAAATGATTGGAATATTCGTCTATGAGAGATGAAAAAGTAAAATTTCAGTTTGTGTGTAATCAAGTTCTCGCAACCAATTTCAAACCGTCTGTTTTATCACGTACTGGCTTAGTTGTCCCAGGAGGATTACTTTTGAAATTTTTCTATATAAATACGATCTTGTGATGTAAAATTAATATATAATATTCCAATTAACTTCATTCTACTAAACTCCTCGAAATTCAATTGTATGGAGTCAGTTTACCAAATAATAAAATTAACAGTTATATGTACAGTGAGGTTCATGCTCTTCTAATGGTATCACTTTTTTTACCCATTGTAAATATCTATATTATAAGAATTTAAAATATTTACTATTATCTATAGAAAGCATTACAATATCTTAAATTAAATACAATATCACTTTTAATTAAATAGTGAATTTGGGATCGAAACACAGTTTGGCCTAGTACGGGCATGCCTCATAGGGATATATATAATGTCGACAGGAAGGTATTAACTATGGAAGTGGACCTAAGATGAGATGGATGGACTGTGAGTAAGACCTGAAGATAGAAGTGAAAACTAAGTAACTTATACCGCGTTTGGTGACAGCCCAAGCGTTCGTTGAAGATGTCAGTTTCATGATTTTAGTTCACCCAAAAAGTGTTCAAACCTAAAGATGTTTTTACTTAAAAAAAAAAAACAAAATATTTCATGAGCTAATTGGATTTCTCTTCAATGAGGCTTACTAAAAGCCAATGGCGTTGAATAAAGTGATTATTTTAAAACTTTGTTTTTTTTTTTCGCTTTGTCAATGTCGCTTTGTTAACTTTGTCTCTTAGTGTACACGAAATATTTTTCGGTAATATAATTTAAAACTTATTCATAGTCGATGAGTGCCTTGGTATCTATCATCATTATTAGAAGAAAGTAAATAAAAAGTAAATTCAATTATCCAAAGTTAGGTCCAAATATAGAACCTTATGTTTATATTTTGATGGCATTAGGTATTACAAAATATTAAGTGTAGGTAAGCACAGAAAACCAACTTCCTATAACAAACGAAAAAACTCTCTCACACACACACACACTCGCTCAGTTTAGGTACCCACCCGCCTAACTGAGATAATATCTGTGATAATATTATTCTGCTTAGAAACGGTATTTCTGTCCAATTGAGCAGTCCGACTGGGGAAGTACCTCCGCTCTACAGAATACCGCGGTCATAATAACCTTGTGTCGTGTTCTCGGCGGTGAGTAGGGTAGCCAGAGCTCACTGAAGAGTTTTTGTGCTGTCAGTGGGAAGACCAAAGGCTATTCCTGCTTTGTCTTCTACACTGACCGGTCAGACACTCTCTGTGTTTACAGGGTTGGCGGCACGAGTGTGACTTCCCGGGTATTGCACATGTTCATAGGTCACGGTAACCACTTTCCATCAGGTGAAGCGTGTGCTTGACTACCACCTCAGTGGTATTAAAAAAAAGATGGGTTGCACTCCGGGAGTGCCGGCAGAAGGGAAAACTTTTTCTTTCGTTCTTTCTTCGTTATATACAGAGAAAAAGATAAAAAGAACATACCATACCGTACCATATTAAACCTATAATATAGCGCCAATCATAGAACTTATCACTAATTATCTGCTAATTTTCTGTCAGAAGAAATTAATAAATTACAAACAGAAAAAGTAATCACAAAAAGTAATAAATTACAAAAAGAAAAAATATTCACAAAAAGTGTCAGAAGCCCAGGTTCGAACCCGGTACTATCTGAAAACATTAGGGCTTACAGCCGTAGCGCTTACTGCTAAGCTACGAAGCTTCTTAGCGTACCTAGCAAAATAAACACGCTGTAGCTAGGAATGCTGTATGACGTCATGGCGTCCTACAAAGTCGTCGGTTACGGGTCAAAGGTCAAGTGATCCTCACGCGCGAGTTTAACAATTTTTACCCATCCAACACCGCTAAAGATATTTTCATTTCAAAAACAACATTGATGCCTTGAGCCACGTGCTTTTCCAGAGGAGTAGAATTTGGGCCACCCTCTTCCCATGCTGTAGAAGACGAAATAGGGATAGGTATATTTAACATCAGACAGATTTAATATAGCCCGCACTCAGCCTCAGATGTATGGCTCGATTTAACAATAGTGCCCGGAAAACGGCAATAGGCTCGCTACGTATTACGTAGGACCGAATACTGCCTAACCCTTCAGGGATAAAAGGCATGTTTATAATGTATGTAACTATGTATGTCGTTACTTGAACACACATTTTCAAGTTAAAATTCAACGCTCAGGGTATTGGATATAAATTTCAAATTGATACGTCCATGATAGCCTTAGAAATATGTCTTTCTTCACAGACAACGAACTGATCCTATAAGATAATGCCCTTACTCTCCCAAAGGATTTACTGAACCATAAAGGAAAGTAAATATTGTCTCACATAGGAAGGATAAACCTAGAATTACATTAGACTCTGTTTATATCCGATACCTTCATACCACTCACAAATTTACCTTTAAATCGAATTACTAGAGCCTACGCTGGCTGACGGTACCGTATGACATATTTTCTGACGAATGAATATAGACCTGATTTCTATGTGAATAATACATTTAAATTTCAATAATGATTAAACCACATGTTTTTTGAAGTGAAAACTTCTTTAGCGACGTTGGGTGGGTGGGTAAAAAGTGTTAAACTCGCGTCAGGATCGCTTGACCTTTGAACCGTAACCGACGACTGACGTCATACAACATTAGTTACAGACTGTCTATTTTGCATGATACGATAAATAGCTTCGTAGCTTACCGGTTAGCGCTTCGACTGTAAGTCCTTATGGTTTCAGATATTACCGGGTTTAAACCTGGCCTTCTGACACTTTTTGTGATTTTTTTGTAATTTATTACTTTTGTGATTATTTTTCTTTTTGTAATTTATTACTTTTTGTGATTGCTTTTTCTTTTTGTAATTTATTAATTTCTTCTGACAGAAAATTACCAGAAAATTAGTGATAGGTTGTATGATTGGCGCTAAATTATAGATATGGTATGTTCTTTTTATCTTTTTCTATGTATATAACGAAGAAAGAAAGAAAGAAAAAGTTTTCACTTCTGCCGGCACTCCCAGAGTGCAACCCGTCTTTTTTTATTGACCTTTCATTTTTTGTACACGTCAATTTGACTTCGCCTCGCCTGATTGTAAGCTGAAGGAAGTGTCAGGAAAGAGGGTCACCATTACATACACGTACCATGTTTAGAATGGTGGCACTCCGCTTGACGTTCTCATCAAAAGAGGATTGCCGTCGCAGCACCGTGTGACGCCCACCGGCCCCACTAGTGCTGCGACCACAATCCCCCTGCCCGGCTATGCACTTGCTGACCCTTGAACGGAATCCAATCGAGATTGGATTACTATGTAGAGTTTTTCGCAGTTGTGCACGGTGGTACCCACCCAGCCGAAATTTGTGACAAATTTATGCGTCAAATTATCACATAAATATACTTTGCCGTACCGTTACGGCGATCAGCATAGGCTACTGTTACATCCATTAACTGACGCAACCCGGTTTTCAGTAAGTTTGGAAGAACGTCGCTGATTTAAAAGGGATTTTTGATCTCCAACAACATTTGTGACCCTGCCCGGTTGGGTCTCGGATCATACCCACACTAGATTTCTCGGCCTATATGACGTAACGCGGTGCTATTTTATATAGTCAGTTTCAGTACTCACCCACCTCATTGTTAACTCCGGTGAGATACAGGAGGTTTCTGCACGCGAAAATAATTTCTGTGGCACTTTAATACTCGTTAATCCTACCTATCGCAGCTTTATATTAAAAAACAAAACTGAGGTAGTGAGTGTGGCTGAAAGAACAGTCAATGAATATTTGACTTGAACATTATTTTACGAATATTTCAAACCGTCGATATGCCGGGAGAAATTTTATACAAACATTTGCCCAATATTGTTATCATTGTAAATAGAATGGAATTGTAATTTGTAAGACAAATATTGACAAATTACAGTAAGGTAAAATCGAATCGCCCTTTAAGATTAAGTATCTTGAAACTCCGTAGATTTCTGTGATAATTTATTTAGGTATATACTTTGATTTATTTTGGCTGTGGTTTGTAAAAAAACTTAAATTAAAACACATATATACACATACTCACACCTGTAGATCTCCAAAGGGGTTGGCAGAGGTGTATTAACATCCACATTTCTCCAAGTATGATTTTCAGTCACACGTAATAAGGGGTGTGCCTATTACCGTGAAGTCCTTAGTCGCCTTCTACAGCACCTATATGTAGGGGGACGGGGAGGACTATTCTAATCCACCGGCAACCAGCACGAATAAAAATATAAAGAAAAATCAAATGGATTGTAAAATTTGATCATTGGATGAATGATGGTAAAACTGAGTGAAATTTCAATGGCTAACCTCATCACATCAGCCTCCAAGCCTGTTTCCAAACTCTAAAATAATTGAAATTGATACTATATTTTTAAAAGTAATAAAAGGCATGAAGTAATTCACCGTATCACCGTATTATTTAAAAGGTCCAATTATGAAGGACTAGCTTTTGCCCTTGTCTCCGTCCGTGTGGATATCGGTTATCGCGACCAAACATAGCCTATGTCCTTTCTCAAGATCTAATCTACCTCTATACGAAATTTCATCAAAATCGGTTCAGTGGTTTAGGCGTGAAAGACGGACAAACCGACACTCCTACACACTTTACCTATAATATTAGCACAATATTAGTATGGTTAACAATGAAAACAATCTAATCTTATGTACTTACAAAGCTTGAACCGGAACAACTGAGGCTGAGTGTTTATTTAATTAAGAAAGTGTTTACAAGGTCTAAAGGAATCGTGTGATTTTCGGTACCAAACTCCATAGAGAATTGTCTATTTTAGTTAAAAATATGCAAGTCAATAAGGAATTCTAATACATACAAAGTCATAGATTACTTCAACAGTTGACTAAGTTTTCGGTGGAATAAAATAGGTACACTCCATCTCGTCCCGTGGATCTCGTAGAAAGTGACTAATGTATAGGGCTGTTCTCCATTCATCAGTAAACATAGATACGTTACGCAAAAGGCCTGCCCCCTATTGCATGCGACTGAAAAGCATAACTGGCGTAGTTAACCCACCTCTGCCCTCAGAGATTTTCAGGCCTATGTGTGTACCTATGTATTTAAAACCCTGGTCTAACTGCAATGCTTCGATATCGCCTTTGGGTTGTGGAGGTCAGATGGCAGTCGCATCGCGGAAAATGTCGAAGTTTAGCCGAATCCGCAGTTGGACTGGTAAAGCGTACCCAGACTCCAAATTGATAGCTTTGGATGCGATTGGGATTAACTTTAGGATGAAGAAGAAGAAGACCGAAAGCCCTAAACATCGGCTACTAATAAATTTAAATAATAGAATGATGAGATTATAGAGTTTAAAAATTTGTAAATGTTGTGTAAAATACATTAAAGAATCATAATCTAATCATATGGGAAGATTTTTGTAGAAAGTGAAGCCAAAGCAGCATGGTACACAAACAGACGATAAAATCAGCCGGGGAAGCGAACTTGTACTCGAACAATGGACTGATCGTTTCCGCTGAGCCAATGCGATTCTTATCTACTTAATTACGTAATGTGTTTAAATTCTACCATCATTAAAGTAGTACTTTTTGGAAGAACAAAATGATTCATTTATTTGAGATTTTAAAAAGGTTTTATTGCAGTTTCTATATTAATTTACTGTCGTGCTATGCTAATTACAAATTTTCTAATTTTAGGTTCACTAACCAGTACAAATTTATAAATGACTTGATTTTGATAATAAGCTTTAAAATTAGTTTATTTCAATGTTTTTATTTTTACCTGACCGGTTTCACCTCACGGCATTATCAAAGGTTAACGGTAAACCTTTGATAATGCCGTGACAAAGTAAAGGAAAGTAAACGAAATAAAGTGTGGAAAAGTACAAGTGCTATCATTATTCAATATGTGTAGTAGATTCCACCAATTGCCATCAATCTCCAGTATAAACAATAGGCACGAAAGCTATATAGGTGACAGGTGACAACATCGGTGTAAATGGTAGATCATTATTAGGTAGTTAAAAATAATAGAAAACATTATTACTCAATGCTTTGACCATCTATTAAGGTTAAAACTAAGAACTATTCGAGTTCTAGAGTCTATTTGTATATTATATTTACGTGAATGGGTCATTACTTCATAAGGCTCAGCTTGCATCGATGTGATGTAATAGATGAAACCCGTTATTTGAGGCCACTCAGTAAGCGACTTAAGTCACAACTTTCCTTTTTAGCGTGAAATATTTATTGACAACAAATTTTTAAAACAAAACTCAGGACGTTAGCTAGATGTTAGTCACTTTTTTAATAGACGTGACAGTATACGTCGTATAGATGTAGTGACCGATATAGAGATAGGGAATTAGGGATGCTAACATGGTTTGAACACAGACAAGTAAACGAAAGAAAATTTAATGATACTGATTTATATTGGTAAACGGGTTACCCTGTAAAAGTCACTTAGGCATGTCAATTAGATTGAAAAATTTACGAGAAAGGCAAGGTCCAGATACAAGCTATCAGCCGTGCTATCAGCGAACATACATGGATACAGTTATGAAAGTAAATAAATAAATAACTGAGTCGTAAGGATTGTAGCAAGGAAAAAGATGTTTTATCGAATTGTATACACAGATCTTTTGATTAAGCTCTTCGTGAAAAAAGTAAGTGTCTGGTTATCCTCGATTTACTTTGGTTTTATAGAGCATCTTACATCTTCACAAACTATTTAGTTAATTACATTTCGTTCATATAGTAACACATGAAGAAAATAATACCTACAAAGTTCAAAGTCGAACAAATACTTTAAATTAAATAATACACACACCGGTAGAATTAGCGGAACACAAATAAAGGAGAGTATAAAATAGTTAGCTTTATTTTTAAACAAAAATAATTAAACATGAAACAACAGTTAAATTAACATGCTTTGACATTAAATTGCAACACCATACTTAATATTAAAAAGAAACTTTACCAAACAAAATGCATTTTTCTTAGACTTAGCATGCACAAACTGCTTATTAATAAATAAATAACCTAGTAGTTCTGTGAATAGTGGACCTCGCGAGCAACCTGTGCCTCATTTAGCTGGTATTTGAAATAAAAAAGAACGAAACGTATCTTCTTATTTCAAACAGCATTGGATTTTTCAACAAAAAATAATAACGATTCGTTCTTAAAAAAAAAAGACGGGTTGCACTCCGGGAGTGCCGGCAGAAGTGAAAACTTTTTCTTTCTTTCTTTCTTCGTTATATACAGAGAAAAAGATAAAAAGAACACACCATGCCATACCATACCTATAACAAAGCGCCAATCATAGAACCTGTCACTAATTTATGAATTACAAAAAGAAAAAATAATCACAAAAAGCAATAAATTACAAAAAGAAAAAATTACCACAAAAAGTAATAAATTCCAAAAAAAAACAAAACGTAAAAAATTACAAAAAACCCGGTACTATCTGAAACGATAATGGACTTACAGTCGAAGCGCTAACCGATCAGCCGAGAAGCTTCAAGACGCACCTAACAAAATGAACAATCTGTAGCTGTTGTAATGTTGTATGACGTCAGTCGTCGGTTACGGTTCAAAGGTCAACTAATCCTGACGCGCGTTTAACATTTTTAACCCATCCAACGCCGCTAAAGATTCACTTCAAAAACGCTACAGCAAACATCCTCCCTTTTTCTTATCTGTTTTTTTAACGAACTTCACCTTTGCGAGGCATGATTTATATCAGAACAACCAGTGGGAAATCATGTCTTTGATGTTTCAGGCAAAAATCACCAAGACATCAGAGATAACCACATTTCTCCCCCATTTTTCCTCCTATCAAAAAATGCTCTCGACAAAAGTTAAGTTTTATATCAAAGAAAATGTGTATCTAATTTAGTAAAATCGATTATGAAATGCGCTCTTTACACCAGCACTGACAAACAAAGTGACATAAATACGGACAAAATCGAAATCGGCCACTTTGTCGAAACAGAGACTAAATGAACAAGTTTAAAGTGGAAAAGGAAATATTGTACGTATACCGCTCATTTCGTGGCGCCACAGCAGCTCAGTGAATGTGATCCTAACTGTCAGTCCAGACAGATTATACCGTTTGTAATAATCTTCAGCTGTCTAAACGTCATTTAAGCAATCATTCGACTCTGTTTTGCTTTAAAGAAATTAATCGTATACATGTCGTTTACATAAGCTATTATGAATAATAATTACTAGGTGAATGTTCTTTGATGAGATGAAATTAGCATAACACGGAGATTATTAATGTACAGTCTGCATCAGAATGATATTGATAAACAAAGTGCTCAAAATGATATTAATACCTTGGATCCCCCCCTACTGTTGACTGATTGTTCTAATATTTGGTAAACACCTTTAGTTCGGACAATAATACAATTTTAAATTAATTAAACTTTGATTTGCTCTTAATACCTTGGTTTTAAGATCATTTCGAGACTTTGTAGTTAAGATATTTCTGACGCTAACTGTACCATCGAAGAAAATAGATGTATAACAGTTGAATCGTCTTCGTAATTCGTTCGTATTATAATCTCATAGTCCGTTTGTAATTTTTTCAGTCGCTTGCCGTCGCTATCAACCCTGACCAATTACAGTAAAACGTTAAACTCTCGATGGTACTATCGTAATACGATGGGTAACGGTATTTCATCTATTGGTTATTATATATTTACTTATAATGCAATAGTATACCACCCAAAAGCATCTCCACATAAGTATAGCAGACATAATATGTTATGACAGAATATGAAGTACTTATCTACTTTTTCCTACCACATTATAATACCTAAGGTTTACATGGTGTAATAAAAATTGTGCGTTAGAGTTGAGAATTGTGAGTTTGAGTTTGAATTCGTAAATGCTGACCAACCGTGACCGAGTATGAATTAATTGAATTAATGTCACTCATAGTTTTGTACATTATGTAATATAGGTACATTAATGGGAATTATGACTGGCATTCTATTAAAATCTTCACGTTTTATAAAGACTAATGAATAAATAAAAACGAAACCCTTATTGGATCAGTTCGTTGTCCGTCTGTCCGTCGGTCTGTCTGTCTATCAAAACCTCAGGAATGGATGGAGGCATCAAGTTGAAATTCATATAAAATACTTAGCTTTGAAACTTCTAAGTCAATGCCATCTAAAGGTATAAATATTATACCTACAGCCTCTTATGTAGTTAATTCCCGGATCCCTCAGTACGTGAGCCCAACTCGCACTTAACCTCCCTTTTGTAGCAAAAATATCACCATCACGCGCTTTTTTTATTTGGTCCGTCAATTGACTTTTTTTTATACCACTAAGGTGGCAGGGAAGTACACGGCCCACCTGATGGAAAGTGGTTATCATGCCCTATAAACTTATGCAGCAGCAGAGGAGTTACACTTGTGCTGGCGACCCTGTAAGCACAGAGTGTCTGTGCCGTCAGTGTAGTATACAAAGCGTGTTTGGTTTTCCCACTGACAGCACAAAAGCTCTCCAGTGAGCTCTGGCCACAATACTAACCGCAACACAACCCGAGGCTATTATGGCCGCGGTATTCTGTAGAGTGGAGGTACTTCCTCAGTCGGACTGCTCAATTGGACGGTAATATCGCCGTATCCTACCTCTCCGCAAGACGGTAAAAACCTGAGGTACAGCTCAGAAAATACAGACCAAGTATAGATAATATACTCTGTAAGGTTGTATATTATTTATACAGGGTGTATTTTTGAAACGGGGCAGTAAGGGCAAGTACCTTAACCGTTGCAGTTACAGCAAAACGTTCTTAAAAGACCTTCCCTAACTTTTTGGGACATTTTGAACTGCATTCACAGATTTTGTAAAAAACTTACAGTTAGCAAAAACAAATGCAAAAAGTTCAATTTTTTTTTTATGCCAATCGATTCTATTTCATGTGGGCATCAAAAAACTCTATGGGACCATTTTAGCTTTCAGTACTAGAAAAGACAGAAATCGCCAAAGACCTTTCCCATACATTTCGTACGGAAATATGATAAATCAACTCGAAACTCATAGGTCAGGTAAAATTTTGAACATTTTTAAATAAAAAAATTCATTTAAACATTTAAGAAATAGGTTTATGAAATAAATTGCTCAAAATGATTTCCATTTTCACGAATACATAAGTCTATCCTTTTTTGCACTGAACGAATGGCGGCTAATAATGTTCTGGGATGAATATTACGTAAAATGGTCATTAATGCATCCTTGAGCTCTTGAACACTGGCGTACGTCGTCTTATACACCTCGTTTTTCACGAAGCCCCATAAAAAAAAATCAAGTGATGTTAGATCGGGTCTACGAGGTGGCCACTGTGTTGGACCATGTGTACCTATCCACTGTGTACCGAATAGGCGGCTCAAATTGGAACGTGAAAGGTGACTGTTATGTGGCGGAGCACCATCTTGTTGAAAATGAACTTTTCGCAATTCCGACAGGGGCCATTCGTCCATCTCGTTTTCAAGATGGTGTAAAATGACTTCATTATACATGGCAGAATTCAGTTTCCCTTCATAAAATTCCACCATTATGACTCGATTGGACATTATACCACACCAACAGTTGAATGAGAAGCGAACCTGATTATGACTTGCCGTAACTCTTAGTGGATTTTCTTTGGACCAATAGTGGTGATTTTTTCTGTTGTACATACCGTTATTGGAAAAATTCGTTTCGTCTGACCACAGTATGTAATTTAAAAATTCATGATCTCTGCTTATTTTTCCTCTTAGCCATCTGCAAAAAGTAAGCCTTCGAACATCATCACCCGGATGTAACACTTGAACTATGCGCCCATATCGATAGCACTTGTAGCCGTATTTCTTCCATATCTTTATCACAAGGGAGTGGGATACACCTACTTCAAGGGCGACTTGCCTGGACGATACCTCTGGATATGCTTCGACATAAGTTAGAACCGCAATCCCCGTGTCCATGTCCACACGAGGCTGCCGCTTTCTTTTGAAAGAACCCTGCAATTCCAGGTTTTTCAAAAGATTTGTAATAACCTTTCTTGTTGGCACATGCCGCAACGGATACTTATTGCGGTACCACACTAATGCAGCTCCCGCATTTCGATTATTGACAAAATACGCTTCTAATAAGTCAATTTTTTCACGATTAGAAGACATTTTAGCGAAAATCCTTAATTAATAACTCATACGAAGTTTCTCAGCTGAAACTAAGAATAACACACAGATTTTTGAATCAAATTCGAAATTTGAGGGTAAAAATTCTTTTTATTTACTTTACAGTCAATTCTACCCACTTCCTGGCCATAACAAAAAGTTAGACCATCGTAGAAATTTGTTTCTGTTGCCGAAATGTATGGGAAACGTTTTTGGCGATTTCTGTCTTTCCTAGTACTGAAAGCTAAAATGGTCTCATAGAGTTTTTTGATCCCCACATGAAATAGAATCGATTGGCATAAAAAAAAATTTGAACTTTTTGCATTTTTTTTTGCTAACTGTAAGTTTTTTACAAAATCTGTGAATGCAGTTCAAAATGTCCCAAAAAGTTAGGGAAGGTCTTTTAAGAACGTTTTGCTGTAACTGCAACGGTTAAGGTACTTGCCCTTACTGCCCCGTTTCAAAAATACACCCTGTATAAGTATATGCCTATAAAATAAACATTTTTATCTTACTAAAAATCTAACATTGAGAAGATTTGACATAGATTTTTAACACAACATTTGAGGTTAATAACGCAACTATTACTTTCGTAGAATTCCATTACCAAATATTTTAAATGATTATCTTAAATGGTATGCTACAACTATTAGGTATGTAAATAACAATAAAAAAATACATATTTATTTTTACAATATTCCTAATATTGAATATCTCTGCCATATTAGGCAATGAGCGTCGATAGCTTAGTGGTTAAGGAGTGGGCCTTACAATCGAGAGGTCCCAGGCACGAATCCTGGCCATTACACTACCGACGTGAACCTACTCATAGCACAAGCAATTTAGCTTAGTTGGAGGGGTTAGAGGGAATATTAGGAATTTCGGTTGCTAATAATCTTTATGATAAAGAAAAAAATCAAAATTTAATCTTGAAATAACCTGGGCATCTTCAAGTTTCTGTTCCTTCTATTTTTCACTTATCGGCTGCTAATATGGAGGTCAAACTTGCGCCTATAAATGATAAAAAAAAACCGCCCAAGTGCGAGTTGTACTCGCGCACGAAAGATTCCGTACCATAACGTAATTTTTCTGTTGTTATAGCGGCAACAGAAATACATCATTTGTGAAAATTTCAACTGAATGGACAGTTAAAATTCTCATGAGAATCTCATGAGATATGGCCTGTGATAAGCAGACAACTTTTAAGTTGGACCAAGACCAAACTAAAAACCGCATCAAACTCCGTTTAGTAGTTCTTGCGTCCATTGCGAATATACAGACAAGTAATAGTCAGAAATTTTAAAAATCGTGTTCAATATCGTCAATATAACGTAACCCATGTTTTTTTTAATATGTCCAATGTACAAACAGGACCACTTTTCAATTATATAATAGTATAGATAGATAAATATAATGTGCTACATTATCTCAACACGCTATTCTAAAGGAGCCTATTCGTAAACACACTAGTTTCAGTCATTATTGCCGTATACGTGAACAAATTGAGTGTGAGTGTTACAAAGTAAGTAAGTAAGTGTTTTCGCGAGTACATTAAGTTATTATTACTTACATATTACGCCCCGGTGTTACAATGGCACGATTGAAAAGTTTACACTTACTGCATTGCGAGGTTAATTAAGTGTACGTGTTATGTTGTTATTCTTACACATTGATTTATATTGTTACTAAATGTCATTGGTTTTACAACTATGTATCTATTATTGAGATAGTCAATAGGATTTATTTGTGAGAGAGCGTGAGATTTTCAATTAATTTCGGGCGTTCTGATGTTTTGTACACGGAACCCTAGTAAAATTATCTTTCTAATATTAGGTCGTTACATATGAAATTGCCGAAATTTTCTTACAGATTCATGAGTTAATTATTGCTGTAATTTAATAGCTATTTCCATTATTTATAATTTATTTCAAAGTTGATTTCAAGATTTTACAACTCTGTATTAAATTTTGTTTTTAATGGCCGCTTGATAAATTAAATTCGATCTTCAAAAACAGTACTTCCTAAATGCTATCCGTTTTGATGATAAATTTCGTATTAATTTTTACAGCTGTCACTTTTAAAATTTTTTATAAAAGTTGCTGTTAGCTTAATGTTGTCTAATTCATACACAAAAAAAAACATAAAATTTGGATGTCATTCCTAAAAAAATGCAAAAATGTTAGTACAGCAAATTGGCTTTCCCCCAATTTCTTCAATAAAACGGCACTTTCATATGTAACGACCTATTATAAAGGCAGCCTAAGTTACGTTATTTTCATCTTCAGCTAACTGCTGCCACCTCTGCCAGTATTCGGCCCGGCCATTCCGGAGATTAGTCGGCGCAAACAAACAGAAAGACAGACAGATTTTTTAATATTTTTTTTATATAGGGCATGAAATAACAGCTTTTTAAATATGAGTATTTGTAGGCTACAAATATTTAAAAAACAGTTATTTTAATCAATGAAAATTTTGTTTTTACTTTCTCAATGTGCAGGAATCAAACCAATCTGTAACATAGCGGCCAAATAATAGGTACCATCACGCTGCACTGGTCATCGCCATAGGTAATGATGTTCGTGATTACCGGCGGCGATGATCAATGAATGCAAAATTATTCTCGAAAAGGTCAACTTTTTCTTTAGAATCACTGAAGTATTTCACGATTACTTTCTAGAATCATTGTTGAAGGTAATGCTTTGGTACAGTCGACAAAGGAGATGCGGTTTTACCTTTACATACAAGTTTATTTGAAAAAAAAATACGGGTTGCACTCTGGGAGTGCCGGCAGAAGTGAAAACTTTTTCTTTCTTTCTTTCTTTCTTCGTTATATACATAGAAAAAGATAAAAGGAACATAAAATACCATACCATACCTATAATATAGCGCCAATCATAGAACCTATCAATAATTTTCTGCTAATTTTCTAAATTATAAATTACAAAAAAGGAAAAATAATCACGAAAAGTAATAAATTACAAAAAGAAAAAATAATCACAAAAAGTGTCAAAATGCCAGATTTGAACCCGCTAAGCTAAGCCACTAAGCTACGAAGCTATTTATCATATCTTGCAAAATAGACAGTCTGTTGCTAATGTTGTATGACGTTAGTCGTCGGTTACGGTTCATACGTCAAGCGATCCTAACCCGAGTTTAACACTTTTCTCCCATCCAACGCCGCTAAAGAAGTTTTCACTTCAAAAATTCGACCGATTCTCGTTTGTCGACTGTACATAAATAATAATGGAGATTATATCCTGATTGAACAGTAACCAAAAGTTGCTTGACTGCTTGTTATATAAAGCGTGTAACTGGGGCACAGCAATCATTAAAATAGAGTAACTATAGTCCGGTCAAAGCTCAAACCCGAGGCATTTTTTTTAACGTGAGGGAAATCCCCACGGATGCCTCCCCCGCCGGAGCCGGAGGGGGACGTTATGTCGGACTCGAACCGACTAAGCCGCACACCGTCTGTGGGTCGCATTGCAAGGCCGAAGGTAGCTATAGAGCATATACCTCGCACCCCGGCTAACCCAGGGCAATCTCTCTCGATCTGGCGCTCTTCGGATAGGGGGAACATGGGGCCCCAATTTTCCCCGTTACAGGGAAGGGGGGTGGGGCGACATGCGCCGCCGCCGTGGCCTGCTTCTGCTGGGGTGACAGGCGGCTCCACCTGTCACCCCCAGGCCCTCGCTCATAGGGGACGGAGGTCATTCGCACATATCCGAGGCTAAAATAATTCACATCTAGCTGAAAAATGGTAGGATTGTTCAAAACACTATCGTACATTTAATATTTTTGGGGTCAAAGGTCATTTCGGGTATTTCGCAATTTTCGGCAAAACGGTATGTTTTATCATAAAAATGTATGACACGAAGTTAAAGCTCATGCATTTATCTATTAAAATTGGTTGAGTGTGAGTCCAGCTCGCTTAACTAACGGTTTAATAATAAAACAGTTTAATGGTCGTGTTTTGAACAATCCTACCAAATTTCAGATGTACCCTTTTTCCTAATTGACCGGACTTAATATGAGTGCAGTATGATTTGCTCGCCAATATAATACTGACAGAACCGTGATTAACGCAATATTTATTAGCTGAAATAACATGTAAATGATTAATGATTATTCATTCATCATTTACATTTATTATTATAGTGATCGACCTCATGAAATTACATCTCGTGGCCCTAAAAATACCGCATAGTGTATCTAATTATAAAACAAATACTGTCAATGTCTGAATAGTGTTAATGCTGTACTTTCTGTGTTAATGAACATTCAGTGTCAGTACTTTAGGATCTGCTGTTTTTATTTGTCCTCACTTGGCAAACCGTTTGCAGCTGACTGTAAGTACTAGGCAGTACCTATTAATACTTCTAGCGGTCTTCACCCATGATAGGAATCTAGATCAAAGCAGTAGTTAAATAAAATAATTTACTATTATTTTAAAATAAAGAGTTGGTGCGTTATTTACTTTGAATTTATCACAAGTCAGGTCATCCCTACTTGTACCTTGAACTTAATAAAAAGATATTCTATAGACTCAAGATGGAAAATTGAAATCTAGACATATAAATAAAATTGGAGAGTCTGTTTGTAATATTGAAATAACCGTTTTTACTACACCCATATGAATATAATAATTGGAGAGTCTGTTTGTAATATTGAAATAACCGTTTTTACTACACCCATATGAATATAATACGGTACATACACCAAAATAACTTTATTTACAATTTTTTGTCTGTCTGTCTGTCTGTTTGTTCCGGCTAATCTCTAAAATGGCAGGACCGATTTTAACGGCACTTTTATTTGTAGGTAGCTGATGTAATAAGGAGTAACTTAGGCTACTTTTATTTTAGAGCGACAGTTACAACAGTTAGTCCTCACTAATATGCGCAAATATTTAACGGAAATAAATAACAAAATGATGTTCTATACAATTTCGTCCAAAAAACAACTTGGCTTCCTGTTGACGGCAATAGTATTAAGCCTTTATCAAACACATTTGGAATTGAATTTGATTTACTGAGTTACCGCCTCTCGTGTTTTCGTTGTTACTTACATAGAAGTAGAGCATCCAGGTTTATGTTATATTTCAAACTTGTATTTGACACGATATTTTAAAGAGTTTAAAATTTGTTTGATTTATATTTAAACCTATGTAAGGGCAAACAAACATTATATTTACAAGATCAATGCCACCGTTTTTGATAAGGATTTTATTCCAAAATGATTAAAATGTTAAGCCTCCTGAAAATGTTTCAACCGATAAAACACTTCCATCATTTTAAACTTATAATAGTGTCGAAAGTTTTGATCATAGTAAATATAAATCGGATTTTACTCTCGGTAGAGTTTTACATTAACTAGTTTTGCCTGAAAAACCGATTTGAACGAAGTGACTTCGGAATAACTCTCGGGATTTTTAACTCCCTGAAGTATTCATAAGTTAATAGCTAATCTGTTACGACTGTGAACGAGTATATTAAAAATATTATGAACACAGTTGCAATGACGCCTACCATATCCAGTCATTGTACCTAATAATCCTTACGCAAGTGCTGGCAATAAGTTAAAAAGGTTGTAAAGTTCATTTATTTTAACAGGATTATATATTGTCACTCCTTCTTCTTCTTCTTTTCGTGTGGTAAGTGGCCAACCAGTGCCAGAGTTGTTCAGGTCGCCCATACAGGCCTCCGTCTTGATCTAACGACTGTTGACAGCCGGGACCGACTTCTAACGTGACCTCCGAAGCACGGAAGCGCTCAGATGTAACACCACTAAACGGTCCATCCCAATGATAGCCTTACCATTGGGATGGGTGGCCGTTTAAGTTTAGGAAATTCAGCCCAATAATCGTTTACCGAACAGTAAGCGCATCTGGCTCTCTCTTTGACCATGGATCTGAATATCAACTACAACATCGTAAGTTCTGCCGCTGAAGTTGATTTTGAGTTATTTATATTTCAAGTTATCTAGATTTGTGTTAAATTTTGATAGCAAATAACACTAAAAAATCCCGACCCTTAAAACAGTATCATAAGTATAGAATATTATAATTTGTCTACGGTATTACAACAACACATTTCTTACGCAAACTTTATACCCTTCTTATAAAATCAGCTACAAAATTTTAGCTCAATCAGAAACAGACTCATTCATCCAAGATTTCGTGTCTTGCGGTTAATTAGACGAAAACTGTCAAGTTTGGCAAGAGGTGTTAATTTTTTTTGTATCTCGCAAATCGTGCACAGGTGAAAGGACCGCGCATTATGATTTTCACAACATTCTTGGCCACACATAGGCGGCTCTCTTAATATCTAGATGAAATAGCTTGTGATGCAACGCTGAGTAAGATTAAGCATCTGAACCATACAGTTATGTGGCAGGTGATTATTTGATTTTTAAGAGGTCGTTTTATACGAGTCTTTACTTGCTGTGTTGGTTCCTGGTTGAGTAGAAGAGTAGTGGTAGCTCTTTTTGTGGATGTTGTAAAAGGCGACTAAGGGACAGAGCTATTATAATACACCTCTGCCTACCCCTTCGGGAATTTACAGTCGTGAGTATATGTATATATGTACTTGCACGAGTGAGTACTATAAAGATAACTGTAATAATTGTCAGTCGAAGTTTTCTGTATCTATCAGGTGTAAGGGGTAAACTCCCGAAGCATTTTAGAGGCATTTTTTGGGTGAAAAAACATTTGTTTTTAATTTTTTTCCATTTAATTAGGAAAGCTCAATGAAACGACAATTTCATAAAAAAACATCAGTACAAAAAAGCACGCTCTTGGCGCCATTTGTTTATTTTTTCTGTAGTGATGTTCTTTATTGTCGTTTCATTGAGCTTTCTTAACACGATGGAGAAAAAATAATCTTCCCTTCATGAGCTTTTCTCTTACACCCGGTATTGTAATAACAATGTAAGCGTCTCTCCACGAAACATCTTTATTATTCTCTGAGTTGTGATGCGGCTGAACTTTGATATGTTCCGTGAAACGATTGCCACGAGCATTTTCGGTGTTACTTTTCTCGATTTTCAGCAGCTTAAATTCTTTTTCATTTTACAATAATATTGATCCTATAAACAGCTTTAATATAAGCACTTAAAAACTAAGCTATGCCATAAATTATCTCGAATAGGGAGTCTGATTTCATCCCCATTGACCGTAACATTTTTTTGCAACCTGCTGTCATAGGAATCCAGTGTCAAATCCCTCCGACTGGGCCGGGCAATACCGGGACCTGCTGGTACTGCGCCATCAAGACCAGTATGCGGGCGGACTATTTTATTGCTTGCTATAATATTATTTTGCAACCAGCTCTACCAGTGACCTCTGACCAAATTGAATGCGGTTATCATCGCCCACTTGACATTTGTACCTAAGTGTACTATTTGGGCTCTCTAATGACCTTATGTGTAACGTTCTTTATAATAAATCTCATTTAACATACATTTGCCGTATTGTAATGAAAAAGGTCTGTATTGTAAAATGAGACTTGAATTAAATAATTATGTTGAAATACAACAGCGCCATTTTGAGCCAAACCAAGCATAGGTTAGCTACTAATATGTATTTGAATTTATTATAAAGGTATTATTCTGAAACATACTTTTATACTATCGACCGCATACGACAATTGCAGAAGCACGCAGTAGATACGCGTATTGCGGCTTCTCAACGCTTCACTTTATCCGTATCGAAGTTAAACAAGTAATGTAGGTGCTGCTGTATGGCAGTTATCTTACACGGTCGACTTCGGAGTTATACCTTAGGAGTCGCGATTTGGTAACACACAGTATCACCGCGTGGTCCCCCCTCCCGAGGAGGGCCAGACCGAAAGGGATGGCCCTGGGTCAGCCGGGGTGCGAGGGATATGTCACAAGACAACCTCACCTTCGGCCTAGCACATCGATCCACAGACGGCGTGCGGTTTAGTCGGTTCGAGTCCGACATAACCTCCCCCTTCAGCTACGAAGGGGGGGGGGGTATCCGTGGGGATTTCCCGCACGTAAAAAAAAAGTATCATTGTAAAGTTAAGTTTTTGTAAAACATATTGTACTTAGTACATACCTACATTAAAATACCCAGACCAATCTAAATAGCCGCATTCATGCAGATAAATATTAATTCGAAACAGGAATGGAACCCTCAATCACTGACGAACATAAATGCGTTTTATGGTCGGTATCTATGGCCTTCGGTCCGCAATTTCGGGAATACTTTTCATGGTAGCCCCCAGAATTCGAAGGTGCACGCTCCCATTGTTGCCATTAGGTCCTTATCATACTGATGATTTGCTAGCGAGCATAGCGTCGTTTAAGCAGTTTTGTTAAAGGAGCAATTGATTACATTTAGATACTCTGTTGTGTTATTCTTATTCAATACGATTCGTGCTGCCGACCCTGTAAACACAGAAAGTTTCTGTGCCGTCGCCCGTCAGCGTAGAAGACAAAGCAGGAATAGCGTTTGCTCTGCCTCTAACAGCACAAAAACTCTCCAGTGGGCTATGGCTACTTCCACACTCAGACTGCTCAATAAAAAAAACCTCCTACTAAAATATTATATATTATACGTATCATTATATATATTATAAAAATATGTATGCTATGAGCATATATATTATCTTCCCTTACCACATCAATCCCATCTCAGGACTTTCCCTCCATTACAGAAATGAAATTTTAAATGCTAAAGCTTACCTTTCCCGCTATTGCCGAATTAAGAACCATCTTATAATGAATAAGACCCTCTTATACAACCTTTTTTTTATATTTCGTCATAAACTTGGTGTTTCAATACAGCGTATAATATACCCAATGAAGAATTACTATGGTTATTTGACCCGGATTATAACAATAGGCAGGCAAGTAAAGCTTTCGGTAATTGGCCTTTATGATCGAATTTTTCAATAGCCGGGAATTGGTAAGGAAACCAAGTTTTATTTGAAGAGATTGACTTTACTTTTGTGTGTTTGCGAACCTTCTACTCGAAGTGGGTATAATTTAAGAATACGAAAAAGCTATTTACAATTTCTCCTTTTAAATTCAATATCAAATAACTGGTGTATATAATAATAGTAGATTGTATAACAAGGGAGCAAAATAGTATTTTTACGGCGAGGGCGCACTTTGAACCACGAGTCTAGCGAAGGTTTCTAGAATAGAACCCCGAGCTTTAGCGAGGGGTTCTAACGTAGAAACCTGAGCACAGCGAGGGGTTCAAAGTATATCACCCGAGGGAAAAATAATTTGCTCCTCGAGTTATATACTCTACTTTTCATCCCCTTTCTATGAGAAAATAAATAAGAGACTGTGTTATGGAATAATGAATAAATTTAATTAAACAAAGACGTGAATATACGCATTAAAACAATTACAAATTGATTGTCACTGTTTTATTTGGGATCGATATTCTTGTCGATTCATTTACATTTTGAGTATTTGTTATCTTAGTATCTGACTGGTGCTCAAGAAAACGTACAGAATCCTTTGATGTAGAAGGACGTGGCGACAATGGTATAGGTGAATTATCTTTAGGTCTTAATTTAATATTTTCTACAACGCGGGTGCTAGTTTTTTCTTTATTTTGAATTGAGTCTTCTATGTAACCTTCAGCAACAGAGCTGGACTTCCATCCTCCATGCCGCTTTAAAACAGTGAGATCCGCTCCAGAATTTGCCAAAAGTGTAGCAGACGTTCGGCGAAAACAATGACCAGTGTATGACTTGCAATCGGGCAACTTCAAGTATGCAGCTATTTCTAAGGGCATTAAAGACATTCTATTTTTTCCCATTACTTGTTTAAAACACTTTCCACTTTGATATCTAATAAAAAATCTATTTGATGTTGTTTGAGAAGGACGTAGGCTCTGATATTGTTCAAATATTCGTTTATACTGGCCACGAATGACCGATCAATTTTTGTTTTAGTATCAGTTAAATTGACTAAAAGTAACTCATCTGAACGTTTTTTGATATCATAAATTGTTAGTTTTATAAGTTCGTTACTAGGACATGCTCCATGTATGCCAAATATTAAAGCCACCTGTGACAAAAATGAAAGGAAATCAGACAAGTAGGTACAATACGTACACGTTTTAAAACACTCTGTTTATAGATTACAATGAAAAAACTAAATGATACATACTTTTGTTGCGAGAAATGGCGCATCATTTAAAAAGGTCTCGACGTTTTGATGAGAAAATACTTTTGATTTCTTTGGTTTGTGTCCTTCGGATAATCTCTTCAAGTAAGTTAGTAACTTTGAGTAATTATCAATTTTTATATTTTTGTTGGTATTTACAGTTGACATAAGCATTGAGTATATACTCCATAGGGTAGAAGGTTGCTAAGTTTTGGCCAATTCTTGAAAATAGGCCAAGAATACATTTTCTGAAAACGTTTTCGCACCTTTTTGAAGTGAAAACTTCTTTAGCGG
Source organism: Eilema caniola (assembly GCA_949126895.1). Classification (NCBI taxonomy): domain Eukaryota; kingdom Metazoa; phylum Arthropoda; class Insecta; order Lepidoptera; family Erebidae; genus Eilema; species Eilema caniola. The sequence goes on along the minus strand of OX421472.1, from coordinate 6,778,171 downwards.
CGTTGGATGGGTAAAAAATATTAAACTTGCATCAGGATCACTTGACCTTTGAACCGTAACCCACGACTGACGTCATACAACATTATCAAAAGATTGTTTATTTTGTCAAGTACGATATGAAACTTTGTAGCTAAGCCGTAAACGCTTCGACTGTGAGTCCTTATGGTTTCAGATGCTACAGGGTTCGAACCTGGACTTCTGACACTTTTTGTGATAATTTTTCTTTTTGTAATTTATTACTTTTTATGATTATTTTTCTTTTTGTAATTCATTAATTTCTTCTGACAAAAAAAAATTGTGAAAGGTTCTATGATTGGCGCTATATTATAGGTATGGTATGTTCTTTTTATCTTTTTCTCTGTATATAACGAAGAAAGAAAGAAAGAATAAGTTTTCACTACTGCCGGCACTACCGGAGTGCAACCCGTCTTTTTTTATTTTACCATATAATGAAATTTTCAAAGGCCCTTAAATATTTCGCCCGGGATTTCGTAGGTAATAGGTTTTGTACAATGTTGTTTGCTTCTGAAGTTATTGCTTCAGGTGTTAACTCATTGTCACTGTCATAAGTTGACGTGGAACTCATATTTTATTGCAAAATAAGCAAATCAACTCAAATAAAATATGTACTTAATTACAAGAACAGAGACGTAATCCGCGCGCTTTAGTTTTTTTTTTTATTAGCACGGGTGCCCGCACCGCGCAGCCTCGTCTGCTGGCCATACCAGCCAGCAATTCATATAATTTGCGTTCGATTTCTATGAACGATATACGTTCCAAATTCAAATCACTTTTCCGCCCGCTAAAAAGCTCTGAAGAGAAAAGTGCTACTTTGCTCCCACTTATAGAGGAACAAAGTGACACTTTTCGAATAGAAGGGTTGAAATAGTAGATTTTACAACAAGTGCACAAAACGAACCATTTTTATCCGAGACTTTTAGCAGCCCGAGCCGGAGGCGAGGGCTGATAGTAATGTCGAGGATAAAAATGGTTTTGTGGACGAGTTATAAACTCTGCTTTTCACTTCGATTGCGAGGAAATAAAACAGTAGTATCAATTAATAAACGCACGAAAAAACAAGAGCTGTTTCCCGCCGCTTTATTTTTTTTTAATCTTACGACATTGAGGCGTGGGCTGCAGACCTATACAGCCTACTATAAAATTAATTTTGTAATAATAATTTTCTTAAATGAATTAAATAACCTACCGTACTTGAATTTAAATTTTAATATCTTTTAAGTCTTAAAAAACACATAAGGCAAAATAAATTAAAGTGAATGTTATAAAATAACAAATTCTATCTATGAACTTCTTATTGTGTTAGGCTGTATGGCTCATTTTCTTTGCCTTAATATAGATACATTTATGAGTAGATACGTTAATGCCCTTGTGCACAAAATTCGATTTTGTGCAGCCTATATCCTGCACAAATAAGCACTTTCAGAGCATGAGAAGTGAAATAGTAGATTTTACAACAAGTGCACAAAACGAACCATTTTTATCCGAGACTTTTAGCAGCCCGAGCCGGAGGCGAGGGCTGATAGTAATGTCGAGGATAAAAATGGTTTTGTGGACGAGTTATAAACTCTGCTTTTCACTTCGATTGCGAGGAAATTTTAACAATTTTAGCAAATTGAATCAATTAATAAACGCACGAAAAAACAAGAGCTGTTTCCCGCCGCTTTATTTTTTTTTAATCTTACGACATTGAGGCGTGGGCTGCAGACCTATACAGCCTACTATAAAATTAATTTTGTAATAATAATTTTCTTAAATGAATTAAATAACCTACCGTACTTGAATTAAAATTTTAATATCTTTTAAGTCTTAAAAAACACATAAGGCAAAATAAATTAAAGTGAATGTTATAAAATAACAAATTCTATCTATGAACTTCTTATTGTGTTAGGCTGTATGGCTCATTTTCTTTGCCTTAATATAGATACATTTATGAGTAGATACGTTAATGCCCTTGTGCACAAAATTCGATTTTGTGCAGCCTATATCCTGCACAAATAAGCACTTTCAGAGCATGAGAAGTGAAAAGTATTTTATCGGGAAAAGCGCTCGAAACCGAGTTTGCACGGAAGGTTGGAAATAGAAGATGTTCCTGAAGTGTGTAAAGAGAACAGCAGATGGCGGGTAGAGGTGTGAGTAAACGTATGATTGTTGTCCAGTACGCCGAGTCATGCCGCATGAAGAACGGTCTATAATGTATATATAATGTATATATTAGTGTATAAGTAGTATTAAGAATACATTGTAAGACACGGTAGCAAACCGCGTCATTTAGGTTGCTCCTTAAGTGCCTATGCGGGCTAACGAAAAATGTAGTACTTAAGCGAGCATGTTGCGCCCGTAAAGCGGTACAATTGAACACAAGTTCGGAAAAGCTCTAATAGCGATCCAGAACAATAGAAGTAAGAAGAATAAAGCTGCAAGTCTGCAAATTGGAGTTTTATTCAAGTGAATCCTGATAGGGAGATAAAAGTCATACAGTCCACGACATTGTTTGGTCCTTCAGAAGCCGGATCGAATTGTGAAGATCAGCTTCAAGGTTGGAAGAATCTACGCTTCAAGAATACTTCGTGTTCAAGATGGTGGTGACTAGAAGTCAGGCTGACGCAGAGGAAGTTCTAGCTCGACAACGGGAAGAGGACCTGAGACAGCAGCGCATTGAAGAGGAACGGCGCCGAAGGTTGGCTCTGGGTCCGCCGGCATCGCCAAGCACGCATTTGGGTATGGAGTCTAGGGTAGGGGCTACGATCGACGCTCCTCCTAGTGCTCCTAGACTGAAGCCCGGGAACCTACCTCGAACTGGTTCACCGGGAGGGTCGGTGAGATCGCACCGCTCAACTGCGTCAGCCCGGGCCCGGCTCGAGTTGGAAGCTGCAGAAAAGCTGGCCGAACTAAAGAAGAAAGAACTCGAAATTGAAGCAGAATTGATAAGGAAAAGGTTGGCCACCGAACTTACGGCCATCCAAGAGGATCAAGAAAGCGTTCACGAAGATGTACCCATTGAAACACATCACAGAAGAGTAGATGAGTGGCTGCAAGCGAACCCCGTCATGCCAAGAACGGAGCCAGAAGAGTCGAGAACACGGAGCAGAGAAGATCGGCACCTACGGTTCGAACTGCATGGAAGGTCAGACACACCCACGCGAACGAGTCGCATTGATCAACTGACTGAAGCGATGGAGCGACTAGCAAGACCCAGAATACGGTGTGCAGATCTACCTACGTTCTCGGGGGCTCATGGAGAGTGGCTTACGTTCAAAGCCGCTTACACCGACTCTACGAAGCTGTACAGTATATCGGCGATTGAGAATATACAGCGACTGAGGAAGAGTCTCACCGGGGAAGCACGAGACATCGTGGCAGCACTACTCGCGACCGCAACGGATCCGGACGTCATACTCCGAACATTAGAACAGTCTTTCGGCCGTCCTGAAGTAATTATCGACAAGGCATTTGAAGACTTGAAGAAGCTACCAAGGCCAGGATCGTCGGCAGTGGAATTGAATAAATTCGCAATACGAGTACAGAACGTCGTGTGTGTACTACAGAATATTGATCAGCGGGGATACCTGTACAACCCAGCGCTAGTAAGAGAAATTTTGAACAAGCTGAGCCCTCACGTGCAAGCGAGATGGTGCGACTACGCGACGGACTACGGAATCGCGGCAGAACCCGATATCATCACGCTATCCCGCTTCCTGATGAGGGAGGCAGACCGCGCGCTCAAGCATGCTTACGTCCCGGAGAGTAGTACAACCACGCAAGCGAAGAAAGAAACTCGCCCGACGCCCGCGCCTGCGAATAAGAAGAAAACGAACGCTGTCTTCAATGTCACAGAGTCATCAGAGTCGAAAGAACGGCTAGATCAGTGTCTGAAGTGTGAGAAAGCCCACGAGTTACCGCGGTGCCCACAGTATAAGGCACTAACGGTAGAAGAGCGATGGAACTTCGTGAAAGAAAAAGGATTGTGTTTCAAGTGTCTAGTGAAAAGGCATCAACGCAATCGGTGTAAGTCGAAGCCTTGCGGTGTGAACGAATGCCGCATCGCCCATCACGCCACTCTGCACAGTGAGAAGCCGAAGCAAGATGAGAAGCCGCCAACCACGTCAAGCCCGACGGAAGCAGTACTCTCAGTGGTAACCCAGTCCTCAGCTGAGCCAAGAGCCGTGCTGTTGAAGATGTGTCCCGTCACGGTCGTGGGACCAGGGGGGGAGGCAAAGACTCATGCACTCCTGGATGAAGGCGCTACCATCTCTCTCATCGATGCAGACCTGGCAAGGAAAATTGGGGCAAGAGGACCTCCGCAACGACTGCTAATGCGAGGGGTCAACATGCAGCAGTCGGAAGAAAGAAGCCAGCTGGTGACCGTGAAGATTAAGGGACCCGAAGGTGCGCCCCACGAACTAAAGGCACGCACCATCCGGTCTATGAAGCTACATCAGCAAGCTATTCCGGCTTCGCTGCTTGAGTATGAACATCTGCGGGACCTAGGAGAGAACAAGGTCTGCTACGAGTCGACGCGTCCGGGGATCCTAGTAGGCACAGACCACTGGGAGTATATCGTATCCCGGGAGCTGCGTCTGGGTAAACGAGGCCAACCCGTAGCATCGAGAACCAGCCTAGGGTGGGTGATACATGGAACATTACCACGAAGCATCATTCGCCAAAGCGAAAGCGACGTGTTACATGTTTTCACCTCTGAGCAAACTAAAAATGAGAGTGAACGCCTGCACGACCTCGTAGACCATCACTTCAAGATCGACGCGCTCGGTGTCTCTCACAAGCCGAAAGTGAGTGACGCGGAACGTCGAGCGGTGCGAATCGTCGAATCTACGTTGAAGCGAACTGATAAAGGCTACGAAGTAGGGCTACCGTGGAAAGAAGACAACGTCACACTCCCGCCGAGTTACAACTCTGCGCTGCGCCGACTGAAAAAGATCGAAGAAAAAATGGACAACGATCAAGACTTCGCTGAAGCCTACACCAGGCAAATTGATAACTTGCTGAAGAAGGGATACGCGGCACCATGCGACGGCACCGAGGCTACGAGTCCAGTCTGCTGGTACCTACCTCACTTCGCAGTACATAACCCGAACAAGCCTGGTAAACAGCGACTCGTCTTCGATGCAGCAGCCAAGAGCCGGGGTGTAAGTCTGAATGATCACCTGCTTGAGGGGCCGGACCTGTTGATGTCACTACAGGGGATTATGTTCCGGTTCCGAGAGAAGCCGATCGCCATCACAGCGGACATACAAGAGATGTTCTTGCAAGTAAAGATACGACCCGAAGATCAGCCAGCTCAACAGTTTCTGTGGAGGGGAAGAAACCGAGATATACCGCCCCGGCACTACAAGATGACGAGCATGATCTTCGGTGCTACCAGCTCCCCATTTATGGCACACTACGTTCGAGACGCGAACGCGAGGGCCCATGCAGATACTCACGCAGCGGCCTTCGAAGCGATTACGAGAAGCCACTACATGGATGACCTGGCGGCCAGTTACGAAACTGAAGAAGAAGCCCAGCGAGCCGTCTCCGAGTTAATGACGGTCCACGCAGCTGCCGGCTTCAAGCTACGAGGGTGGAACACGAACCAAGCTAGCGTGCTCCGCGACGTCCCGGCTGAGCTACGAGCAACGTCGCCGACGCCACTGGGGGGAGATGGGCCCGAGAACAAGATACTCGGCCTCATCTGGAACGCAGAACAAGATGAGCTTGGGTTCAACACCTCTATGAACCGAGTTCCCACGGAAGTGATCAACCGGACGCGAGCGCCGACGAAGAGAGAAGCCCTCAGCGCGGTCATGTCGATTTATGACCCCCTCGGACTGCTGAGCCACTTCACTATACGCGCTAAGATCGTGCTGCAGAGTCTGTGGCGACTTCAGATGTCGTGGGACGAACCTATACCCGAAGAAGAAAATGAGCTCTTCGCAGCCTGGTTAGAGCGACTCAACGACCTAGCCTGCCTGCGACTCGAACGCTGCTACATGCTGAACGAAGCTCAAGACCTACAGCTGCATGTGCTGTGTGACGCGAGTGAACAAGCGTACGCGGCAGTGGCGTATTGGCGCGTCATTCAGTCGGACGGCAGCGTCAGGTTATGCCTCGTGGCCGCCAAATCGAAAGTGGCGCCACGACGCACGCAGACTATACCTCGGCTGGAGCTACAAGCAGCGGTCATCGGGTCAAGACTAGCGGCAACAATCAAGCAAGAGCATCGGGTCAAGATAAACAAGACAGTATACTGGACCGACTCAACCACGGTGATACATTGGGTGCGAAACGACGAGCGACGCTACACGCCGTTTGTAGCCCACCGCCTGGGTGAGATCTCCGAGCTCACTAACAGCAAGGAGTGGCGGTGGGTGCCGACTGAGCAGAACGTAGCAGACGACGCAACACGCGTCACCTACTTACCGATCACCGCGGATGACAGGTGGTTTCAAGGTCCAGAGTTCCTGTTGCAACCAGAAGAACGATGGCCGGCAGACAAGACACAGCCAGTTGAAGACTTCGAGGTGTTACACGTTAGCGAGAAGAGAAAAGTGCATCATGCGTGGTTACCCGACCCCGCCCGGTTCTCTAACTACAATCGGTATGTTAGGGCCGCCGCCTACGTGTTAGCCTTCGTGGACAAGTGTCGCCGACTAACAAAGCACCTAGGAACTACACACATCGAAAGGGCTGAGAATGCAATTATCAGCCGCGCGCAGCACGATAGCTTCGGAGAAGACATTGAGCGACTACAGACCGCTCGCCCTATTTCTAAAGCAAGTCGTCTGTATAAGCTGGACCCGATCTTGGAAGATGGACTACTACGGGTCAAAGGACGCATCGGAGCAGCTACCGCGCCAGTTGAAGCAAAGAAGCCCCTCATACTCGACGGCCGACACTGCGTCACTAAGTTGATAGTGATGCGCGAACATCAGGCCGCCGGGCACGCCGGGCGCGAACGGGTTACGAACGACCTGCGGCAGCGGTACTGGATCATCCATTTGCGACCTACCGTTCGAACGATAGAACGAGACTGCGGAATATGTAGAAGAAGAAGAGTACGACCGCAGCCGCCAGCGACAGGAGACCTGCCACGCGAACGCCTCGAGCCCTATCAACGACCTTTCACTCACTGTGGGTTAGATTATTTCGGACCCATGGTAGTCAAGTTGGGACGTCGCCGAGAAAAGAGATGGGGGGCTCTGTTCACGTGCCTTACGTCGAGAGCTGTACACCTGGAGATCGTCGCGTCACTCACAACGAGCTCCGCGATCATGGCGCTGAGAAGGATGGCCGCACGGCGGGGTTGGCCGAGAACCATATACTCAGACAACGCCACCAACTTCCATGGAGCCGATAAGGAGCTGAAGGCAGCATACGAAGAGTGGATGCCGGCACTACGAGACTTGGGACAGCTGCACGCGGTCAACTGGCGATACATACCACCGGGAGCACCAAATCAAGGCGGAGCGTGGGAAAGATTAGTCCGGTCAGTGAAGGTAGCGTTATCGGCGACTCTTAACGAAAAAGAGCCGACCGAAGAGGTGCTGGGAACTTTGCTAGCCGAAGCAGAGTTCTCAATCAACGCAAGACCGTTAACCCACGTGAGTGTCAACCCGGAAGATCCAGAGGCATTAACCCCAAACCATTTCCTGTTGGGGTCATCTATGGGTCTGCCATCAACAGGGCCCTGTCAATACGCCGATCGTCGAACATGGAGGAGTTGTCAAGCCCTCGCCGACCATTTTTGGAGCAGGTGGGTACGCGAGTACTTGCCCACCCTGGTACCGCGCGGCGAGCCGAGCAGCCAACGACGACCCCTGCAGATTGGGGACATCGTGGTAATAGTGGATCATGTTTTACCACGCAACGTGTGGCCAATGGGAGAAGTCACACGCACCTACACTGGACCTGACGGTGGAATCCGGATGGCAGACGTAAGAACAAAAACCGGAGTGTTCAAAAGGCCTGTGAGCAAGATCGTCGTACTGGAGAAGGCCGTTCCGCAAACTGCTGCACTGGGGGGAGAACTGTCCAGTACGCCGAGTCATGCCGCATGAAGAACGGTCTATAATGTATATATAATGTATATATTAGTGTATAAGTAGTATTAAGAATACATTGTAAGACACGGTAGCAAACCGCGTCATTTAGGTTGCTCCTTAAGTGCCTATGCGGGCTAACGAAAAATGTAGTACTTAAGCGAGCATGTTGCGCCCGTAAAGCGGTACAATTGAACACAAGTTCGGAAAAGCTCTAATAGCGATCCAGAACAATAGAAGTAAGAAGAATAAAGCTGCAAGTCTGCAAATTGGAGTTTTATTCAAGTGAATCCTGATAGGGAGATAAAAGTCATACAGTCCACGACAATTGTATTTATGTACATACATACATACATAAAATAACTTCGATTCATAGCAGGTATCTACTAGGTCGTTACATATGAAATTGCCGAAATTTTCTTACAGATTCATGAGTTCGTTATTCATGTAATTTAATAGCTATTTCCATTATTTATAATTTGTTTGAAAGTTGATTTCAAAATTTTACAACTCTGTATTAAATTTTGATGTTATTGGCCGCTTAATAAATGAAATTCGACCTTGCTGTCCGTTTTGATGATACATTTCAAAAAAAAAAGTTGCTGTTAGCTTAATGTTGTCTCATTCATACACAAAAAAAAATCATAAAATTTGGATTTGTTATTCCTAAAAAAATGCAAAATGTTAGTACTGCAAATTGGGTTTCCTGCAATTTCTTCAATAAAACGGCAATTTCATATGTAACGACCTATTATAATACAGTTGACGAAATAAGCTGATCAAATTTTTATGGTTTACTCGAACTAGTCTTAATAGTATTTGTAGATAGTTAAGGTGAGCTAACTGTTAGGCCAAAATATTCCAATTAGTTCTACCGGCTTACTGGATATAAACTTGCCGAGTCTTTCCTTCTGGTCGAAATTTTGAATAAATTAAAATAATAATTTAACTAAATTAACCCTAGCTTTAAGTAATATTTATTAAAATTAGGGTTTGTTTTATTTTTATTCTTTTTTTTTAGTTAGGGGTTTTTATTCTTGACAGAATATGCCAACCCCATTAAAGGGAAAGAGAGTCACTGCGGGGGCTCCATGACCTTCCGACATAGGTATGCAGCCGTCTCTGTAGTTGGTTGTGCTAGGATGTAGGAATTTTTAGATTGAGGAGTTACTCGTATACCCAGAAATTGGACCGCTCCGAAGTTCGAAGTTTATGGTCAAAAAAATGTTATGTTATTAGTTACTAGAACGATATGAAAAATACCTCAGTACTATAATGCTGAATGCTGTTTTGCAAATCTTAATTTAAACTGAACTGAAATCAAAAGACAAGTAGGTTATTTGGATTTATTTATTCATACTTATGTTTGAATTTAGAATTACTGAATTTTTTCACGGCTTAGAACCTAAATAATTGTGTTGCTTAGTATACGATTGTACCTATTATTAATTACAATTTCTGACTCCTGACCTGAAAAAAAAGTGTCTAGTGCCTATCATATAATACTTTCATCATCATCATCATCATCAGGCTATATTAGTCCACTGCTGGACATAGCCCTCCTCTAATAAGCGCCATAGCGCCCTGTCTTCAGCTTGCTGCATCCAGCATCTGCCTGCAGTCTTTCTAAGATCGTCATCCCACCTGGTCGGAGGGCGTCCTACACTACGCTAATAATACTTTGTCTATGGGAAAACCAATTGCTAAGAGTTTGTGCCTCTACCTTTGGGTAAATGAAATGGCCCCACTTCATTAACCGTCCCAATTTAGAACCTAAATCATTCAAGTACCTTCCAAAGTACGTACAGTAACTCATTTCAATTGGTTCAGTCGTTTAAGAGGAGTTCTTTATTACACATTTAAGAATATCACATAAAGATACAAGATAGTGGTAAATAGAAATAATTTGACAAGGCCACCACGATTTCTAACGCAAATCTATGGCGATTGCAATCTCATCTGGAACTAAATTACTTATGTTTGTTGTTGCCGATACATTAACAGATATAATTATCAGATTTTTGCAACGTTTTGCAAAAACAAAAGCAATCTTATATTATCTAGATGGCGATGACGTAAAGTTTTGACGGATCTCACGAATAAGCCAGATTAAATTTTTGTTATGTTTTGTAATAGAGCTGTCGGTCACGTTGAGAAAGAATCTACGGGGCCCTTTTTTGTTTGGACAGGAAGAAATGTAAGTACCTTCCGCATTTCGCGGGCCCGGTGAAACTGAGCGGGTATGTGGGGCTCTAAAACAAACTGCCGTGTGCCATATGCTGCTGCTTGGTGAGTGAACCGTCAGAAACACTCCGCTCTCGTCGATGGCGGATCTCTCAAGCGATGGCCCGCAAAGGTGCGGTGCCGGTCCGTCTTCTGATTCTGGTCGTCTCTTCGCGGGAGGCTCTAAAGCGGGTGGAGGGCTAACCCTGACATATCCACCCGCTGCCACACTAGGGCGGCACGAGGTGCAAGAATACGTGTGCACGCCACCTGGTTCAACCACAGGACCTAAGATCCGAAGTCGACCTCATCTACCTATTGCTGAACAAAGATAAACTACACTACCGGCACGGTATTATGGCCGTTAAGTACTAAGAGAACTTGACAGAGCTTGCTTGCTCTCTCTCTCTCTCTCTCTTTTGTACACGGCCGTTAAGTGCCACCTTATCAACTCAAGTACTGATGACTAGACCGTTTTACTCGGTCAATATCTTAACTTAGTATGTCAAAACGACCATCATAGCGTGCCGCAAGTATAATCAATAAGCGTGGAGTAAGATAGTGGACCCTGAGCTCCAATATGCAACCTTTAGATGCATTCATAATAATCACTAGCCTGATGATGATAAAGACGATTCGTTAATCATCTTGTTTCTCTAGTTTGCTAGTTGTGTAGGTAGGTTCCAAGTATCAATTAGCCCACTGCTGGACATAAAGTCTCTCCCAATGCTAGGAGGCTTTGTCTTCTGTTTCCACGCTGACCAAACGGGCTGGTACAGGGTTTTATGACGAGTTTTCCCTCCCTCGCAGTAATATAGCTTACGTTTTTTCCGATAGTCGCCCCTTACGACACCCTTCAGATAAGATGGACTTTTACCTCACCACATGGAAGATGTCGACCGCAGTGATCGACGAAACATCTGGAACGCAAGTTTCACATAGACCACGGCCAAACAGCCTGGAAGCAGTACATTCTACATGCAACGCCGGCCGTGAAAGCCTGAAGACTTATATACTTAAAACTTCTTAACTTTTAAAATTTCCTTGAAACGTAAAATTACTTAAGTCAATTGACCACACCCTGTGGTAACAAATTACCTTTAATACTGTTAAAAGTCCATACTGTAATAAAAAAAGGTCATTAGCGAATACTCCATCTAGGCGACAGCCATACCCATCTGCCTACACACCTTGTACTTGACCCTGAGTAAACAGGCTCCGTTAAGTGAATTCATTACCGGTAATTACTACAGTAAATGCCACACCCTGTACACAATTTACATTATCATGTAACAAACTGTAACATAATATGTATCTAATATCATTAAATGAGCTATATAATCCATACTAACATTATAAATGTGAAAGTGTGTGTATGAGTGTCTGTTTGTCCATCTTTCACGCCTAAACCACTAAAACGATTTTGATGAAATTTGGTATTGGGGTAGATTAGACCTTGAGAAAGGACATAGACTATGTTTGGTCGCAATAACCGACATAAACGCGAGCGGAGCCGCGAGCAAAAGCTAGTCATTACGCATATTAATATGTATACTCATGCTTTTATTCCTCCGGGGTGCACTTTTACATTTCCGTGTTCAATAGGAAGCAGCAATGCCTTGAAACACGCACGGGTTTGTTACTACGCTAATACCCAACCAGTGTACGATTGGAGGACATGTGCTTTATACTGAATACGGATTTGGAAAGTATTGATCGCATTTGGTATTAGCACAGTCTAACGAAGTCTAACTCGTTACACTGTGGTATAAGCATAACAAAACCGTGCTGGTTACAAGGCACTGCTGCCTCCTATTGCAAACGTAAATGTAAATACGCCTCCGGGTTAGGCCAGAGACAGTAGCCCGTCTCTGCTTCTGCTCTTACACACTCGTGGTATGTATGATATTGTCAGTAGATTATAATGTGTCGACTGCAAGCAGGGACGAATGGAAAACACGCATATGTTATGTCAGCTCCAAATAAAAATGGAATAACGGCAGGAACTGTGGCGGCAGGACTATGGCGTAGCGGTAATGAACGCAGCCGCTACGTAGGATGCGCGGGTTCGATCCCTGCGCAATGCAAATATATGTATGCGTGAATATCGGTATTTGCATTGGTCTGGTCGTACCTCGGAGAGCACGTTAAGCCGTCGGTCCCGGTTGCCATACGAACATCTATGGCAGTCGTTAGATCGTAGTCGGTAGTTGAAGCCCTCTAAAATCCAATAATTAGTCTAACTGCAATGCTTTGCTGTCGCCTTTGGGTTGTGGAGGTCAGATGGCAGTTAATTCACGAAAAATATCGATGTTTAGCCAAATCCGCAGTTAGACTGGTAAAAGCGGACCCCAGACTCCAAGTTGAAAGCTTCTGATGTGACTGGGATCAACGCTAGGATGAAGTACCATAATATTATCAGCCCAAACCAATCTGAGTGAGATTGGCTTGAGCCCCAGTGAAGCCGATGAAACTCCAGTTCAGGTTTTTCTCTCGGGTCTGGGGGTCTCAGATAGTAGTCGCTTCCGCAAGAAGTCATAATAAACCACATTATGGGTAACAAGAGTAAACAGCACACCCAGGATATGTCTATTTTAATTAACACATTTAAAAATAATTTTTTTTCTTGATATTAAATCATCAAACAGTAGCTATTTACTATCAACTTTAATAGGTAGAAGCGAGCATATTTGACAGATCATCTAAACTTACTTTCTCTGCGACCAGAAATCAGTATATAGAAGTAAAATGTCATCGCATAAGGGAACATCCACTCTCAAAGCAACATCAAAGACGTATAAAATATATATATATATGAATATAAGGATAGACAAACACACACCCATGCACACACACACACACACATGTGCACACAGATACACATGCACACATATACACACACGCATGTATGTAAAATTTACAGGATAATTTTATAAGAGTAACAACGTCGACCAAGCAAATGTATCTTGTGTAATCGTAAGAGGTCAGGCTTGCCTAGTGTGGGGCCAACGGACACTTTGTTAAAAAACTGTACTCTTACTGGCAATAAATAATTTTCATTTTTCATTTTTTTTTTCATATAAAAATGATTGACAAAATTTAATTATACTCTTTCAAATCTTAATTTTGTTTAGGTACGAAATGGTAGACCCTGTGCTTAAGTTAAATCTCCCCTAGACCTATCTCACTCTGCACGCAATGACTTTTTATTAACATTACTAAACTCAATAACCTTTTTTCCGGGAACCGAAACGAAATCTTCACAAGTTTTCCTCTCTATAAACTATAAACACAGTACTACTTTCTATGATTACAAAATCGCAATTTGGATTGATTGCAGGGAAAGTTCTGCAATAAAGTAAGTTATTAACCGTTTACCTATAAACATTAATTCAGACTGACCAGTAGGAGATCGGTACTGTTGGATCACGACAGTCGCCTAATAATCTCGAACATAAATTAGTCATTGATCCAATCTTAGCTTATAGATGGATCACGAACATGCAAATTTATATTCTACTAGCTGTTGCGCGCAGCTTTTCCCGCGTGGATGACAATCCCGCAGTGGGTAGCTATTACAGGGTTAATAAAATAAATTATTAAAAATAAAAAAAAATCAACTGATACTGAAATGATCCTAACAAGCTTTATACAGACGGTACAAATTAATTTTCATCGGGTTTAAGATTTGCAAATGGGTATCGCCTGCTATAAACCTTGTTTAGATCATTTCAGTATCTTTTTTTTTACGTGCGGGAAATCCCCACGGATATCCCACCCCCCCCCCCCCCCCGGAACCGGAGGGGGAGGTCATGTCGGACTCGAACCGATTAAACCGCACGCCGTCTCTGGGTCGTAGTACTAGGCCGAAGGTGGAGGTTGTCATGCGACATATCCCTCGCACCCCGGCTGAACCATGGCCATCCCTCTCGGTCTGGACCTCCTCGGGAGGAAGGACCACGCAGTCGCCTGACCCAACCCCGGTGTGGGGAGGCCGCAGTGGCCGCGCCCGCTCTGCTGTCTCCTTCGCGAGCATGACGGCGCTGGCCGCATCAGCGCAGCGGACCATCGCCGCGAAGATCTTTTCAGTATCAGTCAGATTTTTATTTTTAATAATTTATTTTTATAAATACATTTTAGTTCTCTACTACTCGATAAATTTGAGTGATTTTTTTTACTCCACATACATTTTGGCGTCAAAAGCCCAACATATAGCTATTGTTTATATTTTAAGTACCCAAGAAAACTTGGGTAATAAAAACCGTTCATTTGAAACATGAAAAATCCTTATGGTGAATCAGAAGATATGAGGTAATATAGAATATATAACAAACATACATACAAGATACGCGCGAAAAACATAACCGTTCTTGGCAGTCGGGTAAAAATATATTTATTTTATCCATCACTGTATATAAAGATTTTTAGCTAAATCCGTTTAGACGTTTGAATGTTTTTGAGTAACAAACATCCAAACACCTTGACGATATTTCACACTATCTATACCTTTTTATACGTGCGAGGAGCGGGGCGGGGGAGTGGTCCTCCAGGGCTGGAGGGTGAGGTTATGTCAGACTCGAACCGACTAAGCCGCACGCCGCGCGCCGTCTGTGGGTCGTTGTGCTAGGCCGAAGGTGAGGTTGTCTTCGACATTTGCACCCCGGCTGACCCAGGACCATAACTGTTTGTATTATTTATTATTGTGAATTTTTTATTACTTGTATATTATTGTACCGAATTTAATTAGTTGTATTATTTCGAAAAGAAAAAATCTATTAACTCAATTCTAGCGCCCTGCCGGGTCAATGTCTTGCAATATGTTGTACCGTCAACAAAAGAGATACGATTGCACCTTTACATAGAAATTAATATGAAAAAGTGCGACCGTATCTCCTTTGTCGACTATACACCACAGATCATATGATTTCTATTCATAAAAATGTACAAATCCGTGATAAGGATACAGTTTTACGTTCACTACCATGCCCGACTATCGAGCAATTATTGATATCGTGCTTGTATTTTTTTGTACACACAACCAGCGCAGGCACAACCGTTTAACAGTTCACACTGCTAACAGATGGTTTAAAGCAACGAAAATTCAAACTATTGTCATTTTATGTGGTCAGTGATAAGCCATGCTCATCAATGTGCAACTGTGTAGGCCATTATGTTTTTTTTTTTTTATAGGTTTTCACACGATCACGCATAGCTCCTCACTATGCCAAGATTCCTTTGAAATGTGCCAAAATATCTAATAAATATATAACTGACAACAATCCGATTACGCGCCACGTTGGCCAATCGCACACTACGAAATATATATACTTTTGGGCTACAGGTGTCCTGGACACAATGGCTATGACATGCCGTGAATTTTCTGGGGCTATTGTGTAATCTTAAAGATATCAGTACTAATATAATAAATGCGAAAGTAACTCTGTCACTTTGTTACAGTTTTACACCTAAACCATTGAACCGATTTTGGAAGAACTTAGGCTATATTTATTTGCAATAACCGACATTCACGCGGGTGCAGCCTCGGGGAACAGCTAGTTATACCTACAATGCAAATACACAAAAGAAAATCATGCATACAAAAATTTGCAATGAACTGAAACCGAACCCCCTCCGGCGTAGTAATCAAATACTCTACCACCACGCTACTGAGTCCGTCAAATAATATTATCTTTCACCCACGTAACTTAGACCATCACTACCGTAATATAAGACCTTTCCATCGATTCGTAATACCTACATAACGAGAATCGAGTTCTATATGATTTGATGACGTCACCTGCCTTTACGTAATATATGGATGGCACAAGTGGGTGTTTACAGAAGTCATGCTATACTTAATGTAGACAGAGTGCTATTTGACATGGTGAAATCACACGTTAAGTATTCGATGTTCAAGTCGATTATGTTGTTATCGATTGTGATATCGATAAAATTTTATTAGGAGTGTTCTTTTTTCTGGTCCGTGAGAAGTATAGACTTATATAATTATGTTATAGAGCGTCTGCATGGAATAAAAAAATATATAGATCTGGTTTTGTTTAATGTTATTTCTATAATTTACACTGGTCCTGACGTTTCGGTTGCTTTTCAGCAGCTATAGTCACGGGGAAACTAGAGATCAAAGTTTTAATGCTTGCCTTGTTGATATGCTTAGGGCTGTAGTCGAAAACAACGCTCAGTTGCGAATCGAGTCTCACAACGACATTAGAACTGTCATCTAAATTACAAACTGTCCTCTTATTAATAAATAAATAAATAAATAAATATTCCACAACATTTCACACAACGCTATCTAGACCCATGGTAAGCATAGCTTAACTAGCTTGTGTTATGGAATCTAGAATGCGGATAAAAATACTTAGATACTTTTTTTTGTAAATACATACATATTATACATAGAAACACCCAGACCAATGCAAATATACATATTCATACATACAAATATTTGGACTGAGCGGGGATCGAACCCGCGCCTCCTGCTTATCTAGTTATAAAACGAGATTCAGGACTTTAGTCTGGAATACGAGCCTCAGTGGTATAAAAATGCAGTGGTGTGAAGATAGGTACACATTGAAATAAGTCAGTTGTTTTTAACATTTTTAAACACATTTATCATCAAGTTATATATAAAAATTGCAGCAAACGAAAGTCCTATTCATAAAGTAAACTAAACCGTCTAGGGAGTGTAAAGACAGTAACACGATTCATAATATTTGCCTTGATAGAAATTAGCGTCAAACATGGCTCTAACATGGTCCAAATCGATATTTCAAATACATTTTACACTCACACGCCATTATCAAATAATAACGAAGTTTGTATTATAGAATAGAGCGTAAAAATATCTAGAGACTAGTAAAGTTAAATTTTATCACGTACCTACACATTTTTTTTTAACTTTCTAAATCATTTAAATCCTCTAAATCGCTGCATTCAAGTTCTCACGGCAATCTCCCTATCTGCGAATTTTATATTAGCAGTGCGAAGAGTCAGTCCCGGGCAGTGCTATTATCTATTCTGCCCCTGCCCCTCTAGACAAATGGCAATTCGCTAACCGGCGTTTGATGGAATAGAATGACAAATGTATGGGATTTGACGTATATGACAGTCGTTAACGCATGTCAAACACGTCAAATCCTATACATTCGTCATTCTATTCCATCAAACGCCGGCTAGCGAACTGCCACTTGTCTAGAGGGGCTGGACGTCGCACTGCGACCCGATCTAAAGTATGAATACTAAAATAACACCAAATAAATTGCGATGGAATTCGTTAAATTTACCCAGTAATTTATGGAAAAAAAGATTTATTGAAACTTGTTTGTACAAACTCCACTTGTGAGAGCCAGATTGAGTTTTTATTCTTCTAATATTTGATTTCCTGAAATGTTTAATTACTTCATCTAACTTTTATCTTTGCTTTGCGTAAACGGAGATGAAATAGCCATCTTTCGATAAAGTACTACTTAGTGAATTTCGTTCGCTTTCTTATTAACTAAGGTCTCGAGGATAAGATTCCTGGTTCTATTTTCAACATCGTTTTATTAATTTCACCTAGAGTACAAACAAACTGAGTCACTCACGAGACACTGGAATTGTCTCCGGAAAAAATAAACTTTATTTGAATCCGCATCGAAATTAAACACAAATTAATTGGAGGAGTGGATTATTAACTCAACTTCTAGTGCAAATATTAGGCTTATACCCAAGCCAACATCACTTACTTGTAAACCTCAGGCGCAGATTTTCCTCTAAGGATTGACAGGCCCGACGGCAGTTGTTCTCAGAACAGCCGACATACCCCAGGCTCGAAAGAGTAAGCTTTGCACTTGACTGTAAAGTCACTATGAAGATGATGATTACGAAGCTTAAGCATTTTTATAGTCTTTTTAGGATTCCGTAGCCAAATGGCATAAAACGAAACCTTTTATCATCATGTCTGTCTGTCTATCCGTCCGTATGTTACAGCCACTTTTTTATGAAACTATAAGAACTATGCTATTGAAACTTGGTAAGTAGATTTATACTGTGAACCGCATTAAGATTTTTACACAAGAATAGAAAAAAAAACAATTAAATTTTGGGGATCCGCATACTCAGAACTAAAAAAAAAAAAATTCAAACCGTTTAAAACCGCACCCCGCCCCGTCTTAGATCTTCAGATGACGGGGAGTAAGATTGCTTATAGGATTTTCTTCGCATCCCGGCCAATCTAAGGTCTTTTCAGAGTGGACCCCTTCAGGTTTTAATAGCCTAACACAATAATATTAATGCGCATCTCGAAATACTTGCCTCACCGGAAGAGACATGTATTCTCGCTCCGTGTTTGAGATAACATCTTGCGCTACCTTTCACTCGGTCTAGAACTAGTCGTTTGTCAGTGCGTCCTTCTGCCTCCGATGTGAGGCCATCTCTAGAACCTTCCACGAACCACTGTGACGTATTATTAAATGATTGCGTCATTAATAACCTGAGAATAGATGGCACGGTTTAGTCGTTCAATTTTCATGACATAGGTACCTAGACTACCTGGCCCGTAACTTTGCCTGCATGAACTGAGATTTGGGTTTTAATTTTAAAACGAGGTGACCTAAGAAATTTTTGAATATAAACGTAGCCTTAATTATATCTTATAACATCAGCTATCTTCAGTAAAGATCCTATCAACATCGGCACAGCCACTTCAGAGATTGCCCGAAACAAACAGACAGAGACACAGACATTGTACGAAAATATATTCCTATGTTTTCTTTAAAAACTGTTATTTTAACGTTACAAACAGACACTTCAATTGTATTTATCTGCACAGAAAATATACCGTGGGTAGGCTCTATGCGGATGATCATGATGTAACTTAAATTGATCTAAATTGGTTTACGATTAAAAAAGCGGCCAAGTGCTAGTCGGACTCGCCCATGAAGGGTTCTGTAGCAGCAAGTAACATAATATAAAAGTTCTTGTAGTTCGTTGTTACTTTGATCGATGTTTTAATAATAATGTACGGTTTACGATGAATGACGTATTACAAAAAGCTACTTACTAGATCTCGTTCAAACCAATTTTCGGTGGAAGTTTGCATGTACATCATATTTTTTTTTACTTTCATCATTCTCTTACCACTTTGGAAGTGCCTCTCGCACAAAATATTCAGTTTAGAAAAAAATGATATTAGAAACCTCCATATAATTTTTGAAGAAATATCCTTAAAACAATAAATTTCAGTTCTAAGTAGGTATAAGTAACCCCTAAAATGTACTTTTTTTTGCTATAATCTTAATGCGGTTCACAAAATACATCTATTTAACAAGTTTCAACAGCATAGTTCTTATAGTTTCGTAAAAAAAGGGGCTGCGACATACGGACGGACAGACAGACATGACGAATCCATAATGACGAATCAATAAATTTTTTGTTATTTGGCTAGGGAACCCTAAAAAGAACAGAAATTCTCTAATTGTGTCTAACATGAAAGCGCGTGTTACATGCTCGTACACGATATGGTTGATCAAGGTGAATAGGTAAAGCGCGAATTTAATCTCTGCAAGTTTTCATAAACTACGATAACCGCTTACCGTCATGACAGTCGGCAGTGGAAAACATATCGAAGTTTAGCCGCCTTGCACTTAGACTGGAAAAGTAGATCCTGGACTTCGAGGGGAATGCCTCAGATATAGCCAGGACTAACGCAAGATGATGATGAATCGCTTACCATCAGGACGTAACCAAGCGTATGCTCGTTTGTCACCGTAACAAGATAAATAAATACTTAAAAAAAAAACTTCATAATTGAAAGTAACGCGGTAATGATATCTAGATAATGTGTGAATAGACGACCTTGGTAGAATGGGCATACTGTGGCATCTTAATTGAGATATGTCTAGGGTACAAGGTTGAAGATAATAGAAGATTTCTAGGGGTAAAGTTCATGGTACAAATAGAATAATTACTTCTACTTCATCCAGCGTTAATCCCAGTCGCATCCCAAACTTTTAACTCGGAGTTTGAGATCCGCTTTTACCAGTCTAAAGGCGCCCACTCACTAACAGTCCGCCTGCAGTCCGCCTGCAGTTCCTGATCTGTCCGGCGACCTGCAGTCCTAAGCCGATAGCGCCCACACACTAAAGCGATTTTAGCCTGCCGGCAATTCCCTGTTGTCAGTTTTGCGACCACACACTAGCAGTTGTGAGTCGTCAGTTTTAGGTCGTACGATCGCCTGCCGGTAATGGTCTAATATCAGTTACATAGAGAGTACGAAACAGTGCAAGCGATTTTCGACCTTATTGACATTTTCTTAATTACATGTTTTTTCGCATAAATAAATGCTGCTGATCACGAATATAAGAAAAAAAACTAGATTTGTTGTGATGTCAATAAGGTTGAACATGGCTTGCACTACGTTATTCTTATATAAGTATGTGCTAATCATTGTGAGAAATAGGTGTTAGCTATTTTGAACCTTATGGACTATGTGCATAAGAAATATAGACGAGTATGTACAAAAAAGGAATAAAATCTTAGTAAAAACTGACACGAAACGTCGATCGACAGGCCCGTTGTGCTCGTTCGCCCTGACGGCCTAGGACTGTCCGGCTTAGAACTGTCCGGAATCGTTCGGCGGCCACACACTATCGGATCGTATTAGTCGTCAGTCCAAAATCGTTAAGGAAACTGTTAGTGTGTGGGTTATTGCGATTAACTGACAGATTTAGAGTTTTCTAATACTAGTTTTGTTTGATGTTTATTTTACATATTGTGAAACTCTAAATTTCCTTTGGCTCCGTTATCGATATTTGTTTATCATTTGACAGTTTGTCTTTCTGACACATGACATTGGCGAAGTTGTGGTGGATTTCCGCAAAAGCCACTCTTTAAAAGTTGAAGTTGAAGTTATATCGTCCGGTAAACTGTTAGAGAGTGGGCGCCTTAACTGCGGATTTGGTTAAACTTCGACATTTGACTTTAAGCGACTGCTATCTGACCTTCACAACCCAAAGGCGAAATAGAAGCATTGCAGTTAGACCAGTTGTTGAATTTTTAAGGGCTTCAACTATACCCGTAACGATTGCCATAGATGTTCGAATGGCCTATAGGTATAAAAAGTAGTAGTAGTAGTGTGAGAGGTTAATTCGTATTGGGGCGTTTAAAAATGGGTAATTTGTCAACTCGCAACCGTAAATTCGCAAGCGCGAGTTGGAACCTTCCGATATAAGTTTTTTTTTTAATGACAACTCGCGCTCTAAAAATATTACGCGGCTGTATGAAGCCCTACCCATATCCTACGGCTCCAAGACGAACCCAACTGCAATGCAAGCTACTACAGTTATTGTATGAAAAAGATATGTATGGTTGTTCTAACGCAAACAAAATCTGTTCTACTTCTCAAACAATAAACGAGAAATGAGGCTAACATACAAACAACCGCACACTAAATACATCTTTATAAATAAAGACAAAAAGATTTCGGCGCTGCATGTTAACAAAATTGTAGTGAATGCCGTCTTGCATCGGTGGTTTAGATTCTTCATGATTACAAGTTGACTAGAGTAGTGAGTGTGCATTTTTCTGTCCAAAGGTACCTTTACACTTGTACGGTCGGCCGCGATCGGTTGAATCGGTCCATCAATCGATATAGCCGACTGTCTACTGTTATCTCCCATCTACGCATCTCTTGAGCTGTTTTAATAAATATTCTTGGTCCATTAGTCATATCAATCGAACAGGTCTAGAGACACCTTAAGTTAGGTGACACATAGAAGTTCGCCGAGTACCTAGATACTAATTAAATGAATATGTCATTATATACATGTTTTTAGCATGATTGTCACTGGGTGTACTAAAATATAATAATCTAAATTGATTAAGATAGGAAAAATTTTGAATTGGTTCAGGCAGGTTTCGAACTGCATGGTTCGGGAGCTTAGTAGTCAAAACTTCCCTGTAAAGGTAGAATGCCTGTAAGAGATCCCGTTCTCAACTCCGCCTAAACCGACCCCTCCCCATACCGGGGGCGAGTCGGGGACCGCGTGGGCCCCCCTCCCGAGGAGGGCCTGACCGAAAGGAATGGCCCTGGGTCAGCAGGGGTGCGAGAGATATGTCACGAGACAATCTCACCTTCGGCCTAGCACATAGACCCACAGACGGCGTGCGGTTTAGTCGGTTCGAGTCCGACATAACCGTGGGTATCCGTGGGGATTTCACGCACGTAAAAAAAAATAGCATGTTAAATCTGTAATGTAATCTTAATAGATTTGAATAGCATGTTAAATGCTTTAATATTTTAATCAATACAAGAATCTAATTTACCGATTTTTGTTGTTGGTATTTTGTGTAGCCAAAAAGTACCATTTTTGACATTATTAGATACTTGTTACAATTTGTCAAAAGTGGTCTTACACAAAAAGATCGATCAATCATTACCTCTTCACAGCCATCTATACCATTATGGAATACAAAAACCATGACCGACATCACAACAAGTGACCATTGACTTGATTCACAAGCACTTAGCTACATAAACTCAAGCATTTAAAACTGGGTATATTTACATATTACCCAATTAATGGCCAGTAATGGCCAGTGGCCTCAGGTATACAACCTTAAGTAACTGAAGCGAAGTACGAAGATAGACACTTGACAAGCACTTAAATTGGAAGCAATTGACACTTGACTGCCACGCCCATTTTATAATAATATGTTGAGATGGTAAGGCCGCCACAGATGAGTAATATTGCAACGTGAATCAAGTATTTGTTTATCTATATTCACCTACTAACCGAAATTCCATACTCTACGACCATAAATCTAACATAACATACTTACCTAACCATGAGGTGGGTATGTTGGACTTGAATTGCTTGAATCGAACAAAACGGCAAATAGTTTCGTCATAATACTTGTGTTTCCTTAGAAGTACGACCTAAGTTTGATATTATCCATGTGGGCTCGGGACAGCCATAGGACTCTCCTGGCTCGCCATGCCCGCGGTGGCGCGTTGGTTGGTGGAGGCGACTTAGACGTCTAAGGTCACACAACCTCCGTCCTCCATGAATGCAGGGCTCGAGGTGACAGGTGGAGCCGTCTGTTACCCTAGCAGAAGCAGGTGTTATTTTCTAACGTGCCGGAAATCCACCCCCCCCCCCCCGCTGGAGCAGGAGGGGGAGGTTATGTCAGACTCGAACCCATGAAACCGGACAGCGTGCGGTTGTGCTAGGCCTTAGGTGAGGTAGGTAGTACATATCCCTCAAAATCTGGCTGACCCAGGACCATCTTTCTCGATCTGGCTCTCTTCGGGTGCCCCTAACTGCCTAGAACAGGCTGGGGCGGCGGCAAAACGCGCTGGGGACAGGATGTGGACACTATTGTTTTCATACTCGAGGTGACATGTCGACATTGTGTCTTTGGCAATCTTACACCCCGGGATTTTATGTCTATAACATCTAGACAGCCTGGGCCGCTTAGTTTGGTGACGTCGTCGTATTGTTGACGATCATCTCTTCTTTACAGCACTTACCAAATCTTAATTGCAACTCTAACTACTTAGTTATTTCAGCCTAATCTTTGAACTTGAATTCTGGGATCCGCTTCACCTGTCCAACTGCGGATTTGGCTGAAATTCGATATTTTCCGTAAAGCGATTGCCATCTGATCTCCACAATCCAAAGGCGTTATCGAAGCTGTCCGGAGCGACCGCGTTCACTACCGCCACGCCACAAAGGCTGGCCTTAGTTATTAACACTAAAGCCACTTCGATGCGCTGTGTTGAAAACTTGCGAGAGATAGCATCTTCAAGCATAATTTCGAACGATGTAATTAATTGCTCCAAATGCTATGATTATTTTATTTAGTTAAGTACTTCCATACTTGCATGCACAGTAATCTAAAGGTAATTCGCACTTCGTTCTATTTTATCACATACTACGTACTTTTCTCTTCTTTTATAGATAGACTGTTTTGTTACAGAAAGGATCATCTTTTCACTAAATCTTGACTTTAATTGACAGTATGCTTGATATCTTTTCCCTATTTCACCCTTTTCCCTGCCTCGTGTGCCTTGCAGGTAAGCGACTTTATTAGTCAACAGAGTAACAGCGGCTTCGGTCTCGTGTCTCCCCTGATTGCCCCCCTAGGGCAGACATCGGGATTGTTTCAGTACTGTGGACTCTCCTAGGCTGGGGAAATATCAGAATTCACTTTTAAAATTATATTTGAAGTGCTCAGCGGGAGTGGTTGTGTCGAATCTGTTTCGAACCCGCAACCTTTTTAAGTAGCTGTCGAGTGCTCACTTTATAGTTTATAATCATGCACATATTCACACCTGTATACCCAAGAAAGGGTAGACAGAAGTGTATTGAAACAAAGGTCTATATGTCGCAGCAAAATAGCATAATCAGCCGTTCAATTAACTGCCTAGGCTCTTTACTAAACGGCGCTGTTCAATTAGCAGGCTGAATGATGTTCAGCCAATTGATGCAACGACTAGGCAAATGGCTTGGATCGATGACGTTTTATTACTTTCCTAGCCATCTAATCAAACAGCTAAGAACATGATTTCTTTCTTCACTACCGCATTAGCCTTCTAACCTAACCTATCCAAGTCGGATTACGCAGTTATCTCAATAAACCTATCACTATTTTTTTGTGAATACATCTCTATTTACCCCCTCGGGGATTCACAGGATATGTATGTATGTACGTAATTTTCTATCTTATTTCCGGGTGGTGCCCGGTCTTAAGAATGACCTAAGCATTAACCAGCCAGTTTATTAAATACTGTAATAAACTTTACAGCTATATATCATTCAGGCCGTCAATTGAATGGCGCTGTTTAGTTACCAGCCTAGGCAGTTAACTGTACGGCTGATTAAGCCAGTTGGCGGCGACATATACAAATTAAATGACTTAGTATTTATAACTTTGCATGCTGAAACTACTTCACTAATATGATTTACCTCAAAATTTTGTAACATTGTTTATGCAAAATAAAAATGATTACTGATAAAATACTGCATAAAATCAGCAGTCAGTGTTCACATGAAAATAAGAGATTTCACACATTCTATCAATCTAGCGCAACACTGTAATTACTCTGAGTATTTACCTACTAAGATTCTCTTCGAGCATGTTGGCCAACTGGTCGTCTGGTGAGAAAAAATTATACTGTGACGAAAGCCCCTTTGCTGATCTTTAGTAATGATCAATGGACTGTAGTGTAGACCATTATTTATGAAGTATCCATTTTCAAATTTCGAATGTCATGTTCATGTCGCTTGCGTTTTATTTCTAGTTTTACCCGACTGCCAAGAAGGGTTATGTTTTTCGCGCGTATCTTGTACATATGTATTATGTATTTATGTAATTTATAGAAATTTATAGAAATTAATTACATCACTATACATCAAACAGTTTTGATACAAATATGAATACATGTTAAATGCTATACTAATTAAAAGGTACAAGAAATATAAACCCTGCTACCTAAACTAGGCTCAGGGCCTGTATCTTAGGCAACAGTGCTCGGCCAAGTAGTGTCTTAATTGTAAATAAAAGTAGACTTAGTAGTGTCGCATTGATAAGTCGATCTGTAGATTGGTCACTACTCATTTGTGATCAGCATTAGCTTAAATAAAAATTGATAAAAATACTATGATGTATGTGTGTGTGTGGGTGTGTGTCTGTGTGTGTGTGTGTGTGTGTGTGTGTGTGTGTTTATGAGTGTGTGAGAGTGTGTGTGTATTCTTTATTACCTCATATCTTTGAACCACCGTAAGGATTTCAATGATTCATGTCTCAAATGAAAGGTATTTGTTTCTAAGTGTTCTTGGGTACATAACATATAAACAATAGCAAATGTGTGGAAGTTTGTTTTCACTCAAATTTTATCGAGTGTGTTATCAAAATGAAAGAAATTAGACGATGATTCCAAAAAAAAAAAGTAAGAATTTTTTTATTAGATATAAATAAAAAACCCGACTGATGCTGAAAAGATCGAAACAAGTTTATGAAAACTATCTGCCTATTCATAATTAATTATCAATAAAATTATTGATTATATTAAGTTCTTAAAAACGGTTTGCCTTTGATAGTATATGGAAACTGCTTCGTTTTATAAACGCTGCTTTATCAGCCTATTAGAACTAATAATTTTCAAGCTTGTTTACATTTATTTAAATATATCTACTTATATTTTTTTAGTGTGACGATCAAACCCCCAAGAATCATGTCATACTCAAAAAGTGATCAATGAAACAAATACGCCATCAGTGCAGTCAAGACCAACTCATTAGTGATCAGTTTTTGATTATGCAAACTGTTTGAAGTATAATGTTCACTTTTAACCCTCCGTTACTCGTGTATAGTGTAACATAAAACACCTGGTAATATTGATGATGTAAAAAATCGCTCGCGCATTCGGATTTGAAGTTGGCTAGTACGAAAAACGCAAGCCATTTAAAAATCCACCGCCATCCAATCTTCAAGCTTCGACACCTAAGCCGGCACTACAGGTCAGTCACAGACGATACAATGGCGCTGGCTTTCCCCTCAAGGTTGGGAGATAAAACAGTAGCTTTTTAAGTTGTAATTACTAATGTTTCCTCTGACCTCTCCAGCTAAACTAAATTGCTTATGTTAGCAGTGGGATTACCGTATATCTTCAATAGTGCAAGCTTTACATACAACTAGGATTATCGCACGTATGATGATATTTATTTAAATAAAAAAAAAAACGAGACGAACGGTATAACAAACCAATGCTTGGTTTAGCGAAGGTTATTAATGAAATGCAATATTTATTTCCAGTAAAACAGTTCTTTCATAACGTTATAATCTCAAAGTGAATGGATCAGAAAATTATTGCTAAATTTTGAAGTACTTATTTAACTGTCGCTTAAACTCAATTTCACCGCTTTCGTTTTAAAAGATCAAGTGAAATTTCAGGAGAATGTCAACCACAGAGTAAGCTGTCAATTAAAAACAAATTTTATACTTTCCATATAATTTATATTACTACAAAGTTTCTAATCGCAACTTTGTCTATAGAACTCAGCGAGAAATGAAAACCCTTTCGAAGGCGTAGGGGCGGGTTCTATGGCACATATAGGAGTGGCCTATGTCTAGTCAATATTTCAATAGGTTAATTGACTGATTTATTGATAACTCTTTCGTGAGCATTGGTTTAAATGTTGTGTCAAACTGTTGTAATAGGCGTATTGCTATTGTGTAAATGTAGAATATTATATTAAAATCGGAGGTGTTATTAGTATCTATTGCCTGTGATAGGGTTAAAAAGTGATAGAGCATTTTCCTCGTCATTTAAATTGACCCTTAGTCGTAGTGTCGTGAAACCTTGGCCCTCATCACAGGTAACACCAGATTCTCTCTCTTACTTTGTTTAGTATTTGTTAAAATGTAACCGGTAAATGTCTTTATTAAGAGAGTTTCTCTTGCATTATGTCACAGTTCTTTTACTCATTTACTAGAGGATAAATGGAGGGCGTGATAGTGCTGTGTAGTCGAAATTATCTCATAAAATATTATTTACTTACAATTAGCCTAGTTGATGAATATCCGCTTGTTGATTGTTTATTCGTAATGAGGAAGTCGGTAATAAATTTAGTTTAACAAATTATTTTACGTCGTACTGTACATCTACTTGAGACTGTTTTGCTGAATTTCCTCTAGGGGTCGAGGGAAGAGGGTCCGAGCCAACCAAACCAAATTATGGAAGGGAAGAGTATGACAGCGGTTTGGATCTCGGGCTGGATGCAACCTCTCAGACAGACAGAGAGAGAGAGATTGAGAGAGAAAGAGAGAGCGAGAGGGAGAGAATTTGCTCAGATGATGATGAATTAGAATAAATAAACAAATTCAAGGACATAGAGGGTAGGCTATAGGCAGTAACAATTAAATATATAAATTAATATTCCACAAAATTTCACACAACGCTACCTAGACCCATGGTAAGCATAGCTTAACTAGGTTGAGTTATGGAATCTAGAATGCGGATAAACATACTTAGATAAAGAAGTTACTTTTACTAACATAAGGTTACACTCGTATCTTTGTAAAAACCAATGATAAATTACACAATAAAATAACAAAGAACTGTTTTCAATACTATCAATAATTAATAAATATTCATCAATAGTGAAATTCCTAGGCATATATTTTGTACAACGAAATTGAAGAGCTAATTTTTAGTCTCAAAGATACTTAGCTTTCTAAAACCTCGCCTTCATCGCATATCCGCCTTTCTTAAAATATTTATTTATACTTCAGTTAGTGCAAACTAGTCTTGTGATAATAGTGATTCTCAGTTGGCCATTTCGATTTACCCGACGTAAGATTCTCCTTTTAGGCAGATTTCACGACATCCATTCAAACCGTCTCTACCATGGTGAATGTTCTGATGAGATCTTCCAATTAGTCCCACCCTATCCTTTCCTACTGAGGACAACACGTGTAGGGCTTAGATGTTATCCGCATACAGTGTAGAATATTCCATCAAGAACCAAGTGGTTCGGTGACTCTTTCCTTTGCCGCACCATTAAGACCTGGAAGTCCTTACCAGCTCACGTGTTTCTCTGTTCCTATGACAGTCCCGGGTCCTCTACGCGGGGCATGAAAAAGCATCACATGAGGCTGTCAGGTTTTTGTGATCTTTCGCGAAATATAACGGATATGGGACACGGTCTTTTTGGATTATAAAATATTTATCTTAGACTGCGAAAGCTAGGAAAAGTTCCTAAGTACAGTATTTTATTTATTTAGTAAAAGAGAGTCTGTTACCGAATAAAATACTAAAGTCTGTATTGAGTAATAAAGAGCTACTTTTTCTAAAGCTTACTTACGTGAACTTTGTGTAATAGACAGATTAAATTACTAAAATTAAAACATGAATAATTACCCTTCTTTAGAAACACTTGGTGGGCGATATGATAGACAGCTTCAAGGCATATCTTATGAGTACAGACAGTGATTGTCAAGGTCATTGGGGGCAATCACTGTCTTAAGTTTTAAGTGCTATATGTTTTTCAGGATGTTATGCAATCACCATCATCAACCGATCCGCCAACTGCACGGTTTTTTTTTTTTTTTTTTTTTTTTTTTTACGTGCGGGAAATCCCCACGGATACCCCCCCCCGTCGGAGCCGAAGGGGGAGGTTATGTCGGACTCGAACCGACTAAACCGCACGCCGTCTGTGGGTCGATGTGCTAGGCCGGAGGTGAGGTTGTCTTTTGACATATCCCTCGCACCCCGGCTGACCCAGGGCCATTCCTCTTGGTCTGGCCCTCCTCGGGAGGGGGGACCACGCGGTCCCCGACTCGCCCCCGGTATGGGGGGGGGCGCGCATCGTCCTACGATGCGCGCCGCCGCCGTGGCCTGCTTCTGCTAGGGTGACGAGCGGCTCCACCCGTCACCCTCAGGCCCGCGCTCATGGGGGGCGGAGGTCGGTTTGCGCCCTCCGACGCCCGAGCCGCCTTCGAGCGCGGCCAGCGATGTCCGCGAGTCTTTCTCGCTCGCTGCGCCGCGCCCGCTCTGCTGTCTCCTTCACGAGCATGACCTGCTCGCAGAAGGAGGCGCTGGCCGCCCACGCATCCGCGCAGCGGACCATCGCCGCGAGCAGGGTGGAGAGCGTGAGCACTCTCACCCCCAGGGCCGTCACAAGCTCCCGCCTCGGCGCTTCAAACGCCGGACACTCGGTGAGCGTGTGCAGCCCCGAGTCCACGCTCGCGTCGCAGTGATGGCACTCGGGCGTTGGCTCTATGCCCATCAGATGCAGGTACCGCCCGAAGTTACCGTGTCCGGTAATGACCTGCGTCTGACGGTACGAGAGGCCACCGTGTGGCCTCTCTAGCCACTCCCCCATGATGGGTCTTACCGCCGCAATCACGGCGTGCCCTGCGCGTGGTTGCTCAAGTCGTAGCTCCCACTCGGTCACCATGGCCCTGTGGAGCCGGGACTTCTCGGCCCGAATTTCTTCGGGCTCGGGATCGTGTCCCCGCCCCCGCGCCTCCTTTCGGAACTGATAGAGTGCCGAAAGGGTCCTCGCTTCCAGGATCCACGGTGGCGATCCGGCCAGGAGACTCGCCGCTTCAAAGGATATCGTGCGGTACCCCCTGATGGTCCTGGAGGCCGTCGTCCTCTGCGCCACGTGGAGCAGAGGCAGGAATCTGGCCCCCAGGGTGTCCGCCCATACGGGGCACCCATATAGGGCCATGGACCGCACGACACCCGCGTAGAGTCTCCTGCAGGAGTCCTCTGGGCCCCTCAAGTTGGGCAACAGCCTGCCCAAGGCATTCGCCGTTGCCACCAACTTGGGGCGCAGACTTCGGAAATGTTCTCCGAAGTCCCATCGACCGTCAAGCACCAGCCCCAGGTATTTCAACCGGGGCTTGATGTCGATGGGAGTGCCTCCCACTGTAAGGCTGGCTCCCGGGTCTGGCCTGCGCCGAGGGCCATGAAAGAACATGGCCTCGGACTTGTGCAGAGCCACCTCGAGACCCAGCCGCCGGATCCGTTCCACGACTTGAGCAACCACGGTCGTGGCCCTCAGGGTCGCTTCGCGGTGTGTAGCCCCGCCCACCGTCACCAGCGTGTCATCCGCGTAACACGTGACGGTGGCACCGTACGCGAAGTCACCGCGAAGCACCCAGTCGTAACCGATGTTCCACAGCAGCGGCCCCAGGACCGATCCCTGTGGAACACCGCACGACATCTCGCGCCTACCGACTCCGGTCGAACTCGGGTAGACGACGGCTCTCCCCGTCAGGTATGCCCCGACTATGCGGCGGAGGTAGAGAGGCACATCGTGATACACGAGCGCCTCTCTGATGCAACTCCAGGGCAAGGTGTTAAACGCGTTGGAGATGTCCAAGGACACCGCCAACATCACCTCGCCCCGAGCGACCGCATCCTCCGCCAGAGTCCTCACACGCATGATGGCATCCACAGTGGAACGCCACCGGCGGAACCCGAACTGAGTATTCGCCAGGTCCGGCCCCACTCTAGAGAGATGCTCGACGAGGCGCTTGGCAATGACTCTCTCAAAGAGCTTGCCCACCTCGTCGAGCAGCACTATGGGCCGGTACCCGGACGGCTCGTCCGCCGGGCGCCCCATCTTGCGGATGAGGACCAGTTTCCCCGTCCTCCACGTCTTCGGAAACTGGCCCCGCTCCAAACATGCGCTGAGGAACCCTCTCAGTCGGGGTTCGAGACCGTCTTCCCCTAGAGCTAGGACCCACGCGCGGCCTGGAATGCCGTCGGGTCCCGGGGCGGTGTTCTTTTTGGCTCCAAGCCTTCGCACCGCCAGCTCTAGTTCTACCCGAGTGACCTCGGGCACATCGTCGTCAATCACCGCACCGGGCGCCATAGGCGACCGAGGCGGCGGAGCCATCTGCGGCGGAACATGTTCCGCTCGCGCCGGGAACAGGGATTCGACCACTCCCCCGAGCAGAGCCGGCTCGAGCACCTGGGTCAGCGGAGGGGCCCGGGGGCGCAGCTTTTGTCTTACCATAAGGTAAGGCCGCCCCCATGGGTCCCGCTCCAGCGTCTCCAGGAGCTCCCGGTAACAAGCGGCCTTGGACCGCTTGATCTCCGCTCGGAGGGCATTCCTGGCCTCCCTGTATCCCTCGTGAAGCTCCGCCAGTCGGGGCTCCGAGTCTGCGGGACGGCTACGCCTCCTACGGAATCGAGCCCACCGGCGGTGCGTGATCACGCAGGCTTGACGCAGCCTCGCGATCTCCGCATTCCACCAGTAGACCCGACGCCTCGGATTATAGGCTGGAGCCCTAGGCATACCCGCATCGCAGACACGTGTCATGGCCTCCCGGAACCACGCCGCTTCATCGTCGACATCGACAGGCCTGTCCGGCGCAATGGCCCAGGCCTGTACGATGGCGGCTTCCAGGAGGTCCTCCCGATTCAGTCGCCCCAGCACCCAGCGCGGCTCGCGTTGGGCCGTTGCGACCGGCGCATCCCCCGCGGGAGGGGAGACATCCAACCGAACATATCGGTGGTCCGACAAAGTCTCCACCTCCGCGACGACACGCCAGTCCCGCACGCGAAGTGACAGGAAAGCGCTCGCGAACGAAAGGTCTAGGATCGACCTGCGCTCCCCCGACACAAACGTGGCTTCGGCCCCGCGATTCTGGAGAACTAGACCGAGGGTATCGGCCCAGCTCTCCAGAGCCCTGCCTCGCGCGTCCGTGCGCCGGGAACCCCAGGCCACAGACCAGGCGTTGAAATCCCCGAGCACGAGAACCGGGCGAGGTGTGCAGGCGTTGACGACGTCGGTCAGCCGCTCCAGCGACCGCCGATAATGCCCGATTAGTCGGTGTAATCTCGGCGCGAAATAAACGGCCACGACCGCAATCTCCCCCACACGCGCCGCTACGATGCCATGCTCCCTTGCGATTACTACAAGGGGAGGGGCACCCGCAGCGGCGTTATGCACCAGTGCCGCCGATCCATCCAGGTCGACCACCCAAGCGGGCCCGAGTGGTCGGTGAGTGTATGGCTCGGCGACAGCGGCGACGTGTATGGACCACTGTGCCATGCTCTGGAGCAGAAGTGCCTGAGCATCGACACCGTGGCCCAAGTTCGCCTGCAGGATGCGGAGCTGGGGATCCATTATGGAACCATCTCCGCATCCCGCCCCGAACTATTGGCGGAACGCCCGCCTCGCGGTTTCGGCTCCCCGCGGGTGCAGGCCTTGCTGCCAACCCTGTGGTCGGCCGGCTTGCCCTCCGCCGCACACCTAAAACAGTGCGGCGGAGCTTCGCAACCACCGGCCCTGTGACCGGGTTGGCCACAGCGGAAGCAACGGTCACCGACCGTCACCTCCGCCGTGCACTGCACTCCCACGTGGCCGACCGACAGGCACCTAAAGCACCTGGCCGGTCGGTCCTGTAGGAGGCGTACCCGCACCCCTACAACTCCGCCCACCGCGAGGGTCCGCATGTCGGCAGCCTTTTGGGCTGCTGCGATGGGGCAGCCGACAACTACTGCCCCCTGTCCGCGACGGCCGTAGCGGATTGCTCCGACCTTGACCGCTTCAGGGGGGCAGCCCCCGGCCTCCGCCACGGTGACCCGGATTTCGTCAACCGTGATGGAGTCGTCCAGGTCCGAAATGCGCAGCTCTGCGCATTTGATGGGCCTGGACACCCGGACGTCAGCTGCGTCGAGCGTCTCCCTCAGCCTAGCCGCTATGGCATCAGCCTTGGGACCGCTCGAAGCGCCAGGGACGTGGATGAGCCGGGCACCCGTCCGAGTGTGTGTCACTCGGAGGGTCCCCGCCACGTCGAGGGCCCTCATATCGATGAGGCCCCTCGCCTGCTTCACCAGAGCAGTGTACTGCACGCCCCTCTCCGCAGCCTCCGGTGTCATCGTTAAGACGACAGCGGTGGTGCGGGGGACGCGCAGCGCTCCTGGCGCTCCCTTTGCAGCAGCCTGGGCCTTCTTGGCCCTTTTGGCTGCCTTCTTTTTGGCGTTCCGCCTTTTCCTGGCCTCGCCGGCCACCTCCCAGCCCCCCGCCGGTGCGGAGCTGGTGGAGGCAGCTGGCGCCGGAATTGGTTTCGGTGCCGGGGCCGGGGCTGGGGCCGAGGACGTTTTTCCTCTGCCCTTCCCCTTTCCCTTGCCCTTGGCACCCCCGGCCGGCGCGGCGATAGTAGCCGGGGCGGGAGCAGTAACAGGCGCAGTGGGACCACTGCGCGTGGGGCCCCTCTTTACCGCTCCGGCGTACCCCCCGGTTGACGACGCCAGGGGCGGACGGTGGATGGAGGCCATGATGGCCTCCAGACAACACCGCGTCTGCTCCTCGTGCGCCGCCTGCCGCGCCTCATATGCCGCCTGAGCCGCCTCCATCCGCTTTTCCATGGCGGCCAACGCCGCCATGCAGACCTCCAGCGGACTTGACGGCTCTGCGGGCTGGGTCAACACCGCCCCTCGGCAGCACAACGGCGAAATGGCCCGCTCCTCCGGCTGCTCCGGCGACTCGTCCCGCAGGGGCGACCTCGATCGCGCCGGCGATGTCTGTCCACTGCGTGCCGGCTGCGCCGCCGACCTGCGTGCCGCTGACCGCGTGACGCGCCCTTCCGGCAGCCTGATGAGCTCGACCCGGTTTTGGCCCAGCTGGGACCGCTCCTCGCGGGCCTCAGCCAGTTCCGCCCTCAACAGGTCGAACTCATCGACTAGGCGCCTCACCGCCTGACACAGTCGGTCCTCCTCCATCCCCAGAAGCTCTGCGCGGGCCACTAGCAACCCCTGCAGAGCCTCCCTTGCTTCCCGGGATGTTCTATCACCGGGCAAGGGCGCCGCCGAGGTGGAGGAACTCGGCGGCGCTGGGGCACCCTTCGGGACTGGGGCGCGCACCTCGGGGGTGGGCCGCTTGCCACCCCGCGCTTTGCGGCGGCCGACCGCTAGCAGCTTGGGTGGGGGGGGGCGCAGCATCTCTTCGCCACTATGGCTGCTGCTGCTGGAAGACGAGTCGGTGAGCGTGAGCTCAACATCCGACTCCGTCTTAGGTGGGCGAGGAACTTTTTTTCTGGCGCTCCTCTTACGCCACATAGCTTTCCGAGTCTGCAGTCCCACCGGGCTGCTGACCCTGCTATCAGTGGCGGTGTCGAAGTTCTCCGACACCGCCTGGGACGCGACTTCCGCGTCGTGATGCTGCGCGACCTTCGCGCAGACTGTTTCGCTTGGTTGGGGTTTTGTTTTTTGATTTGTAATAAGAGACTCCATTTTGTTCCCACGAGAAGAACCGTTCTAATTACACTTCCTGGGTGACGGCCATTCCAGGAAGCGGGGTACATACTGTGGAGGTCCCCAGGTATCCACAGGTTTTAAGCGACTTCGCTGTCGGGTTTTCAGACTTTTCCTTGTCGTGGGCCGGCCAATTAAGGCAAGCCCCGCGGCCTCCAGGATATCGGCGTTCCCGAGTGTGGCTAGCACTCAGGTCGTTGTCGATATCTCGGAGGTTACGCGATACGGGGGAGTAGCCAACTCTCCCAACGCCGACGGAGGCACGAATGCCCGTCAGCCCCTGCGCGAGCAGTAGGCCGACCCGTCCCCGGATCCAGCGGATCCCATCGCCTCTCCCGTGTCTCCTCTGCTAAAGCAGAGGGGTACCGGGAGCGACGGCTAGCCCTAAAAAGGGCTGTTGAGGTGGGAGGAACCCTACGAATCCCTCCCCGCGGGCCTTGCAGGCCCGCCATACCACGACCCCCTCGTGCAATGGGGTCAGCTAGCCCTCAAAAGGGCTGTTGAAATGGAAGGGTATCCTACGGACCCCTTCCCGCGGGCCTTGCAGGCCCGCCATCCCACGACCTCCTCGTGAGGTCAGCCGTCGGGT
The DNA here is from genome assembly GCA_949126895.1 of Eilema caniola. Classification (NCBI taxonomy): domain Eukaryota; kingdom Metazoa; phylum Arthropoda; class Insecta; order Lepidoptera; family Erebidae; genus Eilema; species Eilema caniola. Next base: position 6,742,521 of record OX421472.1, on the reverse strand, counting down.
TATTCGTCAACGGCCAACAGAACTCCCAAGGTAGGAGTCTGTTAGCCGTTGTCCAGGGTGCACCAGCCCCCCCCGCTTCCGCTCCCCAGGACCGCGGTCCAAAGGGGGAAGAAACGGAGAAGCCAACGTGGAGGTTACCCAACCAGCACCCCCCAACTGCACGGTTGCACCTCATTATCATCCTCCTAGGGATTATCCAGTTGGGTTCTACACTTCAGAGCCTGATTTGATTGGTTTTGTTGAATCTAAAGCGACTTCACCACCATCTAAAGAGAACCAACTCCGAGAGGAAATCCTGCGCTAGATCGCATCCATTGTTGGTGTCAGGTGTTGTCATGTGAGATTAATGTGTACCCTGAAGGTGTTGGTAGGGCAATGTACACTCGGTAACATCTAAAGCTGGTATTTCTGAATCTGGGATCAGCTCTCCTAGAATACATTTTCATTAACGTCCCAATCCCGAAAAGTAAGCCTGCGCCAGGGGTCAGATCATCAGGTTACCAGCTGCCAGGTGAGTTGACATGGTCGCGGAATATCTTAGGAGGGCCCATAAGTCAATGCCTACCATGTAATCAATTTTATATTATAAACTTCAGATGCGTTTTCTGGACTCTAAAACAGCGACAAAAAATTATAACTTTGGTCATCATTTTTGTACAATTAGAGATGCGACAGTGCGCTACGGAAAAAAATGTCTTTTAACAATAATAATAATGAAGAGTCTACACAGTGCCTCTGGTGTTGTCCAGAGAGCGATACCTAACCGAAAGTGTATATGACGAGGCAAAAGGCGACCATTTTAAATACATGCCGCATAGTTCGCAAATTTCTCCAAGAAGATTTAAATAACCAACCCGTACTACCAGAACATAAGACTCACTTGGTTTAGACCCGCGATTTCATTAAATTAACCGAAATTTCCTAAACATATCGAGAATAAAATTAGTGCTTAATTACTAATAATATTATACGTATTATTATTAAGTAGCTAAATTATATTAATATTTAGTACTCGCGTTGTTTTTGAAAGTAGGAATGTTCTTGCATGACGTATCTACAGTTATAATCATTGCTTGCAATAGTGAATGAAATATACATATTGCACAACGTATGAATAGAATGCGTTTGAAAATTCTAAACTCGTTTGGCAAATTGAAATCGTGTTGTATTTCATGCGAACGGTCAGTAATTACGAATTAATTAATTTTTTTAATATATTTAAACGTATTCTAGTGGCCTTATAATAGATTTCATCTAATAAACATCTCTGGGCCTAGTGGCGTGTATTTTTATAATATTTTGTAGAAACCTGTCTTTAATTTGTTGCGTAAACGCTACGAGACAATTAATATCGTCTTTGAGTATCAAGTTATATTAGAAGTATATGCAACCAAGTTTTAAAAGAAACCTTATTTGTATGGACCATATTGCATCTCTAAATGGGGTAAAGGGAAGTACACTCGAGAGCAATGAATCCGGGTCACTCAAAGAATCCAAAAAATCTCGGAAAGTAAGAATGCTAGGTTAATGCAATAAATTGTATTTAATAGACAATTTAATACTCCTTAAATGAAAGTATTAAAACTTCTTAGTTATTGTAAAGTTATATCATAAAAAAATCAAATTTGAAAAGGGAACACTGTCGAAGATGGAACTACGAAATTACAGGATTTGTTTTTGCTTTTGTTTGTAATCTGTCATTTATGTTGGTACATAAACCAGGTTGATAGTGCTCAATATTCATTATTCAAGCTGAAATCATGTCGCTTACACTAAACTGGAGCGTGGCCATCGTATTTCAAGACTAAGATATGCCCAGAACCACGTAAATTGGAGTATTGAAGATTGGTCGAAAGTTATGTTCTCCGACGAATCAAAATTTATGCTCTACAAGCACGATGGAAGACACAGAGTGTATAGAAGACCAGGGGAAAGATTCAAGCAAGCATGCATCGAAGAAAAAGTAGCCTACGGTGGTGGGTCTGTACTTGTGTGGGCCGGAATTTCCTCTGAAAGTCGCACAGAGCTGGTGATCATAGAAAACGGCTCTTTAACTAGCGTAAGATATGTGGAAGAAATCCTCAACGAACACGTTGGTCCATTTATGGTCAATTTGGGTGAGGATGCTATATTTATGCATGACAATGCCCGACCTCATACAGGTAGGATTGTGAATGACTACCTTCAAGAGATGAACATTACTTGTATGGAGTGGCCAGCGCGCAGCCCGGATATCAACCCGATCGAGCATGCTTGGGACGAGCTAGGGAGATGCGTAAAACAACGAAACCCTCCCCCAATCACGCTTCCTGAGCTCAAAATTGCTCTCACAGAGGAATGGGAGAATATTCCCCAAAATCGTATAAGGAACTTGGTGTACAGCATGCCAAACCGCGTAAACGCAGTAATGGAAGCACGAGGAGGTAATACGAAGTATTGAAATTCAAGAAAATCGTCATAAAGTTCAAAAATTTCATGTTTCCTATTTTTGTTTTAAGGAGAGATCAGCAGTTTTTTTTCTTTATGTAATTTTGTGTAAATAAAATGTATGGTGACTCATATTTTTTTAACTTTCATTTAAGGAGTATTAAATTGTCTATTAAATAAAATTTATTGAATTAACCTAGCATTCTTACTTTCCGAGATTTTTTGGATTCTTTGAGTGACCCGGATTCATTGCTCTCGAGTGTATATAAAAATTAGTCCCCATTGGCTTTGTCACAACATAACTAGGAATGACATTTTTTTTCAAGATTTTCTTTGCAGAAAGTTTTTACGGAAAGAAAAATAAAGAAAATTGCCTAGAGTCACTATTTCAAAAAATAATTATTAGATACGTCGATAGGCTGCAGCGACGTGCGGTCCGCATTATCGGAAATCCTGAGGTCACGAGTACCCTCGAGCCTTTGCAGCTGCGTAGAGATGTTGCTTCCTTGGCAGTTTTTTACCGTCTCTACCATGGTGAATGTTCTGAAGAGCTATTCCAATTAGTCCCACCCTCCGCCTTCCTATACAGGATGACACGTGCAGGACTTAGATGTCACCCCTATACGGTGCAGAACATTCCTTCAAGAACCAAGCGGTTCGGTGACTCTTTCCTTTGTCGCACCATTAAGACCTGGAATTCCTTGCCAGCTCACGTGTTTCCCTCTTCCTACAGTCCCGGGTCCTTTAAGCGGGGCGTGAAAAAGCATCTGATGAGGCCGTCAAGCTGAGTGCCACCATTGTTAACATGGCACGTGTATATAATGGTGGCCCTCTTTCTTGAGACTTACCTTCAGCTTACCATCAGGCGAGGTAAAGTCAATTGACGTGTCCTATTTATAAAAAAAAAACGTGGGCTGTCTAGTAAATAATAAATATATCGAATTGATAAGTACTTGGTTGTTCTTCTTAAAGATGTATGTATACAAAATCCTAATTCCTCAATAGTTCAAAATTGGAAATCCCCACAGATACCCACCCCTCCGAAACCGGAGGGGGAGGTTAAGTCGGACTCGAATCGACTAAACCGCACGCGGTCTCTGGTTCGTAGTGCAAGGCCGAAGGTGAGGTTGTCATGCGACATATCCCTCGCACCCCGGCTGACCCAGGGCCATCACTCTCGGTCTGGCCCTCCTCGGAAATTGTACCTACTAGGTATATTACCTATTAGATTTACAATAGGAAAGTCCTCATATGGATTAACTCTCTTGCCCAATTGCTCGTTGAATAAAGATTTATACATATCAACATAATTTAAATACTTTGCAGTACATCCCTAACGATAAACAGTAATTATTATTTCATAGTACGCTAATTTCAGACTCACGATATCAGCGGACGGGTCACGGTTACGTTATAGACATTTAATATCGTGTAAATAATTACTTCAAATAAACAGCTGTGCAGGAGTAACAGACGGCCGCATCTGCCCGCAAGTCAGGCCTGCACTCGGCAACTAGCCCGCCGGCGCATACCTGCTCTACTTCTGGACTTATGGAAATGTACCGACGCAGACGCGGAGAGAGGCACTGCCGTCTTCTTTACCCATGTTGCCCATGCATCACGTGGACGTCGAGGGTACCTAATTACGGTTTCATTTTCAAAAAATAACGTTAGATAGGCATATCATTTCTTTTCTACCAGTTCGAGGGATAGGATAGGGTTTCAAAGATCTGAATTCCATAAAGTCTATCTATGTAGTTTATACTGGAGATTGATGGCACTTGGTGGAATCTGCTACATATAACCTTTGATAATGTCGTAAGGTGAAACCGGTCAGGTTAAAAAAAATAAGCTGTGGAAAAGTACAAGTGAAATTTTTATTCAATATCTATCTATGTAGATATTTTATACCGCTTCAGAATAATTTTATACTCATACTTAATTTTAAAATGGTAATCATTGGAATTGAGTGTTCTTGAGTGGAGACCGCGACTCGGCAAGCGTAGTGTAGGACGCCCTCCGACCAGGTGGGATGACGATCTAAGAAAGACTGCTGGCAGATGCTGGATGTGGCAAGCTGAAGACAGGGTGCTATGGCGCTCATTAGGGGAGGGCTATGTCCAGCAGTGGACTAATATAGCCTGATGATGATGATGATGATGATGATGAATCATTGGAATTCGAACTGGCAAGTATATAGGGTAGGGTGATATATGATTTTTATTTGTAGGACTTTCGAAATTGCAACTGAATCGATCAACATTTTGAGTTAAGTAATGTGAAGTAACAGCAATTTCTGACAGATGTTTTCTTCTGAGCGCAACCTGGCCCTCGATTCTGCTAAAGTAAAATCAACTGTCACACCACAGACACAGCGATAAATGGCATTAAATTTTAGACTTTATTTATATATTCCTAAAGTCCAAAATCAAATGAAGACTGTCACATTTCACTTTTTCATTCGGTCTACAAAAAGCCATTTAATATTAGACTTTATTTCAATGAATTTAAAGTTTAAAATTAAATGGGTATTTTTTCCAGTGTCTGTGGTATGACAATGGTTTTACTTTAGTAGAATCGAGGCCCTGGAAGCTTTAGAGGTAATTAATCCTTTAGGAAGGAACATTCAAAATCTAATTTTCGTATGTAACTTCCTTGTATCTTTGATAAAGATCGACTTCCATCATCACTTTTACATATTCGATACATCGTTATTTACCTTAATGTGTGACCTTACTTAACTTTACGAGAGACGGGAAACGTGCCCAAGATTCATTATGACAGCAATAAAACCGCATTTAGTGAACATGGTTATTAGAAGCCTAATGAAGAGTAATTTCATGTCGAAAAATCATTAATGGATGTAATATTATAAAAGCAATATTGAAGTATTAGTGCCGACTATATGGCGCGCACTCTGTACGGTAAATTCCACTTTCATGGTTCTTTTGGATTTACTCTATTCACAACTTTACATAAGGCTTTTTATACCTATATGTATAGAAAAGCCATAAGACGTAAGCGTAAGGCATAATCAAAGCAGTATCACACTTTAAAGTCTCCGTTAGTATGAAACATCAATAAAAACAATAAAATAACAACTAAAGCACCTTAACTGTGTGGCTCTTTTATTCTTCTTTAAATAATAATCAAAATTCAAAATATTCCAGTAGCATTCCAGTACTAGATTCGCATGCTGAACTGGAATTCTACTGGACTAATGTAAGCCGGACATAAAGAATCAAATATTATATTCAGAAGAAGATCAAAAGTTATATTGATTGTTGTCATCTCAACAAAAATGTGACATCGAGACGAGTTCAGCCGTTCATTAATTTATCCATACTATACTAATATTGACCGATCTAAAGCAGCCAGCATTCAGTGCTTCCCGGCGACCTTGATGAGGTCGTCCTTCCAACTGGCCGTTGGGCGTCCTACACTGCTTTAGATCGGTCATTCTCGAAGTCTATAGGAGAGGCCTATGTTCAGCAGTGGACTGTGTATGGCTGATATGATGATGATGATGTTGATACTAATATTATAAATGGGAAAGTGTGTGTGAGTGTCTGTTTGTTGATTGTTGTTGTGTGTGAAATTCGGTGTAGGGGTGACTTAGACCTTGTGAGAGGACAAAGGCTGTTTGGTCGCGATAACCGTCATCCACGTGGGCGGAGCCGCGGGCAAGATAACTATGAAATAGAAACAAAATACCTTGGTTATTGTTAGAGAACGTCAAGCTAAAAGTATTTTATAAGCTTAGCTATTTTCAATGTACAAACAAAGCTCTCACAATAAACTAATGGACGGTTATTCAAATATTTAGATAATTTTACAAGCTAGCTAATTTTAGCAAATCATTCAATAACTACGAAACGAAGCAATATATACTTTATTTATTTTATTTTATTTTATTGTATTCGGAAAACAAACAGCATCAAAAACTATGTAATATTACAACTTACATTACTAAAAGCCATTTATAAGTTTTCACATATAAGTAAAAATATAATATACACTACACGGTTTTGTTATTACAATATATGGAATAAAAATATTTGCAACAAGTAAGTAAAAAGAAAGAACAATTGAGTACCCCGACAAAGAGCACCTAGAGAGCCAATCTAAACCAGTAATCACCGACAATACTTTTGTATTTAGCAGGACTTGTGTTAAATAAATCTAGTTCCGGATATTCGAACGTTCTATTCACAAACTTGGCTGATCTAAGGAAGAAAGAGTTGCTTCTGTAATTCGTGACACTACTTGGTATATGGAGAGGGACAGGTATTCTCACCGATCTGGTTGGGACTTTCAGATATATCATGGAGAGGAGATATGGAGATTCCACCTTAGATTGTGCTATTTTTAATAGCAGAGCTACATCCGCAAGTCTCCGCCTCATGTGAAGGGGCAGCAAGTGGTGTCTCCTACAGCTCGCCTCATAAGTATCCTCATGTGTGCTGCACTTATACCGCAAGAATTTTGCGAATTTATTCTGTATTGATTCCAATCTGTTAATGTGAACATCATACTGCGGATTCCATACCTGAGAGCAATACTCCAGGACGCTACGAACGTACGAGCAATATAAAATTTTAATCACCTTCATATTGGAAAACTGTGAGCATGATCTGATGACAAAACCTAGCATTTTGTATGATCTCTTTGCGATATTGTCTACATGCTTTTCATACGTGAGTTTAGAATCGAGTATTACCCCCAAGTCCCGAACTTCCTGAACTCGCTTAAGTGTTACACCTTTAAGAGCATAGTTAAAATCGTGTATGCGTGGCTTACGTGTGAAACTGATTACGTAACACTTGGAGGCATTGATATCCAATTTATTTACACGACAATATTCCTCGAATCTCATAAGATCTTGTTGTAATAGGAAACAATCGTCCACAGTGTTTATTACTTTATAAATTTTCATATCATCTGCGTACATCAGAAATTGGGAGTGTACAAAACAGGAAGCAATGTCATTGATAAAAAGATTAAACAGTAAAGGACCTAACAGGGACCCTTGAGGAACGCCAGAGGGCACAGTGTGCCAGCTGGATATGGATCCGTTGAGTGCAACAGCTTGAGACCTGTTGTCAATGTAGGACACGAACCACCTAAACAAGCTCCCGTGCACTCCCATTCGCAGTAGCTTCTGATACAGTATTCTGTGATCTATGCGGTCAAAAGCTTTACTGTAATCAGTGTAGATGCTGTCTACTTGCCCCCCTCCCTCCATTTTGGATGACGTAAAATCAACAAAGGTGAGAAGGTTGCTAGTAGTTGACCTATTTTTCACAAAACCATGCTGATTGGGTAGTATCGAGCTCGATAGTGCATTGTATACCTGGTCATAGACCAGTCGCTCAAGGAGTTTTGCGAAAATACACAGCTTTGAGATAGGCCTATAATTACAAACATCACTTCTGTTACCGCTTTTGTGAATGGGAGTGACAAAAGCTGACTTCCAGACGTTAGGTACATATCCTTCCTTCACAGAACGTTGAAACAGGATGGTTAATGGTTCGGTCAATTGATCTGCGCATCTCACAATAAACCTTGGAACAATATTATCAGGTCCTGGACCTTTACCAAGGTCTACAGATTTAAGCAACTTGTGAACATCGTCAGGTCTTATTTCAATGTCTTTTATCTCATGAGCACAGTCAGAATTACCCGGGTCACTCAGGGGCGTCGGTGAGAGCAGCGAGGGAGATATGGGGGAAAGAAAAGTCGACTGAAAGTAAACAGCGAATAAGTTACATGTTTCTTCGTTGCAGGAGGCTGTTGTATTGTTATACGACATCGACGAGGGATAAGTGTTACCGCCCTTTTTATTTGACTTGATGAAGCTCCAGAATAATTTAGCGTCCTTAATGATAGATTGTTCAGCATTTTCAATATAAGAGCGATAGCAATCCTCTTCAAGGCGCTTCGCTCTTTTACGGAGCAGACTGAATGTGACATAATCATCTGCATTTCTATACATTTTAAATCTCTTGAAGAACTTATATTTTTCTTTAAGGATCTTTTTTAGGCATGAACTATACCAAGGGGGATAGCTTGTGGAGTGAAAAAGCTTGTGAGGTATATATTTATCTTGAAGGACATAAAGGTGTGTGTAGAAACATTCAATGGCAACCTCCAAAGTGCAAGATGTTAAGCAATCCTCCCACATGATCTCGTCTAGCGAGGCATTGATTTTGTCGTAGTCGCCACGTTCATAAAAGTACTTCATTCTAGGGTTACATTTTAAAAATTTAACATCAGCGCAGTTCATTGTAATATTCATTGCTTTGTGATGAACATACTCTCGCACTAAAGGATATTCACATGCGTTAACGGTTAATTCCGAGTTGCATAATATTAAATCTAAATATCTATTATTATCATTGTGAAATGAATTGAATTGTTTTAAATCACACTCGGAAATAGTATCAAAAAAGTACACCTGCGCATCACCTGAAACACCCGAGGGCTCCAGACCATCTTCCCCGTTCAGCCAACTGACGTTGGAAAGGTTGAAATCACCCGTTATTATAAAAGTGTCATCGGGACATGAATTAATTATAGTTGAGAGTTGACTAGTGAAATTTGTGAGCTGACAGTTAAATGAATTACCTAAATTTTCAGTGCATAGGTACAGGGTGCACAAGTGAATTTTGCGCGGTGAACAATCCTTAGCTGTATAACTAATTGTAACCCAAATGTCCTCAGCTGAAGAGTTCCACTCCCGCCTATGTATGGCAGACAGCTCACGTCTGACTGCTATAAGTACACCACCGCCAAGTTTCTCATGTGTATAAGAATAATTCCTATCACGACGGAACACTATGTACCTATCATCGAAAAGCTCCTCATCACCGACACCATCAAGCAACCAGGTCTCCGTTAGCAAGATCACGTCGTACGAATTTAAAAGTAAATTGCGCTTAAACAAATGCGTTTTGGTTCGCAGTCCCTGAGTGTTTTGGTAGTATAGACTAACAAAAACCATTTTTAAAAACAGTACGATAATAACTAGTTAAAAAGCATGTTATTTGTAAAAACTGCCACAGTGGTACGTCGCACAGAAAAGGACCACAGTATGATGCATAGAATTGTGTTTTAAAAACAGTTAACACGGATCTGTAGATATATGCTAAACAATATATGAAATGGCCACAACACAACACAAATGAAAATACGCATACATCACAAAAAAATACAACACTCATGAGGTACTCGCGGGAGATGCCAGTCGGTAAAAATCCCTTAAAACTCCACTTTGCATAAGTACTTATCATTAACATAACATAATAAACTGGATATACCAGTAAAGCATTAACAATCCCTTCATATAAATTAGTAGTCGTATAAATAGACGAAACTAGGGTATAATCAAAAAATATAAGTTGTAGAAAATATGTGAGTAGATAATCCGAGCCGTAGTATACAGTCAGACGGTCACGCTCGCAAGCTATTGTAAACCGTATGCGGCAATGCAAGCTTACACTCGAAGGCAACAATTGAATGCAGTGCAAAATCACTAGATCAAACCGGTCCGATGCAGTGGTAAGAAGTACTCGGTGAACTTTGTAGTTAAATGTGGTTCTCAAAGTTTGTTTATAACGAATTGAAAACACAACACGATTTACTAGGCAATTTTTAACAAGTCTTTTTCGCTTCTCATAAAAAATGTGGGTGACGTGTCACACTTCTTCACCATGATTTTGCAATGTTTGACCCAAATGTACTGGAATTTTTTCTCTTTTACCAATGCCTTCGCCTTATTGAGTAATAACTTATTTGCGGGTGTTAGATGGTCATTCACAAAGAATTTTGCAGTCGACGGGAAACCTAGATGAGATACGTTGAGGTTCTTTATCTTTCGAGCTGATGCCATGAATTCTTCTTTCACGTAGCGGCTGTTGAACGCAACAATTATCGATTTAGCAGAGTCCGGAATACGAGTAGGTACGCGTGCTATATAATTAATGTCATGTCGACTTACAGAGAGATCAGACAACGTGCCAATCTTCTCAATTATCTCATACAGGTTCTGACCTTTCTTTTCAGGGATTCCTCGTATTTCCACATTGTTAGCTCGCGCCCACTGGTCCCGCATCTGCATTTCGCTTGTCAGTCTTTCAACTTCGGATTGTAAGCGCGGGACATCGCCTGCTGCCTTCTCCGCTACCTGAATTCTCGATTCCAGATCCTTGACTTTATCAGAGAACGTATTGATAAGATGATGTGCCATTTCCACCGACTCCCTAACACAGATTAGATCGTCTTTTATCCTCTTGACATCCGCAATCAATGCTGGAAGAGATTCTAATTGTAAAACAATCCTGTTTAGTTGCTCCTGCATCCTGTCCAGTTGCTGTGGTTGAGGGGAAATCGGAGTTAGGCACGGAGATGAGGATGACTTACACTTTAAGCAACGCCAATTCTGTTTTCTATCCCCCAGCTTACGGTAACCACCCTCCGTGATCCCCGAGCACTGAAAGTCATAGTGACTTTTACATAAACTGCAGACCGGACCCTCGGTATGTTGCGCGTCACAGCTGGCACAGACGAACATAATTAATAAAAAGTTTGAGAAACACTTGTTTCTAGCTAAATACCGATTAAAGTGTGTATTCAATAACGATGCCGAGTGGCGACGAAACTGTATACTCAAGCTAATTATTGTATTTAACTAATCGAATGTTTGTAAATAGGCCAAAGCAAATGTTTTTAATGGTTCTTTACAAAATAAATTATTTTTTATTTTGACGTAGATATTTCTCCAGACGAAATAACCAAAAAAAGACAGGTTGCACTCCGGGAGTGCGGGCATAAGTCAAAACTTTTTCTTTCTTTCTTTCTTCGTTATGTACAGATAAAAAGATAAAAAGAACATATGGTATGGACCATACCATACCTATAATATAGCGCGAATCATAGAACCTATCACTAATTTTCTGTCAGAAGAAATTAATGAATTACAAAAAGAAAAAATAATCACAAAAAGTAATAAATTACAAAAAGAAAAAATAAACACAAAAAGTGTTAGAAGCTCAAGTTAGAACCCAGTACTATGTGAAACCATAAGGACTTACAGCCGAAGCGCTTACCGCTAAGCTACGAAGCTTATTACCGTACCTAACAAAATAAATAATCTGTAGCTAATGTTGTATGACGTCGGTCGTCGGTTACGGTTCAAAGGTCAAGTGATCCTGACGCGAGTTTAACACTTTTTACCCAGAAGTTTTCACTTCAAAAATTGGCTGTCGGACTTATTAGGGCTCCAACTATCCTTAACGATGCACATGGCAACCGGCATCGTTATCTCGCCTGTCACAATGCTTCAGAAGCTCGGAGAGGTCTCATCACAATATGTTACGAACGGCCACCCCGCCTAAGGTTGACCCGGACAATATTAAGTACTTTGCAATGTATTAACCATAACCCACTCGATTATTAATTAGTAACCAGCCCCTCTGTTGATTCTTTATCCCTTGCACATACCAGTCAAATACCTTACGTTTTTTTTACTTTATACTTAACAGTGAAAGGAACGGAAGCTAGATAACACTGTAAATAACTTATTAGATGTATTGCAAAAGTAAAAAAAAGGAAAAATGTTATCTACTTATCTAAATCAATAGTAAATGGGATCGCAATGGATGGTTGCTAGGCAACGGCCCGCGGTGTCAGGCGGCCTTTCTCAAGTTTGGCAAATTACTTTGCTTATGGTTGACAAGTTTAATAGCCTTTTCGGATAGATGTTTCATGATGTTACTTAATATTATTAATGAGAAAGTGTGTGTGTTTATCCGTCTTTCACAGCTCAACCAAACCGATGTTAATGAAATTTGGTATAGGGGTAGATGAGACCTTGCGAAAGGAAATAGGCTATCTTTGATCGCGATAACCGACAACCACGCCGGCAAAAGCTAGTTACCGTATATGTTATTATTAGACTATAATCTACCTCTGTATGCCATCAATGTGCGGACTTCTGAATAGCTTTTTTAGAAATAATATTCTAAATATAAACATTTTACATAGCGGTATCTAGATGAAGCAAGTGACATAGCTTTTGTTCTAGAATGTGAAAATATTTCATAATCTAGAACATTAACATATTTCACATAGAAACGCGCTAACATAATAATATTCATATTCCTTCATGAATATTCGTGTATAAAACATTTTTACACGAACCAACGAACTCTGAGTTAGTTGTCATTTGACTCTGTGACGAGACGGATCGTAGAGCGGTTTCTTTAAATCTTAACGCTACACCACCGCTATAATCTTCAATTAGTATATTCAGTTAAGCCTTAGCCAGTAAAAAAAACTATCATCACTACATAGTATAAAACAAAGTCGCTTTCTCTGTCCCTATATCCCTTTGTATGCTCAAATCTTTAAAACTACGCAACGGATTTTGATGCGGTTTTTTTAATAGATAGAGTGATTCAAGAAGAAGGTTTATATGTATAATACATGTTTAATATAGAAGAGGGTGCAGCGGGAACGGGATCTGACGTCACGCGGGCGGAAAAATATTGGCGGTACGAAGTTCGCCGGGTCAGCTATATAAATATATTTTCAAGAAGTCAAAACTTCATCAGACTGAAAAACCCAAACGCTGACAGTTAAATGCAAAATGGCTACTTATTATGCAGTGCTCGTTGTCTAACGATTAGATGATTGATTGATTGCAACTTTCACTTCAATTTGATAACTTGAAAAGCTTCGGTTAATTTCTCCTTTTGAAGTTGTTTAGATAATAGAAAACTGCAATCGCATTTGAAGGCATCATATCCGTAGGTACTTTTGGTGTATTTTGGAGGTATTAAGCTTATATCAATTAATCATCCTCTTTGCATTAGCCCCGTTCATATTCGAGGCTATCCTTGTAAAGAAATAAAAATAAATAAATATTCCACAACATTTCACACAACGCTATCTTGACACATGGTAAGCATAGCTTAACTAGCTTGTGTTATGGAATCTAGAATGCGGATAAACATACTTAGATGCTTTTTTTATAAATACATTCATAATATACATAGAAAAACCGAGACCAATGCAAATATACATATTCATGCATAAAAACATTTGCACTGAGCGGGGATCGAACCCGCGCCTCCTGCGTAGCAGCCGCGCTCACTGCCGCCATGCCACCTACTCCAAGTCCTGCCGGAAGTCCTACCGGACGAAATTGAAAAGTCCAACTGGGGGAGTACCTGCCCTACAGAATACTGCAGTAGCTTCGTGTTGTGTTCCCGGCGGTGAGTAGGGTAGCCACAACTCACTGGAGAGTTTTTGTGCTGTCAGTGGGAAGACCAAAGGCTATTCCTGATTTGTCTTCTACACTGACGGCACAGAAACTCTCTGTGTTTACAAGGTCGGCAGCACGAGTGTGACTTTTCTAGTGTTGCACATGTCCATAGGCCACGGTAACCACTTTCCATGAGGTGGGCCGTGAGCTTGTCTGCCACCTCATTGGTATAAAAAACCCCGTAATCCGAGACCCGTTTGAACATGATGTGGGTTGGTTTTTTTGTCCATCCATTGCTTTTAGATCATTCATCAAAATGACAACCGCACCTAAAGGCGCCCACTCACTAACAGTTTACCGGACGATATGAATCTGTCAGTTAATCGCAATAACCCACACACTAACAGTTTCCTTAACGATTTTGGACTGACGACTACTACGATCCGATAGTGTGTGGCCGCCGAACGATTCCGGACAGTTCTAAGCCGGACAGTCCTAGGCCGTCAGGGCGAACGAGCATATGTCGAACGACGGCCTGTCGATCGACGTTTCGTGTCAGCTTTTTTACGTAATAAACTTAGAATAAAACAGTGAATTAATTTTATTCTTTTGTCTGAAGTAATAACATTATGATGACATGTACCTACATCACTATTTTTTACTAAGATTTTATTCATTTTTTGTACATAATCGTCTATATTTCTTATGCACATAGTCCATTAGATTCAAAATGGCTAACACCTATTTCTCACAATGATTAGCACGTACTTATATAAGAATAACGTAGTGCAAGCTAGTTTCAACCTAATTGACATCACAACAAATATAGTTTTTTTTCTTATATTCGTGATCAGCAGCATTTATTTATGCGAAAAAACATGTAATTAAGAAAATGTCAATAAGGTCGAAAATCGCTTGCACTTTTTCGTAGTCTATGTAACTGATATCAGACCATTACCGACAGGCGATCGTACGACCTAAAACTGACGACTCGCAACTGCTAGTGTGTGGTCGCAAAACTGACAACAGGGAATTGCCGGCAGGCCAAAATCGCTTTAGTGTATGGGCGCTATCGGCTCAGGACTGCAGGCCGCCGGACAGATCAGGAACTGCAGGTGGACTGCAGGCGGACTGTTAGTGAGTGGGCGCCTTAAGATACTAATCGTTTATCGAATAGGGGCCATCCATTAATCATGTGTAGTAAGGTATCACGTGTATTTACTTTTCCGTCAAACGCGCTATTTCTAAACTGAAAAGTCTAGTTTAGTCTGTCTAGATATTTTTAACGGTGTCCTTCCCAAGTGTCTATTGCCGGGCACCCCGAGTGCCTTACCCGGGGCGCCCGGCAATGGACACTTGGAAAGTACACCGTGTGGTTTAGTCGGTCCGATTCCGACACGCCCACCCCATCACACACAAAAAAGGTCCTTAATTTCAGAATAAATTAAGATTATACTTTATTATATTGTTTAAAGATAAAATTATTATATAGTGTTAAACCTCACCACGTATCACAAAGGGGGAGGGGGGGGTTAAAAATGTTTAAAAAAGTTCACGTAATTATTGGACGGCGCTATAGTGAGCGTAAGTTACCTAGGTGATCACTTAGTAGCATTTTATATGAGCGCTTCTGTGCTTCGGAGGGCACGTTATAAGTCGGTCCTAACTGTCAATAGGCGTTAGGTCAAGAGAGAGGCCTATATCATTGACCAGCCCCTCTAGAGAAGTGGCAATTTGTTGACCGACGTTTGATGGAATAGAATGACGAATGTATGGGATTTGACACATTTGACATGCGTTAACGACTGTCAGAAACGTCAAATCCCATACATTCGTCATTCTATTCCATCAAACTCCGACCAACGAATTGCCACTTGTTTAGAGGGGCTGAACACCTTTGTTAGTGGCTGACCTCTAAGCAAAACTCAGGCTTTAAGTTCAGTGGACCCTGGACAGGTGAAGGCATCGGACGCGGCCGGGACTAACACAAGATGAACATGATGAAGAGATGCAAGTTCACCTTCTATTTCTAAATTCCCACGTAAGAGTGTTTAGTTTCATAATCTTGACACATAAATAATTACAGTTGCAAAACTAAATGTTTGGTATCCAAGACCCCAATATTGTTATTGCCGAAGAATTCGGTGCTACTAGATTCTTACTAAAGCTTACATAATTGTAATATTACACTAACTTTCCTTTTGCGGTTTCGCCCGCGTGTATGTGGCTTTTGGTCATATTTTGTTTTTAAAGAAACGTAAGATTTCAGTCTGGCGAAGACTTTTAAAACAAAAATCGCATTATTATCTGTTCAGTAGTTTTTGTGTCCATCGCGAACAAATAGACAATAATTAAAAAATAAATGTTTTCAGTAGGTATTGTTAATAAAAAGAGTACAGTAGTTTTTAGGGTTCCGTAGCCAAATAGCAAAAAGCGGAACCCTTATGGATTAGTCATGTCTGTCTGTGTGTTAGTCCGTATGTCACAGCCACTTTTTACCGAAACTATAAGAACTATGCGTAAACCGCAATTTACCTTTCATTCAATCAACATCGATCGAAGTTTGTTTGTTCAAAGTTCTATATGGTTATAAGAACTTTTACATTATGTTACTTGCTGCAACGGAACCCTTCATGGGCGAGTCCCACTCGCACTTGGCCACTTTTTTATATCTTCAATGTACAGACACGACCACTTTACAATTTTATTATATAATAATGTGTTATATATAATACATGTAAGAAATATGTTAATTCGTTTAAGTCATAATTTACAATACAATATTATGTTACTTCCCTATAGTTAGTAGCAAAATAATTAATTAGAATGTTATACAATGATGTACATTGAAGTACTGAGAACAGTTTGTCTATATTAATATTATACAATAAAGCGGTTTATACGATGTTTCTTTAAATATATAATAATAACTTTCTAATTAGAATATTATAATATCAACCAGTCTCGTTTTAGAGCTTCATATAAAACTATTAATAGCAGGTGAGTACAATTTTGAAATGTTCTGAAATAAATCTCGTAGATGTATGGTTGATAAATATCCGTTCTTAATCCAATATGCCGCCATATTTGATGAGGTTATGTTACTCGAGGTTGGGTCAAGTTGCCATTCCCACCATACTGGCATCTTGGCCTATGCCTAGGGTTGTCACAAATTATTGATACAAAATAAAATATAAAAAGTAATTGACTAATCCTAATGCCTGAAATAAATATAATAAAATATGTATATAATAAATGTTACAAATAATTCTAAAGAATAAATAACATTTTGAAATTGATTTTTGTGACAGCCCTATACAATACGAATTATTTGTATGAAAAACATTTTGAGTCCTATGACAGCTTGCATTAGTATCTAGTATTACCAGTTTCCTGGTTGTATGTATTTTAAATAGTTTTACAATGTGTAAAAATACGTAAACACATGACAAATAGACCTTAAATAGGAAATAATATGCAATTATCTGTGAAAACTGAGGTATATTTCAAGATGCCAAAGTCATGCCAATTTGACCTCTGTTATACTTCATTGTCTAGAACACCAATTTCAAGGTGTTAGAAAGAAAATGATAGTTACGATGAATTGTGAACATATGACCGGCATAAACAAATCATGAGATATAAAAAAAAAATCATAAAAAGACGGGTTGCACTCTGGGAGTGCCGGCAGAAGTGAAAACATTTTCTTTTTTTCTTTCTTCGTTATATACATAGAAAAAGATAAAAAAAGAACATACCATACCATATCTATAATATAGCGCTAATCATAGAACCTATCACTTATTTTCTGCTAATTTTCTGTCAGAAGAAATTAATAAATTATGAAAAGAAAAAATAAACACAAAAAGTAATAAATTACAGAAAGAAAAAATAATCATAAAAAGTAATAAATTACAAAAAGAAAAAATAATCACAAAAAGTTTCAGAAGGCCAGGTGGTTTGAACCCTGTTTGAACCCGATACTATCTGAAATTATAAGGACTTACAGTCGAAGTGCTTACCGTTTAAGCTACGACGCTATCTATGGTAAATTGCAAAATAGATAGTCTTACCTAATCTTGTATGACGTCAGTCGTCGGTTACGGTTCAAAGGTCAACTAATCCTGACGCTTCCTTAACATTTTACACCCATCCAACGCCGCTAAAGAAGTTTTCACTTCAAAAACAATTGGTGTCATAGTTATTCGATAAATTAAAAAAAAACCTGGTCAAGTTGCCAAAACTGACCGTTGCATCTAATGAACACCATGTAATAGCATCTCTTTTCCTATCTTGGCACTAGCTTGCAGGTTATGGTAACTTGGGCCCCAAGCCCCAATGATCTAAATGGCGCCCCATATAAACCTAATTTTTATACAAATATATAAGCCACCTACAAGAACATACCTACAAGATAAATGCATTTTAAATAATAAAAACTGTTATTTGTTTGCAAGTGTGTGAAAAGCGTTGCCTTGAAATATTATTATGCAAATATGATTGCAAGGTGCATTTAATTATTATTATTATTGACTTTATAAATAAGACCTTGATAAGTATAATAACACTATTTGAAGCTAGGTGCTAGCTTTTATAAGTGCTACACTTGTATCTGAAAGTAATGATACGGTTCAGAGAAAGTATGTTATTTTGCAGGTCATTGCACTTCAAATACTCACCTCAAATTGTTTAAGGATATTTAATATTCAATGGTGTATTTTGAGTATGCAATAGCGCTGCCAATGTCTGCTACCAATGAATTAATTACATTGGTATAAAGATCATTTGTAAAAAAATACGGGTTGCACTCCGGGAGTGCCGGCAGAAGTCAAAACTTTAAATTAATTAAGTAATCGTGTCCATGTAGAATTTGTTATCGACGCATTATACAATTGTAAATATTTTATTTATTATTTCAGTTTGCTTCAAATATGTTTATGTTCTATAGCTATGAATAAAAAAATAAATAATTATAGATTTTTATTCAAAATACAGCTTTTGGTACGTATCTAAAAGCAGTAAGTACGTACGTAGGTACGTAAGTACTATTACAAAAAGAAAAAATAATCACAAAAAGTGTCAGAAGCCCAGGTAGAACCCGGTACTATCTGAAACCATAAAGACTTACAGTCTAAGCGCTTACCGCTAAGCTACGCAGCTTCTTAGCGTACCTAGCAAAATAAACACTCTGTAGCTAATGTTGTATGACGTCAGTCGTCGGTTACGGGTCAAGGGTCAAGTGATCCTGACGCGACAAAGGTCACGTGATCGCAAGTTTAATACTTTTTATCCATCCAACGCCGCTAAAGAAGTTTTCACTTCAAAAAATGTATACAACAACTTCTGAAGGCAACTGTACCTTTAAAATAAAATAAATGACTTCTTACAATCGTCAGTAGCTGTTATTACTTAATTAATTACCTATAACGCGTTGGGTCCATTTCTTTGAGCATCGTCGAAACAGTCGCGTTTATAATCGATGAATAGATACGCAGATAATCGATGGTTACGGTAATTGTGATTAATTACTTACACTAACGCGACGTACAATCACCGCCATAAATCAATACGTACATATATTATAATCACGCCTTTATCCTGGGTTAGACAGAGGT
Organism: Eilema caniola; assembly: GCA_949126895.1. NCBI lineage: Eukaryota > Metazoa > Arthropoda > Insecta > Lepidoptera > Erebidae > Eilema > Eilema caniola. Next base: position 6,723,213 of record OX421472.1, on the reverse strand, counting down.
GAATTAAAACCCACATTTCACCCATCATTGTGTTCGGTCGTATTCCAGGCACTATTGTTGACTCAAGCCATACCTCGCTGACTCTGGATTGTATAATATCTGTCTAATGTTAAAATTATTCCATAGTCGCCTTGTACGACACCGCATATGAAGTGATGGGGTGGCCCAAATTCTACTTCTGCCTAGAACCACGAGGCAACTTTTATTTTTTAAATAAATTATAATTCGTATTCGAGCACAGTAGTTTATATTTTACTAACGAGAAGACCGTTTAACTATTTAGTGGACGCTATCCAAATTTATTTAGATATTAATTAAAATAGGTATCGAACGTAGCCCTCTGCTGGACATATGACTTTCACAATTTTAGAATAATTTGGTCTACTGTTTTCACGCTGGCCAGACGGGTTATTACTTACAGGATTTTATGTAAAGTTTTACTTCTCTCGCAGTGATATCGACAAATTGAAATTGAAATTCGAATCAATTTATTGTGAAAATGGATTACAGATATGATGTAGTGATAACATATAGATAAAGTATCTTCATTCTCCACCTATAGGCATACAATATCATTTTAGTTTATGTATAATATATTTATTTTCTATTTAATAAAATTTCATAATTATTTTATATATATTGAACAAATTATACGTCAAAATTGGTTAAAATTATTATTCAGTTCATAGGAAAATACATTATACAACACGGCAAAAGAACCCTTGATTGATTCAAGGGTTTTTTTTAACGCGCGGGAAATCCCCACGGATACCCCCCCCCCTCCCCTCCCTTCGGAGCCGAAGGGGGAGGTTATGTCGGACTCGAACCGACTAAACCGCAAAACGCTAATATCCATCAACGCACTCTTTATAATTGTTGCGCTTACTTATATAGCGTACAAACAAAATATCTAAATTGAATCTAACAAATATTGCTATCTCATAAATATACAAACATGGTATTGTTAATATGTTCAGGCTCTTAAAGTGAGGCTTACAGCTGTCTGTTTGTTGGAGGTTGCACATTGCCCTTATACATCTTTTCTGACACTTGAACACGTATATTTCCATTTGCCGCCTCTTACGAAACCTTTCGGACGAGATAGGGTGGCAATACTTGAATATTTTCTTCGTCACCATACTCGCACAAATAAAAGTATAATTTACTATACAATATTGTTACTAAGAATTGAAGTGATCATGGCATAACATACCTTCGATTTGTCTAACGTTTCGCCCAGGTTACACCGGCTGTGTTTATACCGTGATCGCGTTAATTTCCGTAACGTGGAATGCGAGAGTTTCAAAATTAGTATAATTATAGTAGTTTATGATATTGTTGCATAATAAGGGTTCTGATAACACTTTTTTATAGTATCACACGAGTGTTACAAGACCAAGTTATGTACAGTGTCATACACTACTTTATCTACTCTCATACTATAATACATAAACTAATTTATTTTACAAAGAAAACCAAACTTTGTTTAATTTAAATGTAAAACGTTGGCGCCAAGGCGCAAACATCGATTGCGCATGCGTGTCTCTTTTTTTTCTTCCGAATCGGCGGATTATTTTTTTAAAGTAGAGGTTCAGTCCAGATTGAGGTTGTATAGGCGTATCGTTATGAAAAAAACCTGTATCGTAATAAAAAATTTTTTTGGCCTGTGCGTAATGTTTGTCATAAGAGTTTTGATTTCAATTTTATATTCTTTGTATTATAGTATCAGAGTAGATAAAATATTTTCTTGCACATTTGTTTCTTTCATCTATACAATCATCACTTTAGACATTAACTGTACATTACTGACTAAAAAAATGGTGAGAAACAATAGTAAAATGACGGGTTAGTAAATGAGTAACGATTGCTAATAGAACGATAAACTATTGCTATTGAGTTTGCTTGGTTGTCTGTATGGACTATTAGGTAAGCAGGAAGTCACACAAAGTGTTAGGTCAACGCAGCGGACGGCCTTAGATTAGATGGATTCTCTTATCGTATCATGCAATCTAGCACTGCACTAGCAGAAAGTTTCTTTCTCACGAAACATGCTTAATATCCCCTCAGCAAATCAGTATTACATATTATTCAAAGTCAGGTCATACTTTATTATTCTAGTACTCCAGAGTTTCTCAAAGAATAATAGGTACGCGTACCCACGCCAGTTGAACATCGTTTCGCCAGTCGAACAAACAATTGTAACAAAATTTACATAATGGTTGTTACTTATTCGCCTTAAATTCAAGAGGAATATCTAGTCTTAGCTAGCTTATTATGTACCTCTCGTTCTCGTCTCTCAAACTCTTTTATAAGTAACTAGCTGACCCGGCGAACTTCGTACCGCCAATATTTTTCGCCAGCGTGGCGTCAGATCCCGTTCCCGCTGCACTCTCTACTATATTAAACATGTATTATACATATAAACCTTCCTCTTGAATCACTCTATCTATTTAAAAAACCGCATCATAATCCGTTGCGTAGTTTTAAAGATTTAAGCATACAAAGGGATATAGAGACAGAGAAAGCGACTTTGTTTTATACTATGTAGTGATTATTTTTTTGTCTTATGGTAAATTTATCTTTAGTCAGTTTTCAAGTGTTTTATTCTTGAACAAGCTGTTATTTGTGACTCCACCCGGGTGAAATTAAGGTCCCGTTCCTGCTGCAACCTCGGCATCTTACACCCCTGTTGCACCCCTTTAACGTGGGTTAATATATATTATGTTGTTATGTGCCCATAATTTAATTAATGTCAAATAATGTATGGTCTACCTGATTTATTAACAATTACGATTACTGCTCCGCTCTCTTGAATAATAGCATGATGATATACAGGTTGGAAGATTTTAACCTTACCTAGAGGAGAAGTGCTCTAAATACTAGAGATAGCCAATTTCACTGAATGGAAACATTTCTTTATTTTTAAAATAAAACAGCATTCAAATTTTTTCGAAATATCCCATCTCAGTGCAAATATTTGCATGCATGAATATGGGTATTTGCATTGGTCTGGTCGTGCCTCGGAGAGCACGTTAAGCCGTCGGTCTCGGTTGCCATGCGAATATCTATCGCAGTCATTACGGGTAGTGGAAGTCCTAAAAAGTTCAACAATCGGTCTCGCTACAATGCTTCGATATCACCTTTGGGTTGTGGAGGTCGCTTCACGAAACATATCGAAGCTAAGCCAAACCCAAGTTAGACTAGTAAAGTGAAGCCCAGTTTCCGAGGTGAAAGATAGATAGATAGATAACTCTTTATTGTACACCATTTGATTTACAGTAGATACAAGTAGGTAGCATGTATACATTGAATGTACAATGGGCGGCCTTATCGCTCGAAGCGATTTCTTCCAGGCAACCTTGGGATGGACAGTAGTGTGATTAAATAAAATTATGGTGTAGTTATCAGATATCAGGAAGCGTTGAATGCGACTGGGATTAACCCAAAATGATGAAGAAGAAGAAAGTCACCACCAATACGGCAATTCTCTCACCATCCCCGTTGCCCAGGGTGCACCGCGTGGAGGTTTCCAATCAAGCATCCTAAATTAAAAGCTTCTCTACCTACATTCCTCGTGCAGTTGCCCAATAAAGTTACATTCTAAACCGGAAACAAAGTTGTCATTTAGTATTCAACAATAAATTTATCTATAAAAGACAAGTTTATTGTTGATAAAGTTTCTGATGACTCCTTGGGTAAAAATGCTGTATCTGCTGGTTATAATATATTTTTTTTATATAGGACACCTCAATTTGACTTTACCTCGCCTGATGGTAAGCTGAAGGCAAAATCTCAGGAAAGAGGGCCATTTTATGAACTTCCTTTCATTTAATTGACCATGATTTTTACACAGATTTGATCCTTATGATTGACACTATCGATTGATGCCATAAAAAATACAGGATGTTAGTAGTGAGTTATTGGGCATTCTACCCCACCTTAGTTCCTTCGGTTATCTTCGATAACCTCAGTCACGGTGGGATAGAATGCCCAATAACTCTTTGTAACCTAACCTAACCTAACCTCAGTCATGGTGGGATAGAATGCCCAATAACTCTTTGTAAAATCATTGACCTAAGCCAACGTTCCACATTTTAATGCCGCTCAATACACTACCGTTCCGTCGGCTCTCTGCGATCCCCTGCGTCGTAATTGCGTTGAAAGATGCTCTGTTCTACCCCACCTTAGTTCCTACTGTTATCTTCGATAACCTCAGTCACGGTGGGATAGAATGCCTAATAACTCTTTGTAAAATCATTTACCTAAGCCAACGTTCCACATTTTAATGCCGTTCAATACACTACCGTTCCGTCGGCTCTCTGCGATCCCCTGCGTCGTAATTGCGTTGAAAGATGCTCTGTTCTACCCCACTTTAGTTCCATCTGTTATCTTCGATAACCTCAGTCACGGTGGGATAGAATGCCCAATAACTCTTTGTAAAATCATTTACCTAAGCCAACGTTCCATATTTTAATGCCGTTCAATACACTACCGTTCCGTCGGCTCTCTGCGATCCCCTGCGTCGTAATTGGGTTGAAAGATGCTCTGTTCTACCCCACCTTAGTTCCATCTGTTATCTTCGATAACCTCAGTCACGGTGGGATAGAATGCCCAATAACTCTTTGTAAAATCATTTACCTAAGCCAACGTTCCATATTTTAATGCCGTTCAATACACTACCGTTCCGTCAGCTCTCTGCGATCTCCTGCGTCGTAATTGTGTTGAAAGATGCTCTGTTAGTTAGCGATAGAGTCATTTCATAAACAGTTCAGTCTTACGTTTACCTATTGCGTTGTCTGTAAGCAGTTTGGTTTAACTATTCTTTTAAGACCTATCATACTAGTAGAACCATCTAGGGTATCCTATAGTAATACGGACTATGAATCTTATAGTGTTGTCGCTAAGTACTGACTGAGTATGGTAGACAATAATGTCTTTGAATTTGTCCATTCTAGAATTCTAACATAGCGAAAAAACGTAAATTTGTTCGTCATGATGATAGTTTTGTAAATGCTATAGGAAATTAAATTAAAAAACTGAAAACTTTATAATAATACATTTTTATTTTTTTTATTTTTTACAGTTTTACTTAGTTTAGTTTATTAAAATAATTACAATTTCTTAAGTCTAGGTACTTATATAAGACAGGACAGCACACTTAATTCTAGTTAAATCCAATAAGCTAGCAGTCCCGTTATTAGTAGACCTTAGTCCGATATAACGGGTCTGATCCCAAGACATCATGTCACAGGGCTAGTTACGTCACTTTCACATTACATGTAGCATCTCAAATGATATACTTCACAAAACTTCGTATTTAGTGCACATAACATGTGAATATTATTTGCTCATTTTATGGTAACTTATAAAAGGTACGTAGCTTATAAAAGGTCTGTAAGAAGAGCGGATTTTCCTGATACAAGCATATATTGTGCAAAAGGAGATCTCTCCAAACATTGTAACATGTACTTAAAGGAAACAGTAAATAAACATTTTTATTTATTAGTTAAAAATTAAAAATATTGGTATGACCCCATGCTCGAGTTGAAATCTTATCTTTTGCAATTACTCTTTTATCATCATCACCAGACAATGCAATTTTTGTTACAGCACATGTAAATAGCTCATGTTTTATTGACTTAAATAAAACATTTGTTTTATGAACAATGTTACCATCATAAAGTGTTTTTTCATAATCAGTAACGTTAAGGTCACGTACAACATTCTTTTTAATACCCTTGGCTTTTTTAATTGTGTTGTGAATGGTGTTGATACAATATAACTTCGATCTCAATCCAACAAATTCGCTTATTATTTTACCAGCCATTTCATCTTTAAATAAGCCTGGTATTTTTTTGTTCTGTATGGGTAAAGAATACACATTATTTTTACAAAAATTGCTAGTGTCAAAGTAAGATAAAAAGTTATTTTTTATGTCTTCATAGAAATCATGGGTTTGTATATGATACACAAAACTATCTGTATCCGTGTAACACATCCGTATCCTATCCTTGTAAAAAGGTTGCATTACTGAATAGTGAAAATCATACATATGACTTTTTGATAATTCTAGAACAGCAAAGCCAATATATATTGGTTTGTTCAAAGTTATTTGTTCAGGATTTAACTGCACCGCTACTAGATTTTTAGTGAAAACCGTTGCACTATGGAAATTTGGACGAGCAATAAGGTTTTGAGCACATTTTCTTCTTTTAGTTATGTTTTTGATATCTCGCCACTGAGAAACTAAATGGACATTAACCCTGTTTTCAGTATTTTCTAAGGTTTTTCCAAATACACTATTATTCAAGAGCTTAAAAAAATCTTGTTCGAAAGTTGAAGAACTTTTTTGTCTCAGTTTGGTATTTAAATCAATATATTGTTTTAAATATGGGCTTTGTCGAAAACTGATTATTCTATGAATCTTCTTCAATATTAACCCATGTTTCATACAAGTTTGTAAATGCACGTAATGAATAACATATTTAAATTTATCGTATAAATTAGGGATTAGCTTAGAACTCTTTCCCCCGGGGGGTATAAATTTTTCAGAACAAAATGGTAAATCGTTGTGTAAGTTATGCAAATGCTTAGGGTATACTATATCCACTTCCAAAATATAACCATAATCTGCATCAATTGCAATTTTCGTTATATCTAAATTGTTAATTTCCTGTGGAGTGAGAAATTTGAAGTTGGATAATGGTAAGTATTGACACATACTATACCCATACAAATTATTACAATCTATATAAGAGACATAGGAATCAGGTTCCGAAGATTTGTAATCCGGTAAGTATATGTTATTTGCTTTCGCATGCCTGTGAGAGCAGAGGCACACGCCTCCTCTTATACCACTTTGTAACATGCGTATCATAGACAAGTCATTAATTAGTTCCAATTGAACACATGTTTTTAATAACATAGCGTCAAAAGATAAACTGGGTGCAGTTAAATAAAAAGCTGGATCTAAGTGATAATGTTGTTTACAAGTCTGTCTAAAGTTTTCAAAAATATCTGCTAATAAAAGCACATCAGTTTGTAGGTATAGATCCGTATAACCACCTAAACTAGTAATTCTAAATGTTGACCAAACTAAATGTGCATGCCGGTAATCATCTTCAGAAACATTTTCATCATTGAGGGAGCTATAAAAGTATTTCTTTGGAGGCAAACATTTTTCATCATACCGTTTCCACGAATCCATGTATTCATATGGATAAATTCCTTTGCGAGTAAGTAATTGGAATTCATCTTGGGCAGGGAAGTGATTTTGTAAATTTTTAAACATTTCTGGTTTTAAAGTTTTACATAATTTGCTTAAGCTTGTTCCCAAAAATTTAAACGAATCAAGAAAACGCATTTGAAAGAACTTATTATTTGAAACTGATACAAATTTCGTAAATGAGATATAGTTTTCTTTATTTTTAGGTATTATCTTTATTTCACCAGGGACGTCACCCAAGGCTTTAATAAATAAATGACAATCATAACCAGCTAAGTTATGAAAAAAAATGGGGACAAATGCAGGGCATTTATATTGCAAATTACAGAACGAATGTGCAGCTCCACGATAGCGACCGGTAAGATGACAATGATCACGGACTTTGTCCCAAAAAAGAAAGTTTTGACAGATATGACAACGTGTTGCATTTTCAAAGTCATACCTGTCCTCCGTGGAAAATATCATTACAGCTGGTGACTTAATTATATCATAAATTTTTTGCACGTCTTTAATTAAATAGTCAACAAACCGCTTATCACAGTCTGGACCTCGATATGACACGTAACGATTATAGCTAGGTTCATCAGAGCATACAATATAATAACCAAAAGCAACCGGTACGTGTTGGTGAAACATATTCATATTTTTACTAGAACAATTATTAGGCTCAGTACTTGTTTGTAGCATCGATTCAAAATCTGCATAAATACAAAAAGGCATAGTTTGTTTCCGTTCATAGTTTTTAAACTTAATTACTGAACCTCTGTTTGGAAGGACAGTTACTACACCTCCACATAAATGGTTGTTAAGTTCGTCAGCGGTATTGAAAAATATCAAACATAATTCGCAAAGATGTAATCTGCTGTGATGAGATGTTAGTTGACTTCTAAAAAGTCTGGAACAGTCTTTGATCAAGCAATAATGAGAAGAATTATTATTTTCTAAAAACAGAAGGTGTATCAATTTTCCGTTGTATTTAAGGTTGAATTCAGATTTATACAAAGGACCTACAAAGTTTTTATGATTTTTTAAGCCATAAATTATAAACTTTATATGTGGATTGTTTTTTTCAAATGTTCTTATATCATTAAAGGTTACAGGAAAAGACATTCCTCTTAAGTTAAATATTTCTCGAAAATTAGGATAAGAAGACGTTCTTTCAGGGTGTTTCTTAGCTGGATATAAAGCCGCTGTTACACACCATAAAAAACAATAGTGATCATTATTCACAATATTCAAACATGCTTTTTTAGCCTGAATTAATTTGGGTAAACTGATATAACTAGAACCACCAAGTGGTTGGTATTTATTGAGATTCATCTCAACATACAAATTGTTTATAAATGTCCATCCACTATCACGACCTTCAAACTCTTCAATAGATGTTTTTAAATAATTAACTGTTTCAATATACAATTTTTCGAAATCGAAGTTAGAATATAATATTTTATTTTTGGTTCCAAAAGATTTCACTTCTTGTGAATTATCTTTGAATTTTAAAAATGTACCAAAAAACTCAAAGTTTACCTTAACACAAGTATGCTTAGCAAGGAATTCATTTAAAAGAGATTTTAATTTGTCAAAAATACTTGAAAAAAAGGATTCAATTGACGCTCCTTGATGTTCATCACGAGCTAATATTTTATAGGTTAATATACGACTGCGAAACGCTGAGTTTATGATTTCTACACCATCACTATGTTTTATTGTTTGAGTACTTTTCCTATGTGAACTACTTCGCAAATGTCCTACCCATGATTTACTGGGTACTGATGTGTTACACGCAGTACAAAAAGGCATTATTAAATAAGATATTTGCTCCTACAACACTAAGTTTAAAACATAAAAATTAAAGAAATTTATGTATTATAGATCTACACACTTAAAAAAGTTTGTGATCACTTTGAAAATTAGATACTTATATTTGTGGTACAGAAGATTTTTTCTGATAAGATTCTAAAAATATTAAAAATTAGAATTAGAACGTGAAACAATAGTCAGATTAAACGTATGTAAACATTTTCTCTTGATTGGGTTAAATTTGAAAATATATCAGCTTTGTAAGTGATCTCAAACTATTTTTTGATGTGTGTATATTATAATAATATACATAAGGTATATCTATAAACGATTAAATCTACTTAAAAAAAATCTTATCCGAATAATGCACTGGTTCAGTGTCTTGAAATTCTTTATATGCATGTCCTAGAAAGTCTTGAAGTGACTCCCAAGATAGTGAGGACTCATCGCACTGTAATTTTACAGTCACCAACGCTGTCCTGTAGCGCACATCAGGGGCGTGTGATATGTAATCGTTGGTTTTATAGAGTTTTAAATCAACCACATACCCTCCTTCCTTTTTCTTGGAGCGACGAGACGTCCCAGTTGAAACACGACTTGAGAAACTGGAAGCTAAGTCGCGCCGTGGTTCACTGCAACTGACTTCTTCAGCCCGCAAAATATTCAAAATATTTGTTTTATTCGTTCTGTAAATAGAAAAAAGTGTTAATTATAAAAGTATCTATTCAAAGTGACCTGGGAACTTGGGCTCAAAACACAAAAAAGTTATACGTGTATTTAAACGTGTAGGTATTGAAACGTACAAGTATTGTCAAAAGATCTATCTATGTATATAAATTAAGTTAAAGGTGTAAACTACACCTTATTCAATTTTAATTAAAATGTGACGATGTTAAACTTAGTTGAACATAACGAAACCTACCTCTTTGTGGTGTTAAACTCGGGTGAAGTGTTTTTTCGTTGTACACTTTTGGTGCAGCTGGGCTTCGGTTGTTTTTGCTTTTTCTCCACCGCCTGTTTGCGTTTCTTTGGTGCTACACACTCCGACTCTACTACAGAAGAAGTTTCAAACTCCGAATCAGACCTGTTAAAATAAAATTAAATTATAAACAAATATATTCCCAAGATTTTCCGAATAGATATATTGCTAGCATCACGGCTGATTATAGATAATGCAGCCGGCGGGAATTAACCAAGCAACTCACTACTCAGTGGGATAACATAATCAGTAATCACATTTTATAATAATATGCGTAAATAATTATCAGCCGGCAGGAATTAACCAAGCAACTCAGCTGGATAATAATTAACTAAATAATAATTAATCATTATCAGCCGGCAGGAATTAACCAAGCAACTCAACTGGATAATAATTAACTAAATAATAATTAATCATTATCAGCCGGCAGGAATTAACCAAGCAACTCAACTGGATAATAATTAACTAAATAATATTTAATCATTATCAGCCGGCAGGAATTAACCAAGCAACTCAGCTGGATAATAATTAACCAAATAATAATTAATTTAAAAGCACTTACTCACATTTTATTGTTGGAGAAGATCACTGGAGGATACTGGAGCGAATGTAATTTATTTGAAAAATTGATGGGTTTTTATACATAAAAAGTATTAATTCAGCAATTATCACCTCCCAACAAAATTAAAACTTAACTTATTATTCATATAGGTGTATTTATTAATTTATGTTACTTACGACTATTTAAATCAAAATGATTGAAAACTCATTTCGTCTAATTCCACTTTTGTTATTACAATTGAAATACAAAACCATGTCTTTACCAACACCGCCAAAGCTAATTCCGATTAATTCCGACGAATGTTATGATTTGTGTATGATACATATAAAATGTAATTATAATTTATGTAGGTATGTTCATTGATCGTCGTCGATAAGTATATTATTATAATATACACACATCAAAAATAGTTTGAATATGGTAACTATATAATTATGTATAGGTACATGAAAAGTATTAATCAAATATTCTCATACATTGTGCAGAAGTAAAATTATGCAATTTATGTAGGTAAAGACCGTCGTCTATACCTAAATCACCAATTTAAGCTGACCGTTAGTACACGGTAGGTATTTAATTATTTTTAAAAAGGTAGACGTACCCTGGATGTTACCTAGTTTGCGTCACAATTATAGAAGTTTCAAATTGCTATGCACGGTTTGCATGGGTGTGTGTGTGTGTGTGTGTGTGTGTGTGTGTGTGTTAGTGTGTGGAAGCAAGGTATCTGTTAGTTTACTTACTCAGCGATACAATATTAAAACGACATCATATTAACCAACTTCTAAAAAAGGTGGTTACTTTATTTATCTGTAGGTGTGTTGGTTTATGGTTCTCAAATTTGATACAAGGTATGGTTAACGGTATTCTATTAAAAATCCTTTGGAATCGTTTACATAAAAATAATTTTACAAAAATATTACTACAGACTTATCCCACAAATATGTTAACAAACATTACAAATAATCATTTAAAATATAACTTTTAAATATTAGCAAGTAGTTTTGGTATGTGCAAGTCGGCTAACAACGTACCTTTATACAAAGCTACGACCAATGCTAAGTCAGCAGTTTGTTCATGTATGTTCTACTGGTTTACCTATGTGTGTTACATCGTCACATCGTTCCTATACGCGAGGAATGTCTCATATTCTGTTCCCACAATATCTACCATTTGCATCGAGCTACTAACCACGCAGTGCACTACGTCCTTCAGAGGATTAAAAGGAAGACCCAAAATAAAAGCAATGTTATGTAAGTAATTACTTATAATGTTAATTATTTGATATATAATTCTTTGTTAGTTTACCTACTAAATATCTAATTTTATGGCGATGTAGTTTTCTATGGAAGTCCTTTAAATTTAATTTTATACGAATATCCTTAATTTTCGTATAAAATTTAAGTTCTGTACAAAATTCAAAAGTTGTAAACAAAATAATGAACGCTGAAATATTTAATCTCTTGCTAGCACATAATTGTACATAAAGTAGAATATTTTATCAAATTTGAATAGGCTCTAGTGTAGTTGTAGGTTTGACATATTCGGACTACATTTACCGGTTTTCAATAATTAGATTTAACCCTATATTTAATTTTATTTTCAGATATTTTACCATCACGGAAGAAATTGACAAGGAACCCTCATGGACAGCGCGGTGAACCACGTAATCAATTTGTAAGTAGATACCCATATATTTTAGTCATTCCAAAAGTGTAAAATTAAAGTAGCACGTAGTTATACATAATGTAGAATATTTTATCAAATTTGAATAGGCCCTGGTGACTCAATTAGAGTAGCTCCTGAAGAAGTTGTAGGTTCAACATATTCGAACTACATTTACCAATTTTCAATAATTAGACATAAACCTATATTTAATTTTATTTTCAGATATTTTATCATCATGGAAGAAATTGACGGGGAACCCTCATGGGCTGAGCGGTGAACCACGTAATCAATTTGTAAGTAGATACCTATACCTATATTTTGGTCATTCCAAAAAGTGTAACATTAAAGTAGCACGTAGTTATACATAATGTAGAATAGCCTCTGTGGCGTGGCGGTAGTGAACGCGGCCGCTACGCAGGAGGCGCGGGTTCGATTCCCGCTCGGTGCAAATATTTATATGCACGAATATGGGTATTTGCATTGGTCTCGGTGTTTCTATGTATAATATGTATGTATTTACAAAAAATAGTATCTAAGTATGTTTATCTGCATTCTAGATTCCATAACACAAGCTAGTTAAGCTAGCTTACCATGGATCTAGATAGCGTTGTGTGAAATGTTGTGAAATATTTAATATTAAAATATGAGTAGCTCCCAAATAAGTTGTCGAATATAATATCATCAGTAAGGAATAATGTAGGTATTCTATAGAATAGCTGGAGAGTTTAGACAATACAAAAATGAAATATTAGGAATACCTATTGTAGTTCATTTCGTATGATACTAACTGATAAGGTGTCTATAGGTATTTAACTGGTTACCCGATTCTGTATTAGTATGTCGAATAAATTAAAATAAGCAATTACATAATTATTGTGTTTTTATTATATTCCTTACATGATATTGATTACGAAATACGTCATCATTCACGTTACAACATGTTTGAAATTCATAAGAATTTCACAACTATTAAGTAGGTCCATAACAATAACATTATGCACATACGAATTAACTAAAATTTTCACGTTCTAACTTGATCATCATACCAATAAATCCTTTATGTCAGCATAATTTGATATATCACCTGCGTTAGAAAAAATATTATTACCTAGTTCATTCTTTATTAAACAGTCAAGACGAGCATATCTAACAACATGGTAGGTATTTTATAACTTTCAATCTATTGAAAATTTCGATCTATTTACAAAATACTGTGTGATTTATTACTAATGTTTTAAATAATTTTCAGAATACCAACTTCAACAAATTTTCAAACGGAACAGAAGAGATCTCTCCTGAATATCTTCCAGACCTGCAAGATCAGTTCGACTTGGACAACGCAATGAATAGACCTTGGATAACACCCAATGAAGAAGTAAAAAGAAACAAAAAGAAAACTAATCGAAGAAGACCAATTACAAACAAACGCAGTGCATTGAATTCCTATATTATTAACAGTGAAAGAAGAAAAGGACGACGTTTAATAAAAATTACGATCAAGGAACTCAGTGAGTCAAGAGACGACGAAGATGAAGTTAAGGAGATAATCACTGCACAGTATATTGTACAAGATACGGTAGATGAGATATCGGATCAAGCTGAAAAATTAATTCACAATATTTCCAAAAAAATGTGTGGCTACTCATATCATATTTTTTAATTAGGTAATAATTCATTCATGTAAGTAGTAGATAAAGTGATGACATATTTATATTTTATTAAAATTTTATTTACTGTGAAAATATGTGTAAAAATTATAAATATTAAAAATGTTTGTTAAAAAATAAAAAAACCATAGGTAATAATTGTGTGGCTACTCATATCATATTTTTTAATTAGGTAATAATTCATTAATGTAATTAGTAGATAAAGTGATGACATATTTAGATTTTATTAAAATTTTATTTACTGTGAAAACATGTGTAAAAATTATAAATATTAAAAATGTCTGTTAAAAAATAAAAAACCATAGGTAATAATTGTGTGGCTACTCATATCATATTTTTTAATTAGGTAATAATTCATTAATGTAATTAGTAGATAAAGTGATGACATATTTAGATTTTATTAAATTTTTATTTACTGTGAAAATATGTGTAAAAATTAAAAATATTAAAAATGTGTGTTAAAAAATAAAAAACCATAGGTAATAATTGTGTGGCTACTCATATCATATTTTTTAATTAGGTAATAATTAATTAGTGTAACTAGTAGATTGTGTGATGACATATTTAGATTTTAATTAATTTTTATTTACTATGAAAATATGTGTTAAAAAATTGTAAATATTAAAAATGTGTGTTAATAAATAAAAAACCATTTACTTTAAAAAATTGTTTTATTTATTAAAACTGCGTATAGGAAGACATATTACCTTTCTTGCTCTATTAAATAGTTCTTTATACATAAAACATTTTTAAGTGCACATTGTTTAATATGATTAATACAATTAAAACTGGTTTCATTATTTGAATATTTGTTATGCAACAGTGATAAATTTGGACACTTGTCTTCACAAAGATCTATACAAATACAATTCATACAAAGATCTTGAATCCACTTAACTTTTTCTAAGCCCTTCACAATAATTTCTTTATTTTCTAGATAAGGAACAATTATACGTCGAAATTCTCTATAGTCGATATAACCTTCATTCCAGTAAATCCCTCTGTTTCTCTCCAACCACGTAACTTGTTTTTTTTCATTCGTAGTTAAGTATTTAAATAAGTATGGAGGCTTTATTAAGAACGTTTGGGTATAAACACGAGTGGCCAGAGCTAATTCCTTGACTATAAAGTTATTACAAGTGTCTTTAAACCCCTGGACATCCACTATAATCGTATTCGGGTTCATGATAATTTTCTCACAGTGCTGCTTAATGGTTTATACTCAATTATACAGTCGTTCAATATAAGACAATATGCCGAAGTTTGATCTGGGATATCAAAATCACTTTCAATTTCCACTCTTACGTCCACAACAGGACCTGACTTAAGATTATCTGGTTGTCTAGAACAGTCTACGACGAATAACGGAGCAACGTTTTTAAATTGTTCCTCACTTAATAAAGGCTCAGCGCGACGTCCGTAATAAGACTGTTGAAATCTAGTATATTGTTCATATATTAAAGCAATTCGATTATTCGAGAAACTTGTATTTATATTTTCATATGGGAAGTAGGTGGAATTGAGGTATACCTTAACATCACGAATCTGACAATGATCAAACTGAGACATATCAGATATAGCATTATTTTTTCTATTTGTCTGTAAACCAATAACAACAAATCTTGGTTTCTCTATTTGCGAAGATGTTTTTATTGACCAAGTATGTTTAGTGGTTTTAGGCAACATTGGATATTCATACAAATCCCAATTCCTGAATATCATCTGAAGTGGTCGATCTTTTTCTAACAATTTTAGAATGTTTATTTTTTCTCTATCAGATACTTTAACATGTGGTACACGCCATATTATTTTGTTTATAATAATATCTTCTACAATTTCACCAGGGTTAAGTTTTAGTGCGTTCAGATTGGTATTACTTCGTAATAAGATTAATTCATGTTTACTGTTTATTACTACTTTCTTAAAATCTTCTGCAAAACCAAGAATGTTGCAAAGTGGTATAGAAGCAGAAAAGCTACCTCCATTAGTACTTTTTATTCCGTCGATATTCCAACCCCAAGCAGAAGATGTTTTAGCGTCGCTCTCATTCATTGATATAAATGATTTCATCGTGCTAGTTATCCCAGCATTTTTTATTTTATCTATCTCCACTCCATTTATCTCATACCTTATATCTTGAAACAAGTAAAGTAAACTATTGTTTGTGAAATGAACACTACTGACTCTCTCTTTCGAATTTTCAGCCTTGTTTACAATAACAGTCCCTTCCAAAAACAAAGTGCTTTCTGATGGTAATATATACAAGTCTTGCTGATTAATAGGTATCCTGATTTCATCGCTTCTATTAAAACTTGTTACGTAAGGCTTGTAAGAGTGAATTTCAATTCCTTCCACAGAGTTGTCGTAGGCTGGAGCGGATAAAACATCTAGGATATTCATTTTAACAAACCAATCGCCTTAAGAAATGCTTTATTGTTTTTATTTAACTTTATTCTCCTTTTAGGTCGAGCTCTTACTTCATTGAGAGTTTGAGTAGAACTGTTATTTTGAATTGGAAAAAACATATTATATTTATTATAGTCAATCATTTTTTCTTTTGAGGTGTAGATACAGCTGTACTTCTTCACCTCGCAAATTTATTAAGTTATTATTAATATCCAAAAGTCTGATCTGTATGCAGCTGATGTTGGTTTGGTTGATTGGATAGTAAATTGCGTTTTTAGGTATTTCTATAATTCTGTATCCAGGCGGGACATTAAGTGCGAATTCATGTAGAATGTGACTGGATTGTCCGTTTATATAGGAACCGCTAACTATATCACATTCAACTCTTATCACGGTTGTAGGCAAAATGTTGACTGGAAACTCTGATACATGATATTTATTGGCTTCCAAGACTTGTCTTTTAAACCCCAACAAACCTCCGAATGTACAATCTTTAGTAAAATCTATAGTTGATGTGCAAAATAACATAGTTTTTAAGGTGTTGTTATTGCAATGGAGTTTTATGGATGCATCCTTTACTTCAGATTTTAAATAATCACTGATATCTTGCAACTCATAAGTACCTTCAGGTATTTCAATAACATTCTTTGATCCATAGTATAACTTATTATTTGTTTTATCAATATTTGGAATAGAATTATATGTGGATAAATGTAATAATGCACATTCATACTCCCCGATTAATTGTAACGTATTTGGGTAGAAGGTAGTTAATACCGATGAGTTACCAGTTATAGACAAGGTGAGTGACATCTTGCAAATGATTGAAATGAAAGAACAGTATAAAATTTATAGTATTTATTCCAAAAAGATTGTAGATATTCTAAACACAAATGTCCACAAATTAGTGTGTCAAATTTTTGATATCTTGTATAGTTATAATTAATATTACAGTTCTTAAAATATCGTATCAATTCGATTGGTGGTCTTAAATCACCAAAACTATCAAAATATTCACAATAATTATTTACCTTAACATAAGCTACCCAATGCGTTCCATCGTTTTCTGAATTATCTAGGTTAACTATACCACATTCAATTCGTTTAGGAATTTTTGGTAACTGATCCTTCATGTAAACTCCTCGAAAATAAGGAATACCATATGCATAATTTTGAATATCGATATTAGTTAAGGCACGATTAGGTAGCTTATTATTTAGTTTTTTGACGATTTTATAAACAATCCTTTGCCTTTTTTGTGTGGTTTAATATATAAACCCTTACCTAATGCTATAGCTTCCATAGTCTTATTATGACGTTCAGATTCTAGTAATTTTTTTTGACCTTCTCTATAATCATTCACTGTTTTTGCAATACCCGCTGCACCACCAGCCAAAGCTCCTAAAGCTGATAAACCAGCAAAAATCGGGATTAAAGGCAGAATGCCTCCGGTTTTTGGTAAAGGTATGACTCGTGGAACTCGAAATTTTGGAACGCATGGAACAATTTTTTTAGCAGCCATATAAGCTGCATGTATTAAAGATTTACTATCTTTGGGTGAGCGTTTCTTGATTTTTCTTTTAATTTTTGTAACGAAATTATTAAATGTCTTAACACCAGCACCAGATTTGAGTTTAGCTTTCATAACTTTACTCACTAGCCACGAACTAAGCTTTTCTCCTTTACTAGCATCTTTTGCTTTCATTCTTTTTTTGACCATATTTAAAAGTTGTAAATCGGCTTTGTGACGATTAGACAAGTCTGTATAGTTTTCGTATGCAATGTCGTGATACATACAAGCTTCGTCTAGCTTATTTACACCTTTGTCACCACGCAGTAAACGTTTTGAAAGTTTTGTTCCAGGTCCGCAATAATTATAGCCGGGTAAGTGCAGTTCAAATGGCAAATGATTAATAACACTATTGAGTAGTCCACCACCTTGCATAGCTCAAAGTATAATGAACAAAATATTATAATTAAAAACTGTTATGTATATTTATTCCACTATTGCAGTCTTATCAATCCAACTATTCTCTTTATTGCTTAAGCCCAACCATTTTACGAACAGTTTATTTCCTTTCCTTCGTAAAACTTTTTCTATCAAATAGACACCTGGACAAGATGATTTTTGAAGTTCGTGTTTGTAAAAGGTTCCTAATATAACTTGTTTGTGTTGATCTTCGATGTTATATGTTTCTGGTACAGTGTTATTGATGTTTTTTATAGTAAATAGTTCCGTTGACCAATTAGGCGTATAACCTTTCTCAAATAGTTGTTTGTATTTACTAATTCTAACTCTATCGCCAATCATAAACTTGGGCTTATGTCTATAGGATACCGTTTTCATTGAGTTCTTAATATTATTTTTAACATCTGCTTCAATCAATTTATTGACATCAACGGGTGCTACTTTAATAGTGCTATGTTTTGTGTTGTTATATGTCTTTACAACACTCTCCAAACCAAAATCTATCCATTTATAGTGTCCGTTGAGACTAAAGTACTTATACAATTTATTTTTAATAGTTTTGATAACACGTTCTACAATTGAAGCCTTTTTCGTTGAAAACGTTGAGTAGTGATTAATGTTATAGTTCTTTATAAGCTTTTGAAATGATGAATTATAGAACTCGGTGCCCAAATCAGTTTGGAGATGAGCTGGTATCCGCTGGTTAGTTGATATCAATTTCTCGAATGCGTTAGAAACATCATGCTTATTTTTAGTTTTTAGTGGTTCTATCCAAACGTACTTTGAGAAGCAATCAATAACTATTAAAATATAGTTATAACCTTTATTAAATCTTTTCAAGTTTTGCATGTCGATTAAATCAGCTTGCCACAAATCATCAATGCCTTTTAAAATTACAGATCGACGAGGAAAATTTTTTCGTGCAGCTTTATGTATTTCGTTAACAATTTGTTGTTTTGTCATTTTGAGGAACATTCAAGCTTATACTTTTGATCTAATACAAATTTAACTGCTTTTTCAACTATCTCATCAACTGCTTTTCGACTATAAAATTTGCTTTCCAAGTGAACCACTGCCTCAGATACTATTGATTTTAAAGCTTTCTCCAGATGGTTCTGAACATCGTTTAACATAGTATTTTGCAATTTTTGTAAGTCGGTTATTAGTTTAGTTCTCAATTCATCTACATATGCTTTGTTTACTGCATCATCTGCATCTTGAGGAGGTTTGACCCCTGTTAGCTTCGATGTCTTCAAATCGTAATCACCATTTTCAGATTTTAGTAATGCATTATCATAAAATCCAAGCAATTCTGATATACGTAATCGCTTATGAATATAATGACCAAATTTGTCTACATTCATATTTAAGATGTATTGTGTTGAACGGTGTACAATAAAATGATACACATTTCTTATTAGTAAATCTATTTAATGATTTTGCTTTCACGTAGTTCTTCAACGATAGATATTATTTCATTATCTAGTCCTGTGTTGCCAGCATCTCGAGAAGCAATTAATAACTTTAATCTATCAACCAATTCATTTGGATCATCCCAATATACAAAATCTGTGTTTTTTTTCCACATTTTTACTAAAGGTAATCCTTTTCCTACTTTTGGTTCACAGCTTGGACTTTTACTTTGTTGATCGAAAAGAGGTTTAATAACTTGCATATATTTTTGTCCTTTATTACCTTTATTTGGTACTTTTGGTTCACAGCTTGGACTTTTACTTTGTTGATCGAAAAGAGGTTTAATAACTTGCATATATTTTTGTCCTTTATTACTTTTAATTGGTTTTCTTGAATCAAAATCGCGACGATGTGCATTTGTTACAAGTAACATCGACTTATAATTTTGCATGTCATAGTCTGTAACAAAGCTCAGATCAACGTCTTTTTTTAAGAGCAACTGTCGCAAGCCAGGTGTACATTTGTATTTGTGTCCGGCTACAGTAATAACGTCGTCACCAATCGTTATACTAGAGGAACCTAACATTAACTTTCCACGTTCATTTCTTACACCAAATGGCACATCCGCTAATATTTCTGAAGATAATGACCAGGATGATACATCATGATCTGGATTAGTATCGACTAATGACTGAAATGAAGAGTCAATATCGGTTTCCGATTCGTCACTGGTATCATTTGTTTCTTTTATATCTTTCTCTTTATAATCTTTCTGTAAGTCGTGATTGAAAGGTTGATCATGAAATTCTCCTTTTTCTTCTTTTTTTGTTAGAGCTAGTCGGTTATTGGTGTTGGCTATTAAATTAAGAGATTCTGTAACAGGCTTAAAAACTGTATCAAGCACTTGTCTGTTATTATCTTCAAAATCCTTCATGTTACGTAATTTTTTTTTTACAGCTTGTGTCGCATCTACAATTTGTTTTTTCAATGATTTTTCCATCATGTAAAATAGATGGTAATCGGATAAGAGTCGATTAAAGAATAACAAGAAAGTGGAAGCAGTCTATTTAAATATTCAAATTTTATCTAATTCTACAAAAGTGTCAAACTTTTTTCTATAGCAGCCGTTGTTTTTAGGACAGTCTTTATTAATCACAACATAGTCATAAGGCTCTTTCCATATTTGAGAACACATGGTACGAAATTCCAACCACGTCATGTCAGTGTTAACATGTTCTTCATAAACATGTTTCAAATTAATTTCGTCTTGCTTAAAAAGCACAATTAAGTTAGCGTTATCTCTTATTAGTTGTTTAGGTATTTTGCTATATGTTTGATTTAAATAAAAACTGTCAATCAATTTATGTCTCCCCATGGCAAAATAATCACGCATATTACTTTGATTTTCACATGCTACATCGTCAAAAATAATCACTGAATTAGGTTTTGCATCTGACACTTTCATAACGTCATCATTTGCCTGATATTTCTGAAAAGTGATTCCTGGTACTCCTCGTAAAACTTTTTCTAAAAAAATGTACTTTGGTTGATATAGAGTTTTAGAATATACATAAACATTTTGAAATGTCAATCCATTTTCGTGCAAAAGGAGACCAATTAACAAATTGGTTTTTCCACAATTTGATGGTCCGCAAATGATGCAACGTACTGTATTCGGCAATAATTCTCCGTGGCGTAACTTGATTTTTGGTAAATCATTACAGATTATACTAATCTGTAACGATTTTGCTTGTTTAATGAATTTCATGTTTGATGCAATGCTGATGGACTGGTTATGAACAAATGTAATTATGACATTATGTATTTATAACCGTAAATAGTTAAACCAAACTGCTTACAGACAACGCCATGTATACAGGTAAACGTGAATGAAATGACTCTATCGCTAACTTACAGAGCACCTTTCAACGCAATTACGACGCACGGGATCGCAGAGAGCCGACGGAACGGTAGTGTATTGAACGGTATTAAAATGTGGAACGTTGGCTTAGGTAAATGATTTTACAAAAAGTTATTGGGCATTCTATCCCACCGTGACTGAGGTTATCGAAGATAACCGAAGGAACTAAGGTGGGGTAGAATGCCCAATAACTCACTACTGATGTTACTTTTTCGGCTTTTAGTCGGTTCGATTAATGGGTTGAGCGAGTTTTCAAAAATCGTTGAATAAAGTTTGTCACCTAAAAACAATGTTTGCTTAAGTGAAACTGGCTATCTCCAATATTTGGAGTACTTCCCCCCCGGGCAAGATAAAATTCTTCCATCCTGTATATAGCATATGTTACAAATTAGTCCAGTAGTACTCTAGTAGTTTCGAAGCTAAGCTACTCAATACATACAAAACACACACACACACACACACACGCACGCACGCACGCACGCACGCACGCACGCACGCACGCACGCACGCACGCACGCACGCACGCACGCACGCACGCACGCACGCACGCACGCACGCACGCACGCACGCACGCACGCACGCACGCACGCACGCACGCACGCACGCACGCACGCACGCACGCACGCACGCACGCACGCACGCACGCACGCACGCACGCACGCACGCACGCACGCACGCACGCACGCACGCACGCACGCACGCACGCACGCACGCACGCACGCACGCACGCACGCACGCACGCACGCACGCACGCACGCACGCACGCACGCACGCACGCACGCACGCACGCACGCACGCACGCACGCACGCACGCACGCACGCACGCACGCACGCACGCACGCACGCACGCACGCACGCACGCACGCACGCACGCACGCACGCACGCACGCACGCACGCACGCACGCACGCACGCACGCACGCACGCACGCACGCACGCACGCACGCACGCACGCACGCACGCACGCACGCACGCACGCACGCACGCACGCACGCACGCACGCACGCACGCACGCACGCACGCACGCACGCACGCACGCACGCACGCACGCACGCACGCACGCACGCACGCACGCACGCACGCACGCACGCACGCACGCACGCACGCACGCACGCACGCACGCACGCACGCACGCACGCACGCACGCACGCACGCACGCACGCACGCACGCACGCACGCACGCACGCACACACACACACACACACACACACACACACACACACACACACACACACACACACACACACACACACACACACACACACACACACACACACACACACACACACACACACACACATACGCAATTTCCCATTTATAGTATTAGTATGGATACAGGGTACAAGGTGCAAGTTTGAGAAACTCTGCACTACACGAAAAAAGTAACCATTAGCATCAATCTCAGTCAAGTTTTCATTCGCTCATTCCGGTTCATTCACAACAACTTGCTTTTTTTCTATTCACGTTCACAAAGGAGTGATTCATACTCTATGGATGCGTGCTTAGTTTTACAAAATTACTTATGAATAAAGCAAGACTTTTGTAAAGTGAATGCACGTACTGCATCCAAAATTTATCAATGCAAGTATCACAAAAGAAAACGGATGTAGGTACCAGTTTCCGTTTGAAATTCGAATTGAAAACGGTTAAATGGACCAAAGAGATTTAAACAAACTTCTGATTTAGTATATTTTATCTCTTATCAATGTTATTATACATTATATAAATATATATATATTTCTTCAGTAGTATATTCGAAGAACTAAGTCACAATTCACAATATAGAAGGCAGCCTCGTCTCTTCATGACGGGAAAAAATATAGTTCTTGGAATATGAGTGTTATACACCTAGAGATCTGTGGTACCTAGCTGACCCTTCAGTTAGGCGTATTTGTCGTTTACATGCAAACGCTTGAACTGGGGGTATAAAAAAAAAACATTCGAATTGAGAACCTTCTTTTTTAGAAGTCGGATAAAAAGCAAGAAACACCCGTAGATTGAAAATTAAAACTCGAACTTTCTTTTTGTTTGATTCCAACGTAGTTCGAAATTTAAAACTTTACAAAATTTTACGTTAAGACTTTTTAATTCCATAAGTTACAACTTTGTAACATCGTAACTTTTTAATGAGAAAAGATGTTACAAGATGCGCAAAACGTAATCTATCGAAAATATATTACATAAAAAATTATTCAATATTATTCATTATGTATCGGGTGACGGATAAATATTAATGAAAAGGATTTTTTTTGGCAAAATACGTTCTAAGAATTCGTGACCAATCAAATGTTACTTTTTATAGTTTCGAAAGTGCATATATTTGATTTGATAATTTGAGTATTAAAATAAATAGCTAATTTAAAGGTAAGCTTAATGTCAATCAAAAGTTTGTACTTTGGAGGCCAAAGTTCGCACTCATGCTCGTTCTTTAGATTTGACTTAAATGGGCGTTTAACTATTGCACTTTTGTATGAAAATGCGTAAAATGGCCCACATAGACCTTCTGAACTGCCAAGAGCAAATTCTACGCCGGATCCTCTTCAAAATTCAGCATATGTGCCGACTTACTAGTGTGATAAGCTTGATCCCAAAGGTCCATACGCCCCATACGCCTTGGTGAGACTCCACAGGTAAATAATTGTTATGTAAAATACATACATACCCATATTACCATCCAGGGACAGCCCGTCATTTGACTCTATCCATGCGTACTTCATGAGTTTTGTCTACTGTCTTAATCCTTTCATATAAGCCACATAATATAATAGTAGATTGTTCAACAAGGGACTAAAACAAGCCATATAAACGCGAGATGTTTTAGTAGTTCGAGTGTCATTATGGTTGTTTAGTCCCAGGTTAAACACTCTACTTTTCACTTTGAATGCGAGGAATAAAAACGACGTTCTATACAAAATTATAATATTTATAATAACAACGTTTCTAAGTTGCACAATTAATTGGTGTAGGTAATTGGTGATTACAACGCAAGCTTAATACGAATAATCTATTCAAAATTCAAATTGCAAAGAAATTTGTCCCGCGGTTTTTGCATATTTAGCCAACAGATTCAAACTTGAAAAATAATTTAAAACTAATTGCATTGGCTGTTTAGGAGTTATCAAAGTAAATTAAAAAGAAAATTACTTTAGTCCCTAGAGATTAATAAGGAACTTTAGTCCCGATATGCAGGGACTAAAGTAACATTTTAAGTGAAAAATACAAAATAATGTAATGCAGAAATAAAAGTAAATATATATGATCCATCATGATAGCTGTGTGATTAATTGTTCAGAATAATTTAAATAGTAAAAACGAGTAATAAATCATTCGTGTTTAACGCCATTTAACTATTATAATTCTATTACTTAATTATGCAAAAAAAGATTATTACAAATGCATACAATATTGTAGATACACACATTTTAACACAAAAAAAAATCTTAAAAATCATAATTTTCATGTCAGTGAGTGTATAAAGAAAGGCGTTATAAGAAAATTAATACCAGTATTTCATTATAGGTGTAGATTATGCTTTAAAAATTGAATAATTATAGTTATCTTGTTGAGTAGAAAAGTGGAGCTATTAACCTTTCACCTAATCATCCTTTATCAACTGTTTTAATTTTAATTTTGCGTGAATAGTATTAGAGCGTTTTCACACTCATCCGATATCGGTGTCAGACGCCGATAGCCGACATCCGATAGCTGACACCTTATGCTGTTTTCACGTTTATCCGATAAAATCGACCCGATACGGCCATTTGCTCGATAGCACAGACTAGTTAGGGATGCTAGGAGTAAAAAAAGAAAGAAAAAAGTTCAAGCAATTTTCGAACTTATTGACATGACATGGTATCGAATTTTTTTTCTCATATTCGTGATCAGCGTCATCAATCGTCGGATATCGGATGAGTGTGAAAACGCTCTTACCATCTGAATAACTTCGGTTAAATCGATTTGAATAATTACGCTTTAATTTAGTGTTCTGTGGTTAGGACATGAAACGGACTGGAAGGGTAGAATGGTGCCGCAAAAGAACAGTTAATGATTATTCAGACGTAACAGTGAAATTAATTTCCAGTAACTGTAATTAATTTTAAACAGACTTTTATCGTTCACTTTGCATAAATTACGGCAATAGATCGTCAAGTGCATCGATAAATGTTCGCATTTTACATATTTATAACAGGTTAATGAAAGCGAGAGGTAGAAATTAGGCTATGTATAATTTGAGATTTACATGGTCATTCACATTACTAGTGTAACACTCACCGGTATATTTACCAACTTGTTTACTTATATTGAGAAACCAATATTTCGACGCATCACGGATGAAGTCGGATGCAACAGCGCCGAAATATCTGTTACTCAATATAAGTAAACAAAATTGTAATTATCCAGGCGAGTGTTATACTACTAATAAGTAACTAGGCTAATTTGCCAATTTCAACATCAGTAGAAGTGCATCAGGACATGCACTAATCATGAATATGTAGGTACTAATTACTTTGTACTACCAAATCGAATGGCAATACAACATTCATAATATAATTGAACTATTCACATTACGAGCATTTAATAAATTCAAGTGCAGATATCAATCAGTTTGCAATATTTAATTAAATAAATATTTAGATCTAGTCTGACATTTTTCGTTCCTTTTTCTAACAGACGCCTATTATTCGATATAAACTTTACCAGGAAATTTTTATCATCCAATTTAATCGCCATTACTTGAGTAGTACAAGGAGTGAAAATAATATTGCTTTTTGTGATTTTTGAAAGTCTACGCTTGTAGAGAATCATAATGCATCATAACAGGAGGTTAGTAGAGGTGAACGGTGTTTCCTTGATGCACAGTACTCTCGGTCACCGGCCAATTGCAGAATGACTTGCAAGATGTTCTTGCAAGTTGAATATTATGATTAGTATCGCTTGCAGATTTCTTATGAATATTTAATAGATTAATTATGATTGAGGTGTGATAGTTAGAGGGCAAGTTAGGTATAGATATTATTGTTTATGTCTATGATTCGTGTGGTGACAGAGAAAGAATATAAGTACCATCACCTCATGGTATCCGAAGAGAGAAAGAAAACTCGAAATAAAACCTTGTACCAACCCGTCTGGCCAGCGTGGAAATAGTAGGGCCAAAGCCATTCAACATTGGGAGAGTTATATGTCCAGTAGGGGTCTGTGATAGAGTAATTGATGATGAAATTTTTTGTGGCTGGGAAATAGTATAAAAATCTACCTTTATATTTATGAAAAAACACACACTATACAAGTGCCACATATAATTGTGTGGAACTTGTATAGTGTGTGTTTTTTCATATATATATAAAGGTATTAAAATGAAGTTCCATCATGAAGTTTCAACAAATTCAATCAACTACATCGTCAAGCGTCGGTAGCTTAGTGGTTAAGGAGTCGGCCTCACGAGCGAGAGGTCTCGGGTTCGAATCCTGGCCATTACACTACCAACGTGAACCCACTCCTAGCACAAGCAATTTAGCTTAGTTGGAGGGGTTAGAGGGAATATTAGTAATTTCGATAATATCGGTTGCTAATATTCTTTTAAAAAAAAAATCCCCTTGCCTGTTTCACTTTTTCTTCTTTGTATCCGTGACTGCTAGATTTTATATGCCTAATAATTAGCTCCTGGTGTAACCCATTGCCATACCCAGGTCCTTTCTTGTCTCTTGTGGAGAGGCACAGATCGAGAGGTCCCGGGTTCGAATGCTGGGCAATTACACGACCGACGTGAACCCACTCCTAGCACAAGCAATTCAGTTTAGTTGGAGGGGTCAGAGAGAATATTAGTAATTTTGGTTGCTAATATTCTTTACAAAAAAAAATATTAAAAACTGAGACTAAACTATAATTTTATCCTAATGTGTGATTATTTGAGTTATTTCTCTCTCTCACCCTCTGTGGCGTGGCGGTAGTGAACGCGGCCGCTAAACAGGACGCGCGGGTTCGATCCCCCCTCAGTGCAAATATTTGTATGCATTAATATTTGTATTTGCGTTGTTCTGGTCATGCCTCGGAGAGCACGTTAAGCTGTCGACCCTGGTTGCCATACGAACATATATGTCCTTCGTTATATAGGGATATTGGGTGAAATTACCCACAAATAAGGGCTAATCACCCATCTGGTTAACGGTGTCACCACTGGCAGTAGTTATAGTAGTGTTTGTTGCTTAATTTTGTACAACAAATTTTTGCTTCTGTAAAAGTTTTTTAAGCCGCATCAGCAATTATCTTCGTATTCTTTTCGTACAAATTATTTAAGCAAAGGAAAGCAAATAAAATATATCCCCAATTCTCTAAACGTATTATCTTTATCTTTTGCTTACATTTGGAGGTAGCACAAATAGAATTATTTATCATTTATTGCTTGTAGCTCCGCAAACATATTCTCTTCAAATTGTGTAGGTTGAATATTTTACTTAATGTTTGCTGAGAGCTGTATAGGCCCTGTCCCTCTAGACAAGTGGTATTTCGATGGCCGGCGCGGTATATTGTAAAATAGTATGGTGAAAGAATGGGGTTGTCACGTATTTTGACATCTCTGACGTTTATGACAGTCGTCAACATATGTCATGAACGTCAAAATATGTCAGTCTCATACATTCATCATTCTATTTTACTGCCGCCTAAAATCCAAGCACACGTCCGATCGTCCGCCTGGATCTCGTGGGGGTGTACACGCGGAAACAGATTTACTGGCGTGGCTAGAGTGGATCTGGTACACTTGACATTGGCGTCTCGCCATCAATAATTTAAAATACATTTTACTTGAGGTTGGCAAAATTGCGGCGATTGCTGCAGAGGCCATTTTGAAGAAGTTGAAGTTGAAGTTTCTATTCTACAATAAATTGCCAGCTGTCTAGGGAAGCTGGTTCCCCGGTAAGTCGGTTAAAACACCTTACCGTTTTAATCAGTTTAAGTCTGACACACCTACTTCATCGTTAAGGTGAGTTGGTTGCCAAGTTCTGGCAAACCATTATCTGAAAATATGGCATCAGAAATGTGTTCAAATTGTTTTTTAATTCTTTCTCTTTCGTCTTTAATTCTTTCGTCGACACCCGGACCTGTGCCACTAAATATGTCGACCGTAGTGATCGACGAACGCAAGTTTTATATGGGCCACGGCCAAACAGCCCGGAAGCAGTATATTCTAAATGCAAAATCGGCCGTGAAAGCCTGAATACTTATATTCTTTCTCTTTCGTCTCTCAATTGTAAATCGCTTAATCGTGATTCAAGTGGTTACCTAAACTGAATTAAGCAAACATCAGTGACTTACAAAAGTTCTAAAAATAGGTACTCTGTGCATGTTAACCGCCAGTTTTCGTAATTGCACGAAGGAATCTGGTCGATATTCTGACAGCTTTTCGATGAAACGTGCACTATTGCGCGACATATGAAGCCTGTTCCTTGGAACTTGGCATCCACTTACTTCTTCTCCTCCTGTTTGCATGGCATAGGTACTTACCTAGTTATAAAATAGGTAAATAATTGTAAATTTTATTATTACTGCAGGCTAACAATAAATTAGCAGGTGTATCGTATTGATACGCCGATGAAGTTGGCTTGGCTCCAAAGGTCTTACTTTGACGGAGAATTTTGATGCAAATAAAATACAGTATGAAGATAGCTTTTTTTACGTGCGGGAATTCCCCACTGTTACCCTCCCCCTCCCCTCTCCGGAACCAGAGTTAGAGGTTATGTCAGACTCGAATCGACTAAACCGCACGCCGTCTGTGGGTCGTAGTGCTAGGCCGAAGGTGAGGTTGTCATGCGACATATCCCTCGCACCCCAGCTGACCCAGGACCATTCCTCGGTCTGGCCCTCCCCGGTAGTATGAGGACAGCTGTAAGATAATGAGAATCAACTTCACAAATTACAAATTATTGGTACCCTGCAGCCGGTGTGACAAAAGTCTTTGAGTATTTTTAGGTGAATATTGAGAAAAAGACATACTTATCAAAGAGCCTAGTGGTATGGGTAATGGACTGCTGAGACGAGGTCTCGGGTTCGATCCCAGGTTTTCCATGGCACACACCAATGACTTTTCGAAGTTATGTGTGTATTTATCGCAGGTTTATAGGTGCCCAGTTAATGGCAATAGGCTCGCCACCTATTACATTGGGACCAAAACATAAACCGGCGAAATGTGGGTGCTAGCACCTCTGCCTACCCCTTCGGGGATAAAGGCGTGAGTTAATGTTATGTTATTAGTACGTATATTCTTCTTCTCTATTTAAATGTCAGACTAGATTAATTTATTGATTTCAGTCGTGTTGTGCCCTGCCCTAACACATCGTAATTTATTATTATATCTCTATCAGAAACCGATTGAAAGGTAACCTGCGTAAAGCCTACGATATTTCAAATTAATTACATCATTAACATAATGATAACATACAAGATTTATATATATCTTCCATCCACTAACTTTTAAGAGTAGTCAGTTATTTCTTCGCGAAGTTTGTTCTTTTGACGTTGAAAATTATATGGAAGCGTAAATACGTTTGGGAACTTACAAATTAGTTTTTTAACAAAATAAAGTGGCAGCCATATCTTATTATTTTATGAGTAAGTACAGAGAGCGGCAAAAGAGCTGCTTAACACAATATGTTAGTTAGACTTAGGTACAGATTGCATAAACACGCACACACGAAACATCATCATTATCTAACCTTGGGTAGCGCTGTTCCGTGACTATTAACTTAGACCTAGGCCTCGTTTGATGGAAACTCCATTTCTAAGGCGGATTCAGCCTTCCAAAATACAGGTTACCGCCTATTTTAGTAAACAGTACTTACTCACTTTCAGACGCATTTTTTTTCATATAAAATTGTATGTACAGTTGCAACCGACTTCCCTGTCGACGGTACCCCGATAAATGACCTTAGCTCTAAAACCGTTAAAGAAATAAGCAAAACATCCCAAATTTTACATTGGGCCAAATATGCACTTAACCTGATGTGCACTTCCTGTGTTCCACTCTTCTCTTATCTTGTTTTACGCTATTTCCAATATCTCCAGAACAATACATATTACCAACATTTATGTTTCGTTCCTACAATTCCTGGTGATTCCGTTACAAAATATTTAATTTACGGCGGCCGACCGTGGGACCGCTACGCATACACTCGACCACATCAACCGTGAAGTTAGGCAACACGTACAGTCAGCAACAGAACGAGCTTAACAGCAATTGTTATTAATTAGCTTACTTACATAAAATACATACAGTAAATGGTTGTGTCTATATAGGATATGGTCTAAGAATTTGAATTAGAAAACATTATGACTTGCCTAAAATTATTTTGTTGGTTTGTTGAGATCATTTTGAGCAGTTTTCTAGTTAAGATGGATCAGAGGCTGACTGTTCATACGAGTTTCCACTGTGGTTGTATATGGGTGTTATTTTCGTGGCTCCGGCCTTTTATCTGAAGTGTGAAGCACGAAAAGTGCTAAACAAATATTTAGAAGATACATGTTAAATAACTTCGATTGTATTTCTATTGAAATATTTGTTGCGTAAAAAATATGATCATTTCTGAAAACACTCATTTTGGCACATTTTTAAGTACATTTCCGAGAATCAAACGATTTGGTGACCCTTTTCTTTGCCGCAACATAAAGCCTTGGAACTCCTTACAGCTCACGTGTTACGTTCTTCCTACTGTCCCGGGTCCCGGCCGCATGAGGCCGCCAGGCTGAGGGCCACCATTGTTCGTCGTCATCGTAGGTGTCTGTAATAGTAACTCTCTTTCTTGATACTTCACTTTCAGCTTACCATCAGGCGATGTATGAAATGGCCCGCAGAAGCCGCGGAGGGATCGTCCGTCCAGCCATCAGGCGTCCCCACAGTGAATACCATCAGGCGCGGTACTTCACCGTGAACGTGTGCTATGAAAAAACTTAATGCAGTTTAGTTTTGAGGGCTTGAGTGTGGAAGGAAAGAAAAAAACAGTTTTCATGCAAAAGTTTATTAGTCTATAAGGTACAACTTACAAATATTTGTATCGAATTGAAATACGAGTAGGTGTGAATTGTATCAGTGAGGTCCTTACCTGATTGTCTCATCATCGTCAACCTAGCGTGTCTCTCGACTTCCCCCTACTTCTGGCGTCAGGCAACATCATGTTGAGGCATTTTTTTCCCACGTATTCTGCCAGGCGTTGCAAGACATGGCCATAGCACCGAAGGCGACTTTGCTGCAGCTTGTCAGCTATGTCACGGACTTGGAGGCTGCCGTGGATGTAAGCGGTCCTGTAATTGTCTGAATACAACTAATTTTAGTCACTATAACTTCGTTAAGGCTTTAGTCCTCCAAATAAATTAATAAATAAAAAATATATATAAAAAAAAACCGGTTTATTACAACAAATCACATTTTTCCTCTATATAACATCAGTATAGACCATTTTTATTAACTGCTTGTAAAATATAAGAAGGTAGGTACATAATATATTGATTTTTTTTACTTTCCAAGAGATTATTCAAATTGAAAAAATCGATCACTCAGCGAAAATATTGCATAACATATCTACTGATAAAAAAACAATCACACTGAGAAACTCCTCATTTTTAAGTCGGTTAAAATCAATCTTGCTTGTATATCCCATTATGAACGCGAACTGCTCGGGATGATTGACATTTAATATCCTAAACGTCAACATTTCATCCAATATGACACTGTGCGTGTCATATCGAATAAAATCGATATGAAAACGGTAACGTCTCCTTTTTGAAATCAGAATAATCATTTAATTTATCAATGCAAAAACAAATAAATAAAAAAACACAGACAAACTAGAAAGGTTACGATTTTCAGTAACTATAGTACGCAGTTCAGTACCCCTAGCACGAACAACTATCGTATTCGTATCGTATGCGTATTGAGAGAACGGAGCGCTGTGATTGGCCGGCTTCACACACACACGGGTTCAAAGTACGCAGGCGGCCAATCGTATTGCTTCGTTCTCTCAATACGCATACGATACGATTATATTGTTGTTCGTACTAGGAGTACAGATATGATAAGATACTATGTTAGGATACATAATAGTTATACTGGAAAGCCAACGACAATTGAGTTACGAACAGGCTTAAAGAATGATGACTTAGTACCTTTCGGTATTTTATTAATGTGTATTATCCGTGTGTTGATCAATCAATCAATTGGCCCACTGCAGTCCACTGTGCGTCATTTCGTACGATCCTCCGCCTTCCGCATCCAGTCCGTCCCAGCCACCTTTTTCAGGTCATCGGTCCATCTGGCCAGGGGGCGTCTTACCCTTCGTTTGCCTTCTCGCGGTCTCCACTCTAGGACTCGTCTGCTCTAACAGCCATCGGTCCTTCGACAGACGTGGCCAGCCCATTGCCACTTCAGCTTGGTTATTCTGCGAGCTATGTGGGTAACTTTGTGTGTTGATGGGAGAAAGAATACAAGTATCATCACTAAATCTCATCCAGAGGGTGTCGTAAGAGGCGAATAACGGAATAATACGCAGACGATACCACTGCGAGAGAAGAAAAACTTTAAGTAAAACTCTGTACTAACCCGTCTGACCAGGCGTGGAAAGAGTACCTAGGCCAATGCCTCTCAACATTGGGAGAGAACTATGTTCAGCAGTGGCCTGCAAGAGGCTAATCGATTGTGCAAAGTAATTTAAAGTTATCATGTGTCTATAATTCTATCTTTTTTTTTACTGTGACTTTTACTAAAAGCGAGACAGTGTATAGAAGAGATCAATATAATACCAAAACTATGAGCATTAAATAATCTGACAGCTTATTTATATTCTACGTACACGTCCATTAATTTGTAAGCCCGTGTAAAGAAGTCGAAGAAAGTAACTATTCACCGACAAATCTGTTGGTCATGCCGCACCACCTCCACCGCTTATGGCCCGCCGAATCTTAAAGCGTGTACTGACTGGTACACCACAGATTACTTAATAAGTAGTTAAGTTACAGTGTAGTGTACAGTCAGCAGATCTTGACGAAAAAAGTGCTTAAAATGATCTTAAGGCCTTGATTGTCCCTCCATCCTGAATCAGACAATAATATACTTTAAATTAATAAATAAAGCTTACCATTAGGCGAGGTGAAGTCGAATTGACAGGTCCTATGAAGAAAAAAACAGACTCAAGATCGCTGACCGTACAACCGGTTTCAGAACAAAAATTGTTTCACAATTCCTGGGTAAGGCGGGAACGATTTTGAATGTCGAATTTCGAATAGTTTCTTTCTCTTCGCTTTATGTTATAAACGTAGATCTACATTTCAGCTTTAACAACCAAGTCCTGCAAAAGGGACATTTTATAAAAAGAAATACCTACTTACTACCTACAATAGAATTTAACCACAATATTTATTTCATTAATAATAAAGTTTAATGTAAAACAATACTAAACTAAAAACTAGAAAACTATTGCTAAGGTGTTACATAAGTTGTGCATAAAGTGTTACAATTTAGCAATAGTTTGTTGTTAATATAATAGTTCGACTTTGGGAATTGGGTATTTTACTATTGTTAAAAAATATTTAACTCAACTTATGAAATTAAGGATGGTAAAATAGTTATAACAGTTGCGTCGGTTTTAATTTTATTGTTTTAATTTATTTTTAATCATCCACCAAACCTATAATAGTAAATGATAATGTCTATTAAATATAATAAAGTCACAAATATTTTTTTATATAATTTTCCTTATAACTTACCGTTTTGACGTTTAGTAAAAAGTAACTAATTTGACTAGTCAGTGAAATACCCAATTGTTTGTGGATACCATAAACAATTCAGGATTTATTTGATTTGGCTGAAAATTATCTAAACGATGTTTTGAAGACGTTAAATGTTTTCCAAGAGCTCTAATTATAATCTAATTTTCAATTCTGTATATCTAGTTTTCTCCTTTGCCTAAATAATATGAATTGATCGTGTATTAGGCCTTAGGTCTTCTATTTATTACGATGACACGTTATGACATTAATTTATTTCCATGATTTACGCATAAATTGCTTTGATCTCTAGACAGCAATACGCGCTGATAGCCAGATTGCGGAAACCATTACGATATAACTATTATCTGTTTCTACCTCTCTATTGAGCAAGTAATATGTAGATATGTTTTTGTAAATGTTAATTATCTTGAATAACCTCACAAATTTGCGAACTATACTTTACTTTCTTTTTTTTTTGTTTTGGTTCGGGTTCGGGTTCGAATGCCTAGGCATTATCGATGTAAATGGATGGCTACAAGAGGAGAGGAAGACCTAAAAGGAGGTGGATGGAATGTGTGAAAGATGATATGGTTAAGAAGGGTGTGAATGTTGTGGTGACTGCAACTAAAGATGAGAGGAAGGAACATACATGTTGCGCTGACTCCAAATAAACTTGGGATAAGGGCAGGAGAATTATTATTTTACTTTCATTATTACCGTTTAAGTTTTATTTTATTTTCGGTTTGACCTCCCAACTCTGTGAGGAATCCCGGCGTCAAGGCCTCGTCCGTGAATCATAAGGCATACAGTCTTCATGTGAGGTCGGCTTAACCCCATAGGTCTTAATGGATCCGTACACCCAGGATTAATAGTCACAGGCTTACTTTGCTCTACCTGATTTATAATAGGCATGGCATTATGGTTGTTTAGTCCCACGTTATACACTCTACTTTTCACTTTGAATGCGAGGAAAAAAAATGACGTTCTATACAATATTTTAATATTTATAATAACAAAGTTTCTTAAAATTACGTATTAATCGTTAAGAAAAGTTCTATTCAAACTTCAAATTGCAAAGAAGTTTGTCCCGCGGTTTTTACGTACGCTTTAAATGCTTGCATATTTAGCCAACAGATTCAAACTTGAAAAATAATTTAAAACTAATTGGAAAAGCATAATAAAATTTAATAATACTTAATATTTACATGATAATTAATTAAATTAATATCATTAATCGTGTTTCACAAAATTGAATGGGTTTTTTAAATTTTTGCAAATGTCATGTTGAGGTTATTCCTATACACAATCACTAAAAAGGTGAAAATCCTTCCATACACAAACACCGTGATTGGCTGTTTATGAGCTTTCAAAGTAAATTAAAAAAATACTTTAGTCCCTAGAGATTAATAAGGAAATTTAGTCCCGATGTGCAGAGACTAGAGTAACATTTTAAGAGCATGAGAATTGAAAAGTATATTAACATAGAACGGCTATACGCAGTGTTCACCTGCATGCCGCGCGTGGCGACATTTTCACTGTAAATAAATACTCACGAGAGATGACAAATACTTTTATTATTCAAATGTGGTTCTTTATTTTTATTCTACAGTTGAAAATAGCACAATATGGCATAATCACGGTATTTCAACGATGTTATTACAAACTAGTCTTAACAGTAGCGAGTAAGCGTTCGAAAGTTCCAGTCTCATAGGACAGGAATTGACTAAAAAGTTGCCACACGTTTCCCGCTCATATGGCCGTTCTTTCCAAATATGTATTTCTTTGGGCGAATGGGTGGCACAAATAGCTGGTTTAAAAATCATTCAGCCGGATTACCAAGACACAATAATTGTACCTGCTACCAAAGTATTTGGTAATATTTGCAACCATGTCTATAACCTTTGTGCCATAGGATTAATAGTAAGTAATGCAGCATACAAAACAGACCTATGAACAAGCAAATAAATAAAAAATTATATTATATAGACATATTGAAAATACTCCGATAGAGACGAGAGCTGTAACTCCTAAACACAGGCTGCCTAGCAGCCTATCTATGAGTTCAGTACAAAATACCTCGTTTTTTTAACAATTTTTTATCTGTTTGAATAGCTGTAATAGTATGTAATATAGGAATGTGATTAATTATTATAAATAACTCACCATGCTAGGACGCTATGTAAATATTTTTAATGAGTGAATATTTTATTTTATATTATAATAACAAAAATATTGTAAATTTCTACCATGTTACAAATTATATTATTTTTCTCTGCATTTCGATGTTAAAGATCTAGGTAACTGACAACCTTAACTAGGATCGTATTTAAGTATAGTGATTACTGAACAAATAGATACTTAAAACAATATGAGCCTTTGGAAGCGAAAGTTGTGCAATTTTAAAACGATAACATCTGAAGGCAATTTTAAAACGATAACATCTGAAGGTTTGAAAGCTTTCAACATGTTTTTGCGATATAATAATACTGAACGATACTAACAAACCTTGTAAGGCGCGTAAACAACTTTTTTATTCAATTGTGTTCAATAAGTATTGTCAACATCATCTTCATTACATCAGTCACATACAGTCCACTGCTGTACATGGGCCTCTCCCATAGACTTCCAGAACGACCGATCTAAAGCAGCCGGCATCCAGCCGCTTCCCGGCGACCTTGATGAGGTCGTCCTTCCACCTGGCCGTTGGGCCACCTGGCGTACACTACGTTTGTAACAAGTATTTTAACAAGACTAAACTTTATTACTTAAACTATTAACATGTATGAGATTTTTTTATAACTTTTACAGCAGTTAAACGTAATAAAAAAAGATAAAGCGAATAGCACCATTCTGACTGCCATTTCAGACCACTCCGTAATGAAACTATACTGAAGTGCCAGCCTTGCTTTCTGAATATGATAAGATATAATTGTCTACTTACTATTTCTTAATGGGGCTATGCCACTTATAGGTATGAACCAGCAACCCTTAGTTGCTGGTTCATACCTATAAGTGAAAGAAGAAGGCGACACAGACCTTAATCTTTTACCGGCGTTCAGACAAATGCATCCATCTCTTAATTTTTTGAGTATGCCTCGAACAACATCCAACGCCATCTATTAATGCAAAGAGAATAAATATCAGCTTCCCCTTCATCCACAGTGGCAAAAACTCCAAAAAAAACTAGCCACCATAATAAATATATATCGATATTCATATAAGTCATAAGATGATTATACGCTTAATGTTAGCACATAAATCATTATTGATGAGAGTGTAAGTGAAACTTGGTGATGAATAGAAGCACGCTTTTCTTTGTGAGCTAATAATTGATTGATTTTATGCAACACATTGGCAGATAGAATATAATCGCACTTTACATTTGCATAAAATGAAACTCTGCGAAAAAGGTGAATTTAGGAGTAATTAGATGACAAACTAGCTTGAAAATGGACTGTGTGGGCTTGTTCTATTATACTCGAAACTATTTAGGATAGTAGGTGATGTTCATAGTTACCTAGATCCACGGAGGACAAAGCAAAAAGCCTAACTTTCTTGCCGGAGTGCTGTCAGGACGAGACCGCGCGGTTGTAAATGAATGGTCAGTGTAATACGTACCTCAAATTTTGCTTTTTACTTTTGTCATATTATAAATAGCCTTTGTTTACGTTTTGTAAATTCCGTTAGTAACGTGCACTACAGAATAAAAGATTATAAACTTTGACTTGAGTGTCCGGTTGTTTTTAAAATATTAAATTAAGTAAAAGAAAAACAAATAAAAAGGCACAAAAATATGCAAATTCTGTTGGGCAACTTGACTAGTTTACTCAAAATCTTGCTGAAATTGCATAGTTCAAGGCCTAAAGGTAATATAACTTTAAACCTGACATTAACGCAATTTTCCTCATTAACGCTATTGTCCTCATATAATTTTTCATTAAGCTCTTAACGCAAATCCATTGACAAATTCTTTTTTAAATAGATATGTTCAATAGGCTCTAACGGCCCTTAATATGAGATTACAAGTGTTCTGACACACATGTCAAGTTCAACGACCATACAGGCCAATTAACCTTTCGGAATTATACAATTTTTATAGTCTAAGATCCGATCTAGAAACGACCTTCACGTATCTGTTTATTGAATGAAAAGTATTTTATGTCAAATTTAATAAACTTATTTTTAAACTTTCGCGTTCCATGATATACAATAAAGGTAACGGGAATTAACGCGATCATTCCCGTTATCTTTATTGTATAGGTATCATATATAACATAAGTATTAAATAATATATTATGGATTAAACTATTGATTGAACTATTTATGGATTGAACTATTTTTAAGTATATATCAGTAATATATTGTATTCGTAATTAAACAGCGCTTATTTTGCTATAAAATTTATTTATTAAACAAACGGGTGAAAATACCTAAAATCGACATACTACCTGTATATACCTGCAAACCCAGTAGCTATGCCAGGAAACAAATAGACAACCCAGGGTCCATATATTCTATAGGCTTTCTACTTTCGGTTGGTACTAAATTGATTTATTAAATTCATGTCATGCATGACTGTTAAATAAGAAGTCATTTTTATATTTTTAATTAATAATAGTTTGGCCAGGAATTAGTTAGTCAGCCCACCAGCAATATATTGTTATTTAATATATTAAATTTGATTTAAAAACTTTTCATCCAATAAACAAATGGGTGAAGGTCGTTTCTAATCGTATCCTCAACTATAATGTCAAATAACCGAATCAATGGCGACGCAATGCCGATTAAGATGTCAATTACAATCAGTCTCTACATGTACAGAATCGATCATAGGAACAGTTGGGCAAGAGAAAATTGCGTTGCACATTTGACTGAACATAATATAAACCTGTTAGTACTAGCCTGCTAACCTTAAGTTCATAGTGACAGTTATAATAACATTATTAACATTAAAAGAAAAAATACTGTCCACTTATCCGTGTGGTGACGGAGAAAGAATACCAGTATCACCACCCCATCTCATCTAACGGAAAAATACGCAGAAGATATCATTGCTTAACTCAAAATTAAGCCTGTACCATGCCGTCTCGTGAGCGTGTTAATAGTAATCCAAAGTTTCTCAACATTGAGAGAAGCTTATTACCAGCAGTTGACTGCGATTAATTGCGTGATTCCTGAAAGCAAAGCCTGCATGAGAGCCTCGTCCGTCTCAGCAGTTCAGCTTGGTAGTGGAGTTACCTTAAGCCCTTATCTTGGCGCGGTCCTTACACTATAGGAGCAACCAAAGTATTCCCCAATCTATTATATTTCTTTAGAAACTTATGCGTAGGCAAAAGGCACTCAGCAGCTCTTAATCTATGTCATTAGTTGTGAAGTTTTATTGCTTTAGTTTTGGCTCCCGAGTGGAATTTCTCCTGAGACGTGACCATATGTTATTTCAAAGTTCGACAAAGTTGTATATGAAACGTGAAAATAACTGTATCTTGAATTTTGCTTACTTAAGTACTGCGTATTTTAGTAAGCAAAATTCAGAATATATTATAAGTTAGTAATACCAAAGATTATCTTTTGTTTTTTGTTTCAAAGCATTTATTTTGAAGAATACTGAGTATATATTTGCATAGTGAACAATTTTGCTAGTATTCCCGTTTAGCTTCTCTTTACTAAATCGTTTCTGTTAGGAGTGCTTTACTGTCAGCAGTGGTACTTGATCGTATAGAACCAGGGCCCCTGATCGTTGACATACGTTAACGTCTGTCATATAGGTCAATTCCCATACATTCCTCATTCTATTCCACCAAATGCCGGCTAAGGAATTGCCACTTGTCTAATGGGGCAGGAAAAAAAAAATATGTTTCGTTTTCATGAGATTTTGTCTGCTAAAGTTAATGTCTAAATTTTGCTTTAACAGGTAAAAAAGGACGTAAAGACCATTTTTTTTAAAGAATATGTGTAATTTTGTAGTGCAGTTTGATTTGTCCTTAAAGTGTCTACCATTGGCGCTTTTGCCTTACTGACCTCCATGGGCATTCATGGGCGTGCATTTAATGTTAATATTCTGCGAGTGCAATGTATATAATTGAAATATCTTGTACTGTACCTGTACTACCAGTTGTACTGTTCTGAAGCTTTGCAATAAACATTTATTTATTTATTTATTATTTATTTATTTACATCACCACGCATTTTTTGTCATCATTGAAATTATTTGACTGGAATTGCTGCGTATTGATGCACTATATGAACAACAATTAACTGATTAATTGACAATGGATTTGAATTCTATCAGTGAAAACAAAACTTGGATGTAAAATTATGCTTACCCACCTGCAGTACCTATCATCACTTTATTTACATTGTCTGCAGACGTCAGTGAATATTTTCA
The DNA here is from genome assembly GCA_949126895.1 of Eilema caniola. Classification (NCBI taxonomy): domain Eukaryota; kingdom Metazoa; phylum Arthropoda; class Insecta; order Lepidoptera; family Erebidae; genus Eilema; species Eilema caniola. Next base: position 6,682,472 of record OX421472.1, on the reverse strand, counting down.
GAATCAACAGCATAGTAACAGAAATGTTACATTTAGGGGACTCAAGCGGAATGAGCTTTACATCGAGTACATTTACATTTAAAGGCAGATTCACAAGGCAAATACAGCAATAAAATTTCACAGCCACTCTTTTTTTAGTGCCGTTAATTGTAATCATTATTATTCACGAACTATATAGACAATTAATAGGATGATGCAACTAATACATCACACAATTACATGACATTAATTATTGAGCCCCAAAAGGTCTTTTCAAATTATTTTTTTACAAGTTTTATGCTAAATATTCAAATCGATTTAAATAGGAAAAATTAAATCGGTCTAGTTTACATTGATTAGGATGAAGTCTTAGTGGTCAAAACATTACCCCTGTAAGGTAAAGATCGCGAGGTCAAACCCCGCCTAGACCGATTAAATGTTTCTATTTAAATCAATTCTAAAAGACAAAAAGCGGCCAAGTGCGAGTCCATGAAGGGTTCCGTAGCAGCAAATAGGTAAATTGCGGTTTACGATTTATGACGTATTAAAAAAAACTACTTACTAGATCAGATTCAAACCAATTTTCGGTGGAAGTTTCCATGGTAATGTACATCATATATATTTTTTTACCATTTTGGAAGTGTCTCTCGCGCAAACTATTCAGTTTAGAAAAGAATGAAATTAGAAACCTCAATATCATTTTTGAAGTCCTATCCATAGATATCCAACACGTAAGTATGGGTTTGATGATTTTTTTTTTTAATTTGCCGCTTAAGAAGTTTTCACTTCAAAAATTGTATCGGTTAAAGGGTGTAAACCCCGCCTGGGGTTTGAACCCATGATCTTGGTTTGACCACTAAGCTACCAGACCTCGCTCTAACCAATTCAAATTCCTCCTTCTATATCTGTCTTTGAGGCGACAGTGGATGTGGTGTGTGTACCGACATTTTTACGAACTATCGGAACCAATGAATGATTTTTCAAACCCCGACTAAACCGATTCAATTTTTAAATTTAAATCAATAAAACAGTTTTATTTTCTTTTAATATCTTAGCATTATCTTAATGCCAAGATATTAAGAGCAATTTCAAGTCAATTTCAATTTGTAGTCAAGATTGTTCTGACGTTGTACACAGTGAAGAGTTATCTATTTACTTTTAATCCCATTCAGACAAATTTAACCTTGCGATACCAAACTCATTAGTGCACAGTCTGCGCCAATTAATCTAAAAGTCAGCGATGACATACAGGTTAAACCACTTATACCATATAAGTCGACACAGACTGCACGGCTATCTAAATAAGCACATCCGATGGTAAGGCCGGTATTTAAACTAGATATCTATGAGCACGGCAACTGTGTCAGCTCGCAAGCTTTAAAATTAAAATGGATGTGAAATTAAATCATCATCAGCATAATATCATACCCACGGAGCCAGGAGTCCACTTGCAACTTTTCCTCCTTTTGGTTTGGCTTCATTATCTTCATTGTCTAATAGTTTTTGAAGTGAAAACTTCTTTAGCGGCGTTGGATGGGTGAAAAGTGTTAAACTCGCTTCAGGATCGCTTGACCTTTGAACCGTAACCGACGACTGACGTCATACAACATTAGCTATAGGCTGTCTATTTTGCAAGCTACGATAAATAGCATCGTAGTCGACTTTAAGTCCTTATGGTTTCAGATAGTATCGGGTTCAAAGCTGGCCTTCAGACACTTTTTGTGACAATTTTTTCTTTTTGTAATTTATTACTTTTTGTGATTATTTTTTCTTTTTGTAATATACTATTACTTTTTGTGATTTTTGTAATTTATTAATTTCTTCTGACAGAAAATTAGCAGAAAATTAGTGATAGGTTCTATGATTGGCGCTATATTATAGGTATGGTATGGTATTCATTTTATCTTTTTCTATGTATATAACGAAGAAAGAAAGAATGAAAATGTTTTCACTTCTGCCGGCACTCTCAGAGTGCAACCCGTCTTTTTTTATACCACCTGCCCACCAGATGGTAAATGGTTACCGTGGCCTATGGACGTATGCAACACCAGGGGAGTCACACTCGTGCTGCCGACCCTGTAAACGCTGAGAGTTGCTGTGCAATCAGTGTAGAAGATAAGCAGAAACAGCCTTTGGTCTTCCCACTGACAGCACAAAACCTCTCCAGTCAGCTCTGGCTACCTTACTCACCACCGGGAACACAACACGAGGTTATTATGGCCGCGGTATTCTGTAGGGCGGAGGTACTTTCCCAGTCGGACTGCTCAAGTGGATGGGAATCCTACCTCCTACATATTTCTTATTTTATCTTTTGGTTGCCAGGCTTGCACCACAGAATCCGGGATCCACTTCGAAACCCAATTTAGTTACCTAGATACAGTGTTCAGGTAATTTCATTAGGTACCATACGCTTCTAGCGTATACTAATACGTAGAAACTGGAATGAACTATTCACTAAACTTATACAACAGTGGAGTACTTGTACCTTAGTGCCGGTCACTAGTTATTCCTATGTGTAACCATATTCTTTTGTGAGCCAATAAATGAATTGAATTGAATGAAAACAAAAGACGGGTTGCACTTCGGGAGCCGACAGAAGTGAAAACTTTTTCTTTCTTTGTTTCTTCGTTCTAAACAGAGAAAATGATAAAAAGAACATACCATACCATACCATACCTATAATATAGCGCCAATCATAGAAGCTATAACTAATTTTCTACAAATTTTCTGTCAGAAGAAATTAATAAATTACAAAAAGAAAAATAATCACAAAAAGTAATAAATTACAAAAAGAAAAAATAATCACAAAAAGTAATAAATTACAAAAAGAAAATATAATCACAAAGTAAAAAATTACAAAAAGAAAAAATAATCACAAAAAGTGTCAAAAGGCCAGGTTTGAACCCGGTACTATCTGAAACCATTAGGACTTAAAGCCGACTACGATGCTATTTATCGTATCTTGCAAAATAGCCAGTCTATAGCTAATGTTGTATGACGTCAGTCGTCGGTTACGGTCCAAAGGTCAAGCGATCCTGACGCAAGTTTAACACTTTTCTCCCATCCAACGCCGCTAAAGAAGTTTTCACTTCAAAAATTCAGCCACCATCATCCTACTAATATTATAAATGAGGAGGTCTGGAACAAAAGCCGATAAATCCATTTTGTACCCGATTTTTTTAAATATTTTTTTTTTGTTAGTGGTAGTACTCATTCTTAATATAGAACACTCAAGCCCCAACAAATCCCGATAAAAACGTACTAAATAAGGCTCTAAAGATGGGCAGCCGGATCAAAACCCGACAAATACACGAATTTTAAAGGTTTTCTTTAATTTTCGTAACAATAACCGATAAATCCTATACAAATTCTCTAGAATTTTTTCGCGTTCAGACCATTACCGGCGAATGTGTTTTATATTGTTATTGGTATTGGTACTTTTAAGTAACAAAATTAAAGCTGAAACTGACATGGAAAAAAATGTTGATGAGTGAAAAACGACTGCATAAACTCAGAGCCCAGTACTTTTTCAAGCTTGCCAAAATTAACAACTCAGATTCTCTTACATTTTGCTTTGACCTACAACAGGTTCAGCCTCTGCCACGCACACCAATACAAGATGCGTTTTACGCACGGCAAATAAGCTTCTATAACTTTGCATCGTTCCGATGGATTCAAGAAATCCAAAATTCTACCAATGGTCTGAAGACATTTCTGACCGAGGTTCTGTTGAGGTAGGCTCAGCGCTCTTGCACTATTTTTCGCTGGACGAGCTGGACTTGGCTGGAATATCTAATCTCAGGTTGTTCTGTGATGGGTGTGGGGTCAAAATTAAAACTCTCATATTGTGCACTCCTTATTATTCTAGCTAGTAAATAAATCTCCGGAAAATTTACAAGAAATTCAACTGACGTTTCCAGTTCGCGGCCATAGCTTTCTACCAGCAGATCGTGTGTTTGGCACTAGATAAGAAAAAAGTCAGTGATTATTCACAAAGAAGAGTATTACGAAATATACAGACAGCAGCAGCAGCAGCAGCGGTGAAATCAAAAAATTAGGGGAAGACTGGACAACAATGGACATAAAATCATTAGAATAATATTACAAGAAAGTCGAAGGGTTGAGAAACTTAAATAGTATTGAAGAAACACTTAGTTACAAAAAAGATAGGTAGAAGGATAGAAACAATAACAAAGTATTTGATCAACACCTACAAAAATTTCATGAATGAATCAGACGAAGAGCGTCAACCAATTTGTCTATTAAAAAGAGGCAAACGGCACCCAACTGAACTTTTAAACAAAAATAATTTTAAAGGGCTGAGTGCGGCAAAAAAGCATGACGTCAATAATTTAATGAAAAAACAATTCGGTGATGATTATTAATGACGAATTTTAGTGGTACAGAGATCTAATACAAAATGAGAGCCATCGTGAGCATGAACCTGATAATGAAGACTTATGTTGCGACTGTATTGAAGAAGAAACAGACAATGTTTTTGTATAAAAATTGAAATTCTTGATAATTAAACTATTTGATATTGATTAAATAAAAATAAACATGTATTTTACTAATTTTATCTACCCATTATACAAAAGCTTACAATAATCGAAATATCGATTGTTGCGGGCGTACCGGGACGAAAGCCGATAATTACAATATAGCCGCTCAAATCCCGATAAATACATTATGGTCGTGCCAAAACCCGATTATTCCGTATTTGAAACTAAATTTGTAAACAAACTATCAACACTAGATTTTTTTTGTAATAACTATTTGAAAGTCCTTACTACAAGCCAAATTCAGGTAATATTAGTTTAAAAAACCACATAATTATTCTTACGTAAATCATTCTTTTGTATTTCCTGTAAAAATACGCAAAGTTGATTTATCGGCTTTTGTTCCGGACCTCCTCAAATGCGAAAGTTTGTGAGTATGGATTGATATATGTATGAATGTTTGTTACTCTTTCACGTAAAAACTACTGAATGGATTTTAATGAAACTTTACAATAATATAGTTTATATATCAGAATAACACATAGTTTATGTATCATCACGCTACTACTCAAGGGAGCGGAGCAGTGATCATTAATGTCAACAAATCTAACATCCACGCTGGCGTAGCCGCGGACAACGACGTAGTTTTAGATATACAACAACCCAATCTTGAAATAAACAAGCTGTTAAACAAATTTTAAATTAGAACATTAAATATTTTCAACTTTTGTACGTTTAAAAGCTACCTACATACAGACCGACTTCTCTCCACGATTGCCGTTTCTTACAAATTCTGATGTAACAATTATTAAAATTCTAAACAAGTGTCGTTTTAATATGATCTTCAATAAACCTGTGCTTAGAATAGCACATCACGTGTTACTAGTGCGTGAGAGCATAGAAATTTGATCATAAACAAAATGGTGGAATAAAATAGTTATGTAGGTTTGTAGTTACATGTTACGTGGCAGGTAGGCCTTTGTCAAACAACGTTTATGTAAATTGAGATCATTTGAATAGTGAAATTGAAATCGAAGCAAACCCGTCGTTAAGTTTTGAAACATACTTACGAATTAAAAATATAAAACAGTATGTAACTCCGATCTGACCAGTATTAGGGCCAGGTTTTTAAACACCTACTTTTAAGAAACTATTTGGTTTTTATGTTCATTATTTTGTAATATTACACTTCTTCTTGTTCCTCCTAGCGTCACTCTCAGTCGCATCCGAAGTTTTCAACTTGGAGTATGGGGTCCACTTTACCAGTCTAACTGCGGATTTGGCTGAACTTCGATATCTTCCTTGAGGCGACTGCCACCCAACCTCAACCATTTTCGTGAAGCGCACAACCCAAAGGCGATATCAAAGCATTGCAGTAAGACCAGTTGTTGGATCTTTGAGGACTCCGACTACCCAAAACGATTGCCATAGATGTTCATATGGCAACCGGGAACGACGGCTTAACGTGTTCTCCGAGGCACGACCAGACCAATGCAAATACCCATATTCATGCATACAAATATTTGCATTGAGCGGAGATCGAACCCGTGCCTCCTACGTAGCGCACGCGGTCATGATCGCTACGTCATAGTGGCTGTCTTATTTAATTACTTACTAAATTATTTCATTAAAACATAAAAACGAGTGAGTATTTCCAATCAACCCTCTTCATCCGAGAGCCAAGCTCGGTTGATTCCAAAGCTAGCACCTTGAAGCACAACTTCGCTATACAATTCTCCATGAGTATATTGGCTTGGTCTTCGAAGGTTTTGATGGGACCCTAAACTATATAATTAAGAAGGGTGCACAAGCTCTTACCAACACTTTCAGAGCCGATATAGGAATTATGGCATCACGATTAGTAGAACTAGGAAATCTATATAACGCTTTAAATCTTATCATAACTATACGGAATTGCTTTTTACAAACTACTACTACAATGAGGTCTATTGTTTGGCTAACATGCAAAGCACATGGCAATAAAAGTTTAATGTGTATTATTGCATGAACATCATTATGTACACGTCTGCCTCACGCATCAGAGATATCGGCAAGAAATTATAGATTACTCGTGTGAATATCTAACTAACTGACATTCTATTAGTTTTTAACCGACTGTCGAATAAGGGTTAGGCATATTTTTCGCCCGTATCTTGTTTAAAAAAGTCAACACACTGGAAGCTTTCTTCTTCTTCTTCTTCTTCTTCATCATCCTAGCGTTAATCCCAGTCGCGTCCGAAGCTGTCAGCTTGGAGTCTAGGGTCCGCTTTTACCAGTCTATCGGATTTGGCTAAACTTCGACATTTTCCATGAAGCGATTGCCATCAGACCTCCACAACCCAAGAAGCATTGCAATTAGACCAGTTGTTGGACTTTTGAGGGCTCCAACTACCCGTAACGACTGCCATAGACGTTAGTATGGCAACCGGGACCGACGGCTTGACGTGCTCTCCGAGGTACGACCAGACCAATGCAAATACCCATATTCATGCATCGCAGCGGCCGCGTTTACTACTACTACGCCACGGAGGCTGACGGTTGAAGAAGTAAATTTGTAAAAATGGTTTAGTCGGATCGTACGACGTCGTCAAATCAAATATAAGTATAAACGGCAGTCGTTCACTCAAAAGCGCAAACTTATGGTCCAACCAATCCGATTGGCGCTTGGATATAAAAAGAACCTCTGCAAAGGATAACGATTTGAAAAGTTCTTGAGGAAGATATCACGTCACGATTCTTAAGAGTCAAGCTAAGCAAGAAACGGACAGATTCGATGAATAGAATCAAGTACTGCGTGTGAAATCGCGGGGACACGCCTAGTTCATTGAAATAGCATAATACACTCTTTATGGTGAACTGCTTGCAATCATAACCTATATATGGGGTCACAATTTGTGAAGATGCCTTATACGTACTCATTAGGGTAATAAAAATAAACCGGGGCATCCCACACAGTGTTTGAAATGGACATGAAATAATAGCAACGTGTTCAATATTAATGAGATGGTCTTAGAACTTAATTTAATACAATTTCAATGCCTTATAATTCCATTTTACAATGATTTAATTTTCTTAAGTGAATTAACCCATTGCAATAAAACTGTTTTAAAAGATTGTACTCGCATCTCGATTTGTTTGTGTTAGTTAAATTATTTGCAGTAAAACTTAAGAGGCCTTCACGACACTAACTCATTTTGCAATTCACCGGCAATTCGAATATTTTGAGATAATTTACACTTAAGTATAGTTACTTAAAGTACTTATAGTTCCCCGATACTCGGTGCCCAAAAGCAACCGAAACGCATTTGAAAGATTAAAATCACATTAAAATTATAAGTTAAGCTTTTGTATGAAACTAGAAATTATGTTTATATATTTAATTCTTGATGTCATTTTTTGCCACACATTGGTAACAAAACATTAGTATCAAATGGTTAGGAAATCAGTTAATTAAATTGTATATTATTAATTATCTAAACAGTTTCATAATTCCAAAACATTTTTAAGCACTAAGCAACCTTGACACAGTCAAAGCTTTCTACTAGGATATTACGAAAATGTAATTTTGACTATGAACTCTGATACAATGATATATTCCTTTGTAATAATGTATTCCTTTCTAACAAATAACAATTTAAGTTAGATCATTCATTGTTCAAACTGCTTAGATCGAAAGCTGCCAGACAAACCTAATTTATTAACAATCTTTTACAAGCTTCACCTTTAGCCTACTTTTATTTTAGAAAAAGTATTAGGTTAGGATTCCACGCAAATAAATTTTAACCTACATATAAGTTGCAGACCAAGGAGCAGGTATACTTATAGGCCCATGATGACCTCAAGTCAGGCAAACAATGAGATATGGGCGAGCGCGGGTTGGATGTTAATCTAAGTTTGGTGGATAAGCGCCCTTTGCCGCCGTCGCACTCCACGCTTATCTCAAAAGAGACCCAAAAAATGCGTACTGCTCAAATTTTGAGAAAATGTTGCGTTGTGACTGGGGACTTTATATATGCCGATAACGATATACCTAGTTGGACTATAAAATTGAAGTTGGAACTACTTCAAAGAATAGAATATGTGGTGTAAAAGTACGCTAGTACATTTATCTGTTCTGTGATAAAAGTCATATCCGTTATAGGCGTAAAACATTTTACTTTTCACTACCATTGAAAAAGATGTTAATCGTTTCCAATTTCGAATGTGTCCGTTTAAAAGGTCAAGATGTGCGCATTGAGCAATGAACTATGCAAAATGCTCTATTCTGAGCAATAAGAAGCAAGCTATTGCGAATTTTTAATAGGTGCAAATAAAAGTTAATATTGATCATTAGAGCATTACTCATCTGTTGAATAAGTTTATTGCTTCACTAGATGGTCGCAGCTTCTCGATGGCGCAGCGATAGAGAATGTGATTATTCCCGAGTCCAAAATGATTGCTAGATTTTTATTCACATGTTATATTTGAAAAAAAAAATTAGATATTTTGAAACCACATAGGGTTGAGCAGAGGTAAGATCCTTTCGGATTCTCTTTGATTAGAGGCGCTAGTTTTTTTTAAGGTTAAGTTGAATCGAAATAATCCCCCCTAAACCCCCAGCTAAGCTAACTTGCTTATGTTAGGAGTGGGTTCACGTAAGTAGTGTAACGGCCAGGATGCTAACCCGGGACCTTTGGATCGTAAGGCTGACTCCTTCAGCACCAAGCTACCGACTTTGCGTATTGTGTATTTGTGAATTGTGTAACTATAATTCCTCCAAACTCCTTTGACTGTCGATATTTTGCCTATTATTTACTGTGGTAACAACACTACCGGAACGGTATGATGGCCGTTGAGTACTACGAGAACTTGGCAGAGCTTGCTTGTTCTCTCTCTCTTTTTACACGGCTGTTAAGTCCCACCTTATCTAATACCTTATCAACTCAACTACATATGACTAGACCGTTTTACTCGGTCAATATTGTAACTTAGTTAATAAAAAAAACACTAATAACTGATTTATAGATGGTTTAAATTTACTGTTATCTTACCTTATTGAAATTGAATTGTGTGTAACATAAAAAAATTCAATGATATTACCTATGTAAAATTATCTTATTATTCGTCGTCAATATACTTAGTATGGGTTTTGTATTTGGGCTGATCTGTTTTGTGTGCTGCAGTAGACTGAAATAAACGCATTTTTCTTTTCTTTCTTACTTTTCATGTCAAAACGGCCATCATAGCGTGCCGCAAGTATAGACCTAGGAATCTTCAAACTACAAGTGTAAAGATTGCTTCTAGGCAAACGTGTTCAATCGTTGATCACATCAACACTTACCAGCCATTAACAAAGTGGATGAATACCAATACCCACATTTCACCAACTATGAATTTCGTTCCCACGTAACAGGGGGCAACCCTATTACTGTGAAGCGGACACTTTATTATGGGCTGTATGTTTATGTCTGTCTAATGGAAAACAGTTCTATCCCTTAGTAGCCTTCTACGACCCGGGGGCCAAGGTGGGTGGAGCTATACCTTCACCAGGAACCAACAACAACACTTTTTGTGTCAAGCACCCGGCTTTACAGATAACGGTGGCTAATAAGATAGATAAATAGGTAGATGGTGTCAGATAGTATCGATTGCATTATGTTGATCCTTTAGTCATCGTTCATCGTCAACAGATCCTCAGTTTGAAAAGGTTTGACATACACTAGTGAAAGGTTTGACACGAGCGTGTAAAAGAAATAAATATTCTACTACAATATACTTTTTTTGAAGTGAAAACTTCTTTAGCGGCGTTGGATGGGTGTAAAATGTTAAGGAAGCGTCAGGATTAGTTGACCTTTGATGCGTAACCGACGACTGACGTCATACAAGATTAGGTAAAGACTATCTATTTTGCAATTTACTATGGATAGCGTCGTAGCTTTAACGGTAAGCACTTCGACCGTAAGTCCTTATAGTTTCAGATATTATCGGGTTCAAACCACCTGGCCTTCTGAAACTTTTTGTGATTATTTTTTCTTTTTGTAATTTATTACTTTTTATGATTATTTTTTCTTTCTGTAATTTATTACTTTTTGTGTTTATTTTTTCTTTTCATAATTTATTAATTTCTTCTGACAGAAAATTAGCAGAAAATAAGTGATAGGTTCTATGATTAGCGCTATATTATAGGTATGGTATGGTATATTCTTTTTTATCTTTTCCTATGTATATAACGAAGAAAGAAAAAAAGAAAATGTTTTCACTTCTGCCGGCACTCCCAGAGTGCAAACCGTCTTTTTTTTATTCACACTAATTATTAACAATATCTACATTAGAATTATTTAATGAAAAACCTGCAGGTTCAGGCGTCAAGGAATTCCTACCCAACGACGTGAACTGGCAGGGTGGCCAGAAGGCTGGCGGCATTGCCACGTTGATTGTCAATACTGATCATTTGCGCAAGGAATAAACCAGCCCTCAGGTCACGGGTAGCGTCTATGTACCGTTTGGAAATGTCTTTAAATAATAGACGGGCACTTGGACCCCATGATCCCAGCGTCTTGACCCCAAACGGCTCAAATATGTAATTATCACTTAAACTACTATATCCGCGCCGTTTGAGGGTCTCTGCCCTCATTTTTATTCTACTATAATAAATCTAATAAAATAATAGCTGTGGCTGTGTTTCCTACACAGTTCTATATGGACCTAAACTAAGTATAGTTTTTAATATAAATTAAAAAATGAAGAGAAACACGAGTACATTATACATTATTCCGTAAAAGCGCCCACTGACTACAGTTTACCGGACGATGGCCGGACGATATAAGCTATAAATAGCGGAGGACGGGACCAGGACGAGTACACAACGGCAGGAAACTGCCGACTCACAACTGCTAGTGTGTGGTCGCAAAACTGACAACAGGGAATTGCCGGCAGGGTGTGGGCGCTATGGGCTTAGGACTGTAGGCCGCCAGACAGATCAGAAACTGCAGGCGGACTGTTAGTGAGTGATGGTCGTCTTAATGTTAAAAATATTTGCAGTGAGCATGAATCGTCAATCTTTAGTAGTATTTTGGAGGAGGTGATGTATGTAGTTTTTTTTAACGTGCGGGAAACCCCACGGATACCCCCCCTCCGCCTGAGGGAGGTTATGTCGGACTCGAACCGACTAAACCGCACGCCGTCTGTGGGTCGATGTGCTAGGCCGCATATCCCTCGCACCCCGGCTGAACCAGGGCCATTCCTCTCGGTCTGGCCCTCCACTGGAGGGGGGCCGCGTGGTCCCCAACGCGCCTCCGGTATGGGGGGGGGCGTCCTAAGATACGCGCCGCCGCCGTGGCCTGCTTCTGCTGGGGTGACGAGCGGCTCCACCCGTCACCCTCAGGCCCGCGCACATGGGGGGCGGAGGTCGGTATGATGTATGTAGTATCCACTCTCATTTGGAACTCTGTCTCACCTACTCATGGATACAGACCGAACACCTACCCATAACTGCCATATGAATAGCATACCTAATAAGCTCAGATAAAGGCTTTGAGTATACTGGTACCTACTTATCTTATTCTTATAAACAACAGCGTTATTCCATTCGCACCGCCCGTAACGATACCAGGATGTTTTAATACGATCTCATATAGACATACGTATTGGAAAACTCGTAGATCATATTATTTGACAAGCCTCGAGATTATCTAATAACCTCTCTATTTACACATCCATCTTATATGTATAGAAATTTGCTTTTAACGGTAGGAAAATTGCGTAATGGTAGCTAGCTATATTTGTTTTGTATGATATTTTTTACCGTCTGGTTCATGCCTAGGGAGTGGTTCGGTCAGCATCCGATCGACCTTCCTGAACAAAGTAGGTACTCAAAATGATCTTGATACTTTGGTTTCTCCTTTAATTCGGACAATAATACATAACAAATAGATTTAAATTGAAAAAAAAATAATTGGTCTAGGCGGGAATCGAACCCGCGATCTTTGCCAGCGGCAATGCTTTGACCTCGCGGTAATCAATCCAAATTTCTCCTTTTATATCCGTCTTTGAGATGACGGTGTGGAGCATCTACCGACATTCTTAAGAACTATCGGAACTAAAGATTAATTTTTCAATCATTTTTAAACATTGATTTTTGACAACTCCTGCCATACAATTTGAATTAAATTATTAAGCATATTTCATGCTAAATATTCAAATCGATTAAATTGATAAAATTGAATTGGTCCAAGCAGGAATCGAATCAGCAATCTTTGTAAGGCAAATAAAAAAAACATAACAATTTAAATCAATAAACCAGTTTGACGTGGCGGTAGTGAACGCGGCCGCTACGCAGGAGGCGCGGGTTCGATCCCCGCTCAGTGCAAATATTTGTATGCACGAATATGTATATTTGCATTGGTCTGGGTGTTTCTATGTATAATATGTATGTATTTACAAAAAAAAAATGCGTATCTAAGTATGTTTATCCGCATTCTAGATTCCATAACACAAGCTAGTTAAGCTATGCTTACCATGGGTCTAGATAGCTTTGTGTGAAATGTTGTGAGATATTTATTTATTTATTTATTTATTAAGATCGTTTTTAAACTTTGGAGTTAATATATTTCTGACGTTGACTGTACCAATAACTTCTGTGTATACCTCCTGCTAGACAAGATATTTAGAACACAAATGTTGCCCTAATTCGGGGATGAGGCGTGAATGGGGAGACATAAGGCAATTTTTTTTGATCGCGAATTGACAACATCCCGCCTGATGGTAAGCGAAGGCGCAGTCCAAAGAACAGTGGCCGCCATTCAATTGCTGCACCTAGAATGGCGGTCGCTGCCTTGACGGCTTTGTCGATTTTTTCACACGCCGCCGCTTAAAAGGACTCTGAAGGAAGAAGAAAACAGGATTGCTGGTAACGAATTCTAGGACTTCATGGTGCGGTAAGGAAAAGAGTTAAATAATTAAAGTTAATGAATTTTAGTGCTCCTATGTGTATTATTGGCGTTTGTGGACTATGAGAAAGCCTTCGATTCGATCGAGACCTGGGCTGTGCTACAGTCTCTCCAACGGTGCCAAATTGACTATCGATATATCGAAGCGCTGAAGTGTTTGTACGAAAACGCCACCATGTCAGTCCGCCTCCAGGATCAAAGCTCAAAACCTATCCAGTTGCAGCGAGGGGTGAGACAGGGAGACGTTATATCTCCGAAACTGTTCACCGCCGGCCTGGAAGATGTTTTCAAGCTCCTGGACTGGAGAAGACTCGGCATCAATATCAACGGCGAGTACATCACTCACCTTCGATTCGCTGACGATATCGTAGTCATGGCTGAGACCTTGGAAGACCTAGGCACAATGCTCGAAGACCTCAGTAGAGCCTCCCAACAAGTGGGCCTCAAAATGAACATGGACAAGACGAAAATTATGTCAAATGTCCATGTCGCACCCACTTCTTCTTTAAAGGTTGGAGACTCTACACTCGAAGTTGTCGACGAATATGTTTACCTGGGACAGACAGTCCAGTTAGGCAGGTCCAACTTTGAGAAAGAGGTCAATCGTCGAATCCAACTCGGCTGGGCAGCGTTCGGGAAGCTTCGTAATATCTTCTCGTCCAAAATACCGCAGTGTCTCAAGACGAAAGTCTACGATCAGTGTGTGTTGCCAGCGATGACCTACGGAAGTGAGACTTGGTCCCTTACTATGGGCCTCATAAGAAGGCTCAAGGTCACCCAAAGGGCGATGGAGCGTGCTATGCTCGGAGTTTCCCTGCGTGATCGAATCAGAAATGAGGAGATCCGCAGGAGAACTAAAGTAACCGACATAGCACACAGAATCGCCAAACTTAAGTGGCAGTGGGCGGGGCACATAGCTCGTAGAACAGATGGCCGTTGGGGCAAGAGAGTTCTCGAGTGGCGACCACGCGCCGGAAGACGCAGTGTAGGCAGGCCTCCCACACGGTGGACCGACGACCTGGTGAAGGTCGCGGGAAGGGCATGGATGCGGAAGGCGCAGGACCGGTCACTGTGGAAATCCTTGGGGGAGGCCTTTGTCCAGCAGTGGACGTCTTTCGGCTGAAATGATGATGATGATGATGATGATCTGTATAGACTTATTGGACCCAGCACGTAAAAATGAAACGAGATGAGCTTAAAATACGATATAGCAACCTACTATGGCTTCTTGGCAGAAATAACAAGCTTTCTCTACACAATAAACTCCTGATTTACAAATATATGCTGAAGCCTTTTTGGATGTATGGTATCCAGGGAATTGCTTGTAACTCCAATATAGCTGTGCTCCAGCGCATGCAAACTATAATACTCCGCACAATAGCCAATGTTCCATGGTATATCAACAACAATGAAATTCACAAACAACTAGAGATGAATAGTGTGAAGTAGGAGATCTCAAAGGCAGGTGAACAGTATCAAAGTAGACTCAGAATCCATCCCAACATACTGGCAATAAAGCTGCTTACACCCAGCTATAACAAGCGCCTCAAGAGAAAGGATATTATCTCTTCATTCAAATAAGGATTTGATGTCTTCACTGGAAGATGCACTTTAAAAAATTACATACACCTAACACCACATCCCCTTAAAGCACCGTGTTGATTGCAGATATTGAATACAAAAAAAAATCTGTATAGATTTGTATGATGACTTGTAAGAAAGCTATAAAATATTGTATGTTTTCATACAATATTTTATATTATATTATTCTTGAGACTTGAGAAAAAAAATCAACTTACGTCACGCGCGTCGAGCGTTTTTCGAGATCGAAAAAAAATTTAACAGTGTCGCACTGTTACCGATACCGACGCTTTTCTATAAGCGTATATGTGTATCTACATATTATTCGATGGCCAAGTTTTCACTTCTGTCAGCACTCTCACCAATTGATTTTGTCTTCTAATTTTGCCCTCCTGCACTTCTTTTCCATATAACATCTAACACCTTTCCTCATCTGACAATAATGTTCAAATAATTAGATATATCCAGCATCCCACACTCCCGCATATGTTAGGTAACTGACAGCAATCTGTCAAACAGAAATTAATCAAACATAATTGATAGTTCAGCATCGATTTTATTATTGTGATACACAACAATTGGTCTCTCTCGATGTGTTGTTGCCCACGTCCATTACACTGTACTAAATGTAATTTGGTATGTAATTAACATCATATTATTACTGTTGTAATAATTGTTGTGAGGTGTGTATGAGTCATTAGTAATGTAATTAGTTGAAATACAATTCATGTAATATTAATCAATGAGTTTCATGTGATTATTGGCCACACATTATCCCATCCAATAACTAGTAACACTTACTGGTTGGGAAATAAATTTCCAACGTGTGACAGGTATTACTGGATGCAATACTTTTGTCCCAATAAGTAACATCGCAATATTTTGGTGTTACTGGTTAGGAAAAGAAAATACTAACGGGTCACAGGTTAAACTGTTTAGAACAAAATAGTTTTGCGGTTTTTGGTGATTATAACTTTATTTTTACACTAGCAAAGACCGTACTAAGGGAAGTTGGAAAAGCTGGAAGGCGAACCCTGAGCTTCGAGTTCACTCCGGGGTCTGATGCAATCAGGAAACATGTATCGATGATGATAATACCCCATGCAGACAACTTCACCAGTGTGGATGTCGGGTATCGCGTCTTTTGGTAATATCTCTGGTTCTCCAAAATCGATTGTGATCATACTTACCTAATATCAGCCTCGTGTGTCCCCTGATGGCCCCTGTAGGGGAGACATCAGGATATTTTCAGTCTTGTTTTCTCCCTTAGGTTGAAGAGATTAATGAGTCTAACCAAGGCCTATCTAACAAAAAAGCCGCATCAAAATCCGATCAGTAAATTTTCGTCCATCTTGGACAAATGTACAATAAATCGATCCATGATGGAGCTTTACGAGCATTTAACCTCTAGGGTAAACCGATTCCTTAAGTACCCTATAAAGAAGAAGGATTATATCATATCAAACTAAGTCTAAACTATTCCAAGTCACTTTCACAGCTCAACGCACCGTATAATACAGGATGTTCGAAATTTGACCTTACAAAAATATATTAACGCAGGTATATTAACGTAGTCAAAAGTCTGCATATTTAATATTATAATCAACATTATAACTTTTACCTTGTTAATTAAAGGAACTCAGTGTAACGTTAAAATGTTTGGTGTTTACCGAAAATGGACCGTTTGTAAAGTTTAAATTTAATTAATTCCATTTCTTTAGCTTAATTTCTGACAACGATATTTTTTATTAACTTAACGGGTTTGCATTAAAGGTCAATGGTGGATGAATTCCAAGTAAACCAAATCTAGAGGACTAGAAATATAGACCACAGGATCAAAGTTCAAGTTATGAATCTTATCGGGTTTGCATTAAAGGTCAATGGTGGATGAATTCCAAATAAACCAAATCTAGAGGACTAGAAATGTAGACCATGGGATCCAAAGTTCAAGTTATGGATCTTAGCGGTTTGCATTAAAGGTTAATGGTGGATGAATACCAAGTAAACCAAATCTAGAGGACTAGAAATGTAGACCACGGGATCCAAAGTTCAAATTATGGATCTTAGCGGTTTGCATTAAAGGTCAATGGTGGATGAATACCAAGTAAACGAAATCTAGAGGACTAGAAATGTAGACCACGGGATCCAAAGTTCAAGTTATGGATGCAATCGGGACTAATGTGAGGATGATAATGATATTTAATTATTTTTTTCCTTTTTTTGTTAATGAATATTAGCAACCGAAATTGCTAATAATTACTGATAGGAGTGGGTTCACGTCGGTAGTGTAATGGCCAGGATTCGAACCCTCTTGATCGTTAGGCCGACTCCTTAACCACTAAACTACCGTCGCTTCAACGACGCTATCACGATTTAGAAGTATCTACCAAGATGGCGGAGGTTAGTAGGCTGCGCGTATCTCTATAGGTCTCTTGATACAGCCCGAACACAATACAACTTAGTTTAGAAGCTAAGCATATTATAACTGTGTATATATGTTTCTATTTACTTTTGGTTTAGTTTGGTAATTTTATATGTGTATTTCAATATGGGCAACATATTTGCTGTAGCGACAAAACCCTTTGAATAAAGAATTAAAAAAATAGTCTCTTGATCATCATCATCCTTGCATTAATCCCAATCGCATCTGAAGCCTTCGGATGAACTTCGATATTTTATCAGACCTCCACAGACAGATAGAACTGGGCGCACGTAGTTAAAGTAATTATTGAACTGTTTAGGGCTCTAAATACCCGCAACGACCACCATAGATGTTCGTATTTCAATCGGGACCGAAGATGGTCCGAAAACCGAGGCAACGCTTGGAGACACTCTAGTGACAATCAATTAATCAATTAGTCTATTGTAGTCCACTGCTGGACATAGGCCTCTCCCTCGGCCTTTGCCTTTTACGTAATTTTTAACGAAAAATGCTCAAAGCCGAATGGAAATATCTACAAATGATAAAAATTCTCGGTAACATTACGTGGAATCATTTCGTTTTCAAGATAGACTCACCAAACAGGGTTAAAAGTTCATGTCTAACCAGTCAAGTGGCCTCACTTTCATTGTTCTAGTTACCAAATCGGAATTACAATCTTGTATCTTAAAAAGTTATGATATCGCGTGTGTGATATCAATGATGATAACTGTGGAGTTGCGTAATCTTTTAAAAAGCAAAAAGCTCGGGTTACAAGGTACGCCTTAGTTTGCGACCAAAAGGTCCCAGGTTCGAATTTTGGCCATTACACTACCGCCATGACACTCCTAACACAAGTAAGCCTAATTGGCTTACTTGAAGAAGGTTAAAAGGAATGCTAGTAATTGCGTATCTATAGCCGCCAACTGTCTTATTCAGCCGTTCCATTAACTGCCTAGGCGGTTAACTAAACGCCGAAACGATTATTACAATATTTAATAATCTAGCTGGCTAATGCTTAGGTCATTCGTAAGATCGGGGCACTCAATAACTCGTTTAAACATATGGACATCATACGAATATTCAATTTTATCTTACGTCAAAGTTCAAAAATCGAAAAATGTAGGCAATGCCAGGGCATTTGACGGTATTCACAGAAAATTAGTGATAGGTTTATTGAGAAAGTTCCTCAATCCGACTTGGATAGGTTAGGTTAGAAGGTCTTCTTTATAACCATGCAGAAATAAGTATTTTTTCTAGCTGTCTGATTAAATGGCTAGGCAAGTAATTAAACGTCATCGATCCAAGCTATTTGCCTAGCCGAATCAAATGCCGCTAATTGAACGGCGCCGTTCAGTCATGAGACTAGGCGCTTAGTTGATTAAAACTAATCAAGTAAGGGGCGATTACGTTAGAAGTATTTACCCTTAAATGTGCCACGTCATTCTTTGCTATCTTAGTTAGGCAAATTCCCCAAGACAGCCCCCATTCCACGCATCGATTTCATCCCATTTTAACTTGTTAAAGGATTTGATAATATTCTGAGCTCAAATTACAATTTGCCTACCTCGGTTATGAAGTATTAACGTCCTTGATCTGAAGGTTTTAATCAATTTATGATTACATTTAATGTTGCCGGAAATTTTATGACAATTTAATATGTAGCTAGGTAGTTACTGTACTGTCTGTAAATTATGATATCTCTACCTATCTACTAATATTGTTCAACGACGAACAATGCTCTTATCATCCTCAAATATACGTGAACAACTTTCATAAACGTCAAAATACGTGTCAATCCCATACATACATCATTCTTTTCTACAACACGCCGGCCAACGAATTGCCACTTTTCTAAGTGAGCAGTTGTATCCGTCAATGGTCATTCGATAGATCGAACAAGACTTAAGAGGTTGGGGGTTAGACAACTGTCGCTCCTATAAAAGTAAAGATAATCTGAATAATCCGAATCTGTAAAGAAGGAGAAAGAGTAGGAGATTGGATCCCGGTCAACAAAACGCAAGCTTTGAATGTAATTGACTGGGTTTGGTGGTGATGATGATTCCTTCTTCTACGGGAATATACCAATCAGAAAATCAATACTAGACCATACTCTCTGCTATGGTTTTCTTGAGCCATAACAAAATAGGGTTGTTCAAGAATGGTTTCTACAGGGTCTGAAGCAGAAGTGCGACGCCCCTGCCTTCTTAGACAAGTACAGGCACAATCGTTAGTAGTTTACTATATGTATATGTCACCGCCAATAAGCTTAATCAGCCGTCCAATTAACTGCCTAGACTCTTTACTAAACGGCGACATTCAATTAACGGCTTGAATAATATTTAGCCGTAACGTTTATTGAAACATTTAATAAACTGGCTGGCTAATGCTTAGGTCATTCTTAAGATGGGGCACTACCCCGAAATAAGATAGAAAATTACGTACATACGTACAAATACTATACACGCCTGTGAATCCTCGAGGGGGTATATAGAGGTATATACACTGAAAATTAGTGATCGGTTTTTTGTAACCATGCAGAAGAAAGTAATTTTCTTAGCTGTTTGATTAAATGGCTAGGTAAGTCATTGAACATCATCGATCCAAGCCGTTTAATCAACTGCCTGAACATCATGCAGGCCGCTAATTTACCGGCACGTTTTAGTGAAGAGCCTCGGCAGTTAATTGAAGTTGGCTGCGACATAAATACTCGTATTTGTTCGTTTATGACCGTCGTAAATATATATCAATCTCATACATTGGTTAAATAAATTAAGTTGTTCAGTGTTGTGTTGCACATGTCCCATCAGGAAGACCGTGTGTTTTTCTGCAACAAAAGTGCTTCAAAAAATAAATTGTATGACTTCCCTGGTGCAGCACACGTCCATACGCCACTGTAACCACTTTCCATTAGGTGTGCCCTGTGGATGTCTGCAACAAAAGTGCTATAAAAAAAACTAAATAATAAAACTAGTCACATTCTAATCACCGCAATACCACTATGAAGAGCTGTGTTAATAAATAAACGGAAATAAACTTTCCCTCATTATTTAATACTGTTTGCACTATAATCATCGTATCCTTTTGAAGTTCGCGGCAAACAACCATTTGCGGTATTATTTTGTAAGACCGTTCAACTGCTGTAAAGTACAATTTAGGTAAAATATATTAAGGCTGTATAGGTATTTTAATCACGAATGTAAATCCCCGACAGAATAGTTAGAGGTGTATTAACACCTACATTTCATCAGCTATTTTTCTGGTGTTCCCGGCAGAGTAGATATTGGGCCACCCCTTCTCTTCCCATGTGGTTTCGTACAAGGCGACTAAGCGATAGGGCTGATTAACTTTAACATCCGACAGATATGTACAGCCCAGATGCCTCAGATGCATGGCCCGAGTCAACAATAGTGCCCGGAATACGGCTATAGGCTCACCCCATGTAAAGTGGGACCGAATGCAGATTAGTGAAATGTGGGTGTTAATTCACCTCTGCCTAACCCTCCGGGAATAAAGGCGTGATTATATGTATGAATGCACACGTCCATAGGCCTCGGTAACCACTTTCCATCAGGTGGGGAGTGCGCTTGTCTACCCCCTCATTTGAAAAAAAAGCTATGAAATTCGATCCGCCACCACCCACTCGCCACCTGTTACGTGAACAGATGGCGAGCCTAATGCTGTTAAGTAGGCACACTGTCCCTTGCTGTATGTCTACTGTAAGATGGAAAGCAGCCCTATAATGGTAGCAGACTAATACGCGGTTCACATGATGTAAAGTGCTTACCATATTCTGGGGCTTCCACATACAAAAATAATTTAACAATGACTGGTCAGATAAGCAGAGCCGAGAGGAGAAGAAAATAGAAATAATAAAGAAAATGAGAAGGAAAAACACTATATTAAACCCCAAACGACCAAATCCTCGGAATCAATTGCGTACTTAACTCAAACTTAACTAAGTAACTTAGGCGTTATTACCGTTAATTACTATTTACTGATATACCCTAGCTGTATAAGCTTCTTTGTTGTTAGTTGCGTATTTCGTTTTTGTAATGAAACATAAATCATGGACATATTACGCTAAAACTTAACACACATTTTGAAGTAAAGGCAATGGTTGTAGGTGTAAAACGAAACGCCCATAGGCAGTTAACGTTTTCTTATGCTCATTATGTTACATTTTGGCTACAAATGATTGCTGTCGATTGAGTAATCACTAAATAAGGTAAAGGAGGCTCTTCTAACATGATCTGAGCCCAAGAAAACTTCACCTACAAGCCGGCACAGCTGCTAATTGACGGACGACGCTCTGGTGCAGATTTTTCTGTAGAGGTTGGTATATCAGACAGGATTGGCTTCCGGAAAAGTCGATAAGATAGATACAGATAAAGAACGAATAGGTGCCAAAAACCAAACTTAAGAGGCGACGACGACTAAGGTTAATATTAAAGATCAATGGCAAAGTGTAAATACTCGTACTCGTATTATTGTACTTGGGCGATACAACAACGGATGTACCTAAGAGCCGGGCACATCGCAGACGCAGCATCCATTGCATTATATTTAAAAGATTAAGAGCATCTGGCCATTTTTTCTATCATTCAAACTGTCTGGTTACTTAGGAAGCATCTTTACAATAGCTTCCATTCGCTTATGAAATCAGCTCTATGTAGACAAAACCATATGTACAATCGACAAAAGAGATACGGTTGCACCTTTTAATACAACTTTATATGAAAAAGTGCGATTGTATCTCCTTTGTCGACTAAAAGTAAGTATTTATTACATAAATGACTAAACTTTATATGAACGGGATCCGCATCCAGTCTGTCCTAGCCACCTTTTCAGCTCAAATAAAACCATCAAGAAACTACATCAAAGTGTGTAGAAGCCCCACTCTCTCCTCAATCTTCAGATAAGATCAGGCAATGCCAGAGATTGCTTTACAAATTTACAGTAATTGAATTGTCATATCAATTGCTTTTCCTCTGTCATATACCTGTTGAAACATGATTAAGACACGTATAACTAATTTAGTTTGACCATCTTCACCGTGTATTCATTGTTTATACTTAGTTAATTCCCTCCTCATGGCTGACACCAAACTTTATGGCGGGGAAATGTCGTGAGAGCGCTGTCACAAGTGATGTATATTCTAAACGCGATTACTGACATCATGGTATATTAATGTCCCGTAGAAAATCATTGTATAATACGATCGTGTTAACTACAGCGAGAGAATTGTGCCTAATCTGACATTTTGTAACTTTATTCGACAAATGGGATATACCTGCGACTCCACTGACGTACAACCGGGTTCCTGACTCTCTCTCTCTCTTGGAAGCTTTTGATCCGTTATTTTAAGTATATGAAACATCCTAGTCATCATTTTAGAATATGTTTTTTTATATATGTATAGTACACTTTAATTTGACTTCACTTCACCTGATGGTAAGCTGAAGGCAATGTCTCAGGAAAGAGGGTTACCATTACATACACGTACAATATTGCCACAGATGTTCGGCTTAAAATGCTCCCCGAGAAACGGAGGGTCCTTTTGAACTGTTTCTCACATAAACATTTGTTCGGTTTCGGGAGTAAGATGTAATGAAATATCCTCCATGATAACGATGCAGTCCCGTTACGCGGCGGGCGTGACTTTTACTTTCTGCTGGTAAAACCACACTCAATTACATTGTTCTAACATCCTTTCTAACACAATGAAATGGTCGACTCAAGCCAATTCAATATTTCGTCAACACTAAAATGTTCTTACAGTGAAGGAACACTTTAAAACTAAAATGTTAGCGCCGATCTGTTAATTGAATAGTTGTCAGAGACGACCCCAGTTGCGTAGAATGTCTTTAAAATAATATTTTCAATAAACTGAAGATAGAAGACCTAACTTAAACCACAGAATGTACATATTTTACATATACTCACGCCTGTAAATTCCCGAAGGGGTATACAGAGGTGTATTTAACACCTACATTTCGCAAACTATGATTTCGGTCCCACGTTATAGAGGGCGAGCTTATTGCCGTCAACTGGGAACATAGTCATGGGCTATATGTTTATTGTCGGATGGAGAACTGCCCTATCTCTTAGTTGCCTGTTACGACACCCACAGTTAGAGCTGGGTAGGCCCTATTCTACTCCACCGGGAACCAAGATGATTATATTAAAAGGTAAAAAATAATTGATATTGAGTTTTGTGATTAGAAAATATAGTGAATGATAAAACATCCATCTTACAGAGTTTCAAACGATACGATTTTTAAATTCAAATTCATATATTTCGTGAAGCATAAGTTACAGAATAGATGTTGTTTTAAATAATATTAGTCCAAGCTATGTTCCGCCAAAGAAAATTATAAAATAGATAATTATTTGCTTGCCAGTCAAATTAAAAAACAACTGTATGTTTAATATAATGCTTTAATGTAATATGCTGCCAGTCTTCTGGGAACGCTACCACAAGAGGCATGCGATGCGGATGAATTCCACGACGCATTTTAACTTTTAGTTTTAGTTTTCTTTTTTATTTTATTTAGTATTGTGGATATATAGTAACTTTATTAATTTAATTTATAATTTAATTTTTGCCAATACATCTCTGTACTTACAGTAATTTTATGAGATGTGGATATCCCTCGAATCCCTTTAATCTAATTGTATTTTTAACTAATGTTTACATTACAAAAATTTTACCAAGCAATTTTCACACACTCCAATCCTATGTTGTACTGGACGGGCCTCACGTGGACGAGCGAACCCGGTTATAGAACGCGAGTTCGTTCACCTCTTGATCGGCTGTCGCCCATAAGTACATGGGGTGGTTCATTCAGTTTACACACTTTCCTGCCCTGAGGAGAAGGTGGACTGTAGCTGTTGTATGCGAGACAGGAAAGCGAGGTTTCCCCGTGTGTCTCTGACAACTAGCTGAACCAGCCAGAAAGGCCAGGTTCCGATTTGTATCTGAAGGGATCCAGTAAATAAAACAATCCTATTTTAACAATAAAATTGTCCTGAACTTAGATGCCCATTTCAGGTTGCAAGTCTGAGCGTTATAGCTCCAAGACGTGCTAGGCGACCCGGCTAGAGTATCGCACTGATGGTTTTGTCGCCTGTGCTTTTATATTAAAGGGTTTTACCCTGATGTGGGCCTCTAGTTTCGGTCGGAATTTCACTTTATTTGCACAATAATTTTTACTATTAAGGACATCGAATAATTACAATTTTCTATACAATTTCTTACAATTCTAACATATCTATTATCTATAAACGTGTGCAACACAATTATTTATTTATTTCTTATTGAATAGTACACAAAAATTACATAATTTCTTAAAAATTAACAAAAGTGTGCAGAAATTACAGTGTTTTGTAGCTATGTGTGAGATTTAATTGGATTTTACTAAATTCTTATAAGACTATGGTTTACAGATATGCTGTTACATATTGGGTACTGATATTTACTGCTATTACATATATTTTTGAAGTGAAAACTTCTTTAGCGGCGTTGGATGGGTGTAAAATGTTAAGGAAGCGTCAGGATTAGTTGACCTTTGAACCGTAACCGACGACTGACGTCATACAAGATTAGGTACAGACTATGTATTTTGCAACTTACAATAGATATCGTCGTAGCTTAAACGGTAAGCACGTCGACTGTAAGTCCTTATAGTTTCAGATAGTATCGGGTTCAAACCACCTGGCCTTGAGGTTTTTTGTGATTGTTTTTTCTTATTATAATTTCTTACTTTTGGTGATTATTTTTTCTTTTTGTAATTTATTACTTTTTGTGATAATTTTTTCTTTTTGTAATTTATTATTTTTTGTGATAATTTTTTTTTTTATAATTTATTAATTTCTTCTGACAGAAAATTAGCAGAAAATAAGTGATAGGTTCTATGATTAGCGCTATCTTATAGGTATGGTATGGTATGTTCTTTTTTATCTTTTTCTATGTATATAACGAAGAAAGAAAAAAGAAAATGTTTTCACTTCTGCCGGCACTCCCAGAGTGCAACCCGTCTTTTTTTATTTATCTATGTATTATTATCATTTACTATCTAAATTAACAAATTAATCACGTACAGATAATACAAAGATTGTTTTACAAATTTAGGTAGTTCCAACGCCTATCCCAGAGGGCGCGACTGAATCACACAGTGGCCAATCAGAGGCCGGTTTGCACTATTTTGACATTATTTTGATACTATTCTAACACTATTCATTCTGATAATCACAAAACCAATGTTTATTTTGATTATACTACACATAATCACGAATTGCGAACACAGTTAAATTAAAATTGTCTGTCTGTCGCGAACATATGTAATGATGTGATTATTTGCAGAATCCAATAAGTTAATTTTGGATTTGACCTAGGCCTACAAGCGACAAGTCTAACTTAGACCATTTGGTATTATCGGTAATCATTTTGAGGGCAATAAGGCTACTGTCTCACTGACTATACATATATTCACGCGCATAAAGCCCCGAAGGGATGGGCAGAGGTTTAATAACACCCACTGTAATGAATGAATGAAAGAAGACTAGCGAAACTGGTGTATGAGGCAAGTGTGAATGGTACCGTCGGAAGTGGAAGACTTAGGCGCACATACCTGGGCCAAATCGGGGAACTTTTATAAAAGGGGCAGGTCAGGAGTACTCTAAACCGACGAGCATGCATGAAGAATGTAATGAGAGTGAATGAAGCGAGAGTAGTATGTCAGGATCGTGGCAAATGGAGATCCGTGATCTCTGCCTACCCCTATGGGGAACAGGCGTGATTGTATGTATGTATGTATGTAATGTGTCTTTTACGTAAATACAATACCCAGCCGCGTGGTTCCCGGCAGAGTAGAATTTGGGCCACCCCTTCTCTTTCCATGTGGTGTAGTACAAGGCGACTAAGGGATAGGGCTGATTAACTTTAACATCAGACATAATATGTACAGCCCAGACTCAGCCTCAGATGCATGGCTCGAGTCAACAATAGTGCCCGGAATACGGCAATAGGCTAACCCCCTATTACGTGGGACCGAATACAGATTGGTGAAATGTGGGTGTTAATTCACCTCTGCCTAACCCTCCGGGGATAAAGGCGTGATTATATGTATGTATGTATGTAAATACATAAAACGTATTGAACGTTTAAAGCGGCAGAACTAACCCTCTAGACAAGTGGTACTTGGTTGATTGTCAAATTGTAGAATACGTATGAAATTGACACGTACTTTTAAGTTTATAACGGTCGTCAAAGTATGTCATACGTTGACATTGATCAATCAATCAATTAGCCCATTACAGTCTAATGCTGGACATGGGCCTCTCCCAATGTTGGAAGGCTTTGGCTAACAGTTTCCACGGTAGCCAGACGGGTTGGTACAGGGTTTTATTTCGATATTTCCTTCTCTGGCAGTGATATCGTCTGCGTATTTTTCCGTAAGTCGCCCCTTATAACCTTCGGAGGAGATGGAGCGATACTTGTATTCTTTCTCCGTCACCACACAGATTTTTTTTTTATTACAAAGGACCCATGGCCTTTCGAGCAGACGAGTCCTAGAGTGTAAACAAAGGGTAGAACGCCCACTGGCCAGATGGACAGATGACCTGAAAAAGGTGGCTGGGACGGACTGGATACGGAAGGCATACGAAATATCGCACATTGGGAGGTGCCTATGTCCAGTAGTGGACTGCAGTGGGCTAATTGACTGATTGATTTGATCGATATAGGACACGTCAATTTGACTTCGCCTCGCCTAATGGTAAGCTGAAGGCAAAGTCTTAGGAAAGAGCATCACCATTACATACACGTACCATGTTAACAATGGTGGCACTCAGCTTGACGGCCTCATCAGATGCTTTTTCACGCACCGCTTGTAGGACCCGGGACTATAGGAAGGGGGAAACTTGTGAGCTGGCAAGTAGTTCTAGGTCTTAATGGTGCGACAAAGAAAAGAGCCACCGAATATACATTATATTGTATTCTACAAACATATTGTCACTTATCGAGAAGAGCAGAACTTGGTATTAGAGGAGCGAGACCCACTTCTGGCAATTCACTTTCTAGACTATCGAGGAAATTACTAAGATATGACGTAATTACTACGTAGTCTTAAGTTGTTACTATCAGCAGTCACTGCTTCTGCAGAACTGAAGCACAAACTATATTTCTTCTTATTTTATTCACACGGTTAATATTCAAAAAATTGTTATGTTTCGTAACATTGTAGACCAAAACCTGCGGTTTTATAAAATCATAAGCGCATTCTCTTTTAATTCCATCACACGAGGTCGCCTTACGTCACCCCTTTCACAGAGACGATTCACGACTTCATCGATTGACATGCTAATCTAATCCACTGATTGCGATTTCCCTGTTCAGATATTAGAAGGCTGCTTTTCCAAGTTATAATGGAATGACTCGAACAGGGTTCTGGCAGACAAACACACGGCCCAACTGAAACTTGCATACGTCCATAGGCCACGGTGCCTATGGACGTATGCAAATCTTCATAATGCTTTACGCTCGTGCTCCCGATCCTGTAATGCTTGTCTTGAAGAACCTCATATTAAAGTAGCTTAGGAAAACCACAGCAGGGAGTTCATTCACTGTTTGTGCGTGCGTGGGATGAAGTTCCATTCCTTACCGTGCAGTTCGCATTGATTGCGGTTGTATTGTCGTTTGTTTTTAAATGCCCTACATAATGACGAGCGGTGCGATGATAGAATGTAGCTTCAGGCTTCATGTAAAACAATTCATCTGAGAACAGACCATTGTACGGGTGGTTGAAAATGTATTCTCTATATGTGCAGTAACCGTTTATTGGATGTCCTTTGAAGATAGCACAAGGTGCTATGATAGTGAGGAGCACAAATTCACCACCAATAATATATTGTATAATACCAAATCGCGTGCACCAAGGCTTCGCTTTTCACGCGACTTGGGGTCAAAATTTATGGTGGTTAATTCATACTGATATTATAAATCGGAAAGTGTATGTGTGTGTCTGTTTGTCCGTCTTTCACGCCTAAACCACTATACCGATTTTGATATAATTTGGTATAGGGATAGGTCTAATACCTTGAGAAAGGACTTAGGCTGTGTTTGTTGTTTGACATCTAGGTGGGCGGAGCCACAGGCAAAAGCTAGTATATCCATACATCATACATGGTGTCAGCATCAGAAAAAGTACTCAAAATGATCTTAATACCTTATCCCCCACCCCCCCTGTTGACTGACTGTTCTGAAATTTGCTGCAAACAATTTTATAAAACAATTAAAATTAATAAAAAAATTGAAAAATTTGTAGTAAAGATTGTTCTAACGCTAACTGTATACTCGACAAAATTGATAGTATCCCACCTTTACATACAACTTTGTATGTATAGGTGGGACACTATCGATTTTGTAGACTGTACCTATACCAATCGGTATAAAAGCAGTCCCATAACTATTACCCGTCATCTCCGAACCTTAAAAGTCAGTGAAAGTGCCTTACCGGTAACGATTGACAATAGGGTTATTAATACTGATCATAGACAATAGAGGCTAATTATACACTATTATAGTCCTTTGTGCCAGTATAAAGTACTGAGTCTCAATACTAAGACATAATCGGTTTTAATCTTAAAACTTTCGCGTTTCATGAAATGCTGGTACGTTTAAAGTATAGATATCTTAAGTCTAAAGTATAGAAAAATTATAAATAAAAGTCAAAAGCTTCGCGCATGTGTGCTATCTGAAGAAGAATTATGCTAATAAAAATCTATTGAGAATTCAGTTTCGATCTGTCAAAATTAAATAAAATGACAAACACGGTGATTTTCGTAATACCTACGTTTTAAACAAAGAACACTGACGTCGTGGTTGTTTTTTAATAATATTACATCAAGGCTTCATATTGAAATAATGTTATGACGAGAAATAATGCTTTTGACATTTGAGAGTTTGAGATTAGTTCCAGACACTGGATTTTGAATATCTTTCTGTTACAGAAATGGCCTTCTGGTCAACCAAATACAAAAAAAAAACAATAATAGGATATAAGAGTATATTTGCTTGTGATCAGAGTTATCCTAAAGGCAGAAAGTTGAAATAAATCAAAAATATAATCCTATAAAACCCAATGTCAGTTTATTTGTACGGAGTTAATGCGCTACGGAACTGTTCATCCGATTGCTATAAAACTCTTAAACTAAAATAAACTAAAAACAGAAACTGATAATTCATTTGACTTTCGATATATTACTTTTAAATACCGGTAAATTAATGAAACAAAACGGACGTACTAATCATCCATCATCTTCTGCGTTTAGTGTCAAGGTGTTTAAAAGTCTTTAGATTATAATTTATAATTAACCAGCCTATACGTAATGCTGTTAATTCCACGGTTTGAGATTTTACAGGCTTTATTACACATGCTACCTGCTAGATCTAAGTAAATCTATCGGTGTATAATGAAGAATTATCTATCTATCTGTCTATGGCAGACTGCCATGGGCAGCTGGGGGTCTTAAAATGCCAAATTGAATAATTCCGCTAAAAACGAGTCACTTTATCAATTATCCTACAATTATCCCTATAAAATTCATAAAAAGGTCACTCATATAAGTAGAATCACAACAATTCTTTTAGTAAGCAGATTCTAATTTTGTATATTTGAATATTGCCCATGACAAAATGTTATACCAATACGATTCCAAAAAAGTAGGGCTTAGAACTGCCGGGCACGGCGCGGTGTCAATTAGATTCCACAGTGCATTTCGTCCCATTTCGAAGCCGTGGATCCAACTCACCGCTACAGACTTATCTGCACTTCGACAGACGGTTTCCACCGCGGTTACTACAGAAATATATTATAAGCAGTGTACATCTGCAACCTGCATAATACGAGAAGCAACTTTTCCATACATACGCTCACGCCTTTTTCCCTCCGAGGTAAGCAGCCACAACAGCCCGCCATTTAACTCTACCCTTACATACTTCATGAGCTTCGTCTACTGTCATTAATCCTTTCATGCAAATCCGCTGGCTTCGAGTAGTTCTGCTCAAAATGCTGCTGCTCGATTCTTTTTTTTTATATAGGACACGTCAATTTGACTTTACCTCGCCTGATGGTAAGCTGAAAGCAAAGTCTTAGGAAAAGGGGTCAACATTCCATACACGTATCATGTTAACAATGGTGGCACTCAGCTTAACGGCCTCATCACATGCTTTTTCACGCCCCGCTTAAAGAACCCGGGACTGTAGGAAGAAGGAAACAATATGTGCTGGCAAAGAGGTCTTAATGGTGCGACAAAGGAAAGAGTCCTGGCTGGTCTACCCATTCATCTGTGCCTTACGACTTTTTCACTTCAAATAAAATACTCAGTAGTGAGTAAAACGCCTCTATTTTTTAAATTAATCTCTCCACTTTTATTTCTACGGTTAGAAATAGCACAGTACCTACCTATGGCATCCTCATGGTGCGAATGAAATCTTCACACAATCAAAAAATGTGGTATACTGAAAAGCGTCCCCCGGAATAAAAATTCATCAGTTCATTCCGTATATGTGTGCATTGGTCGCTAGGAGACTGGTAATGAACTCGTCAGAACGATCTTGACTACTTAGTCTCATAATGATCCTCATACCAAAACATCAAGAGCAAATCCAAATGTTTCATCATAGGGTAGCTCACTGGAGAGTTTTTGTGTTGTCAGTGGGAAGACCTAAGGCTTGTCCTGCTTTATCTTCTACACTGACAGCTCAAAAACTGTCTATTCTAACAGGGTCGGCAGCGCGAGTGTGACGCCCCTGTTGTTGCGCACGTCGATAGGCCACGGTCACCACTTTCCATCAGGTGAGACGAGTGCATGTCTGCCACCTAAGTAGTGTAAAAAAAAGGAGATATGATGTTGACTGTACCAAAAAAAGCGTGTTGAATAAGAATTTTATTTAATAAGCCTTAGATAATATACTATAGAAGTGCAAATTTATGGACGTAACATTATTTACATAAAGTTATTACTTTTAATAAGCAAAACATGGTTCAGTAACTGTATAATACGCCTTAACATAATTGGTAATTGTTGTTAAACCATAATATTACGTAGGTAACTACATATAGCCCCTCTACACCTAAGACAGCAGGTGCTCCAATAAAAGCCAAGATAAACCAAATCATCAAAAGAAGAGTAGGAAAACTGAAAAGCAAGTTATGTATGATACAAAGAAGTTTTTTAAACATTACAAGTATTTAAATTGAAAAAAAAAATATTGGACTAGGCGGGGATCGAACCTTACTTTGCCTTACAGGGGCAATGCTTTGATCTCTAACCTACCAGTGGTCTGGTAGGTAAAATTAGTTCACCAGTATTACAAAATGTAGGAACAGGGCCTCACTAAAACCATTACATACCAGTACGTTACCGGAATATATATTACATGATGATAGTCTTAGAAAGGCCAGCCTATTACATCTTCACGGTTCCACAGACAGAGTAAGCAGTTATGTCATCGTTACTCATGATCTAAAATTACTCACTGCTATAATCCTTTCCAATAAACTACGGTGGATAAAAAACATTATCTTAACAAACCCCTGTTGTCTTCGTTGATGACATCACGCAATCCAATTAGTGATAGCAATTACCCAATACTGGACATAGGCCTCTCCCAATGGGAGGCTTTGGCTTACTGTTTCCACGCTGGCCAGTGCACTGGCCAGACGGGTTTATACAGACTTTTATTTCGAGTTTTATAGAGTTTTATAGGCAGACAAGCACACGATCCACCTGACGGAAATTGGTTACCGTGGGCTATGGACGTATGCAACACCAGAAGAGTCACACTCGCGATGCCGACCCTGTAAACACAGGTAGTTTCTGTGCCCTCAGTGTAGAAGACAAAACAAGATGTCTTCCCACTGCCAGCACAAAAACTCTCCAGTGAGCTCTGGTTACCCTACTCACTTCCTTTCGGTGGAGATAGGGTGGTGATGCACATTTAGTGAGTGATAATACTTACCGTAAACAAAATCATTTTGAATGAATTTTTAAGCAATTAGTATACCAAATATTCAAATCGATGTAGGTTCGTATGATTATTGGTAAATGACTTCCACCGACATGGTTGTATAATTTTCAAATTCCCTCAAGACGTGGTTCAGTACCTCAGTGGTTAGAGCATTCCTCCTCTAAAGGACTGGTCGTGGTGTCAGGTCCCGTCTAAGCATTCATTTGTCCTATCTTAAAATAATCGTTTTAATTGCAACGCTTCAGTTGATTGATGGTCTTCTTTTCTCTTCCTTGTAGTTGTGTTTGTACGTGAGAATGTATGTGTGTTTTTGTGATCGTTTGAGTAAGTGTGTGTTCTTACTGAGCTAAATAGATGGCGTTACCGTCAAAATACATCACGCAATTAAGCTTTCGATATCTGAGTAATTCAATGTAATATAAATAAACTTACGCAAACGAATTACCTTATAAATGTACGGTTTTCACATCGTTATAGTGCTGTTGACTATCGATACAGTGTCTTTATTTACACGGTAATTACCTTATAAGCACCATAATCTTGTACGGTCTATCGTCAACGGAAACCATACATCAATTTGACGTTATATACCTTAAAAGATACTGAATTATCAATTAGGCAAAATACAAAACATACTTGAAGCGTCGGTAGCTTAGTGGTTAAGAAGTCAACCTTACGATCGAGAGGTCTTAGGTTCGAATCCTGGCCATTACATTACCGACGTGAACCCACTCCTAGCACTAGCAATTTAGCTTAGTTAGAGGGTTAGAGGGAATATCAGTTATTTAGATAATGTCAGTTGCTAATATTCTTTAAAAACAAAATAAAAGAATAAATATATACAGTCTTATTCATAAAAAGTTATGGGAGTTTTATAAGACTGCTATAAGGTGATCGTCGAAAATTTGTATTCATAACAGCATTTTAGCACTAATACGCTCTATAAACCCTCGATAAACTTCATATAAGTTAAGGAAGGCAGGAACCCACTATAGCCGTGCCTTATAGCAATATTAGGAGAAAAGATGGCCGACCTGCGCAACAGCTGATGTTACTTTGACAGCTGTTCTCAAAATATCGATGAAAGCTTTGATGTTTAATACTATATAGCATGACTAGCATCGTTGCTTTGTTCGCATTAGTTTCGTGAATTATAGAATATAACTCGAATATCTCTGATTTGTTTCCAGACAAGCCTTTGTTATTATTATTACTAATCTAGGTCAGTTATTTTTTGGAGTTTGTGGTAAATTTATTGCGGCAGAGTGTTTCTCAGTGTCTTCCACAATGCAAGCTTTACAAAGCCTAGATGTACTTGAAACTATAGAAAATATTGGGAGTCTGCGA
The DNA here is from genome assembly GCA_949126895.1 of Eilema caniola. NCBI lineage: Eukaryota > Metazoa > Arthropoda > Insecta > Lepidoptera > Erebidae > Eilema > Eilema caniola. Next base: position 6,648,686 of record OX421472.1, on the reverse strand, counting down.
TATTGGGAAGTTTTAATACCAATAATATTGTGTAAACTAGCCCACGCCGCCACCTTCTTCGCGTTAGTGTTCGTGTCGGTGTTTTTATTTTCCAGCACACCGAACCGCTCTTTCACCAGTTCTTGTAATATGATCTTATGAAGCAAATATTATTATAATATAAGCGTTAGTAATGCATAATAAACAGACTCATCAAATAACAAGGCAGAAAGGACTTAAGAATTTCAATGATATCTGAATTTTTTAACCAAGTCGCAACATTTTCATTTATTAATCTCTTATAGCGACACTATAGTTATCGAAGGTTTATAGAGCAGTTATGAATTAGTAGTTTATGATACTGTTGCATAATAAGGGTTCTTATAACACGAGTGTGTTTTAAAAAAACGAGCTGTAGGCGAGTTTTTTTATATTATCACACGAGTGTTATAAGACCAAGTTATGTACAGTGTCATACACTACTTTATCTACTCTCATACTATAATACATAAACTAATTTATTTTACAAACCAAACCAAACTTTGTTTAATTTAAATGTATAGAACAAAAAAAAAAAATGTTCGCGCCAAGGCGCAAACTCACTCGATTGCGCATGCGTGTTTCTTTTTTTTTCCCGAATCGGCGGATTCTTTTTTTAAAGTAGTGGTTTAGTCCAGATGGAGGTTGTATAGGTGTATCGTTATGATTAAAAAGTTATTTTATGATATAGGTGTCCATACAAGACCTGTATCGTAATAAAACTTTTTTTTTAGCCTGTGCATAATGTTTGTCATATGAGTTTTGATTTCAATTTTATAATCTTTGTATTATAGTATCAGAATAGATAAACAATATTTTAAAATACGTATGATAGCGTTATGAGACGTTTTAACTAATGTACGCTATAAACCTTCGATAAGTATTTTTTTATGAATAAGACTGATAGATTTTATAACACGAAAATAAAGGTAATAATCGAACCGGGATATCATCACGAAAATCGTTCAAAGAGACAGGTATAGGACTCCGGCCACCAAGGAGAAAGCCATGGATGCGACCGGGACTAACGTAAAGATGATGATGATGGTTCAAATAGGAACAGGAACGTGACATAAAGTTTTTGCGATGAACCACTCAGCTCCTCTAGACTAGTGGCAATTCGTTGGCTGGCGTGGTATGGGATTTGACGTATTTGACATGCGTTAACGAACTGTCATTTACGTCAAATTTCATACATTCGTCATTCTATTCCACCAAACGCCGGCTAGCGAATTGCCACTTGTCTAGAGGGGCTGGTCAGATCGTCTGCTGCGATTCCAGATGTACATTTGTGTAGGACACGTACCTGTACATTATACAAAAGACCTTTGCATAAACTTTATATGAAAACATGTAAACCTTTGTATGCCCGTATCTCCTTTGTCAAGAGATCTGGCGACATAGTTTGGACAGAATATGAATAATATATGAAAGTTATGAGACGCCACAATCATGCTCCAAACACTACATGATCTCTTTTACCAAAAAATTGCGCGCCAGATCGGTCAACAAGTGTGATAATTATGTTTTGTATATTTGACATTTAAAATAATGCAATGAAACAGAATAGCATGGATGATATAACAAGCGTACCAACCACATAATCTAGTATAACATTTGAAATATTATGCTAGACCATTGCGATAGTTGTTTATTTTCATTGTTATGGCTGGTTATGGCGTTCTTATGTCATAGAGCATAGAGCTTCACACTTATTCGACCGCTTAAAGATAAAATCTACGTTAAAAAGTTTCCCCTAGAATAAGTCGGTACAATTGAGGTCCGGTTTGTCCAGTTATATTCTGATTATTGTTACTGTATGTCAGTTCGTTCCAATTAGGGGCAGAGCACTCAGTCTGATGAAATTCATGCTGAGCAAAGCTACTATGAGTATAAGGTTTCATTTTCGGAAGCCGGGTGGCGGGATTTCTCCTGAAAGAAATGTGATTAAATGCTCTGAAGCTCAAAATTGACTACTAATTCTGCATCACTGCATCTCTTTTACGCAGATTGTTTTTAAATTTCTACCGGGTGTAAGAGGAACGCTCCCGAACCCGAAAGCCCGTGGTGGTACTCCGGGTATACTACATTTTGGCATAAATTTTTTTTCGTTTTTTATTTTTTTCATTTTTTATCAATATTTATTCTCCATCGTATTAGGAAAGCTCAATGAAACGACAATTTCACAAAAAAAAATACTCCAGACAAAAACAAAAGGCGCCAAGCGCGTGCTTTTTTTGGAGAGATGTTTTTAAACAACATGACATAAACTCACGCCTGTATCCCCGAAGGGGTAGGCAGAGGTGCTAGCACCCACATTTCGCCAGTTTATGTTTAGGTCCCAATGTAATAGGTGGCGAGCCTATTGCCATTAACCGGGCACTTATAAACCTGCGATAAATACACACATAACTTCAATATATAGTATGTAGTATACCCGGAGTACTACCACGGGCCTTCGGCTTCGGGAGCGTGCCCTAACACCCGGTTTATCCTGAATTGAAATGCCCAGTTTCTTCTTTCGTGAAAGCAGTTCCCTTTTCAACTTTACCTTTCAAAATGGCTCCAACAGAGAGTTGACGTCTATTGGCTCGCCTTTAAGGGTGTAAAAATAGCATAACCTTTACTTACGTCGACGAGAATCTACAGACATGATGTGCTTCCTAACTGATAATGTAACCATTACAAAAAAATTAATAAGACTTTGCGATACCCGGCAATCAAACCTCAACTTCAGCACTCACTCTCGCTACCGCTGCACTACTGAGAAAGAACAATAACAAAAAAAAAACAATGATTTCAAGCAGAAGCCTCCAATAACACGGCACCTTACCCAGAAATTGAACCCCACCGTAGTGTATAGCAGTCGTTAGAGCTACCTGTGAACCCATACAATATTGCACAATATACGAGTGAAAGTATTCATAACTAATACAGAAATCGCAAGCTTTGCAATCAGGAGGTCAATAGATCGAGTCCCATTCAAGTAACTACATTATTCAAAACATTTCTTTTAACTAACTAGATAATAATTAGTTCATTAATGAAGGCAATTACAAGTACACTATTTGGTGGTAGACCATCAGGTGGGCACAAGGCCCACCGTGCACACTGAGAATAGAACCCGCTGCTTCTTACTGCAAGTCACTGTCAGTTCTGCTGCGCCATAGAGCCCATAGAGGCATTTTATTTTTACTAACATTCAATGCTAAAAGTTCTTTGTGAACATTGAGGCATAATATGTTTGACAGTTTTGACACTAATGACAGAATCTCAGACAGTGTAAAATATCACTTATTTGTCATATTAGAGATTTCAACTTTGACGTTCGAAAGACGTAATTTTTACGTTTGTATTTCGAAATGAACATTCGAAATTTCGAATGTTCATTCTAAATTCAAATTAATACTTGACACCTACAAGAGTCATATAAATGCAAAGATTATGAGATATCATAAACATTTTATTAATTTCGAATGCTAATTTCCTTTAATACAACAATAGGTAGTAAAAACTAGTTCACAAATTGAACAAATATACTAACCAACTATGAAAAACCATACATACCACGCTTGTAAATACTAGAAGGAGTAAGCAGAGGTGAATAAACATCCAACTTTCGCCAACTATGATTCGTGGCACCAGAGGCCTCCACCTCGGAGTCCGGGGTTCGCTTACTACTCCTCCACCTTTTAGATTAACTTATACTGCTTTTATGTGAGCGACTACCGTTGAACCCCCAAACCCGAGAGGAAACATAATCAGGTTAACACAGGTTAGTTATAGAACTTATAACCTCAAAGTCAGAGTCAAAAATCATTTATTCTTTATAGACCATTAAAGCAGCACCTAAAAAGGTCAAATTTAAAATTTTTAGACTAGTTTAACAAATTTATGGACCACCGATTCGAAACACGGCCCCGACCTAAGAGGACTCCGGCAAGGATCACAGCGAGCATTTTGTTTGGTCTATTTACAAACATTTGATTAGTATACTTAGTCTAAATAATGTTTGCTTGAGTAGCATAGTTGTAGCACTTTCAAGCTTGTTTGACATCTAAATATTCTTGGATTTTATTATAGCCAGTCTGCTTCAGAGCCTCGTCAGCAATCAGCAGGTGTACCGATTTGCAGGTGACGATGGCTTAGGCCCCGAAGGTCTTGTTGCCCAAGTTGGGTGGAACTCACTAAACAATAAAAACCTACAAGCAGATTAAAAAAAATTTCGTTCCGGATTCTTGAAGCGAACTACTAATGAGAATCTAATGTAGCTTATTCCATAAACAATGTAATCTTAAGATCAAAATATATGTCATTGTATTAAACAGCTTACGATTGTAAACTATTACAAACGATAGTATTGATATCGAGTTCAATCAGTTTCTTTATATTAAATATTCGAATGGTAAGTGCTATGAAGATTTCCATTAAAAATAAAAAAATTGTGACACCAAGTGTGTACCTAATGTTTTTGTATAATTTACTATTAGTGCTAATGATTACGAACGATAAAACAGGCCTCCTAATTTTTACCATTCTGTATTTGAAATGCTTTATTTTTATTATTATTTAACACACAATTGGGAAATGCCGAATTCAAATTAAGAAGGAAAAACTTGTAATTAAAGAATAATTGTGTGAGTGATAATCGTATTATCCATATACCGTGAAAGTGTCCAGTGTCCATACGAGATCCACATTGTTTTCACCGAAGAAGAATTGGACGGGTGTCATTAAAATCATAATTCTCGCATGGCCCGAAGGCCGAATCTTAGGAAGAGTCTGGGAGAGAGGCGTCGGCGATCCACTGCTATATAAACCAACGGTCGGTGGTACAGAGCATCACACAACCACGACACCTCCGTGAGTCAACATGAAAGCGTTCTTGGTAGGTATTCGTGTGCAGTGAAAGTGACTTGTGACCTGTGTGTGACCCGCGCTCCTGTGACCGCGCTCACTCGCGCTTCCTACTTGGATTGTTCTAGTGTTACGATCGCTCGGCTCTATTCATCACGATTACGTTCAGTGCTTCACGGTTAATCGATAACTAGTATCGACGATTAATACAGCCGAACAATCGATTTGTAAAAATGTTGTACAAGTGTTCTATATCAGTAAATGTTTGTGCTGCAGGTATTAGCTGCCGTCGCCGCGCTCGGCTCGGCAAGACCTGAGGCGGGATACAGTTACAACGCGCCTGGAGGCGGCGGCTTCGGCGGTGGCCATGGAGGCTCAGGCGGCATCAGCCTTGGCGGCGGTGGCGGACACGGCGGAGGCTTCTCCTCCGGCGGTCTGAGCTCCAGCAGCTTCGGAGGTGGCTTCTCGTCCGGTGGAGGCTCTGGCTTCGGAGGAGGCTCTGGCTTCGGAGGTGGCTTCTCATCCGGAGGCGGCTCCGGTTTCGGTGGAGGCGGTGGTTTCGGCGGCGGCTCCGGTTTCGGCGGCGGTGCCGGTTTCGGCGGTGGTGCTATTGTCCAGAAACACATCTACGTCCACGTTCCTCCCCCAGAACCCGAAGAACAACGTCCCCAGATCGTCAGCGGTGGTGGAGTACCCCAGAAACACTACAAGATCATCTTCATTAAGGCGCCAGCACCTCCCGCACCCGTTGCCCCCATCATCCCCGCTCAAGCCCAAAACGAAGAGAAGACCCTCGTCTACGTGTTGGTCAAGAAACCCGACGAACAGCCCGACATCACCATCCCCACTGTTGCTCCCACTCAGCCCTCCAAACCCGAGGTTTACTTCATCAAGTACAAGACCCAGAAGGAGAGCGGCGGCGCTGGTGGAATCGGTGGTGGAATCGGCGGTGGAATCGGCAGTGGAATCGGAGGTGGACTTGGCAGTGGAATTGGCGGTGGTATTTCTGGCGGTAGCATCGGTGGTGGTATCTCTGGTGGCTCCATCGGAGGAGGACATGGCGGCGGCATCGGCAGCATCATCGGCGGAGGTGGACACGGTGGATCCGGCGGTGGCGTCAGCACCTCATACGGACCCCCTGGCCACTCCGGCGGTCCCTACTAAGCGCCGCGTCAAACGCGAGATATATTGTGATACCTGGTCTGCCGGCGACATAACTTAGTCATAAGTAGAGAAAAAATTACGGTGCCTAAATGTATTTATGTAAATAGTAATTTTAATGTACTATAATTTTAGTTGTATTATAAAAATTCTTATTTTTGCATAAAAGAGTTATAAACTTAATATTACTTTCATTGGCCAACCCCAAAAGCTCATAATCTACACGAACATTTCAATAATTCGAAATGTTATTCAATTTAGTTGAATTGAGATGTTTAATATGTATATTAACACATCAATATCATTAACACAAAGCGTAAACAGGTGTATGGGTAGAAAGTGATATTTTCTCCGTCTGCGTGGGCGACGCTTGCGCAACACGGGACAGCACAGCTTGTGACCTCTGTTGCATAATGCAGTCAGAAATAAGCTGTTTGCAACATCTATATAGAAAATGAGAGAGATTCGCTAAATATTTCATTGCGCAACACACACCTATTACAGTTGTTCACAATGCTATTCCATTGCGTAAACCTTGACATTTGGGTGTATTTTACCTTTTAGCGCCTATACCACTCAAAATCTAGGGCTACTGCAAGTAAATAATATATTTTTACATAATATTGCGTAAATAAATTCATGGAATCAAAATTAGGCATGCATAAAGAGGGCATCAGACGTGCGAAAACGGATCCGTTGCGTCGATTTTGGGTGTTACGCAAAATGATCGCATGGAAAGAAAACGATCTTTTGACTGAATATTTATAACCTATTGTAAAACTTTCGCAACTTCCTAGTAAGACGTGTTTGGGCATGTCATTATTTGTGATATATGGATACGTGGAAAGTGCCGGCCAATATTAACTTAGATGAGTAGTGAGATAGTCGAATCAAATATTTGAACAATATCAAGCACCCGTCACTGGTTTCGTTTCTCGTCGAGAGTTCATTTTGAAAGTGCTTTCAATTCCATAAGTTTTTGTATGTTGACAAATGTCTTATTAATTTGAGTACTTTATTAACTTGAATGACAGTTAACAATTTCAAGAATAAAGCGCGGTTTATACAGTAGAAACGTGGCGGGGACGTATGACGTGGCGGACATTTTAATTAACACAATATAAACCTTTTGAAGTATGCAACAACGTCGTTTTTGTCTTAGAGGAGAATTGCGTCCGCGCCTCCAGGCGACGGCGATGTCTCGCCACTAAAGTGACGCGGCATCGCTTCGAGTGGCGCATGTCCTGTCATTGACGTTATTGTACACAACATAAAGTTTATATTGCGATACATAAATAGTCCGCTACCGTCAAATGTCATCCGCCATGTCTCTTCTGTATAAACTGCGCCTAAGTCATCGTCTTCACCATGATCCTACCCGCGCCACTGCCCTGTTTCATCCAAAGCTTGTACATCATCTGCACCGCTCGTCGTTTACATAATTTGATTTTATTTAATTCGGACTGCTTGTTTTGTCATTTCCATTTTACCCTCTTTCAGTTAACTGATTGACCTCATATTTGGTACCTACACACCTTAAGTTCGAATGACAATGAAATTTAAATTAATATAAACTTAGAAAATAAAGTATTTAATTTATTTAATCTTCATTGTAAACGTAATTGACATTTAATTATAAATTGTAATGAGATTATTATTATGTACTTTGTATATAAAGTAGTAGTGTAGTTAGCTACAATGACGTTATGATATATTATGTACATACAATTTTAGTACATACTCAATGTATTATTTAACTGAAGAATAAACTGTAAACATTAATTACTTGGTTTCATTTATTTTTTTCGTGCAAAGTTGGACAATTAACAGAGTAAATAGACACTAAAACATTAAATTGTGTTAAAATATTATACTTACAGAGTAGATATTAAGCTGAATTAAAGTGATTTATGTGTGAAAAAATGCTTAACTAAATATAAATATACGTTACTTATTCTTTGTAGTCTACTGAAAATTTTTAAGATTTTATAATACCTAACTGAAGAACGTTTAGTGCATTTGTTTCGTGTACGTATTAGACATTACATACCTGCTTTAAAAACAATGTTCTGAAGTAAATAACTAAATATAAATTGAGAAAAACACATCTTCATTTTTTTACGCACTGAGGTGACAGACACGCACACGGCCCACCTGATGAAATTGGTTACCGTATGGACGTGTGCAATACCAGGGGAGTCACAACATTTATAACAAAACTTAACTAAATTTGTTTGACAGGACTAAAGACAAAGATATAGATTCATTTAAGTCTTTTTATACCACTAAGGTAGCAGACAAGCACACAGCCCACCTGATGGAGAGTAGCTACCTTGGCCCTATGGACGTATGCAACACCAGGGGAGTCACACAGAGAGTTTCTGTGGCGTCAGTGTAGAAGACAAAGCAGGGCAAACCTTTGATCTTCCCACTGACAGCACAAAAACTCTCCAGTGAGCTCTGGCTACCCTACTCACGGCTGGGAACACAACACGAGGTTATTATGGCCGCGGTATTCTATAGGTCGGAGTTACTTCCCCAGTAGGAGTGCTCAATTGTACAATCGGAACTAATATCAATTCGTCTACCTATTGTGAGATGCACAGTTTTTATGACGAACAATTATTGATTATCCATACGCAATACTTACTAGAGTTAATCAGCGATTCGTTAACCTCTAACAGAGATACAGAAATACTCCAACTAAATAAATTCCAAGTTGTTATGTAAACGAGGCTAGTAACTCTTATGGTGTTAGCGAGTCGTGACCTAGAACATGACATAAATTCAACTTAGATGTAATCTTTATTACATTATCTCCATTACATGTTATTATGAAATAATGTCGCTTTTACGTGTTTGTTTGTTTCTTCGTTAACATCTTCTAAAACACATTTGGCCTTATTTTAGATTGTTTAGGTTTAGGTAGGTTTGTAATGTAATTCATCATGCTCTTAGCGGTTGCCCGTTTCCACCCGGGTTCCTTTTATTATTTTTGGACTGATTTGACCTCCGAACCCGAAGAGGAAAGCCAGCACCAAAGCCTCATAGGTTGTTTAATCTTTTTAACACCCCGCTTAAAAGATCCGGGTTAGTAGAAACGAAACACGAAATTTGATTTAAATCTCGTGAAAATAATGTCTTTATATAACGTCTGGATAACTTTGTCTTCAGATCTGATCATATAAAGCGATAACAATACAGTTCACTTGCGATGTTAATGACATCATTGCATAACATTGCCACAAGTAAGCAACTGGTTGCTATACATACGTTCATTTTGCGATTAGTTGCTGTAACCGGACATTCGTCATTAATCACGATGACTGAACCGATCTGGTAAAGAGTAATTGTAACAGAATACCGGTTATGAGTTTTATAGCTGGTCCCTTACCTATGGGGGAACTGACAATGCATTCTTAAAATGTAGAATATACTGCTTCCGGGCTGTTTGGCCGTGGTCCATGTGAAACTTGAATTCCAGACGTTTTGTCGATCACTGCGGGTGACGACGAGTTCGGAGACCTTGCCTCGTCATCAGTCGCAACTCAGCCGCCGACGAGGCAAGGTCTCCGAACTCGTCGTCGCCCGGACCTGCGCCACTGAAGATGTCTGGAACTTTAGTTTCACATGGACCACGGCCAAACAGCCCGGAAGCAGAATATTCTACATGCAACGCCGGCCGTGAAAGCCTGAAGACTTACATTCTTTAAATGTTTAATAAAAATTAATATAGAGAGATATCCTTAATGGCCTTCAGTGGATTCTTAGTTGATCAAATTAAATAAATCTATACTATTATCTCTTGTAATCTGATGTTGGTGTACAAAAAAGAGTGGTCTATCTATGTATCTATAAGTCAAATAAAATAAATTATTAAAAACAAAGGGCCCGACTGATGCTAAAATGATCGAAACAAGCTTTATAGCAGGCTATTAATGATGTACCCATTAATTTTCATCTGGTTAGAGATTTGCTATTAGGTACCGTCTGCTATAAAGCTTGTTTCGATCTTTTTAGCATCAGTTGGGTTTTTTATTTTTAATAATTTATTCATTTTATACTTTTTAGCCACGACATAGGTATATATTTTTGTGATCGTCTTTTAATTGCCTTCATTTTGATACCCCACTTGATAAAGTTGAGTGAAAAAAAATTATTTACCACACACATTTTGGCGTCAAATATAGTTTTTGTTCATATTTTATGTACCTAAGAACACTTAGGTAATAAATACCTTTCATTTGCGACATGAATCATTGAAATCTTGTTCAGACATGAATCATTGAAATTGTACATCAAAATGTAATTATGCCTGTTACACTATTTTATGTGTGTGTACAATAAGGAATTAAGAAATCCGTACGGTGGATCAGAAGTTATGAGGTTATAAAGAATATTACAAACATGCATACAAACATACAAGATACGCGCGAAAAACATAACCCTTCTTGGCAGTCGGTTAAAAATAAGGAAAGTTTAAAGACATTTTTGCGACGTGCAGCCATTGCGTCTGATATTTCAAAATAAAAGCCGGTCAAGTGCGAGTCAGACTCGCGCACTGAGAGTTCCGTACAAAATGAAATAAATATTGAGGGACGAACTTGTGCTTCATAAAGACATTACGTAGAAGATTGATTATTTCACAGCTTCAAAGCATTGCAGATTTGTATACCTGGATCAATCAATCAATCAGCCCACTGTAGTCAACTGTTGAACATATGCTTCTCCTAATGTACGCCGTTTTTGCCGTTCCTCCGCCTTTCGCATCCAGTATTGGTATTTGGTATAAATTTCAACTTGATGCCTCCACATATTCCAGAGGAAAAGGTCTTGACAAACAGACAGACAAACATAAAGACAGCCTCCGTGACGTAGCCGTAGTGAACGCGGCCGCTGCGCAGGAGGCGCAGGTTCGATCCCCGCTCAGTGCAAATAATTGCAATGGTCTGGTCGTGCCTCGGAGACCACGTTAAAGCCTCGGTCCCGGTTGCCATACTAACATCTATGGCAGTCGTTACGGGTAGTTGGAGCCCTCAAAAGTCCAACAACTGGTCTAACTGCAATGCTTTGAAACCCCAGATTCCAAGTTGATAGCTTCGGATGTGACTGGGATTAATGCTAGGATGATGAAGAAACATAAAGAACTGCTTATACTGTTGATTGATGGCACTTGGTGGAACTTGCTACACATCTTCAATGAAAACACTTGTACTATTCCACATTATTTATTAAATTCCTGACCGGTTCCGCCTTACGGCATTATCAACCTTTGATAATGCCGTAAGGCGAAACCGGTCAGGATTTTTTTGATCTTTTATTGAAAGAAAAAAAAAACATAAGGAAGTATAAGGGTACCGTGTTTTCTTCTTAAGGTAAGGAACCTTAAAAATAACTCCTCATCGTCTTTACCAGCTTAGTGACGTTTCCGATTACATCGAAAGCTTTCACCTTTCAACCGAGGTCTAACCTCCCAAGTCAATCCCGTGAAAAAAGCTTACGTCATACCTGCATCCGTTGATTGACGGGTACTACCTAGCAAGTGAACATGGTCATCTCCATGAGTGATCTGGGGCCAAGTGTTAAGAGGAAAGTAATAAATGGGGCAAAGTATTAAATATTATTATTTTTTTACGATAATTTGGGGTCAGGTGCAAACTGACTTCTCAGTGCAGTGAGATTGCTTGACACATGGAATGTAGTCTGCCTTGTACCTCATCGGTCAATGACTCCATAATAGCAGTTTATGATACTGTTGTACGAGTGTTATAAGACCAAGTGTTATAAGACCAAGTTGTGTACAGTGTCATACACTACTTTATCTACTCTCTTATCATACATAAACTAATTTATTTTACAAACATAACCAAACTTTGTTTAATTTAAATGTAAAATGTTGGCGCCAAGGCGCAATCATCAATTGCGCATGCGTGTTTTTTTTATTCCGAATTGGCGGATTCTTTTTTTAAAGTAGAGGTTTAGTCCAGATGGATTATGTATGGGTGTATCGTTATGATTAAAAAGTTATTTAATGATATAGGTGTCCATACAAGACCTGTATCGAAATAAAACTTTTTTTTGGCCTGTGCGTAATGTTTGTCATAACAGTTTTGATTTCAATTTTATAATCTTTGTATTATAGTATCAGAGTAGATAAAACACACAATAACATACTTAGATGTGCGCATGTTTCCTTCTAAGGGCGTGGTTCATAGGGCGCCCTTTATTTTGGTTACTGAGGGAAACCTTTCACACGTGAATATTTTAAGGTCGTGAATTCTGATTGAATGAAAAGGTTGTACTCTAGAATCGGGGTCCGGTCGCCCCAGACCTAACAAACCAAGAACCTATTCCGTTAATCAGCTAGTCTAATAACAAATAAATCGCGATGGAATCAGTTAAAAAGTGGTTTTATTACAATGAGTTCGTAGTATTCTTACATAGAATTGCTACTTCTACTTTCGGGAACTAGTATTCTTGTAAGAAAAATGTGATGGTGGGCTATATTCTGCCTATACCAGTTTTATTATGTATATTACTAGCACTGCTTGCGGCTCCGCTCGCCTGGATGTCGGTTATCACGACCAAACATAGCTTATATCGTTTCTCAAGGTCTATTCTACCCCTATACCAAATTTCATCAAAATCTGTTAAGTGGGTTTAGGCGTGAAGACGACCAAGGAAAATAGGGATTCTTTTTCATATATGTATATAGATAAAAACATCCAACAAAGTAAGTCCAAGTTCACTATATGAAACACGAAGTCGCCCTAAGAATGAACACTTTCGTTACATTTTACTGTCATTGTATGCAAAGCCAATGTCTGATTGTCGAACACTGAGCTTACATTATATTAACAGGTAACATAATGGATGATGAAGAGATATCATCGCCGATCAGGTGCCAGACTGATCACAATGCTGTGACGTAACAAGCTTAACAGGTAGTTAATGCAGAAGTCTCATTTGATATAGTCACTAATATCACAGTCTAACTAACTTTAATATTATGCGAAAGTAAATCTGTCAGTTTTATTTTGTTTCGTTTTCACAGCTAAATAATAATAATAGAAATAAATAATAAATAACTGAACCCATTTTGAATAAATTTCATACAGATATAGATTAAAGCTTAGGAAAGAACATACTCTGTTTGGTCGTGATAACTAATATCTATTGGGACGGAGCCGCTGGCAACAGCTAGAAACATTTTTTTATTTGCCTATCCCTTATAAAAAGTATATCATTTTTACGTCTTTATAAGCGTCGGTAGATTATTGTCTAAGGATTGGCGGCCGTCCGATCAAGATGTCCAAGATAAGGATCCTGGCCATTACTCTACCGACGTGAACGTTCCCCTAACACGAGCAATCAAGCTTAGCTGGAGGGGTTAACAGTCCAAGTAATTTGAATTACTAGTATTTTTAAGCCACATCATCATACAAGCAATCGTTGTTGTGGCTTATGTCACAGATGCCTATATGTATCTATGCATAATAATTACATTAATCAAAAATAGAAATTCATTTTGTTGGTTTATCATTTTTACTAATTTGATTTATTATATCCAAATTATATTGCTAAATATTATGTCGAAGAGAACGTAACCAAAGTTAGACTATTTTAAAACTTTTTAAGACAATTCATTTGTCTCAATCAAGCTGATTGATTTGAGGCAGTGTGTAGCGAATCCATCGATTCCAAGAATCAGCTTATACGAGACATTTTTCGAGTTCAGAATCTGTCGAATTATCAATCTATCCAATTCACCGAATATCGGATGACTCCTTGAAGTATACACTTAGTTTGATAATGTATGTTGTAAAGATGATGCTCGTAACAACGACCGACCTTGCTCTAATACTTGCACAATAGAGGAACTCAAGAAGGTGACTGCGGAGGCTGTCAGTGTCGTCGAATTTTGGGCTGGACATATCTAATTGGACCAAAAATTGTTATATAAAAAGAGATGGGTTGGGTCGTATTTTCGCTCGTGCTGCATCAAATTAATAAAAGTTAAATAAATAACCAAGGATAAGAGCTTGTTCACCCCCTGAGCGAGATCTAGTGTACGTAGACCCCTTTTAAATTAATAAACTGTACACTGAGTGGATAATACAATTATTCATATACTAGCTGTTGCCCGCGGCTCCGCCCGCGTGGATGTCGGTTATCGTTTAGTGTAGATCCGACGCTATTGACCATTAATTCGCCTCTCTACTCAACTTTGTCCTCGACTATGTACTCACCTCTGTTCTCGACTTTCTACTCGCCTCTATATTCGACTCTCTACTGGACTTTCTACTCGCCTCTATATTTGAATTTATACTTGACTCTCTACTGACTTCTCTGTTCCCCTCTCTACTCGACTTTGTACTTTTCTCTATACTCGCCTTTCCATTGGCCTCTCTACTTGCCCATCCATTCGATTTTCTTTTCGCCTGTCTACTTGACTCTCCACACTTGCCTATCTACTCGCACCTCTACTCAACTCTCTATTCGATCTCTACTCGCCACTACATTCATCTTTCCACTCGCCTCCCTATTCGCCTTTACGGCATTCTATTTGATTCTTTACTCGCCTCTCCACTGGCTCTCTAGTCGCATATCTACTCGCCCTTGTAGTCGACTCTACTCGACTTCCAATCTTTACACGCCTATCCACTCGTCCCTATAACAATCTCTACTCGCCTCTCCACTCGCTTCTATATTTGGTTCGCTACTCGACTATATCCGTTCCGAAGCTCTAATCCACCTTTGTACCATATTTCATGAGGACATCTTAAAAGAAATTCTTACTATTTATGCCTTATTCACCCCCTTTTTTGTGCCATTGAAAAATTAGAAATCAAAATCAAAATCAAAATCAAAATCAAAATCAAAATCAAAATCAAAATCAAAATCAAAATCAAAATCAAAATCAAAATCAAAATCAAAATCAAAATCAAAAAATCATTTATTCCATAAAAATATTAAATTTGTTTGGAATCGTCATTATTTTTTTCCCCTACCGTGCAGTGCGTGACATGGCAACTACTGAGAAACACTGCCAAAAAACTCAGTAGGAATCCTTTTTTAAAAAAACGTCGTAGTAGAAACTTTAATCTCAACGCCCTATTCCCCTCCCCCCCCTCCCTATTCTATCACTTTTTTCGCGATAAGGGTAGCCTATGTCCATTTCTAACCTCTAATCCATCTCTATTCCAATTTCATCAAGATATCTTTAAAATTGTCAAACTTACATACCCTTGCCCTATTACACCCCTCCAACTCCCTTTTTCGCAATAAAAGGTAGCCTATGTCCATTTTCGAGCTCTAATCCATCTCTGTACCAAATTTCACCAGGATATCATCAAAAATGACAAACTTTTGTATTTACTATCTAGTCCGTATCCCCCCCTCCCCCCTTTTACCACATTATTCGCGATCAAAGGTAGCATATGTCCGTTACCAAGCTCTAATTAATCCCTGTACCAAAATGCTATCGTTGTACCAAATTTCATCAGGAAATCTTCAAAAATGACTAACTTTCATCCTAAGGCCTTAGTCCCCCCTTCTACCCACCTTTTTGTGATAAAAGGTAGTCTATGTCCGTTCCCAAGCTCTAAACTATTCCTGTACCAAATTTCATCAGGAAATCTTCTAAAACGATAAACTTTTATTCCAAGGCCCTGGTCCCCCCCTTCTTCCCCCCGTTTCGCGATAAAAGGTAGCTTATGTTCGTTCCCAAGCTCTAAACTATCTCTGTACCAAATTTCATCAAGAAATCTTCAAAAATGACAATCTTTCATACCAAGGCCCTAGTCCGCCCCCCTTCTACCCCCCTTTTCGCGATAAAAGGTAGCCTATACCTGTTTCCAAGCTCTAAAGTTTCTCTGTAACAAATTTCATCAGGAAATCTTCAAAAATGACAAACTTTCCTCCCAAGGCCCTAGTCCCCCCCCTTCTACCCCCCTTTTCGCAATAAAAGGTAGTCTATGTCCGTTCCCAAGCTCTAAACTATCTCTGTACCAAATTTCATCGGGAAATCTTCTAAAACGATAAACTTTTATCCCAAGGCCCTGGTCCCCCCCCTACTACCCCCTTTTTGTGATAAAAGGTAGTCTATGTCCGTTCCCAAGCTCTAAACTATCTCTGTATCAAATTTCTTCAGGAAATCTTCTAAAACGATAAACTTTTATCCCAAGGCCCTGGTTCTTCCCCCTCCTCACTTCTTCCCCTCTTTTCGCGATAGAAGGTAGCTTATGTTCGTTCCCAAGCTCTAAACTATCTCTATACCAAATTTCATCAAAAATCTTCAAATATGACAAACTTTTATACCAAGGCCCTAGTCAGCCTCCCTTCCACCCCCCCTTTTCGCGATAAAAGGTAGCCTACTTCCATTTCCAAGCTCTAAACTATCTCTGTACCAAATTTCATCAAGAAATCTTCAAAAATGACAAACTTTCATACCAAGGCCCTAGTCCGCCCCCCTTCTACCCCACTTTTCGCGATAAAAGGTAGCCTATATCTGTTTCCAAGCTCTAAAGTATCTCTGTACCAAATTTCATCAAGAAATCTTCAAAAATGACAAACTTTCCTCCCAAGGCCCTAGTCCCCCCCCTTCTACCCCCCTTTTCGCAATAAAAGGTAGTCTATGTCCGTTCCCAAGCTCTAAATTATCTCTGTACCAAATTTCTTCAGGAAATCTTCTAAAACGATAAACTTTTATCCCAAGGCCCGGGTCCCCCCCTTTCCTACTACCCCCCTTTTTGTGATAAAAGGTAGCTTATGTTCGTTCCCAAGCTCTAAACTATCTCTGTACCAAATTTCATCAGGAAATCTTCTAAAACGATAAACTTTTATCCCAAGGCCCTGGTCCCTCTACCCCACTTCTTCCCCCCCTTTTCGCGATAGAAGGTAGCTTATGTTCGTTCCCAAGCTCTAAACTATCTCTATACCAAATTTCATCAAGAAATCTTCAAATATGACAAACTTTCATACCAAGGCCCTAGTCCGCCCCCCTTCTACCCCCCTTTTCGCGATAAAAGGTAGCCTACTTCCTTTTCCAAGCTCTAAACTATCTCTGTACCAAATTTCATCAAGAAATCTTCAAAAATGACAAACTTTCCTCCCAAGGTCCTAGTCCCCCCCCTTCCACCCCCCTTTTCGCGATAAAAGGTCTACTTCCTTTTCCAAGCTCTAAACTATCTCTGTACCAAATTTCATCAAGAAATCTTCAAAAATGACAAACTTTCCTCCCAAGGCCCTAGTCCCCCCCCTTCCACCCCCCTTTTCGCGATAAAAGGTAGCCTATGTCCGTTCCTAAGCTCTAATCTACCTCTGTACCAAATTTCATTAAGATATCTTCAGAAATGACAAACTTTCATAAAAACTTTCATCCCCTATTTCCCCCCCTTAAACCCCCTTTCTCGTGATAAAAGGTAGCCTATGTCCGTTCTCAAGCTCTAATATACCTCTGTTCCAAATTTCATCAAGATCGGTTCAGCGGTTTAGGCGTGAAAGCGTAACATACAGACAGACAGACAGACAGACAGACAGACAGACAGACAGAGTTACTTTCGCATTTATAATATTAGTATGGATGTTGCCCGCGGCTCCGCCCGCGTGGATGTCGGTTATCGTTTAGTGTAGATCCGACGCTATTGACCATTAATTCGCCTCTCTACTCAACTTTGTCCTCGACTATGTACTCACCTCTGTTCTCGACTTTCTACTCGCCTCTATATTCGACTCTCTACTGGACTTTCTACTCGCCTCTATATTTGAATTTATACTTGACTCTCTACTGACTTCTCTGTTCCCCTCTCTACTCGTCTTTGTACTTTTCTCTATACTCGCCTTTCCATTGGCCTCTCTACTTGCCCATCCATTCGATTTTCTTTTCGCCTGTCTACTTGACTCTCCACACTTGCCTATCTACTCGCACCTCTACTCAACTCTCTATTCGATCTCTACTCGCCACTACATTCATCTTTCCACTCGCCTCCCTATTCGCCTTTACGGCATTCTATTTGATTCTTTACTCGCCTCTCCACTGGCTCTCTAGTCGCATATCTACTCGCCCTTGTAGTCGACTCTACTCGACTTCCAATCTTTACACGCCTATCCACTCGTCCCTATAACAATCTCTACTCGCCTCTCCACTCGCTTCTATATTTGGTTCGCTACTCGACTATATCCGTTCCGAAGCTCTAATCCACCTTTGTACCATATTTCATGAGGACATCTTAAAAGAAATTCTTACTATTTATGCCTTATTCACCCCCTTTTTTGTGCCATTGAAAAATTAGAAATCAAAATCAAAATCAAAATCAAAATCAAAATCAAAATCAAAATCAAAATCAAAATCAAAATCAAAATCAAAATCAAAATCAAAAAATCATTTATTCCATAAAAATATTAAATTTGTTTGGAATCGTCATTATTTTTTTCCCCTACCGTGCAGTGCGTGACATGGCAACTACTGAGAAACACTGCCAAAAAACTCAGTAGGAATCCTTTTTTAAAAAAAACGTCGTAGTAGAAACTTTAATCTCAACGCCCTATTCCCCTCCCCCCCCTCCCTATTCTATCACTTTTTTCGCGATAAGGGTAGCCTATGTCCATTTCTAACCTCTAATCCATCTCTATTCCAATTTCATCAAGATATCTTTAAAATTGTCAAACTTACATACCCTTGCCCTATTACACCCCTCCAACTCCCTTTTTCGCAATAAAAGGTAGCCTATGTCCATTTTCGAGCTCTAATCCATCTCTGTACCAAATTTCACCAGGATATCATCAAAAATGACAAACTTTTGTATTTACTATCTAGTCCGTATCCCCCCCTCCCCCCTTTTACCACATTATTCGCGATCAAAGGTAGCATATGTCCGTTACCAAGCTCTAATTAATCCCTGTACCAAAATGCTATCGTTGTACCAAATTTCATCAGGAAATCTTCAAAAATGACTAACTTTCATCCTAAGGCCTTAGTCCCCCCTTCTACCCACCTTTTTGTGATAAAAGGTAGTCTATGTCCGTTCCCAAGCTCTAAACTATTCCTGTACCAAATTTCATCAGGAAATCTTCTAAAACGATAAACTTTTATTCCAAGGCCCTGGTCCCCCCCTTCTTCCCCCCGTTTCGCGATAAAAGGTAGCTTATGTTCGTTCCCAAGCTCTAAACTATCTCTGTACCAAATTTCATCAAGAAATCTTCAAAAATGACAATCTTTCATACCAAGGCCCTAGTCCGCCCCCCTTCTACCCCCCTTTTCGCGATAAAAGGTAGCCTATACCTGTTTCCAAGCTCTAAAGTTTCTCTGTAACAAATTTCATCAGGAAATCTTCAAAAATGACAAACTTTCCTCCCAAGGCCCTAGTCCCCCCCCTTCTACCCCCCTTTTCGCAATAAAAGGTAGTCTATGTCCGTTCCCAAGCTCTAAACTATCTCTGTACCAAATTTCATCGGGAAATCTTCTAAAACGATAAACTTTTATCCCAAGGCCCTGGTCCCCCCCCTACTACCCCCTTTTTGTGATAAAAGGTAGTCTATGTCCGTTCCCAAGCTCTAAACTATCTCTGTATCAAATTTCTTCAGGAAATCTTCTAAAACGATAAACTTTTATCCCAAGGCCCTGGTTCTTCCCCCTCCTCACTTCTTCCCCTCTTTTCGCGATAGAAGGTAGCTTATGTTCGTTCCCAAGCTCTAAACTATCTCTATACCAAATTTCATCAAAAATCTTCAAATATGACAAACTTTTATACCAAGGCCCTAGTCAGCCTCCCTTCCACCCCCCCTTTTCGCGATAAAAGGTAGCCTACTTCCATTTCCAAGCTTTAAACTATCTCTGTACCAAATTTCATCAAGAAATCTTCAAAAATGACAAACTTTCATACCAAGGCCCTAGTCCGCCCCCCTTCTACCCCACTTTTCGCGATAAAAGGTAGCCTATATCTGTTTCCAAGCTCTAAAGTATCTCTGTACCAAATTTCATCAAGAAATCTTCAAAAATGACAAACTTTCCTCCCAAGGCCCTAGTCCCCCCCCTTCTACCCCCCTTTTCGCAATAAAAGGTAGTCTATGTCCGTTCCCAAGCTCTAAATTATCTCTGTACCAAATTTCTTCAGGAAATCTTCTAAAACGATAAACTTTTATCCCAAGGCCCGGGTCCCCCCCTTTCCTACTACCCCCCTTTTTGTGATAAAAGGTAGCTTATGTTCGTTCCCAAGCTCTAAACTATCTCTGTACCAAATTTCATCAGGAAATCTTCTAAAACGATAAACTTTTATCCCAAGGCCCTGGTCCCTCTACCCCACTTCTTCCCCCCCTTTTCGCGATAGAAGGTAGCTTATGTTCGTTCCCAAGCTCTAAACTATCTCTATACCAAATTTCATCAAGAAATCTTCAAATATGACAAACTTTCATACCAAGGCCCTAGTCCGCCCCCCTTCTACCCCCCTTTTCGCGATAAAAGGTAGCCTACTTCCTTTTCCAAGCTCTAAACTATCTCTGTACCAAATTTCATCAAGAAATCTTCAAAAATGACAAACTTTCCTCCCAAGGCCCTAGTCCCCCCCCTTCCACCCCCCTTTTCGCGATAAAAGGTCTACTTCCTTTTCCAAGCTCTAAACTATCTCTGTACCAAATTTCATCAAGAAATCTTCAAAAATGACAAACTTTCCTCCCAAGGCCCTAGTCCCCCCCCTTCCACCCCCCTTTTCGCGATAAAAGGTAGCCTATGTCCGTTCCTAAGCTCTAATCTACCTCTGTACCAAATTTCATTAAGATATCTTCAGAAATGACAAACTTTCATAAAAACTTTCATCCCCTATTTCCCCCCCTTAAACCCCCTTTCTCGTGATAAAAGGTAGCCTATGTCCGTTCTCAAGCTCTAATATACCTCTGTTCCAAATTTCATCAAGATCGGTTCAGCGGTTTAGGCGTGAAAGCGTAACATACAGACAGACAGACAGACAGACAGACAGACAGACAGACAGACAGACAGAGTTACTTTCGCATTTATAATATTAGTATGGATTTCAACTAATAAACTTCCAACTTGTTCCATACAATAAAACAAATCATCAGACGGCCCAATAATTAGTGTAAAAGAAAATAAAATTATTTTTTCTGGTGCTAGAACAAAAAGAAAGTTAAAATTTTTGTTATATTAACCGATTGCAATCTTAAAGAGATTTTATCATCAATGATAACATGATATAGTGAAATGCTTAGAAAAAATCAATCAGAAAGTATATAGCAGAAAGCAAAAAAATATTGAAAGATAATAAAAAAACTACATCTTTTTATAATAATATTATTATTTATCAGTACGTTATTAATGTTATAATACTGTCTTATTTTGGAGATATTGATTGTATGACAAGTGAAATGCGTAGATATATCTATCAGAAAGCTGCTTGTTAGAATATTTATGAAATATCATTAACTGAATGCACGTAATTCGACTCTTATCTTACTGATAGCGAACCCTCTCTAACCAAAATTATACTCAAGAGAGTACTAGACACACCACACACACCAATATATCATGAACACCACCGAGTCCTTTCATCCAGCTATCAGAACATTTTCGTGTGTTCGTTTACAGTCATCGAACACAGGTCGACCGAAACAACGAAAACCAATCTAGGATTTCAAAGATACGGATTTATCGTATGAATATGGTGTAATCCTACTGACTATGTAACAGTTCTATTTGTGGTATTAAAATGATCCAACTTTTTTATATTTGGTAATACAGTTGACTGCACCATGCTAGATGATAAAAGCTGAGGTGCAATCCAGAAGATACGAATCACCATTTCTGCTTGAAGAGCCCGGGACTGTAAAAAGAGAAAAACACGTGCGCGGGCAGATCATTCCAGCTCTTTATCGTGCGGCAGAGGAAAGATGCTTCAAACCGTTTGGTGCGAGATGGTTTTTATTCAACTGTATGTGGGTGTGTTCTGGACAGGAAGGAAGAGGAGAGCAATAGAGGCTGGACGAGAGAAACTTAGTAAGGACGCATAAAATGTTCCTTTTATTGACCTCTTTCAATTCAAGTGATAAGCAAGCAAAATAAACCATTTTTCTTCTCCAACTGGGGTGAAATAATATTTTTTATGCACAGGGTCAAATTAAAGGGCTTGATGGGTTCGCACGCTGACCACGACAGGTATTATTTTCAAGATATAATTATTATCCCTCTCAATATAATTATTATCTGCTTTTTACTTCACTGAGTTGAAACATTTAATTTTAAAACGATAAATAAATAATATCCTTCTGCATTTTCTTGTACTGCGGCACTGTACAACCAGACCTTGCTATACTTATTAATGTACAATACTTTACACTCGTCTGCGAAGATAAATCATCTGATTGAGTAACTGCTGGTGAAGATAAAATACTCGTATATGTTCTTTTACTATCAATCACTTGCTTAAAAAGATTCATATTATTGATAGGTATTATGTATGATTGAGAAGCGAGTAACTGTCGTGGTATGGACTTAAGTACTATGAGAATAAATGAAAGTAACATTGTAAAAATGATCCAAAGTATGAATTTTGGCTTTAGGTATAGAGTAGACCCAAGAAAATAAGAATGAATTGCGTGAAAGAGGTTACGACAAAGAAGGTAGAGACTAAGGAAATGACTATTAGTAATGTATGGAGGATAATGGCTTGTTGCGTTCAGCCCAAATATATGTATAATTGGAGCAGGGGTAGGTAGATAATAAAAATGATAGTTATGTAAGTACTTTAGGAAAGTTAGTGGTTTTTACTATTTACTAACACTATGACTACTTCCATGCCTGCGGCTTAAAGGAACCCGTTATTTTTAGACGGCAACTTTTTATTTCATGAATCATAATTATTTTAGCGTTTCTATTCCACCAAACGCCGGCTAGCGAACTGCCACATGTCTAGAGGGGCAGATCAAAGACAGCACTTCTTCTTGAATGCGCTGCCAGGCAAAAGCACAGCTGTTCAGTTTCGTACTTAATGTGAATGCTCTTGAAACATTTACACTTTTTATTTTAATGACCATTGTTGGGAAGTCCTCATTTATCTTTATTACTTTCTCTTATAACCTTTTTCGTTTACTTAAATAAACGAAACTCAAAATTGAATTCCAACGGAAGCAAATAATTAATGATATCACCAACAAAACGGAATTATGTAAGACAGCGCCAAGAATTTAATAATTTTCCAATTTTTACTAATTTTATTTAAAATCGAAATATTTCCCGATACACATAGTCCACTGTTGAACATAGGCCTCTCCTATAAACTTCCAGAACGACCGATCTAAAGCAACCCGCATCCAGCACTTCCCGGCGACCTTGATAAGGTTGTCCTTCCACGTGGCCGTTGGGCGTTCTACACGTTTGCCCATACACTTTCGCTATTCCAGAACTTTTTTGCTCCATTTATTAATTTGAACCTTATGACTGAACTCAATTATATAACATACAATTTTCAAATAAATAGATTTGAAAATTGTTCACTTTATAATGTAAATATTTCGATTACGATTGTAGATGTTCGTTCACAAGTCTGCAACCCGTCTCGATAGTGAGAGTAAATCGCGTCAATGCTTTCGCTGTGACGTTATACATAAGTAAATAATGTTGTTATAGTTAGTGCACGTACGTGCTTGCATGACGTTCGACTTTGTTACTGCCATTACGGTAATTTAGTCAAGTATATCAATTTTGAACTTCTTTTTTTAATATCATGTAAAGTTTGCCACTGTGGATAAGACTGTCAAGGCTTGTCAAGGTTTTTCGTTGAGTTATATTACGAGACTATTTTTTAGTAAGCGTTGTCTATACAATAATTATTTAAGTAACTTACATAAATCACCTTTTATGATTTCAACTTTGGCTCAAAATTATATTATCATTTTATGACTATGCTGTGTATTTAAATCACATTGAGAATAGAGTTACTATAATAGATATTTAATCAAAAAACATTTCAGAATAAAATCGTAGCTAGCAGATATTTTGGTATTTTTCAATGATTGCCTATATTAAGCTTTCAACAATACAACATTTAACGACAATTAATGAACTTAGATTTCAAGTTTTTTTAAATTAATAGTTAAATTAAATTACAACTAGAATTCAAAATTAATAAATATTTTTGTTAATTCACCTATATTACATAAGGAAGTCTTACCGTTAACATGATATGAATCAGCTAGTGAAACTAGCACCGGTTCATACCATGCGTTGTGTATGCCACTCAGTATTAGAGTTATATTAAATACCTTGTCACAATTTATTTTTAAACCGCTCTCGTTTTAGATTCGGTGACAGGTATCATTAATATACAATTAATATGTAACAAATAACTACATTAATCACTATCAGCTGTGTGTTTTTGAAGCGATTGTCACGTGCCAATACTTCTCTCTTGGTTTGAGCTCAGTCATAGGCTGGTTATAGTGTGTTCTGGAATGGTTATAGTTTGTATTAAAATTTGATTCATTTCGATTAACATATTATTATGTTTCTTTTTCAAATATGATTTTTAAAAATGATTGATAAATGCATTAGACAAGATATCTTTGAATTGGGAATTTGACTGACTAGTCAAATAAGTTACTTTTTACTAAACGTCAAAACAGTAATTAAAAAATTGTATAAAAAATTATAGGTTGGGTGGATGATTAAAAATAAATAAAAACGACAATATAAGAACCGACGCAAATGTCATCACTCTTTTATCATTCTTAATTTAATAAATTCAGCTAAATATTTTTTTAACAACAGAAAATATCCAATTGTATTCTCAATACAACAAAATATTTCCATCAACACAATTTTTTTTTCTTTAAGGTAAGGGACCAAAACCTAACTAACATTTTATGTAAGATTTATAGAGCTTAACAATATTTGTGTAGCCTCGTAATATAGTTACATTACATTACATCGTTTTTGAACAATACACACAGAATCTTACATCTTATCTTCACCAAACATCGCTAAAATTACGTTAGTTTTTGTGAACATACTTATACAAAATTTTGGAGTCCCATCATCATTTACCTTCTCTTGTAACAATTAAATATTTGCTGTCCTTACTTCCCTGTTAGAGGTCGTGTCCTTAGTTAGGTACTGATTTTCTTGCAACGTAGCAGGGTTATCGGTCGTCAAGTAATAACTAAGGAATAAATGTTTATTAATTGTAAAAGTACCTAATTGGTTATCCTTGACATCATCTTGGTGTAATCCCGGTAGTGGCTTTCACTTCTGAACCTGCTCGAGTTCCGGATGCGGACTTTTTCCCTTCTACTTCGTTCATTCTACCGTATCCTTGTCAGGGAGACTATTGGCTCACATATCATTTTATGATATTATGTACCAAGTCACCTATATCTATATATGTCGAAGAACGCAGCGTCCACCTCTCATATTTATCTCTAGCTGTTGCCGGTGGCTCCGCCCGCATGGATGTCGGTTTCCGCTCAGTGTTGAGTCTGCGTTATTTTTCTAAAATAAAAGTAGCCCAAGTTACTCCTTATTACATCAACTACCTGCCAATAAAAGCCCCGTCAAAATTGATCCAACCATTTCAGAGATTAGCCGGAACAAACAGACAGACAGACAGACAAAAATTGTAAAATAAAATATTTTGGTGTATGTATTATATTCATATATTATGCATGTAGTAAGAAACGGTTATTTCAATATTACAAACAGACACTCCAATTTTATTTATATGTATAGATGTATAGATAATGCCCGATTTATCACTTGACACATAACATTTATACACGGCTAAAGAAGTAGATTTTTATTTGCCAATGGCTCTACCCAGATAATTCCTTGATCTGTATACTAAAATACTGATACCTACATAACAATAGATAACTATACATTTCTATTTTTATTTTACCTAAGGTAAGGATCTCCATCATATTACAAGATACGATCGAGTCTAGATACTATTTAGAGGGTTTTGATTGAGGGACTATGGACTGTGAAACCGGTCGAAACATCAAATAATTTATGAAAATATTTGAGTACATTCAAGGAACGTTTACTTACTTATCTTTCCTAATATAATTGTAGTAATAACTACTAATAGCAATACTCAAGAACCATTTTTATTTATTTATGAATAAAATCTATTGTCCTCTTTTCGACCCCTCGATGATTGATTTCCTGAATACTTTTTGGTGAAAACTGATTAATAATTTGTTCCCACTACACGTGAAGCTTCTTTTAAGAACCTGTAAACCAAAAAAGGTGTAGTGTATACAGATTCTCAGTAGAAATAGGGGTCAGATGGAGAAACACGGACTATCGGCCTGGTTAAAAATTTATACTCTTGTGATTCAAAAATAGAATATAATATGACTACGCAACGCAAAAGTGCGAAAACTACCGAGCGGATTACTGTTGTCTGGACCCCTACCCTGATGGAAGAAATAGCACAATACAATACCTATGAAGGTGTTTTAAAACAATTTCATCTATAAGTCACGACACATGTCAAAATTACGTAATCACAAGTTTGAGGTAATCCCATCAAACTTACCTCAGTAATAACTGATTGCCACAGGCACTTAACAAAACAAATCTGTTAAAATCTTTGCAATAACCATCCAGCTAGAGTAACACAGTCTGATTGTAAGTCTATTGTATGATGCATAGTGTTAAGTAATTATGGTAATGTCTTACAGTGAGAAAATGCTAAACAAGAATAAAAAATGTAATTGTATGTTGATTTATGTTGGTTTCGTTTGTATTCCTTGAATTCAGTGCAAAACTGTATAACGCTGTTAGCTAATTTTTAGCTCAAACAATGAATGAAATGATTGCGGAAGAGATTTATCTGTAATTTTAAGATAACGGTAACTTATAACATAACTAAATTAAAATAATTTAAATTTACACAATTTCTGTCATCAATAGTGTAATGGCTGTAATTTGAACCTGTGACCACGAATTCTATTCCGACAAAATAGCCATTAAGTTACCGCCTCAAAAAACCCAACTGATTTTTTTTCTAACATGATACTCTGATTATGTTTTTTACGACATTAGAGCCATTAGAATTCATATCTATTCAAAGGTAAGATTTATATCCATAAACCTAATTATATTTTGATATTAGAGAATCACACTTTGATTCCTTTTGAAATTGTATTCATGCCATTGTATCCATACTAAACTGGGTCATCCAACTACCTGAAAATTTTAATACCAACCTGTTGTAACCCAAAACAACTCACGAGTTTCTTTTGTTCAGTCAGTAATGACTTCAATACATAACTCACTCACAGTTTGAGTCATTGTTTGCAAATTAATGATCAGTCAGAAATGTTAAAACAGTGATTGAAATATGCCTACGGCAGTTTCGTTAAGTGCTGTTGCATAACACCATTCTTTCATCTACTTTTGGCAATACTGGACGCTCGACAAACTTTATACCTAGACGGAACAAGTGTCATTTCAACGCTACTTAAAAAATGGTTGCTACTTCGGTATAAGTTGAGTTTTAAGGAACAATATTGATGCTTACTCGAACAAAAAGCGTTTTTCACGCCGTTTTTAAGATGCATTTTTTTTGCCCATACAGGTCCGTATATGGGCCAAAACCGGACGAAAAAGTTTAAGTCAATGAACGATATTATGTGATAAAGCGATAGTGAAAAGCATTTATCATTGTTTTTTAATAATGTTTATTACCTTGACATTAACAGATGTCATTTAATTTTCGTACCGTTTAATTTTAAAGAATTGAAAAGTACCTACCCAATATTTCAAACCCCTTGATTTAATTTCAGTCAATAAGATCCTTCTGCCATCGTAGGATATGTTATACTTCAACCTTTTGAGGTTGAGAGGTTGTACACCAGTTGCTCCCAGAAAAGCCAAAAGAATGAAGAGTGGTCCTCTGGTTTCAAAGCAACCATTTGCAACTGGGATACACTATGAATGCGATAGGTATATCCCGAATAAAGAAGGAAAATTAAAGAACATAAATATTATTTTCTCACGAGCCAACTCCCCATTTACAATAAGTTTCGAACCCGGAACGCTCCGTTACATGGCTATTAATCGGACTAAGAAATAATATAACCTTTCATATTACATAATTAGGGTGATAGGCCATCGCGAAAACTCGTTCTCGATCTGGTACGGTCAGCCACAAAAGAAAGTATTTAAAAAAATATATTTCTTCTCAGCCAGTCTTCTTCTTCTCAGCCAGTAAATTCAAATATATTCTAGAACATTTTATACAGTACGGTCTAGACCCTAAATAAGCATCTATTGATATAGTTTCCAGAATGACAGTCAAATTCGAATTTCGAAAACTTTGTTACGAGAGTATACCTCGAACCAAACTTAATGAAGGCTCGGAAGTTCGTACGAGTGCGGATTCAGGCCAATCGGCGTTTAACTCGCTCTTTTCTCAATGCATAATGCTATTTGAATGATCAAGATGAGATCGCAACTTAATTTTGACTACATTTTTATTGCAAGAATTGCCCCTTGGATTATATTGATGCTGACTGTACCTATCTGTATCCACTCTCACTATCCAAAGAGAAGGGTTTACAATTAATACCTACCTTAAAAACTAGTAACAGATGGATGAGGTGCTTTATTGTAATTTTATGGCCCATACATTGTTCAGGATTTTATACACCGACTAGACCGCTTTTTTTACAGTTTATATAGGTACAACAAAGATCACAGCTTTTTACATGATTATTTTAGGGTTCCGTTTTTTGCTATGTGGCTCGTCATCATTATGGATTCGTCATGTCTGTCTGTCTTTCCGTCCGTATGTCGCAGCCACTTTTTTCGGAAACTATAAGAACTATGCTGTTGAAACTTGGCAAGTAGTTGTATTTTTTGAACCGCATTAAGATTTTCACAAAAAAATTGTAAAAAGAATAAATTTTTAACTCCACACGTATGGGACGTGTGGAGTTATCTATGGATAGGTCTTCAAAAATGATATTGAGGTTTCCAAACTGAATACTTTTCGCGAGAGATACTTCCAAAGTGGTAAAATGTGTGTCCGTCCCTCCCCCCTCTCCGTAAATTCTAAAATAAGATAATGATATAACTAAAATAAATATACGATACACATTACCATGTAAACTTCCACCGAAAATTATTTTGAATTAGATCTAGTAAGTAGTATATTTAATACGTCAATAATCGTAAACCGCTACACTATTATTTAAACATCGATGAAAGTAACAACGAACTACGAGAACTTTTATATTATGTCATTTGCTGCTACGGAACCCTTCATGGGCGAGTCCGACTCGCACTTGGCCGCTTTTTTATACACTTATTCCCTAGAACGAAGCCTATATAGCTTATTGAACCTTTTCTTATTATTATAACAAAGACTGACAAAACCATCACTTCTTATACCCCTATTAGTAGAAAAGATACCACCGTTTTTATAAACACTAGTTGTTACCCGCAGCTCCGCGAACAAGTCTTCCTGTCTATCCTTTCTTTTCATATGCAAGTCTACAAGCTTTCATCGATGGCACGATGATATACATGTTATAAGTTCACTGCCGAGTTCCCTTTTCAAGATTCCATACAGTGGTAATAAATTTTCCAACAGGTGGCTTTCACAACTTTATTAAGAGTCATGTATTAGTAAAAATTAATCCAGACATTGTAACTCAACTCAAATCGATTTCTAGTTTGAAGATTAACTAGCTGACCCGGCGAACTTCGTACCGCCAATATTTTTCCGCCCGCGTGGCGTCAGATCCCCTTCCCGCTGCACTCTCTACTACATTAAACATGTATTATACATATAAACCTTCCTCTTGAATCACTCTATCTATTAAAAAACCGCATCAAAATCCGTTGCGTAGTTTTAAAGATTTAAGCATACAAAGGGATACAGGGACAGAGAAAGCGACTTTGTTTTATACTATGTAGTGATTTCAAGGATCTATAATCTATCTAAAGTCCACGATCTCCGGCCTCGTATAAAAATCGCTAAATATAGTTTAATAGTTTCAAAGACCGCTATAAGCTTAAAATTATGTTGTCTATAAAATGTGTGACTTTATTATATGATGTAGGGTGGTTGGGTGATATGGCATACATTGGGCGAAGTCTAAGTTCAGCAATTGACTTCTTCTTCACGTGATAGCAGCAACAATTTGAAATATCTTAATGCCTCCAATTCCAGCATAAAGCTCAGACCATTGACCGCATCCTCCATCGCCTCATTCAAGTTTGGAATTGTGCAGGTATAGAAGAGCGGGCACAACAGGTGGTGGAACATCGACTGTTAGGGTTACAGTTACAGCTACCACCCTCGCGTCCAGGTAACCCTATTCTACTGGGTTCACAATAGGGTAAATGTATGATATTTCAAAATAACCCGGATATGTTATAAATGAATAGTTAAAAAAAAATTGCTGAAAATTATATTAAAGAAAGCATTTATAATTTATCTGACTTTAGTTAAATTTAGCAATTAATGGAAGAGAAAACGTTTCAATTCAGTAGCATTTTTCTCTTTGTCAACAAATAACGATATTATGTACATATTTAGTTATACGCGTGTGAAATTGTCATGTGAATGAGTTGCATTGTAATCATGATGTTATCTTTATAAATCTATTTTATATTGTTTCTTTTAAAAAGTAGTAGACCGTGAGGTTTTACGAGCACACCCAAAATTACATCATCACTATACTTGAGGTAGTCCCGGTAGCATCCAAAGCCTTCACTTCAGAGTTGCTTTTTTAAATCCATCCATTTTTCATTGTTATATTGTCCACATTCTGTGTACAATAGCGGCGCATTTTGTCCAGCGTGTACAGCCGACAATAGTATTGGAAAAAATGCAAGGATTTTCGTAGCATCAATACGTGCTAGGAAACTTAAAGTACTTACTCGACGACGGAACACTTCCCAGAACGAAAGTGGAAATCACAAAGGGGCCAAAGAACTAATCACTTCTTAAATCAATGCTCAATTTAACAGCTACTTAAAAGTTCGTTTACTTTGGTTTGCAAAGAGAAACTTAACAATGCACTAACTTAACGATATGTCGGATCCGGAAAAGTGTGTGCATAAGTGAGTTTGTTTTGTTTATGCATGTGTGTGAGCTCAATAAAGAGAAAAAAAGTTTTAATACTCCTGTACAGAATGACGCATTCGACACACACTATTTATTAAATCACACGATCAGTATTTGTTTTTTCATTCTAAACAACAATTTTAAAATGTGTTTGAGATGCTTGCTAGAACTTTTCAAATTTCAATGATGTGTTAAAATCGTAGCAACATTGTTTATTAATTATGATTAGTGAAACAGCTTCAATTAGTTTTTTAATTTATTTTATTCATACTTTGAAGATTTTAAGTCCCACGTGATACACTATTCAACTGGCGTTAGTCAGGTATTTTGCAATGGCTGTAAGTTTACTGTTAGGGAGAGTAGAAGAGAGAGAGGAAGAACAGCCGGAAGGCGAACCCTGAGCTTCAAGTTCACCCCCAGCTTGAATGCAATTAGCAAACTACGTCTCCTTGATGATGAAGATGAGAGAAAAACTGTATAGTATTATATGACATCCACGGAAACAGATAAGATAGGTTCATATATTCGCCTTTACCGTGGAGCAGCTGATTACCTATAAAAGTGACTATCTATCTAAAAATAGGTAACCAATAAATTTGAAATGTTATTTCGACCACAAAACTACTGTTATTGCTATTTGTTAACGCCATAAATAACGGTATTCACCCCAATAGTAAACATTTACTTTCTGCGGTCGTGAAAATGACAGTGAATGACATAAAGTCAGATATTATTACGATACATCTTGCCGAGAAAACCGCATTGCCCACAATAATGAAGAACTTGATGTATGTAAGTGTTCACAACGTGACAGTTATGATACTAGCACTTATTTGATCTAACTTTGATTACTTTTTATGTATAAGATCTACTGCATAGTAAAATTTTACCTGTTTTCTAATGTTTATTGAACTGTTTGATGAGTGTGTGCCACCCTAAGTAACATAAATAAGTCACCAGATTTATTTTCATGCCGAAAAATGTTTGCAAAGTAGAAACCACATTTTTTCACTAAATCATTATTCAAACTTTCAAATATCTCGTGCGGTTACGATGTAAAACATAATTCAAACTTAAAAACTACGGCCCAATCTTTACTAGACATATCTTGAAAGTATTTTCGAGTTAATAGCAGGTACATTAAGTACTTCTAATAGCATTAGATAAATATGAATGTACCGGATATTACAAGAGAAACCAATTTGTTTCCAATGGTTCTTATATATGCAAAAAGAAGTTACAAGAAACCAAATCACATATAATTAAATGTGTTACGACATAAGACAGAGCTACATGCAAGTACTACATTGCTGTCAGCAAATCTAAAATTTTGCAAACAGGAAATTCTGCGTGGCCCTAGTTTAATGTACATCTTTGCGTAACTAGATCTCTGCAGTTGCATCTGACCTGGTTCTGACCTGACACTTTCATACTGGCTGCAGACAAAGCACTATTTTAAATGAAATATTATTTTAACGACAAAATATAATATAATGTTAGATAAAAAAAAGAATGTTCTAATTTTTTAGATAATATGCAACTGTAATTAATGTTAATATTTTGCGTATTTTTATTTACCCGGCGTCTGCTGGGTTGGGTCATAATGACCTGTAATGTTTTTAAATGCGGATATTTAAGAAAATAATAGTGTAACGTTACCACGCTTCTCAGTAGCTGCAGTTAGTGCCCCGCCCCTCTCGTTTCTTATGTCAACTTAGACAGTATGCGCCTGCACAGGTAGATAGACGAGGTCAAACAACAAAAAGGTAAATATGACCCAAATATACATTCGATGATACCATTTTGTGCCAATTACATTAAGTTCATTATTTGATTATTTCGTTTATTTATTTGTACCGAAATTACGTATATTACATTATATTTTGTTATTTTAGGTTGTATTTGAATAATGGATAAAGAGGAACGCGAAAGGCAGTAAAGTCAAAATATCAACTTTTTGATAAAAGCTGATATTTTGACGAGTGAATTTTCGATTGAAAATTAGGGTGCTTTTTCGATATTCATTCAAAATAAGGTGCAAAAATAAATATTTCTAATCAAATAAATTACAGCATATTTGGGACAGAAAAAGGTAAGTTTTCACCAAATTTCATGAAAAAAGAAAGTTATTTGAAAAAGATAAAAATAACAAACCAAAATCTTGGTGTTTTGAATTTTTCACATAAATTTTGAGGTTGTGTGAATAAAGTGCAAATACAAAAGTTTTAGATCTTTTTATTACCTACAACTTTGCCATTTGACTTTTTCTCCATAGGACTTTTAGTTTTGCCGGAAATCGAGAAAAACCGTTTTTTACCCTTAAAACTCACCCCCACCCCTTCCCGACCTCAGATCACCCGTAATTTCTTTTTACTTTCATTTTTATAATATTCCCCTCCTTTTCTAATGGGTTTCATCCTACTATTATTTTTTTCACTTTTTATTATTTTTAATTTCTACCCTGGTCTATCAGCGATAAATGTGTATATGAAATTTATAAAGAGAACACTAACTTATAAAATCTGAAACGGCGTAAATTCTTGAAAAACTTGGGTCTTACTCTTATAAATGATCACTTCAGCGGTCGCAAGGACTTAGTTCATTTACCAAGAGAGATGCGCAAAAGAATAAGAGAGTTTACAGGAGAAACATCAGAGGAGCCGAAACTGAGTCAAAGATGCAACAAATTCATTTGCCCTGAACATATAATTTCTTTCTGTGGCGGTGGCGTGGATGACGAGGCTAATAGTGATCAACCCTAAGATTCTTTTTAATTTTTACATATACTTTTTTAAAGATCTCATATTTGTCATTCCACAAAGTTAAAAATAAGTGTTAATTAGTCATTTTTTTGTCTTTTATTAATAAGTTTCTAGAAGTTGATATTTTGATGTAAATTTTATACTTACTTCGTAAATACATAAAAAGATATTTATATAACTTATTTTTTTTATTTTGTCTCCAAAATATTATAACTTAAGAACTATTCTTCAAGTTAAACACAAATTTGCTCTAAACGTCATTGAAATAGTAAAAATCAGCTACGGTTTAAAATCTGGGTAATAATGACCCACCAAGCAGTTGTTGTACCTATTTTCTACCATGCTGACGCCGGGTTAAATTCAGAATATACTTAGGTACTAATTTTGTTATTCTACAAAAATTGATATGATTTTACCATCTTCAGATTCTTATCTGTGTTTAAACTTTTAATTTTAAAACTTACAAATTATATAGGACAACGGTGTCGTTCATAAAAGTTTCGCGCAAATAAGTGAAGTGCGAGGTCATTATACACTTACTTGAATCTGTGTAATTGTATAATGAAATTAATTATATTAATTAGTGTTAATCGCACGCCGCTTCTCTGTGAGTTGTTTTGTTTGATAATCTTAAGTTTAATAATAATTATAGTATAACTGACTCATATAATGTAACTTAGAAGTATTATTGCAATTAAATATGTTACCTGTGTTTATTTGTGTGTGATGCTCTCATTGCATATCTTTGCCTCTCTTATGCGGAAGAGCTCTCGATTAATTTATTATTATAGTTAGTTATTGTAATAATATGAACTTTAACATTTAAGAGATTGTTATTAGACGTGAATTAGGCAGAATTCCATCAAGAACCGAGCGGATCGATGACTATATCCTTTGTTGCACATTAAGATCGAAAATTCCTTTTTTACGTGTTTCCATCTTTCTACAGTCACGAGACCTTTAAGCGGGGCCATCTAATGCCGATAGTCCTGGTGCGCGCGGATTGGTTTCATTTAATCGAAAATGGGTGGATTTGAGGTCCTCTGCCACCGTAGCTCCCCGTGCGATCCTCATAAGACATCCAAAAATCGCATACTGCGCATATACAGTTTTTTTATACCACTAAGGTGGCAGACAAGCACACAGCCCACCTGATGGAAAGTGGTTGGTTGTATTTGAATGGTTGTATTTATTTATTTATCAAGGCCAGTGAAAAACACTAATAAGCTATTAGAAACTGTCCTAGTTGCGAACCTTAGCTATAGTACTTCCTCTATCTTCGTTTTATGAAATTTTATGTTATCATTTATCAGTGTAAATAGTAATCCCTGAATGGTGACAGTTTGTGATAAGAACTATCGAAGTAATAAACTCACTTATCGTGTGGTCGCATTTCTCGCAATTGATTCTAACATTCCTAAAACATGTAGAATATACTGCTTTACCGTGGCCTATGGACGTGTGCTACACCAGGGGCGTCAATCTTGCGCTGCTGACCCTGTTAGAGCAGAGAGTTTCTGTGCCGTCAGTGTAGAAGACAAAGCAGGACAAGCCTTAGGTCTTCCCACTGACAGCACAAAAACTCTTCATTGAGCTCTGGATATTATGACCGCGGTATTCTGTAGCGCAGAGTTACTTCCCCAGTCGGGCTGCTCAATTGTACGGAAATACCGTCGTGTCCTACCTCCTAGAAAACATTATGTACTTTTATGACGTGATTGGTTTCAAGATCTATGCCTATACTATAAGTTGCACACGAATCGTGAACAACCAAGGTAAGAACTAAAATCAAGTGAAGCATAAATTTACCTTAGTTCAACTATCACTGCTTATACCATGTTATTAAGTTTACGCACGTAACGGTAATATTTACGATGTATTGCAAAATAGAGTTCAAAGTAGGGGACTATTAGAAATACAAATTACCTAACATGGCACCTATTAGACTGTCGCCTTCTAAATAGGTAATTCATGCAATATTAGTACGTATCACAAATAGTATAAAGACTTGAATGCTAATCATCAAAGTTATTGATTAAAAAACCGACTTCAAAAACTCAAAAGCATAAAATAACTTAGAGAAAAATATCATAATTTACAGATTTACTGTTCTGTTAGAAGTCCTAGGTGCCTAGTCCGAGAGGTCATATTTCAATTGTTTTCAACATAGTAGTACAGGCACCACAAACAAAGTTAGAACCAACTTCTAACATAATAGTAAATCTGTAAATTCAGTTATTTTTCTCGAAGTTATTTTATACCTTTGAGTTTTTGAAGTCGGTTTTTTTTTAAAGTAGTTTTTTTTTTTTAATTTTTACTTTTACGTGTTTCCCCCAATTAGTAATTTAATATAGGCCAGCATGCATTCAAACATAGTTATTGAGTTTTTAACCAACTTCCAAAAAGGCGGAGGTTCTCATGTTTCATAAAATTTACATAATGCTCTCAATAACATAAACGAGACATTCATGCTATTTATAATTAAGGAACCCCGTTGTCTACCTCCATAGTTCAAGACTTGGTAATTCCAGCACGTCCTTGACCATCATAATGTAGCTTACCTTGTCACAGGATCGTACTAAAACTAGCTAAAAAGTAATAATTTCCCATTTCCTATTTGATTTTGAGGAGAGGACATCATAAATAATATGTCGGGTAAAAGTTTGAATTAAAATAATACAAAGATGTTGCATGTGTTAAATGAAAATTACTGGCACAAACTATATAAAAATTTTATGGGACATTTCCACGTCGAATTCAAATTCAAAAATCACGTAATTCGGGTAATAATTCTCAGAGTAATCGGTGTACTCTCCTCCTTTTTGGAAGTCGGTTAAAAACTGACCTGCCTAAAAGCCTTATAAGAACAATATAATAGATCGTCATACCTATGTACCGGCTAGCAGATAAGGTTGGCTCGGATTGAAGGTTTATTCTTGTAGAATCTACGCGACACTCCCCACCCGAAATTAATAGAAAATTATCGCATATTCACTTTTTAAGTCGGTATACGTCGTTTTTTTATACAACTGAGGTAGCAGCCAAGCACACGGCCCACCTGATGGAAAGTGGTTACCGTGGCCGTTGAAAAGTAGCGACACAATAATAAATAACATTCAACTACAAAGATAGACTTAGGTATTTTACTGAACTGAAATTAACTGTTAACATTTCTCATTTTCACAAATATCGATAACGATCACATCGTGATATTTTCTAAAGTTTACGCCAACGTTACTCATTGAAATAAAACTAATTTTTAACGGATTCTACGGAAATATGAAATATATCGCTACGAGGAGGGCCAGACCGAGAGGGATGGCCCTGGGTCAGCCGGGGTGCGAGGGATATGTCGCATGACAACCTCACCTTCAGCCTAGCACTTCGACCCAGAGACGGCGTGCAGTTTAGTCGGTTCGAGTCCGACATAACCTCCCCCTCCGGCTCCGGAGGGGTGGGTATCCGAGGGGATTTCCCGCACGTAAAAAAAAAGCTAGCTATAGAATCTGATAAATAATAATAATGGTTTTATTTCAATGGTTATATCAGTTAACCTCTTTTAGAACGCGCGCAAAATTCGAATCGCGTGGTTCCCGGCAGAGTAGAATTTAGGCCACAATTTTTATGGCAATATTAATACTATTTTATTTAATTTATTATTTAAAAGGAAACTCAAGAAATATGTTAGCACATATTGATGTCGAGAACACCGAGTTGTATATTATTATTGAAAGCAATCATAATCATGTATCTCATTTTAAAAGACCTATTTTTTTTTCTTATATATAGGAGTCGTCAATTTGACTTCACCTCTCCTGATGGTAAGCTGTTATTATGTTCTTATGAGAAAATAAATTCTTAACCCAATATGTACCATGCCCGGAGTACTACCAGGTGCCTTCGGCTTTGGGAGCGTTTACCTAACACCCTGTTTACTTCCCGAGGATAATACCTTGTAATATATTTAGATTGAGATTAAAACTTTGTAGTCAACAGCGTTATTTCGCTGACTTGACATATTATATATTAGACATAGATGTTAGTTTCCGATGGGATAAAATACAATAGGAACACCCTAGCTCTTCCTGTGGGTCGTAAAAGGCGACTAAGGGATACAACCCAAGCCAAAGTACCTGTAGTAAGCTAGACAGCAATAGGCTCGCCCCCTATTTCGTGGGAGAAAAATCATATTTTGCAAAACGTGGGTATTACACCTCTGCCTCTTTCGGAGATTTACAGGCGTGAGTATTTTATTTTTATATTAGCAACCGAATTACTCCTCTCACCCCTCCAACTAAGCTTAATTGCTTGTGCTAGGAGTGTGTTCACGTCGGTAGTGAAATGGCCAGAATTCGAAGCCGGGAACTTTCGATCGTAACGCCGACTCCTTAACCATTAAGCTATCGACGCTTCTATGTATGTATGTATTAGGCATAGAAACAGAGACATAAGGAATGCTAGCACTGACAAGATCAACAATAGCGCGCAACGTCGCGTACTTTCATTGTGTGTACCGGATTTCCACGTGATACGAGTTTTCCGTAATAAGCCGTACAATACGGAGTGAGGAAATTAATACGTTTTATATCATTTTAATTAAGATGTGTTACACGCGATAATGTTTTATAAGTAGTTGAGTATTGCAATATGGCTGCAATTATGTGCTCTATTGCTGAATAATTGTAATGCTTTTTAATAGGCTTTTAGAACTAAACCCTTTGTCTGATGTTATCGGGTCCCGTGGGAACATATGGTACTTACTCGTGATAGCGTTCTTCTTCTTCATCCTAGCGTTCATACCAGTCGCATCTTAAGCTTTCAACTTGAAGTCGGGGTCCGCTTTTACGACCAGACCAATGCAAATACCCAGATTCATGCATAAACATATTTGCATTGAGCGGGGATCGAACCGCCTACGCCAAGGAGGCTCTCGTCTCTCGGAGGAGTCACTCAAACGGCACTATGAGGTCAGATGGCAGTCGCTCCCATAAAAGTCATCTAGATATATGGGTAATTGGGACCTCACCAATTATTTCAGTGTATAGGTATTTTTGTTTTAGGTCTCTGTCCGACCTGAGAATCAAACCAGAAACCTCATGCGGAGTAGTCACACTAACAACCGCTGAGCCACCGATGTAATGATCACTACTCACACAGGATACAATATGAACATTTCTTCAACCTGTAAGGACTTCGATCTTGTTTAACTCAACATGTCAATATTGATTCTCCATATTTGTTGCAATACATTGACAGTTTGCTGTTGTTAACGATTCGGTAGTCAGTCACAACACAACAGTGATGAACACACAGAAAAATATTTGGGTAGCTGCTGATGTAGCGAACAGCATAAATTTTAAGTTGTATAAACAGCAAACAGTTACGTTAAGACCGATCAAGTTTGAGTCTGGTTCCTACTCTAAGACTTCCATAAATAAATGAGTTGAAGGACCAACTGATTCATACTAATATAATAAATTGGAAAGTGTGTTTATGTGTGTGTGTGTGTGTGTGAGGACATAGGCTTGGCGAGACTTTGGTCGCGATAACCGATATCCACGCGGGCGGAGCCGCGGGCAAAAGCTATTACCACATTAACGACAATAAGTATCTATTTATTACGTTGATCTAAGCAGTTTATTTTTCCAGCTCACAGAGGTTGCAGACCGTACTTGATATTCCTCGTATTCAGTTTCAATTTGATACCTTAACGCGTACTTGAGAAAAAGGTATTGACAGATAGATATACTAATTTTTTTTTGTGATGTGTGTAGCTAATTGGCCTGTACCTAATAATGACGTAACTACATATTTACATCTTTCGGAATTGTACCTTTACTCGTGTTTTATATAATTTTACATTGCTTCTTTTCAAATTTTATGATTCTAACTCAACGAGAAGTACCCTATAGGCTGCATTTGCTCCTTCTTTTATCTGAATTAAACTCATTATGTATCTTTTTTTTTCGGACGCGAACCGACTTAACCGCACGCTTTCTGTAGGTCGCAGTGCAAGTCCAAAGGTGAGGTAGCTAGTGTATATCCCTCACACCCCGGCTGACCCAGACTCATTATGTACTTACCTACTGTTCGTATTATTGTGTGATACATACTATTTTTGGCAGTATAATATTGTCAATATTATTGCACGTGTACGGTCAACAGATCTTTTTGATCAACACGGAGCTGACGTCAAAACTAATTCATAAAGAAAGTGAAGCCTACCTTCCTACCTTTTACAGGCACGTCTTCTGACGTAAACTACAATCGCACGCAACTAAATTGTCAAATTATGTAAAGCGTAATCTTTTGGTTAAGTACATGACGTAACAACTTTCAGTAAAATTCCCAAAAATTTAGATTTAGATTCCATTAATTTTTGACGTTGGATTGTTTTAGTTTAGCTGCAATGCCTCAATATCGCCTTAGACTTTTTGGAGGTCATATAGCAGTCGCTTTACGGAAAATGTCGATATACGAATACGATTACAACGTGTATGGACGTTTATAATATTACCAAGCGTCTATACACGTCACAATATGTGTTTTTTTTTATCCTTTAATAAATTATTTGTAAATTTAAATTGAAAAACGCAGTACGAGTATGACGTCCCTGCACACGTCCAAAGAACACGGTAACAACTTTTTATCAGGTGAGCCGTGTGCTTTGGACCCTTTTTGGGCACAATTGCCCTTCCAAAAAGTTTATCAAAGCTATTTATTTTACAATATCTAGGCAATAGTCCTATTCAAATAATTTATGCGTGTTTTAAATTCCGTGAGCGTGCCTTTGATATTTGGACGTCCTAAGACGTACTATGTCGAGAGCACTAACATATTGGTCAATAAATAATTAAATTAAATCAAATATTGTGGACAGAATAATCAAAACAATATGTACGTTTTTGTTTGAGCAGGTAACCCCATACACCCTATAAAAATGGGTCGAGATCATGAAATACAAATGTAATACACAACAAAAAGTTCCTTTAAACACGTTCTAAAGTTCAACGTGCTCTTAATTAACTATTGTATGGGAAGTTAATGACGATAAAATACTCTTTAAATATCGATACTTCGACATTAGGGTGACCGTGCTTTCAAAATTTCATCATACAATCATGTACAAATAAATCGCCAATCGACAAATAAATCGCTCTTGTATTTGTCCTGTAATAATTGTGTTTATGTGAAGCCCACAATTATTAAGATTAAGGTAGAGATAAGAAGCG
Source organism: Eilema caniola (assembly GCA_949126895.1). Lineage (NCBI taxonomy): Eukaryota > Metazoa > Arthropoda > Insecta > Lepidoptera > Erebidae > Eilema > Eilema caniola. The sequence continues at coordinate 6,607,565 of OX421472.1, read as the reverse complement.
GTGATAACTTAGTGGTTGAGAAATCAGCCTTACGAGAAGTCCCGGGTTCTAATTCTGGCCATTAGACTACTGGCCCTGAACTCACTCCTAGCACAAACAATTTAGCTTAACTGAGATTAAGAAATACTAGTAATTTTACTTCTGACTAGCTGTTGCTCGCGAGCCCGCCCGCGCTGATGTTGGATATCGCTTAGTGTTGAGTAAACGCTATTTTTCTGAAACAGAAGTAGCCGAAGTAACTCCTTATTACATCAGCTACCTGCCAATAAAAGCCCCGTCAAAATCGGTCCAGCCATTTCAGAGATTAGTCAGAACAAACAGATAGACAAAAATTGTAAAAAATGTTATTTTGGTGTATGTACCGTATTATATTCATATGCATGTAGTAAAACACGGTTATTTCAATATTACAAACAGACACTCCAATTTTATTTGTATGTATAGGTGTATAGATATTCTTTAACCCTGTATTTTATTTGCTCAAAATTAAAAAGAACTCATACTACCAGTCTGTTCACTTTCAATTTAATCCACCCTTAATGATCCAATTAAACTTTCTCTGATCAATAAAAAAAACAACCCAGGAACCTATAATATAATATCTAATATAATAAACGCGGAGAACAAAAGAAATATTGACCTCATCTTTTATAATCTTGTATATTCCCACGCATTGCACAACATTAAAACGTTACAACAGTTTTATTTCATTCATACAAGATGCAATTAAAAATAATAGGCAATAATGACGTAAGTGGCACATCACGACGATGATTCATAAACAAACAGTTCCGGACACGCTTTCTGGACCCTTATTAGCCTTGACCAACCGTAACGTAACCACCCCTGGTAACCACCCGCATTCATATTAACCGATAAATTAGCGTAAAAACGAATTTTTATACCGCTTAGGTACCAGACAAGGTCATGACCCACCTGATGAAAGTAGTTACCGTGGCCTATGGACATACACAACATCAGGGGTGCCCCACTCGTGCTGCCGATCCTGTAAAAATCTTTTAATGCCCTTCTTGAAGAACCCCATTTGCCAATTGTATCTTTCATTTTAACCAATTTAAGTTCATCGTCTACTCACGTTACGAATACGTTTGAAACTCGTTGTCAAGTAGAATAATGCGCCACAAAACAATAACTATCTCTTTCACTCGAAACTGGTTTAGTTATTACGGTAATACCTGGCAAAACTGGCTTTTAAACAGTTTTCTTTGTAGTTCAAACATCCAGTTACCGTTTAAGATATGTTGCGAATTAATTGGCACACATTTAAATAAGTTTATTATTTTTACAATTGCTTATTTTGCGTATTTTACTTAAATCTATATTTTACTAATGATAAACAAGCATACGACAGCCTCCGTGGCGTAGCGGTACTGAACGCGGCCACTAAGCAGGAGGCGCGGGTTCGTCACCGCTCAGTGCATATATTTGTATGTATGAATATGGGTATTTGCATTGGCCTGGTTTTTTATATACCACTTAGGTGGCAGACAAGCACACGGCCTTCCTGATGGAAAGTGGTGGAATTACCGTGGTATATGGACGTGTGCAACACCAGGGGCGTCACACTTACGCTGTCGACCCTGTTAGAACAGACGGCTTCTGTGCCGTCAGTGTAGAAGACAAAGCAGGACAAGCCTTTGGTCTTCCCACTGGCAGCACAAAAAATCTCTTCAGTGAGCTCTGGCTACCCTACTCATCGCCGGGAACACAACACGAGGTTATTATGGCCGCGGTATTCTGTAGGGCGGAGGTACTTCCCCAGTCGGACTGCTCAATTGGACGGGAATAAACAATACCATCGTGTCCTACCTCCTACATCGTCGTCGTGTCTCGGAGAGCATGTTAAGCTGTCGGCCTCGGTTGCCATGCGACCATTCACGGCAGTTGTTACGGGTAGTTGGAGCCCTCAAAAATCCAACAACTGGTCTTAACTGCAATGAATGATCGCCAGAACCCAAAAGAGATATTGAACGCCTTTGCGTTGTGCCGATCAGATGGCAGTTCGAAAATGTCGAAGTTCAGCCAAATCCGCAGTTAGACTGGTGAAAGCGGACCCCAGACTCCAAGTTGAAATCTTTGGATGCGACTGGGATTAACGCTAAGATGAAAAAGAAGAAACAAGCATACGAAATTTCCGGTCCAATATGACCTTCAAGCCTTCAAGAAGAGAGTGTGCTCCCACCTTAAAGGCCGGCAACGCACCTAGAACGCTTCTGGTGTTTCAGGTGTCCATGGGCGGCGGTGATCGCTAACTATCAAGCGATCCGTCTGCTCGTTTGCCTCCTATGTCATAAAAAAAAACATCTGAATACGATTATCGTAACTTTTTAATGCGATCGTTAGGACATAATCCACTTTCCGCCATCAGATAGAACAAGGAGTCTTTGGCGCTATATGGTAGAATACGTTCCAAAAATCACCAAAATCTGACCTGGAGGGAGTGACAAATGCGTCACTTCATTTGAATTTCATTTATTCCTCTTTTACCCGTACTATGGAGGTAAAAGTCTCGGATGCGATCGTAACAAATGGAAAGATGATTATAAATTTAATTTCATTCGCTTGCGTTTTGTGCTCATTTCTCATCAGAGGAGCAAGACGCGTTCTTCGGAAGTGAGAAAACATAGACGAGGTTGATATAAAATAATAGTTAAGACCCATGTGAATCCATCTGGTGTGCCGTATGGTTTTAGTATTCGTGCTAATCAAATAGTTTTAATTCAATTTCAGTTTATTCACTATTATATTATCTAAAGTTTACGCGAACTTGTGTCTCATAGCAAATAAATCGTGATAGAATAACGGTTCGCGCAAAAGAGGTTTTATTTCAATTGTTCAATATTAACAATAATTTAGCTCACATTTTCTATCTTGTAGTTTGTACTCACAAATTAGGTTTGAATCATACCCGCAGGGTATATACATGCGAAATGAAAAGGTTCAAATCTGTAAAATCTAATTAAATAGTTATCTGTATGTGTTTGCAAAGATCATTATTTTAAATTTAGAGTAGATTTTCAAAAACTGAACTTTGTAAGGGCTCGCGTAGTTTATTATTCTATAAAATGAATACAAAATTGTAATTGTAAATTTTTTAATGGTTATATTTTCTTGATCTAAACCAAACCATCAAAAATTATCTCGATATTAAGTTGTTATATTAAAACACAAATTTAAAGGTTTAATAGTAATTCAGTCAATTGTAGCATATTTTTGTGGTGTTATTTGGCTCCGGAATAGTATGGATGAAATAAAGATTAACTTCGTCTAAGAGCACTACTAAGACGAAATTAATCTTTCTTTCATCGCCGACGAAACACGCAAGATTTATCATTGGCAATCTTTTATAGTGAATGGTATACATGGGCGCATCTCCATTAGAGCGGGGATTAGTTTCTTTTCATTAAATTAGGCACATAGAAAAGAAATAACTTGTTCAATTTACACATTTTTATTGAAAGAAGATTGGTTTTTAATTATGATTAAGTATTAGATTACCTAAGCTTAAGTAACCCTAATTAAACATTATGAATTGCTAGCTGTTGCCTTTGGTTTTACACACGTGAAATACTGAACCCGTTCCACGAAGTACAAAATCCTGTTGGTACTGTGATATCCGCCCTCCGTGCCAGATATTACTAGTAGTTGCCTGGACATCATGTGTCAACGATCTAAAAATAAATCATAAAAATAAAAAAATAATTTTGAATTTAGAAGTTAGAAAAAAAAAACGTAGCGTGGGGGACAGTTCCTGACAGTTGACGGGAAATTTCTGAAGAAGCCAGCGAGGCTCCGGAAGCTCAAGATTTGAAGATAAGTGTTCTAGTTTCCGCGTTCCTCTAAAACGAGTATTGTATAAAATTTAAAAAACCTCGCGTAAAATCCCCTTTTAAAAAGCTCGTATAGGAAGGATATGTTTTTTTCCCAATAAATATCAATATTAAAGCAAAAAGTTGTTTCTCTTCATGTGAGATAGTGAAGCTGTGGAGATCAAACCCACGACTCCGCAGTACATGTTATAAAAGTGACCTCCGTGGTATTCCATATAATTATTCTGTACTTAAATTCATCCCGATTTGTTCAGCTGTTCTGGTGAATAAGTATCGTCACGACGCCTATGATTTGACAACCTCTGTGGCATAGTAGCAGCTCATTAGGCTACTGGTAAGCAATGGTCGCGGAATCGATTCACGCTTATTCTATATGTAATATGTATATTTAATAACGAAAATATGGTATATAAGTATGTTTATCCGCATTTTAGAACACAGACTGCTTTTGTTGTAAATGGCACTGTGTATTTATTTCTTATATTATTTACGAAATGCAGATTCTTCTCCATTTTAAGCTCGACGCAGTCCCGAAATAATTTGCATATCTTATAACTGTCCTATAAATTGTCAAATCATGGTGACACTACAATCAAGGGAAAACCGTACCGGACTATTACGTCACACACCGAAATGCTTTCGTACGACAGATTCGGCATTGCATGTACAATTTCACATTTTTGTTAACACATATCTCCCTTTAGAAAGCTCGGCTTGCGTAACATCCAATAGTAATATCGCGTAATATTGAATATTTCATTCTCAATATTAACGGATTGAATAATATTTATTAATTAGTAGATAATAATAAAATATTCCATACTAATTTTATAATTGGTAAAGTGTGTGTGTATGTGTGTGTCTGTTTGTCCGTCTTTCACGCCTAAACCACTGAACTGATTTTGATGGAATTTGGTATAGGACTAGACTAGAACTTGATAAAGGACACTCTATGTTTGGTCGCGCGCATCCACATCCACGCGCGCGGAGCCGCGGGTAAAAGATAGTCTTTAATCATTTAGTAAAATACTAGTTGGCTGTGATTCTCGGTTTCACTCGAGTTTACATAATACACGAATATTTTTCGTACGCCACCAAGTTCTTTGGGGCTAAGCCAACCCCAGCTGCAACAGTCGCAAACCAGCAGATGGACGGACGAGACTCTGACACAAGGTTCCTGACGGGACTATCAACCTGGTTTGAGAGGTCAAACGGCAGTCGCTCCCTCAAAAGTCAAATAAACCAAATCAAGAGGAAGAGTGGGAGATTCGAATCCGGGCTCTAAAATACAAGGTTTGGATGTAATCAGTATTAATGTCATACATACATAATAATACATATATTCCCGCCTGTAAATCCCCGAAGTGATACGCAAAGGTAACAGTACTAACACCCACATTTCGCCAACTAGGATTTTCGATTCCCACGCGAGCTTTTTGCCGTCAACCGGGCAAAACAACATAGTAGGTACAATGTTTATTGTCGAGTTTCATCGATCAAATAATATACCAATTAAGCCACACAACCCAAACCAAAGAGAGGAGAAAGTATAAGCAGACCCGTCTTCCAAGATGAATCCTCGGATATGACCGGAAACATAGCCAAAATAATCATATTGAGATTAGAATGAACTTTGGTACGATACAGAGTAATGAAGAAATCCCAACCTTTCACAAACAAAACCACCTCTGATTGTGTAAGCATGCCCTTAGCTTAAACGTTCACCTAAACTGGTCAAGCAGCACCCGCGCCGGCGCATCTGATTCTCGCGTTCACGAGTTCGCGTGCGTAATAGTGGCTGTCACTGTGGGTGCTTGGTGTAAGTCAGAAGAGGTTATAATGTTCAAAAGGTTAAGAGAAAGGTTTTGCATGAGAAATCGATGTGGTCACCCTTATCACTTAGAAGTACAAAAAGCTACCATATATTCAATTGGAAAATTCATTGGAATTGGTGGAGTCGTTTCAGAGGAGTTTGGTTACAAACATTGCGACAGATTAAATTTAGAAGATTTAGTAACCAAGATTCGGAGAGGCCTATGTCCAGCATTAGACTGCAGTGGGCTAATTGATTGATTGATTGATTGAGTAACCAAGATAGAGAAAACAGTACTTAGATGGTACGCACATGTGAAGAGTATTATGGACGAAAGAAGATTGGCGAAACAGAGGTACTGTTCATGAACATGGCTAGGTGCTATTCGCTCAGGTGCTATTCGGCTGGGTGCTCTAAGTGGACTACACCAATATTTCATTTATAAAAGCCTTAAATGTCATCGGGACCATCGCATTCTGTTTAGTAGAGCGTTCTCTCACACTTGACCAGTTTTATTTTTAATAAGAGTACAAGAAATCACAAGAGGAATCACCAGTATAGACACCTACAAGGCTATAATGATGGCCCTTAGGTGGACGGCCTCATCAAATGCTTTTTTATGCCTCGATAAAGGACCGGGTCTGTAGAATGTAGGAAACACGGTGGTGCTTGAAATATTCACTTGATACGTAAACGATCCAAATGCTAAATTTAAACACTAATTTTGGCAACCAAGCCAGAGCTTTTTATTTTCTGTGATAAGATGTGATACCCACGGATAGGATACATACAGTGACCAAATGTAAAAACAGTTATTGTATAGTTAGACCTTCATAAACTTTGTTACGCAAATGAATGAAGATTATGTGACTAATTAAAAAAGAAATCCGTTCATCTTGTAGGTATGTTAAACCTTTTTCTATTCAATATTTTCCCATTATAATATTTGGATTTTATTGAAAAATAGTAGATTGTATAACAAGGGAGCAAAATAGTATTTTTACGGCGAGGGCGCACTTTGAACCACGAGTCTAGCTCAAGAAAAGGTACAGAATCCTTTGATGTAGAAGGACGTGGCGAGATCCGCTCCAGAATCTGCCAAAAGTGTAGCAGACGTTCGGCGAAAACAATGACCAGTGTATGACTTGCAATCGGGCAACTTCAAGTATGCAGCTATTTCTAAGGGCATTAAAGACATTCTATTTTTTCCCAGTACTTGTTTAAAGCACTTTCCACTTTGATATCTAATAAAAAATCTATTTGATGTTGTTTGAGAAGGACGTAGGCTCTGATATTGTTCAACTATTCGTTTATACTGGCCACGAATAACGAATGATCGATCAATTTTTGTTTTAGTATCAGTTAAATTGACTAAAAGTAATTCATCTGAATGTTTTTTGATATCATCAATTGTTAGTTTTATAAGTTCGTTACTACGACATGCTCCATGTACCTATGCCAAATATTAAAGCCACCTGTGACAAAACAGAAAGGAAATCAGACAAGTAGGTACAATACGTACACGTTTTAAAACACTCTGTTTATAGATTACAATGAAAAAACTAAATGATACATACTTTTGTTGCGAGAAATTCCTTATCAGGCGCATCATTTAAAAAGGTCTCGACGTTTTGATGAGAAAATACTTTTGTTTCCTTTGGTTTGTGTCCTTCGGATAGTCTCTTCAAGTAAGTTTTTTTTTTTTTTTTTTTCTTTAAGGTCAGTGTCCCTAGTGGGCCTACCTGTCCACCCGCAGTGGGGTGGCCCGCGAGAGCTGGACCTATGCTACTTCTCCCTCGCAAAACGAAGGCTTTTCTGAACCTATTCTAATGTGCTGTCAATGAGTTGGAACAGTCCCCCTTTTTGGGGTATTTTATTTATTTATTAAAAGTACATACATTATTGAGTACATTGGGTCTATTGTTACTTGAATACTGTTTAAAATCAATCGGAATACATAGTTGAAAAAATTAAATACTATTTTTATATACAATTAAAAACAAATTAAAATACAATTTACAATGCAATTTGAATAACTAAAAACCATTTAAAAACCAATAAATAACAATTAAAATATACAATTAAAAATAGAATTATTACACAGTTAAGATATACAATTAAAATTCCTCTTTCACATTTTTATCACAGTTACAAGTAAAATTACAATTGTTAAAAGCAATAATTATAATTAAAATATAAAAATAATTGTAATAAGTAAAAATAAAAGTCCACAATAATAAATTTAGCAATAATTAAAAACAAATTCCATAATTACAATTGTACTCTTTTTGGAGTACTGCATCCCTCTCCGAACGACGTATTTTTCGGTGACGTGCTGGAACCGCCGTATGCTGGCAGCGCAGCGCGCTTATCATACGGCGTCCAACACGTCACCCGTCCCTGTTTCTCTCCATACAGATTTTTACAATTTGGGTGCAGTACTCCAGAAACTGTTCCCTGCAGTTGTTATCTCTAAAGATCTCTAATAGCACCCCTGCCTTTAACTCTCTCCCCATTCTCATCTCTAGATTAAACCTGGCTACCCCGTTCGCAGGGCAGTCAAACAGGAGGTGTGAGACCGTTTCGTCCTCAGTCGGACTACAGATGCACGATGGGCTCGCCCTGCACTTGAATCGGTACAAGTACGAGGCGAACGCACCGTGCCCCGTGAGGACCTGCGTGGTCTCATACGTGAGCTGCCTTTTCAGGGCGAATTTGTACGAACACATCAGGGAAGAACAACTTGGTGCCGCTGGCGACCGTCCCCGACTGGTAGCGCCGGTTCCATTCGTCAAGCGCTCCGTTACGGATCAGTCACTTGACAAATGACACCGGCACCCTGTCGTAAACAGGTCGGACTTTGGACCGGAGAGCCTCGTCTTTCGCCAGCTCGTCGGCCCTCTCGTTCCCCGCTAGGCCTGCGTGAGCCTTGACCCAGTACAGAGAAACTTCTCCGCCATGGGCCAAGGCTTCACGCAGGTTTGCCCTGGCTTCAATCGCCAGGGGGTGCGGGGACTGGCTGTTAACAACAGTTTCGAGGGCCGAGCGAGAGTCGTAAGTTAAGTAAGTTAGTAACTTCAAGTAAGTTAGTAACTTTGAGTAATTATCAATTTTTATATTTTTGATGGTATTTACAGTTGACTTAAGCATTGAGTATATACTCCATAGGGTAGAAGGTTGCTTAGTTTTGGCCAATTCTTGAAAATAGGCCAAGAATACATTTTCTGAAAACGTTTTCGCACCTTTTTTATTTTTCCATATAATGAAATTTTCAAAGGCCCTTAAATATTTCGCCCGGGATTTCGTAGGTAATAGGTTTTGTACAATGTTGTTTGCTTCTGAAGTTATTGCTTCAGGTGTTAACTCATTGTCACTGTCATAAGTTGACGTGGAACTCATATTTTATTGCAAAATAAGCAAATCAACTCAAATAAAATAATAGGGGTTAAAGTATGAAATTGCCGTTTCATTGTAATAGGTACTTCGAATTGACATAGAACCTTCATGGTTTGAGATTTTTGAGTGAAACTTTTTCCACATGGTACCTATGTAGTTCTTCATTTAAAAATGTGCAACATTCGATTATCACCTTTCAGTTGTTTTTTTTATTCAGCTTAGACAAGAAAGATGGATACTTCGAAAATTCGAGTGATTTTTGAATACGAGTTCCGACGCGGAACTAACGCGGCAGAAACAGCTCGCAATATCAATGTTGCGTTTGGAGAGGGGACTGCTAATGAACGCACCGTGCGATTTTGGTTTAAACGCTTTCGTGATGGAAACTTTGATTTGAAGAACGAACCACGAGGAAGGCCGTCCACACAGGTGAATAACAATGAATTGAAAGACATGGTGGAAGCCGATCCGAGCCAAACTACCCAGGAATTAGCTGCATGGTTTAACGTTACCTTACCAACAATATTGAGTCATTTGCGTCAAATCAATAAAATAAAAAATGTGAAAAATGGGTACCTCATGATTTGACTGATCTGCACAAAGAAATGCGTGTTGAAACTTGTGTTGCCTTGTTGAATCGATACAGAAATGAAGGAATATTGGATCGAATTGTGACATGTGATGAAAAGTGGATTCTTTACGATAACCGTAAGCGAAAAATGCAATGGCTGACCCCAGGTGAAACGCCACAACAGTGTCCTAAAGCAAAGCTTACCAATAAAAAGGTAATGGTATCTGTTTGGTGGTCTCAGCATGGTGTTATCCACTATAGCTTTCTACGATCTGGTCAAACAATAACGGCAGATGTCTACTGTGCCGAACTCCGAACAATGATAGCAAAACTAGCAGTGAAACAGCCCCGACTCATGAATCGATCTTCACCATTATTGCTCCATGATAACGCGAGACCTCATACAGCACGAGAAACCGTTTTAACTCTACAGGAACTGCAATTAGAAACTATCCGTCACCCTCCGTATTCGCCAGACCTTGCTCCAACAGACTACCATTTTTTTCGTGATTTGGACAATTTTCTATGTGATAAAAAGTTTTCTTCTCAGGAGGCAGTACAAAATGCTTTCACACAGTTTGTCGAATCTAGATCACCAGAGTTCTATCGCAAAGGCATAAATGACCTTCCTACTAGATGGCAGCAATGTATAGATAATAATGGTAATTATTTTGATTAAATAAATACGTTAAATGAAAAAAAAACGAATTTCAATTTGTCAGTACAAATCGGCAATTTCATACTTTAACCCCTAATATGTACTTAATTACAAGAACAGAGACGTAATCCGCGCGCTTTAGATTTTTTTTTTAATTAGCACGGGTGCCCGCACCGCGCAGCCTCGTTGGCTGGCCATACCAGCCAGCAATTCATATAATTTGCGTTCGATTTCTATGAACGATATACGTTCCAAATTCAAATCACTTTTCCGCCCGCTAAAAAGCTCTGAAGAGAAAAGTGCTACTTTGCTCCCACTTATAGAGGAACAAAGTGACACTTTTCGAATAGAAGGGATGAAATAGTAGATTTTACAACAAGTGCACAAAACGAACCATTTTTATCCGAGACTTTTAGCAGCCCGAGCCGGAGGCGAGGGCTGATAGTAATGTCGAGGATAAAAATGGTTTTGTGGACGAGTTATAAACTCTGCTTTTCACTTCGATTGCGAGGAAATAAAACAGTAGTATAACATTTCTTAGCAAATTGAATCAATTAATAAACGCACGAAAAAACAAGAGCTGTTTCCCGCCGCTTTATTTTTTTTTAATCTTACGACATTGAGGCGTGGGCTGCAGACCTATACAGCCTACTATAAAATTAATTTTGTAATAATAATTTTCTTAAATGAATTAAATAACCTACCGTACTTGAATTTAAATTTTAATATCTTTTAAGTCTTAAAAAACACATAAGGCAAAATAAATTAAAGTGAATGTTATAAAATAACAAATTCTATCTATGAACTTCTTATTGTGTTAGGCTGTATGGCTCATTTTCTTTGCCTTAATATAGATACATTTATGAGTAGATACGTTAATGCCCTTGTGCACAAAATTCGATTTTGTGCAGCCTATATCCTGCACAAATAAGCACTTTCAGAGCATGAGAAGTGAAAAAAACATTATATTTGAATTTGATTTCACAACATCTGAAAATCGCTACACTCTCATTGCTTAACGATGCGTGAAGTCAAAGGGCGAGAGAATGGTGTCGATGTTTGTAGACCGGCCGGTCATCACCGCGCGCCCCGCAAATGGGTATAAATCGCAAGGATTCACACTCGTTGGGATGTTGGTGATGTAATCAGACTTTTTACTATGTTTTGATAGATTATATAGTTCTTTATTGTAATAACTTCTATATACAGACTAATACTATTACTACTATTAGGTACTAGGTATTATTACTACTAAACTGTGTATACACGCCTAATCCCGGGAGCAAGTGTTGCGCCTGAGTCCGTCCGTACATAACCTCGTGTACCAGCTCACAGGTGGGGTTAAGTCCTGGACATTTAGGTATAGCCCCATATACCGTATTTCAGTTGTATAAGGCCTGTTCCTACATCCTTAACGCTGAATTCAACCTCAACTGCTACTTGGTGCAGGCTTACTTCAGTATGTGAGAGCCACACATAATTCCAAAGCGGCCTCCCTGCGTCGCAATATAAGGTGCCGTTGTCTGGACTTCTATTGGATGTTCGCTCGGCTCTCGCTACCAGGAAACTCGATAAACCAATTTAAAACAACAAGAACGCAGCTCCAAAGAGCGGGTTTTGCAGCACAAGGTTCGCTCTTTGGAGGTTCGAGGCCCGAGCTTGTTACTAGAAATTATTGCGAGAAAGCTCGTGCAGCCGCGTAATATCTTCTCCTTCGCCTTCGACTACTAATATTTTAATCCTTAATCTTTTTCTTTCTTTTTTATAAAGGGTGTCTCATTAAGAACTTGAATTTTAAAAATTTAAAAATATTTATTTATTTAATATTTTATTAACATTTTTTTCTACATATGTATGGAGGAATGTCAAATTTTGCAGTACATTTTGCAGTAAGGGCTGCTGGATTTGGACACCGCAAGGGCAACAATGACTTTGTTACAAACCAAGTTTTCAGGTCGTGTAATTTCTCGTTTTGGAGACCAAAACTGGCCGCCAAGAAGTTGCAATTTAACTTAATTGGACTATTTTCTCTGGGGTTTTTTGAAAAGTAAGGTCTATACGAAGCACCCTGAGACAACTGAGAAACTCAAAGAATAAATTGCACGTCAAATTCGTCAAATCCAGCAGCCCTTACTGCAAAATGTACTGCACAATTTCGTCAAAAGAGTGCATACCTGCCAACAGACCAACGGTGGCCATTTAACCGATATTTTGTTTCATGTGTAAATGTCATCACTACCACACTACTACTAAATAAATAAATATTTTTTAATTTTTAAAATTCAAGTTCTTAATGAGACACCCTTTATATAGGACACGTCAATTTGACTTCACATTGCCCGATGGTAAGCTGAAGGCAAAGTCTCGGGAAAGAGGGTCACCATTACATACACGTACCATGTTAACAATGGCGGCACTCAGCTTGATCCTCATCAAAAGAGGATTGTTGTCGCAGCACCGCGTGACACCCACCGGCCCCACTAGTGCTGCGACCACAATCCCCCCTGCCCAGCTATGCACTTGTTGACCCCTGATCAAAATCCATCCGAGATTGGATTACTATGGAGGGATTTTCGCAATCGTGCATGTTGGTACCCACCCGGCCGAAATTTGTGACAAATTTGTGGCATCAAATTTTTACCACCTTTTTTACGTGCGGGAAATCCCCACGGGAACCCCACCCCTCCGGAGCCGAAGGGGGAGGTTTTGTCGGATTCAAACCGACTAAACCGCACGACGTCTCTCGTCTCTGGTCTCTGGTCTGGCCCTCCTCGTCCTTCGTCCTCAGCGCCGTACGGAGCAGAGGCAGGAATCTGGCCTCCAGGGTGTACGCCCACACGGGGCACCCGTATAGGGCCATGGACCGCACGACACCCGCATAAAGTCACCTGCAGGAGGCCTCTGGGCCCTTCAAGTTGGGCAACTACCGACCCAAGGCATTTGACGTGGTCAACAACTTGGGGCGCAGACTTTGGAAATGCTGTCCGAAGTCCCATCGACCGTCAAGCACGAGCCCTAGGTATTTCAACCGGGGTTTATTGTCGACGGGAGTGCCTCCCACTGTAAGGCTGGCTCCCGGGCCTGGCCTGCGCCGAGGGCCATGAAAGAACATGGCCTCGGACTTGTGCAGAGCCACCTCGAGACCCAGCCGCCGGATCCGTTCCACTAATTTGGCTCACAAAGCCAACCAGTAATCGCTATGAGGTAAATAGTGATAATACTTTTTTGCAGGTGCTGTATTGCACATAAACAGTATAATTTTATAGTCCAATTAAATGTAAATTTCTAAACACTGATCTAACATGTACAAATGTTTGTCGGCTCTATCACTGGCTATTGGTCAGGCGGCACTTACTCCGTGAGAATACTCGTAATCAGTGGCATTAGAGTGCGTGCTGACCCCACAAGCATCGTGTATGGGATGATGTTGCAACTACAATGTGAAATACACCCATTACAGATGTAATCTAAGCAGCAATACAACAATATTCTAAGAGAACCTGTTAGTTTTATCAACAGATGTGTGTGGTGTATTGGCTGAGCGCTCAACTTTTGCATTAGATAGCGTGGCGTGGGTTCGATTCTCGCTCAATGTAAATATTTCTATGTATTAAGTAAAATGTCTATTTGAGTTGGATTGTGTATTTTATTCGGGATCAAGCCGCCGATAAATGGTCGAAGGTTTTTTGAAGTGAAATCTTCTTTAGCGGCGTTGGATGGTTAAAAGTGTTAAACTCGCGTCAGTATCACGTGTTAAACTCGCGTCAGGATCACGTGATCTTTGACCCGTAACCAACGACTTTGTAGGACAACATGACGTCATACAATATTCCTAGCTACAGAGTGTTTATTTTGCTAGGTACGCTAAGAAGCATCGTAGCTTAGCGGTAAGCGCTTCGACTATAAGGTAAGTCATTATGGTTACAAAAAATAAACTCATTATTTTTTTTTGTTTCATTCCATCAATTTTATCCAAACGAAGCCCACTACTGGACATAGGCATCTCCCAATGTGCGACATTGCTACCGATCCTCCGCCTTCCGCATCCATCCATATGGCTAGGGAGCGAAAAACAGCCACTATTTATATAGACCCAAAACCAATAACGTATTATCTAAGCAATGACGTATCTCATTGCCCAAACCACTTATTTTGACATCTCTAATGCCCTTTTTTTACGAAAAAGTCAACCTAAGCCGCATCAATAAGACATACATATTTAATACTACCATTTTGTTTAGAGACTACATGTTATCAAAACTATATATACCTGGTCTGTCGTCCCTTTTTAGGATTATAAGGGTCTTTAGTTTAGTTTTAATGAAACCACGCCCTACGTAATGTGACTTTTAACACTTTAATGTTAAATAACTATTAATAATAAATAATAATAATTTATATGTAGACATTTTAATTAATAAAATCACAACTTTAATAATTAATAGAAAATTAATGGTTGTTTTGTCTGTTTATAAATAACTGGTATATTTTGGATATACAAATACCCGGTACCAGTAATTTTTTTCAATTTGACTTCCACTATTAGGCAGACTAGGCTATAAAAGACCGGTAATTGTGCTCTTAGATTGATACTACGTCGACAGGGCCTTGTCTCTCCTGGTACGTCCTCTAGGGAAGACAAAAGGATGTTGCTAGGGGACGGGACTACCCTGGACGGGGCAGACCAATCTCCTTCATTTTTCAATAATTTTATGGCAGCTCTGTCTCCCTTATGCTTGATAATTTAAAAATGCGAAGCTATAATTCGTATTTATGAAAGGTGTCTTACTTCCGTTATTATTTAGGTACTTACTTATCTCATTTACCACATTGCGTTTTTTATGACTTTGTTGACAATGTACTAGTTCACCGATTTAAAAAAGTGTTCATTTTAATTATTTTATTAGAAATTCGAAAACACTCATTTTTTATTCATTGATTTCTAGTATTTAGGAAGTCACACAGAAGCCTACTTTCTACATAAACTACTAAAAACTTGATTTATACTTTTTTCCGTTCGATAACCAATTATGATACAATAAATGAAACAGAAAATAAAAAATAGAGGTTTACTGAAGACCTTAAGAAAGCACATAGGCTGTGTTTGGTCGCGATAATCGACATCTACGCGGGCGGAGCCGCGGGCAATAGCTAGTAGTTCATAAGAGCGGCCCCCGGGCTCCGCGGTTAAGGCCTAGGGTGCAAACGGGATAACACCAAGATGATATCTTTTCATAACTGCCGAATTCTTCTTTTTCTTCTTTATCCTAACGTTAATTCCAGTCGATTTCACCCCGGAATCTGGAGTCCGCTTTTACCAGTTAAACTTCTAAAAAACTCTCACTCATTTTTTAAACAAAACACAATAATTCTTATGACTATTAAAAAAAACAAAGTTACGATGCCCACCGGAATTCTAATAAAGACTTCTTGAGATGATTTATTTGACTTATTGATTCACCGAAATCTATAAACCACTTTAACCTATATCAAAATAATTCTTATTAGCTTTAAATTTGAGTTCAAATTTATACCACAATTTAAACGTCAACAAACTAATTCTACAAAGTTACTTTTGTAATTGATCAGTTATAAAATCTTACCACTTTATTGAAAAGTTAATTTACCCAACGGCAAAAATAAGTTTGTGAAGTATACATACCTGAAGATACTTTTACGTAAATCTTACATCATTAGATATTATATGCGCAAGATGCGACCTACGACATATGACCCTATAGAGATGGGAAACATCGTTGCGTCAAAGTTATTGACCCCGGAAAACAGGCTTGCATTTATTATAATAACTACTGCTCGCGTAGAGCCTCATGAAAATTGCTGTTTTCCATGTAAATATTGGACATAAGGACAAAATAAATTTTTCACTTCTCATGCTCTAAAAATGTTACTTTAGTCTCTGCATATCGGGACTAAAGTTCCTTATTAATCTCTAGGGACTAAAGTATTTTTTTTGTATTTACTTTGAAAACTCCTAAACAGCCAATCACGGTGTTTGTGAATGGGAGGATTATCACCTTTTTAGTGATTGTGTATAGAAATAATCTCAAAATGACATTTGAAAAAATCTAAAAAACCCATTTAATTTCGTGAAACACGATTAATGATAATAATTTAATTAATTATTGTGTAAGTATTAAGGATTAATTCATTTCATTATGCATTTTCAATTAGTTTTAAATTATTTTTCAAGTTTAAATTTGTTGGCTAAATATGCAAGTATTTAAAGCGTGCGTCACTTAAAAACCGCGGAACAAATTTCTTTGCACTTTGAATTTTGGATAGAACTTTTCTTAGGTTAGATTAACGATTAACACGTAATTTTAAGAAACTTTGTTATTATAAATATTATAATTTTGTATAGAACGTCGTTTTTTTCCTCGCATTCAAAGTGAAAAGTAGAGTGTTTAACGTGGGACTAAACAACCATAATGACACTCGAACTATCAAACATATCTAAACATCTTGTATCATTATGGCTTGTTTTAGTCCCTTTTTGAACAATCTACTATATTACCTCTTCAATAAAATTATAATTGGTACTAGCTGTTGGCATAAATGTCGGTTATCGCGACCAAACGTGTATTATCCTTTCCCAAGCTCTAGTCTTACCCCTGCACCAAATTTCATCAAAATCATTTCATTGGTTTAGGCATGAAATAGACACCTTCGCATTTATAATATTAGTATATATGCTTACCTACTTATATGAACATAACGAACTTGAAAAGTACAGTCAACTAAGCTACTTAATATTGTACAGTCAGATCAGATCGTTCTTGAAGAATAAAGTGCTCAACATTATCTTTATTCCTCAGCTTTCCTCTCTTCCTGTTGCCTGAATGTTCTGATATTTGGCACACACCTTTAGCTCGATCAAGATTACAATTTACATCCATATAACAGTTTTATTTGCACTTAATACCTTGGTTTTAAGACCATTTTCGGTCTTTGCAATCAAGATATATGTGACGCTAACTGTATCATCTTGCATTTAACAAAACCTTCAAGCTTCCGAAGGCACTATGTAAGTACATGCCATTTGCATATATAACTAACTAAAAATTAAAGTGTTGTTGAGTTGTTTAAGCAATTAACACTTTGATTGATAAGTAGAGCGTGAGAGAGTTTCCTGTTCGAATTTAAAATCTGATTGGGGAAATACATATGTTCTATATAGAATTACGACATGAAGCATAGTGTTGTGTCTGCGTAGTAAACTATGGTTTAAACGGGTGCGGGTGGTTTAAACTTTGTAAATGCAATGTGACATACATTGTATTTACGAAGTTTAAAGCGATAAATAAAAAAGAATAATTAACGTAAGTTTAAAACTCTTGCGTTCCATGATATATAAATAAATACATTTATTTATTAATGGCAACTGGGCCCAATTTGTTAGTTTTAATTCGTTTTACATCTATGGTTAGTAAATACAACTCAAATTACATAAATCAAATTAAATTAAATTAAATTAAACAAAAGCAAATCAAATACAATAAAATAAAATAAAATAAATCAAATCAAATTCAATCAAATAAAATTAAATCTAAATCTATCAGATAAAACCAGATCAAAGTCAATAAAATAAAACCAAATATATCTTAAAATTAAATTAACTAAATTTAAATTAAAACAAATTAATTTCAATAAAGCATTCTGTATCATTTACTACATTTGATTGATCTGATATATGACCACGGCTGGTGTAACCTGGCCCCCGATTCTGCTAATTTTAAGACATAACAACACCACTGCCATACTGCTTACATTGCATAAAATGTCATTGAATTTTTGACTTTATTGCTATTAGTTTAAAGTTCAAAATGCAAAAAGAAACAGTTTTTTTTACATTTTTCATTCACTCTACAAGAATGTCATTCGATTATAGACTTTAACATCATAAAGGTAAAGTGTATAGTTAAATAGCAGTGGCTACAGTGGCTGTGGTACCGCAGTTGGTTTGCCATGAAAAAGATAATAGCAGAATCAGCGCCCTAGTCGAAACGTCAGGCAATCAAAGGTATGTAAGTACCTATACCATGATCGCGTTAATCCCGTTCTCTTAATTTAATATTTATGAGTGTTCTCGGTAGTAAATTAAAATAAAGCCCTTTGAAAGGATCAATCCGGCTGAGTGGTTATAAGCTCCCTTTGCTAGATTCTGTTGACAAAAGAAGCTCTTATAAGATCGGTCATTAAATACAGAAGCGATTGAATTCTCAAACTCCCTGTTGTTCACGTTCGTATTTATGTTTTACGTAAATAAATTTACACTCGAATTGAATTCTCTTTCAAAGTTCTTAATTGCTTAAAATTAATTTATATACTCTCGATACTTCGGTCATTTTATGTATGGTTTGGTGAACAGATATGTGAAGGTCAATGTTAGCCCGGATCCCGGTCCAATAGGTTTAATAGGGGGCACAAGATTTGCTCTTCGGATCTGTGCTGACGTATATCGTTATTAAAAGAACTAGGATAGTTTGACAGATCGCGCCACCATGCCCACCATCCATTCTAGGACACGGTATATACAGAAGAGACGTGGAGGAGCCGTAGAACATGGTAGACAATTTAAGTAACATAACATATACATTATGAAGTGTGCAATAACGTCGTTTTTATCTTAGAGAATTCCGTCTGCACCTCCGGGCGACGGCTCGCTACTAAATGCCTTCGCATCGAGTGGCGCGCTTCACGCCATTGACGTTATTGTGCACTAGGTACATAAGGTTAATATTGTGTTACTTCAATTGTCCGCTACCGCCAAATGTCCCCGCAACGTTTTTCTGTATAAACCGCACCTTATCTGTTTTAAACGTGAGTTGGAGAAGACGAACTACTTGTAAATCATTTCTGTAGAGCGTAAGAGTTCTTCCTCTTCTATCAAAGAATTTTGTCACCAACAATGATAACATAGGTACATAAATACTAGGGGCTGATGAACTTCTTATACTGTATACCAGTACGCACCATGTTCTACCCGAAGTCAGTCTTACCATGTGACTTTAATCGATTGAATTCCATCATACGATTAACACTTCAGTCGTTTAACCTAAAAAATACGTAGTATATCGATATCGATATATCGAATAGTCACATCACTAAAGCGCCACATTGCGTACTCAAATAGATTTGGTGCCGTTTTTGTTGCTCCACCATGACGTCACACTGCTTGAGAGGCGATTTTGGTAACTACTCGAGATCATCATCATCATCATCATTTCAGCCGAAAGACGTCCACTGCTGGACAAAGGCCTCCCCCAAGGATTTCCACAGTGACCGGTCCTGCGCCTTCCGCATCCATGCCCTTCCCGCGACCTTCACCAGGTCGTCGGTCCACCGTGTGGGAGGCCTGCCTACACTGCGTCTTCCGGCGCGTGGTCGCCACTCGAGAACTCTCTTGCCCCAACGGCCATCTGTTCTACGAGCTATGTGCCCCGCCCACTGCCACTTAAGTTTGGCGATTCTGTGTGCTATGTCGGTTACTTTAGTTCTCCTGCGGATCTCCTCATTTCTGATTCGATCACGCAGGGAAACTCCGAGCATAGCACGCTCCATCGCCCTTTGGGTGACCTTGAGCCTTCTTATGAGGCCCATAGTAAGGGACCAAGTCTCACTTCCGTAGGTCATCGCTGGCAACACACACTGATCGTAGACTTTCGTCTTGAGACACTGCGGTATTTTGGACGAGAAGATATTACGAAGCTTCCCGAACGCTGCCCAGCCGAGTTGGATTCGACGATTGACCTCTTTCTCAAAGTTGGACCTGCCTAACTGGACTGTCTGTCCCAGGTAAATATATTCGTTGACAACTTCGAGTGTAGAGTCTCCAACCTTTAAAGAAGAAGTGGGTGCGACATGGACATTTGACATAATTTTCGTCTTGTCCATGTTCATTTTGAGGCCCACTTGTTGGGAGGCTCTACTGAGGTCTTCGAGCATTGTGCCTAGGTCTTCCAAGGTCTCAGCCATGACTACAATATCGTCAGCGAATCGAAGGTGAGTGATGTACTCGCCGTTGATATTGATGCCGAGTCTTCTCCAGTCCAGGAGCTTGAAAACATCTTCCAGGCCGGCGGTGAACAGTTTCGGAGATATAACGTCTCCCTGTCTCACCCCTCGCTGCAACTGG
Organism: Eilema caniola; assembly: GCA_949126895.1. Taxonomy (NCBI): domain Eukaryota; kingdom Metazoa; phylum Arthropoda; class Insecta; order Lepidoptera; family Erebidae; genus Eilema; species Eilema caniola. The sequence continues at coordinate 6,587,120 of OX421472.1, read as the reverse complement.
ATAGGTTTTGAGCTTTGATCCTGGAGGCGGACTGACATGGTGGCGTTTTCGTACAAACACTTCAGCGCTTCGATATATCGATAGTCAATTTGGCACCGTTGGAGAGACTGTAGCACAGCCCAGGTCTCGATCGAATCGAAGGCTTTCTCATAGTCCACAAACGCCAAGCAGAGTGGCTGATTATACTCCTCAGTCTTCTGTATAATCTGTCGCAGCGTATGTATGTGGTCTATGGTGCTAAAGCCTTTTCGGAAACCGGCTTGTTCGGGAGGCTGGAAGTCGTCGAACCTGCGAGCGAGACGATTCGTAATGACTCTCGAAAACAACTTGTAGACATGGCTCAGAAGCGAGATGGGTCTATAATTCTTCAACAAGGTTTTATCACCTTTTTTGAAGAAGAGTACCACCACACTTCTGTGCCATGCCTTAGGCGTTCGTCCCTCGAGTATGACGGAATCAAATAGCTTCTGAAGAGCTTTAAGTATCGGTGTTCCACCAGCTTTTAGAAGCTCAGCCGTGATCCCATCATCACCCGGTGCCTTATTGTTCTTTAGCTGTTTGAGAGCCATTCTAATCTCGTACAGGCTGACGTCCGGGATATCCTCGGTATAGTGTCGGGTCAATCTGGCTCTTGGGTCTTTGGCCAGATTATTAACAGATTGCCGTACACTCGTGTATAATTGTCCGTAGAACTTCTCGACCTCTTCCAACAGCTCCGGCTTTGACGAAATAATTCTGCCATCCTCCGCCTTCAGCTTATTCAGTTGGCTTTGACCAACAGACAGATCCCTTGCGAAAACCTTTGAGCCTTTGTTGCTCTCAATCGCCTCCTTAATACGAGTCGTATTAAATTGGCGTAGGTCGCGAGTCAAGGACTTGGAGATCTGTCTGTTTAAACGCCGATACTGAGTAGCATCTTCAGAGGACTGCAGAACCAAATTTCGTCTTTGTTCCATGAGTTTGTTGGTGAGGTCCGAAATCTTTTTGGTTCCTTTTGAACGACGGGCTTTGAAGATCTTAGACCCAGTCGTTTGGACAATTTCCACAAATCTGTCATTGTAATCATCCACATTTTCGCAATCTCCCAGGCATTCGAAGCGATTCTGCAACTCGAGCTGAAAGTGCTCAGGGTTCTGGAACTGGATAGATGCTGATCGGAGCGTAGACTTCATCAGTCGACATCTTTCGAGCTTTGTTCTAAGATTCAATGTGCCTCTTACCATCCGGTGATCGCTTCCTGTTTTTACTGAATTGATCACGGAGACATCATTGAATATGTGCCTCTTTGTCGACAAGATGAAATCAATCTCATTTTTTGTGACACCGTTAGGGTGTAGCCATGTCCACTTACGCTGTTCCGGCTTTCTGAAGAAGGAGTTCATCATAAAAAGGCCCTCCTTCTCCATGAAGCCGGCCAGCAGATGGCCACGTGCATTCCTCTTTCCATATCCAAATTGCCCCACTCTCAGCTCATTGTCGCTTCGTTTGCCCAGTTTCGCGTTAAAGTCCCCCATCACAACGGTATAGTGTGTTCGGGAGCTATGCATGGCTTTAGAGATATCCTCATACATAGTCTCCACCTCGTCGTCGGGGTGTTTCGAGGTCGGTGCGTGTACCTGTATGACCTTCAGCGAATACCGTTTGGTGATTCTGAGTATAAGGTACGCTACCCTCGTCGAAACACTCTCGATCTGGACCACGTTGTTGACAAGGGACCTGTGGACGATAAACCCGACACCACCCTGGGACAGTATGTCGCCCTCCCGGAAATAGAGCAGGTTACCGGATTTGAGGATCATGGTGTCCTGCCCCTCTCTCCGGACTTCACACAATCCTACGATATCCCACCTTAACCTGCTCAATTCTTCCTCGAGTTCAGCGAGCTTCTCGTCGGTTCGCAGTGTGAGCGTGTTGTACGTTGCCAGGGCCAAAGGTCGTCGGGGTTGGTAGCCTGGCATCTGCCGGGGATTCTTCGCACCCCTTGCCCCGCCGTTACCATGGCCGCTACCATAGCCAGGAATACCGGGGCCGCCGGGGACTAGGGGCCGTTTCTTATGTTTCCTCATCATGGGGGGTTATGCCGTAATCGCCACGCTTGGCAGGCGGGTTGGCGATCGCAGTTTGGTGGCTAGTACGCGGAAAGATGCTGCTGCCCATCCTCCGGTATTTGAATCCCTTAGTCGCCTCTTACGACACCCACGGGAGGAGATGGGGTGGTGCTATTCTAGGGCCACACCACAGGCATAAGGATCAAGTTTCTCTATTATAAGTATTATAACATAGTGTAGGCAGTAGCTTTTAAATTGTTAGTCTTGCAATTGAAAGGTCCAGGTTCGATACAGCTTGTTTTTTGTTTCTTCAAGGGATCGTGATTTGAAAAGTTCGACGGATTTTCAACGGAATTGTCAGGGATTAACAGGAAAATGAATAATCTCAGTTAGGATAAGGCTCAATTTCTGCGCTTTCCTCATCTCATTAATATAATTTCAATTGATTATAAATTACTGTAAGTGTACCTGCTTCGTTGCTACGACGCGACGCAAAGCAAACGCAGAAATGCAGTTTAGTATTCTGACAAGAAGTCGTTTTACATTCAGAAATGGGCTTAATAACCATAAAAAGCAATTTCTAATTGGTTTGCAATAAAAACGTGTGTTTTATAATTTACTAGCTGACCTTCGCAACTTTGTACCGCCAATTTTTTTCTGCCAGCCTGGCGTTAGATTCCGTTTCCACAGCTCTCCCTACTATATTAAGCATGTATAATACATATAAACCTTCCTCTTGGATAACTCTAACTATTAAAAATAAACTGTATCAAAATCTGTTGCGTGGTTTTAAATATTTAAAGGGACAGGCAGACTGACGCGGGAAGCGACTTTATTTAATACTATGTGATGATTTATACGCCATTGCATAAACCGTTTAGAGTCTCTACAATAGTTCTCTACATATAAAGCATTATTAGCTGTATTGGTACACGCAGACAGTTTGTCAGTCTATATCATTACACAAAAAAACGTATTAATGAAATTCTCCAAAAGTGGGGCATTTTTTTTTAACGTGCGGGAAATCCCCACGGATACCCCCCCTTCGGAGCCGAAGGGGGGGGTTATGTCGGACTCGAACCGACTGAACCGCACGCCGTCTGTGGGTCGATGTGCTAGGCCGAAGGTGACGTTGTCTCGAGACATATCCCTCGCACCCCGGCTAACCCAGGGCCATTCCTCTCGGTCTGGCCCTCCTCGGGAGGAGGAACCACGCGGTCCCCGACCCGCCGCCGTGGCCTGCTTCTGCTAGGGTGACGAGCGGCTCCACCCGTCACCCTCAGGCCCGCCCTCATGGGTCCAAAAGTGGGGCAATGTTCTTGAAAATGTTAAAATAATGTTACCAAAATTAACGTAACCATACAAATATATTAACAATGTATTTTTATCAGTTGCGAATTCGGGACCAGCGCGACGAATAATAAGGAATTGTAAAAACAGAATGAGAACAAATTCCCGAATTCAGCATTATTCCTTTAAAGGCTGCCGTGAAGGCAGCCATATTTAAATTTCTATTGCCGACAGCGACATCAGACGAACACTTAGGAAATCCCAGACATTTATTACCCGTGAAAACCGCAAATAAAAAATATTTTGTGCGAAATTTATACTTGTTTTAAATTAATTTATTGCGTATTTTTGGTTATAGAATAGAGAATACGTTTTTTTATATACCTTCAGGGGCTGTTTTGATTGTGTTTATGAAAATCGAATTGAAAGCAACTCCAATTAGAGTGATTCTGGAGAAGTACCTCATGAAAACGTATGTTAACTTTTTTGACAGATCATAGGAAATACCACAGTTATTTTTATATTGGCAGTCTTTAATTTGAAGAATCTTTCGATGAGCTCTTCCAATTAGTCCCGTGGTTTCCCATTCTACAGAGGATAACACTTGAACGTGCAGGGTTTAGACACAGAACAAATTTTAGTACTAGTTTTTTTTTATAACCACTTCGGTGGCAGATAATCACACGGCCGACCTGGTGGAAAGGGGTTATTGTGGCCTATGGACGTGTGTAACACCAGCGGCGTCACACTCGCGCTACCAACCCTGAAGAAACCTTCTAATCTGAAACCGAAAGTCGCTTGGGAAAACCACAGCAGGGAGTTCATTCCACAGTATGAGCGTGCGTGGGATGAAGTTCCTTTCATACCGCACGGTTCGCACCATTTCTGGTCGCAATGTGTGAGGATGAATTCCATTTTTTTTAACGTGCGGTTATACCCTCGGATACCAACCACCCCCAGCCGGAGCCAGAGGGGGAGGTTATATCGGACTCGAACCGACTAAACCACAGCCGTCTGCGTCATGTAGTTTAGACGTTACCCGCAACTGGTGCAAACAATTTCATCAATAACCATCCAGTTCGGAGGCTCTATTCTTTGTCGCACCATAAATTCTAGAAATTTTTCTCCAGCACACGTGTTTCTTTTTACTACAGACCCGGTTTTAACCGGGTTAACCGGTTCTAACCGGTTTAATCGGGTTAACCGGGTTTAACCGGATTAACCGGGGTGTATAAAAACATCCAATGAGGCCGTAAAACTGAGGGCCACCGTTGTAGCATTGTCGGTGAGAGTAAATATGACCCTCACTTTGCTTTCAGCTTACCATCATGTGAGATAAAGTCATATTGACGTGTTTTCTATATTTAAAAAATATTCTCTTTAATCCAATTGAAACAGATTTTGGGAAAACGCGGAAGAATGAAGAAAATCGGCCTATTCTTAAAGCAACAAGCGAACTGGATCTCATCAGGCAATATTAATTCAACAATTATATATTTTGTCCACAGGAACAATGAAAATAACGTGCGAGGACATATGGAAGACAGCCCACTGTACGTCCAAAAAGGTTATGAGGTCAGTCCTTAATTAATGTTTATGCTTTATCCTGATCATAACACCATGCCTAGTCGTGTCATAAACTCACTGTTAAGAATGGTCAATCAACCTCAGACTGGGAAAATGTGGCCCACCAAGGTCCAAGCCAACCTCACCAGTAAATACTCTTGTTAATTAACCTACGAGGCCTTATCGCAGGCTTTCCTTTCGATATTGGGTGGGTCGGACGGTAGTTATTCCCATAAAAATTAAACTCAATTAGCAGGTGAACTGCAATTGAGGTTAACTCGGGTCCTGAAGATCTTGATTGGATCCTACATCTTGGTGTGTATTCTTAAAAGAATAGTCCCACTTCTGCTGGCAACGATACCCGGTACGCACTGGTGGATGTGAACCGCGATATCATCATACGTGAGCAACCAGTTAGCAGCGAAAAAGTCTCTAATTCTACGCTGAACAGAAAAGGGTTCCATAACACCAACAGCGCTCTAATCCAAGGAATCGGCTCGTAGTATATAAATACGTAGTACATAATTATCTTGGACCTCAGTTGCGATATAAACGACCGCACGGATTGCTTTGATATAATATGATTGTTGGTTTTTAGCTCATGCACCTACGCAGCACCCCGTACTATCGTCATAAGACGCGTACTGCACATTTTGTGTCCAAAAAACCAAATATAATGACTCAAAGTATACATATCTTGGCTGATGTCAAAATGCAGTTCTCGAATCTCTTTCAAGTTTTTTTAGATGGTTAGCAAAATGTATAGTAGGGAGTTTATGAAGTCTTGGTAACTATTGTTTTAGGTTGAAGAAGATAGCTACGATGAGTTTGAAGTCAGCAGGTCTCGCGTGCATCTCGGAGCTCTGATCGGTAGCGGAGCCTTCGGAAGGGTCCACGCCGCGCAGTTAGACCTGCCAGGAGGAGAAACCATTACAGTCGCTGCTAAGATGCTTACAGGTTTGTGGTTCTATTCTGAGTGTCGGCAGTGAAGTGAATAAGGAGAAGGAGTTATGATCGAGAGGTTTCGTGTTCGAAGTCTGGCTAGCTACATAGTGAATGCACACCTAACGCTATAGCAATTTAGCTAAACTCTTTTAAAATTGCTATATGATGTGAATATTAGTTATAACTTCTAATCTACAACTCCGTTATTTGGTTTTTCGACTGCCATCTGACCTCTAAAAGTCAAAAGAAAAGTCTGTGAAGGGATCTCCATTAATATACAGATTCACTGGCTAGCAGGCCAGGTTGGGAATGGCCCACAAGAGCTTGGTGGGGTCTGCATACATCTCAACCCTGAACGTGTTGTTCTGGAGAAGAAAGGGGAGAGTGGGATTCCCCGAAGAAGCTCATCAGAGCACACAGAGCCACGGTACAATACCAATGAGATTAGTAACAGTATGCATTAATGCACAAGTTAACAAAGCATAAGCATAGCCTATCAAAGTAAATTTTATCCGAACGTAACTTTAGCTTATTTTCACAGACAATTAAATACGTTGGCAATGCCAACCAATAAGCATGCACGGGCTACGGACATTGTTCACTCGACAACATTATTATTTTTTAAAGTAGGAACTTAATATTTTTGGGCATAGTTCAGAATCAGGTTTCTCTTCCCTGACATACCTGATTTCCTAACCACATAGGCAGATGTAGTGAAAGATCGCACTAGTTCAGTAGGATAGAGTCCAAAAAATCCACCTCATCGTTAGCACCAATGAAATGATGCCCGAGGGGGTTCCCAGACGTGAAAAAAAAACTAAAACGAGATATTTTCAATAGAACTTTTCCATGAGAATTGGATTCGACATTTACCTATTGTTTACAAAACCAAAACCAGAAGAAGTATTAAGTATTATATTAAACATCAACACCTTTATTATATTCAATTACATTTTTAGTTTACGCAACAATAGTTAACGTAAACAAACAAGTAATAAGGAAAAGCATTAACCCCATTAATTAACAATGAACAACGTTACTTCAGACCGGGAGCCGTAGGCAGCGTCAGCTGTCTATTTAGGATGAAAAATTAACATAAACATGAGCTTTTGTCGTCTGGGTTCATGATAAATGTGTTTATTTACAATTTTAATAAGTATTTGCAATATATGAATAACAACATCTGTATAAAAAAAAAAATAAAAAAAAAAATAATTAAAATAAATAAGTACAGAAATCTGACAGAGATAAATTGCAGAGAAAAAATAATAACAAGCACAGTTTGTGTAATACATGATTTATCGTAATTACGATATAACACTTGCATATGCTTACAAACGCATATAGTTACGCACGTAGGTATATCTCTGAAGAGGTTAACTGAAAATACATATTTTCTAATTATTATTGGTCTCCTTGCTTTATAAGGCGAGGATGTTAGCAAGAACCAGACACTTTGTATGTATGTACCTTATAAAAATCGCCCATATCAATTTTTACCTGACCCTGAAATGGAAAGTACAACCTCATGCACATTTGTCAAAATTTTAAACTCTACATTCTTATAAACGACTCAACTAATTTCGATTTTTTGTACTAATAAAATCTCCTGAATCTTTTTAGCGCGAGGTGTCACTGTTTTGTCGACAATTCAGTATATTATTTAAAATATATATTATATATTCAAAACCTCCGCGGCGTGGCGGTGGTGAACGCGGCCGCGCTGGAGGAGAGGATTCGATCTCCCCTCAGTGCAAATATTTGTATGCATTATATTTGCATTGGTCTGGAATATGTATGTTTTTACAAAAAAAGGTACCTAAGTATGTTTATCCGCATGCTAGAAGCTAGTTAAGCTATGCTTACCATGGGTCTAGATAACGTTGTGTGAAATGTTGTTATATACTTCAAGGAGTCCCATTATTTTATTTCCCATCACTAATTTTGAACAAACTAGCAAAAATGTTTAACTAATTTAGCATGAGTACAATTAGGATTACGTGATCGTATCTAGGAAATGAAAGTCGGCCATCCGTAATCTTCATGGATGCACTTTTCAACCGGTCGTATCTTAGATAATACATAAACGTGCAATTTTATATAAACAATGAGCAAAACAAGTTTGATTTTCTATTATTTTTGAAGTTACTGCGTTTTTCTAGCGACGGGCTTCAGATTCTCCCCATAAGCCCCCTTTTTTCGATTAATCGACTGACTATTAAACCACATTATGACTATTAAAACAGGAAAATACGCCTTGCAGAACAAGAAGACCCTCTTTCGTGGGCCCTGTAGACATAAGATCTCTTATTTGCTTTCCTGTTTTTTTTTTGTAGAGCACGTCAATTTGCCTTCACCTCGCCTGATAATAAGGTAAAGGCTAAGTCTTAGGAAAGAGGGTCACCATTACAAACACGTACCATGTTACAATGGTGGCACTCAGCTTGACGGCCTCATCAGATGCTTTTTCACGCCCCGCTTAAAGGACCCGGGACTGTAGAAAAAAGAAAACTTGTGAGCTAGTAAGGAATTCCAGGTCTTAAAGGTGTGGTTGCATCCAATGCTTGTATTTTGGAGCCCAGGATCCGTTCTCTTTCTCTTCCTTTCCAAATATTACCTACCTATCTACACTGCTATTTAGTCTTTTAGATAATGTTATATAAAATATAATGTATACGTAAATAAAACGTAAACAGGCCATTATAACGGTTTGCTATTGTTTGGCAAAAAACGTATGACAAGTGATTATTTTACAAACAACGTTTGAAAAAGTAATCATTTGACAAACTTTCATTTCGCAAACATATTACTTAAAAAAATATCGTTTGATAAATAAAGGTTTTGCAAATGTATCCCATAGAAAATATTTCAATTGTTAAATTTTTATTTTAAAAATGCTCATTTGACCAAATATAGTCAGTTAACAAACAGTCAAACGAACAAGCATAAACCACGCATGTAGCAGTTGGCATGTATGTAGCAAACATCGTTTCTGTCACAGCTCCGGCGCTGCGGGGTTCCGGCGGCCCCAAACGAGCTTGTCGCCGCAGATGGTTGTAATACCCACCACCGCAGCTTCGGCTTTATAACCACCTACTCCTCAGCTCGTGGGCCGCCTTACCCTCCGCGCCTACGCGGGCCTAAATAACACTCTAGGGGTAGGGCAAACAAGACCACGTGAAGTCGGATTTGCAGAGATTCATTTCTGTCACTAACTTTTGACTATTCAGGCCAATATATATATATATAATTGAAGGATAAAACTTGTCGCCAACATGTTTAAAAAATAATCAATTTGTGAAATGATGTTAAGGCATAATGAAATTTTTTCATATAAGTTTTTGTCTAATGAGTAGTTTATTAAACAATAGTTTGTCAAATGATAAGTTTATGAACTATAATTTTGTCAAACGTTGTTTGTCAAATGAAGATTATAACATTTAGACCATACTTTGTATCCTATATCTGTTCAATTCGATATTATTACAATGTAAACTGAACTACAATGCGATCAATTTACAAAGCGATCTTTCTCTTCACAGAAAACGCCTCAGAGGAAGAAATGCAAGATTTTCTTCGTGAAATAATAATGCTAAAACACGTCGGGTCTCACAAACACGTGATTCGCCTGATAGCGTGTTGTACCCGACGCGCGCCACTTATTGCGTTACTAGAACACGCTCCTAGGGGCGATCTGCTGACGCTCTTAAGAGCTGCAAGGGGACGCAGGAAAGAGATTCAGGTGTCTAATACTATGAAGAAGGTGGATAGTCAAACCGATAGTCGGCAACGACCATCAGAAGCGGATTGTAAGTATCTTTCTGTGAAGTATGGAGGGTGACACTGCTAGTAATTGAACGCTATGAGTTTTTGAACAGCTCTAAGATTGTATGTTATATATATATATATATATATGATTGTAGGATAATATTGTACTACGGTTTAAGGCGCTCAAGTGTCCAATGACTAATAGGAGTTTACCCTAGTTTAAATCAATTGATTGAAGAAACTGATCAGAGTATTTTTTCCAGCGAGTGATGGAAATCACGCGAGCAGATGTAACACACAGTCGAGTTAGTTATTCTTGCTGTATTGCACGTTATTAAATATAGCATCTACTGAAAGCACAATAAACTACATGCCAAACTGCTAAAGCACATTCACATTTGAATTATTGCAGATGCACTCGGGTACAGAAACGACATGTTAAATGAAAATGACACCACATCACTGAAATTATTACAATTAATTTATTCCATTAAACATCTAACGCCTGATAAAATTTTGAGAGCAAAATTTATTGCAGAAAATAATCACTCACAGTAATTTTCCAGGCGTAAGCATCTTAACATAATATTTATATATGAAATTGGTTGAAATACGCAACCGGGTTGTCCGTAAATGGTTACTTATTAAATATATTATATTTTTTGGGATTTCTAACATTTTAAGATTAATAGGTAATCGTGAACCTTTTGTAAGAAGTAGGTAGTTCCCATATACCTAGATAGGTATTGTATTAATATCTAAGTAAGTTCTTTAATATTTCCGAGATCAATCCAGGACACTATTTCAATATAACAAACGTATATAGAGTCACACTTCTTTCCCAGTCGGGTAGGCAGATCAACATTTTCTTAATTAGGTATTCGTACCCACTAATAACTCTGAATGATCTAGGTTTAATTTAACAATTAAATTCCTATCATCGTTGACTTTTACGCTAGCTTATTCACAAATTTGCAATTTAACTTATTATAACATAAAACTTTGGCTGCCTGCTCCTGTTCTCCGCATAATTCATTTGCCTACCATTCTTGTGCTTTTTTTGATGGAGTAGACTAAGCTATCGAAAACTCACCTAATTAACATAATAGTGCACAATCTCATCATCTTTCGGGTAGGCAATATTGTTTACTAATGAGGGACTTTCTTAAAAACTTGTGGGCTTCTCACAAGTTTAATTATGTATTTCTGCAGTAAAAAAATACATTTTAGGTAAATTAGGTACCTACCTGTAATTAGATTACTGTTTGTTAGAAATGTTAAATGTAAAGATAAAATTAGAATTAAATTTTTAAGCATTATTCATGTTAAATATTCAAATCGATTTAAATAGAAAAACATGAATCGGTCTAGGCGGGGTTTGAACCCGCGATCTCTGTCTTACAGGGGCAATGCTTTGACCACTAAGCTACCGGTTAGTGGTCAAAGCTTAACCCCTGTATGTAAAGCAAGGTAGGGTAAGATAAAGCTGCTCTGACTACTATCTTAGTGGTCAAAGCACTGCCCATGTAAGGCAAAGATCGCAGGTTCTAACCCCGTCAAGACCGATTCAATATTTTCTGTTTAAATCGATGTAAAGATAAAAAAATTCCAAGTCTAACCACGGAATACTATCTATATAAAAGTGCATAACCGGTCTAAGTCGCCTTAAATGTGGTACCAGAACTATTGATGTATCTACGTACCTACCTATAGCTATATACTTATAGACAAAACAGCTAAAGCACTATAAGTACTTATACAGAGAATTCATTTAATACTATAGTTAAAGTCAACTATTTCGTCTAAAGTCGCCTTATTAATTAAAGTTAGAAATGACGGTGCCACTTTACGAGAATCGAAACTTATGGTAATAATTAAATTAAGTAACTAGGTACTCTTAATTGTCGTTCGAAAAATGATGATGCGATATACTTTAAAAATTAAGCACTTTGCACCATATTTAAATGTTTTTTTTTTACCTACAATATTCTGTGTGTATGTTTATTCTTCTTCTAAACCTCTTTAACATGTTATTTCTCTTCTCAGCCGAGTACACAAACCTCAGCGACTCAGATCCCGCCCTCTCCAACGGCAAGTTGTACGTAGACACTGGAGACAGTGAAAAGAAGGATCATTATGTAGCAGAGCCAGCACTTCAGTTGGACAGTGCTACCATGAGGGACTATGCCTTGCAGGTAGCCCTCGGTATGAAGCACCTGGAGGAACGAGGTATCACGCACAGGTAACTTCTACTGCTCACTTTTAGTTATCAATCAATTAGCCTATCGGGGTCCACTGCTGGACATAGGCCTCTCTCAATGCTGGGCCTGGGAGACATTGGCCTTTCTCAATGCTGGGCCTGGGAGACATTCGCCTCTCTCCTCAATGCTGGGCCTGGGAGACATTGGCCTCTCTCAATGCTGGGCCTGGGAGACATTGGCCTCTCTCCTCAATGCTGGGCCTGGGAGACATTGGCCTCTCTCAATGTTGGGCCTGGGAGACATTGGCCTCTCTCAATGCTGGGCCTGGGAGACATTGGCCTCTCTCCTCAATGCTGGGCCTGGGAGACATTGGCCTCTCTCAATGCTGGGCCTGGGAGACATTGGCCTTTCTCAATGCTGGGCCTGGGAGACATTCACCTCTCTCCTCAATGCTGGGCCTGGGAGACATTGGCCTCTCTCAATGCTGGGCCTGGTAGACATTGGCCTCTCTCCTCAATGCTGGGCCTGGGAGATATTGGCCTCTCTCAATGCTGGGCCTGGGAGACATTGGCCTCTCTCAATGCTGGGCCTGGGAGACATTGGCCTCTCTCCTCAATGCTGGGCCTGGGAGACATTGGCCTCTCTCAATGCTGGGCCTGGGAGACATTGGCCTCTCTCAATGCTGGGCCTGGGAGACATAGGCCTCTCTCAATGCTGGGCCTGGGAGACATAGGCCTCTCTCAATGCTGGGCCTGGGAGACATTGGCCTACTGTTTCCACGCTGGCCAGACGAATTAGTCATCATATTATATTATCAGCCATACATAGTCCACTGTTGAACATAGGTTTCTCCTATAGACTTGTAAAACGACCGATCTAAAGCAGCCTGCACCCAGCGCTTCCCGGCGACCTCCATGTGGTCATCCTTCTACCTGACCGTTGGGTGTCCTACACTACGTTAGCCGGTAGACACAGGTTGCCATTCTAGAACTTTTTTGTCCCATCGGCCGTCTGTTCTGCGTGCTACGTGCCCCGCCCACTGCCACTTCAACGAACTTATCCGCTGGGCTACGCCGCTTACTTTTGTTCTCCTACGGATATCATAATTTCTGACGCGATCACTTAGGAAAATACCAAGCATAGCCAACGAGCTATGGAGAGGGCTAAACGGATTGATACTTTGTAAAATCAATGACAAATAATGACTCGACATTCTTCAACAAATAATGTCCCTCCACGGTTCGTGATAATAAAGTTCCTAACATCGCACAGCGCAAGTCGCTCATTTTACTGGAAATGGCCAGAATTTTCACAGAACTGTGCCTGCCAACAGTCAATTCCCCCGGGTGCTCGAGCTCCAAATACATTTAATTTAAACATAAACCGACAACAAGGTACTTTGTTTATAGTCCAAAGATCCTGTTGTGTCCATCTTAATTATTTTTACCCTTTATGAATATTGTTATATGAATTTTATCGACAAAGGAAACAAAATTAATTGGATGGCTATTATTTATGGGATTCCATACATCCTTATAAGTAATTGGTTCTTTGAAATTATTAATAAATTCCTTGACATATTTTCTGTACATATATTTTAATAATGAACGTAAGTCATTCAATAGGAGTTTGATTCAATACGCCTGACAATAATGTTGTAGCAATATTTTTATATCAAATACTTTTTAGGACTCGTCGCTTTTGTGTAGGCGTTTCTATTACTAAAATGGAGTGAGGAATTAATATATTTGCTGACAATTATGTATTGTGCGATATACGATACTAGGTACGATACTAGGTAGTAAAATTCATAGATATTATTTTACAGAAAAGTGTTAAAAAACTACCTATTCGATATTAGATATAGTCCACTATTATTTGGTAAGAAATGAACCTTTGGTCCACCATCGCAACTGATCTTTCCTAACCAATTAAGAACATGGAATTATTTTCTAATAATTGTTAAGACCATCAGGTATAGTTTTGAGTGATCTGATATCACTTCAATCTCGTCTAGCCGTGACTGGCTTCTAACTATAGGTCTGTGTTAAAACTTAACTTGCCTTAGCTTATTATTTTGCTACCTTAGTAGTGCAGTTAAAGTTGAAAGAGAATTCCCATAGGATTACTATAATGTTATCCTTTATTACGAAAGGATCATTTGACCTTTTGAAATAAAATATGGGTGTGAACGTCTATTTCTGAACATCTAGTTACTGCCGTATCTTAGCAACTGTCATTCGGTGCTGGGAAACTTCAAGGTAGAAGAATCAACCGAATTTATTAGTATAAATATAGGACTTTTCAACCGTAGGTTCCACTTTAAACATTATGCAATAGGCTTATGTCACTAAGTAGGTAGGTATGTCTTTTCACAAAAAATTTGTATGAGAATTTTCTTCTTTGGTTCATTCAAATTATGAATTAGTGATGCTAATTCTGTTTTGCATAACTAAACTAAAGTAAGCTAAAAACCACTATAGTTTAGTCATGTCAAATGTGGTTTCATATTCTACGAACACACGACTAACGTAAAGTTTGTCACGACACGACCGAAATTAGCGAAGTTACTTAAAATAGTCCTTTTTTAGAGAATGGGTATTCTATTGTACGTTTTAAATGTCGAAGATTCACTATAATAAGAAATGTCACACTAAAATTAGACGCCACCTAAATGCTGCTAGTGATAAGTGTAATTCTATGTTGCGGTACTTGGTCCAGAATCTCCACAGCGAAGTGAAGCGCAGTGGCCACCATCCATCCCATTTTTGCCACTGTCGGAGAATCCTCCTCCCGGACAGGACCTTGCCTGGACGACCTGGACATCCTTAAATAGACTTCGGACGAAGGTCAGCCAATGTAACGAAAACTGGGCCAGCAAAGTGGGATGCAAAAATTTTTATGCATGAATATGTTATTTGAATTGTTCTGGGTGTTTCCATGCCTCGGAAGTCGGAGGGAGAGCACGTTAAGTCTTGAGTCCAGTTGTCATACAAACATCTATGGCAGTTTTTAGGGGTTATTTTTTTTTACGTGCGGGAAATCCTCGCGGATGGCCTGCTTCTGCTGGGGTGACGAGCGGCTCCACGTCACCCTCAGACCCGCGCTCATGGGGGGCGGAGTTCGGCCTGCGCCCTCCGACGCCCGAGCCGCCTACGAACGCGGGCAGCGATGTCCGCGAGTCTTTCTCGCTCATCGCGCTGCGCGCTCTGCTGTCTCCTTCACGAGCATGACCTGTTCGTAGAAGGAGGCGCTGGCCGCCCACGCATCTCACCCCCAGGGCCGTCACAAGCTATCGCCTCGGCGTCTCGAACGCCGGACACTCGGTGAGCGTGTGCAGCCTCGAGCCCACGCTCGCGTCGCAGTGATGGCACTCGGGTGTTGGCTCTATGCCTATCAGATCTGCGTCTGACGGTCAGTTTTTAGGGGTAGTCGGAGTTTTCTTTCTTTTTAACAGATTTTTGTTAGGAGAATTAGCCATATGGGCGTTCGTTAGTGGATAGGGTTACTTAGGAGATATTTTCTTCTTAAATTGTGCGATTCAACCCAACTATCAATACTGTTATAATAAAACTCAATTTTCAGAGATCTGGCTGCTCGGAACATCTTGGTGGATGGTGCGGGTATCCTGAAAGTGGCTGACTTCGGTCTCTCGCGGTCAGGCGTGTACGTCCATACAAGGTCACGGCCGGTTCCGCTGCGGTGGCTAGCACCCGAAGCTATAGTTCAAGCACAGTACTGTAGTGCTAGTGATGTTTGGGCTTTCGCTGTGTTACTCTGGGAGATAGCCACTTTAGGTGAGTGAACACTGTTGTATGGTAACACATAAATGCCTTTTTAGATTGGAATAGGTGTGGTTGACTAAAAATTACAGAAGACAAACGAAGAATAAAAGTTTCAGAGTTGGCAGGCCCCTAGTGTTGCATGATGTCCATAGGCCACGGTAACCAAGTCCCTTTAGGTGCGCCGAGTTCTTATCTATCATCTAAGTGGTGTAAAAAAAGTTAAAGATGTCTGGAATAATGGTAATCCTGACATACATCTTTCGCTTCTTCATTGCTTTCATACATACGCGTCAGTTACGGAAACTCTTAACCTAGCCTCATACTCTAAAATATTAATTAATATAAATACGCCTAGGTCAACATCTTCAAGACAACATGGTTGAACATTTGAACTTATCCGTGTAGGTGGTCTCCAATTGAATGGTTTTTAGATTAGGTGATTACCGACGAAATAGAATACCAAAAGGCCACCTAATCTCCTCCCATAAGTGCCGCACAAGACAAACTATTCGCTTTGCGCTGTTCACTATTCGACAGCTCATGAAAAGATGCCTGGTTGATGGCTATTCTCTCATTTCTTATTACACGAAACTGATTAACGCATAAATGACCAATACGATGCGACAGCAACTCAATAGGTAAAGTTTCTGAGATAGTAATATACTTTTAAATGTCCATGTTTACATTCCAGGAGGATTCCCGTACGCGGAGTTAAGCAACCACCAAGTTCCAGTATATTTATCTGGAGGAAGACGTCTCCCAAAACCAAACAGAGCGTCTCCGAGACTGTACGAGCTAATGATTGAATGTTGGTCCGAGAAACCTGAAGACAGACCAACTTTTGCCCAAATCGTGGACAAATTAACAGTTCAAAACCAGTTGTATGTAGATCTGGACTGCGTTTTCCCTCCGTCAGAAGATGAAGTTAATGGTTTTCACGATTACGATTTCGATATAGCCGACTACAATGCCTGTTTGGACCGATAAATTATTTAAAGACTGAATATTTCTATTGTTATTGTCATTCAATTTGCACAGTATATGTTATTTGTAAATCTGACTATGTTTAATTGTAGTTTAAGGAGGTGACGGACGCTGATGATGAAAGTTGCATCCGGGGCTTACACCTGTGGAGCCCGGAGTACGCTTACTACTCTTATTTTTACTAGCTTATACAGCTTTTATAGAGCAACCTAAGCCGTCTGAACTCTCAATCCCGGGAGGAAAGCCTGCCAGAGCGTCGCCCTTCGATCAGCAGGTGTACTGGCTTGCCAAAGAGGTTGGCTACAAGAGTCTTAGAATACCCTCAAGTGCCTTGATTCTATTTGTGGAAATTATATGTGCATGTCTCGTAGAAAACACATCAATCAAAACGCTTTTTATTTTAAAAACCATTGAAATTTCCCTGTCTTATTAACAACTCATAAATAACGTTTGTACTAATGCGTGTGTATAATGTTAGACATCCACTTTGTTTGCAGACAATCTGTGCTTCACACATCTGCAACTGGTCGCGCGCATCTCCGAAGATACACTTCTTTGTGTTCGCAACATGTTACAGGCGTAGATCTATTTGGTACTGAAGGAGTTGCATATGCGATGAGCACTGTTAAAATTCTTTAAATGACCAGTAGACTTCTTGACAATATACAGTATGCTGTGCAGGGGTTATTAGGTCTCATTGGTGGTAACCGCGGGACGCGACGGAGGACGCGCCAATCAACCAATCATAAGCCGTGTACGCATGTGCGAACAAATTTGTTGCGTTGCATGATACTTAACTACTTGTTTCGCACGTGTGTACTACAAGTTTGCCGGTGCCTATACGCGAACATAATGGATACCCGTCTTAATAAAACAACATTAACTTGAAAACATAGTTAATCTGGCCGGTTGTCATGGCCATCCATCTGTGGTCGTGGTCTTCGACGTCTGGTTGTTGCCGATGGTGGGTCCGCTTCCTCTGATTCTGGTTCCGATGGTTCTGGCTCTGGTTCTGGCTCTGGTTCCGGCTCTGGTTCTGGCTCTGGTTCTGGCTCTGCCTCTGTCGTTGTTTCTGGCTCTGCCTCTGTCGTTGGTTCTGGTTCTGCCTCCGTTGGTGCTTCTGTTGCTGGCTCCGTTGGTGCTTCTGTTGGTGCTTCTGTTGTTGGCTCCGCTGGCGCTTCTGTTGCTGGCTCCGTTGGTGCTTCTGTTGCTGGCTCCGTTGGTGCTTCTGTGGCTGGCTCCGTTGGTTCTGGTGCTGGTTCTGTTGCTGGCTCTGTGGGTGCAGGTGCCGGCTCTGTTGGTTCTGGTGCCGGCTCTGTTGGTTCTGGTGCCGGCTCTGTTGGTTCTGGTGCTGGTTCTGTGGGTGCTGGGGCTGGCTCTGCTGTTGTTTCAGGTGTTGGCGCTGGTGCTGGTTCTGTAGGTACTGGTGTTGGCGCCGGTGTTGGCGCTGGTGTTGGCGCCGGTGTTGGCGCCGGTGTTGGCGCCGGGGTTGGCGCTGGTGTTGGCGCTGGTGTTGGCGCTGGTGTTGGTGCTGGTGTTGGCGCCGGTGTTGGAGCAGGAGTTATCGGATCGCCCTTCAATTTCGTTGGTGCTTTGGTGGTTGTTGCTCTGGTAGTGGGGGCGGCTTTTGTTGTTGCTGGCATTATAATTGGTTTTCTCGTAGTTGTAGTACACCCAAACGTACAACCACCGGTCTTCTGCAATATTTCTTTGACTATACTGCCAGGCACCCAATGTCCAGGCATATTAGCCTCGATAGGGTTTGCAATGAATATTAATGGGTCATTGTTAGGATCTGGCCATTTCTTTGCATGAATTATGGTAACAATTAATAAGGCAAGAGATATGTGGATAATGACTGGAATCACTGAAAAAGAACATATAAAATTAATTATAATAACACATGTAGGTATTGCAAGTTCTCACAAGGTGAACTGCACGCTTACCATGAGTTCTAAAACATTTCAATTTCGGAGCAATCCCATTGGATTGCTACAAGCTGCTAAGGAGAGATAGAGCTATACACCGCCATGTAAACCCTATGATTATGTAATTCTATCCCTCTGCCTTACGATAGCGGCCTAAAACATGATTGCGTATAAATAACATGTGCGGCATAGTAACGAAGCTGACGGGGACAATCAATATTCATATCTATTATATTTATTTATTTATTTAAGATTTATGCACACACAAAACAAACATAACATAAACTGGATGTTACAAAATTGGTACATTGGTACTGCTTATTTCTACGAAGAAATTTCTCCCAACAGACCGCCGAAAGGAGATGACGGCGCGCCGTGACGAACAAGAAAAGAGGTACGAATGTGTGTATGATAACAGGAGAGATAATATTGTAAATGCGGAAGGAACCCTGTCTGTGTATAACGATTTCACGACTGAATTTGGTACCGATTAAAGAATGCCGTTGGCAAAAACTAATTAATTAATAATTTGCAACTCACTTTTTCACTCTAGAAATGTCTACAGCAAGTATTTCTAGCATTTTATTCTAAACTAACTTTCAACAAAATGTTGGCATGATTGAAATTCTTATTTTTATTGTCCTTCTTATCAGAAATTATAGGCAAATTTAATTACTCGTATCCTGCTGTAATCCATCCGTCCACGTAGAAGTTTGTTGCCATTACCGCAGGTCGCAACCCATTTTATTGACTAAGGTTACGCCTGGCTTTTTATTCGTGGAATAAAGAGCCAGGAATAACTTTAGACTATATAACGTGTAACAAAATGAAGTCTCCGAACTTTGTGAGATTACTTATTGTCTTGATATCGGAAAATATGTGTACGGGAAAAAATATAAATATCGGGTGACAATATATTCTCTAAAGTTCGTTAGCATACAAACATGAGCGTAATCTGAAATAATAAACGAAAATAATATTTTTGAAGTGAAAACTTCTTTAGCGACGTTGGATGGGTAAAAAGTGTTGAACTCGCGTCAGGATCGCTTGACCTTTGAACCGTAACCGACGACTGACGTCATACAATATTAGCTACAGACTGTCTATTTTGCAAAATACGATAAATAGCTTCGTAGCATAGCGGTTAGCGTTTCGACTGTAAGTCCTTATGGTTTCAGATAGTACCGGGTTCAAACCTGGCATTCTGACACTTTTTGTGATTATTTTTTCTTTTTGTAGTTTATTACTTTTTGTGATTATTTTTTCTTTTTGTAATTTATTACTTTTTGTGATTAATTTTTCTTTTTGTAATTTATTTATTTCTTCTGACAGAAAATTAGTGATAGGTTCTATGATTGGCGCTATATTATAGGTATAGTATGGTATGGTATGGTACAGTCAGCATCATTAAAATGTTGCTAACAAAAGTACTCAAAATAATCCAAATACCAAAATTTCAATTTTATATTGGTTATAAGAGTACTCAAATCGTTGTAAGTGTCCAGAGTGGTCCAACTATCTTAACACTCGGTCTTCCAGAATTATGTCAGTTAGTAGAGTATTCTTATTCATATACACAATCACGCCGGTCGATGGTATCCAGTCAAGTATAATTTCAAAAAATCTAGACATTGTCATTTAATCGCATTTTGTATCCTTTTCTTACTTGTAAAGCCATCTCTTTCACACAATGGCGGGATGATAAGGGATGGTGATATGAGTAAGAAAAAGATGTGTCAATTGACAATGTCTTTGTACTTTTTTTTAAGTTGACAGATGAATAAGCCATGAGCTATCAACTTGCATTAGTGAGAAAAGTATGAATGTCTAGATTTTTTGAAATTATACTTGATTGGATACCATCGACCGGCGTGATTGTGTATATGAATATGAATACTCTACTAACTCACATAATTCTGGAAGACCGATTGATAAGATATTTGAACCATTCTGGACACTTACAATTATTTGAGTACTCTAATAACCAATTTAAAATTGGAATTTTGGTGTTTGGATTATTTTGACTACTTTTGTTAGCAACATTTTAATGATGCTGACTGTACCTATAGTATAGTATGGTATGTTCTTTTTATCTTTTACTATGTATATAACGAAGAAAGAAAGAAAGAAAATGTTTTCACTTCTGCCGGCACTCCCAGAGTGCAACCCTTCTTTTTTTATGTTTTTCGGCCAATACTGATCAACCCCTCAAAGTTCCTAGAGAATTTTATTACACCTTAAATATATAGAAACAGCAAACGACGTGAAAAACGCGTTATGTGTAAATTAATGTCAATATTGTTCTTTGAACTGCCAATGTGTGCATGAGATATATGTAAAATGAATTTATGTCAGTTTAGGTTTCCCAGTGGGTCGCATGTTGCAGAACAAACTAGATCGAGGGAAGTTCATCTTTTCAACGAATTAATTTTTTTTTAATTTCCCCCCTTCGCGACTGGTAGGTATAAATGTTAAATTGTACCAAAGTACGTGTATAGAGTTTGTACATAGTTTAAGAGCCTAACTAAACTATACCGGTGTAAGAGGAACGCTCCCGAAGCCGAAGGCACCTGGTAGTACTTCGGGTGGCATTAAAAGTTACAATTAGGTGAAAAAAATAAATTTTCAATTGTTTTTTATATCGTTTAATTAAAATTAATTTCACTTCTCATGCTCTTAAAATGTAACTTTAGTCTCTGCATATCGGGACTAAAGTTCCTTATTAAACTTTAAGGACTAAAGTAACTTTTTTTTTAATTTACTTTGAAATCTCCTAAACAGCCAATCACGGTGTTTGTGAACGGAAGGATCATCACCTTTTTAGTGATTGTGTATAGAAATAACCTCAAAATGACATTTGAAAAAATGTAAAAAAAACATTTAATTTCGTGAACGATTAATGATATTAATTTAATTAATTATTATGTAAGTATTAAGGATTAATTCATTTTATTATGCATTTCCAATAAGTTTTAAATTACTTTTCAAGTTTGAATCTGTTGCAAGCATTTAAAGCGTAAACCGTGGGACAAATTTCTTTGCAATTTGAATTTTGAATAGAACTTTTCTTAGGTTAGATTAACGATTAACACGTAATTTTAAGAAATGTTGTTATTATAAATATTATAATGTTGTATAGAACGTCGTTTCTTTTGCTCGCATTCAAAGTGAAAATTAGAGTGTTTAACGTGGGCCTAAATTACCATAATGACACTCGAACACATCTCTTATCATTATGGCTTGTTTTAGTCCCTTGTTGAACAATCTACTATTACTCTCCATTGTGTTAGTAAAGTTTAATGAAACAAAAATTTCATTAAAAAAACCATCCACTATAAAAAAAAAAACAAATGGCGTCAAGCGCGTGCTTTTTTGTAGGGATTTTATTTTTATGAAATTATAGTTTCATTTAGCTTTACTAACACGATGGAGAATTAATAATGCTAATTAAATGGATAAAAAAAAATCGTAATTGTAATTTTGGTGCCTTCGGTTTCGGGAGCATTCACCTTACACCCGGTATGTTAGTCGCGACTGTAGGTAAAGTATTCCTGTACTAAATGTCCACCGTTCCGTTCAACAACCGTTTGAGTAACAAAAATCCAATCATATTCACAAACTTTCTTCCATTTTATACCACTTAGGTGGCAGACAAGCACACGGCCCTCCTGATGAAAAGCGGTTACCGTGGCCAATGGACGTGTGCAAGCAACACTAGGGAAGTGACACTCGCGCTGCCGACCCTGTAAGCACAGAGATTTTCGGTACCGTCAGTGTAGAAGACAAAGCTGAAGAAGCCTTTGGTCTTCCCACTGACAGCAAAAAACTCTCCAGTGAGCTCTGGCTACCCTACTCACAGCCGGGAACACAAAATGAGGTTATTATAGCCGCGGTATTCTGTAGGGCTTTTACTTCCCCAGTCAGACTGCTCAATAGATAGGAAATACCGTCGTGTCCTATACCTCCGTTTTTTATATTAGTGGTATTTTCAGACAAGACAGCGCTGATACAGGGGGCCCAGCAACACCTCAAGGGCCAAACCAACCTCGCCTGCAAGCCTATCGTCTGTTTGACTCTAGAGATTGGGACTTCAGACGTCTCTCATTCCTGTAAAACCCATATAAAATAAAAGGAGGAATGAAAGTATACGCACCAAGGTCTGAGGGTTAAACGATGATTCTAAAATGATAAGTCAGCTTTGAGAATAATTTTAATATTAAACTAGCTGTGCCCCGTGGTGCCGCCCGCGTGGAATCTGTACCAAATTTTATCAAAACCGCTTCAGTTGTTTAGGTGTGAAAGCGTAACAGAATTTACTTTCGTATAATAGTATGGATTGCCGCAACACAAACGATATCTGGTATATTATTAAATTTCAAAAGGTTTAGTAAGAATACATTCAAAACAAAATAAAGTAAGACAGCTAAACAAACAGTGTGCTCTTTTACAAAAAAATAATGCGGTTGGGCATCATTTTGGTCTGCGCTCCAGGCTACGTACCAGAGCAGTTGGTGATAGGGCCAGTCTCCACAAAAAGAGCAGCGGTGGGATGCGGCATTTTGAAGCCAAATATATTACAAGCAATTGAGTAAGAGGGCCAAGGAATTCTGTTCAAAATTCAATCTCAATATGGAGGATAAGTACCTAATATTTAGGAGATAGGTATATCAAAAACGGTGTCCTCGTAACACACGCAGGTTTAAAGACTAGGCAGCACCTCCAGACAAGTGGTAATTCGTAGGTCGGCGTTTGGTAGAATATAATGACAAATGTATGGGATTTGACGTTTATGACATGCGTTCACGACTACGAAATCAAATACGTCAAATCTCATACATTCGTCATTCTATTCTACCAAACGGCGGACAACGAATTACCACTTGTCTAGAGCGGCTGATGTAACATAATTTTCAATTACGTACATTGACATTGCGTTCGTTTTTGACATTTGAGAGATTGAATCAGTCTGTTTTAATCAGATTCTTATTACGAGAATTGGCCCTGTATCTGTCTCCGCCAAGTAGCTTAATCAGCCGTTCAATTAACTGCCTAGGCAGTTAACTAAACGGCGCCATTCAATTAACGGCCTGAATGGTGTTCAGCCATGCTGTCTACCCCCTCGGGGATTTACAGGTGTAAGTATAAATGTACATATATATGTAATTTCCTATCTTATCTCGAGGCAGTGCCCCATCTTACGATTGGCCTAAGCATTAGCCTGCCAGGTTATTAAATGATGTAATTATTTAGGCCGTTCATTGAATGGCGCCGTTGAGTTAACTGCTAACAGCAGTTAATTGGAGGGCTGATTAAGCTAGTTGGCGGCGACATATCGATTTCAGTAAAATGTAATATTCACTTGTAGGCAACGGATGGACAGCGCGGCGCTGAGAAGCTAAATAAACCTTTTCTAGCAATAAATTCCAGCCGCTGTCGGCTACTACCGGCTACTGTTACACCTTCAGTGAAAAGTGGCCTTTAATTTGATGCAACAATGTTATGCCTAACCCGTTTCGAGGTTGCAATTTACTAAAATTGCGTAAGTATATGTTTATTGTAAGTTAAATTTTGGTAATGTGAGACTATGTTTCTGGATGGATCCTCCTTGAGGAGATGATTTCTCTGTCTTGACTGGTTTTCAATCAATCAATTAGATAAGATTCTGATTATCGCAGTCCCCTGTTCCTGTTAGCCTTAATGGCGTGGCGGTAGTGAACGCGACTGTTACGCAGGGAGCGCTGATTCGATTCCCGCTCTGTGCAAATATTTGTATACATGATATAGCTTGCATGGCTGACATTGGTCTGGTCGTTCCTCGGAGAACACGTTAAGTCATCGGTCCCGTTTGTCATACAACAATCTATAATAGTCTTTGCGGGTAGTTATAGCCCTAGAAAGTCCAACAACATGTCTTATGACAGTACTTTAATATTAGCAATTGGTTGTGGCAGTCAGACAGCAGCTTCGCAGCATCGCTTTACAGAAAATATCGAAGATCAGCCAAATCCGCAGTTAGACTAGAACAACAGACCCCAGACTCAAAGATTCAGATGCGCCTGGGATTAATGCTAGAATGATGAAGAAGAAGACACCGCTGGAATACGGAACAAAAATATATTATAAGTATAGGTACGTACAACGGTGTAACTTGCCATACATGCAGCGTGCTTAACCAGCAATTTATTGCAAAATATATTTGGTGACAACTTCATTTCCAGACGAAATTTATATGGGGCTGTGGTGTCCACTGCTTTGTACAGTTAAATAAAACACTTATTTAGTGAGTAGGTAGGTACGCAGTTCACAGTGCGCCCTCACGCCTCGCCCGACTTCCACAGATTGAACGGACGTCACTGTCAACCGCGCACTACTTACATTTATGTATATCACAGGGGCTATGTTTAGTCATTGGTTTATGTCGACAAGGCAACAAGCCAGCAACTCTTGAAACATTGGAAGCCAATATTCAAGCCACCATTGACGCTAGACGGCCATATTTATTGGAAAAAGTAGGGAAAAATTGGACGCATCGCATGGTCTACCTATAGTCTAACTCGTAGCCGCATCAGATATTCGTCGTATATCCACCAATCACCAGATTAAAATAATAAAATATTCATTGCCAGTATTTTTGGTTTGTATTATTATTTAAAGTACTCAAACTCCTTAAAAAAGCGGCCCATGAAGGGTTCCGTAGCAGCAAGTAACATAATATAATAGTAGATTGTTCAACAAGGGACTAAAACAAGCCACAATGACACTAGATGTTTTAGCCACCCGAGCGAAGCGAGGTCATTATGATTGTTTAGTCCTACGTTAAACACTCTACTTTTCACTTTGAATGCGAGGAAAAAAATGACGTTCTATACTAAATTATAATATTTATTATAACAAAGTTTCTTAAAATTACGTATTAATCGTTAATCTAATCTAAGAAAAGTTCTATTCAAAATTCAAATTGCAAAGAAATTTGTCCCGCGGGTTTTTTTTTTTTTGTTAAGTGACGTACGCTTTAAATGCTTGCATATTTAGCCAACAGATTCAAACTTGAAAATAATTTAAAACTAATTGGAAATACATAATAAAATGAGTTAATCCTTAATACTTATATAATAATTAATTAAATTACTTAATATCATTAATCTTGTTTCACGAAATTAAATGGATTTTTTACATTTTTTCAAATGTCATTTTGAGGTTATTTCTATACACAATCACTAAAAAGGTGATAATCGTCCCATTCACAAACACCGTGATTGGCTGTTTAGGAATTTTCAAAGTAAATTTTAAAAAAATTACCTTAGTCCCTAGAGATTAATAAGGAACTTTAGTCCCGATATGCAGACTAAAGTAACATTTTAAGAGCATGAGAAGTGAAAAAGTTTTTGTCGTTAGTTGTTAGTTGTAACTTTGATCGATGTTTTAATAATGAAAGGTAAATATGACGTATTATAAAAAAACTACTTACTGGATCTCGTTCAAACCAATTTTCGCAAGCCAAAGGAAGTTCACATGGTAATGGGCATCATATATTTTTTTCTTTTATCATTCTCTTATTTTAGAAGTTACAGCCTCCCCCTGTAACGGAGGGAGGGACTCATTTTACCAGAGAAAAGAAGCTATCACATGCAGACGGTCATACAGAAAGACTTGCCGAATCCATAAAGTCTTTAGCCATTTGGCTAAGGCACCCTAAACACCTATCTAAGTAGGCACTTACTAGCCAAATTATATGGTAGTCTGTTAGCAGCCTCAACTCAAACTCGCACTCAATAGCCCTTGGGAAGAATATGAAATCGAATTACGAAAAGTTCCCAATACCAGAGAGATCGTGCCTCAACATGTCGGTACAAGTTCCAAACGAATTGATAAGCGTGATGATAAGCTTCACGGTAAACGCAATATCCTTCATTAGGATAAAATGATTATTAAATAGGTACAGTACCTACTTAAAATGATCTGAATATTTTATATAGATTCATACAGATTCACCTTAACCTAAATAATGCCATATCACAGATTACCTAATAGGTACCTACTAACCAACATTATTCTTTCAGATGCCATTTGCAAAATCCGTTAAAAATTATGATTTTCTTATGGATTCAGTCCTCAGATTTTCATCAAATCAGGGACCACGTTTTTTATATATAATATAGATAACGTCAATATATGCAGACCCTTTCAAACAAAAAGTCTCACTCAAGTCGGACAATGCTGTATACAGTTACTTTTTATCTGAGCTTAGACAAACCAAAACTACTAACACGAAATGAGAACCTTGTCTTTTTTTTCATATACTTAGAGATATTATGCCCAAGCCGACCGCATCGATAAATGCAAACGCAGGCAGCATACACGCGTAATTCATTGCGGCTTCTTACGGTCCCCTTTATCCGTTTCGAAGTTCAACAAGTAGGTAATGTATGCGCTGTATCTGCAGTTCTTTGTCGTATGCGGTCGGCTACAGAATTATAACCTTCAGCCCATTTCTGCCTATCTGAATGAGTCCCAGCTTCAGAGTTTCTTGCGAATGTTTTTTAAATGCCTTCTATTTACCTTGGAGTTAGGCTCGTACCTCTCGAGTCATCATCATCATCTCAGCGTGGTTCTCTATCTTATTCTAGATTGTCACCTCAGAAGCCGGTCGTTTCTCCTCCATATTTGACTTATCCGCCTTTTATAGAAGCTAATTCTGACTTCCCAACTCCAAGCAGATAACCTTCCTTAGATTGCCGTCCCTCAATCAGCATGGTGTAGCGGCTTGCAGGTAAGGTTATCTTGGCCCGAGTATCTTGATGTGGCCTTATATACCTACCTATCCTTGGTCAATATCAAATGGACTCGTGTCACTCAAGTATCTTTGACCTACTTATATGAAATGAGTCGTTTTACTCAAGTGACAGGTTTTTCTACTGTCGAAAACACTCAGGAGTGTAGTTGAACCTGGTCCAATTAAATTTTGAAGAGCGCCAATTTCGTTTGAAAACTATGTAAACTAAAACTAAAATACATATAGTTAGGTACTGGTGCCGTTTCCAAAAGCCTTGTTTCCTTAAATGCTTTTAACCTTGAAGGATTCAAATGTTGACCCAAGCTAAATTAGAAACCCCCAAAATTTATAATTTCCTTTGACAATGTTACAGGTACCCATCTAAATTATTATATAAGGACAACCTTTTGGAATCTGCTGTTGGTTGTCAACAAGGAGACCCACTTGGACCGGTAATTTTCAGTTTAGCTATTCAACCTATTATTCGGCAGTTAAATTCTAAATTCAATGTATGGTATCTAGACGACGGGACTCTAGGAGGAGATGTGGAGACAATTTTCAAAGATTTGGCCTTTATCAAAAACGAATTTAGTTTAATTGGTTTAGATCTAAATTATAGCAAATAGCTGTTGCCCGCGGCTCCGCCCGCGTGGATGTCGGTTATCGTTTAGTGTTGATCCGACGCTATTGAGCATAAAATTCGCCTCTCTACTCAACTTTGTCCTCGACTATGTACTCACCTCTGTTCTCGACTTTCTACTCGCCTCTATATTCGACTCTCTACTCGACTTTCTACTCGCCTCTATATTTGAATTTATACTTGACTCTCTACTGACTTCTCTGTTCCCCTCTCTACTCGACTTTGTACTTTTCTCTATACTCGCCTTTCCATTGGCCTCTCTACTTGCCCATCCATTCGATTTTCTTTTCGCCTGTCTACTTGACTCTCCACACTTGAGTAGAGGTGCGAGTAGATAGGTACTCGCACCTCAACTCAACTCTCTATTCGATCTCTACTCGCCACTACATTCATCTTTCCACTCGCCTCCCTATACGCCTTTACAGCATATTATCAAAAATTACAAACTTTCATATTTACTATCTAGTCCTTATCCTCCCCCCCCCCCCCCTTTTACCGCATTATTCGCTATCAAAGGTAGCATATTTCCGTTACCAAGCTCTAATTAATCCTTGTACCTAAATTTCATCATCTTCAAAGCTGTCAAACTTTAATCCCTTGTTACCCCCCCTCCCCCCCGCATGCCTCCATTTTCGCGTCAATAGGTAGCCTATGTTCGTTCCCAAGCTTCAATCCATCTCTGTACCAAATATATCATCAGGATATCATCAAAAATGACAAACTTTCATATTAACTATCTAGTCCGTATCCCCCCCCCCCCTTTTACCACATTATTCGAGATCAAAGGTAGCATATGTCCGTTACCAGGCTCTAATTAATCCCTGTACCAAAATTTCATCATCTTCAAAACTGTCAAACTTTAATCCCTTATTACCCCCCCCCCCCCCCTATGCCTCTATTTTCGCGTCAATAGGTAGCCTATGTTCGTTCCCAAGCTTCAATGCCTATGTTCGTGCCCAAGCTCTAAACTATCGTGGTACCAAATTTCATCAGGAAATCTTCAAAAATGACAAACTTTCATCCTAAGGCCTTAGTCCCCCCCTTCTTCCCCCTTTTCGCGATAAAAGGTAGCTTATGTTCGTTCCCAAGCTCTAAACTATCTCTGTACCAAATTTCATCAAGAAATCTTCAAAAATGACAAACTTTCCTCCCAAGGCCCTAGTCCGCCCCCCTTCTACCCCCCTTTTCGCGATAAAAGGTAGCCTATATCTGTTTCCAAGCTCTAAACTATCTCTGTACCAAATTTCATCAAGAAATCTTCAAAAATGACAAACTTTCCTCCCAAGGCCCTATTCCCCCCCCCCCCTTCTACCCCCCTTTTCGCAATAAAAGGTAGTCTATGTCCGTTCCCAAGCTCTAAACTATCTCTGTACCAAATTTCATCAAGAAATCTTCTAAAACGATAAACTTTTATCCCAAGGCCCTGGTCCCTCCCCTTCTTCCCCCCTTTTCGCGATTGAAGGTAGCTTATGTTCGTTCCCAAGTTCTAAACTATCTCTGTACTAAATTTCATCAAGAAATCTTTAAATATGACAAACTTTCATACCAAGGCCCTAGTCCCCCCCCCCCCCCCCCTTCTTCCCCCTTTTCGCGATAAAAGGTAGCCTATATCTGTTTCCAAGCTCTAAACTATCTGTACCAAATTTCATCAAGAAATCTTCAAAAATGACAAACTTTCCTCCCAAGGCCCTAGTCCCCCCCCCCTTCTACCCCCCTTTTCGCAATAAAAGGTAGTCTATGTCCGTTCCCAAGCTCTAAACTATCTCTGTACCAAATTTCATCAGGAAATCTTCTAAAACGATAAACTTTTATCCCAAGGCCCTGGTCCCTCCCCCCTTCTTCCCCCCTTTTCGCGATAGAAGGTAGCTTATGTCCGTTCTCAAGCTCTAATATACCTCTGTTCCAAATTTCATCAAGATCGGTTCAGCGGTTTAGGCGTGAAAGCGTAACATACAGACAGACAGACAGACAGACAGACAGACAGACAGACAGAGTTACTTTCGCATTTATAATATTAGTATGGATGTGAGATATTTTTAAATGATGTTTCGGATAAAATTTTTACTATTTCTAAATTTAATTCATTGGCTCCTAATATCAAAATTATAGAAAAAGAGTCTCTACGTCTCCTCGGGTCCCCAATCTTAGAAGAAGCCTACACCTCTTTTATAGAGGAAAAAATTCAAAATTTTAATATCATTTCGGACCGCCTACTCAAAATTAATATCCATTCGGCTTTCACTATTATCCGGTATTGTCTTTTCATTCCGAAATTCACCCATGCTCTCAGGTCTACACCATTTTGGAAACATTTAACAATTTTGGAAAAAATGGACAAAATTATTGAAATTACACTTACTAAAATTTTAAATGTGTCCTTGAATGACCGTGCGTCACTACAAGCGTCTCTACCGATTCGCTTGGGTGGGCTCGGTATTCGCAAAATTTCAGATGTCAGCTTACCAGCGTTTCAGTCTTCGGAAGACACAGACAGTACGGAAGAATTAACTAGGAAAATCCTTGCACCTACACTAGTTAATTCTGAAGTATTGTATAAGACTGAAACAGTGAACGCTTGGAAAATTGCTTGTCCAAACACTGATCTCCCAAGGAACCTTTTCTCACAGCGTCAGTGGGACGGGCCGCTCTGCAATTTAGTAAGACAAAATTTATTAAATACTTGCACTAATGCTGCTGAGCGTGCCCGTTCACTGACACTTGGAGTGTGGGAATCGGGTCTTTGGTTACAAGCTCTTCCGTCATCTAACGTAGGGACTTCGTTAGATGACATTACTTTCTGCATCGCGACGTGCCTCCGCTTAGGTGCACCGTGTGTTTCTCCGCATCAATGCCGTTGTGGAGAAGCAGTTGACCGACTCGGACACCATGGCCTGTCGTGCTGCAGGAGCGCTGGGCGAATTCCACGGCACGCCAGCCTCAACGACATAATCCGCCGTGCTCTTGTCACCGCTGGTGTGCCAGCTGTGCTTGAACCAAACGGTTTGGCGCGCGACGATGGCAAGAGACCGGATGGTATGTCATTAATGCCTTGGAAAATGGGTAGGCCTCTGGTGTGGGACGCAACATGCGTCGACACCATTGCCCCTACCCATATACTTGACACGGCTGGCTGTGCCGGTGCTGCTGCAGCTTCTGCAGAGGCTCTTAAGCGGCGCAAATACTCCAATCTCATTGGAGATTATGAATTTGTGCCGTTTGGAGTCGAAACGTTTGGGCCTTGGGGTCCGAGCACCCGCAATCTCTTCAGGGAGATTGCGAAGCGTATGGTCGACGCTTCTCGTGACCTGGGGGTCGATTCCACTAATGAAATAGTGTTTGAATGGTGTATCGTCGTAATAATTTTGCCCTTTTCGTATTCTGCTAAAATTTAAGAGCGATGGCTTCTCAGTTGCCACCGTGAGCGTAGCGTCCTTGAGGTCTTGTAATACAAATTGGAGTCATGTCTGCTATATAAATAGTCTTTCGATGGTGTATCGTCGGATTAATTTTGCACTTTTCGTAGTCTTCTACACGTAATAGTAGAGACATTGTGGTCAATTTTACAAATTTGTAGTCCAGAAGGCTGGCCTTTTTTTAGGTCAGAGATTAAGCATTGCCATACAACGAGGCAATGCTGCCAGTCTTCTGGGAACGCTACCACAAGAGGCATGCGATGCGGATGAATTCCACGACGCATTTAAACTTTTAGTTTTAGTTTTCTTTTTTATTTTATTTAGTATTGTGTATATATAGTAACTTTATTAATTTAATTTAATTTTTGCCAATACATTATGAAAATGTTTAAGAAAGTAGGTATATTTACAAACATTTTTTAAATAATCTACAGATGTAATGAATGACAACTTTCTAATGCAATGCAAAACAAGTTTTTAGCCGTTATGTTAGGAGAATATGGAAGTCTTTAACTTAAATTGCTCTTGTTACCTTACTCATAAATACTTTACATACTCTGTATCTGGATACGCGTTTAAAATAATACCGTCTAACTTTATACAGTATTTACTATATAGTATGTATGCTTGAGAATTTTACCCTAATTATCTTTTATGTAGATACATGACTCTACCACAGACGACATTAAACAACGAGCCTATCTCGCCCCTAAATAACTTACTGTCCTGTCTGCATCTGTCAAGAAAACATGATAATAACACAATTTATAACATTTTAGAACAAATACTAAAGTTATGTTAGCCTGGCACTTAAAAGCATTAAGCAACTTAAGTTTAAAACTATTGTTTGCTTGGCGGCAACTTTTTTTATATTATCTGTGATTCGATAAAGGATGGCTGTGGCGCCAAATTGTAGGGCCATGAGGTCTGGTAATTGTGACGATACATAAAACCTTTTATTTTTTTACAAATAAGGATAGATTTGTACGGGTTACAGAGCCAGGTTTTAGTGCCTGTTAGTGAGAAGCTCGTAGCCTAGTGCGCTCCATTGAATTCTATGGTGCGCTCACTATTCGATGAACAATCAGTGAGTTAAGCAGTTGCCATTAGGATAGGTGGTCCCTTAATGGTATTATATCTTCCGTGCTACCAAAGGCACGTTAAAAAATGGTTTGGGTACCGCCTGTTAATAGTCGTTAGGTTAAGACGAAGGCCTATTGGGTGACGAACAACTCTGTCAGTGGTTGGCTCCCGCAGAGGTCAGACAGTCACTCTCAATTTAATCGAAAAAACCAAGCATAATCATATTTAACTGCACCTCAAATTATGATGATGATAGAGCTTGTTTGTGTAGCAATGCCGTGTTATCTTTGATTGTCCAGTCTACAAAGGAGATATCATGACTTGTTATAAACGTTCGTGTTGTAAGAGCAAAGGGCTATATAGAATGCTTTACACGATAAGTTAGGTCAACTGAAATTTGATAGTCAGTGATGTATATTGTTATGTTACTAAAATAACGATAAGTTTTTAAACCTATTTTGCAGACGATTAACAATAGAACTGATATAATAATAATTTTGTTATTCATTTTAAATTAATTATTGTGTAGCTAAATCTTCATAATTTTATGCAAATAATTGTTTTGTTTTAATTCCTATTTAAACTACATATTTCTTATTTCTATTCTACATTTATACCAACTTATACTTATTAAGTACCTACTACCCGCCGGTGATGATGCATGCATTTCACGACGGATTATGTATGTAAATATTAATATAGTTTATTTAAATAATAGTTTCAAGTTTTAAATTTCATTTAGTAAGTACTTATAGCATACAGTCATATATTTACTGTTAGCTTGAGAAAACAATGTTGTGCATCAATTCTCTCCTCCGTCCGTGCTCCGATGCACCCAGCAAGCGGAGTTTCAAAATTTTCAAATCGCCTTTTTTGTGGCCCGTTCAAAAAGGTGGCCTTCCCGGAATGGGAGGCTTAGAAATGCTTTTGTTTTTAAATTGTGGACAAGTGGCGCTTGTAAAAGAATGTCGAAATGTCGTCAGGAATAAGTAAAAATTTTTTAAACAGACAAAATATGAAGTTTTATGATTATGATGGCTTTTTGAGTGGGCAACACAGTATACAGATACACTCACTAAGCCACAGTCCGACAGACGACAATTTTTTTTTAAACTCTTATTTGTACTTCGGTTTTCAAGGCACCGACCATAATATTGAAATTGAAACATTGTTATGAGTCATTTGTGTATTCTGGGTATTGTATTGTTATCATAATAGAAGTACTACAAGTTCTGACTTGTTCGATATTAAGTGCCTATATTAAAGATAAAAGAAAGGTGCACGTACAGGGTTAAATGCTTTTCTTTTTAACTCAGCTGACGGCCACTTAGCATCGATATAGATACTGTTTGAAGCGGCAGAAGAAACATGAGTGAGCCCGTCGAGCCGGGGCTGCCAGATCCTATTCGTCCTGAGAAAAACGTGCTTCTCAGAAGTCATCATCATCGGCCCCATATAGACGTGTGTTCCTGATTGGGTCCGAGGTAAAAATGAACTCTAAACTCAGGGTCAGCCTTCCGGCTCTTCCACCTCCATTTCGCACAAATTTGGGCGTCCAAGGTAGTGAGGCATTTAACCCAACCTCCACGACGTCAAGCCTGCCTGATTCTGCTATTATTTTTTTCATAGCAAAGCCACTTCCGCACCACAGACACTAACAAGTGCCATTTAACTTTAGACTTTACTTTATTACTATTAAAGTCTAAAATTAAATGGTAATCCTGTAGAGTGAATGAAAAATGTTATAAACTCCTTCTCTTTTCATTTTCGACCTTAGGATTTCTTACATAAAGCCTAAAACTTAATGACATTTTATGCAATATCAGCGGTATGACAGTGGTGTTGTTATCTCATAAAATTAGCAGAATCGAGGGCCTGGAATGAGGAATTATAAACTTAACTCTTCTTCATCATCCTAGCGTTAATCCCAGTAGCAACCGAAGCTATCAACTTGAAGCCGCTTTTACCAGTCCAACTGCAGATTTGGCTAAACTTCGACATTTTCCGTGAAGCGACTGCCATCTGACCTCCACAACCCAAAGGCTTTATCCAAGCATTACAGTTAAACCAGTTGTTGGACTTTGTATGTTGTTTGTATGGCAACCGGGACCGACGACTTAACGTGCTCTCCGAGTCATGACCAGACCAATGCAAATACCCAAATTCATGCATACAAATATTTGCACTGAGCGGGGATTGAACCCGCGCCTCCTGCGCAGCGGTCGCGTTCAATACCGCTACACCAAGAAACTTAAGTACCTAGGTCTATTTAAACACTAAAGGCCTACGTCACAAAAGTTAATAAGATGAAATTGCATTTATAAAATGGTTTCAATAGATAACTATGTGTTTGAGGTTCTGCCCATCTTCGGTGCCCAAACCTACCTGCAACTAGTAACGGATTCCGTTACTGGTTTGCAGGTTGGTTTTTTTTATGCTCCATCAGTTCAAAGTCGCTCTTCGAGCTATGGAGAGAGCTATGCTCTGCGTTTCTCTGAAGGATAGAATACGCAACGAATACGTCCGACAGAGAACCAAAGTTATCGACATAGCTCAAAGAATCAGCAAGCTGAAGTGGCAGTGGGCTGGCCATATCTCACGAAGAACCGACAACCGTTGGGGTAAAGGTGTTCTTGAGTGGAGACCGCGACTCGGCAAGCGTAGTGTAGGACGCCCTCCGACCAGGTGGGATGACGATCTAAGAAAGACTGCAGGCAGATGCTGGATGCGGCAAGCTGAAGACAGGGCGCTATGGCGCTCATTAGGGGAGGGCTATGTCCAGCAGTGGACTAATATAGCCTGATGATGATGATGATGAAAAGGTTGGTTTGGCAGTCGCTCCCTAAAAACCAACCGAATCAATTTATTAAAGTAGAAGAGAATACAAGCTTTGAATGCAAGCGAAATTTACCCACCTACCTTAGGACGGGACATAGGTAGGTAGGATATCTTTGACCTACAATGTGCTCTAAATGTGTACAGTACACGGTTCTTGGGTGTCCTTTGGGGATAACACGGGGTGCTTCGGTGGTGAACGAGCTCAAATTCACCAAGCATATATAAGTATTAATTTAAAACAATCTGCGCGCGCCGGGGTCTCGTTTATCTCGCGGCTTAGTCCAAGACTAAAAGAATAAAATATTATTTTAGTCTATGGTTCAAGAGTTGGGTCCAGAGAGTATACCTATCTACCTAGGTCTTCGGAATTATGTTCAGATTAATTTTGTAGTTAGCATTAACGTGAGAGGTTACTGGTCATGTTAGCGCCTTCATCACAGGCCATTAAGATGAGTAAATGTTACTGCTGGCCGGAGCAGGCAGCCTCGTATTGGTATGCCATAAATTGAAAACGTTTATGTATTTGAGGCATGTAGCTGGCACAGCAGAAAGAGTCATTAGAGTTATTAATATGCATGGCCTGGCTAGGGTTGGCACTTGTTTCATATTTAATGTGGTCAACAATGGAACACGCTTACCTAAACTCGATAAGCCACTGAAAAGTTCCCACTTCCCAGTTTGTTCCGAAAATACAGAAACAGGCAAGGAAATCTGAATTTTTGCGAATTTTGCATTACAGAAAAAATATTAATGAAAGTGTTTTAGCGAGCATTTTCTATCAAAGGACAGTAATTTTGCATCGGCAATCAAGCAATCAATTCGCTAGAACGATCATGAAAATGTTCGTAGCGATGTTTGGCTCTATGCTTTATTCGGTTCTATGTTCACGAAATTAAAACCGGTGAATGATTTATGTTCTGTTTCAAGTTAAGTCTCAAGTCAATCAGCACATAATGAGCGAAATATCCAGGGAATATCAAACATGTAGCAGTGGCGTAATGACCTAGTGCACCTTACTTCTGGCTGTCAAATAATTATTAGACCATTTTTAAAATATTACGAAGATATTGAGACGCTATTTGTTTGCAAAATACTAATTTGTTTATTGGGGATGCGACGCGAAACTAATTGTAGATGGCAGCAGCATATTATGATTTATGACCAAACAACAATAACCATCTGTTCTGTGACAATATCAAACTCATAGCTGTCAGATTTGAAAAGACAAACAATGAAATCTACGTAGATGACAGCTAACATTGGCCATTACGAGGCGCCCACTGTAGGGATAAATACGCAGGCGGCATCCCCATTGACCACAACGTCTCTACTGTCGCGTATAGAAGACTATGAAAAGTGCAAAGTTAATCCGGCGATAAACCATCGAAACACTATTTAAGCAGACATGACTCCTATTGTATCACAAGATCACAAGGACGCTACGCTCACGTTGGCCACTGACAAGCTAACGCTCTTAAATTATATCAGAAAACGAAAAGGGCAAAATTATTGCGACGTTACACCATCGAAACACTATTTCATTAGCAGAATTGGCCCCCTGGTAATCTATGTTGAAAAGAGCTTCAACGAATTAAATTATACAATATAAAACCAAAGTATGCCTATAAAAACTAAAAAAATACCCATTTATTGTTAAAAAATAGGTAATTAGTCGCGGCAGCCCTGCAACCATGCCTACAACGGGCCCTATGCAGCACATTCCGGCTCAAACAAAGGCATCGTTGCATGAGATTCGTTTTTTTTTTCTCTCTTATGCGAGTTCAACTTTGGCTGCTTTACTTTTTTATAAGTTACGTTCACTGTTTTATTTGTTGTGTGTATTCGGCCTTTTATTAGTGATTCTTTATGGTTTGTATGATGACATGATAATAAGATTAGTAAGTATTGTATTGGAAATTGATTTGATTGATTAAATTAAATAATTTTTTGAGATTTATCAGATGCAAGATTTCCTGTTTCTCTTTGCCTTTTTGTGTCTACTAAAATGACTACTTGAATAATTGATATGGTGGACACTTGCCTTTTCTAGAGGTGATGAGAGCTTGCCTGTCGCTAGGATCTGGCTAAAATTTTGCACAGAGATAAATTTTAGTTCGGATATATACCGCTGCCTCATTAGGTACCTACTTAAGTAATAAATTAACTTAACTTTATGACATCAGATGGACATTAGTTTATTTAGCTACTTGAGACATTTGAATTTAAAATTAACGTACCTACTCCTAGGTAGGTATCTACCTATTGTACCTAAATAAACTAACACATCGACCACAGAATAATTTAGTAGGGGTTATTAATTGTTATACTATAAAAAAAGAAAAAGTTAAATAGGTTTTTTTTAATTTTTATTTTTCATAAAAATAATTACAAATTATTACAGTTCCTGAGGTCTCCTTTTAAAAATCAATGGATACTTGTGCCAGGAGACCTAGGTAAGTTGTTACAATACTTTTTTTAAACTAGTTAATGACCACACTGTAAATACTGTAATGTAATGCATGACTCATGAAGTCAAATCTAATTTATTACTCACTTATCAGGTAGAAGACAGATTATAAACCAAAATCGCAAAATGCTCATCTGAAATCTCTTGTCGTAGAAAGCTGCAGTTGTTTTTTTTTCTTTACTTAAATACAAAGAATACCCACCGCGTGGTTATCTACTAATGCTGCCGCTTGCTCATCCTAATGCAAAAAGTGGCGCCTGTAATTATTTTCAACTTTATATCTATCATTTGCTTAATAAAAAGTAGTCTTATCGCCTTGAGATTGGGTTGACGTTGTGCTTAGCATAAATGACAGTAGTGAAGAGTACTCGCTTTCTTGTCTTAGACTTTAGTGAAGTGTATATTGTCTACAGTAAATTATCGATGAGAAAATTTTGTTTTTCTCCTACTAAGGCCGAAAATTCAGTTTTTGTCCCTGGGAAGCGGGACGCAAGTGACACTTTCTGTCCTCCGCTTCACAGGGACAAAAATAGAACTTTCGGCCTAGGTAGGAGAAAAAATACTATGTGTGACACGGGACGAAAGTACCTACTACATCCTCACCCGCGTGTTTGCCACCCTCGCCTTATTTTTTCTTCGTTCTTATTATCCTCAGATAGAGAATGGTTATGAAAATGATAAAAAATAAATATCAACAGATATTTCAACACTTATATGCAAGATAATGTTAAGATTAATATAGGTTAATCAAGCAGGCGACCAACGGTTATTTAAATAAAAGTAAAAAAATACTGATGAACTACCTTATGTAAAATAATTGAAATTAGGGAACGATAAAAATAACCAACATACAGAATCGATATCACTATTGTTCGTAGCATTTACATCCCTAGTCACTGACGAGGAATTCGCTCGCACTCGCTCATCGCCGTCGCTCTAGTTCCTTTCATTCTTCATTCAGTCGAGCTTTGATCGTCGTTGCGCGTGGGTTGTGTCCGCGTGTTCAACATTCGCAATCGCGTATTTTATTTTCTCAAAATTTACGTGTAGTACAATAACAAAACGTGTTGTGCCACAAACAAATATTTTAGTGACAAATTCAGAAGTGAATAACAGTAATTTTGGTTAACATTATTGTAATCTTAGTGATATTTTTAGTTTGTACTGTGGATATTTCGGTGATGACTGCAGGCTGATGGATGCCTATGGAATGGTTTAGCGTGATCGTTATGGTGACTGAATAGTGTTTATTAGTTGAAATAAGTTGTAATTGAAACGGCAATGGCGGCTGTCAATATTTGCGTGTGTTTTCTTTTGCTGATGTACCAATTGTCGGCGATTCCTGCCGAAGCATCGTCGGAGTCTACAGATCTTGGATTGACTGGTAAGACCATTAGTTTAAGGTTATTCATAATTGTGAAGCTAATTATTGCAAGGGTAATGGCATGTATTAATGTATTTGATGAATTATTTAGGTCTTTCACATATATTATGTCTGCAAAGAGGTAAAGTGCACAACTGCCGGGTTGAAAGCGCTAGGAACACCGGTAGTGTCAGCAATTCTTTCAAGCTGTTGCTTACTATACTTAGTGACTATTCCTATCAGCACACACTGGGTAAGTTGGGTTTAAGCAAGTAGGTGTAAGCCTCGATGCAAACGGGAATAAGGAAAGAAAGAAAGAGAGAAAGAGAAGATTTTCCGCCCGCGTGGCTTCAGATCCCTTTCCCGCTGCACCCTCTTTTATATTAAACATGTATTATACATATAAACCTTCCTCTTGAATCACTCTATCTATTAAAGAAAACTGCATCTTAATCCGTTGCGTAGTTTTAAAGCTTTAAGCATAAAAATGGATATAGGGACAGAGAAAGCGACTTTGTTTTATACTAGGTACTTACATATTTAGTGATTGATAGTTAAGTATCTCATAATGCACAAAAATCACAATAAATAAACCATAGCTGGTGGGATAACCATTTAATTTATGACAAACAAATATGAATATTTTAAACCAAAGGGCCATTTTCTGTAGGGCTATCTAGAAATTAGTTCTGTTTAGGAGGATACTATCTGTGCCCTACAGTTTCACCCGCCGCCGGTCGATTCTAATAAACCCCGTCGGATCGCCCGTCCGCCCGAATTAAGACCCTTGAAAGATAGGTAGGTACCTACCTAGGTATCTGTCGCAGCCAAATAGCTTAATCAACCGTTTGATTAACTAGCGGTGGGCGAGTACGAATGGTTGTCATAAATGAGATATTTTTGATTACTAATATTGAAAGTTCGGTTATGAAATTAGTACCTACTCGAGATATTTTCATATCTCGAGATATTCTTTGAATAATTTCATTCGACATAAGATACCTTGCTCTCTTCTGTGTTGACTGCTGAGGGCCGAATACTAACTACCTACTTGAGATATCTTCTCTCATCATCGAGATATCTCAAAATATTTTTTTTTTCGAGTGACTTCTCGAAATCACTTACCGCTACAATTAACCGCCTAGGCTCTTTACTGAACGGCGCCTTTCAATTAGAGGCCTGAATGGTGTTCAGCCATTTGATCAGACGACTAGGCAAATAGCTTGGCTCGATGACGTTTAATTACTTGCCTAGCAATTTAATCAAACAACTAGAAAATTGACTTTTTTCTGTATGGTTATAAATAAAATAACATTAGACCTTCTAACCAAGTCGGATTGCGTAACTTTCTCAATAAACCTATCATAAAAACCTATTTTCAGGGGGTTAACAGCCTAGGCAGTTAAATGAACGGCTGATAAAGCTAGGTGACGACATTTATCTACTATGAGTGCACATCCGAATCATCCGATTAGTAGATAGTTAGTGTAGATATCTAGGTACCGAAAGATAGTAATTACCAAAGGTACTTATCCTATTTCAAAGTACAACCGTATTGTGGTATGAACCTATCGCTACCGGACCAATCACTTTATGGCGTCATCAAGTAACTATCCAAATACCACTAACATTAACATCCCAGCCCCTCTAGACAAGTGGCAATTCGCTAGCCGGCGTTTGATGGAATAGAATGACGAATGTATGGGATTTGACGTATTTGACATGCGTTAACGACTGTCATATACGTCAAATCCCATATATTCGTCATTCTATTCCACCAAACGCCGGCTAGCGAATTTCCACTTGTCTAGAGGGGCTGATCTGAACAATATGGCGATTGACTGATCCCTATTATCGAACCTTCATAATTGTTTTTTTCTACTTGTATTGTAATTACCTGAGAGCTCATAAACAAGTCGCTTCTCGACTTAGTTCTATTCGCTTCTAGGCTCACGACAATAACCACAATACACATTGTTTCTTTTCTCCGTGTGCTTCGGTCGAAAGCCCGTGAAAATCTTAAAGAGAGTTAAATAGTCACTTAAGACTTCACTTTGTTTTTAAGTACCCGTTCGGTACTTTGAATGTGGTTAATTTACATAGACTGAAGTAGCTTCATTTGCAAGTAATATAAACGTAACTGACACGCTTAGACACATTTATCTTAAATTAAAGTTTTGGCGCTTAAAAATGATGAAACATAATTCGTCTGTCTCAAAGGTGCGTGCAACAGTCGCCCCAAGAAATTAAAATAAATAAATATTCCAGGACTTAAGACGATTTACACAGGATACTCTAGGTATCTAGACTTCAACCTAGTACTATTATCTGTTCTGTGCTCAAACTAAACCGACCTCTCTCGTCCGAGTAACTTTGAAACTCGACTCGACACATTGACTCAACATCGAATTTTTAGGCTTGACGACCGCTGGCCGATTGAGGTTAAAACATTTTATTCTTTTCTTTGTAGTTCATTCTATATTACGCACACATAAAAACCGACGCGTTCTACTATGAAGATAAAGGACTACTGTTTAATGTCTACTATGGTTAAAAGTTGAAGGTGAGAGCTAGCAGTAGAAGCTAAAGTGTTTTCACAGATGAGGCTGAAATCGGTAGTAAAAATTTTAGCAGCCATAATCGGCAGAGAAAGCTGACAATCATATTCTATCAGCCAAAATTGGGAACCAAATTGTAGCAGCCGAAATTGGCAACCAAATTATTGTAGCAGTCAAAATCGGCGGTCTAAATTGGTATTATAAAAAAATTGTATTTATGTTTTATTTCCTACAATAGCGCAACGATGGAATCTGTAGATTATCTGAGATCTTCTATTAATGCGAATATGTGTACTTATGTGTGTCTGCTACAATTTGGCTACTACAATTGGTTGCTGATTTTCGCTGTCAATTTTGGTAACTACAATTTGGTTGCCAATTTCAGCTTCATTCTTTCAAATTACCTAATCTTGATTGTACTTGACCGATAAATACTTTGTCCACTGTTTATAACATTATAATGATAAGGGTAAATTATACCTATACACGCTTCGATAGGTACTGAATGGCGACGGGTATCAGGAGCATAAACAGTACGTGTAATAGATAATTTAATAATGTTATACCTAATATGGACAAATGACAATTTTTTTCGGTGTGAGTTTAGTTGTCATCTCGCCAATTAATATCTAATCGAGTGTTGTAGATTGGCACTACGAAATACGAGTATTTGTCTGATTTGTTTTGATGAATCTGAAACCGTTAAAATTTGAGATCTAAGACTAGTCTTGTCTTGGGTTCAGGACTATATAGTCTAAGATGTGCGACGTGACTGTTGCGGGTTCAAACTCAACGGTAAAACACACGAAAAAGGTGTGTCTGCATAGTGGTCGCTCTATTTCTTCAGAACAGTGAAATATTCATTCTGACAGCTGACAAATAATTAGTAGAATAACACTTTTTAAATTATTACGAAGATATTGAGACGCTATTTGTTTGCAGACTACTAATTTGTAAAATTGACCACAATGTCTCTACTATCGCGTGTAGAAGTCCACGAAAAGTGCAAAATTAATCTGACGATACACCATCGAAACACTATTTGTATAGCAATATGACTCCAATGTGTATCACAAGACCACAAGGACGCTACCGCTCACCGCGGCCACTGATAAGCCATTTAGCAGAATACGAAAAGGGTAAAATTATTTCCAGGATGTATCCTGGTAATAATTTTACCCTTTTCGTATTCTACTGTACCATTGAAACACTATTTAATTAGCAGACTTGACCCCCAGGTCAGTACGGGTTTTAACACACACAAACCATGAACCATATGTATAAAAACTAACAGTCTTATTCATAAAAAGTTATGAGAGGTTTATAAGACTGCTATAAGGTGATCGTCGAAAATTTGTATTCATAACAGCATTTTAGCACTAATACGCTCTATAAACCCTCTATAAACTTCATATAAGTTATGGAAGGCAGGAACCCACTATAGCCGTGCTATAAAGCAATATTAAGAGAAAAGATGGCCGACCTGCGCAACAGCTGATTTCATTGCTGATTCTCAAAATATTGATGAAATGTTTAATACTATATAGCATGACTAGCATTGTTGCTTTGTTCGCATTACTTTGGTGAATTATTGAATATAACTCGAATATCTCTGATTTGTT
Organism: Eilema caniola; assembly: GCA_949126895.1. Taxonomy (NCBI): domain Eukaryota; kingdom Metazoa; phylum Arthropoda; class Insecta; order Lepidoptera; family Erebidae; genus Eilema; species Eilema caniola. Next base: position 6,543,848 of record OX421472.1, on the reverse strand, counting down.
TCCAGACAAGCCTATATTATTATTATTACTAATCTAGGTCAGTTATTTTTTGGAGTTTGTGGTAAATTTATTGCGGCAGAGTGTTTCTCAGTGTCTTGCACAATGCAAGTTTTACAAAGCCTAGATGTACTTGAAGCTATTAAAAATATTGGGAGTCTGCGATATTGGGAAGTTTTAATACCAATAATATTGTGTAAACTAGCCCACGCCACCACCTTCTTCGCGTTAGTGTTCGTGTCGGTGTTTTTATTTTCCAGCACACCGAACCACTCTTTCACCAGCTTGTAATATGATCTTATGAAGCAAATATTATTATAATATAAGCGTTAGTAATGCATAATAAACAGACTCATTAAATAACAAGGCAGAAAGGACTTAAGAATTTCAATGATATCTGATTTTTTTAACCAAGTCGCAACATTTTCATTTATTAATCTCTTATAGCGACACTATAGTTATCGAAGGTTTATAGAGCAGTTATGAATACAATATTTTAAAATACGTATGATAGCGTTATGAGACGTTTTAACTAATGTACGCTATAAACCTTCCATAAGCATTTTTTATGAATAAGACTGTAAGTCTTTACAACTATGACTAAACCTTAGCTAAACTAAAAGCTCTGATAGCTGTCCCTTTTTTTTTTTTTTTTTTACGTGCGGGAAATCCCCACGGATACCCACCCCTCCGGAGCCGGAGGGGGAGGTTATGTCGGACTCGAACCGACTAAGCCGCACGCCGTCTCTGGGTCGAAGTGCTAGGCCGAAGGTGAGGTTGTCATGCGACATATCCCTCGCACCCCGGCTGACCCAGGGCTGATAGCTCCCCCATCGCATACATAGTTCCTGTTGTTCATGCCATGCGTTGTCGTCGAAAACTAGAGCATTCGAAAGTAACCAATATCCGACACAAGGCCATTGAAGTTAACCTTATCAATGGTTATCGATGTATCTGATACCGGTGATATATTAGGTAATTACCCAAAAAGCATTGAACTTAGTCGAATAGTTACAGAACTCAGGTCTTGCCCAAGACAATCTGAAACTACCTTTACAAAATGTTACACAAGCAATTAATTATAAATCCTATATGTTGGCCGCTTCGACCCCCAAATTGTATTTGCTAATCACTCAATTAATCTTCTTTTGCGTTAACCGCTTAGATCATTCGACTCAAAAGGTAAACCAGGTCTTTCATAAAACAAAGTACATGCACATATATCTACGTCTATGTGTGTGTCTGTCTGTAAGTTGTCAGTTAAAGACAGAACAGTGAAACCGCGCGGTAATAGATGACAAGTTTGTAGAAACGTTTACTTGATTTTACTCCCCACGAATGGTATTCTGCCTCATAAGACAAGTGACAATTCGTTAGCTGGCGTTTTGTAGAATATAATGATGAATGTATGAAATTGAAACGTATTATGACGTTCATGACAATCGTCAACTAAGATCGATCCGATTCAGATCAATCTTATTCTATTCTACAAACGAATGGCCACTTGTCTAGGGGCTTCTGGATAAAAGCTAATTTCAAAACAGTCAAGTTATGCAGACTGTTCAAGTGCTCAAATATAAAACCAAGATATATATACATATATAGAGTATGACCTGCATGACATTTTTATGTATCTTTATCTTCGTATTTTCGATTATAATATTGATATGATAGCCGTCAGTTGCTATGCGATAAGTACCTAAGTGTGACCGCGAGCGCCGCCGCCAGGCGCCAGGCGCCGCGCCTATTCAGTAAGGGTCAATCCCCACTAAAAGAACAGCGGCGCGCAGCGGTTTTTTGAGGCAAAATTTTGAACCATTTTGAATGTAATATTACGGGAGAAAAAGATAATCATTTGAAGACGAAGGAGCCTGCTCGTAATCATTTCTAGTACAAGTCTGGCCGCCGCCGGCCGCTGCTGGCCGTTGAGTGGGGATTGACCCTAAGGCTCAATTTTCATCATCGCGTAAGGGAAGTGATGCAACTTGTAGAAACGAATGTGATACATACAATATCTAAATTTGAAATTGTATATAGGTACTAGGTGAATAGTTGAATTTGGATTTTGAGTTTGGACTGAGAGTTACTAAAATAATGTCATTATAAGTTTGACATCGGCTTGCAGTATGTCTTATTAAAATTATTTTTTCATAGTCATAATAGGTATGAGCAATGGGGAAAGAGCATCCTCTAGCCGCTAGAGTCTAGCAAAATTGTTATATCAGTTAAAAAAAAGGGAAGGAAGAGTAGGATAGGTAGCCCTGGGGTCCAAAGTGCAAGCTTTGGATGTAACCGGGATGGGAACTGAAGTTCAAAATTGATATTTTCGCTCCAATGTAAATTGAGCCTTAGCCGCGTCTCATGTTCAAACGTACCTACTATTACATTAACCTACCACTAATAGGTAAATAGTGACACGCCTATCTACTTAGTCAATATTTAATGGCATCAAACAAATCTAGCATTCATAGGCTATTGTTGTACTTAGGCACTTTCTGAACTAGAGATGGAATAATTGAAAAGAAGGAAAGGTAAAAATAGAATATTTTACGAGTGTATTTCTTTTTGCCAAAGTGAACCCCCACCCCCTTCTCTCAAACTTCAGGCTGTGACCGTGCCTATAGCCGAAGTAGTAAAGAAAAGGGTGCAGATAAATCAATTTAGTTTGTCAGTGACTACCGCCGACGAATTTCGAAAGAAAATTGTTTTTTTTTTTCAGGTGAATTCGACTGAGCTATTAGTAATTTGTCTAGGTGTTCTAACGTTTGCAATATTAAGGTGTTTCCATTCTAACTTATGTGTAACGTACGAGGGTGTGACGTCACCGATCGATAAACTATCACACTGGTGATGTACTATCTATCAGACTTGGCGCCATGCACGTCTATATGACAGTATTACCAAAATGAAATATTATTTTCCGATAACAATCTACCTTTGTTATTAAACACGTTAGCTAGGCCTGAACGCGGTGAAACAGACAGCGGAAAAGTAGATAGGTTTTCAGTAATCAATGGGGTTATGAATTATGCTGAACATCTTCATAATATGTTAAAGTAAAGCCTTCGTGGGGCGCAGCATGGAATAAACGACTGTATGGGGGCACGACCGAGGGCCCCACAGTAGTTCCCTATGAACCACAACCCACAAAAAAGTGCCCGCTGAATTTCTTGCCGGAGTCTTCTCAGGTCGGGGCCGCGTTTCGAACCGGTGGCCCATTTGGTAAACTAGTCTAGATTTTTTTTTACCTTGACGTTTTGTAAGTGCCGTTTTAATGGTCTATGCGGAATAAATGATTTTTGACTTTGACTTTGACTATGAAGTTCATAACAGTAGGGCAACATAGGCAACTGCTGTGGGGCCCTCGCTAGTTAGTGCCTCCAAACATTTTGTTCCATGCTGTGCAAGATGCAGATGATAACCGGGCACGGTTACTTCGGGCGGTATCTGCATCTGATGGGTATTGAGCCAACGCCCGAGTGCCATCACTGCGACGCGAGCGTGGACTCGGGGCTGCACACGCTCACCGAGTGTCCGGCGTTTGAGACGCCGAGGCGGGAGCTTGTGCAGGCCCTGGGGGTGAGAGTGCTCACGCTCTCCACCCTGCTCGCGGCGATGGTCCGCTGCGCGGATGCGTGGGCGGCCAGCGCCTCTTTCTGCGAGCAGGTCATGCTCGCGAAGGAGACAGCAGAGCGGGCGCGGCGCGGTGAGCGAGAAAGACTCGCTGACATCGCTGCTCGCGCCCGAAGGCGGCTCGGGCGTCGGAGGGCGCTTACAGACCTCCGCCCCCCATGAGCGCGGGCCTGAGGGTGACGGGTGGAGCCACCCGTCACCCTAGCAGAAGCAGGCCACGGCGGCGGCGCGCATCGTAGGACGATGCGCGCCTCCCCACACCGGGGTTGAGTCGGGGACGGCGTGGTCCCCACCTCCCGAGGAGGGCCAGACCGAAAGGGATGGCCCTGGGTCAGCCGGGGTGCGAGGGATATGCCGCAAGGCAACCTCACCTTCGGCCTAGCACCACGACCCACAGACGGCGTGCGGTTTAGTCGGTTCGAGTCCGACATAACCTACCCCTCCGGCTCCGGAGGGGCGGGTATCCGTGGGGATTTCCCGCACGTAAAAAAAAAAAAAAAAAAAAAAAAAAAAAAAAAAAGGTATCATCAGGGTAAGATATGGACTTAAACAAACCAAATTAATCTAACATTGAAAAAGCGACAACTCTACATTTTCTAAGTTTCAGGAGTGAAAAGACAATACAAATAAAAAAAGACCGGTTGGTTATATACAGAGAAAAAGATAAAAAGAACATACCATACCATACCTATCCTATAGCGCCAATCATAGAACCTATCACTAATTTTCTGTCAGAAGAAATTAATGAATTACAAAAAGACAAAATAATCACAAAAAGTAATAAATTACAAAAAGAAAAAATAATCACAAAAAGTGTCAGAAGCCCTGGTTCGAACCCGGTACTATCTGAAACCATAAGGGCGTACAGTCAAAGCGCTTACCGCTAAGCTACGAAGCTTCTTAGCGTACCTAACAAAATAAACAATCTGTAGCTAATGGTGTATGACGTCAGTCGTCCGTTACGGTTCAAAGGTCAAGTGATCCTGACGCGAGTTTAACACTTTTTACCCATACAACGCCGCTAAAGAAGATTTCCCTTCAAAAAATTGGTGTTTAAATTTTTACTACAGTTCTGCTTTCACATTCGTTTCTACTACCGCTGCGCATCTGTTTATGACACTTCCATTGCTCTGATAGCAACGGACTTATGTATTATACCCATCCTCACGGAACTGTAATGAAATGACAACTAATAACCATAGTCACATGCGAAAAGAAAATGGCAATGTTCAATTAGATAATTTAGGCAAAGTCACAGTTTCCAATGGAGGTACCATTGGAAACTGTGACTGCCTAAATTATCTAATTGAACATTGCCATTTTAAATTTCTAAATTAGTATCTGCGCAATACCTACACCTGACGTTGTTATTATTTCATTGTTATTCTCATGAATATTAGGTGCACTGACAATGTCCCAATCTTAAAAGAAAGTTGTTTTTTTTTATAATTTACGTATTAATTTCTTCATTGTTATCCTTATGAATATTCAATACACTGACAGTTTTCTAAATTTAAAAGAAAGTGGAAAACTGTTAGTGCATTTAATATTTCACGAGCTTTCTGAGTGAAAGTCACACTATTAATTACACCTATGCTTTCTACAAACCGATAAACACTGAATGCACTTCGCTCATACATCACATAAACGATAAGCGTAGAAAGCTGATGTCCCGTTGTATGTAATTAAGGGCAGAAGACACTACAAAACATAGCACGGCGACTCATTAGTAATTCACGGGTGGATTCCCATGACATCACTGGCGCGATGGCGCCCGACTCCCGGCGCGCCGCCATATGTTCGCTTTTTGTAAATTTGAATTTAGAGTGGAACTTGAAGTAGTTCAGTTTTCTAAGAGCACAGATATTTAGTTTTTTTAATTTTCGTCCAAAAATAAATGATGAAAACCAGGTATTGAGTTTCTTTTTGCGTTGCACTCGTATCTATTACTTAATGTAGAAGTTGGTTGGTTGTGTTTGGTTTGTTATTCTGTGTAAAATTAAATAATATTAACGAATAAATAGAATCAGCTGGTGGGCGGTAATATATCTAGTTGGAATACCTAACTTTTCTCTGAATCGCGTCTTATCTTCGTATGTTAAAAGTAAAATCTATGCCTATTTACCTATGTATGTACAATCGCGTATCTAAATTTGCCTATTACCTATTTACCATATAAGTAGTGCTCGAATGAAGCGTCATTTAAAAAAAACCGTTTTCTTTACAGGTAAGCTGGCACCCGCAATAATTGTACGGTGAGATGATGTCATTCCCAAAAAAATCCAGTCGCATGTCGAAGTATAATTAACTAGTTATTGCTCATAGCAGACAGAGGGTAGTTGCGTCAGTTTAACGGTTGTCTGGCGCCAAAATACTAGACACTGGCACCAATCACTTGATAACAATACCTGCAAAGTAAATTTCTACCTTACCCTATTGAGACAAGGTGGGAATTGCCGTGGTAATTTAGTCGGATCCCTACGAGCAGGGCCCTTGGGATGGTATAACTAAAGCTTTTTATTGCTGCCCCAATAGGGGTACAAATAGAGACAGATGTCGTGTGACGCAACGCACCTGCATGCGTTTGCGCATGGAAACTAATATTTGTGTATTACTGTTGCTATTATATCGAAATGATAAATTATAAAAAATATCCAGTTTTGCGTTCGTTAACTAATTGCCTCATTAATTTTAGCAAAAAAAAATATGACTAATGATATTCTGTATTCTTTGTTAAATTGTAATGTCCAGCTATAAAAAAAATAAACAATTATCTAGCTAAAGTATTTAAATATACAAGTTTTAGTAGATGTAGAGGTATAAATTTCTCACTTTTATAGGTATAATTACCTACAAACCTACTTACTTACAATTTAAGTTCTCAGCTCTGCTGAGCTCATTAGCATCTAAATTCATAATACCTATGTAATATAATATTTTACAAAACTGCGAATTTATATTCATACTAAAGATAGAAGATGGTAAATGTGCCACGAGCCACAAATGAAAAAGTTCAAGATTTTAGTTTCTTTTTTATAGGACACGTAAATTTGACTTCGCCTCGCCTGATGGTAAGCTGAAGGCAAAGTCTCAGGCAAGAGGTATACCTACTTAGGCTGCATTATTGCCACTACTAATTGTCATACAATTTTTAGAAGCACTACTCACAAGCGTATCCCCCCTATCGTAGCTTGAGGCGATAAGTGACGCCATTAAAAAGTATTGCATTATAAAATAAAAGTTCCATGCTAACTAAAATAACATTATCAAAATTTTATAATTAAAAATGCTTAACTTAAGGTCTCCTGCTACACTATTTAGAAGCAGTTAAATTAAAATGCGTCAGCACATTTCTCGCGATGGAAATGGAATGGATACACCCTAATTATTGTTTCTTAAACTACTTTCTAAGATTCCTTCATGGTCTACCTAAACAAACACAAAGAAATCTAAGTACAAAAAACGATAATCTTATTCAAGTCATGGCGTGTTATCTCCGATGTCCACAATCTCTGCTCGGCCCCATGAATGAATGATAAAAACTAGCGTATCTAAATAAAATATCCACAACAAATCAGCCGCCATTTGTAACGGTCGTTAATTAAACAATCGTATTGTAAAGCATCGGTAATCGATTAGAACTGAAAGCTTAGAAGATTTTGCTTCGTTATAACTTAACAGTCCACGTTCAGTGAATTTTAGAAGAAGGCAGTTTCAGGGTCAATTCCCACTGGAAGAGCAGCTGCGTGCAGCTGCTTTTTGAGGCAATAATTCCCGTAGATAAGATTCAAATTGATTTTTAAACCATTTTGAATCTTATCTACGAGAGAAAACGAACTTTCAGTGGGGATTGACACTTAAGAAAAGGCTAGGAAGAGTACCTGCAATAGACATGCATATAAGACAAAAAAAAAAAAGAGAGTTGAAGTGAGAGTTGTATGCCAGGTTGCAGGAGGAACCAGGATGTATTGAATGATGTTGGAAATACTCCAATGGGAAAGTGACTTGAACTATCAAAGTTCAGCCGCGTTGCAGTTAGACTAGAAAAAGCGGACCATGGACTCTGGACATGAATAGGAAAAAGGTGTGACTATAATGGACCTATGTTAAAGGTAACTCCTGAAACACTTTCTCTTTTGTTCATGTACCGTCAAACTTTGCAAGATTGCCCAATTGATCTGACATAATTGAACATTAATTTTATTATTAAATAATCATATAATTAAATGCTGTCATATAATTAATACGACTACCCGTTTAAAAACGTTATATCGAATAGCAATCGAAGGTATTTTAGAACGAGTCTTAATCAAGATTTTTTGCGGTATCTTCGATTTATCTGCAATCAGCACCATGCTTTAAGCGAACCTGTTGCAAGATTTTATTTTTTACTAGAGTTACTTCCAGCGAGGGCTCCTTTTTTGGAAGAAAAGATAACAATCACCTTCTCTCGAGGTGCTGGTTACAGATGCGTGATAAGAACTATAACGAAGCAAGGGATTAAATTATCTTAATCCGACATCGAGAGATTGCACCTGGACATTAAAAATGCATTAGTCTTCGCGTCTATAACATGTAAAAGAATTCAATTCAATAACGAGAATGAACTAATTTCATCGAATCAATTTATTATGAATATATAAGTTCAAATGGGGTTGTAAGTAAACTTAATCAGACGTTCAATTGACTGCCTATGCAGTCAACTAAACGCCGCCATTCAATTAACGGCCTGAATGGTGTTCAGCCGTTTCATTAAACGGCTAGGCAAATAGCTTAGATCGATGACGTTTAACTACTTGTCTAGCCATTTAATTAAATAGTTAGAAATATGACTTATTTCTGCATGGTTATAAAAAAAATAACCACGAAAGCTTCTAACCTAACCTTACCAAGTCGGATTGCGCAGCTATCACTAATTTCCTGTGAATACACCTCTGTCTACCCCCGGGGATTTACAGGTGTAAGTATATGTATGTATGTAATTTTCTATCTTATTTCGAGGTAGGGCCCCATCTTACGATTGGCCTATTAGCCAAGTAGGTAGTAAAATGATGTAATAAACGAGACGGCTGAGCATCGTTCAGGCCGTTAATTGAATGGCGCCATTTAGTTAACTGTCTAGGCAGTTAATTGGACGGCTGATTAAGCTAGTTGGCGGTTGACAGTGATATATCGAAATCGATAACATTGATAATAATCGGATCAAAATATCCAAACTATATTATTGGTGCAAAAAAATGTTTGGTAGTTGCACGGAGCACAATAACCGTTATTGTGCTCCGTGGGTAGTTGATAGACATCGTCAGTAGGTCGATATTATAATTAGTGCCTCTCTAGTTGCAAGTTAGTACTGTTTCACTAATATAGTAATTGCATTCTAAAGACCTCTCATAATCTTATTGTAATTATTACTTACGTTCTTTGCCTCAGGTAACCTAACGTGGACAAATCGTGCTCGTGCACAAATATTTTCCCAAGCATTATATTCATTGCGCAGTGTACTAATGTAAACTACACCTAATTATAAAGATATGTAATCAGAATACACATTATACACAACTGTTTAGTCAGTCTGTACACAATTCGCTTTAGATATTAGCTCTCTAATACATATTTAAACAATGGCACCTGGCATTATATGGATTACATTAGATGAGTGTGTTTGACCGCGTATGCGTCATCCTCACGCTAACAAAGATTTTGTTTCTTGAAAAATAATGGGGCCAGCCAACTTCCGAGAAACTGTGCATCACATCATAGTAAATACAGACACTAAAAACCTACTTGAATTTACATGCGTAGATTTCAACTTGTTTTAGACAACATAAACCAAAGTTAAATTAAATCTATATGTTTTAAAGTATAGCCGTGACCCAGGTGTACCGTGCAAGCCATTTAACTTCATAACTTATCGACATTGTTACCGGTAGCCAGCAAATTGAAACAGGTAATCTGATATGATACAACAAGGCTAGTAGTGCATAACGAGCGACAGTTGCAATTGACTTCCGTTACATGCCGGAAATGTGGCGCCAGAGGCGCCTGTACCGACAATCCGTGGTTTCAGCCATTCACACTACAACCGCGATACGGGCCGGACGTCATGCGTCGCCGCGCACACGGTTAATTACACGCTCTCCAGATACCATTATCAACAAGCTTCTGCAATTAAAAAGAAATATACTTTGTTTACGATCAAAAATAAAGTTATTTGTTTTTATTACTTACTTTTTATCATTCCAATTTTACATTTATAAAAGAGTGTCTGACAGGCATGGTAGTTAATAAATAGTGTGATTCGATTGTAAACACCGTGGTTGAATAAATAAATATAAACTTAGCGCTTGTCAGGTTTTTACAAGTAGAGCATTAATCCAACTTGTCACGGTTCTGTTGCAATGCACTTGCTAATCAGGCCATACGTATGCGAGCAGCGGCTTTGCCACTCGCCGACGAAGGTGACTGTATACCTATCACACATCAACGCCAAAGCCTTAACTATAAAACTATTTACTCGTAAACACAACTCTATTAAAAGAAGGAATACTGCATGACGCACTGTTCGGACATTCGTTTCGACATTAAACAGCTTATCGCTTTCTCTGACGTCAAAATTTCATCGCAGCTGCAACTTTATGTGGGTACTTGGTACAAGTTTGGAAGCAAACAACATTATTCTGCTTATAACTTCTAGCAAGAGCTAAATCCAGTGATTTATTGTTATTCGTTGACATGAACTTCATGTATGCATAAGCAACATTCATGATTTGAATAAGAGATCGTCTATAAAAGGTTACTGCAATAAATACGTCTTGCATAATTATTCCACTGTAGCACTGCTAGTAAGACTATCACAAGCGTCTAGGCAAAGAAGTATCGATTTGTAAGAATTAGCTTCCAAATAGATTGAAAGTAAAAACAGGAAATAAACTAATTTTATCTATGAACTGTTATCTGCTTATAATAGGTGATTCGGCAGTATTTGCGTACAATTTCTACATGATATGACACCTATTTGTACAGCTGTAACCCGAATGTAGAGAAATCGTTACGTGTTGAGTTACCTTGGATTGAGCATAGAATGTTTAAACTACTTAATTCTTAGCTTAATGTCATGACGATGCCTCATATGAAATATGCCCTTCAAATTACTATTCATTGGATTAAAAACTTGTGTGACCTACTGGATAATCATATGTTAGACATCTTGACATATAAAAGCGTTCGCTGATTTCAGAGTAAGTCCGATCAGCTTCTCCGATCTTACATTATCTTAGATCACCAACTCCACTTTTTTTCATCCATCTATTTCGAAACCTACCCCTGGATCGTACCCTCAAGCCTTTTTTAGTTACTATCAATAGTGTTCCTGTCGTCCATGCCTTTGAGAAAATATTGACAGTAAAGTTATACTACACAGAAGCATAATTCAAATAGCTAATTTGGTTGAATCGACTTAAAATTTAATCATTTATACCCCTTCTTCAAGTGCCTTAGTCTTGTTGGCACAATCAATCAATTAGCACAATGCTTACTTTATCCAAACTCTTGAACACTTTGAAGGAGACATCTGATCTGTCTATCCTCTGTTATTTTTATATGTTACGACATCCACATTCCTAATCTTCAGTACAAAAAATATCTGTATTCATTGTGCGGAGACGATTGAAGTGCCAATTAGATAAATATCATGCTACTGTATTCAAAACTTTACCGTCAGCAGCTTCATAAAGGTCTACATCATTCGTTTCTAATATTTGAATACTCCCTAAAGTTAATCTTAGATCAAGTCAGTATTCAGTACCGTTGCAGACCGTTTGTTAAGCAAGATCGATGCGTCGTCAGGTGCTCGTATGCAAAGTGGTTAGCAACTTAACAAGTCTACAAGCGAAACGGCCTTTTCCTTGACGGGTGATTTATTGCGCCAGAGCCGCTTGGTGGTCTCTCATTATTGAATATCAATTACGTATTAAAAATAGACGTAGCATAGCGAGTGATTAGAAACCGGTATATAGTACTAGTACTTGATTGTTAGCGTTACAACATTTGACGGTTCTTTGTCAACGTCAAGAAATAAACTTCCTAGTCTTTAGATGTTATGAAACTTGTATATTTCACATAACTTAAGAACCTATATCAGGTATAATCTTATGGTAAATCTAAGGGCAACGTTAATTTGGAAAGGGTTCTTTCATTCCCGTGTATAATACATACTCGTAACAGTTTCCATTAGAATTTTTACTGCCTGGAAGTGGCAAAAAATGAACTTTTTACAAAGGACACTTGCAAAATTTAAGTACAATTTATTGATCTAGATCAAAAAAGTAAAGTCGTTAAGCCCGCATGGTAGGAAAAGTTAAATTTCTACACTTTTAAATAGGAATCCACTTTCAAAAACATTATTTCCGAACAAGGAAATAAGCAGGATTTGCAACGAAATACTCCAACGATAATCGATACTTCTGCGAGGTGTTTGCTTTTTGACTTCATAGGAAATACCACGAAACTTGCTGGCTGCCAGAAAAAAGCTGAAAATATTTTTTGTATAATCATTCGTCATATTTCACCTGAAATTGGTGACCAGCATATTTGAAATGCGACTTTATTAATAAAGAAAAATTCTAATCTACCGTTATAGTTCAAGAGTTGATGTAGCGGCCATTTCCTTGAATTCTATATCGACACTAAATTTATTTCATGAAATTTCAACACCTTGTAGTATGTGTTCTTCATGCGGTACACTTGGCCCATTCGCACGGAAGTATTACATTCTTCGAAATACTCAGTTATAAATATTTATTGCTCCCGTGGGTGGTCGCCATTATTCAATGAAGCCGAAGGTGTGTTACAACTGGAGCGAATGCCGCGAAATGTGTGTTTATGTGAGTACTATGCTGTTAGAGGATTCATAGCGTTTTTCGACGTTCGTATATTTAGAGCTCCTGTTTGTTTGTCTTTCGAAATAGGGTAACGGTTTTATGAAATCTTAATTTTTATTAGTGTTCAATGCTTCGGTTAGTGAAATCAATTGGTCAATTGGCAGGTCAAGAAACGAAAGTACTTTTTTGTATTTGCATCTCTTTGTAGTCGATTAGTACAACACGAGTATCAACAATTGTCATTGACTCGGTCCATTCTCGCATATAGCATCCAGAATAAGATGGAGAGAATCTGATAAATGTGATGCATATATATTACTGTTCTTGCTTTTCCTGTAAGTCTATCGGCAAGAATACTAAGCTAATTAGCATACTATTAAGCGTTGTTTTAAAGAATGGAAATTAAATACAAATCGCAATACAATAATGTTTAAACTTTGGAATATCGTAAGCTGTTATCTAAATTAAGCCCCATAAGAATAGATTCCTATTCATGTATTTGCGATTTACACATAAAAATACAAAATGCCATGAAATATTCAACACGCGTGGGCAGAAATCAACGACTTATTTGTAGAATTAACATGACTTGTCAATTCCACACCTACATCAATTATCTGTTAAATAACTAACAAACTGGTAATACTATGTCCATTATAATGAACAGAGCAAAAGTGTGTTACCAAGGCTTACTAATTAATATGACATGATTTGGTAATTATAATTCAATACATCTATCTTAGGTCTGACCAACATTAACACAGATGTCTTGTCCTTTTACAACGACAGGTGACAAGCATACTTAGACCCCTGTATAACGAATATCTACATAATAACAGAGTGTCACCAGTAATCAGCCGTTTCGTCGCAACGTATATGGTATCTTGCAAATTGATAGAATCTTTTAGAGCAAATATTTGCCATGTCTGGTTCAAAAAACTTCATATAAAAACTTTACTGGTTCTATGTTCTTGTTTGGCTAGGTTTTGCATTTTGATGTGATCGTATAAATTACAATACCAAATTTTAATATTAATTAAATGCCAAAAATGCCATTGTAATGCCATAAAATTTGAATAAAAAAGACAGCATTGTTAAAAATAATATTGTGCATTGATATTTGACCTTGATATGTTTAACTAATTAATTATTTTTCGTCGTGTGTGGCTACCTCTGAAACCTGTATTGTGTTTTATAAGACGGACAAAGTCGACAGAAATAACTTGTTACAAGAACTAGTTGTGTCCATCATATTAGACATTAGTATATTAGTATTTCAAACACTATAATGGAGGGTGATTTTCCCTTATACAATTACGGACGCGATGCGCCTACGCATATTTGTTTGTTAAGCTGTCTACAGAAATGCAGTAGCCTCATGAAAGTGTGGGCGAGGCGCCGCCTGACATTTGCATTAATTATTCGCGATTTGTTATAATTGTACGCGACTGTACATGTTTAGTCTGCAATCAGTTCTGTGGTACATATTTGGAAATTATCTCTAGTATATATTTTAGTCAGTGGGTAAAACATTTACGTTGAAGGGAAGTGCAGTCTTGTAGACAGGAGTATTTGCATTGAAGGCTTAATCCATACTAATATTATGAAGGGGAAGTGTATGCGTGTGTCTGTTTGTCTGTTTGTCCGTCTTTCACGCGTAAACCACTGAATCGACTTTGATGAAATTTGGTATAGGGGTAGATTAGACCTTGAGAAAGGCATAGGCTATGTTTGGTCTCGATAACCGACATCCATATTGAAATTAGAGTGCATAGGGCTCTTCAGTACCCAAGCAAACCGATAAAAGATTAGGAATGGCCAAGCTTCTAAGTGCAAGCTCTGGATGCAACCGGAACTAACGCTCTGATGATGACGAATCCTTATGAAAATCGAAACCAGCACCTGTAATACAACCTGTATTATCACTTAAAGCAAATATTACCCGTGTTATACAAACACGATTATGCCGTATGAAGCTAATTCCAAATAGGATTAACAATGGCGCTACCTAAATTCAATTTAAATACGCCGCGTATTTGCAAACATACATTAAGTAAAGATGTACTTTGTCCATATAACACTATGTAAATGTATAGTTAGGTACGGCAGATGCCACTTGAACTAATGAACAACATTCTATTTACGTCTGTTCCTTATTATATTTAAGGTTTACGGTCTATAGAAGGTACATAGTGTATGTACTATGTACATTGTATGGTACATGCCTGTCAGACCATGTCGGGCGCCGGCGCACGTCAATGCGAGTCAGTATGCAAATACTACCAGTTTATCGATATTAAAATTATAAATAGTACAATTTAATATACCGAACGGGACTTTCTTCTCGTAACTGACAAGAAAATATTTTTATAACTTCATATTATGTTCGGTAACTTTGGGAAAAATATTTATACGATTTTTACTACTAGTCGTAGAATAATAAAAATGTAGGAATATATATGTAAATAACATCGTATTGAGATTATGTTATAAAATATTATGTTTATAGTTTGATACACAGGTATAAAGGGGGGACATGATTCTATTTGAAAACATGTTTAATCACAGTCATAACGTGTTTATTGTTTTAGTAGGTTTCAGTCAGTTCTTTCAGGAAGGAAAGACCCCATAATGTCACATTTGACCTCGTTTATTTGCAAATCAGATAGGTGCATCCTCGTGTATGTTCGAAAGTTATAAAAATACCAATAATAATCTAAAGCTATTTTACATCGGTAGCCGGAGATAATAAATAATGAGAATGAAGCTGCAGAAAAAACTAGTAGATATATTATAAATATTATCTGTTTTATCTTTATGTCAAGGCTTTCAACGATACTTGCTGAACAAGCTTAAATAGAAAAAAAAGCAGTACAGTGAGTTATAGTGCCAAGTGTCTATTTTTACCAATACACTATCATATGACAAATAAATAAAAAACGATTTAACCCGCTCACATACCTATCAAAAACGTAATAAAATACCGAACGCATTACGCGGAATCATATTATAGTTATTGTATCTAAACCAAAACCTGAAAACGGTAGGAATATAACGGATAACGGTAATAACCTGTTACAATAACCGTTACTGCTATCGAATATAAATCAATTTTCAGTTAAATCAAGGAATCGGTCCGGTCTCAAGGACATCTTTATTTGCCCGGTTAAGTATTAAATAAACATTGATACTCATTGAATAGCTATTGATACAGAAAATACTCGATATCGATTATAATTATCGTCTTGACAGTCATGACGTCATACCTATCAATAAAGGAGAGGAGTAGACTGCCCTAATTCTTCATAAAAAGTAGGTCTTGACATTTTCGGCGTGCCTATACGTAAGAAATTAAATTTAATTACCAGCTATTCTACTATTCACGATTGAAAATTAGATGAAAACATAAGTTAGGTAGCTAAAAACAAGGTAGAGAAAGAAAATTGTTGGCAATTTTTAATCTTCTTAGCATTGCTCCCGTTTCCTGCTCTTTCTTCTACTCCACTACCGGTTTTCCTCTTGTTTTAAATTAATAACTACCTATCTCAAACTCGACACGAGGTGCTCATCAAAAAAGAAATTCAGCGACAAACGGTTTTTTTACGTGCGGGAAATCCCCACGGATACCCCCCTCCGGTGCCGCACTCGAACCGACTAAACCGCACGGCCTCTGTGGGTCGTTGTGCTAGACCGAAGATGAGGTTGTCTCGTGACATATCCCTCGCACCCCGGCTGACCCAGGGCCATTCCTCTCGATCAGGCCCTCCTCGGGGCGACAAACGGTTGCACAAGTTTTCGCTTAACTTGTTGTAGAAGATATCAAAACCAATATCTATATTTTAAGAGAAGGTATACCACAATGATTCATTATTGATTTGCATAAAATGTAATGTCATAAATTTTTCATGGCACACTTGCTTAGATATCGTAAAGTAACGCATATTATTAATTTAACGACGATATTAAACTAAGGTTTAATGTGCATACCTCCATGCGTATTGTTTGCGTTGGATGAATTAACTAACGTAATAAAATGAATATCTTCACAACTAACAACTTACTCAAGGGTCCCTTCTTCACCTCCTTTCATAGTGTAATTAGGTTAGGTACCTACTTTAACCTAGAGGGGCATACACCCTTATTTTAATACTAGCGAACCGCCAAGCCTTCGCACGGGTGGTAAAAACGTTCCCGTGGAAATCCAATATAGCCTATGTTACTCAGGGTGAATGTAGCTTTCCAATGGTGAAAGATATTTTGAAATCGGCAAACATTCAAAAATACAAATCTTTTCTCTTTATAATAGTAGTGTAGAAGTGTAGATAGGTATTTGTATTTACACAGTAGTGAGCAGGATTACATATTCAGTGCCAAAAGTAAACTTAATTATAACTGAATAGGGGCAAAAAAAAAACTCCTTTAAGGGGTCAAAGCGCCAGTGACATCTCTGGTGTTTTAAATATTATCATTATAGCCATCACTTATCATCACAAAATTGCATGTTAGTAAATTAATCAAAGACCAAAAAATACGCACTATCTATAAGTGTATGATCACCAGAATTGAATATGATACAACTTGAATACTTCATTCATACATGCTCAATTAAAGTATCGAATGTTTTGCAAACCAACGAAATTGTGTCTGTCATTATGCATACCTCTCTCTCTGATAAAATTAATGTCTGGAAGCCATTCAGATAAACATAATGCAATGTTAGCAACCAATGCTCTGGAATGCAAGCCATGTCTCGCCGGATGAACCACTGGTCATTCATCTAATGATTCATTATTATTTATTTATACTTATACGTAGGTTTTTACCGGATTATCACGTAGCCTGTTAGGCTGTTCAGTAGTGGGATTGTGAGTTTATCGGTCTATGTATGGATGTGTTTAATGTGTTTCACATTAGCACATAAGTGACTGAACTTGTTTTAATCAATGAGGTGTCCATCGATTCATTATTATCTTCGTCTTATCTGCGAAAAAAGTTTTTTTGTTTTATATAGGACACGTATTGATGTTCACCTCGCCTGATGGTAAGTAGTATAGTTGCTTCAGTTTATTATCCTTGTTACATTGAGCTCGATCTAAGGTTAGCGGTTACCGGTTGCCAGAATCTATAGAAGCAACGGTTAAGCAATAGCAACAGGGACATAATTCTAAGCAAGTAAGCTGTTTATTTACATGGAGATTTCTGAGTTGATAAAGAAGAGAAAGAACCTCAGCCAAATCCAAGTTCCTATACCAAAAAGGCGCATTTACTCAAGTCGAATTGCAGAAACCAACCCGTGAACACTTAGAACGCGTAATTAAAAAAAAATTGAATCGTTTACTACCACCGTCATAAGCATATTACCATAAATTATGCAACTTAATTTATGCCCGAACACCTAAGTCTATAAGTGCCATATTTTCACAACGGATGTGACCTTATCATCATTTAACCCCAACTAAGATAGTAAAAACACGCGAACATAAAAAAAAACTGAGTGTGTGACGCGTAATTAAAAAAAAATTGAATCGTTTACTACCACCGTCATAAGCATATTACCATAAATTATGCAACTTAATTTATGCCCGAACACCTAAGTCTATAAGTGCCATATTTTTACAACGGATGTGACCTTATCATCATTTAACCCCAACTAAGATAGTAAAAACACGCGAACATAAAAAAAAACTTAATAATAAAACTTCAAACAATACAAAAACAATAAAAACTGGTTCACTCTCTGGGAGCGATGTGAAGGCCCTTATAAATATTTTAATTCGTCTTCGCTGACTCAGCAGAATCTTTTACCATAGCATCTACTATTGTTTCATAGGTTGTTGTACAAATAAACACGGGACTCGTTTAAGGGCCTATGTTTTTGTATTCCTCGAAGGCATTTCGTTTGGGATCGCCTACTTAGAGATTAATTTTCGAAAATTAGATTGTCAAGAAAACAGTGCGATCCGTAGTCTTTCTTATATATAAAAATGAATTGCAATTCTGTGAGTCTCGCTAAAACTCGAGAACGGCTGAACCAATTTGGCTAATTTTAGTCTTGAAATATTAGTGGATGTCCAGGGAAGGTTTAAACGGTGAGGAAATATGTGAAATTGCATCTTTTTTTATTGATTATGTGGCGGTACGAAGTTTGCCGGATCAGCTAGTTCGTAATAAAAATGAATTTTCTTTGTTTTTTGCTTATAGACTCTTAGCGCCTTTTACTCTGAAGCCACTGAGTGAGGCACGGGATGGAGGCTTGTTGTTGAAAATAATTAATGTCATCAATTATATGTTATTCGAATTTTAAATTTGAATTTGAGGTTCTTCATTGTAAGCGGGCTCGTTTTTTGGATTACAACTAAGAACTTTGTATCAGAAGGACCTAATAACCCAAGCCAAAAATGGCACCCAGGACAGCAAGCTAATATAAAAGATCTACACAACGGGACCAACAATAAAAAAAATACTGTTAGTGTACATATACACACCAGTAACTTGTGTATTATTATAATGAAAGCACAGTTTTTTACGAGTCATTGTGCTTATTTTCATAAACACCACCTATGTTTACGGTTTTGTTTTTTGTAATACCTGCGACCACGGGTAATAATTGCCACCTAAAATATAAGTAATAGATTCGCAATGGCCGCAAACCTACCTCCTAAAAATAATGTCCCGTTAAAATACTGTTCACAACGGGAAAGTAATAGAAAACTACCATTATTATGGGTAATAATCATTATATTTCTATAAAAAATACGCTACGTGAGGTAATTTGTAGGTATATGTATTTATGTTATTGGTGTGTCGGGTTCTCCTTTAATAATTTATTATTCATAATAATGATACTACTTCTCATGTGCTTTAGAAACTGTTTGCGTTCATACGTATAGTCATAAATTAAATATAAGTACGTACTTTACTCTAATTGGCGATGAGTTATTAACGTAAAAAACGTTCCTGAATTATATTATCAAACTTGCTTTGGCAAATTATGTACATTTGCCAAGACGATCCGAGATTTTTATAAGCACAACTTATTCATTTGTTCCTTTTTTTTCTTAAATTCTCTAAATTAATTCCTTCACGTCACGTTTTGCAATCAGCTCACCTGCATCTCAAGACAAGTGGCAATTCGTTGGCCGGCGTTTGACGGAATGGAATGAAGAATGTATCGAATTTAACGCACTTGACATGCGCTAACGACTGTCATAAACGTCAAATCCCATACATTCGTCATTCAATTCCATTAAACGCCGGCCACCCAATTGCCACTTGTCTAGAGGAACTGGACACATGATATATTAAAATCAGATAGTGCATAAATTGCTTGACAAATTTTAAAAAAGTATAAAAGCAAAAAAGCGTAATAAACGTTATGTTTGGTTACTATCAATTTCTGACCAGAGATTTTTGCAACTTCAAATCTTCCTTCAGCAATTTAATCCACTGTCTCCTTTATATTAGTTATCCCCTTTTCAGCAAAAGCCACGGAAACTCAAAACGATAAATTAAATTTTATACAGAAAAGCCGACAATATAATCCAATAGAAAATAAATTAATATCTACATAATGCAGTACCCCAGGTCAAAAGCCAGTGACTACGCAGATTGCATCTTCAATACCCGTAACAATATAGGCGCAGGAAAGTTTATTACCTTCTATAATTACTATAATACCGGTTACATTCCCCACAGGCTTAGCATACACTCTTATACACACCGTACAGTTTAATCGCCCCATATATTTATACCAACGCGCAACGTTCTGCCATAACCTATGCTACAAACTTAAAACAATTGTAAATTCGAAGTGCACTATTCAAATAAAAATACGGATGCTCTTGAATATGAGCCAAAAACATCAAATTATTTCAGTTCCTAAATGAGATCAAGCCGTGACTACAGAGCGGAGGCATCTGGAGATTCAGAATCAAAAAGAATAACTAAAATACCATAATATTCTGAATATAAGGGATACTTGGCCTGACTAATGCATGAAGGCGAAAGCGCATATACTTGTGACTCACGGCGTTATCTGACTTTTACGGGCTATACACTCACTTGTTCAAAGGCCAATGCTAAAACGAAATTTGTTGTCTCATTTTATCAATAACACAACGGATGTTCGCCTATTGACACAATATCAACTGCATATGAATGTTCTTCACAAAGCCTCTCTCAATACATGTAAATTCATTGGTTTAAAAGCCCAAGAATACAGAAATTAAAACATTTAAATCACGATATGATTCTTTATCCCTTCACTTTAATAGCTGTTGTGAATTCACCACAACACACCAAAGAGCAATAAAAATAATCACTTCTTAAATTTACGTTCATAAGTCATAATATTATCAACGCGAGAATAATTCGGATATAATAAAAGTCTTGTTTCCAGACGCGCTTAATTGTAGCGATAAACTTTTGGTGCCCGATGTCAAGCCCCTAATGGGATTTGGTGATAAAGACCAGCCGGACATAGAAACTCAATTAAGAAAAGGTGCTGTTATCAGAAACGGCAAAGGTGGGCCAGCAAAAAGGGCAAAAAGGACTTCCAGGCTCATTGTCTTACTGTGTTATCGTGTTCACTCATTTGTCGGCGACATTCCGGGAATGGCGTCGGCGGATGGCCTAATTGACTTAGTCGCCCACACCGTATCATACTATACCATTAGCGTCCGACGCCTCTAGGAGCTCCTTTTGTTCTTGACCTGTCTGAACAGGTACACTCTACCTGAGAATATTTGCGATTTTTTTTCGTAACAAAAAATTTACCTGAACCTTTTTGACTTTCTCAAGTGACTACGTCTATTTGAAATATTGTTTCTGAATCTGCTTCGTGTAGCCGAGGAGGTAATTATGGCTTACTTGCCATTAGCCTGTCTGTGTAAGTGATTAATAGCCTACCGGGTCTCGAAAGCTTAGTACTAGATCTAGTAAATTATCTCGCATTTACTGTTGCCGCCAATTTCTATGCTTCACTCGACTTGTTAATTGCTAACCTGCCTACACAGGCTCACTGTGTCGTTATACGTAATGTAATGTTTATATTTGACTGGCTATGAAACAATTTTGGTTTTTACTGTGTACAGTGCATTCAAGATTCAACAGTTATTTGGACACATTGTCTCGTACCTTTTGTTGTCTTTGTATTCTAAGTTTGTCGCTGACTCACCGTGTACCTGTCAACGGCGTTTCTACCGCCACTCCATCATACTGTGTCACTCGAAATTCCACAGACTCTCATTACTCTTAATGGAACTTCAAGAGCTCGGCCACGCTATCTTCAATCATCTCAAGAGCCGCCAATTGGTACGGTTCTCGTAAAATTCTAAGTGAACGTTCCTAACTGTGTACTTTAACAGCAATTTGAACTATTTATAAAAACATATTACTACAAGTTCTTACCAGTAAGTTGTAGTCAGCTAAATGGAATCATTTAAAGATTGCTTTGAACTCTTACTAGTATTTATACGCTCAATATTTACGCCCTCCACTTCAATGATCTCGAAGTGGCTCTCAAGCGCAATGTCCCTCAGCTTTTACCATCTAAAATTAAGTATTGGGAGCACTTACAGGTTTCCGTTACCTAATGTAGACTTCCGTCGACCTGTTAATCGGACCAGACGGTTATAAATCTCGGCGGGGCTGGGACCGCACCGATACGGCTAAAAGCTTCGACGAACGAATAAAAATACGGACAGCCTTAAGTCGAGGTTCGTGTACATTGATAAGGTTTTGTAGTTTTTGTGGAACAGGGACAATATCCAAAGATAGCGGTGCCTCAAGACCCGATAAAAACTCGGCCGCAGGATGGCACTTAAAGAGGTTTGGGCACCTTGAGATTATATGCATAGAGCGTGGGCTGTGTTTAGATAACACACCGGTACAGTCGCTTATTTGTCTTACGATTTAATTACCACACTTAGTTATTTCTTCTTCTGATAAAATTACATCATTTGTTTTGTTAGCTAACTGCAATGTATTATTCCAGGTTACATAAAGCATTACGCTCCAAATAATGAACGTTTATATTCAAGTATGGTCGACGGCTGGCCAACATCTGTTATCGAATCGATTTTCATGTTTTTCGTCTTTCAACTGCACCTGCTGCTGATATAAATATAAACTCAAACAAGTTAGATACATTGCATTAACCTACAGCTTCACAAAATAGATTCCCAGGACATCTCTAAGTGTTTGTCATATTGTAAAGACACAGTGATGTCTTTAAGTGTCCATTGTCCATTTGTTGAAAGAATTTCAAGTGGTTTGTCCACAAGATTTGGGTGCTCGACTCTCTGTTCTCACGCGTATAGATATTCTTATCTAAAGCCGGCTCGGCTTCCGCGTTGGAGTTGCATTAAATTGAATTTACGTACTAGCCAGGGCATCTGTCTGAACGAAGATATTTATCACCTCGCTTGCTTCATGTAACGTGTCAAAACGAACGGGAACACTGCGCTCGCGGATATATTTTTACGGCCTCCATCTCGTTCTTTACTATGTTAAAAGATAAAGATAGAGCACATTACAAGGCGTATAATCGATTGTGATACAGACTTTATATCACAGAATTAGAGTATAGTTTGGTTTGTTTTTATAGACCACACTTCCAAAGTATCGTAATGACTCGCTACGGTCGCATGAGCGCATTCAGAATCCGCCGTTACTATAAAAACGTCGTATTTTAAGCTTTAAACTTGTTAATTAAGACTTTATTTCATAGTGTTAAGGCCCATTATAGTTTGTATGCTTAAATCATTTGCGATTGAGGTGTGCGCGTGCAACGTTTATCCTTCGCCTGCCGCTGGCGCCGGCGCCGCACTTAGAATGCTATTTTTTTCCCGTGGCGCACCACACTGTACTCATAATTTATTCATTAAAGCCGTA
Source organism: Eilema caniola (assembly GCA_949126895.1). Classification (NCBI taxonomy): domain Eukaryota; kingdom Metazoa; phylum Arthropoda; class Insecta; order Lepidoptera; family Erebidae; genus Eilema; species Eilema caniola. The sequence goes on along the minus strand of OX421472.1, from coordinate 6,520,446 downwards.
ATTTATTCGTATTTTATATTTATTATTACTAGCTTCATACTCTAGTTTGCGACTATTGTTGTTATTCAGTCACGATTGACAGCAGAGAAAGGGTGCTTGACAGAACGCGTTTTATTGCCGCGCTCGTTAAATTAAAAGCTCGCGTGATTAAATTTGTGGGAAACTCGAGTGAAATTCTCTCAATTATAATCTCATCATCATAAAATTATAGTTAAATATGTTCCCAGTTCACACGCAATGTTGGTGCAAGTGTTAAACCGCAAGAAGTAAGCGTGGCAACCGTTTCGCGGCCTCTACTCGCGGCGTCCATATTTCATTCAGACAACCTTGTGACCCAAATCAGTTTACATAGACTTATGCTTGTTGCTAGTTTAAAACATTGTTTGTTTGATTTTATGGTCTGTGAGTCGCGATGTTGCCTAAACTTGTTCCCATACGTCTTGCAAATAATTTTCAATGTTACAGTTATTGTGTGAACTTTTAATTTTAAAGGAGAATTTGGATAGCTTCAGGTGTGGCTCGGTGGCTCAGTAGTCAGTGCATTCCCCCTGTAAGGGAAAGATCGTGGGTTCGCGTCCCACCTGAGCGATTCACTTTTTCCCATCTTAATCGATTTGAAAAGTTAGCATAATAAATGCTTCAAAATTGCATTCAATTAGTTGGGCGGAGCGGAGTCATCAAAAACAATGTTTAAAAAATGATTGCAACATCTTTCATTGTTTTCGATAATTAGTATGAATGTCGGTAGATGGCTTGGATTTGGCATGGATTTGACTAAGGACAATAATATGGACTTTGATGAATTCGGCATCTTATTTTTTTGTCTAGACGTTTCAATTTCCCATCTAGTAATCCTAAAAAGCCATAGTGTATAATTGGCTGTTCAAGAATTGATTATTATGATTATTTCATAAGTCTTATTGCTAGCTATCGGGTCTTTGCCAATGGGCCACTGCAATTGTGCCTATCTAAAACACAATTACTAGATTAGATACGGTAATCCATCATCAAAAATACACTAGTCTACGAATGTGAACACCTTAATATTTTTAAACATTGTGGGATATCGCCTCCAAATAGAATATTCTAGAAACGGAGCCGCAGCTAATACTGGGGTCTTGATTCTCCAGTATAATGCGACCTCTGTAACATTGCCCTCTACTCCCTGAATATGTTAATTTGAACAAGAATAGACGGACGAGGGAGGTCTTCCGTGATTGGATGACGTTACACGCGTAAGCGGCGCGTGGCGACAGATGTGGATGTAAACTGAAAAAGTTTTGTACTGTCAGCAAAAAAGTTAGACTAGCTTTTAACCGAAAAATAACCACACTTGCTGAATAAATGGCGTATTGTTTGGATGAATTTAATTAACATCTCTTTACAGTTTACACTGATGACATTGCATATAACTCTCTCTCTATCTTTCAAAAAAGTTTAGATTTTACGAATATTGTATAACTTCGTAAAAAAATGTATGAGCTTATCTGTAAAATATCATAGTCAATAGTTACCACAACTTTATTGAGTTGTATGTGAGGAATAACCAAATCCGATATCGCAACATCCAAAATGACTCCGTTTCGTTAATATTGGATTCATAACTAACTCAGAGGCAATTTTCTGTGATTGATAGAATCGAAAGAGAAAAATAGTAGCTAGGTAACCATATTAATTAAAGCGCGGTTTCTCCTCCAATGATACTGTGTCGAACGTTGTCGGAATACGGATGATGTTTGTCAAAAAAAAAAAACTTAGAAGACCCTTACGAAATATTCCCTGCCGTCACAGCAGTAATCAGAAAAATTGTGATTTAATATACTTAGTATGGTTAACAATATTATTTACTTATAATGATTTTGCTATCCGTACCTGCCATATGTTTATTTATAACGGACAGTAGCGTGGAAATCAAATGATTGTTTATAAGTTTTATAATTACGGTTGTAACAATAAACATAACCGGGCACTTGCGTACGCGCAGCTTTATGCGCGCGTTTGTTTTTATACATGCGACTTGTAATGTCGAATGTTTTATATTAGTTGTTGGTTATAAATTGTATAAGTTGAGCTGGTTCTCTTCCAGTTTTGTATAAATCATTATGAACATAATTGTGTGAATTATCTTGTATGAGTTTATAATCTTCTGGTATACTGGGAACAGTGCCGTAAACAGCGTTGTATACCATAAATATGAACGAAACATAAACAACTAACATCATTAACAATTCGTCACCAATTAATTATAAGCTTATTTTATAGTATTAGCCATTACCCTGGGTGGCCATCTTGAGATGATCCTGGGTCAGTCGGGATGAAAGTACTTAATCTAAAAGAAACTAATCTATTCGTAGCAATTTCTGCACTATATAAAAGCTAATGCATGCGGCTCCACTTGAAACCTTTTTGTACTGAAAACTTATATTTTCCGGAATAAAAATGTTACGTACATATTGATATTTAATTATATCGATTGCAAGCAAAATACTCTGGTATTGCTGTTTATTGACAAACCAGAAAAAAAAATCCGATAACGTAACACGTACCTACTCGAAGCTAAGATGCGGTATGCGGTATTGTAAGATATCACAACTTTTTGCTCGTCCAACTTCATACCGTTATATAACGATAATTACTATCGGTACAGAGTTATTAAATAAACACTAATTAACGTTTTATACAGTTCAGAAACTAGTTCTCAGGCATATCTAAGAATGAGGCGGAAAACATACTTTTTTATGCTAATTAGTCTGCAAACAAGTACACTGCCTAAAGTAGTAAGAGGTTACCAGTATCGATAAAATGTAAGTAGGTACATAATATTATTTGTTTACATTTGTTTATTTTTTACGGCCACACTAGTGAATTGCCTTGTTGGGTCACTTTAAACCCGGTCATTAAGGCCGTATACGCCGTTCGGTTATAGTCGGTTCGAGAACCACCTCCGATGTCCAGCTGGCAATGTGGGGGGGGGGGGGGGGAGGTACGTGATACTGTACGACACGACTCCCGGTAAAATTTGGAGAGCCATAATATTTACTTCACCAGGTCCTGTGGAATTAGTTTTTCAAATTGAAACTGGATGTCCACTTATGTCCAACCTCCGCCATCTTTTATGACTACAAACTTACTTGAAAAAGATACAGGCCGCTAGTGTTTGCGTTTGTTTTCTGCGAAGATATCAATATCTGTGCCGATTCTTAACAGCGCTTAGTCATTCTGTTCTCTGGTTTGTTCATATGGCCTGAATACACGAAAACACTTCAGCTTTTATCGTATTTAGACTTTTCTCAGTACTTGTTGTTTCGAAAAGAGATCATTTTAAAAATAGATATGAATTGTTTCTTATACTTATATGAAACCGGAATCAGTGATAATCGCCCAATGTTATCAATGCCGGAGAAGGCAGTCACTCTACTTTTGTTTGATACAAAGTTTTTATCTTCTTTTTTATTCTACTGATAGTTATTTCTCAACAAATTCTTGATAATAAGAGTGTGTGATCATCGTTCACTTCAGGGTGTTATTTTCATTTACTCTGATACTATTAGTATTATACTGATACTACTATCAATATTAGCAGCAGTTCGAATTAGATAGGTTAAGTTAGAAGGTTAAGGCGGAAGACAAAACGGAGCTACCGCCTTTACCTTGGTACCCACTCGAAACAGACATTTACTGTGTCTCCGTGTGGATTTTTTTTGAAATGAACAATGTTAACATAGTTTGAATATAGTGAGGACTAGATATCTAATGTAATTTGTATTAAACTAAGCACATAGTAACTATTAAGTAATCTGTAACTATGCACTCCACGTAGACCCGGCGCCTACCAGCGTCGCTAACGACTACAAGCAAATTACGATCAGTTATTTTTGGAATGTACTGATGAAATATTTATTAGGCATACATGAAACTAGTTGTTAATCGCGTCTACGCCCGTGTGGATGTCAATTATCGCGACCAAAACCATACCTATGTCCTTTTCTAAGCTTCAGTCCTCTGCCTCACTGGACGCTAAAACGACGTAGCCGGCCACGTATCCAAGCAATGAGGACGAAAATGAATGGTTGCCAAGCTGTCGCTAAAGTAAGTTAGGTAATATTAACATAATATATACAAACCATTATAACTATTTGGATTACGTAGCCGGCGATGACGCCTTGGCGTCCTAGCGAGACTTTGTGATAGAAATAATAAAGTAAGAGCCACATAGGTATTATTCCAATATTTTGCCATCAATTTTTTTGTCGTCCTTGTGAAGTGGTCGAGCTCGAGCCTATTGTATCAAGTTTTGGTATCACAAGATGGAACAACTAAAAGAATATTGAGAAACACAGGTAAAAAAGGATACCACTTTCACGAAGAGATTAAAAGGTGTAAATGTCATATCTCTAAAAGCGAGCCAAACTTTTGGATATTTTGTGTTTTTTTTTAAATTACAAGAATACGTAACTTATTGTCTTTTAAGTAAGTGTTTTACTTTTACTAATGCGAGGATTTACTGACCAAACCGTCATTTTGATATAAATAAACCTCGTCTCTACTAATATCGAGAGCGTTGATATTTTCTAATAATATGTCTTTAAGTCTAACCAGCTCAAGAGGCTGGTTATATTTTGCTTCAATAATATAAAAAATATAATGCTTCTTATCCGTAAAAAATAGGTCATCAGAACCGAACCTGTACCAACACCCACTTGGCCAGTATGTAGGTATCCGGTGTTGTTGTCGGCCTTTCCTACTTAACCTAATCTAATTACTCGTCAAATTAATTAATACAGATAGTGAAAAAATGTTAACATTCCAATAACCTGTTTCATATTACAATTAACATAGATCATTATAGATAATTATAGATCACTCATAAGCTAAATAAATGTGTTTATTTAAGATTATGATAAAATAAGGTATTATTAGATACAATTTATCATTAGATTATACTTGAATTTGAATTCTTTTACATTAATACAATTAATTCCCTTATTGACGTCATTACGGTGAAACATAATTACTTAATGTTTGTGTACCTACTCAGCACAGTACACTAAGTAATTAGTGTAATTACGTGTATCCAAACTTACCCATATTTCGGCAGCACAAAAATACGCATTTTTTTCATACCACATAGGTGGCAAACAAGCAACGGCCCACCTGATGGAAAGTAGTTACCGTGGCCGACGAGTACAACTCCAGGAGTTGTGCTGTGCTCCACACTCGTGCTGCTTGCAAGTGTAGGTTGGCTTGGCTCGTGCTGCTTGCAAGTGGAGGAGGGCCAGATCGAGAGGGATGGCCCTGGGTCAGCCGGGGTGCGAGGGATATGTCGCATGACAACCTCACCTTCGGCCTAGCACTACGACCCAGAGACGGCATGCGGTTTAGTCGGTTCGAGTCCGACATAACCTCCCCCTCCGCCTCCGGAGGGGTGGGTATCCGTGGGGATTTCCCGCACGTAAAAAAAAAGTGACAGGATTACCACTCGAACTATTGCGTTCAGGCACGTGTTTAGTATTTTATCTTGGAATATAAATTTGTTGAAATGATTTATTTGATAATGCAAAAATCGTGATCCGAAATGATGAACACAGTGTTACTACTTAATTATTGTAATTAATTATAATTAAGAAGTTCAATGACCGGGACATTTGACTTCATAGTGTTTTGTGTACCTAGTGAGTAAATGTTTCAGATTTATTAACACACAATACTATGAAGGTCTAATGTACATATATCCTATAGCGATCCGCCCCGGCTTCGCACGGGTGGTAAAAATCGTGAAAATCCAATATAGCCTATGTTACTCAAGGTGAATGTAGCTTTCCAATAGAATTTTTTAAATCGGCACAGTAGTTTTTAACTTTATTCTTTATAAACATACAAATCTTGCCTCTTTCCAATAGAATTTTTTAAATCGGCACAGTAGTTTTTAAGTTTATTCTTTATAAACATACAAATCTTGCCTCTTTATAATAGTCTAGTGTAGATTGAAGGACAACGGTCTCCTCTGGCACAGGCTTTATTCTTAGCTCAGGGTCTTTCTCTTCATTTCAAGAGAAAATACTGGGAGAGTGTAGCACTAAGTGCATGGTGTTTCATACGATCTCAATGATTTTGCACCCTCCTAGTTTCAACCGCATGTACAAGGTATACATCAACATCACATTAAAAAAAACCCTGAAACTTAAGTATTTTACTTAAAAATAATGCATGTAATTGGCATCACGATGAAGAGAGAATAGTTATGTGATTTATATAGTTCTCCATTTTATTTTTTTTAATTTTATTTTATTTATTCTAATTTCGCATTTTTATTTTTACAGGTAAGTAATGTAGTTGGCGTTTGGAGGAACCTTTGGAGTAATTATGGTAATGTAAACTGAGCAAAGTTTGATTAATTCATTAGTTAATTAATATTATCTTTGTGTTTTCATTAATCCTTTTATCGCTATTTCCTGTGGTTTACTATTGAATCCAGTTTTAATGATCATTTAATGATCATCAAATGATTTTAAACACCTCATGATAACGACTCTATTATCAGATAATTAAAAGAAACTACACTTTAAAGACAATTAAGTAACTATAAAGTAGACTTATTTTATAAAACTAAGATGTCTGTCCACGAAGTATTTTTTTTGCACAATACGCCTTTGTTAAATGCAAATTTCGAAGATAATAATCATTTATTAGCATAACAATTAACAATCGGCTTTTTTTTCTAAAACGACAGTCGAAAGGACACAGCGCATTGTTTGCGAAACATCGGCGCCGGCGCACTCGGGCGCCAAGCATCCGCTAGTGACGCACCGTGTTGTGTCGATAAACTCAAGTCATAATAATCGATCAATTTCGACGTGAACAATAGCTCTGTTACCACTTTTGGCGACAATATTGTTGACATATCATACACCAAACGTGTTTGCTTATATCTCGTTTAAGTTAACTGACGACGATTTGAATTAGGGACGGTTAGTTTAATTTAATTCTGAGATGTTATAAAAACATTACGAGATGAGTAGTTTGGCGCTTTGTTGGTCGTAAACTCTATCAGTTAATTGCCAGGATTTATCGATAGTATAATGCAGTCGGACGCGCTTCGCTTGGCGTGCTGCCTGTTGACCTCATTCCGAGGCTGCGACTCGGCGCCTGTCTCGATTAACGATTAGCAAGACTGCACGCCCATCACTAATGTCTTTTTTGCCCCACGTGCTAATTGTTTTCACCGCCAAACATACTTTAACGATATTTTTTGTCTTATATTATTAAAACCATACTTCCAAACCCCGCTATGCTCTATAAGTAATTTGTTACGATGATAAATAAGAATATTTACGTGATTAAATGTAAATACTGTTTTCCGACATACATATTTCATAACTGTCATAAGTCCACTGGTATAGCATTAATCATCACAGTTTTATTTCGCAGCTCATATTACACAGCTCCTATATCTGTAATTGTCCGCAACGTCGGCGCCACCGGTCTTTGGCCGTCTGCCACAGTAAGGGAGCGTTCAAGTATTACGTAACGCAATTTTTGAAGATTTTAGACCCTCCCTCCCCCCCATGTAACGTACCGTAACGTTTTTCTGTACCCCCCCTCCCCCTCCCTAAACGTTACGTAACATTTAAGTGACCATTAAAGTCACAATTATGTTGAACAAAGTATACTACCTTTGTTATTGTATTAATTGCGTTTGCAGTAGTGATAAACAAAAGAAGAGATTTTTAAGTTATATGTTTTTATTTAGCCATAAATCAAATAAGTGTAGGTACGTAAAAACACAATTCAATTGCAATTACTGCTCCTCTGTCCATGGGTTTGCCAGCCACTCAGACTCTTTCATTACTGGTATTCGGAGAGCAGACGAAGAAGGTTCCGGTATTGTTAAACTACTTGCATCAACTTCGTCTTCATCGAGCCAATCGGCATCCTCAGACAATGCTTCACTATGGCGCACAATGCAAAGCAGCTCATTTGCCCGTCTGGCAGCAAGTCGCTGTGGCCGTATTCTACTTTCACGAGGGTTTTGGGCAGTCTTGCCATGCACGTAACGACTGTGCATTTGCACACTCTTTTGGGATGTAAAATAGATCCCACAGATTGCACATATTCTGTTCTTGAGATCAGATTGTACTGATGAACAATAAAAATCGTAAGGCATTTGCTTAAACCCTTCTAGAGGAGGCGACAGATCAACGGACAACCTCACAAGAAGTGGTGAAAACTTGCATGATCCTTTGTCTAGCTGACTAGGTACCACGAGCTTGCTTGGGGTTTGAAGGATTGGGTAGGGTGGCGGCAAGAAAGTATTCGGAAAGACAGATTTTAAAGCACTCCTTGAGCGGGAACAGCAAGATTCGTCTGCGCATTTCATCACTTGCAATAAATATTGCGATTCACGGACGTGAGCGCTATACCACGCTAGATTAGGTTCTGCTGGATCCTGCAAGCTATCTTCAGGCTTTCTATATTCCGCCGAAACATCATAGCTGTCAATTTTCATTTCACTCCAGACCTTGGCTAGTGTCTCTCCAGCGTGCTGAAAATTGCGTTTTTCCAAATCTTCATCAACAGTCATTCCTTTGTCGTCGAGATGAGAACCAAAATGTTCATGCGGCAGGATAACGCCTGACAGGCGTTTGCTGAGCGGGGCCATGCGTCGCTCAACTCGGTTGAATGCACTCCGCCCAGGAGCATTAGTTGCTATAAACAGGGCGTCCAGGTTGTATTTTTTGAAGTGTTGAATGGCAAAATTCTTGACTTTCCGATAGCGCGGATTTTCGTCCGGTCCACCATCTACAAAAATGATTATCACTGGCTTCACGGTGTTGGATTCTGTCATCATTAGGGGTTTGAATGCAGACACTGATAAAAGTGATTCGAAATCATAAGCATGGGTGTTCGCTGTGGAGGATGCGTGTTTTCGACTTCTTATGGATATGTGTGTCGGACCGCTGTAACCAACAGCTTCTTCCTTACCGAAACCGTCAGGATCCACGTTGACGCCGGCGTATACAGACGGAATAAGTTTGTGCCGCTCTGCCACGACCCAGTCATGGTCAGGTAAAAGTACTCTGTATTCCATATGCATTAAAAGAGGGCTTTGACTTTTCACTGCCGGTAAACCTATTGGTACGCGGGCCTTGTCGTCTTGAGAGAGAATAAATACTTGCTGTGGTCCCAGAAGCGACGCGAGAGATTCCAAGGACCTGATTGTAGCAGTGCAGAATTCGCCGTCCTCGTGCTTTTTGTGCATCTCGGTCTGTGGCCTTGCTAACTTCACGGGTACGGTGCGTACATGCCTCCTCCCTTCTTGAGTGTTAGAAACGCGTGGGAGTAAATGAAGATACGTGCTGCTTCGAGAAATTTGGAATCCCATCGATAACAGCCTTTCATGCAGGTCGTCCAGAGTGAGACAACTCCTAATCATCTCTGTTCGGCGGCGTTCATCAGCAGCACTGCCATGAATGGCAATGTTAATAATGGTCTCCAGGAGAGCAGGTTGCGAGTCAACCAAAGGGGGCTGACCAGGGCCAGATCGAGGTTTTACTGCAGCAGGATTATTTTTGCAACGTTCAGCTTTCTCTAGTTTTTCTTTGGCTCGAAATTTTTTTGCACGCTTTGCACTGTCTCTTTTTTTCTTTAAACATTTTTCATCTTCTTTCAATTCTTTCCGTAGTTTTTTTATTTCTTCGTTAACACCATCTTCGGCTATACCAGTGTCCCTTGCTTCAGTAAGAACATTTATTCTCTGTTGAAGCAGGTTAATTCTCTTCCTAAGAGTTTCTTGAGCCGGTTTGTTTGGAACATTTTTAGTAATATCCGAAACAATCGTAGTCGTGTGTGGTTTCGTAGACGAGATGTCCAAGTTGTCCACAACTTCCTCATCAGTAGTATCACTTCGTTTATCATGAGTATCGCTCAACTTTCGTTTGACTGCTGCACTCTCTATTCTAGCAACTCCGACAATCGATTCCATATCAGATGAACATGCGGGTACAACATCCGAATCCTATATACAAAGTGAAATATATGAAAATAGGTATTATTGAGACATGCGATAAAGAATATATACTCTCACATAAATACCTATCACTAAAAGTATCAACTTTTGTTTCACGACTTTTCGAAATTTATTTTTTCTGTTTTTCATACAAGACTTAAAAAATATTTATTCAAAAGTACATTGCCCTCAAATGATACTTTGTCAAACCGAAGTTAGCAAAATATGGCAAATGAGTAATGAAAATTAAGAGTTGGATTCAAATTTTAAATCTTTAATATTACGGTTACAAACAACATCCAGTTTAGACAAAAATTGTATAACAAATGTTGTTGCTTTCAGTGATGGAATTTAAAATTATTCCTGTATAGCAGGTATGAAAATCATTTTGAAAGTCGGATATACAATTTCTTTTATTTAGTAAAATCGACGTAAAAATTTTATATAGGTAAGTACAATAATTTATATAACCATCTAGACTCAGACAAGGTGTACTAAAAAAGTGTACATACGCACCTGTTTTAGTAAAATAGTACGCGAAGTATGTGGGACGTTGGGCCTTGCTGGCATTAGTGTTGCTGGCGTGCTTGATGTTTTCGTAGGTAGCTAAAATAAATGTGTAATACTTATGACCAGTTTTTTTTTGTATGTATGTATATATGTAATTAATATACATTTTAGCAGAAAACTTACCTGTGTAAAATAACTAAGCATTGTTGCTTTCTTCTTCGTGGCCTTCACCTTGAACTCTTGTATAACATCGTTCATATGTTCTACAAACTTTTCTTTGTTTTTTAGTTTTTCTTTAGCCGTTTTCCAAATTTCGTTGGCATTTTTTTGGCACAAGTGTGCTGGCAAGTTAGTATGACAGCTTTTATATGCTAAGAACAACTGATGATACAAATCTCCCGCTTTTGAGGACATTACGGTATTTACTCACTCTTTAACAACACTGACAACAGCAATGTGCTTCTGTATAAACTCTAATCAATACTGACATCGATAATAAAATAAAAATCACGTACATACAGTTGAGGGATTTCCCGAAACATAAACGAAAGGTTTACCAACTTAGGAAACAAAAACACGTACAATACAATCGAGGGATTCCCCGTAAAACATAAACGAAAAGGGTAGGAGAGTTGGAAGATTCTAATTCCCTAGCTCCGAGTTGGAAGATTCTAATTCCCTAGCTTTTTTATTAAAATAAAAGAATGTTACGTAACGCGTTGTTTAAATACTCCCCCCCCGCCCTTGTAACGCACTGTAACGTTTTACAAGACCCCCCCTCCCCCCAAATTGCGTTACGTAATACTTGAATGCTCCCTAATAGCATTAGGTACACGTCGTTAATTTTGATAAGCAAACATTGACAATATAAAATGTAATAAAATAATCTTTTTAATCTTCCAATGCATCAAAGTTATCTCAGAAATGTAGAGGGGAAAGTTATTGGCTGGTACACTGTAGTATAATTTGTTTTGGAAGTGAGCCATTACTCTTGTAGAAGTTTTAGCAACGTTTTATTGAAAAAGTTGTAATGATGTTTATAATAACTTCGGGAATGCACTTAAACTTTAACATTTTATATAACAAAATGGAAGCATATCAAAGTGCAACCGCTTCAGAGTTCAAAGGTTGCATTTGTATACTGTTTTAATTATGTGCAGTTGTCAAAGTATCGATAAAATTTCAGTCATTGGCGTCGGAGTGGCGGCGGGCCGTGACTCGTTTTATATGCACTTGGCTCGACGCCACCGGTGACCTCATTGCGCGGCCGTTTTTGGCGCCACTGTCGCTTATAATGATCCCTATCGCATCGATGACATGCCAAAACGCAATCTGAAAGATTGTTATCGATGTTATTTGCAAATTGTACGCGCAGCACTAACTTTGAAAGATTAGAACGTGATTTCTATTTGATGTTTGCTGTAAATTTATTTGTGTAATACACAGTTAAATTTCTTGTACTTATATTTAATAGTGCTACACTTTAGTTCCTTGGCGCCTCCGCTTTCAACATTCTAGTAAATAAGGCATGTTTTGCGTCAACTTTTTACGCCTACCTACTTAGTAATCAGGGTTTTGAAATAAGGTTATGTTATAAGGTTCCATTAGTAATTGACTTTTGGGTCTTTAGTATTGAGACTGCAATAATATTCATTGTAAACGTATTTATTGCTGTAAGCTATTGTGTTATCTTTATAGTTTATGCAAAATGTCTTGTTAACCGGAATATGATGACTAAAAGCTTTTAGATATAGGACATTCTGCATATATAAATAAATGTTTCTTTGTTTATTATATTATATTTAAATGAGCCCATATTAGTCATCAGATTGAGATGAAACTTTGGCAAGTCATTGTACACATTCTTTGTAGGGGTTTTGAATAAATACTCGGCTGACGGTAAAGTCGACAGCACCAAAAATATCGGCATTTAAGATTGTTTCTAGAGCTTTCTTTTATTTCTTTTCATTATTCTATTTGGTCCCCGAAAAACAGGCTTTCCTAGTTTGGGGACACAAAAATCAAAGATGCACATTAAGTAACGATGCGATAGTCACTCGTGCTGTCTGAGATTATCCTTAACCTACCTGTAACACAGTTACTTTACTAGCACGGGAATGGAAAGGGCTAGTCTTGATGGCTGTGGCGGCTACATGTATTTTAAGTTATGTTATAACCTTGTAACTGTTAATTAGTGGACACACATGTAAAATTTGTTTTATTTTTCAATAAAGTTATCTTATCTATTGTTTCAATACCTGCATAATTGCCTACCCCTTGTTGATATAAAGACGAGTATACAATTTAAAAAATAATCATAAAACTAAAACGCATCAAGAGCCACATTAGCATACCACACACGATACAAAGTAGCCTCTAAACTACATACCTAGCGACATATTGACACAGCTAAATAAAATTCAAATCAAATGCATAAAGTATCTTTAGTAATTTACTAGCTGTAGCCAGCGGCTCCGCCCGCGTGGATGTCGGTTATCGCTTAGGGTTGAGTCAACGCTATTTTTCTAAAATAAAAGTAGCCTAAGTTACTCCTTATTACATCAGCTACCTGCCAATTAAAGTCCCGTCATAATCGGTCTAGCCATTTCAGAGATTAGCCTGACAGACAAAAATTGTAAGAGAGAGAGACGATATTCTTAGCAATCCATGGATTCTCCGTGCGGGTGCCGGGTCCATTGCGTTGCTGAGTTAGGAATTCGGGACAGTGCCTGGGACTTGCGACCCAAGTGTAGGTTTAGAAGGGGCCCCTTTTGTTGATGTACATCAACACACACCTTCACTACCCAAGTTCTCCTCCCTGCCTAACCGATGCGAACCTACTAGTGCCGCTTTAGGCATTCGTCCTAGCAATGAGCTTATTGTAGCTCTCGATAGGCCTAGATCTTTAAGTAGGTTGTAGAGAGATTTTGCTGGTATACCTCTCGCTCCCACTTCTACTGCATACAAACTAACCACGTAACCGTTTTTGATTGATTCGTTTGTGAGATCATAGTATTTATTTTTCTTCAGTGTGTGGTCCTTCCATTGGGGGAGGCCTATGTCCAGCAGTGGACTGCAGTGGGCTAATTGATTGATTGATTGATTGTGTGGTCCTTTGGTATATTTGTTTCCCACGGTACAGTAAGTTCCACAAGGACCACATATTGAATCGTTTTTGAATAAAGAAATATGTCAGGTCTAGATGACGAAACCCCAACATCCTCCGGAATTTTATAGTGCTTTTCATACGTGTCGATTAGGAGTAATAGGAGAGTCCAATCTGGGGCAGTGTCTAAGATTGAATAAGGTTTGTTCCTGGATTTTATGGATGAACCTTCAGACACAAAGTTGATATGACGTCTGTTAGTAGTCAATCCTTTTTGGGCTCTGGCTACTGCCAGACTCATTGCTTCGCGTATGATGAAAAGCACCTTATCGTGGCGGCGTGAGTATTGGCCTCTATCAAGAAGCACCCTACATCCTACTAATATGTGCCTAGCCGTCCCTATTGTTATTTTGGTGTATGTACCGTATTATTTATATGCATGTAGTAAAAAACGGTTATTTTAAATATCACAAACAGACACTCCAATTTTATTTATATGTATAGATGTAACATGAGTACCTAACACTTATAAACGTCAAGATTACTAATTCTGTATTGGCAAGTTTGCAGAGTATAAAGGATTCGTAAGCCTATCAGGAAAGAGCCTGGCATTAAAAAAAACTCACTACTTCTTTTCTTAATCGCCAGTAACAACAATGACACATGATGCCATAGCTGTGAATTATAAGAAGACAATAATTTTATTTATTTTTGTCAATGACTTCATAATTAAGTTATGGAATTAGGATTGATTTTGTTGCTTATGGCGCCATAACACCATAGGCGTGAACAGTTTTACAGTAACTGTGAGTCATTTCTTCATTAGGTATGCGCATATTGATGTTGATATTCATTGTTTATATGCGTTATTTACGCGTTCCGATGCGACGAGCGCGCAAATTATAATAGATTATTTTGTTAGTATTGACATTTACTATTTACTTTAAAAGTATAATTTGCAGTTTAATGTACGAAGAGAATTGACATCTATTGTCAAAATTTATACTTAAATGACTTGATGGTTTGGTTGCTAGTTTAAAAAAATCAAATTGTTTCACTCGCCTCATCTCTAATAAACTTAGGTACAGTCAGCAACAATGCTACTTTAACATATTCTAATTTATAGATCACTTTAGTTTTAAAGCCTTTCATGTAGTGATCAACAATACACGAAATACACCACTTAAACTTCTCCCTGAGGGTTACAAAGTAGGTACTTACTCATTACTTGTTTATTACGCCACGCCCGGCCCACGTGTAATACTGATTTCGTTCTCGTGAACTATATGGTCTATTTTCGGAATAAAGATCCTATATACTATTCTCGGCTGTAAACTATCTGTGTGCAAAATTGCAGTCCAATCAATAAGCCACTGTCGCCTTTTCAATTACAAGATTAGCTTGAATTTCAATGTGAAGATCATTTGTTTGTAGATTTGACAGTATTTCTTAACTTTTGCCAGTGACTGTACACGTGCCTATTTTGGTACGATTTTGTGGTGTTTCAGTCACCAGTAACAGCAACACTAGAAGTAAATATAAACAAGTAAATTACTGTCATTAAACTGTTGCAGTTGCCGCTTTAAATTTATTACAGCTATCTGTTATCACAAGACTCAAAAACCATGTTGAGTCACGTTTTAATCTGAGGTCAATAGGGCAGTTGTAAATCCATCTGTTGGTTTGTCATTGCAATGGCTGCTAATGCACAAATGTTACAACACTTGCCTATTAGATTGCGTGTCGATCGAGTGGAGCGGAGCTGAGCGAAGCGAAGGAATCGTGATAAATCTAAATCTCTAATATGTTCTCTCTCGGCGGATCTTTATAAATTCATATTGTGAGCTCTCTTTTTTTATAGAACTGAGGTGGCAGACAAGCACATGGCCCACCTGATGGAAAGTGTACAACACCAGGGGTGTCACACACGTGCTGCCGACCCTGTAAACACGGAGAGTTTCTGTGCCGTCAGTATAGAAGACAAAAACTGGAATAATCTTTGGTCTTTCCACTGTAGGCACAAAAACTCTGCAGTAAGCACTGGCTACCCTACCCAACGCCGGGAACACAACACGAGGTTATTATGGCAGCAGTATTATGTAGGGCGGAGGTACTTCCCCAGTCAGACTGCTCATTTGAACGGAAATACCGTCGTGTCCTACCATCTGTACTTCGAATTGCAATCGCAAATCGTATGTAAATCTCTTCTTGCTTCTCTTAAACTGGGCTTTATTTAGTTAGTTTTAACATTTGATAAATAATGAGCGGAGGCCCAATCCTTGTATCCTAGATATCAGAGAACTGCATTCGAGCTAAGTTTGTTTAGGTAAAATCACGGCTTAAAATAGCCAGTTTAGCATCATTGGAACCCCAGCCTAACAAGTAGTTACAGAACACACATGCATGTGAAAATTGCTCTTTACGAGTTCCGACTACCGACTTAATTTATGTTAACTAGCCGGCTTTACTTCACCATTATACAAATCGTTAAAACTTTAGAGCTTACTATAAAAATATTTAGGCAAGTGATTCATAGTAGATTACTTAAATATGCAGATTTTTGGACTCATCGTCCGTTTAAAAATGCTGATTGTAATGCATTAGTTGAATACCGTTCACAAGAATACTTATTTTTATAGTTGAATGATTAAAATTACAGACTAATAACAATAGAATAACTGAAATTACATGGATTGTGCAATATTTTGGTCACTGAAGCAATGGTTGTGCAATCTACTTGACGATTGCGACAATCAATTAATTAGTCAATTATTGAAGTGAAAACTTCTTTAGCGGCGTTGGATGGGTAAAAAATATTAAACTTGCGTCAGGATCGTTTGACCTTTGAACCGTAACCGACGACTGACGTCATACAACATTAGCAAAAGATTGCTTATTTTGTCAAATTGTATATTAAGCTTCGCAGCTAAGCCGTAAACGCTTCGACTGTGAGTTCTTATGGTTTCAGATGTTACCGGTTCGAACCTGGGCTTCTGACGCTTTTTGTCATTATTTTTTCTTTTTGTAATTTATTACCTTTTGTGATAATTTTTTCTTTTTGTAATTCATTAATTTCTTCTGACAGAAAATTAGTGATAGGTTCTATGATTGACGCTATATTATAGGTATGGTATAGTATGGTATGTTCTTTTTATCTTTTTCTCTGTATATAACGAAGAAAGAAAGAAAGAATAAGTTTTCACTTCCGCCGGCACTCCCGGAGTGCAACTCGTCTTTTTTTTATCTATAGTCTTACTACTACTTACTACTAGGTATATTTTGTTCTAGATATGTTTGTCGTACGCAGGTAACGTTGACCATGACGAATTTTAAATCTTACATTTGATGTGTTCTTAAAAATGCATAAAGGCTCAGTTTAGGTATAGCCAAATACGACCAACAAACCATGAATAAATATCAAGCCCTATTTGCGGAAACATTATTATCGAAGATAGGTTAGTTACAAAGTAACACTTATGAATGTCAAGTAACACTTTTGACCGGCATGACCATTATTCTCGGGTTAAAAATAGTTTCTTTTTTTGTAAAATTGCATTAATAAAATAACTGAATGAATGAAAAATGAATAAAGGTTACAATAATTTCTATTGTAGTTTATAGGTCTTAACATTCACTCTAGTTAAAATACGCCTTACAGCGGCTATTTATACTGCCAATCTGCAATTAAATAGCTTTTTAATATAGAATTTGATATACTAGCAATACGAAGATAAACTTTTATGTCTGAACTCGCTAATCTCATGCAATATTCATTATTTTTTGCTTTAGTTAGCCCATTTATAGAATAAAGTTATTATCACTACATAGTATAAAACAAAGTCGCTTTCTCTGTCCCTATATGCCTTTGTATGCTTAAATCTTTAAAACTACGCAACGGAATTTGATGCGGTTTTTTTTTTAATAAATAGAGTGATTCAAAAGGAGGGTTTATATGTATAATACATGTTTAATATAGTAGAGGGTGCAGCGGGAACGGGATCTGACGCCACGCGGGCGGAAAAATATTGGCGGTACGAAGTTCGCCGGGTCAGCTAGTAAATGAAAAATATCACGCTGTGTCTGGGCGAAGGTGAAGCAGTAACAATAAAATAATATGATAAATATAAACACTGCTACCCAGGAGGCGCGGGTTCGATTCCCGCTCAGTGCAAATATTTGTATGCATGAATATATTTATTTGCATTGGTCTGGGTGTTTCTATGTATAATATGTAATTTACAAAAAAAAGTATTTAAGTATGTTTATCCGCATTCTAGAATCCATAACACAAGCTAGTTAAGTTAAGCTTACCATGGGTCCAGATAGCGTTGTGTAGAATGTTATAAAATATTTATTTATTTATTATTATTACAGCTTTTCTTTAATTAAATATGGAGTCGGTTTTCGGTATGTAAAGTACCTAAAGTCTTGATTATTGTCGTTAGTAAATTAACGAAAAACACGATTCGAAGCTAATTTGTATTAGTAAAAATATATTTATATAAACAACAACCAGTTTCATAATTTAAACACGAATTAACACCAATACTTTGCTCAAAGTTCATTCCCAATCATAAAAACCTCCAAAATCGTGGCCGAATTTAGAGCTTAAACGATATTTTATTATTGGAGTGGTTCTATCAACATGTGTTCATTAGTACAAACAGACGGACCAATTAGAGGCCAGTAGAATTGTTTTTATGGTCCTTTCTTTATACGATCGTCAGACATCGCCCTTAATTGATTTGTGATGGACTGATGGCTCAGCGGCTGGTGCGTCAATCTTCTATGTTTTAAATGTATAGAGCATATAAAAAATGCATTCAGAAGGATTATAAGTCGGCAGTCGTTCTTACTTTTAGATAGGGCATTGCTCTACTCAAAGTAAGCCAAGCTTGTAGTTTTAAAAACAGTGTTTAAACTTAGTCAGTTCAACTTTCCCAGATATTTTCCTGGGGTCATGCTCGATGATTTCGTTAGTCACTGTTGTTTACACAGTTGTGGCAGTATTGACGGTCCTATTCACATATATTCACATATACAAAAATATTTAGTACTTAATTCTAATGAGATCATAAGAACTGATATGCTACTCAATGTTTACATGTCATGTACATAGTTGACTAGTCATGGTGACACCACCGTGGTGTTATGTTCCGAGATGAAATCTCACATAAATACATACTAAATTAGCACGATGGATATCAACTTAAAAGATAAACGCTTTGTATGTGACTGTACTGAATAGAGTCAAAGAAACGTATGTAAATTCTTTGTCTTGGTCTCAGTAGACATGTTGTATCCTTGTAACAGTAGAGTAGATATTATGTCTACTGTGTCTTGGTATATAATAACTACATTTTATGCAAATATACATAATATGAATAACTGTTTCTTCAATAAGTAAGTCATTACAATCTTGAACACAAGTTTTAGATTTTTTTCTTAATACATATGAATGTATTATATGAATTAAATGAAGTCGATATCCATCATGGCGACTCGCCTTTAATAAATTTTATAGAAATTTATATTTTACTTGAAACTAAGTCTGCCATATAAACTATTAATAAAATCAAAGAAGAATCAAAAACTAAAATATATTTGCAGTACATAATTTAATACGTGTGTAAGTGTACACATCACTAAACGTGACAGATACGATATAACTTTAATAAGTATTCTATTAATATTTTCTATTTGCTTAACTGTACTATGGTTAATTCATTAAAAGAAATGCTTTTAGAAAAGCTAATAAATAAACGAAATCGCTGGAGATGTAAAGGTAATAGATGCGTTTTAATATATTATTCAGTGACACACCTAATTAATTTCAGTGTATATTTTCCCATGGTGTCTAATGTCATGCATAAATTTTACTGTGACGTATAAATAAATAAACTTGTGAAAATTAATGAAGATTGTTTGTTCGCTTAAGTTAAGGAGAGGTTGTTGAGTGAAAGTTTTTTTAGTTGTTTTCTAAAAAAGTCGGTATTTTCAGTATAGTATTAAGTAAGTAGGTATGCAAGCACACAGTCAAATATCGTCAAGGAACTCGCAACTGATGACTAAATGACTAAATTTAGTTGAGAGCCTTATGCGTTTTCCTCTGTTCAATGAGATTGATTTATGTTATAGAAGTAATTAATGCAATTGTCTATCTCGTTCACTCGCATTGTTCTTAGATGATTATTATGTGTGATTTGTCACTCAATTCTTAGAGTCAGGGGCTCTGGTAGCTGCTTACTATCAGACTGGCTGTACCTATTGGTTACTACCTTACCACTACCTAAGAATAAAAAGATGTGTTTTTTAAGTATGTAGGTAGCACTTTTCCTTTACGCTTATGTTACCATGAATTTTAATAGTAGCAAATATTAATAGTTGTGATATTATATTAATAGCCCAATCATCTAATGTGTAGCTGTGGGGCATCTAAACAAAGAACGGCCATTTTTCTCCACCCACGCATTCTCGAAAGTATTAATTCAATTTCATACTACGGCCATTTAATTTATGTTTGATAAAGATTTTATTGGTGGCAAATCATTTGGATAATGAACAAGATGTTTATCTATTTGTGAGAGTGTAAATTTCGTTGTAATAATTTTATTAAATACCACCGTAATTACAACAACAAAAAAGGTAATATTTTAATTAATTCAGATTACAAAGTAACGCTTATGAACGTCAAGATTAATGACGTAACACTTATGAATGTCAAGATTGATGACGGTCATAAGTGCTGTTTTATTATCTGTTCTAAATTTGCAGCCGGATTTGTAAGGCAACTTAGAAATGAGTAATAACAAAGCCATGTTGTGGCTGATGGTAAATGAAATTCAATTTCTTCAATACATTTTTCTAAATTAAATTATTATTAATATAAGCGTCCTATTATCGGTGAAATCCAGCTTAAATGAAAACTTACTCAAGTAACTTTAAGGACATATTGTCACAGCGCCATCCAGACAAACTAAGCATAGCTTGTCATGTGGGTTCTAGAATGCGGATAAACATAGGTAGGTACCTACTGCTTTGTTGTTGTAATTAAAACGTACTTATAATACATAGAGACACCTAGATCAATGCTCTGACTTACATCTGATCAAAATATATTCGAAAAAATACGCCGTTAATTCCATATTAAAGTGACTTAAATAAAACAAAACTGAATATCGATGTCCCAATGATATTAACAGTTAATAATTCCAAAAAAGTCGTTTTTCCATTCAAAAACACCTGATGAACTGACTTTTATCTATATCACATCCGTGAGAAACGACAGCGAGATCTCAATAATTGCATCCTCAATTCGATAACGTTGCATTCCAAGCATCATGGCCGAAATAGAAGATCAATAATTAAATTAATTAGAAAAACTTACGCAATGCGTTCGACTTGAATACGATAAAATGCGGTCCGAAAATTTTAATCTAATTTAGTTTATGGGGTTCTATATCATCTTCGGGACATGATAACTTCACCTGCTAGCTGGTACACCTGTCGAATAATGAATGCAGTTCTAGTGAAGGTTTTCATTTCGGGGTTGGTAGGTCAGAATTGCCAAAATAAACAAAACATGGAATGGAACGATCTCCAGTCTCTAAGGGAGCCTCGGATGTAACTGCAATCATAATTGTCAGATTCAAGCTTTGCATCAAAGTCAAAACATAATCTAATTTGGCACATACGTCACGTCACTGATCCACGGTGAATAAACGGTGGTGTATATAAATGGTATATAAACAGGCTTCTTAGGCATTATTTTCTTTCAATTCTTTACTTCTTCACAGCCTAACTTTAAACCGACTTGGATAAAAGTCGACAAGAAATAACCATGGCCATAATAACCTCGTGTTGTGGTCCCGGCGGTGAGTAGGGTAGCCAGAGCTCACTGGAGAGTTGTTGTGCTGTCAGTGGGAAAACCAAAGGCTAATCCTGATTTGTCTTCTACAATGACGGCACAGAAACTCTCTGTGTTTACAGGGCCGGCAGCACGATTGTGACTCCCCTGGTGTTGCACACGTACATAGGCCATAGTGACCTCTTTCTGTCAGGTGGGCCGTGTGCATGTCTGCCAACTCAGTGGTATAAACAAAGGAGAAAGAAAATTCGTAAATATCAAATTATCTCAATAAATTATGAGCTAATAAAAAAATCCTTTAAAGTTAAGTTTAATTTAAGTTTATGTTTCCTTGGTGTAATAAAATAAGTAAATTAGTTTTACTTCTTCTTAAACATTTAGTACTTGAAACGTGAGCCATGAATAGTAATTGCCTTTTGCCTTTTAACGTTTGTGCATATTATACGATGTTTATTCACATTTATAACGTTTAAAAAATTATCTGCATTTCTAAGCGATTCATTCGTAGCAAAATTGTAAAATGCTCAATTATGAACTTTATTACTTAGAAGTGCATGTAAAGGTTGATGGGGCATTGATATAAGTACATTATTAATAATGAAATGATAAAAAACTGCAGGTACCGTATCTGAAACAAATTTAAGAAAGTATCGAGTTTGTCACGTAGGTCATCTCGGTCCACTGCCGCCATGTTGCATGTTCTCATTTTCATTACTTCTATTTCAACATCTATTATTGTGACAGCTTGATTCGAGTGTGGATCCGTACCTACAGACAGCGACAATAGGTACCTACAATATGCTAACAAATATACAAAGCATATTTACAATCATTGAAATAGTTGATGTGTATGTTTGGACTATTGTGTCCCTTAGAGAAAAAGGTTAAGAATATGTCACGACTGTCGATTCTATAATTTTTTGAAGATTATATGTATAACACCTTAAAAGCATTTTCAGAATTGACAGTCGGGTGATAACAACTTACGCAACTCAGAACTAAAAAATGCGTAGTCACATCGACTACGCTCACATGGGTAAATAATTGAACCACAATAAAATTACAGTAAAAAGCCTACATCTGTCATTATCGTGCCGCAAGAAGATATTTTGGTACCTCGACCCCTATTTTCCGGTTCGACATTAAAATAATTATGCCCCAATTCGACCACATGTCTTTTGATAATTTCTCAAAAAGGATAAATTATATAGTTGACCTGCATCCGTCGATTAAAACCCAATTTTGGTCGGTATTAGTATAATTAATATGTGATACATCACTAGCGAAGTACCGACAGATTGAAGGACTGTTATGCAAAAGTAATCTCGAATTAAACATAATAAAGCGAGCAATAACTCATACAAAATATGTTCTGCCGAAATTTGATGAAAATAATGAGCCAAAAAGGTAAAAAGAAATTCATCAATCATTTTTTTGACACTAAACTTCATCAATAGTCACTAAAAAGTTTGTGTTATTGGTGGACAAACACGGGACAAAAGGCTCCCGAAATTTAGTTTATTAATGATAGCTTATTTATAGTTAAAGCTGATTAATGGCTAGGTATTAAATTATTATTACTATAAATTTTCCTCATCCTCATTAGGTATAAACGTTTCAGCGCTGTTAAAAAAAGGCTTAACTGTGCATTTAATGCTCGGTTACGTGACGATACAAACTCTTGAACACGAATGACAAACGGCCAGCATTTAATGTCAATTAGCGAAGCGTTCCGGGTGGACCACCGTATATCCCATAAATAATGTCTAGTTACAACAAATTCGTATATTTTCAACCTTATCTTTTAGAAATAAGAACTAAAATTCGTATAGGAAGTGTACGCCAAAAAGAACAAAATAAGTTTTGGATTGCACAATAGAAAATATTCCAACGGAGTTTCTATTAATTGTTGTATAATATTTCAATCGTGTAATGTTTGAAAAACAAAATTGATGTAATGATAAACTTATTTCGTAACAATTGCCTGTAAATCAGAAAGAATGAAATGAAACAATAAAATAAATAAAAAACGGCTTAGCGCATCTGGAGCTAATCGATTAGCTGATTCGAGCCATGCTTGCTATTCTGAGCCAATCTACATAATTCAACTCCGTAGGATAAAAGGTGGTTGCAATAAGGCTTGCAAATATCTTCGCAAACAGATTAACATACAAACATAGCAAGTTAAATAAAAGCTCGCCTAAGAAAAATATATTTAGTAGATTTCCTAGGCCACAATGCAACCGTCTATCAAATCATTGAAACAAGGAATGAAATAAAAAATGATCACGCAACTATGCAGCACGCAATCATCAAACATTAGAAACCCTCACAATTATAGAGCTAAGCGAAATCGTGTTCGTGCAACTTTAAAATAAAACGGCACAAAGTATCATTTAGAAGTATGCACTCACGCCCTTATTCTATTACGATGATAATGATAAAAGGGTATAAATCCCGACTGTTGATTATTGTTCTAAGACCTTTCGTTGTTCGTCGCGGTCGGATTCCCGCGGCCGACGGTGGGCGGCTACCCTGTAATCAGTCCCCCCCCTCCGCGTGCTCTTTGGGAGCGGTCCACGGTGATTATAGAAGGAATTTTACGGCTCCTTCGTTAGCTCGTCAAATCATAGGTCGGGCTGGTTAATAACTTAGAAGACGGGCTCGTGAAACGATTTTGTGTCATTTCCGAGACTCGATTGTGGAAAAATTATAATTGTAAAGTTTATTTTTTGAGGTAATGACTGTGAACTACTCGCATCCGTTGGAAATAATCATGTATGGCGTACAGCCGGTGCTTACTGCGTCCTGTTTTGTTCAGCTGTCGCATGGCGCCAGTCTCAAAGCTAAATATCACCTGTACACCGTTTCGAGTTAAATATGCGTAATTGATTCGAAGTCGCAGCTGTGTACCGAGACATGCATAAATAGGTTTAATAAAAGTTCAAGATGATGATGACTACCAGGGCAGCAGTGCTAAAAATAAACTGGTAACAAATCTCATAAACGATGTTCATGCGATTTTCTTACTTGGTTAATAGCCATTCTTGCACATACACGCAATATACACACAGAGAATAATCTCTCAAAATATTAAGTTGACGAAATGTGCCCAAAAGAATCAGTGTTTAGAGTTTCTCAACAAAACTGTTGCACTATAGATGTTCCGAAGCAATAGTCGCCTAACAACGAGCTGTCTCGTAATTTCAGTTCACTTAGCGATTTCTCGAAACAAATCGATTAGAATTAGTCACTGACGGCTGACGCCCACAGTTAACTAGTTAATCCAAAGTATCGATAAACTAATTATCGATATTTTTTAGGACAAATATTAATAATAATATAATAATTTGTCTACCATTTTCTATATTGGTTTTATTTCACAAATATTAGTATTTATGACGTTGCGTTAATTAAGTTTGAAATTGAAGTCATAAATTATAAGGCAATGTACCTTTTCGATGTTTAGCTGTGTACTCTGGGTTATTATTTCATTATAGCTATACTTAATAACTATATGGCCAATGTATCTTTAATTTTCATACCAAAGATACAACTCGTTAAGCTTTTATTTATTGATCCTATGTATATTTCATATTAAGCTGATCGTTTATTTTCTCTATAAGCTATGCAAATAATAAAATTACCTTTGAATCAGCTTATCCCTCCAGTCATTATAATTATAGGCGACCTTTAGTCTTCGTTCAGAATATTATCTCAGGTAAACTAATAAATGATTTCTAAAATAAAATAAACTGTTATACCTGAGGCTAGTCTGTGGGCACGCACGACACGACTTTCGTGTTCGCCACGGCACGGCATCCCGTCGGCAAATAATCGTCTTGTTCGATAATTGCCGATTTCATTCGAACACCGCCGAAGCATAAAGCATCCGAGTGATTGCACAAGATTGCACTACAATTTTCTTTGATAAACAGATCTTTGTGTACTTATTTGATTGTCAATCTCTTTGTGGTTTTCAAACAATTTACTGCAGACTTTCTGTGGTGGGTATTGCTCACTTTGTTTCTGATATCAGGAGCTAGCTTATAAGAATATTTTCAATTGAAATATAGTGACCAATTTCTCATCAAATACCTTAGGTAGTTTTATTTAATGGTTTCCAATATCATATTATATTCATAATGACTTTTACATTCTGTCTGATAAAAATCTTGACAATATGTAAAAGTCATGTAGTTGGAATGCATTTCATCATCGTACATTTTTAATTTTAAATGAACCTGAGACCGTGTTTGGTAATAAAAGTTGTTTAGTTAATAAAAACAATAATTCTGTACTGGTTGGTCCCCCGTCGCGTCTGCCTCTGGACCACACATCGGCCATCGGCGCCGCTTTATACGGTGAACACCGCACCTTTCTTTTGAGATATCATGTAGGTAAGTAATAAGCGATAACGATTTGAAATGTTTATTAAAAGGGCTTGGCTAGTTTTTCTCTTTGCTTTTCTTGCCTTTTCTTCACTTATTTTGAAATCTACAATACAATAGTACGGACTAAATCTACTGTAGGTATTTTTGTAGAAAATTGAATACGAAATGTTAATGTTCATCAATTAGGGAATAGTTAGCGAATTATTTAATGCATAGGCACATTCTATCATTACATTGCTACCATACTATTGTCTCTGTTCGGATTGTTATGTCATGAACATGTCGGCTGTCGACAAAGCACTTGACCTTAAATTTAAAATATAGGTACGTAACCTATACGTAACATTAGGATATATTATAAAGTTTGTCCCACTACTTAATCATTATGAAAGTAATAACATAATATTGTTTTATTTGCTCTCGCTTCTGCTTACATCCTTGTCTACACGATGCATCGTCTGTTCAAATATTAGTTAATACAGAACGAGACGTTGTTTGTTTCTACTACCCAGTGCCGCGGTGCCTACTTAACTAGGATATCTGTTTGCACATATACATACATGTTTTAACTTGTGAAACGGAAATCATTTACTTTACTGGGTTCTGATTTTCTTCAGACTATATAACTCAGGTATTATAATCACCGTTAGAAAACCGTCTAATCCCCATAATTCAGTTTAGGATAATTATTTTATTTTGCAATGGATTGCAAAATAAAAACAAGTAGTTTGGACTTTTAATAAATGTTTATGTATCTTTTACTGATTTTTATCATTGCAAAATTATTTAGATGATATTAACCGTTATGCATAATCACTTAACACCGATAAACATAAAAATGTCTGCCACTACATCAATAATTTTCACATACATTTATGAAATGAAACGCAATAAATTAATTGACCCAGAACGTTGTTTGTACCGCTAATATTCACTCAGACAAAAAGTCATTACAATTTTTTCTATGAAACCCGAGGAGTGAATTAATCGGTCGCTATGTTAATGTAATTACCAAGATAACATTTTAGAGGAAAGTAGTAATAAATACGACTTATTTATGACTACAGCAAGTCGTTAATAAAATAGAAATACAGTTGCTATCTATCGATAGTGATGTAATTTTGCAAAATACTGCCGGGCTTTGACCGTTCTAGGACATCTATCGGCCTTGCTACGTCATTAGAAAGTTTCGAAATTTAAATAATTCTTGTTCTCTTCAGTGAAGTCTGCTTTTTTTTTTAAACTAGATGCCATTAAATATTGACGTCGTTTAAAAATGGAATACATTAATTAGTTGGTTATTCTGAATTTTGTTCTAGTTAATTGTGATCGAGTTAATTTAACAAACTGTTAATCTAAATAATTATGTTCTTACTATAAATTAATGATGCTGTAATATGTTAACTAAATACATCAAAACCTACGCAACTGATTAGTAAATTGTTGTTTATTAACTTAAAATGGAAACGTACTTACGTACCACAAAGCTGACACAATTGCCAGAGGGTTTACATTATCATAATCGAATTAGTTACCGATTGTCAAGTTCATAACAAAACTAATAAACGGTTAAAGATAAATAACATGTTTCAAAACAGAACTGCATTGAATTTGTGAGAAGTGTGAGCACCTTTCACCTCAAAGCGTTCTAACTTCAATAACATCTTACCGCCTTATTGTGTACGAATAGAGACGAAATTCCAATGGCTTTTTGAGGTGAAATTGTAGAATATAATTGTAATATCTGATCCGCTATAAATATTGTGGAATTTCGAAAAAATATGGCAGTAGGTAATATTAATAGTGTGGAGTCTTAATAAAAATTGTTCGTGCATAGTTTTGTGAGGCCGTGAGACGATAGCCCTCGCGTCTTAATTAGACAGATTGCTTAATGTCTTAGTATGAAACCATTTATCTTCATTATATATTTTTTAATTTATTTAGTAACGTTAATATTATTTCGGCTTATTTTTAACTGAGTTAAATGTTTGTACTATAAGTGCGTTGAAGAAGGTTTAAGGTAGACTCGCTCGTTTAGCAAAGTATCTACTCATACGGTTGGAGACAGTGATGGAAGTCTTCTATGGTTAATGAAAATAGTTAACGAAGTAACTCCTGTGAATATCGAGATTGATTGCCTTCCAAGTTACGTTTAATTATTCGCAAGCCAAATTAGTAGAGGCTGTGTCAAAACAAAACCTAGCAATGATCTCTTTCATTGAATTTGTACACAGGTTTGTTTTTTTTTAACGTGTTGAATCCACCACGGTATTCACCCCATCAGTGCATGGCTGGGAGTGTCGGAATCGGACCGACTAAAACCACACGATGTCCTTCCCAAGTGTTCGTTGCCGGGCACCCCGGGTAGCCCTCGAAAGGATAACCCCAGGGTTACCAGTACACAGGTTGATAAAAATATAAAAGTCCAATTAAGGAAAATCCTAAGATTCCTTAACTTTTAAAGGTAAAGAGTTATCTCATACATCCCACATTAAACATAATCAACACTCCAACAATAAAGCCTTACACTCATTCCCCTTCTCGTAACTTGGCATACCGTGTAAGGAACGTGCTATACTAACTTTCCTTTGAGCTCACCGCCCGCTAAACTACCGAGTCGGTACATCGATCAACTGCGAGTTGCGGTTAAGTCGATAATCGTCAGTGACTTATAACTCACAATATATTGGCACTTTGGAAAATGTGAATAACCCACATATTTAGGCTGGTATTCCAAAACAACGCTCAGATTGTGAATCGACTCTCATTAGAACTGTCATGTAAATGATTAGATACAATCTGCCCTCAGATCTAATTATAAATCGAGGTTTATTTATTTATTTATTTTTTTATTTATTTATTTTATAGGTTTATCCACAGCAAATGCATTACAAATTGATAAAGAAGACATGTTTAGCGAGTAATGTGGCTGATACATTTGCCAATTACGGATAACCAGCATGCATAATAATAATAACATTGAAGAAGAAAAATAGAAAAAACCTATATTAGTACAGAGAATAAACTAGATATAATAACATTTTCTACAGACTGAGTTAGCAGACATAAGTAAAATTAATTACATACCTTCCACTATTTATTTCTTTATTATACTGAGTTGGTATATTACCTACATTAATTTGGTGGTGACTATATTGTTATTATTGGAGGCTCGAAAGGTACTGAGTATTTTATTTTTAAATCTACTTTTGGAATCGTGATATATGGCGATGTCAGGCTTGGACTTGGACATTGCGTTAAATTCCTTGCACAGCCGGTGCAAAGGAGAACTGAACCCGATGTTCGATTTGAAAGTTGGTAAGTGGTACACATTGGAAATTGGATATCTTGGCATTTTACGGGGTACCTGAACACTGATACGCGAAACCAATTCGCTGCAGTCCAGCCTACCATTTGCCAACCTATGCAGGAATACAAGACCCTGCACTAAACGTCGTTCACGCAATGTATGCATATTGAAGTGTTTTAGTCGCTGTTGGTACGAGCATCTATGAGAGATTCCCCTGGAGTTGTAGGCTAGGTTTCGTGTAAATGCGCGTTGTAGACTTTCGACACGTTGAGAATGTACGGCATAAAAGGGACTCCATATCACACTTCCATATTCTAATCGGCTACGGACTAAGGTGTTGTAGAGGATTATTTTGGTTCGCGGTAACTGAAACTCCTTAGTGCAGCGCCTTACAAATCCGAGCATTTGTGCTGATTTTGTAACAATGCTATCCACATGTTTTTTGAAACTAACCTTGCTGTCTATGATGACACCTAAATCACGGACTTCATTTACTAGATCTAAGGTAGTGTTGTTTATGTTATACGATGAGGTAAAGGGTTGTTTTTTCCTGGTGTATTTAATTTGGAAACATTTTTTAACATTAAGTGACATGTTATTTTTATTACACCAGTCAACGATGCTATCTATGTCACTTTGCATAAGGAGCACGTCTTCCTGCGAGGATACAATTTTATAAATTTTTAGGTCATCGGCAAATAACAAGACACTACAATGGCGAATTTGGTTCGTTATGTCATTGATGAACACAGTGAAAAGAAGTGGTCCAAGATGAGATCCCTGAGGAACACCGGAATCGGCATAATATGGGAATGATTCGTGGCCGCTTAATGCAATAATCTGTGATCTTTGAGATAAGTAGGAAGAAAACCATTTAAGTAAAGAGCCATGTATGCCATTAAAGTGTAACTTAGATAACAGAAGTTGGTGGTCCACTTTATCAAATGCGCTTGAGAAATCAGTATACACAGTGTCAACTTCTTTTTTATTGTCAAGGGCTATTGTAATATCAGATACAAATTCAATTAAGTTTGTGTCCACGTTACGTCCTGATTTAAAAACCATGTTGTCTGGGAGAAATTAAGGGATCTAAATGCTTAGTAATAATAGGACAGATAAGTGATTCAAATATCTTTGCAAAACACGATAGAATGGAAATGGGGCGGTAATTGGAAACGTCAGCCGCGTCTCCTTTTTTGTAAATTGGGACGATTCTCGCATTTTTCCATACGCTAGGAAAGATGCCCTGTTCTAGGGAACGATTGAATATGGTAGCTAAGGGCAGAGCCAGGCATTCGCGGCAGCGGCTCACAAATATAGGAGGTATTGAATCAGGTCCAGGCCCCTTGGATGTGTCTAACTGCCTTAGTTTGGTCAGGACATCTTTTTCAGAGATTTTTATTTGACTGAGAGTTCCATTGCAATTGATAGGGGTAAAAGGAATGTCAGTATCGCGTTTGGGATTGAATACGGAAGAAAATTGTTTGGCAAATAGGTCAGCTATGTTAGATCCGCCGCTTACAATTACATCTTTCAAATACATTTGAGAGGGAATGGAGCTTTCCCCTCGTTTCTTATTTTTAATGAAACGCCAAAATGCTTTCGGGTTTTTCTGGATATCCAGTTCTATTTGATGTTTATATTCACTATAGCAACTACTGATGAGCTTATGACAGCGACTGCGAAGTATTTCAAAACTGATTTTGTCCCGAGGATTGTTGAATTTACGGTATGACTGAGTAATAAGTAAATCAAATAAATAAAAAGTATCGTTCCGGAACACGGGCCTTTAGAGAAAAGCTCGATGTCGATAGAGGAAACACAATTCACGATCTATCGAAACGAATTTTCGGTTAAATTAAATCTTTATTATTAATTACCTACTATATATTAGAATTATTTAACGTTGCTATAAGTATTTCGGTGTGTCATGGCATGCCATGCATGACTGTCATACATAAGTCAATGATATCTAATCCCGGAAGACAAGGATTTCTATCGCATGTCTGTCATTGGTGGAATCACGTCGTCACCGGCATTGCTCGCCATAGAGAAAGATTGAATTGAATTGAAGACGTCGACGACGTAACGAAACGTCAGGCAATAAATGCATTTAATTCGCGTTTCATTATTGTCATATCACGGAAATAGTGTTGTAACTTCTCGTTGCATGGATCATCAGGTGCCTCGTATTGTGTTATTGCAAAAATATGTACGCATACGTAGATTACAATCTTATTATCATATCACTTTATCAATCAAATGAGCTATAAGTAGGTACCCCTACTGAAGTGGTATTAGGTGCTATCGCATATTGTAAAAAGTCAATGATCTATCATCATTATAATCCAATTTATGCAATTTTAAAATTAATACTTGAAGGTATTACAGGTTAAAGGCCTTTTAGATTAGATATTATTTAGCATACAGAAGTGTTTGGCAAAATAATCCTAATCCATACTTGTGCAAGTTACTCTGTCACCATTTCAAGCCAAGACAACTGAACCGATTTTGTTAAAATATAGCTATATAATCTGAAAATAATATAGGATAATTTTTATTTCGTAAATATCTAATTTCCATCAAAGGGTTTCCACGTAGGTGGTCCTAATTAATTAAATTTTAACAACAAATTATTACTCAACGTTTCTTCGCGGTGGTCTTCATTTTTAACTGCAGTCAGATAAACAAACGCTTGGTTGAAAACAGATTACTTTCTGACTGTGGAATAGCCAGTAGTGAGAATAGGTAAGATTAAACTTAGTATAGAATTACACGAAAATATGTCATCCACGTTATAAAGCTGTGGATATACGATACGGCTTGTAACTCATGTGTAACTGTGAAGTCGCCACTCGCTCGCTGTTCTCGTGTTACCGCGGCAAGCGGAACTACCGCAATGTACGGCAACAAATTCTAAGACAGGTCATTTATATTGAGTGTAAATTGCCCGAACTGATAGAGGCGTGTAGGTTATTCGAATATGTCACAAAGCAACATCTATGAACGTCAAGATTATTTGCTTCTCTATGTACAGTCAGATTCGCAAAGCTG
This sequence comes from Eilema caniola, assembly GCA_949126895.1. Lineage (NCBI taxonomy): Eukaryota > Metazoa > Arthropoda > Insecta > Lepidoptera > Erebidae > Eilema > Eilema caniola. The sequence goes on along the minus strand of OX421472.1, from coordinate 6,488,199 downwards.
TTGGTAAAAACGAACCTAGAAATAAAATCTGTTAAGATTTGATCATATTATTGATTGATGAAGCTTTTGAATGAAAAAAAAAACCCCTGAAGCCTCCGCTAACCGCAAACTTTTTGTACGTTATAACTTTACAAGGAGAAAAAACACAACAAACATGAATTTGTCAGAAACAACTTAATATTTCTACAGCTCAGGTCCAAAAAAGTTGAGGATTATTTCTTTAGCATAAATTCTTTGGCGACATTTATTCGTAACGCCACTATTGTCAGTGTGGACCTACCTTAATGAGCTGTTTGTGTTCAACTGATTGACTGTTTGAAGCCAAGTGCGTATCACTAAATGTGTAATTGGAACAACTGCTATTAGCATCACTACAAAGTATAAAACAAAGTCGCTTTTTCTATTCCTATATCCCTTTGTATGCTTAAATCTTTTACACTACGCAACTGACTTTGATGCGGTTTTTTTTTAATAGATAGAGTGATTTAAACATTCTCAATATAGTAGAGGGTGCAGCACGAACGGGACATGAAGCCACTCGGGCGAAAATAAATTGGCGGTACGAAGTTCGCCGGGTCAACTAGTGTTTTTATATAGCGCAGAATAAACACACAAACAGTGAAAGCAAACGGGATTTAGTTCAATGCCCAATATAATAACATAGCATATAAAGTTTTTGTAGTAGGTACCTGTATGAAGTTTGTATAACGGATAGGTAGGGTAGGTAGAGGTAGACCCACTTTATTTCACCATATTTTCGGTGCTACGTAATAGCCAGAGGGAGACCTACTCATTATGTCGACGGCCAGCCACATTTTCATTTTTTTTTCTAATTTAGTAATAAATTGTATCTATAAATCGTTTAGTATAATTTTCGCGTCTAGGTACGATGATAGCGAAACAAATTCAAACGAGGCGAATTAACAGAACGTCAGTGACCAAATTTTTTGCTCCGTTCACAAGCATTACTAGAAGTGCTTATATGTATGCTCGATGATTATCATACCTCCTAGTATCATAAAAATGTGACAGTTTGTAACAATATGTGTATGAAAGTTTATTACTCAAAAGCGCCTGAACGGCTAAACGGATCTGGATAAAATTAGGTACAGGGATAGATTATGTTTTAAATTAACACATCATTTTGTATCCCGGGAATACGTTCTTGTAGAATACAACAACGCTCTCAGTATCCCACGCGGGCGGAGCCGCGGGCAAGACCTACATAGTAAATACATAATTAACATGACTAAGGATTTATGTGCTGTCAAGAGGCATACGGGTCTGGTGCAAAAAGCACGTCAGCGTTGAAGTTTTGACATGTGCGTGGAATAACAAAATGGTCTATGAATCACTCTGACGTGAACTAGTTGCTATGTCCCCATATGGTAATTGTACATAGTAGGTACACATATTGAATTAAATGTGCTGGTTTACTGGAGGACATATATTTTGGACCTAAAATGTGCTCTATACGCGCAGTACTCGTTTTATTAAATCATGGCCTGCTGCGGCGCCGCGGTGGACGACCTCAAATTCACCAAGTATAGATTACTAGCTTTTGCCCGCGACTCCGCCCGCGTCAATCGGTTCAATGGCTTAGGCGTGAAAGCGTAACATACAGACAGACAGACAGAGTTACTTTCGCATTTATAATATTAGTATGGATTACAAAACTATCGGCGTGCGCTAGAGTTTCGTTTGTCTCGCGATTTAGGTCCAAGATACGTGTCACGAAGTATATTGAAGTAATAGCCAGCTGTCCTGCGTAGACGCAGCCGATAGAACGCCACTCAATACTAGACTTCTAATTATAGTAGGTAAGTTGATCTGTTAGACACGGAATTCTAGATTTCAGTGATGAATATAAATGCATTTAATTCAATTTATATTGTAGTAGGTAGCACATTTTGCTAATTGAATTCCATTAAGCAAAACGTGAAAAATCAAATTTAGTATTAATTCTGCCTAAGTAATTTGTATCCGCGCTGCAAAGAACTTAGAACACTTAGAAATAGATTCTCTATGGGGTGGTACGTAGTAGTAGAGGGTAATCTGTAATCTCCATCTTTGCATGAAGCAATGTTACTGATTACCATTAAATTGGCTGTGCATGTTTAATCCTTAGCAGAAAGTATAAAAACGGTACTTATATGAAGTCGCCAGACTGTCTCAACGCTAATAACTATTAAAAAACTTCATACTCCAACTGTATATGTGTTAATAGCTGTTAGCAATCATCCAAAACAAATTATTTTTATCTATCGAAATTAATCTCGGCTTAACACCAAGCGCCCGTGATTAACGAGTACCCATAGTAACGGTTTACGGTGCGAATTCCATCTACTAAGAGAATGTACGACCACATTCCGTCCCCTACTTCTTTCTCCGTTCTCCAACAACTGGCGAACCGCATCCGCGCCAGTCCGGAGAAAAGCACTCGCATTCCACCACAGATATGATATAATAACCCGTTACGAAACCTGCATGTTTTGCTAGGACGCTTCCTCTAACAAGGTGAATTGCTATTCATCTTCTTATCTTGAACGATTCCGCTATATAATAAATGTTTCAACGTATAAATTTGTTTAATATACAAAACTGTATTTTATGATTCACTACTAACTCGTAAATAAGGAAAGTAAGCGTTGAAAATGTGTGTAAACTGAACGCTAACCATGTTTACATAAATATGTATATTCTTAATCTCTTTTTTTATAATATGTTTACCACATTTCTGATTACCCGCTCTCGGTATTCGTTTGTCATATTTTGAAACAAGAAACGCCTTGTGCTATAGATAACTCTCATATTGCTTTTTTTTTCACGATCTAATTAAATCGAAAGCAAGCTCTGCTCGGATAAGAGCGGAATGCGGTCGCCGTTGAAATATTGATTATGCTTTTTGTGTTACGTTTCAATCTCCGTCTTGCATTATATGTTTTAAGTCAACGAACTGTATATTTTACAACGGAGGTGTTAATGTTTTCACACGCGAGCTCAAAAAAACAACGGCAGTGGGTTGCGACATGTGAAATCTTCACTTGTCACCTTACCACCTATGTCGCTAAACACCTGTACCGAAATGTTGACACATGCGACAGTTGACCGTCAATGTTTACATGGTAAATTGAAACGGTAAATCTCTAATGAAAACCTTTTATACCGACTACCGTGCGAGTATGCACACAAAAGGGTTCAAATGTTTACGGTGAGTCGGCACGCGTCCGCTAATGGGCTAACAGATGATTGAGAGCTGTTATGATATAAGACGACAATCGCCCGCACCGAGTGGAGCGCTCCAAACGACCAGCATTGTCGTTGTGACATTTAATGTCGACTACACAATTGAAACGAGCCATCGCGGCTATCGAGCCCATTTGAAACGGATAAAGGTCTTGCGCGTGAGCATCGCGTAAGGAAAAAAACGATCAGGTAGTCCGCCTTCTGTAGCCCATTGTGAATTAACGAGGCGATGAATACTCCGACTCATCGGCGAACAGGTGGCTAAGATAAGCTTGTGTCGACACTAGTTTCGTTTTGCACTTTTAGGAGTTCGACGAACGCATTTCATTATTCAAATGTTATTCGAGTGGCGTGAAAGCACCTCGATAACCTCGTCAGCGACGGGACGTGAACGGAATAACTGATAAACGTCGAACCTATGTCCCTAGTCCCAGCAAAAACTATTGACCAATTGACATCTCTACGCCATTGTAATAGAGATTAGAAACGAAAACCAATCGTCCGAAATTCGAGCCCGATAGGTCGGCTCATTTCCATTATATCTATGCAAAAGCAACACGGATCCGTAGAGTTTATTCCAAACTAATGTTAATCAAATAACTCTATCGAATTACATACATCACTGTGTAAACTTAACAAGGAAATAAAGGGTTTAAAACATGGCTGTCAAGAAAATTCTGTATTACTTTGAATACCAGAACGTGGACCGGTACGACGGCAATCAAGCGACTGAGCAATTTTCCGAGGAAGTGATCTCGGTTGAGCTGCAACAGATAGGGTCTTTAGCGTTACCGTCTGCTTGCAAATAATGTTTCGCTTCGATAAGTATCAGTAGTATTAGTGCACTGCTATCTTTCGATAAATGCTCGTAGCAGACATCACGAGAGCCAATTCTAGGAAAGCTCGTGAATCTCTGGATTTGGATCGGTGCGATTTGTCAAGGTGCAGCAGCTTTAAGCGGCTTTGCAGTTTCGATCCCGGCTCGAGATAGCTGCAGAAACGCTACTCGACCCACAGACAGACCTCACATTCCGATGGAAATTGCCCGCGGCCCAGCCAGATTACTGGCGCCGCATGGGATAATTACGCACCGAGGAGGACATCCATTACTGAAGATAATTCAGCGAGTGCAATTAGAGGATGAGTCGTGATTCGATCGCCGATGCGAAATGATAAACCGGAGTCTTCTACTATAAATTAACAATGTCCATGGTTATAAAATTTCGCCTCGAGGGCCTGTTTAAAATTCCGAGCCGCCGATGAGTACACTTAAGAAGCTGACAGCGTCTCACCTCATTAAGACTTGTTGTGTGGAGAATACCTCTTATCTACAAGTTAGAAGTCACAAATTAGACAGATCAAATTGACAGCCAATAAATGTTTTCAAATAGCGGATACCGGAATGCGACAACAAGGCCACGCTACAGCCTTGCTTTTTCCGCGTCATCCAATCAGAATAAAGCCTGTTATATTAGCTTTAATCTGAATAGCAGAGAAACCGGCTGCGGCTCGCGCCACTATCATTATTAACGTAATAAAGTACTAGATAAAACGGAGTCGGACAGCGTGTGAACGTCAGGAGAAAGCCGTTGTCGCAACATTAGTCAGTCGCCATTACCATCAGATAGCTATTCGGATGTTTTTAACCGAAACCGTATGTTTAATTACATTTCCCGAGACTATATTAGCCATAAATGCCTAATGATTATAATCTCACAACCAATAACCAATAAAGCGTGGAATTACTACGGTTCCCTTTCGGGGCGTGTATTGTGAAAGCAATCGGTGTTTATCATTTGATTCTAGTAAACACCAATAAAACTGTTTGACTGCACAGTTGAACCTTCGCAGATAATCTTACTGAAATAACTGACTATTTCTGTTAGAATTAGCTTTACGCTATCTAAATTGAGTCTCTGATCTGAATTGAGCGAAATGTACTGAAGAGATGAGTTGGAACTTGATACACCGAATAGATCTCTCATTGCGGACATCTGATGAAATTGAAGGGACGTACTGTGGCAAACGATGCGGTGTTTGCTTTTTATTTTCTTATAGTCATCTGTTCCACCGCAGCGGTTTCTCGAGAACATTTCAATCGCGATTTTGCAAAACCGGCTCCCGTATCCTGATACGATCGCTTCAATGTTAAATATTTACTCTTTTAAATTGTTTCTTTATAGTACACATATTCTGAATTAATGGATAAAACAACACTTCCTGTTAGTTCAATTAGTTTTTGGAAATCTGTGCACATTAGAATGCATTCTACTCGCTTAAAGCATTCCAAAAATCCTTTTAAGATTTATTAATCAGTGAGACAAACAAAGAGGAAACTAGGAAATTAACACCTCGTTTACCACGGCACGTGAAGGAGGGTGACCGATCGTTTTGATCTCTCTCCCTAAAAGCTCTAATGTCCAAACAAAGGCTAGCAACCGTGAAGCTTCGTTTTTGGAGTTAATGCGCCATGAAGAATTGGCGGCGCCTATGCACTCAGAAATATCTACGTATACAAGTTTTAGAATCTCGAAGAAAACCGAAACTTAGGCAAGATAAGAAGCACTTTCTTTTATCTTAGACTGCATCCTGCTTTCATGATCATTAGTAAATCTATCTCTGTCTGGCCTCGCTTCATCCTTTTCTCTCATATCTCCAGGGAACCATTTATCAATTCCAAATAACATGCCGGGATCCTTTTCTCTTTTGTATATTTGTTTTTTATTTACCTTATCCATTGGTGTTCCATTTGTGTCTTGATACTTGACTCGAAATTGATTGTAAAGCCGATCTAATGGCATGCAACATAATGTTCGATACATTGATGACTACTAATGAGAGGTGATGAGTTGTATTAAGTACAGGATACATAAATGTTAATCAAGAATAGATGCTACAAGTGAACTATAACGTTGCTCGTAAACTGTACAATAAGACATACAGTGTTAAATGAACGCTTGCAATAGTATTTCGATTTCATAATAAATTCACGGTGCGCTGCAATTAATGGAAGCAATTCTCCGTGCAAAAGCCATTAAAGCTTGCTATTAAAAGTTTCCAATTTCCCTTGCCTCAAAGCCGTAGTTATTAACAACGGACCCAAATCCTTTTTGCTTTTGTATTGTTAGTATTTTATTCTTTAATTGTTTTATTTATTGATCGTTCAAGTACGCTCGGGACTTTATTTATTTACCGGTGTGTATACGAAAAGAAATTTAACATTCCTTTGCAATTTCGGAGACATGCGAGTCATTATCTTTTCAGACGTTTTTGCAATTGCAAATTTGACGTTTAAAAAGGTTCATATCACCTCATTAGCTGTGCATAATGTCTCAATGATCATTTGAAATGATGATTGGTTTATTAGACTTACAAATGTTGAATGTAAAATTTTGACCGAGATGCTTAAACGATATCCCACCGCTGCGCTGACTAAGGGTATCGGACAACTCACTAATCTTCTTGAATATTAGGGTCTAAAAAAGCTACACGATTCCTTGAACGAAAAAGATATCCGAAAGATGCCGGACATCAAGGGGGGTCTTCCTTAAGTTTTCCTTCATCTTCGAGAGCAAATAAAGCGCCGTCCCTCTGAAATTAATTTTGTTTTGTTTTATCGTCTGGAGCCGCAGCATTTACATTGAATGCGGTCGGAGGCTGGCCGTTTGTAAGGATATTTATGTTGGGGCCCGTAGAGTATGACGTGCGCATTATTCATACACGATACGCGCATTGGACCAGCTGTATATTATTTTTACCGGTTCATCGCCTTGTCGTCGATAGGTTACTATTTGAAATAAAATAATGGATTATTAATGGATAGACTATTTGTAATCATTATGTGAATCGCCCTAATGTTTATGTTTTAATGGGATTAATAGTTAAGGACGTTGCAGATTTCTCTTTTATTGTTAATGAAACTGCGGATATTAAAATCGTAGGATGTGTTCTCGAGGATATAGACACGGCAATCGAATGCCATCAAAGTTTATGACACCACAAGGCGCCACAGTGTCGATAACCGTGATTGGATGTACTGCCTATAATGCATTTCCTTTTACATTTGCAATGGTCGTTTCCTGTTTCGATTTATTGGTTTGCACTTAATATATTTTCAATTCTATGAATATAAATTTGCTTTGTGGTTTCATTGAATGTATGTTTATATACTTGTCTTTTGCTTTACCGTTAGTTTTGGATTAGTTGTTGATTGCTAAATAGCAATCAGTTTTATAATGGTTATTCTTTATTTATATTGTTCCTGTTTGTTTTAGATCCGGATGGTGATGCAGGACTAAGATGTTACTGCAACACAGCCCAGTGCGTGGGTACAGGGTACATGTGCCGATCGGCTCGCAGCGGGGGTTGCTATAGCGAACTGCCTGCGCCGAGGCGCCCGCACCATGCCCGACATGGGTGTCTACATCATTTGGCTGAGACGTGAGTATCTAAACTTTATCAAACTGATTTTTATTATTGTAGTTGAACGATAGAAATATCAGCCCGGAAATTAGTTCACGGAACAACTGAGTTCTTAAAGCACACATATATTCAATATTTAAAGCTATCTAGAGGCCGTGGATTCGAACGTCATCTATTACACTACATTAACAACAGCACATATAAATTATTTATTATAATCTCGGTTACTACTTAAAAAAGGCGTTGTGACCTTACCTTGTTAACATGTAACTTATAACATAAAATTAAACGCGACTTCATCTTCGATTAGAATAGCTGAAGAATTATATTAGCGCTTAAATAAAAAGAGTACAACGACAAAAAATAATCACGTAAACGATGTAAATTAAGGGACTCTCCTGTGACACCGTCGTTTACAGTCAGCGATAAATATTCTAAGAAATATGTTCCTACAACATTCCTGTGGAGATTCTCCGAAGATTTTATCATTACTAATTGCGATTCTAATTAGTATGCCCATTGCTGTATGTCAAGTGAACCCCTTTAAAAAGACTCGCACACGAATTAACAAATTGGCCATTAGTGCGCTGTCATGCACTTGAATTAAGTAGAATTTATTTCTTTATTGCAGGCACCGCTTGTAAAATAATATTAGCAGCATTTGAGTATCCAACTGCCATTTTAAGTAGGTAATTAAACTCAATTGATCTTTATTTCGAGTATTCTAATTTCACGTTTTTGTATATTTCACGATCTTTGTATACAAATCTTCTCTAATAAGGTGTTTTATTACTTTCTTAACAATAAATCAGCAGACTTAGTGTAAATTGGTCTCGTATTTTATCTTATCATTTTGATAAGTGTGATGGTGATCCGAGTTTTACTCATTTTATTACTATTTTAAGTGGCAACAGCAAATTCAACTTCCATTTGATCTTTGCATATATTAATAACAATCTTTATTCTTTCTGACATTTCTTCATCTATTTTATTTTCCCTGCCATGTCGACAGTCTTCCCGATTCTCATCAGGGTATTAATTATCGTTTTGTTGGTCAGCGTATGTGAAGGTGCTCTGTCATCCATCAATTCTGCTTATCATTGTGCAGCTACAACTTCAATGCAACATTCAAGCCTCTCAATCAATTTTTCTTTGGTTTCGAAATAGCTGCCGCTTTCATCAGAGATGTAACGACACAATTATAGATAGATATGATTGATTATAATGCTGACTAAATATTTATATCCACGACGCTTGTTCGTCAATGTCGATCAGATATTTAATTCCATCCTATAAAGTATAAAATATAAAAGATTCAAACATCAAGTACTTATTGTACCGTAATCATGATCGCCATCGTCAAAGCGGCGTATGTCTCTGCTAACGTATCTTAAATCATGTTCTTCAATAAATTTCTGTTTACTTAATAACAGTAGAACATTAAGTAATCGTGATATGTTTTTTATGTGGCTCACGGTATGTTCACCTCGGTTTATTAATTATACCGGCGCAGGCATAGCGCGGCTCCTCTCTGTTTTTATACTCTGAAATTACCCGCTCAGTTGATTATCTTATTCGGATCGGCCCGCGCTCACCAAACAGGTTCCCGTCCGCCGCATGCCCACTTTTATTTACTTTAAATAATTTTTGCTTCTTTTTGGCAATCTCTGCCATTATCATGGTTAACGATCGCCGTGTCCGCTTCGTTAAGATTTCCATAGAATTCAAATTGATATTCGCTTGTTTTATCGGTAATTAATTCTCGTTTGACTTGTTTATTGTATATAAAGTGCGGTTGAGTGATGTCGGTTTGATGTCCTCGTTTGTTAAGATAAGGGTGACTCTGTTGGGGTTGCCCAGGTCAGGCTAGATAGTGCAGCTCGGACGCCGACCCGCGCTAGTCGTTATATTTCCGTACAAAATCAGACCATCGCTTAAAACAATAGAGATCATATTTATTTACAAAGATTGACAGAAATATAGAAAACAACTTCTTTAGCCTTTGTTCAAGTGATCACGTTTTTTGTCGCCAATAACAGAACTAATCATTGCTATCGATGACTTGGATATTATCTACATAGGTCAACTGTATGTTAGTGATCTAGGTTCTCGTCATATCTCAACAGATTCTTTGTTTCAGTTACTTACAGAATGAAGCATAATGCTATTACTATTAGAAGTTATAATAATTTATTTATTTTACTGTTTAAACTAGATTGTCCTGAGACTTGGAAAGACAACCTAAATGGGCTCATTCTGTTAACGTTATTTGTTGATCATCTTGACTATGAAATTAATTAGTGATATCTCTCAAGCAAATATAATGTTTGCTCATAATGTTTGCTCATTTGCTGCCTGCTATTATTATTAGCTTTATTGAAATATATTAGATTTTTGACCCTTAGTATTTGTTTTAAATTTCCATCAAAAACATTTATATCAAAAAGCTTCTTCATCATTAACATTTAAATCGCTATCGTGCTCGAAATAATTAGGATATTAATTAAAAGGAAAACTCGACACAGACTAGTTAGATGCATTTAAAGATTACAGAGAAATGGGTTCCAACTCATTATTATAGTTACTATCTGCTATCTGCGTGTTATATTTTTGTTACTATCGCCATTCTGACACCTAATTAGTTTGCATAAATTCCACACTATCAACTATTTACATAAATATTATAGTAATCGTTCCTATTAGTGTTTTTATTGATATGAAATGCATTCGAAAGTTATTACTGCTAATTATTTGTGTTGAAAGCGTGTAATGTATGTAGTGAAGTCAATTGCTTATTATACACAGTGATATAATTATAGTATGATGTTATTTCTTTGGTATGAGCTCGTGCGGTTACGTTGAAACCTAGTATGTTACGAGTTGATTTATGATCTACCATATTTGGCCACAGACGATTAAATGGTTTTTGTTGTGTACAATCTTTCGACAGACTTGCAATATTAAAGTTATTTTGGTCCTTTCTTAAAACGTGGTGCACATCATGTTTCTTGTTTACACTTTGATCAAAATTATTTTAATTAGGTACTGGCAATTAGAAAAGTAGCCGTGAGTTTTTATTGCCCGGTCCTTTTCTACTTTATTTTGCTTCGCGAATCTGGCTATAGTCTGCAATAATGTTGAAATTCATATTATGTGTTACTGTTCGACGTTTGATTTGGAAACCATTTTAGACAGTAGGTTTGTTGTTTTGTTTTTTGTTATATGTTTATTCATTGGCCTTGAAGTAATATTTATGTTATTGTTATCCCTTAAAGACCCATCACGTGTATGAATGTTAGACGTGGTGTTTTGAGGGGGGATTATAGTATACTATCATCATTTTTATACATCCACCAAAGCGATTTAAGTTAAATCGTTAGGTTGTTAACGATGATACAGTTACTTTTATTACACCTCCCTATAACATTACCTATACTAATCCAATCAATCATGCAAGTTATCCTAATGAAAAGGAAACTAAGTCTGTATATGAAGTAGCAATTTTATGGCTAACCAGACGAGCACAAACGACATAATTTGTATTTAGCAAACACAAACAGTTCTTATTTGTGGGGTACACAATACACATGAAGGATTCGCGATAAGATAAGAAGAAGAAACAGACGGACACAAAGCACAAGTGAGGTTACTCTGTTAGCAACGAAATAATGGATGACGCTTCAAATGCAAATATTGGACATCGAAAATGACGTTATTACGTAAAAAATAGGTTCACGCTTGGAAATAAATATGCTTAAAATGAGATTATAATTGCTAAGGATAATATTATGAAAGATTTCTTCTCATTTACCGAAGATAGAGGCTTTGATTTTTACCAGCCGTTTAGCACGGACTATCATCAACTATGCTGATTGGAATGGTGACCTTAACGGTTGGAAATTTGAAACGGCTTCCACAAAACAGTTTTCAATCTTTTTGATTTGAAACCGTGTACTGAGAATGACCTAAGCCATTATAACAACAGTAAAAACTCGACCGTAAACAACTTCATCAAAGATCCATCAAGGCACGCACCTGGGTCCAACATAGTTATATTCTTATGAAAACTTCAATGGCCAACCGGTTTTGAAAATTAGACCTCAGTTGCCAATAGGATTCTAATCGCCAAAACAAAACAATCCAATCATCCGAGTTATTCAAATCGATGAAATTCTTCTCGTAGACACACTGTCTGATTCCCGTGAGAACCTGAAGAAAACTATGTTAATTGAAATAGACGAGCAAATGGATTACGGTTATCGAAAATTGAGCAAAATTTTATGATTACAAAATTTTAGGGACAGCTTTATCGCGCTGTAAAAATATTCATTAAGCTTATACTTATAATATTGGGTTTAATAGCTTCTTAGCGGGTCGGTGTTACTTGGATGCATGTTCTCAGGGCTTTCTCAACACATTTGAATGTCTTATAAATGTTTTAGTAACGATGTTAACGGTACGACCAGGTTTAACTTCATCACACAGCGTTCATAAATATGTAATTATATGATGTGAATTTGCTTCATAATATCAGATTTCTAAATTCATAAAGTTGTCGTCAACGTCATGCACCGTATATTTGAAGAAAGCGTTTCAAACAACTTTATTCGTAGTTTAAAACACTATTATTTTCAATTGCTACTTCTTTGTGGTTATTAAAGTAGCTTAGATTAGTTTGCTTTCATTTTATTTATTTTCAATTATTAAAATTAGATTTATTTTATTTTTCATAACGATGAATATTTATTTACCTATGCATTGGTACATATCTCAGTTTTCATTCGTTTGAAATCCCTCTGTGGTCGTGTATTCGAAAATCAGAAATCCCTCTGAGTACTCGTAACTTTGCGCCTAAACCTTATTTGGAAGACCAAGTATAGTGACAAGAAGCTCATTAGTATTTAAATGTAAATTGCAAGGTTTCTAGTCTTTGTATTTTAGAAAGGACATACTTTGGTGAAAGTGTCATGACATTGCTTGTACATTAGTCCCTCTGTCCGATTCCACCTTTGAACAACAAAATGTACGGCTGAGCGCCACCGCTGTCCGGTAAACATTCCACATACCTTCTCTCACGAGTAACTTCTCTAACTTCCACATTGTGCACACGAGTGGAATTCTTGCTACTCCAATCTGGTTGTATTCAATTCAAGCGTATTCAAGCATTTTTATTTCAAGCTTTTCAAGAATTTTCTTCAGTATAGAGACTATCTCTCATCATCATTCGTTGTGTGTGTGTCGTTCCTTCCTGGCTATCCAAGTCTTTTTTTTTGGATTTGACCGTGAGCATGATGCTTGCAACCAATCATTTTTTCATCGTAAATCAACTCATCATCACTCATCATTCAGTCTGATAATGATAAAACGCATGCTAAACACTATTTAAAAAGCTGTCATCATATTTATTCAAGCACAAAGATGCTATGGGTGATAAACACGCATCTACTAATACATCATAGTAGCGTCCGAAAGTTAATATGTATCTTCCAGCTTCTGCGCGAGAGCGAAAGGTCCGAAAGATTTATACAGAAAAATAGAGACAGACTGGTGAGACGCGGGAGGAAGGGACACCTTTCCAATATCTAAGTACTAGTAAATTTTAATTTAATGTAAATTTTTGTAAATCCGTGAGAACACAGTCCGTGAGTGGTTTGCGACACTAAAATGATGATTTGTATTCAACGGGGAAGGCTTTATTATCTGAGTGCAGTGGTAACGTACATAAATCCACATATATTTCTAATAAGCCTTTGAGAAACGATGACGCATATGAGAATTTGTGTGTGCTTAGCATAATATGTAGTTTTTGTAATTTGTAGTAATCTTTTCTTATGTTGTGGTGAATCAATAATATTTCACAATTAGCCACTGAGGTCAGTGAGCTTACAAAATGTACCTACTAAAGAAATTAACCACAAGAATCAATTAGAATTGTCTATGTATCGTCTTTTTTCATTATTTATTTTTTTGCCTATGCATTAAGAGGTGTTTTTTTAATGGGCTCTAACTGAGGAGGTCTATTGAAAACTTAGCAACCATGTACAACCTTAGACTTTCTTTCAAAACATATTCAATAGATACTCTTGCAAGACTATGAACTATGTTGGCAAATAATACGTATGTCTTTCATAATGTCAGTTGGGCTTTGCTAAGTGTTATGACATTTTCTGGGCAATGAGAAGAAAACAAGATTTTTTTTAACTATTTTTGCTATTTCTATTTACTTATAAATATAGTTCACGTCTATATATATCTTTCAGTACTGTTAAATATTAGAAACTAGTGTATCATGCGTCTCTATCGAATCAAATCCAAAAATATCGATCATAAAATCAGGCCTTTTAAACCTGTTTAACTAGAAATGTATCAATTCGGTATACAATGCTCTAAATTGCGTTTACAAAAACGAGAGACTTATGTAAATATTTTAACGTAGTTTCATAACCTATGGAACTTTAACCATAAAGTTTCGTCAAATAAATAAGCTTAAATCAGTATCTTCTGTAATCTTTGAACTTTCCACTTCCTACTTAATTGACACATCACGGACACGTTCCAAATTACTTAAACGTTGTTAATCATTGCCATTATAAGTTCGATCAAAAACTACCGCTCATCGTTTTTATCTCTTCTATATGCGCATAAAAACATAAAAAGAGGTATTTAAGTCAATTCATAAATCATAATTCTTTTCATCAGCAAGTTTTTATGATTCTATTGCTTCTAATGTATTTTTCGAAAGGCTATGTAGTATATGTTGTTCAAAAGTTCAATTATTGTAGCAGTGTACTAAACGAATGGTTATGATCATAGACGTAGTTAGTTGGCAAAAGTTATTTAAGGTAAATTTATTGAAACTTTGCTAAAAGTTATCTATTTAAATACGAAGTTGCATGAAATGAGCAAGTAATAAGTATGTTAATTTATTTGTACCATTGAACACAACCTTTTTTGTATCGAAACATTTTATAAACAAAAAAGCAACTGGACTTTATATTCCTACCCAAGCCTTTCTGCCTCAGCTAGGCCTCAGCAGTAGAATGATACGAGAATTCAACATTTTGCTTCTGTCCAAATTGGACTCTAATACTTGGTTAGGTTTCCTCTATAAATTAATACATCATATTTCTAACGTTTGTGACTTAGACCCGTCCCTACAAAAGGACACAAATTGCTGCAATTTTTACCTTATTAAAGTACTAACAGTGGGGCCGAGGCCGACTGCTGATGTTTTTGCTACCACCATTGAATCAATCGAACTTGAAATGAATTATTCGTTCCGAGTAAAAAATGAGCTATGTTCGAGTTCTGGATTCAATAAAGGCCATGTTTTATTATTTTCATTATTCTCATAACTCGTTTCATGTCTGTCGAGGTTTTTGTGACAACTCACGGGCTGAGGCGGAGATTGCTGCTCACGTAACTCTGATGATTTTATGTCTTGTAACAATGTACTAATGTTTGTCAATGTTACTGGTATTTTTTACAAAGATCTAACTAATGAATATTTTTAGTACCATTGATTTACCACGCCCTATTTGCCGACAAGGTATATTTTTAACCAAAAGCGACAGTGTGAAGAAGAATTCTTTAGACTATGTCTATTAGAATGTTTGCTCTGTGGTTGGTACCTATTGTACGCTCCTATTATGTCCGTCTATTTTTTGTCTATCTACTAATTATATCAAATGAGTTAGGTACGATCCTTAGTACCCAATTTGCTCTCATTTTTTGCTCTGATTTTTTATTAAACACAATATATATTGTTATGAATGCTTGTCGTTGCAAATGATTGTAACTGGATCGAGTCACAAGTATAGTAAAAAATATACCGATATTGTCTTGTCTTGTCTGATGAAAACTTAAACATTGATATTGGTTATTCAAGAAACAATCATATAACTAACAATACCTACGCTACATATCTAAGACTCTAAGAGGGGAATATGGTACTAGGGTATTGTCCCTACTGCTGTAATATAGTACGATACTACACTGTACTTACATCTACGCCAATTGTATTCTTATGTCCCACCTTAAAAAATCTATAAAGCCCGCGTGACATTTTCGTTGTATTTCATAAAGTAACACTTATGAAAGATGCTGAATTTATAGCAAGCATTGCAAATCATTCAAGTTATTGATATTAATGTCATGTTTGTATGTTTCCAGGGAGCAAGAAGCTTTATCTCGGTGCCAAAACTCTCCAGGATCCGGCGGACCACCGCCATCTTCAGAGCATTCCCTCCTGCTATGCTGCTTTAGGGATCTCTGCAATCATGAGGATAGCCCCCTGGCTAGGGCCAGGCTAAATCTTACTAATAATGAATTCGGTACGTATTTTTAAAACTTTCGAACAGAATCTGGAAACTGGTAACCCCCTTTTGACAGCAATTATTTTAATTAATACCAACAATTGTTAACTATATTGTAAGCCCCATGACTTCCAAAGCTGAGGGTAGCCTGCGCCGGATCTTCTTCCGTTGTTAGTAAGGTACACCGATTTGCAGGTGAAGGTAGCTTGGGCTTTAAGGATGTCTATTGGGGCTTTAGGTACACCCTACTGTACTTTCCATATACCTGCACCTACGTGTATTGCAATTGCTTTTGTCCAGCTGTGAAAGCAATAAGTGCATGCTCTCACTTCACTTGGCGTCTAACTGTACAGTAATAATTGTGAGGCGTTTTATGAAAAATTTCACATTATGAAATTACATTGACAGTCTCTAATGCTATACTAGCTAATAACTACTAAAAGCATGATAATAATGGATTAAAAACTGTTTACGTTTAGACGTCTGAAGTGATCGAAATGGTATTCGCGATTGACGCACTGGTTAGGTTCCTACCTACCTACTTTGCGTCCGAATTGCGCAAAACCATCCGAAAACGAAAATCACTAACGAAATTAGATTTCTGACAATATTAATAGTTTCAAAATTAATATTACTTACTAGCTGTACCCCATAGTTTCACCTGCCATGCTACATTCTATTCCACTCAAACACACATAGATTATTATATAATTTATAGTGATACTCCGAACATCACAAAATACTCTCAACACGACTGGTAGTAAATTTGTATTACTCCTTTGAATTGTACTCATAAAACAGCGCCCATACACAGTCAATCTATACGAAAACTATCTATGTTATAAACATAAATATGTTATTTACAATACAAACCAATTATACCGTAGTATTATCGCAGTCGTAAATTGCTCTCAACAGCCTCCACAATTAACTCTCAAATAAATAAATAACTGAGGGATAGACAGACAGTCTCTTGAAGTCTCTTCTAAACAACCATTGAGTAATAAAAGTCTTGCTATTAATCATGAGAATGGAGGTATTGTTTGATTCGTGGATAATACTCTTGGAAAGCACCTTTAGAAGATTCTTCTTCTTCTTCTAATTTAATTTTAAAGTAATGTAACATGTATTGACTTAAGTTATGACAGACGTCATTTTATTTCAGTCAATAAACTCTAACAAGTTTTTACTCCAAACCTGAATTGAAGCCAGCATCTTGGGCCGGTTGATTCAATTAGTGTACCTTCAGTTTTTCTATAGGTCTACTTCGATACATGTTGAAAACATTTATTGTGGTCATAACAGAATTTACGTCTACAAAATTTATTGAAAAGGAACAACGCCCATTGCTATTTGCTAAAAGTATGAAGTTGACGCGATTAATTACTAAATTATATTACTTTTGTTATGGTAGTACTATTATCTATTATATGCTTTTGTTGAAAACTATAACCAATTACGTCATTGTTTAGTATGACGTAATTATTCACAATATATGAGAGTTTGGCGACACCAGTTGCCATATTGACGAGGGTAAAGGGCGACTTCCTTTTAGTTAATATGCCGTAACTTCTACGCATTAAGTACTTCTACGCACACTATCAGACAAACACATACATGAAGTGGAGTATAATACGTGTATGGCGGAAACTAAGGTGTAAACTGGAGCGCAACTATCCGTAAATCATATATAAACACTCTCAGTTGTTTAGTAAAACAATAATTTTCAATAAAATTCATCCGTATAGCGGATTCCGCGAACAAAGATATTATTCTAGATGCTTCGTGTGTAAAGTAAACAGAGCAGTGAGTCAGGCTCAAGCCTGAACTGTACTTACCGGAGTACATCAGGACTAGTTTAGATTTAATACAGTATTAAGATGACAAACAAACCGACACTAAAATCTTTGGGCCTCCTAGTGAATCTCACTTGCAAAGCTGGTACAAGTGTTTGTTCTAGCATCGAATGGTAGCCCTCACTCCTTCCCCTATGAAGGCCAAGATATTAATTCGTCCAAAAATATCAGTAAAACTATGACGTAGAGATTAGTAATTCACAGGGTTCGGGATCCATGACTTTTGAATTAGAATAACGGGCCTTTAAAAGCCATAAACTACGACTTATTACTAAATTTAGAGTACCTTCTATAGTGAAAATTTAGCCTGGTTTACCTCAACTATCTTGACACTTGACAAAAGAAAATCAGAGATAAACAAAAATAAGGTAAGGCGAAGAGACAGTCTCCGGCACTTTCATAGATCGAAAGAATTGTAGCCTATAGTCTGTTTTTTTAATTTCAGATAGTAAAATGACATTACCTGTGTTGCCGGTTTATTGCAATTAAAAATAGTAATGTACCACCAGTATCGAAAGTTGTCGATAAATTAAATTTAGTACAGTTTTTTGTTGGTTATTTTATAGTTAGCTTATATGGATAGTGTACGAAACTAAATACTTTTTAAGTTTAACTTTTTTCTTAAGATATAATAAAGGTAAACCACTTGAATCTAGGCCACAAACATTGTCGATAGTTTCGCGCACGTCACTAAGGACTAAAAGCTGGTATCATTACTTCACAATTTGACATTTGCAGTTGTCAATTTACTATCTGAAATTAAAAAAACGGACTATAAACCTATTTAACATCGATATTTGAGAGGGTAGTTCTCTAGTCGAACCGACCTATTTGTGCCAAGAAAGGCCTGACTCTACCGCCATGAAATCTGTAACTGACAGTTTTGACAATATAATAATGCTCGCCATTTAGTTCAGCACTTAGCTGAATTGCATTTCAGATTTTCTTGCTGTAATGGCTTTCGCTCGCGGCCCCTGATTGCGATGCGCAATTGTTTTAACTTGTGTTCCTTTGTTGAAATTAACTTGTGTGAAACCAAGCTGATTTCAACCTTAAGCACAATATCTACAATGTTTATTTTAGTTTGTGTAGAAATAGGCTATTAATCGTCTGTTATAAATAGCCAGGGACCTGTTTTCGTGACCGCATCTCTAGAAGTGATTTTTGTTTCAATACAAAGGATCGTTTCTGGTATTCTAAACAAAAGTTTATTTGTGTAATTATGTACCATAATGAAGCTTTTAATCTCTTGCGTTGTCTTTTAGACGTCTAAATATGTCTGATTTGTTGACGATTAGTCAGCGGTTGGCTTTCTTGAAATCCAAAACGTTGAGTTATCTATAGAAACTAATGTTGAAGCTATTATCGAATAGATGGCCCGAAATTCTGAATGATTCATGATTACTGTAGATATTGCTCTGAAGGATTCTAGAAACTTAACGATGGACGTTTGTAAATTATGGTAGTATAAATGGAAATAGAAACACATACACGACTTTCTGCGCTGAACCAGAGCTCACTGGAGAGATTTTGTGCTGTCAGTGCGAAGACCAAAGGCTGTAATTCCTGCTTTGTCTTCTACACTGACGGCACAGAAACTTTCTGTGTTTACAGGGTCGGTCGCATGAGTGTGACTCCCCAGGTGTTGCACACGTACATAGGCCACGGTGATCACTTTCCATCAGGTGGACCGTGTGCTTGTCTACCATCTCAGTGGTATTAAAAAAACCACGGATATTCGAGCTGAACTCTAGATCTTTTTGAAGCACGTCTACGAGTATAGCCAATGAGTAATTTGAGTGCCGGAGGCTCTACATACCCCCTTCTTTAACACCGTTTTGGTGTTCTTCATGATTTCTCCACGAACATATCCAGCATAGTTCAGTAAAAATCACTACATAGTATAAAACAAAGTCGCTTTCTCTGTCCCTATATCCCTTTGTATGCTTAAATCTTCAAAACTACGCAACGGATTTCGATGCGGTTTTTTTTTAATAGATAGAGTGATTCAAGAGGAAGGATTATATGTATAATACATGATTATTAATAGAGGGTGCAGAGGGAACGGGATCTGACGCCACGCGGGTGGAAAGATATTGGCGGTACGAAGTTCGCCAGGTCAGCTAGTATCTAATAAAGGGTTTTTCTCTTTCCTACCTCCACATTGGTATCGTTAGCTTAGCTTCTACCTTAAAGGCTTATGTCCTCTGTTATTACAAAAATGAACTATGCTAACAGCTAACCATCAGTATGGTATATTAATTTGTTTCCCACCATAGTAAATAGTCATTGTAAATGGTCAACTGCTTGCTGTAGTATTTCTTAAGTAAATAAATTAGCTTACTAAGCCTATGGTCGAGAACTTTCACTAACATTATGTATGTTGGTTTACGATTGCTAAAGTTACAAGTAGTACACTTGGCGTATAGTTTGTTCATTTATTCGCTTTTACAAAAGGGTTTAAAACCCACTGGTTATGTTTATTTTTAAAATTAAGATTGAATGATAATATAATAGTAAAAAGACTTAAGTAATGAATTGTACCCAAGTATATCTAGATAGATGTAAACGTACTTGGCTGGATACGAATCTATATGCAACAGTTTCTTTCAGTTATCCCTAAAAAGGCTAGCAGAAGTTCATTTTATACACTCACACTGCTTGGTTCCCGGCCATGTGGTGTCGTACAAGGCGACTAAAGGATAGGGCTGATTAACTTTAACATCAGACATGATATGCACAGCACTCAGCCTCAGATACATGGCCCGAGTCAACAATAGTGCCCGGAATACGGCAATAGGCTCACCCCCTGTAAAGTGAAACCGAATGCAGATTGGTGAAATGTGGGTGTTAATTCACCTCTATCTAACCCTCTGAGGATAAAAGCGATTATGTATGTATGTATGTGTACACTGCTTCTTTTGACGCGCGGCTTGTCAATCAACTTTCTGCAAGCTCGCTAAGATCCTAAAAAGTAGTAAACAAGTCGTAGAATTGTTTGCCAAGTGAGAAAATTTCTTCATTGAAGTGCTTATACATGTTTAGCTATTCGTCACGCGGATACCAGCTAGGTAATTAATGTACCAGATTGTTCAAAGCGAAAGTGTGAATTGTGTGAAGTAAATAAATTTAATGATTACGACACGCTCCTGCGAATATTACATTAGGTACGCTCATTAAAACCAGCCTCTACCAATCCAGCTTCATCACAGCGAAATCAGGCTATATTAACCAGTCCCAAGCACCCCAGTTTATGTTTACTTTCTTGCCCACTGTGTCCCTCCACCGGTACCAACGAAGATCTGCAAGGCAACGGCCGGCGCCGTCGCTGTGGCCTAGTTCTGATCCGATAAAATTTAACAATCGTCACAGCGTTAGACCCGGTTACATCTACCTCCAAAGTTTGCACTAGGAGCTCTTGGTTCGTTCTCTTTCTCTTGATGCTTACCTTGGTTTTTCGAGAGCGACTGCCCTATGACCTCCCAAACCCGAGAGGAAAGCCTGCGCCAGAACTTAGTCCGTCAATGAGCGGATTTGCCGGCTAGTAGACAGGTATGGCTTGTGCCCTCATACACACACCCAAATTGATAGTAATCTCTTCTAATAAAATATCAAGTTATTAAATTTCAAAGTATCTAATAATTCCATAAATTCCACTTTTAATCTTTCAAATATAATTTTCAATCTATTAGCGTGCTTCACCTCAAACAATTTGCTAACTAAAAACCAGTTAATTTAGACAAATTGCTACTTTTTTATTTTTGTATGATGTTTGCGGCATTTTAGTTAATTAACAGCAATAATACACTTAAAGTATGTATTTTTTTGGCATTAATCTCGAAGTCATTAACAGATTTATAATAAACAGTGTACATTTTAGTTAATTACACTTTTTTATTTACTTGTTATATAATGCGTATAAGGATATACCTACACATTTATACACTTATAGCTGAATTTATCTACGCGGCATATCGGTAACGATTGTGAATGCTATGATGTGGTCCCGAGTTTGACACCCAGGATCGACAGGGTTATTTGATTTCCGTTTGAGACATTTATTAGCACGGAGTTTAATAAATGCGGGGCTTGTAGACAAACCATCATAATTAGTAGGCGTAAAAATGCGACTCTGCCTTCATCTTCAGGTTTATAAGTTTTAATGAACAAATAAATAATTAATGAGTATATTTTTTGTACAGCACCGAACAGTTACTCCCATAACAAACTACATTCAATTAAAAAAACTTCTCATTTCACAAACAATACAATACTTTTAACAAGAAAAATGCAATATGAGATAAACTCTGCCTACCTACCCATTATTAAACAATAGCGGTGATATCAATTGTCGAAAAGAATGCCATAATGATACTCTACACTGATGCCCATTCGATCTAATAATGATGCTTGCACCGTATTCCCAGTACACGTATCTATATGAACCTGCGTACACACATACAATATTTCTTTCAGTAGTCCAATTCCAGATAGTCTTCGTATACTGAGGTAAGCGAACCATCTGCCTGGAAGAACACTTGTAAGTCGTACCATCGCACATTCTGCAGACAGACTCAGCATCATCATTTCGGTTGCATCCGAAGCTGTACCTCGGAACCCGGGTTCGTTTTTTACTTTTACAACTCCACTTTCCCAGTCTTTGACTTCAGCTTCCCTGTAGTAAGAACATTGACTCGCCTGTCATCCATTACCACATGACCAGTAATTTTTGGGTCTACTTCTCCTACCGGGACCCACGTGGAAGTGGAATGAATTTGTCATCCACTTAACCTGACAGTTGGCGACTCTCCTACAGTTGCTGTTTGCCTCTTACTCACTTCAGTTAGTAATACAAGAGAAGATTTTTTTTAAACCCCAGAGGTGGCAGACGGCCCAATTCATTGGCTTTAATAACTCCGTCTTTAATAGATGCTTATGACAGCCGGAACTTGTATTACAGAGCTTACAATTCAGAACATTACATATTATGCACCCAATTATATAGACGGATAGTCGAAAAAGCAATTGCTCCGAAGTAAGTAGGGCAAAAGTGTTAATGTACAAAAAATATATATTAATATTAATATGGCATTTTGAGACATTACGGTTACGTGAATTAAAATTAATATCGATCCTTATCTTAATGTTGTAATAGTGGTAAGAGATAAGACAACAAGTTCCGTATGCACCCACCTGTTACGATTCTGGTTAATTTCAACAAGTGTCCAATAAAAAGTCAAAATATTTAGTATTTATGCAATTTCTTTCACATTTGAAATTGATTTGAATAAAGAACTTGAGAAATATCGGCTGCATTAGGCTATCTGCACACTAGGCTCCCTCAGGCTTCTGTTCAATCACACTCGTTCTAATGGCCGCCGTCGCCAAGAAAACGCAACCGCTACCATCAATTTCGAACTAGCTACCGGCAAGCTGACTTCGGTTCTCGCAGCCAGGCTGCCAAATGCGCGGCGGAATACCTTTCTGGACCGCAATCTAAATTGATTCGAAAGTCCTTTAGGGGCCCATTAATTGGGTTTAAGAATCGAGGCTGTCAGAAGGGACACCAACATTTAAGCATTGATCATTTCTCACAGCTAAAATCCTAAACATTTAAGGGCTAGAGTGCTTTGTAAATGGAAATGGTCTCAACAACTTTTGTAATCGATTTTACTTGAGGTCGTAAAACAAGGAATGATTCTACTGTCGTGTTTCTGTATAGTCCAGACGTATTTTCTAAGAAATAGATTGCAACACAATTAATGTTACAATTGCAGTTTCGCAGTATATTTTATTGATAACGGTTCGGGCTATAGGCGTACGATAACATCACGCTGTAGCCAACAGAGAGTGGGCGTGGATTAATGATCTTAGGCACTTCGACGTACTATCTTAAAATATAGATAAGTCATTGCCTCGGCTCTGAGTAATCGCATGGAGTCACTCCTTAACTCAATGCAGAAACGGGATAATTGGAGCATTAACCCCACCCTTACTAATTAGAAAAAAATACACCATTAAAATCACGACTCAACAATGTACCAAGGGTACAGTAACATTTTTTAAGCCCAAGCCAACCTTACCACCGTCGCCCTAAGACGGTTTCCTGTAAAGGAAAGATCGCGGGTTAGAGTCCCGCCTGAGCGATTCACTTTTTCCTATCTTAATCAACCTTACCACAGTTGTACAGTACACATATGAAGCTCTGGGGCAGGTTTTCCTCTCAGGGTTTGAAGATCAACATACCAATCAAAACAATAAGCCCCTGGGCAGTCTTTATGAGGATGATGACACTTATATCCACGCCTAACCACAAAGCCTAACATTTGTCTACCATTATTTCCAGAAGGTCAGGCAGTCGAGCGCGGCGCCAACTACAACGGTGAGGTGTGGTTCAAGGCTGCCACCATAGCAGTTCCTGTCTGCGGGGCGCTCATATTGTTCCTGCTGGTGGCCGTGGCTGTGCGACTGCTGAAGGCAGACGCGCTTTTACATGCTGATAGAAAACTCAGGTATGTAGAACATCATATTTTGAACACTATAAGAGGACAAGACGTTTAAAAAAATATTGTGTCATGGTTCTTGCCAGTTTTTATGGATATTTTTTTATGCTCAGGCTATTTAAACATTTTAAACGAATCATTCCAATTTCTAGCTCTGTCATACTTAGAAAGTAGCGACTTGCAACACATGGCCTACTTGATGGTACTACTACTGTACACTACCAAAAGTGTTACAGAGAAAAGTGGAAAATGTTATAAAGTAAGAAAGGAATGCTAGTAACATGCATACATGTTTTTTATCTTGATAATAAATTTTCCCTTTCATATTTTCAGAGGCGGCTACATGTCCCCTTTAGCCCAACATCCTTCAGAGGACGTCAAAAAAGTGTGGGTGGGGACACCTTCCGCCCCCCTCCTGGTCGCTCCCGGCGGCTGCCTGGTCGCGGTCGAACGAGCACAACTCGTAGACCCCTGCCAACAACTCTGTGATATCCAACGGTAGACTTTACCTATTATATGTGAGCAAACTTCGAGGCGGGTTGTACCGTGGACTGGCGGAAGTGATATGTGATTGGACAGTTAAGAAATATACGGACACATGTTTAAAGTTTAAATTATAAAAATATTTTTGAATGTTTTATATATCTTTACAAAAATCGGTCTTGACTTTTGAAAACTTGTTCGTAAATATTATAAACTTTATAGTGACAGAAAGTGTTAATTCAAAAGGGAAACAAGATTTAAAAGTGTATGAACAATGGGTGTATACGTTGGCCCAACATGCGCCAATACTTGTGCACAGAATGTCTAAATCACAATGAAAAATTTACTCAAATTGATGGTGGTCCAATATTTTGATATTACTTTAAGTATACTGTGACACACATTGGGCTACGTTGGTCAAACATGTACAGCCAGCATCACAAAATATCCGGGCCATGGCCTCAATAGTTATGTCATTGTGTCAAGGAATGTGGTTAATTCGTTCATTTGATGGACCGGACGTTATATTTAAAAAAAAAAACAGATGTAAATCTAATAACTTATTACTTTTGATTTAAACTTCTTTAGATTAGATTAAAGTAAAAAATCGTTTAACCCAAGATTTTGGTCGGTCCATCATGTTGACACATAAGTTTCATAATTACTATTCGAGGTCATGGACTGGAAAAGACTACCGTATTCAATGATCTTATATTAAAATGATATAGATAGATAATTATGTATCTCAATATTAAGTTTAGTGGAGCAAAATATATATATATAATACCTGACTTCTTTCCGTGAGTGTAGTAGAAGTAGACTTAGGGATTGTTTTCCACCCGTCATTTTGAAATACCGTGTTTCTACCTCTTTTGTTGATATAAGGTCATTGAAAATTTTTGAAAAAGTTTTTTAAAATACAACTTTGAAGGTTGTGTAAAACACCTGACTTGGTTTAAATTGAATTATAACATATGAGTGAGCATTAAATTGGTTTGTATGTATGTTTAGGTATTAAAAACGACTGATCGCCGCGCCACTATAGTAAAATCCACGTTATAAAATGTCAAGTGGAAATACCTCGTAACTGTCGCTTGTATGCCATAATATGGTAACTGACAATTACTTTTAGGTTGACTCTTGAGGCCTCGGTACGTATGTCATGTTATTGCGTATAATTCTGTATGCGATCTAGTACCGGATCTTCCGCGCCTTACTATCTCTTAAACATTATAACCAATCACGTCACTGCTTTGTGTGATGTGATTGGTCATAATATGGCAGAGTTTGGTGTAACTAGTTGTCAAACTTAAGAAGTTTAAAGGTACTTCCTCTTCGTGGATAATAGCCACCAAATACGTGTCAAAGCCGTGTTTTGCTATCGAATACGCGCAGTTTATATTTTCAATTATCGATTATAATCGAGCAATTATTAATTTTTCATCATGTTCACTAAGGTGTGACAGTAACCATGATCAATTAAAACTAAAGCCTTTTTTAAACCCAGCTTAGTAGAACGTTTTTGTGACATTCAGCTGTAACTGTATAATTGCAATAACAGTCCTCAACTTGTAAAGCAAAACATTGCTTCAACAACGGTTCTAAGAGTGGCGAAACGGCATTTTTTATGAATCTAATTTCGTAAAATTGATCTCAGATTTATACAAGTAAATCCCCATTACACGGGACGACCCGCGGGTATACCAAATTTACCACATTGTATATTTTTTATTAGAGTAAACCATCCTGTCATTATGTAACCATCTAATTGTTGACACTTTTGAATATTATTAGTCGAAAAAACATTATGCTTGTGCAATTACAAAACCTAATAAGAGACATCTGCTATACAATCGAAGCTTTGAATCAGATGACTAAGCTATAAAGCATTGGTTCATTTGTCAAAATAGCTAAAGAAAGCTTAGGAATAAAACGTTTATATTTGGAAAAAAAAACAGCAATTGTTAATCTAAATTCTGTGAAAAAGATTAAATAACTATAAAATAAAATTATCAAATAAGTACAGATTTTGTCTCATGCATGTCACTTAATAGGTTTTTAAATTACGTAGCAAATTTTTGTTTAAATTATTTAAATAAAAAATTGATAATAAATATTATTTTTTTAAATGACATGCCAATCTTATAATTAATCTATAGATCCATTGTTTTTTTTTTTTCACTTTTAACTTAAAACTGATAAAAACTCAATGGTTACCAAAAATAGGATAGGTTTACCGTACATAACAATATTTTCTTTTAAGCGCTTTGTGTTCCTTTATATCTTTGTAAATAAATACTTTTTTTATTTTATTTGGTAACTTTATAATGACAGTTACCAAACAGAGTGAAATCAATCACCAATATATATCAAGAATGTAATAAATAATGTCAATTATACCTGTAGGAGACATGAATTTGAAAATGCTGTCAATTGAACATTTAACTAGCAATTATAATCGTGTTAGGCGTGTGTTTTACAGAAAAGGCATACGCAAAATGAGAAACAAAAGTATAAGGCTACGAACGGATTTCGCTTTGATTACACCTTTTTTATGTAATTCATGCCTATGCGCAGCAGAGTATGAAATTAATATGTACTTCATTTCTATAGTGATATATTTTCTAACATGCATCTCGGCATAATCCAGAGGGGCAATTCTCGTCATCAAATATCTGTTCAAAATTAAGTCTTGATCCATTCTTAAGGTCTCAAATGTTAAAAACGGTATCCTCGAAATACAATTTTCATAACGACTATTGACATCGAGAGTGCTTTTGACATTTCTTTAATGAATGGAGTCATTACTTGTAGAAAAACACCATGTATATAATGTGAAGAAATATTTTTTCAAGCAATTACAATGATAATTATCAGAAATATATTCTCCTTAATCAAAATGATTACCTTTTGTTCGAAACTGCAGCTGTTTGGTGATACCTAGCATCCCTATAATTTAGCAATACCTACTATCTGCAATGTTCAATTAGCCTTTCGCCATCAATTAAAATATAATATAATTCGTCCATATTACTGTAGTGCATATTAATTTTATATTCAATTGTATACTATTAGACAGCTGAAAAGTGATACATCTTATATTTATACAATATAGATAATTGAAGGAATGAATGCTGAGATGATATAAGTTAGATATTAAATATAAATCAGTAAAGTAGGATTCCGAAGCCTACCGCATACGACAGCTGCAGACGCAGGCAGTAGATACGCGTAATTCACTGCAGCTTCTGAATGGTCCCCTTCATCCGTATCGAAGTTTAACAAGTAATGTATACACTACTAATTTTTAATTACCAGAGAAATTGCAGGGGCTGATATGGAACGTATATACTTCAACATATATGGAATAATACAAATACCCAACCATACAAAAAAACAAAGTTATTACCGTTTTTAAAATCTCACAAATGCATAGACACCTTTTTATTTACGCACGATGTGTGGATAGTAAATAGGTCATCAATGAACTTTTAACTTTCATCGTAAAAATGCCGAACAGTTCCGGGAATGCCCGACAATGCACGACAGGCGACGCAGTCTTCAAGGTCAAAATACAAGTACGATTTTATTGTATGGTTAATTGGTTAAATAGTTAAAATGCTCGTCATACGAGTTTGATTCTAGTGGCAGTAATTTTTTAATAGCGTGTTTAACACAAGTTTGGGTGTACTGAGTAAACAATGGTAAAACCGCAGTAACTTTTAACGTAGGTAATTCAGTACTTTTAAATTTAAGTAGGTACCTTATCAACTGGCAGATAGGTACTAAATAACTTGGAATAGTTAATTGGCCTAATGATTAATTTATGTATTTAGCACGTGCAAGACTTACCCTACAAGTACCTACTTTAATTGTTGCTCGAAAAGTCCTCCGTCATTTTGGATGCATAAACGAGCCCGCTCATAGTTCGATTTCAAACTGAGGAGAATGTCTCTTTGTTGCCGGATTTCATCGAAGGCGACAATTATCCTTTGTCGGAGGTCCTCACGGGTGTTGGGTTCACTGACATACACTCTACGTTTCACTTCACTCCACATGAAAAAGTCCATTGGCGTCAGATCCGGAGATCGAGCGGGCCATGCGACCGAAGCCCCCCATCCAATCCACCTGTCTTCAAATTGCGTACTGAGGTAGTCTCTTACCGCGATGTGGTAGTGGGGTGGAGCACCATCTTGTTGAAACCAGAGGTCTCGCAAGCTTGCGAGTGGGATATCATCCAACATGGTTGATACCATGGTTGGATGATACGGCGGGTCTACCCCGGCCTTGTGCGTGCGTCGGTACGTGAAATGAGCCGTGGTCTAACAGACGTTGGTAGACGCTCAACATCGTGGAATAATTTGGCTGTCGGGCATTCGTGTAGAGATCACGCACGATACATCCGTAAAGCGGCACTCACATTTTCACCGGATAAAAAATAAGTAGGTACGTAACGTTTATGCGTATTCGCGATTGGTAAATTGGTACGCCATCTCGATAATGTCGATATTGATTAGGATGCGTGCGCGGATCGAGACGTTACAACCGGAACTGCATTGCATATTGCATTTATGATTTAAATTTTTTAACATCAAAGAGATGCCGCCGGCACGTGTAGCGCGGTGTGGTAGGTATGTGCGGGGCAGGGACCTTCGCACGCGCCGCCCGGCACTGCACCCCGCTCAAGGACGCAGAGCGAACTTTAGTAGAAAGAGAGAGCGCGTTAGTCATATTCATTGAGTAAAATTTTTTACGTCGTGAACATAATTTATGTGGTTTTGAGGAAGAAATTGACATACATACTTTATTGTTTTTTTATAGCATGGATGTGTTCAGTATCGAATACCTATCACGTCGCCAAAATTTCTCTGGTAATTAAAAAATATTCGTGTATAATGTATGTGCTGCATGCGTCTTCATTTATCGGCTTCGGAACCGTACCTTAAATAAAAAAGTAAAGATCCTTTTTGTTTAGTTATTTATCACTTTGTAATTTCTGCATGCATTTCCTTACAATAGCAATGTAAATGAAATTGTAATTTTGTAAATATAACGTTAAGTTTGTTACCTGTTATCATGTTTTTTAAGGGACAGTTTCTGTGAGTGAAATCTATTTAGAGTATTTCCTAGTCTTTTTATCTGATTTAGCATTATACTACTCTGTACATTGTACGTTAACTTTGAATAGATTTCACATAATATGGTCGATTTAATTAAGATTATGTTATCAAATTATTTTAATGGATTATGTATTTTGTGTAAATATGATTTAGTTTTAGAATTTGGTTCACCGTTCATATGTTGTAGAATTTCCTATGTTCTTTGTATCTGACGTACGTCTGAAGAAGAAGACTCTGATTCAAGTTGTGAAACTATCCAACTGTTCCTATTATCATCATTCTGAGTGTCTCATAAAGATCAGCCCGTAGATGCGAACATCACAAACAAGGGCTCGAAACACAAGCCCAGGTGATTTGAGAATATTTAATAATAAAAGGGCATTAGTCCATGACACTGACTGCAGCTTAGCCGTTATGTCAATATATTTTGTCAGATAGTCCTTCTCATCTTTCATTCATTCATTCACAAGATCTTCCATTCATTTACGTTCATTTAAACTACCCTCAATAATAATCGCAGAGAGAAAACTTCTTAAATCAAATAAATAAGCTATCTCTCAAATATTGCAAAAACTTGATAGACCAGAGAAATAAGAGCCGATCGTGGTCATATCCTATGAACACACCGTGCCTTAGACACCCAATAAATATTAGTTGTTTGTGTTTAGAAATAATTGGTATGTAGCTGCATATAACGTTCCGCACTTTATAACGGTTTCCTACCACATTTTACATATAGATGATGACTATCATAGCCATAGCCCTTTCCTAGGGCTTCCGACTGAATGACTTTAAAAGAATAGTTTGACGTATGTCAAAATGACATACGTCAAACTATTCTTATATGACGTATGTCATTTTTTTTGTCTCTTACAACTCTATTCCATATTCAAATAGTTCTTTAGAAGTACTTCCACATTTTAACTTTAGAAAAATATTTTTTTTTACATACATGGTTTAATGAAAACATGATAGATCTAACTATTTTATCGTTTTAAGTTGCATATCATCTATTTCTATACACAGACAGCACTAAGACCATAGCAACAGAGATTGTCAAATACGAAGCTTCCTCGAGGTGCCTTACAAGTGTTAGTAACTTATACATACCTAGGTGCAAAACGAAATACTCCCTATGTAATAAATATACTGCAATCTATGTAAATATTATTTGTATGTGTATAAATTAATGAAATAAAATGAAATTATTTTATTACTGGACACTGTTGTTTTGATGTGTATTTTCTTCTGCAATTGATTACCCTGTAAATTAAGATGTAACAGCCCCTCTTGACAATTGGCAATACGTTTTTAGAAAAGAATAGATTGATTAATGCATGGGAATGCCATACGTTTATCCCATACATTCGTCATTCTATTATAAAATTCGCCGGCCAATGAATTACCACTTGTCTAGAGATGCAGGTGATAAAGTCACATTTTTCTTCGAGCCAAAGAGCTGTGGTGAATTTCAAACCACAAGGTAAGACATCTTTGTGGCATAGCAATAGAGAGTTACACTACTAAGAGGTTGCGGGTACGATTCCCGCGGCAATCCGATGACACCTTTGTACCGATTGAAACCTTTATGGTGAAAACCGTTTGTGTTTATAAAAACCTATAACTAGTTTAAACCAATTTAACTACTCTGAAAAGATATCGATGACGGAAAACGTAATTGCTAAAGAAAGCAAAGCAGAAAAAAGAAGCTAAAATGACGTAAGATTAAATAGTAGATTGTATCTTAAGGGAGCAAAATAATATTTTTACGGTGAGGGCGCTTTTTTTAATCCAGAGCAAAGTGACGGATTCTAGATTAGAATCCCGAGCGTAGCGAGCAGGAGGGATTCTTTCTTTAGTAGAGTTCTGACCGTAGCGAGGGGTTCAAAATACGTTGCCCGAGAAAAAAATATATTCTGCACTCTACTTTTCATTTCCCTCTATAAGAAAATCAAATGCGCCTTATATTTTATTGTAATATTCTTATTTAATAAAACAAAGTAAAAACTAAATTAAATAGCATCTAATATTGAAGGAACTAAAAAGTTTTATTTACATACCCATCACATTTCCAGTGTCAGTTCTAATACTTTCAGGAGTTAATTCTATACTTTCGCTGTCATTTAACTCATATATATTCAATACATAATTTTTCATAATAAAACCATAAATTTCTAACAATCCGTGAAAATAGAAAACGCGATTTCTTTTTTTATAGTCAGCCGGCGTGGCGGGCGGCGCGGCGACTAACCGTCTTACCAACCAGTCTTTATTCAAACAAACATATTTTGCGTTTGATTTGTTTGGTGCCGAATACCATATAAACATACATACATATAATCACGCCTTTATCCCCGGAAAGTTTGGCAGAGGTGAATTAACACCCAAATTTCACCAATCTGTATTCGGTCCCACATAATAGGGGGAGAGCCTATTGCCGAATTTCGGGCACTATTGTTGACTCGAGCAATGCATCTGAAGCTGAGTCTGGGCTGTACATATCTGTCCGATGTTAAAGTTAATCAGTTGCCTTGTACGATATTTGCGGCGCATTAAAAACTTATTACTGCCCACTAAAACTTCAGGATTTTCTCGATTAGATACCGTAAAATCATCAATGTTAAACCTCGCCTTACAACTGTTCACAACTTACTACATTCTTACGTTCCGAAAATAAAAACTTGATTGATTACTGTAAGTCTCAAATACTGTTAATAAGAACTTTGTGAAATTATTTGATATTTTTTTACATTTGAAGGCTGCTACCAAAATATAACTATGTACAAAAATCATCTGCCTGCGACAACAATGGCTGTGTCAACAAATCGATATATTCATAAACGTTATTTGAGAAGTAATAAATTTATTGGCATAATATATAACTTAGAGGCTAGAGGGGTGATACGGGCTTTTAAGTCGGATAATATTATATAAAGAAGAGCCAAAGAGACTTATTGAATGAAAGAATGTCGTTCATATTTTGAAACCTTGGTCACAGCACTTATGTACCGGAAGCATGTCGACATGTTCCTATAATAGCCGCTATTTTGTTACAGATAACATCTCTAATTGAATTACATCTCAATCAATATAAAATAAAAATATCATTTTGAACCTTATCTTCTTAGCAATAACTACTGTAAACATTATTATGAAATAAGGTGCAAAATTATGACAGATATTAATATTTTTATGAATATTAATGTTTTATGGTTAATTGATATTTATGCAAGAAAAACTTATAAATAAGGCGAATAAAATAAAAATTGATCATTTTTAAAGTTATTTTTGGACGCTGTTGTGCTTAAAACAGATTGATACGTTTACAGGTAAGTATTTTATATTCTATTTTTATTGTGGACATTTTTATGTTTCTTTTACATTTAATAAATCTTCACGTTAGGCGGTTTCATAGAGACATCCACCGATCTCTTCGTGTTAGGGTACTCGTACCAAATAGGGCCGTAGACAGCGACCTCAGTCGAGACTATTCAAAAATATTTTAACGGCATATTTACTATTTTTCTGACGGTACCTATTGTTTTGGATATATAGTTTAACCCACATAGATGTTTGTATGGCAATCGGGACCGACGGCTTAACGTGCTCTCCGAGGCACGACCAGACAAATGCAAATACCCATATTCATGCACACATATATTTGCGTTGAGCGGGGATCGAACCCGCGCCTCTGTGTAGCGGCCGCGTTCACTACCGTTGCGCCACGGAGGCTGTCTCGGACTATTTATCGAATATTCTTGATATTGATTTTCTAGCCTATAATAAGATAATCAGTCTAGAACGCAAGTTTTCAATTGACATGATTCAATTGATATCTAGCCAAGGTGTACAGGTTACGTACATGACTAGAATAGTAATCGAACGAATCTAATGCAGTTATACAAATGATTAGTGACCGATTCCTATGTTTATTCAAATTCTTATCACGTCTGCTAGCTAAGCTTAGATACAGGAGTCGCTTGATTATTGATGTGTGTAAATTCACTTGGCTCTAGTTTGTCCCTAGTAGTGAGAGCTAGGGACAAAGCTATAGGTAGGTACTCTGGTAGCTTAGTTTAAAAAAACATTATTAAAAGATACCTTTACAACATCGATAATCCTCTATAAACGTGTGAATTATATAGAAAAGGTACGAGGCATAATGCATAATCATAGCAAAATCTAGCAAATTAGCGTCGATTCGTAAATCAGTAAGCTTTCGATGCATTGATTACGCCATGTGAATAAAATATTAACTAATGATGAAGATTAGTATGAAATTTCCTACAGTAAATTGCACTTTACTTTATGATGATCCCGCCATTAGTTTTGTGTTAATACTTACCTGCTCTAATTTAAATCATAGATACGTTTCACCTCCAGCTTCCAGCTGAGATCACAAGCTACAGACAGACAACAACTTCTTCAACACTAATAGTATTATTTGACAGTAATCAAACAGTATTGCATTCTATAATTTATTTAGGTAGCAATATTGGTGGTATAAATTGGAATAAAAACAGCAGTCAAGTTATTGTTCATACCGCTACGGCCACTTGTAATACATTTTTTTGTCCAGTATATTTTTAACCTTCTACTTAAGTCAACTTAAAGTACCTATCAATAAATAGTACAACTACCTGTATATATGCTAATTACTGGAATTGGTAGGTACCAAAAGCAAATGACAAGACAGGTACCTTTTAAAATGTCTCGAAGAAAGAAATTTATTTTAATAAAAAATACTTAAAGTACATACAGAAAATAACTAATTTTATTAACTAAATAAAATTATATCGTTATTGAAGTGCACTGATGATAATAAGCTATAATAGGAATCATTCAAAAGCGCTTTATTTTGAAATTTATGGTCCTGTGAACATTTAAATCTATAATAAACTAGCTGTCGCCCGCGGCTCCGCCCGTGTGGATGTCGGTTATCGCGAATCGGACTATAATTTGAGATTTAAACTATCCTATCTCTCAAGTCGGATCGAACTGCACATGGTGTGCGAATTTTATTATAATCGGTTAAGTGGTTTAGGAGTCCATTGAGGACAAACATTGTGACACGAGATTTATATATATTAAGATTAATAACGCAACCTTTTGTTAACATGGTCCCATAACTGTTTTCAATTTGGTTTTGTTTACAGAGCAACATGACGAAAGACAAAGCAGAAGAACGGTCAGATGGAAAAATCTTGAATTTTGACCACCTTGTGTTCTGGGTAGCTAATGCGAAAACTGTAAGTTTAAGGAAACCTACACTCTTTCATCTATCATCACGCCAATTCCTATTGCCTTCATCCAAAGCTTTGCAGTACTAAGCTCGCTTTCTTATTTTTCCTTTCCATAATTTTTATTTGATTGTAAAAACTTATTTCAAATAACACTTTCGAATGTTTCGAAAAATGTTTTGCAATCTATTCCAAATTAAAGTCTAATCGATAACAATAATAAAAAAGTATTTTATTTTAGGCTTCAAGTTATTTTGTGACCAGATTTGGTTTCAAGCCTCTGGCAGTAAGAGAACCGTCTGATACAAGACCTGTGTTATCTCATGCTGTTCAACTCAATCAGGTAACTTCATGGCACGATCCTACAGAACACCTATTCCTTCATAGCGCGGAAATCCTAACGGATACCTCCCGGACTCGACCGACTAAAACCGCACGCCCCTTCTACAAGTTGTCGAGGGTTAACGGGCTCTGGCATCTCGCCCCGGCAATGGAGTAGCTATAATGAATAAAATGAAATAAAATAAATTCATTGATGCTAAAGGCCTTGTATATACAAACAGGTCTTAAATAGTATGCAATGAAGTTAAAGTAATACAAACAATTGAATAAACCCTGGCTCCCAAACTAGGTAATTCTGTGACTTGGGAGTCAGTGTTCTGGTGTTACTGCTATACAAAAACGATTTCATTAAACATGCGTGTCTTAGTTTATTTATATGCACACTATGGCATGACGGCTAGTTATTACTATTACAACGTTATGCAAATAAAATATTATTTCAAATAGCGGATTTGAAACTTAGGTGCGGCATGGAACACGAACGAAAGACCCTATTATTGGGGTTGTGGGATGGATAAATAGATAGATAATACTTTATTGTACACCATTAGATATACAGTAGATACAAGGAATACTCTGCCAACTGAGCTATCCGTACCTGTCCTGAATAGCTGACATTTTACCGATTTAAATTTATAGTACCTAAAACATCAAAATTTTGATAGCAATACACATAAATAAATTTAATTTAAATAAAAAACAGAATGTGAAATAACGCTCTTATTAATAAAATCTGGAATTCTAAAGTCTTCTGAGTGAGATTAACATTGAAGAAGTGATATTATTGATATAATTGACGAATGGAGCACTCCAAGTGCTCCATTCGTCAATTATTATATAAGTTTTTTTTACGATACAATCAGTAAAAAAAAATATTTTTCATTAATTACACTCTTTTCCATTCAGATAACCATAGTTTTCGAATCGCCAACTTCTTCTGATACCACGATATCTAGAGACCTATCCGCTCACGGAGACTTTGTAAAGGACGTAGCATTTGAAGTTCAAGATCTGGACGAGCTGGTGCGAAGAGCCAAAGATGGAGGAGCTGAAATTATCAAGGGTATAACTGAGGAGAAAGACAAGTATGGTACCGTGAGATACGCCATAGTGAGAACAGTAAGTATACCGACAATTTTAGTTACTTATTATATTACATATAATATCATACGTACATACATACGCTCACGCCTGTTTCTCTACGGGTAGGTAGAGAAAACAACAACTCTATCCTTACATAAGTACTTCACGAACTTCTTCTACCCATCGATTTCGAATGCCCTTTATTAATAATTTATTATTAACTAGATGTTGTCCGCGTCAGTGTCAGTTATCGCGACCATATATAACCTTTATTCTTTCCCAATGTCTAATGTACCACCTTACCAAATTTCATCATAATCGGTTCAGTGGTTTGGGCGTGAAAGTGTAACAGACAGGCAGACAGAGCTACTTTCGCAATTGTAATTTTAACTCTATTCTAATTCTGCTGTTTTGAAATTTCTAGTATGGCGACAACACTCATACTCTGATAGATCGTAGCCGCTACAAAGGAATACTGCTCCCGGGGTATGAACCAGTCGAAGATGATATTCTAAATAAAACTTTGTAAGTATGTAATTATTATTTTTTGCCGCCAGCCTTTTGGGCACGGTGCCAGTGGAGGTTGACAGGGGGAATTATACGATGCTAAAGTTGAAGTCTCTCCCCCTCTTTTATTTTATTTTTGTATGTATTATATAGCATAATTTTTATTATATAGTATTATTCTGTAATATACTTGTAAATTAAAAAACAAATAATCGTATCGGATTTTGTAGATAAATATAAATATAATAGTAAATTTAAAATACTGTAGAATTATTTGTAGTTAAATAGATATGTAATCAGAATAGGACAAAGCAGATACATCACATCTGATTTAATTTTTTTTTCGAACGGGATCGGGAGTGATTCATGAATAGAAAACAATCGAAATCCATTCCAACATATTGGTTTGACTGATGTATTGTGAAATTCTACAGATTGATAGACTCCAAGAAAAAATCGACAGATCTTTTATTATTTCCTATGTGTTTATTGCTAATTTCATAGTCTTTCAAAAATCCTACATATTTATTTACAATTGAAAATTAATAATAGATAGTTACATACTAAATTTAATTGAAAACCAGAACTAGAGCTAAAAAACTAAAATAAATATATATTTTTAGGGTGTATGCGAAATTTCATCGTGTATTATAGCCACTTTTGCATACAAAGATTAATTATTTATTAAATACTTACCTGTTCTTCATTGTCATCATTCTCAAAACGCATTGTGCGTAAATGTTCCAAATTAATGTTTAAATCTTTCAGGCCTGAAACCAATTTAATGTACATCGATCATGTGGAAGGGAACATGGCTGATGGAACTCTAGAAGATTCTGTAACTTGGTACGAGAAGAATCTCAATATGCAGAGGTAAGTCTTTATATCCAATCGGAACTCGGTTTCCAAATTTGAAGTTTTGGATGCAACCGGACTAAAGCTAATTGACATCCAATTAGCTTATCGCAGTCCACAGCTGGACATAGGCCTCTCCCAATGTTGGGAGGTTCTGGCCAACAGTTTCCACGCTGGCCAGACGGGTTGGTACAGGGTTTTATATCGAGTTTTCCTTCTCTCGCAGTGACATCGTCTGCGTATTTTTCCGTTAGTCGCCTCTTAGAGCGTTCAAAGTCATCCGATATCCGATATCTGACATCCGATATCGGATGAAGTCAAATGTATGAGATATGTATCTCTCTTTCACATTGTCCGGCCTGATATCGGTTATCGGAGCCAACACCACTGTTTTGGCCCGATAACACAAAGAAACTAAAACAGCGACTGGAAGCAATTTTCAACCTTACTGACATTTTCTGAGTTACATGTCTTTTCACTTTAATTGATAACGCTGATCACGAATATAAGAAAAAAACTCGATACCGTGTCAGGTCGAAAATTGCTTGCACTTTTTTCTTTTTTTACTCCTAGCATCCCTAACTATTCTATATTATATATTATATCATACGATTTTATCGGATAAATGTGAAAACAACACAAGGTGTCGGCTATCGGATGTCGGCTATCGGTGTCCGACACCGATATCGGATATCGGATGAGTGTGAAAACGCTCATACAACGCCCTTCGTATGAGATGGGGTGGTGATGCTTGTATTCTTTCTCCGTCACCACACAGATACTTGATGGTGATGAGGCAGCGCTAATTGTTTCTGAACTATTTAGTTAACTCAAAGATTTGTTATTGTAGGTTCTGGTGTGTGGATTATAAACATGACTTAGTACCGTATTCCTGCATCAACTCCGCATCCGTTATCAACAAAGATGAAACAGTCCTAGTGAGTATTTTTTATTTCATAGTATCGGTGTTTACTGTTGTTATTTCAATATTTATTACAATGTGACTTGGAGAAACGAGGCATGTAGTCTTCTTCGTTTCTATTCTCACCGGTTCTCGGCTTGTTTTTCTCTGAAATTTGTGTTCCATAATTTGATATTAATAAATGTATGAATTCACAGTTGTCTATGAACGAAGCAGCGAAAGGTTTGCGTCCTACCAGCAAGGCTACGGAGTTCGTGAAGGCTCTGGGTAGTTCCGGGGTAGAACATATCGCCTTGTACACTGATGATATAGTCTCTACTGTAAGTATTTAATGTAATACATTTGACTACCTTGGTGAGCGCGGATTGTTTTGATATATTATTATTCTCTGAATGGTAGATTTGCTTCCTCGCGCGCCTCCTGTTAGCGATCCCTGCTCAGTGCAAATATTTATATGCATGAA
Organism: Eilema caniola; assembly: GCA_949126895.1. Taxonomy (NCBI): domain Eukaryota; kingdom Metazoa; phylum Arthropoda; class Insecta; order Lepidoptera; family Erebidae; genus Eilema; species Eilema caniola. The sequence continues at coordinate 6,448,842 of OX421472.1, read as the reverse complement.
TTGAATATCGTTATTTGCATCAATATTTATATACCCAACGGCCAGGTAGAAGGACGACCTCATCAAGGTCGCCGGGAAGCGCTGGATGCGTGCTGCTTTAGATCGGTCATTCTGGAAGTCTATAGGAGAGGCCTATGTTTAGTAGTGGACTGTGTGTGGCTGATATGATGATGATGATGATTTGCATTGGTGTGTTCATTAAGAGCACGTTGAGCCCCTGTCGGTTCCGGTTGCCATACGAACATCTATGGCAGTTGTTACGGGTAGTTGGAGTTCTAAAAGGCGACTAGTCTAACTTAACTTCGATATCGTCAATTGTTTGAGGCAGTCGCTTCACGGAAAATATCGAATTCAGCCGCTTCTTAGTTAGACTAGAAAGCCAACCCCGATTCGGGAAGAAATTTCAGAGAATGATGATCAAGGTAGAGGATTTGCACTACTCCGTCGCTGTCGAATCCTGTGCCTAAAGAAAATAAATATTATAACTCATTCACGCAAAAATATTTAAATACTTGATTTTAACAGATGCGTAGCCTAAAAGCTCGCGGTGCAGACATCCTAACATGGCCAACGACTTACTACGAGCTGATTAAAGAAAAGCTGGAAGGCAGCTCCCTCAAGATCGCCGAGAGCATTGAAGCTTTGCAGGAGCAGAATATTCTGATAGACTTCGACGAGAGAGGCTACATGCTGCAAGCTTTCACCAAGCATGTGCAAGTCAGGCCGACTGTGTTCATTGAAATTTTGCAGAGAAGGAATCATAGGGTACGTTGATATATAGGGCTTGCATATATCTAGGTGCCTACCCCCGTCATTACTAGTATTCCTCTTATACAGGGTGGAAGATTTTGACCTTACCTGGAGGGGAAGTACTCTAAATACTGGATATCGAGAATTTCACTCAAAGGAAACTTTCCTTTTTTTTAAAGAGAAACAAAACTAGCCTAACTAACCTAATATTTTACTTTACTTTAAACTAATATTTTAGAAAATTCACTTGCCACACCTGGAATCGAACCAACTAAAATGTGAAAAAATAAAATTCTGTATTGTTAATCGATAAAAAAGAAAAAAAAAGGGCAGTCATAAGAATTCAATCTCTATAACAGACACAGTAAAACCCAAGATGTGTTAAATTTTTATCAATTAAAAGATCATCTACGGAATTTCGGTTAATTATGGCGTAGGCCTGAATTTAAACTTTTTAAATTCATTAAGGGACTCAACAAAATCTGTTTTTCAGGGTTTCGGTGCCATGAACTACAAGTGGGTGTTTGAGGCGATTGAACGTTTGGATGCTGATAAGAAACCAGGAACGGAAGTAGAAGAGAAGAAGAACAATGATGCTGATTAGTGACGTCATACTCGTATGTGGCGCCACAGTATAGAATAAAATTTGTATCAGAACCTTGGTTTTTTTTCTAAAACTATGATCACCTTTCCTTTAGACAATCGCTGTTGTAAATTAAGGTTTAGACTAGAGATTTCAGCTGGACTTTCTCTTTTTCCCGAGGTTCCCGATCGCGCCGCACCGTGCGAAGGAACGCAGCAAGCTGACCAAATCAAAACCACTATCTACTGCAAAAATTGAATATAACATTAGTTTCCCTTCTTAAAGAAATTTTTAGTTTTCATTATACGATGAGCCCTATAAATATCATCAAATTGAATTAAATATAGAATGTACAAAAAACATAACCTTATTCACCTTCAAAGATTTCCAATCAACAATAATCTAGTATAAATAAAATTTTAAATGTCATAGAGTTCTTGAACATGGTAGGTATATTGCGCACACTATTTTATAGTCGTGGTCTGATGCTATGCTATGTTAATGAGCGACCGACCGGTCCGGAGCTCGAACCACTAGTGTTGGGTAGTACGCGTCCGATGTACTATTAGGTAACGTAACTTAGCACTGTACTAAAAGCAACGTTACTCAACCACAGTTCTTAATCGGACATTTAGTACTATTCGGACAGTCGGACGTCTATTGGTTAGTTTGTTATATGGTATAGCGATACGAGCGGCGCGCGGCGAGTACGAGCGAGTAAATACGATAGAATGGGACAGCGATAGCCCCTTTAGTGAAGTGCTACATGTGAAGAATAACCACAGACTATAGAAAATCGTTTTTGTAATAAGATAATATTCTACAAAAAATATCTATTTAATTACGTTAATTTCTTTTTTTATTAATTTTAGAGGTGTAAGTATTAGGTATATCTTCACGCAATTATTCTATTAAAAAACTAAGGATGAGTGTTTGATAAATTAATATTGTGAATTTACGATATTTGAATTGACCAAAACTAAGTTTATTATTTTATTTTATATAAATTCATAACGCATTTCTAGAGTGACAGTCATAAGCCTGTGTAAAGTATGAAGGAAAATCAAATTGGTATGCTTATGATTAGGTGTACTAAAGTACTAACAGTACTAATAAGCTGTACTAGTACACTGTACGAAAAGTACTAGTACGGTGCGTACCGACAGATGTCCGATTAGGCACAAGACTACGAACCACTACTAACGTGGGGTAGAGACTGCTTGCGCTGCGGCTGACGGACAAATATTTATACGTGCATATATTATTTCGAGTTAAACTTGTTAAAAAAAGCAAATAAATAATAAAAAAAGACTTATACATAGTTATAGGTTGACAGTTCGGTCAAGGGCCTGATGCAGAAGGCCGTACTCCACGACACGGCACGCATGATGAGGAGGTTCTTCTCTCAGGAGCCCTAACCACCGGTAGCTTGGTCCCTGTATCCGATGTCGGTGGAGCACTATTTTTATAATAAATGTTTTTATTTTAAGTATTATTTCGAAAAGTGGAATAAAAAAATAAGAAGGCAATATATTAAAAATATTAAATACAAAAAGAAAAAATAATTTTGAAATTAGAATACTGCAACTACATCTTCTGCAGGCTTTGCGAAGTCCAGGTGAATGAACCACAAGTGCGAGACTGCTAAGTGTCCCACTAGATGACTAAACCATAACCTAGCATAATATTTGTTTTTCCACATTACCCCTCAACAGGGGAAGTCTCTCCTTCATTAATCTTTAGTTCTTTCCTATTCTCCAGATCTCTTTTTCCTCATCTGCTCTATATACTTACACTAACCTTATATATGAATCACGTACCTATCTGAAGGTGCATGACCACTTGCCATCAGATGGGCAACAGTAAGGTCCTCGCAAGGAACAGTGTGATGACGTCGACTTCACCCCGTTTCTGTGCTACGTCGTGTCTGCTGAGTGATAAAGCCTGTTTTCCATAATCAACTTCATTTGCATTTTGTTTACCACGCACAGTGGGTTAATTCTGTGTCAGTATTGGACAAAATATTGTTGTTTGTAAATGTTTCAATGCGTAATTTAAAATATAAACAATGCGTCACAGACTAGATACGTAATTCAATATTATGCAAGTATAATAAGGTGATAAAAAACTGCTAGACATTCATGAATTGGTATTTCCGACTCTTAGGTACATTGAACAATAATTGATTTAGAGGTGTCTAGTAGATGTTGTTTGATCTTTAATAGATGTTTTACTTGCTATTTCTTGCTTTACGCAAGCATTTAAATATGTAAAACTCTTTTTCAACTCCATACGATTAAGGTAATTAGGTGTCTTTAAATATTGGGAAGGAAAGTCTGAAACAGAAATTCCCAACTCCTTTTCTTGCATATAAAATTGTATTTTCAACATTCTTGTTCCGCTAGAATTTTTATATTGTTGCTCTGTCTCTCTTCCAAAACTCAATCAGCAAAAATAAAAGAAAGTTGATTTAATCTATACTTTGTTCATCAATAAGTATTTTAGTGTCACTATTATTATAACTAAAATATTTCGATAGTGTAATTTTTGTATTAGCTCCTTCAATAATTTTGTCCACGAGCCTAAATTCGTATCACTATGCGTTGGAGGCTCGACTCCGATACCTCTGTGCCTCGGCTAATACCGACGAACTAACGTGCGTTCACACTGTTATTAAACTATAAGGTATTTGTGTATTTAATCATACAATATGTAATAACTTACATATTGTATGACTGGCTGCAGACTGCAGCATGCAAATTTTAAATTGATACTTTTACTAAGTTATTACTGAAAATAGTTCGCGGTGGAGTGTTACAAGAGGTGGCCACCACATTTCTTCCTATGGGTGTCGTTGAAGGTGACTAAGGGATGCCGACAGTTAACATACAGTCCATAGCTAATTGCCATAATCATAGTTTGCGAAATGTAGGTGCCTACCCCTTTCACAGATTTACAGGCGTGAGTGTATGTATGTACCTACAGTCGACAAAATCGATAGTATCCCACCTTTACATATAAAGTTGTATGTAAAGGTGAGATACTATCGATTTTGTCGACTGTACATACATCATTGGTATTCCAAAAAGTTTACACAGAATTGCATTAATTTATGAAATTAGTAACGAAAATGAAACTAAAACCATTCCAATCTAATTCGAGAGTTCAGCAGTAATTATATGTCGCCTTTTTTTATAACCATGCAGAATAAGTCATTAAAAAAAAAAATGATGAAAAAATTAAACAGTAATTAAATGGCTAGGCAAGTAGTTAAACGTCATCGATCCAAGCTATTTGCCTAACCGTTTAATTAAATGGCGGAACACCATTCAGGCCGTTCATTGAATGGCGCCGTTTAGTTAACAGCCTTTTTTTTTTTTTTCGTGCGGGAATTCCCCATGGATACCCACCCCTCCGGAGCCGGAGGGGGAGGTTATGTCGGACTCGAACCGACTAAACCGCACGCCGTCTCTGGGTCGTAGTGCTAAGCCGAAGGTGAGGTTGTCATGCGACGTATCCCTCGCACCCCGGCTGACGCAGGGCCATCCCTCTCGGTCTGCCCCTCCCTGGGGAGGGGGGGGACTACGCGGTCCCCGACTCAACCCCGGTGTGGGGAGGCGCGCATCGTCCTTCGATGCGCGCCGCCGCCGTGGCCTGCTTCTGCTAGGGTGACGGGCGGCTCCACCCGTCACCCTCAGGCCCGCGCTCATCGGGGGCGGAGGTCAGTTTGCGCCCTCCGACGCCCGAGCCGCCTTCGGGCGCGTGCAGCGATGTCAGCGAGCCTTTCTCGCTCATCGCGCCGCGCCCGCTCTGCTGTCTCCTTCGCAAGCATGACCTGCTCGCAGAAGGAGGCGCAGGCCGCCCACGCATCCGCGCAGCGGACCATCGCCGCGAGCAGGGTGGAGAGCCTGAAGGCAGCCGTTCAATTAACTAGTAACTAAGCTAGTTGGCGGCAACATACAATATTATAAAGCTCAGATATTATTTACAATTATCATATTCAGCTGAAGAGATATACCGACTAGCGATTTCTATGGACTCTATCTATCGTAATAAAATGAATGAGTGTGAACACAGCCTTACTGTCGTCTTGTTTTCTTGTAAAACTTCATTAGGTTCCACATTTCTGCCTTCAATATAAGCTAGAGCCTGTTCGGGTGCGTCTTAGTCTCATTACAGAACTTGATATAGCACCAGTGTCTTAGTGTTAAAGTATTACGTGAATATTATCTTTTTATAGTGAAACAAAATGGTACGTACCTAAAACCTTTATAAAAAAGAAATAAAATGGTAATAATGAAATCCCAATGAATTGAATTTTGGAAGTCGGTTAAAAAAAATGTACTATGGGAATAGGCAGATAGATATCAATTCAAGAATGTTTTTACAAATGCAACGTAATCTTTTAGGGTCCCACTAAGGTCTCATAATTAGGGATGGGAGATCATGGGGCTGTCGGGTGCGACTACCGATAAGCCAAATAAGTCAAAATAATATTTATAAAGCGTAGGAGAGTGAACCCTGCTGCCCTGGGCTAAAATAGTGCAATCACTAAGTGCAATGATGCAGCCGGAACTAAAACTTTAAACTGTGATGATGATGTAACGTAAGCTAATAATAATTAATTGAATTCTTTATAAAAATATATTTTTTCAAAATTACAGAACATTTAAATTACAACAATGTAATAACCAACAGGTTATTATAGTTATCTGATTTTAATATATTATTACAAATACAAAAGATGTTATCATCAATGAGAACGCGTTAGAGCGTTTTCACATTCATACGATATCCGATATCGGTGTCGGACGCCGATGGCCAACATCCGATAGCCATGTGCTGTTTTCACATATCGCTCATCCAAAAGAATATTGACGTAATTACGTTATTGCGAATTTCCAGGAGAGCGTTTTAAAAGTTTAATATCGAAATATTGTTTACTTTACTATCAATAATATTATATAAAAGATTGCGAGAAATCTCAAGATAACTATTAGAAATACCAAATAAAACAAACCAGACGTACATTTATGCCATTTTATAAATTAAATATTACAATTATGACATAAATACTAGGTTTGGATGTGGGAACAAATTATGAATTTAAACAACATTATATTCAATTTGTTCTATTTTTATAAATCTGTCTACATTTTATAAACCTTGAACGAAATTTTTTTTTAAATTTTAACCAAACAATAGTTATACAAAAATTTTGGTCAGTTTCAAAACAAAAATAAACTATTCTTAAAAAATTCTAACTAAGTATATCTAATATTAAAAGTAACAAATCTATGCAAGTAGGTACCTAGGTAGTTTTTATAGTAATAATGAGATCAGTAGACATTACGGTTAAAGGCGCCTTTAACCAGGTAATTTTAGGTAGGTACTTATACTTATACTCATCCAAGAATAGCATAATCTTTAACAAGCATAAAATCTGGTAGAAATATGGTAAAATAATATCACAATGACTCATTAACCTACAATTCCGATATAAAACTTAGTCTTAATCGTTCGCCAGTCTTAATAGTATCTATCAAGTATAATAGTGTGACTTATAAAATAGCGTACAACATAAAGTATTTAAAATAACTGGAAATAATAAGTAAAACTTATTATAAAATAGTATTATAAAAAGCCTCATAGTATTTTGGTTTATTATAAGCATTTAATAAATGCAACAAATAAGCTAAATCAAAGTCGGTCCGATACGGCCATTTGCTAGATAGTACAAACTAGTTAGGGATGTTAGGGATGAAAAAAGAAAGGTCGAAGTTCACTTGCAGTCGCTGGTTCAGTCTCTGTGTGATCCGATATCGAACCATCATAGCGTTGTCCGCTCCGATAACCCAAATCGGGCCGGACAACACTGTCATGTCATACAATTGACTTCATCCGATATCGGATAACGGATGTTGTGAAACACTCTAAGTGTAGTAAATATTAAGTATTGTAATAAAATTCCAAAATAAATTAGCATATTAATAAATATAAAAACTGAAATTCGCAAAAAGCTCTGATGCCTGCGTGCGGCTCCACCCGCATAGATGCTGTTGTTGCGAGTTTTGGTCATATCTCCGGTTCGGCTCAACCAATTGCGATTAAACATACCTATTACCTACACAAAATTTTAATTTCTAAGCCTTAAACCGCATGAACCCGGTTAAAATTGGGCCATTTACGGGGAAGGGGAAAGGGGGAACAGTTTCATACCTAAGCTATGTTTAAAATCTTCAAATCAGGAAAAGCGATTACCTTACAGTTTATCTGCGATAAGTGGCGTTACTTTCAAACTTCCTGTTATAGGTAATCATTTCCAATCTGATCCATATCATTTTTTCATTAATTCAATCAGACTGTTGGAACTAAGGCTCTCCCAATGTGCGCCACCTATTTCAGATTGTCAGGCCATCTTTAATGAAATCAAACATAGTGATCTTATTATTTTCAGACGTCTTATACGGATAAGGGCAAAAAACCGGAAAATGGACGCTTTCTGGCGTTCGACCACCTCACGTACTGGGTATCGAACGCCAAACAGGTGAGTTTTAAACACCAAAGATAGCAACAAGATCTTAGAGCTTAATAGTAGTACAATAATCGACTTTCGTGTTATTACATTACCTCTGCTCTATGCCATTACCCACGAAAAAGGAGCAACTTATTATACCACTCAGTTGGCAGACGTGATGGGGAGTGGTTACCGTGACCTATTGGACGTGTGCAACATCAAGAAGTATACGAAGCTAAAGGCCTGTTGTTACTGCTTCCTGACTGAGAAAAAATCTGTCATGTGCGAGTCGGACTAATTTTTCGGACTTAATTTTTTTTCTTAATTTCATTATTTAATTTTAGTTTTAGTATATATGTTATTATAACTGATATAATCATCTGTGAAAATATCAACTGTCCTAACTATTAGTTCATGAGATACCTACGGCGTGGTGACAGACTGACAAACAAATAGTGGAGTCTTAGTAATAGTGTCCTGTTTTTATTGAATTTAATACGCCATGGAACCTTAAAAAAGGCGTGTATGCAGATAAATTATATTCTTAAAATGAACAGTTGAATTAATTAAATATTTCTTATTTTATGTGTGACTTCCATTTTGTAACAAAAACTGGTTCTGTTTTAAAAGTATTTAAACAAGAATTTAATATCATTGGTTTATGTAATCACAGTCTGACATATTATTTAACATTTTAGGCGGCCAGTTACTATGTGACCCGTTTCGGCTTCGAACCATTGGCGTACAGTGGGCTCGAGACTGGCTCCAGGAAGACTGCTTCGTATGCCGTCAGATTGAATAAGGTATACCAGTTTTATGATTTGTTTATTCGAACGAGCCTACGTTGGATACCTACACCTACCTACTTGAGATAGTTTTTTTTTCCCACACAACTGGCAGACAAGCACACGACCCACCTGATGGTAAGTGCATGGTTACCGTGGCCTATAGACGTGTACAACACCAGAGGCGTCACATTCGTGCTGCCGACCATGTAAACACATAGAGTTTTTGCGCCGTCAGTGTAGAAGACAAAGCAGGAATAGCGTTTGGTCTTCGCACTGACAGCACAAAACCTCTCCAGTGAGCTCTGGCTACCCTACTCACGCCGGGAACACAATACGTGGTTATTATGGCCGTGATATTCTGTAGGGCGGCGGTACTTCCCCAGTCGGACTGCTCAATTGGACGGGAATACCTTCGTGTCCTGGATATTGAATATTATCCCATAACTAATGCCCGCTTGATAGCTCGCCCCCTATTACGTGGGACTGTAAATCATGCTTGCCGAAATGTGGATGGTAATACACCCCCTACCCCTTCAGGGATTTAATGGCCTGAGACTACGTATGTGTGAATATTGTATCATGTTTTGTGATCAAAGCCCTCACAAATCTCCGCCGGGAGAGATTTAGGATTCCTCCTTGCTGCCAGACCCCTGATAAGCGAAGGCAACTCAGACCTTAGACGCCACTCAAAGTTCTCCGTCTTCCATGAGTGCAGACCTGGGGAGTACAGGTGGAGCCGCCTGTTACCCCAGCAGCAGCAGGCCATGGTAAACCGACGACTGAAAATTTTCATTGACTAATTCTGATGAGCTAGGGTTTTCATACTCGACGTTGCCTTCTAAAAAAAGCGAATCATTCTCTCCGGGGCAAGAGGGGGCCATAGCTTCAAACACAGGTTCAGTCCCACTTCTGGCGTGGTTTAGTAACAAAAATCTAACAATCTATGCAACCGTCCAAACAGTTGCTTACATTTACAAGATGACGCGACGTTTCAGTTGCTTTTCAGTGTCTTTCTTAGAGTTACTGTCTTTTTTTTTAACGTGCTGGAAATCCTCACGGATAACAACTCATTGTTCAGGTTATCGACTCAGGTTATGTCGGACTCGAACGTACTAAATCGCACACCGTTTGTGGGTTGATGTGCTAGGTTTGCTATGTCTCACCTATTGCCTGTTTTTGGGGTGGCATGGCCTCACCGGGGCCTAATGCACGGACTTTACTTTTGGGGTTAGGAGGCAGTCGCTTCTATAAAAACGCCAAACAATAAGGACAGCTCTGAGGTGAAAGCCTTGAGGGTGACCGGGAACAACGTTAATATGATAAAGATCTAAGTTATGTTTTTTCCATAAATATGATTGAAATCACGCCTTAATCCACGCGGGTTAGGCAGAGGTGAATTGACACCAGGTACGTTTAACCATTCATTGTATTCGGTCCCACGTAATAGCGAGTGAGTCTATTATTCCATATATACTTTATTCTATGGGCACTATTGTTAAGTCAAGCCATGCATCTGAGGCTGCCCTATTCCTTATTCGCCTTGCATGACACCGCATGGGAAGAGATGCGATGTCAAATTCTACTCTGCCAGTAACCATCTTGTCTTTTGTATACTGTGTACTAATTCAATAAATATCTATCTATATAGATCATCTTTGTGCTCCGAGCTCAATACGAGCCTGAAGAAACAGACTTCGTGAACGAAGTAGCTTACCACGGAGACTTCGTAAAGGATGTGGCCTTCCAAGTCGAGAACCTTGATTATATCTTCGAATATGCGAAGAAGCAGGGCGCCGTGGTGATCCGGGATATCTGGGAGGAGACCGACGAGTTTGGGGTTGTGAGGATGGCGACTGTGAAGACGGTACGTTTTTATTTGAAGCTAAACGATGGTAAAGCATCATGCTGACATTATAAACGCGAAAGTTTGTGTGTATGGATGTATGCATGGATGTTTGTTACTCTTTCACGTTAAAACTACTGAATGAATTTTAATGAAACTTTACAATAATATAGCTTATACATCAGAATAACACATAGGCTACATACATTTTATAACGATAACCGATATTATAGCGATAACCGTCATCCATACGGGTGGAGCCGCGGGCAAAAACACTGATATAAGATGCTATGAAGTAATAAAGACTTATTACTTACCTGGAGCCCGATTCGGTTAAATTAGGTACGTGTTTAAAACTTAATTCATATTTGAAACCTTACATTATTTCAAACTTAAAACACATTATTATGTTATTTGATTTGAAAACTTTCGAAAACTTTTAAAATGAAAATTTTCGAAATCGAAGCTAATAATGATTCTGAAGGCGAACAGGAAAGTACCTAGGTCTTTTTTACCCAGTTCGTCAATTGACTGCACCTTGAATAATTAGACAGAAAATACGGAATATTAATGATAGGTTTTTCTTACCATCCGCTACCAACGATTTTCTTTTCATTCATTTAAATTCGCGGATTCACATTTGAAAACGTGATGTACCTACCTATCTGAATTGGGATCTAAAAGTCCCTATAGGTATGAAAAAGTGATTATATAGTTTTCTACGTTGTTGGCAGTATGGTGACAGCACTCACACGCTAGTAGACCGATCGAAATACCGGGGACCATTCCTGCCTGGATACCAGGCATTGAGCCAAGATCCGATTAACAAATTATTGTAAGTACCTACTTAATCCATCCCTATCAATTATGTATTATGTAAAGAAATAGAAATAAGCATTTAATATTCAATAAATAAAAGTATCCTATACATAGAAATATAAATAACAAATATACATACAAATATGTATTTACTATTTGCAATAAGCAGAAATCGAACCCCAACCTCTGTCATTTCATTAGCAACCAAACGCTCTACAACTATACTACGTCACATGTGACTGTGTTGTAGTATCATATTCTGTCCTCCGTGGTTGTAGTTCATATTCAGGGGAGGCAGCAAATTTTATTTTTCTATTTTTTTAGTTTATAATTATGCCTAATTACACCTTGAGGTTAAATATACTTTTACAGATTAAATACAAAAGTGTATAATTTTCATTAGTGCCATCTATTATTAGTTTGCCAAAATAATTTCATCATATATCAATAGAGGGCGCTAGCTAAACATGAAAACAAATTGTACGTCACAGTCATTACCGTTGCTAACCGTCGAAATTGGTCGAAATACAACTAGTGATAAATTAACTACATTTGTTGTAATGACCTTCGGGGAAATAAAATAATTATTAAGCTTCTGTGGTTAAACTCTCAGTAAAGTTGTAGAGTAATGATGAAAAGATGGCGCTAGTTGTAGTATAACTTGTAAACGTAGACGAAGAAAAGTAAAGGACATATTTTCTTGTTACTTTTAATTGTTATAATTATTTTACTATCACAATTAGGTACATACGTAATAATTATTATTCTTCTTTTTTATCAGGCCAAAAGTGGAAATAAACTTCATTGATCATGTCGTGGGTAATCAGCCTGACAACGAAATGGAAAAGGTAGCCTCATGGTACGAGAAATGTCTGCAGTTTCATAGGTTTGTAAAAAAAATTATAAAGCATGAAATTAAACTTTAGACAAAAAAAAAAATAAACGTCATCAAAATAGTACATATTAAATTGTATTCCGTTACAAAAAGAATCTCTCCGGCGGGGAATCGAACCCCGGTCTCCCGCGTGACAGGCGGGGATACTTACCACTATACTACCGAAGACTTGATAGTACGGGTCGAAATTAAAGTTCTGTATATAAACATACCTCTGTTTTCAAACATTCAATGAAGTTTACTAGTGATGCGGCTGACTTCAATATTTTCTGTAAATCGACTGCCATCTAATCTCCACTTGTAATTGATGATATCAAAGTATTGTAGAAAGACTAGTCGGACTTTTAAGGGCTCGAAGTTGGAGCCGGAGCTAGTTGAAGCTGGAATCTCCAACTCCAACTAGCTCTAATTTGCACTCTAACTGGCAACCAAAACAGACGTAGTAACCATTAAAAAAATCAATATATTTTCTAAGACTATAAGCACAATAGTGGTTCTCTGACTTACTATCAACTTATTTATTCTTAGATTCTGGTCAGTAGACGACAAACAAGTCTGCACAGAGTACTCAGCCCTGCGCTCTGTGGTGATGGCTAACTGGGAGGAGACAGTCAAGATGCCCATCAACGAGCCAGCTGCCGGTAAACGGAAGAGCCAGATCCAAGAGTACGTGGAGTACCACGGAGGGGCGGGCGTCCAGCACATCGCGCTCAATACTGAGGATATTATTAGCGCTGTAAGTTCTTTGTTTAGTGACCCTCTTTATTGTAGTGATTGTAGTGTAGTTATTGTAGTGCAAGCATGGAGTGCTACGGCAGCAGAGGAGTTCAATTTCACCAATAATAGATTATATCAAACCGAACTACGCGCCAGGGGCTTGTTTCTCTGGGTTCACGTATATGTATGCCGGTAACTAAATGGTCTACATATTAATAATCTAGGGGTCTAAGTATCGTCTGCCTTTTACCTTCAATAAAATTACAAGAGTCGGCAGCACGAGTGTAACGCCCCTGGTGTTACATACGTCCATAGGCCACAGTAACCACTTTCTTCAAGTGGTTCGTCATCCCTCTTCATCGGAATGCCAATCTCCTTAATTCAAAATTTCGTAAAATGTGAAAGATCCGTTGAAACAAAGGTTCACTGCATAACCTGACCTAACGTCCTTGAGGATTATAGATAGGTACTTTTGCCTTTACTTTACCTTACAATATAACTGCAGTCGATTGATCTTATTGGGTACAGTAAAAATTATTAATATATCAGACATGCACTGCATACTTGTATATGACTACCTAAAACTTCGTAATAAAGACCGACCTTGAAATACCTCCGGTGTCTGAGTCAATCAGGTTTGGTGCCAGCCTTGTACCTACCACAACAACTCATTAATTATTACCTATCTACTATTTATTATTTAATCAAACTTCAATTCCAATCGATTAATCCAACCATATAGATAGGTAATCCCGATATAATTCAATCGGTAATCTATAATCCGGCGACGACATTCGCTCTCATAAAAATAAAGATAAAATCATGAAATGTAGAAGCGTAGAGTGAAAGCTTTGGACCAATTGTAATTGGCCAAGATATTTTGCGCAACGCTATCTACTAGACTCCAATTGTAAGCTTTGTAACCAGCTAACGTTATGGAATGCGGATAAATATATTTGTATACATTTTTTTGTAAATACCTAAGGCATAGAGACACACTAAACTGTAATCGACCCACGCATCATTATTATTTATCACTTCTATTAATAACATGCGTCTCTTTCCATAGATCGAAAATCTCCGCGCCCGCGGTGTAGAATTCCTCTCCATACCTTCAAAGTACTACAAGCTCATTAGAGAACAACTTAAACACAGCAAAGTGGAGGTGGCCGAGAGCATTTACACCCTGGAAAGACTGAATATCCTCATCGACTATGATGACGACGGTTATCTGCTGCAAATCTTCACCAAGAACACGCAGGACAGACCCACGCTGTTCTTGGAGGTTATACAAAGGAGGAATCATAATGTGAGTATTTTTTAGTGAGAAGGCACTGAAGAAAAATACATTCTAGGTACTAGCCTATGCCCGCGGCTAACATCCGCGTGAACGCAACTTTTAGTCATATCTACGGTTCAACTCAACTATAATTACGATCAAACAAAGGAAAGATTAAAGATTTTGCGTGACCAAGAACAAGACCAAAGCAAACAAACGACAATACAAAAAAAACGCAATAAAATAAATAATTATCTGCACTGGCAACCATCACTTTCGCCATAATCTGATTTTCTAAAATATTATTTTTAATTTCAGGGTTTTGGCGCTGGCAACTTCAAAACACTCTTCGAATCTATAGAATTGGAACAAGAGAAGCGAGGCAACTTATAAAGTTTTATAATAATTTTCCTGTTGGTTTACCCATTACATACCTGTTCTTTGTTATTTTCTTTTTATTGATTTATTTTTAAATTTTGCCCAGTTTATAATATGTAATAGGTATATAAGATTGTACATTTTTTTAAATATGACTGGATTAAATAATATTTACTGCGTTCTTATATTTTTGTAAATAGTTTGTTTGGAACATTTTCAATTATATTATATATATATAATATCATTGCAAACATATATATTTTCCCGCCTGTAAAACCTCCAAAGTGGTAGGCAGCGGTGTATTAAATGAACACTCACATTTCACCATGATTGACGGTCTCTAATAGTGGGTGAGCCTATTGCCATTAAACGGTCACATTGTCGGACTGTTTGTTTCCTAACGGATGAAGAACAGCCTTCAAATATATAGAAATTATGTAAAACAGTATAAATAAAACAATTGTTAAAAGAGTATCATTTTATTGAAATACCATTGATTAACATTAACCACCTCATCATAACATCCAATAGATTTAGATACGAGTTACTGCGTATTTACAAAACATAATGTGAAATAAAAATGCACATAAATCGAAAATATCGCGATTCAAAGCGACAAGTAAATATTCACAAATGTGTAGACAGCACCAAAATATTATAACCGAGAAGACAGTATACACGAAAATGATAAAAAATACATTCGAAAGAGGAATTAAACAACAGTAGTTCTTGAAAGTGATAAGTAAATATAGAGAATCACATGATTTTATGACATAATGATAATATATACATAATGTAAAATGAAATGAATAGAATAGAACAAATAAGTATCATTTTCGTGTAACAAATCGCCTACCAAACCGGTCCAAATCACAAAACCTGTTCGACATAACAAACATCTTTAAAATGTGTGCAAAATTAAGCTTAACAGCAGAGACTCCACCTACTCTGGCCGATGTATGACGATGTTAGCCGGAGTTACCCGAACGCGAACCTCGGTTATCGTCGGCCATCTTCGGCACTCGAACTTGAGAATCTAATTTACTAGTCAATTACGTCACAGGCGCGTTGTCGAGACTAACAATACAAAGCATTATTTACAAAATCATTATTATAACTTTGTAGTTACTGAACGAATGTCTATGGAAATGTAGGTAATTTATATATTTATCTAACTATCTGGTCATCCTCTATACTATATATAATTATAGTAGTAGAATAGAATGGTTCAAGCAATATTTTTGTAGTGGTGTTTTTGAGTTCCTATGGCAACAGAGCTACATTATAATTTGACACAACACACTACACAGATTTCCTCTAATATTAAAAAAAAGTACAACATTTGTCCTTTATTTTGTCAATAATTTTATGCATATACATAATCTAATCACTTATGTGTTACCTAAATATATAAATAAGGCAACAGAATTTGTTAAATTTAGAATAAAAAAGACTAATTTTTATAAAATAATAATTACACATTTTCATCTGTGAACTGGCAATCGGTCCTATTCATCAATTTTATAACTTTAAAGAGAGAACATAAAGCTTATTGAATAAGTTTTATGTGAAATAAAGTTGCAAAGTAATATATAGGTCGATTACCACCAGTTATATCGGTATATCGGTTTCAAACAAGGAATCATGACAGAGTTATTGCCATTGCCATCAACGTTAGTAAAATCTGTCTTGAACGAAATTTGAACCAACATTTTCAGTTATTCAGATCTAAAACGAATATTTGGTATTATTATATTTTTTTTGTAACGAAATTAAACTATTATTGTTATTATCACTAACCGAAACTATGCATCGTTCAACATAATAGCATTTTTATTATTACAACATTATTGGATAATGAATATTCAAAAAATACTTAGGAATTTAATCTAGAATAACCTAACTGTTTCTACAGTCTCGTGATATTTCGTCTGATAACGTGGGTGTATTTGTCAGGTTTGATAATTACTTGTATTGTGCGCAATATATTTTAGTAAAGTTTAGATAGAGTCTACCACGACGTGTATATAAGCGATACAATTTTGGGTAGCGGTTCAGAGGAAGAGAGATGGAGCTATACACCATCCACATTCTGACACACTTCAAAAAAATGAGTCGCTAATGCGCTCAGCAGTGAATTAAATGAAAATAGCCGAATATATTTACAATATTTTTCCATGAAAGATAACAATTCGTAAGATTTTGTCTGCCGACTTTTAAACCAACATACAAAGTGAAATTCAGCATTTAATTTTAATTCACAGATATAAGGTTCATTAGGTTAGAGCTTGAATCTATTTTGCATGATACGGCCTCATAAAGGACTAACGATATTCTCATATCTAAGTACAATCTTGCTTGCCGGGAAGGTTTCACCCAAAATCGACTATCGTTTTCTTACCGAACCATTTTTGCTTTTGCTGCTAGATGTTTTGTTTACTACACGCCAATCAAGGTCGAAGACAGGGGTGGATCCTGGTTGATCTTGAGGGTCCCACCTCCCCACACTAGCGTCTCTTCGGATGTAATGTATTATTATAGGTAAACGAGTCAGAATGCCTCCTTTTTGTTATATAAGTCGCGTCAATTTGACTTCACCTCGCCTGATTGTAAGCTAAAGGCAAGGTCTCCGAGTGTCACCATTACGAACACGTACCATGTTGGCACTCAGCTTGACAAACTCATCAGATGCTTTTTCACGCCCTGCTTTGACACGGGACTGTTGAAAGAAGGAAACACATCCTTACTAAACCTCCATTAAATGATTCCTTCCTGACTGAAAGTTGGATCATGGTATGTTAGAGAAATACTGCTGGTTCTAACTGTACTGGTCAGGCACTTTTAATATAAATCTATTGCATATTATATTAATAATTTTGAGGAAATTCCTTAGGAATGTTACCAATACGGAATTTACCCGATGTAGCAGAGAGAATACCTATTGATTTACCTGAATCTGTCCTAGTTAATTGAATTTCTTGCCTAGATAGGTACAATCAATGTAAACATGGCTCCTACATCGCCTAAAGGAGGCCTTTAGGCGATAAAGGGACCTTATTCGCAGTTATTATCATTTCACAAGGTTTCATTTCCGTTCAGTTAGACGACCGTTTACCAGTTTCCTCGATATTTCTATCGTTAGTGTGAGTGATGCGTATCGTTAATGATCGTTTGGTGACATCAATGAATGAATGCTCTATCTTAAAGATAATGATATAGGTAGGCATCGTTGCTGAATGTTTGGTGTCGGTTATATATAAGTGATAGGTATCGTTTGGTATCGTTAACGAACGAATATAGCATTGGACCACATGCAGTTGTAGGAAGGTAGTGAACATCAGTTTTCATAAGCTCATTTAGCACAAATCATATTTTTTTTATTAAATTTCATCGGTCATATACACAGTAATAATGACGATTTATTAATTATCGAGGCGAATCATATTATTATGTCATTTATTTAGTACATTTTGTGTGTATGGTGTTGTACGCACTCATAACCCATACAAATACACCCACAGTACATACACTCCATACAATATTATATCTACGTGTCTTCCTTATCGGGTTCGACATCGGCTTGGTCGACGATTTCGAAGTCCCTGTCTGTGGATGAACGTTGGCTGTTCTCAGATTCTGATTCGGACTGTTTGTCCGCGGGGGATGTTGATGTGTCTTGTTCGGACCTAGAAAGAAACAGAATGTGTTGAAATTAAGTTATCAATCGCGGTATATATGGCCATCTATACTTATTTAAAAAGTAACTGTTTTTAACGCTTTCACGCATAAACCACTGAACGATTTTGATGAAATTAGCCTTTAGGAAAAGTTATATTTGGCCGCGATAACTGACATTCACGCGAGCAGAGCCGCTGACTACTGCTAGTATTAATATAACTGGAACCAAGCTAACTGCCCCAGACCTGCCCGCTGGTTTAACTTCTGATTAACCGACAGGGCAACCCAGAAAGCCACCAGGCTTTCCGGGTTGAGTGATCAGACGGCATCGCTGCCGCAATAGCCAGTATCCATACTAATATAAATGGAAAAGTGTGTGTGTTTAACCGTCTTTCAAGCCTAAACCACTGACCCGATTTTGATGAAATTCGGTATAGGGGTAGATAACACCTTGCGAAAGGACATAGGCTATGTTTGGTCGCGATAGCCGACCTGCGGGCGGAGCCGCGGGCAAAAGCTAGTAAGTAAATAAACGGATGGAAAATAAAAATGAAGTGAAGTGGAAATAAAGAATGCTGACACAGACAGAAGCACATATCACCCCAGTCTTTTAGAGTGATCCTGGTTTGGTATTTATTTAAACGTAAACAATCTTGATGTGTGTTTTCACAAGCTTTTATTTAGTTTCACCTAACCCGTTGTTTGTAATCAAATCTTGCAAGTTAAATTCGATTCACTTCCCGGTTCCCGATTGAGCAAAAATTTTGCATGCATATATAAATCGGATGACAATGCAACATTATAGTGACATAGAGCTGATCTGATGGTGAACCGGGAAGCTGGCCATAGGAACTCCGTAATTGAATGATGCAACCCTATCGACTTTGGGCTAGTTTGATTCGTCTTGACGAGTATCTTGGTTGGCTTGAATATGCAATGCATTTTATTAACAAATAATAAAAGCTCGTTTTTTTAAAGTAAGAGATTTGTTAATGTATTTTAAAAGATTAGATACAGAAATTGACCCATTAGTTAGTCATTCAAGTTTTTTGTTTGAGATTTGTTTTTATGGAAGGTTATAACGCTACAAGATTGTTTATCTTTAGTTACGTACCCAACCGCATGGCGTTAAGAGCCACTAGCGTAAAAGTGCGTTTAGATGAGGAGTGCTTTATGTCGAACTTTTCCTCAACAAAATAAATCAACAAATTAAAATTTCAAAATCTAATCCATTAAAATTGTTTTTTATTAATTAATAATCCATTCAAAGAGGCAATGCGGCCAGGGGCTCCTTTGCACCGAGTACAGGCCCGAGCGCATTGTAAGACGAACCCGTTTCTTTATGTTATTATTTAAAAAAAACAAATTAAAATTAATTGTCATAAGAATATTTCACTTTCGCAGTTCATTATAGTTTTATGAAAGGTACAGCTTACGATAGTAAAAACAAAATAGGAGACAAGTCAGTTGCCTCGCAATTGAATATTGATAGTCTCCGTTTAAACGGCCTTGTAGGAGTTAGGACACGATGGTATTTCCGTCTAATTGAGCAGTCTGACTGGGGAAGTACCTCCCTACAGAATACCGCGGCCATAATAACCTCGTGTTGTGTTCCCTGTGGTGAGTAGGGTAGCCTGAGCTCACTGGAGAGTTTTTGTGCTGTCAGTGGAAAGACCAAAGGCTTGTCCTGCTTTATCTTCTACACTGACAGCACAGAAACTCTCTGTTCTAAAAGGGTCGGCAGCGCGAGTTTGACGCCCCTAGTTTTGCACACGTCCATAGGCGGTACGGTAACTACTTTCCATCAGGTGGGCCGTGTGCTAGTCTGTCAACTAAGCGGTATAAAAAATAATTTAAAGCCGTAATCTTATTTCGACCGAATCTTGCATGATATAATCGCAGGCGAGAATGTAGTGTTTGGCTGTTTGTAAACATTTTGATACGATAATAGTATGGCGATTATTGCTGGTGATAGTAGCGTACGATTTCTCGAACCTAAACGTGCGAGAAACTATTACCATCTAACTGAGCCTTCAGTCATAAAATACGATATAAAAACTCACTTTGTGTCGACGAGAATTTCTTCCTGCGTTTCGACTTGTTCGGTACTGGTCTCGACTCCCGACTTCTCCTCCAGTAAGGGAGCCTTTTCACTTTCGTCGTCCGAATTCTTGTCTTTCTTGCGTTTCTTCTTGTTTTTAGATGCTTTGTCGCTATCGGAGCCCGGCCCGCGGTATTCATACTGCAATCATAATAATGCAGTCAAAATAAACGAAATAAAATATTTAACTTGAAAAACTTCGCATGGAGGTGGAAGTTGGGGGGTCATAATTACACCATAATGAAAGAAATATCAAAGTCCCAACGATTAGATCTCTGCATTTTTTATTTAAGGTCAATGGTAAAAAAAATTTTTCGTAAACAGCAAGTGTTAGCGCAGAAGTAGGTTCAAAGAGTTGAAATCGTGATAACTTGGAAATGGTGATCCGTAAAAAAAAAGAAAGAGAACAATTCAGTGTTTAGGTAATTACATTATCTAAAACTTTGTCTAACCAACTTTTGCAATAAGAGTTGCTGTTTACGAGAAAAATGCAAACATCCAATATATTTTTGTTGATCTTGAATAATAAAAAAACAGAAGGATTTAAATAATAATAAATTATACATAGCAACATATAGACCAATACAAATATACATATTCATGAATACAAATATTTGCATTGAGCGGGAATCGAACCCGCGGTCCCAGCGGAAAATTTGTATGCTGTAGCGCTACGCCGAAGTGGCGGGAACTTAGGTTTAACTAAATAATCAACTTTTTGACGGACGAACCCCTAGTGCAAGTTTTCCACTCTGGTTTCTAATGAAGACGGCAGTTGCTCCAATAAAATCATTTTCTCATGCAATGAAATATTGACATTTATAACAATGACAAGTCACTTCAATTCTAAAGGTTCGTTCAGAAACATGCCTTTATACTTTTTTGAAGTAACATGATAATAAACATAAATGTAAATGTTTTCTGTTAAAATAAAGCTAAAATAGACGACATAGTATACATGTGAGTTTTAGTTTTTATCTTGTTTACCTTTAATTTCATTAAAAATAAATCTTCAATTTCATTGCCTGTTTGAGAAAAGCACTATACATACCTCGGCGGGAAATATGGGGTTGCCTGCCTCAGACTATATGTCTTCGGCCGGCAACCCCTTTCTTCCCGGCCTCTGTAGTAATGTACTATTAAATCGAACCAAAAGGAGGATCAGTGCCCCGAGAACGCTAAACATGCGAATTCGTAACGTAAACGTATCTAGAGAACGGAGTATTGTGATTGGTTCACACAGGCAGGCGGCCTATCGCAATGCTTCGTTCTTTGGATATACAAATTCCAATATTCAATATTATTTGTGATTGGAGCACTGTAGTAAACGGAACACGAGTTCCGAGGTCAAAGCCTCGGAAACAATAGAGACACAGCACCGTTATGACAATGATGATTTTTCAATTAGCATTTCTACCGATAATGTTCGAAAGGTCGTTGGATATCGTGACGTCACTCACCTTGTAAAGTGGCCAGAACGACGCGAAGAAGCCTACATCCTCGGTAAGGTTGGGTAGCAGCCATAGATGGTGGCGGGATAGCGTCAGAAGCCACACCAAGCAAAATACTAGTACGCGTAGTACGGTCAGCGCGATTATTAGCACCAGGAAGCCAGCTGCTGCTATGCTCAGGTAGTACACTCCCTTCCTGTGAAAACACACGTTATGAATTAATGGGAGGTGTAGAACACAATATAGGTACAGACGACAAAAGAGATACGGTTGCACTTTTGCATATAAAGTTTTATTTATTTATTTATTTCTGAAAACATCTATCTTTACAGGTTGTTCCCAATACGATAGTGTTAATCTGTCTACTTATTATTATAACAAATTATTTTTAATGCTATCATTGTGAATCAACTCAGCGAGCAACAGAATAGGTCTACCTCCTCTACAATCTTGTTGAGTGTGCACAGTGTATGTAAAGGTGCAACCGTATCTCCTTTGTTGACTGTACATTCGCCTAAATTCAGTTTTAAGGAATCATACATTGTAAAATTGAAATCTTGGGATAACTACCGTAGTGGAGTTTATTTCGCCGCTTCTTCTCCACAAGCGCCTAGAAAGCAGTGGTAAACTTAGGCTTGATTGTCTTAGCGGACAATTTATGTAACGCAATATAAACCTTATGTAGTGTACAATAACGTCAATGATGTGACGCGCGCCATTCGATGCGATGGCGCGTCACTTTAGTGACGGGACGTCGTCTGAAGACGCGGACGCAATTCTCCTCTAAGACAAACACAACGTTATTGCACACTAAATAAGGTTTAAATTGTGTTACTTAAATTGTCTGCCATGTCATACGCCCCCGCCACGTCTCTTCTGTATAAGATGCGCCTTAGGTTGTATTGGCCCGAGGAACTTATTGGGTAGTAATTGCGAAACGGGTAGGTATTCTATAGACAATTATCTTCTTGTCTCTCAGCCGTGTTGGTTCCCGAAGGAGTAAAACAGGACCGCAGCTCTTCCTGTGGGGCTTTTTGGATCCGACAGTAAACATACAGCCCAAGACATAGTGCCCGCCAGACGGCAAAAGGCTCGCCCCCTATTATGTGGGACCGAAAATCAAAGTTGGCGAAACCTGGGTGTTAATAAACCTCTGCCTACCCCTTCAGGGGTTTAAAAACGTGAGTATGTGTATATCATCTCACCTGACAGTGGCGGGCCACAGCGGGAACATACACACGACGATGGTGCCGCACACCACGAGTACCCCCGCCAGCCAATAGTACCAGGGCTTGGGGTCGTAGATCCACACGTAAGCGTCCGGCGTGTCCAGGAACAGTTGCTCCATGTGCATCTCCAAACGGATCTTGCGTTTCTTCTTCTCTTTTTCTTTAACGTCTTTTGTATCCTGTAAGGGCCCAATGGTACTTTTAAAATGTAAATGACAAACACTGTTTGCAACAAGCTTTTTTTTTCACTTAAATTGGTGACATTGAACGAAAGTTAAGTGTGAATAAAGTTAAAATGAATAATTATACTAATAAATAATTGCAAATAAGAAGACTGTATACAATTTCAGCTTTTTCATATACTCAACTTGAGTTAGGTAGCAATTACTCGTCATATGTGTTATTTTTTCATTATATTATCAATAATTTTTATATATATTTTCATTATTAACAATGGGCTATTATGAGTTACCATTGTTTAAGTAAAACTGTAAATGTTTACATTTTGGAAGTTTTAGAAAATACATCTCGAAGTGAGATTGTATCTTCATCAACAATTATGTGATGTGAAGACAAATGAGACTACCATAGTATATAAATAATGCTGTCGGCAATTTACGTGATTATCACTCTTTGAAATAAAACGACTTCTTGACGAATTTAATCATACCAAATAAATTGTGATGGAATCCTCTAAAAAGTGTTTTATTTCAATGCTTAAACTGAAAGGTTAGATTTTAGGTTAGATGTATGAATCCAAAATTACGGATCTCTTACTTTTGATTCGCATGCACTGGCTTGACTCTTCTCTCCATCTTTCTCGTCTCCACTTTTATTTGATTTGTCCTGATCTTTTTTCTTTTTCTTCAACTCCTGTTCGCTCACAGGAACCTGTAATTGTTGAATATAGACATTTGACACTCCTCTTATTTATATACCACTTAGGTGGCAAACAAGCACACAATTCACCTGATAGGTAGAGGTTACTTTATCCTATGGACGTGGGCAACATTAGGGACGTACCAGTCTTTGTAAAAACCACAGCAAGGAGATCATTCCACAACCTGAGCGTGCGCGAACGTAGCTCTGGTTTCGTAGAAGGGAATTATTTTCATACCTCTTTGGTGTAACACATTTTATCTGTACACAATGTACCCCTACAAAAGCAATGGTATGGTATGGTCAGCAAGAACAGTTTAACACTCCAAAAGCTGACTAAATGTTAGCGTACAATAAATAGACCTTTTGGATAGGCTTCTAGGTGTGAGTGAATGTAAAAAAGATCATGCCGTTGCCTTATTCGTGTGCATGCATAAGGGCGGAAACTACGCATAGTATAATGAATATTATTTGCACGATAATAAACACCCGCTTGCCGTTTTATTGCCCAATAAGGTCATCTTATAACACTAAAATGGCGTGGATAATGTTTTTAATAAAGTACCCCACGATCATCGGAGGCCATCCAACTTCACCTTGCTGATTAACGGACTTGTTCTAGCGCCGACTTTTCTCTCAGTGTTAAGAGGTCAGACATCCATCGCTACCATAAAAACCGTACAAAAAGGTGAATAACTGAGGAGAGAAGGTTCAGCTTTCCAGTCTAAAGTTACAAGCCTTACAGTGCCTTACGATTACGAACTAATAATATTAATTGCAAACTAAATTGCACTAAATGAACGATTGAATGAACGAATTCACTAAGAAGTCTATTACAAAGTAATGTAATAAACACATGGTTTGCATCACTATCTGAATCGCATTATCGGAAACGTGTGTAAAACCGGTTTGAATGTTACCAAGTTCATTGAATTATTGCTAATTGCGAAACAGATAATGTTATGGATGAGATACTGACGTGGTTCTTGTAAGTTCAAGAATATTCTGCATTTTAGAATGGCTAGCTGTTACCCGCGACTTCGCCCGCATGGAATTCTGATCTCGTTGCCACACCCCATGGTGACCTATTCTCGGGATAACTATTTAGCCTATTCCGGTGTTCCTGACTACAATCTAGTCCTTTGCCAACTTTTAGCCAGATCTGTCCAGCCGTTAGAGTGATTCGAGTCACAAGCACCCAAACATCTTCATAAATTTTCACATTAATAAAACATATTAGTAGGATAGCGAGAGAACCCTCCTAATCTTTACATGGTATAAAGCCTCCGCTGTCTATCCGCTTAGATCTTTTAGGCCCGTATTCTAGAATACCACTCAGCTGAACCTCGATTTATCGGAGAAAAGATTGTATATGTTATAGGCAATGTGTATAATGCAGGCATTCTATACAAGACCTATGAAATGTATAGAATTCCGAGGTCGTTCAGGCAATGTATGAAATGACATTCAATGCTTAAACTATTGTACACTTTACCTAGGAAATGTATAAAATACCAAGGTATTGTATAGAATGCCGGTCGAAGCATAGGTAATGAATGTAATCTATTTTTCTTCTCTATGATAAGTTAGATAGATACTAATCTTTTGAGAGCTAATCCTAATTTCAACTTCCACCAGCAGA
Organism: Eilema caniola; assembly: GCA_949126895.1. Taxonomy (NCBI): domain Eukaryota; kingdom Metazoa; phylum Arthropoda; class Insecta; order Lepidoptera; family Erebidae; genus Eilema; species Eilema caniola. The sequence continues at coordinate 6,423,293 of OX421472.1, read as the reverse complement.
CAGTGCTATAAGACATGTGTTCTATTGGTAGGTATGCCTAAGTACCTACGCGTTTCTTGCGTAGTTGTTTTATTCTGCATGGTCATAAAAAAGTAACCACAAAAATAACCTAACCTATCCCAAGTCGAATTGTAGACGATGACGGATTACATACATTTCCGGTAACATATATAACATAATATACACATTGCCTGAACATTTTAGGCATTGTATAAAATGCCTAGGCAATCTATACAATGCCGGATTATACACATTGCCTATGACATATACACATTGACAGGTTTGTCTGGCAGATTGTCTATACAATTTTTCCTCAGATAAATTGCAATTCAGCTGAATGATTTCCTAGATTTTTGGAATATGGGTCTTAAATTACTCAACTGATTTTAATGCAGTTTTCAGCAATAGATAGTGATTCAAGCGGAAAGTTTATACGTACAAGCTTACCTTTTTAGCTCTGTGAAACAATTTGTGTAGCAGCATCTGATGCAGGAAATCTGTAACTTCCAACCTGGTTGTGAAGATTGGGTTCTTGCCCGTCGCCCATTTCGACGTGAGCAACGCGTCCACTGCTTTTACACCTGGAGTTATAAAAACGGGGTTTAATACGGGGTTTATTTAGAAAGAATGACGGTATCAACATCAGAATCTAATCTAAATCTATTTGTAGGAGGTAGAGCGTTCGATTGCTTGGTGAACAGTCGCAGGTACGGTGTTTGTTCAGTGCAAATATGTATGTATGGTTATATATTTGCCTCTTATATACTTGAACAGGGGGCACGCATTATAAGGACTTTTCTCTGGAGCCCTAACCACAATTAACCAGTATAAGGTATTGCAACCAAATCAGTACCTGATACCAGCGGCGGCCCTCAGTTTTTATATTTTTAATTATATTGTGTTTTTTGCGAAGTTCACCTTTATACATTAAAATGTAAAAAATAAGATTATAATTTGAATAAAGATAATAATTATTTATTTCAGTACCAGTACCTAGGTATTATGACACTAAAATATTGTACCATTAAACAGAATAGTAGGAATATTGTTTTAAATACTTTTTGGTCTTCTTATCAGTTTGTTTGCGGTGCACGCAAAAACTACTGAACATTTTGAAACGATTTTTAAAAGGTATTTTTGAAAGGTCTAAGTTCGTTTGATTACAATTGGTTGAGTAGAAGTAATATTATAAAATGGGTGCGAAAGAGTGGATATATCCTGAATTTACGTTAGGATTAGTTATAGTCACGCCTGCTCATGTGAAACACATTGTGTTCGTTCAAAAAGCGTTTGCTTTATAAACATTGCGCTATGCTGGAAATACGATAACCGATAACCTATATTACAAATATGGGACTTATAGAAGTTGGTCACATCTGACAGTTCCATGAATGTAACTATGTGTGTGTATGTATGTGTGTGTGTGTGCGTGTTTAGTGTACGGTTGTTCCAAATAAAACAATTCCTGTCAGATTTTTATTTGAGACTAGCTGTTGCACGCGGCTACGCCCGCGTGGATTTCGGATTTGTTGATATTAATGATCACTGCTCCGCTCCCTTGAGTAGTAGCGTGATAAATGATAGCCTATGTATTATTCTGATGTATAAGCTAGGTATATTATTGTAAAGTTTCATTAAAATCCATTCAGTAGTTTTTACATGAAAGAGTAACAAACGTCCATACATACATCCATACCTACATCCATTCATATTCACAAACGCATTTATAATAATATTAGGATTATGAAATTTAAGTGATGCCCGATCTCAAAATCAATCAAATGTAAATCTTTCAAAAATGATCGTGAGGCTACGTAACTCTTACGACCAGTTTTAACCCTATCACAAAAATACCCGTTCGACCTCATTTTTATTTCCCTTTGTATATTTTTATACAAATATTAAAACTACTAATAAGGACCCGTTGGACCTCTTTCTTAGCACATTAAACTACAAATAAAGAAGATATGTTTATATTAAACATCAAAGGTACCGTATAAATAAACAAAAGCGTTAATCTAAAATGCAAATTCAACAAACCAGTAGTTTTAATTTTCTAAATATTACAGAATATAACCCACCAAGGTTATCCGGGTCCGAGTTATCTGTTCTTTCAGTGATAAGTATAGTCTATGTAGCATATTGCATTATAATAAAAAGGTACTGTCGTTAAAAAAAGTTAATTAATTTAAATTGTATATTATTTTTTTACTACCGAATAATAACAAAAATATGTGTCCATCAAGATGGATCTAAATTCTCATACAATTTTAAACGAATTGTTAAATAGACATACGATCTAGCCTTAAAGACGCTAACATGATGACCAAGCAACTAATATTGTACTTAAGTGTGATCTTAAAAACACTAACTAATTAAATACTAGATTTCAGATGAATCCTTTTTTCAAGTTAGTTAAACTTGAAAAAAGGATTCAGCTGAAATCTAGTATTTAATTTATAATTTGGATTCTTCAGTAGGTGTTTGGCTGTCCTAGAGTATTGGGATACAAATACATAATTAGTATCACGATCACGTAGCATATTGCATTATAATAAAAAGGTACTGTCGTTAAAAAAAGTTAATTAATTTAAATTGTATATTATTTTTTTACTACCGAATAATAACAAAAATATGTGTCCATCAAGATGGATCTAAATTCTCATACAATTTTAAACGAATTGTTAAATAGACATACGATCTAGCCTTAAAGACGCTAACATGATGACCAAGCAACTAATATTGTACTTAAGTGTGATCTTAAAAACACTAACTAATTAAATACTAGATTTCAGATGAATCCTTTTTTCAAGTTAGTTAAACTTGAAAAAAGGATTCAGCTGAAATCTAGTATTTAATTTATAATTTGGATTCTTCAGTAGGTGTTTGGCTGTCCTAGAGTATTGGGATACAAATACATAATTAGTATCACGATAGAACACTACTTGACTGGTTTAGCCACAATACGCGACTTTTTATAGGTGCTCTGCGAAACTTTTAAAGAAGTTTTTTTTTGTAAATTATGTATTTATAGGTGGCAAAATTCATTCAACTCATATATATAGTTTCTCCGTACCGTTCGAAATTTGAAATGCAAAATTTGTGCCCGCCTCGCCCAGGAAGCGTGACACAAATTTTGTTCTGAACTGATTGTCTAGTCATAAAGTCATTGCTAGAGTAAATGCTGTCTCAGGTAAAAAAAAAATTGTTAAGGCGCAGTGCAGCAGCAGCGGGTGACCGGATACATCTTATTCAATATTATTCAGTTTGGTGATTTTTTTGATGAAAAATCAGATATACAATCTAAGAGACGACAATAGTTTGTTCTGTATCGCCCTTTAGATCCAAAAAAACAGAACGGTCTTAGAAAAAATATTTTAACTAATGGATGTTGAAACATCTTTGGTGTTCTATTTTTTTTAATTTTGTGACGTTCTTTTATGTAATGTTTGATATGCATCTAAGAGATGTATAGAAATTGGTTTAATACACCCGTAGGTCAAGGATGGGGGCGACTGACTGATTCATTCACACACGCTAAGGTTACATATGTTGAAATAATTGAAAATCACATATTTAAAATAAAATTAGATACATTTTACAACTTTATAATATGTCTATCTGTTTCTGTTTACAATAATGTACACGTTGGTATATCAGTGGTTTTTTTTTTCTAAATTTTATGACTTGAAATATACTTTGGAATGAATCCCTATAGGCTTAATTAGGGGTCGACATATAAGATGTCGACCCTAATTTAGTCTCTAGGGGAACTTCAAGAAGTGTAAGTTTCAGATCGGTTTATGAAGTTTGTTTTGGAATTCAGGTCACTGCGGTGTGGAAGGCGTGTCGATGTGACATGTCGTTAGTTTGTAGATCAACGACCTTTCTCAGATATTACGCATGTTTCGGTAGTAAGATATGATAAGATTGTTTATATATAATGAACCCTCTATTAATTTTGCTTTTTTTGTTCGATTCCTACCTAAATGCTCGGTATATTAAGTTTTTTTTTTTAAATCAGTTCAATATCGTAAAACTGTGAATACAGGGTGTAATCGTTAAGTGTGTCCAGGCGATTATTCCGTAACTATTACAGATATCAAAAAACTTTAAACTGATATCGAAAGTACGTTACCGAATGAGTAAAATGACATCAATAACTTTTTTTAAATCTAGCGAGAGGTATCTAAAATCTTGACATTAAACACTCCCATAAATTTAGTATGAGAGTAGTAGAAAGGTTTGTTTCCTTATTTTAAGTGATCTAGTACTCATTTTACCTTAATCATATTCTATGATTCCGTATAATATGACAATGGTGATTTTCAAATAGATACATGTGTAAATTAATTATTTTACCACTTGAAATTAGTAATAAACCGTGTTTAAATATCGCATTAAGTAATTTGAGCTAACTGAAAAGCAACACACTACAAAAAAAGATACTCTTTGGTGTTCGTTCTAAATTCAAAACTTTTATCTCGGGTTGTTGTTCCCGCCAATTTATCGTTGTTTTTTTTAATTTGCGTTAATAATCGTGATTGTTTCATTTATTGATTGCAAAATGGCATATTAACAAAAGAGCGGCCATTATCGCCTACAGAAGAGAGTACCCAGATAGAGAAGTCCCTTCTGGTGTACGTACCTAAAACCTTTCTACTAATCTCATACTAAATGTATGGGAGTGTTTAATGACAAAATATTAGATACCTCTCGTTTGATTTTTAAAAAGTTCTTGATGTCATTTTATTCATTAGGTAACGTACTTTCGATATCAGTTTAAAGTTTTTTGATATCTGTAATAGTTACGGAATAATCGCCTGGACACACTTAACGATTACACCCTATATACTACTTTTGTTGCTAACTGTACTTACTTGGGAATTAATACCGCTAGAACAGGCATTACCGTAATCTGTGTACCTACATGACAAAGTTGATGAGTTTGGATACACGTAATTTATTTACGGTAACTACGTATATGTCAAGACCCTATTTGCCGCTACATATTTCTACATCATTTTCACACATTTTGTTCACAAAACAACGGATGTAGAACAGTAATTCATATATTCACTTGCGAAAAATGAACGACTATTCACCTCAAGTCATAAAAGATTCATTCAATTCCATATACAAAACACTTTGCCCATTTAAATTCTTCATGAAGTACATTTTGTGCCTAACGAAAGCCCCTTTTGCCAGTTGATGGATTCTGTTGGGCATAAAGGAAATGCAGCAGCTTTGGCACCAAGCCATCGAGATGTAAAAAATGTTTAAATATACACACCTTTATTTTTGGACGTTTCGTTTCCAAATTCGTTTTTATTTTATATCCAATTTAGAGCACACGTGTTGTTCTTTGGAGACAAAATGTCCTATCTGTTTATAGTACTTAAGTATCATGACTTTTTCAAAGAGTTCTGGTGGAAGGTCTCCAGCAGCCTCAGTTTGGCGTTTGTCTTCGAGCAGTTAAGTCGAACAGATAGGTATATCGATACCATTACGTTTCAATACAGCTTTCCTGCGAATTTCTTTGGTCGAAGAGAAACGAAAATATTTATGTCTATGTCGCCACGTTGAGGCTGCAGGTTTGGGTAAGCATACGATTTACCTGCGTTTGTCTAATTTTAATGGGGACAAATTGGTCTTGTGCTACCAAAAAAGCTTCCGTTTATAGTTTTAAATATGTGCAGCCAATGGCGGACTAAATGTTTGAATCTCTGACCAACCAATCATGCATTAAGGACTCATCAGATTTTATGACATGTTACATAGGACCCCATAAAACAGATTATCCATCTTAACGTTTTTGAAATGTCTTCTTTCACACTCTTCTACTGCATTTGAACAGTACAGATCCCGACTTCCGAGATATTTAAACACTCACCGGTAAAGTACTCCACATGATGATTTAGGAACTTAGTTTTCTTTGTGGGCACATTCGCCTTCAACCATTTAGCGACTGAGTACTCTTCGCTCGTCGCCTTCTCAGACTCGGGAGGTTCTCCAAACTCCTGGAATGAAGCGGATAACAAAATAATATTAGCGGCGTTAGTTGTTTACGAATTTAGTATGCAATGGAAATTAGTACGTAGGTATATAAGGACCAGCCGTGGCTATTTTCCGTGGCACCTGACCGTGGTCTTATGGATTATTGGTTCTATTGTTTTATTTGAGAAAGTGATAGAAATCTTAAATAAATAAATCTTTACTAGGGAGATTCTACGCTATTAAACGGGTTTTAAAGGCAATGGTTGCATGGACCAAATAATTCTTAAGGTTTGTGAATTTTTATAGTTTTCTCATAAAATGTTATATTTTCAGGCGCAATTTTTTTAATTAATTATGTCAGCATTCCATCAACCACAATTGTTTTTTTTGCTGTATTACTCTCGATCGATACAAACATAAAAATAGTTTATTAACAAAATCAAGAATAATAAACTACGAAGAAAGAGAATAATACTTATTAAATTACATTTGCTATAATGTCGTTCACGTTGTAATATTTTAATTGGATCAAAATTAATTAAGCTTGTAATCAGTAATAAACTTATAAAATAGGATAAGAAAATAAGTTTACCTTCATAGTTACATCTAAGATCGAATATGAAAGAATTGATTACATTCTATGGTTGGCTTATTCTTCGGTAGCACGCAGTGGACATGTAAAGTTCTGCAGAATCTCAGGGAAGATCCGTTGAGGGATCTCTGAGCATTTTAGTGGAATGCATGGTTGTTGGTTGCAACACAATTGATATTTTGGTATTTATTTATAAAGTTCTCTTCCCCCCAGTCAACAATTGTGCAAGTGTGCTCAAAAAACAATCTAACAAGTGTAATTCGTGATATTATAATATTAATATTTAAATACAGTGTACTCTACTCAATACAGTCTTCCAACTGACAAAACATGAATGGTTGAATGTGTGTTTCACTCGATCACGCCAGAACAGCTGAATGGATCCGCATGAAATTTGGAACACAGATAGATAGGTAAGTCTGAAATAGCACAATAGGCTTTTTATTCCAAGAATATGTTCTGTGGTCCTGTGGGACAACAACAGCTGGTTCTGTAAGTAATTTTGTTATTACATCACAATACACATAATATTGTTTGTTAGAACAATACTAGATATATTTACGAATGTTATTATTTGTGTATGTACTTCCGTATAAACGATGTTTACTCATCAAACATCGGCGATTATTTCAATATTTACATTGTGTGAATATGAAAGTATATTTTCTAAAGACAACGTTCTATAAAAGCCGAGCAAGGCGATTAAAACCGGACTCTCCTACTTTTTCGACGCGATATGTCAAGTCAAAAGCCGGGTGAAACTCCCGGGAAACATCTTGAACAAACGTCAAAATGATCGTTATACGAATGAACCAAAAAAGAATAAAACTGATCACCCAAGGATTTTATGATAAGTTCTTCGAGCCCATGATTGGTTAAACATTATAACTAGTTCATTGATTGACGGGCTTTTGGACATTGACCGCCACGTGGCACCCGTCCACCAAACTTCACCAAAGCTAACTAAAATGCTTTCTGGGCAGCTAGTTTACCGGGCACCCTATACACATAATACTATTTTTGTGCCACCTTTACCTATGTTAGGTATATTTAATGTTAGTGATATAAATTAGCTGTGTCATTTTTATAAATTATGTCAATCACGATTAATGACTAACCAATAATAGGTAGCAATGTTGTACTATCTATCTATGCATGTGCCATTATCATAAATATTTAAACTGTTCAATTATAATACGATCATCATAAATGACTTCATGTATAACAAGCTGCTAAGAGCAAAAATCGTGCCGGCCCGAGGCCCATCGTGTTCTAAACAACTTGTGGTAAGGCGGGAATGAATTTTGAATTTCGAATTTAGAATGGGACCTAAATGCAATATTAATTTTGGGCGCCCCTTTAACACGAATGCCTATATAGCCAGTTCCGTTCTGCCGTGAGGTTGATTGAGAAACAAAAATTCATCTTCGCAAACTTTCACATTTATAATATTAATTCGATTCTATGGACCCCATTCTACGATCATCCTACACATATTTCACCCAAACGTGTTCAACGATAGCCGAAGTAGACAGCGCGAAGCATAATAATTATTATCGTCATTACCTCGTTACGTAAAAATACGGCCATGACTTTGGCCTTGTTCATGAACTCGCAATAAACAGACGCAGTACTATTCATACCAGAAACTAAAGAAATACCAATGTTAGTAGTATGTATGTGGAAGATGTGATTTTCATGTGACCCACATTCAATATTGGACTACTTTCTTTCAAAGAAGGTCATTGACTTTTTATTTTTCTTTCGTGTGGTGTAGAAACAGTCATTATTTTAAATTTTTATTCAATAATATCTTTTCATTGAATAATTCTAAGAAATTCAAGACGAAACTGTTTAGAACAAAACTTGCGTCACGGTTCCTGGGTGAGGTGGGAAGTACTTTTGAATTTGAAACGGGAAGCAGAGACTAGATAAATAAATGAATTTTGACTAGCACGCGCCTTTTTGTAACTTCATGACAGCAACATAAAGTAAGTAAGTAACAAAAGTCGAGATTGAGATTCTCCCGCCAATTCTAATTCTAATCGCGGTGGTATTTTATTTTCTGAAAGTGGTGAAAATCCGAGTTTTATGTGTTAAAAATGGTGGATTTTAAGACATAACTACTTTACTGGTATGACTAGGACATTGACTTGACTATGAAGGACTTTACTTGACTTTGACTGTGACGAAATAACGAAGACGCTGCAGACGAAGACGGGTCTGGCACAGAGGTCTTCTTTCGAAGTTGCCACGCTACGGACTCCCCGAGGGACTTTGCGAATGGATTGCCAGCTTTTTGTCCAACAGAAGTATCCAAGCCGTCGTCGATGGCAGCTGCTCGGACCGCATGGACATAAACGCTGGTGTCCCACAAGGCTCCGTGTTGTCCCCGACGCTGTTTCTGCTGCATATCAATGACATGCTGTCTGATGGATCTATTCATTGCTATGCGGACGACAGTACCGGGGATACGTGTTACACGGGTCGTGCAAATATCCCTCAATTCGAGGTGGAGAAGAGACGCGAACAACTTGTGTCTGAAATCGAGACTACTCTCTCGGGAGTATCCGATTGGGGTCGACTTAACCTAGTCCAATTTAACCCCACTAAGACACAAGTATGTGTATTCACCGCTAAGAAAACCCCATTTATTGTAGCGCCGCAATTCCTGGGCACACCACTTTCCATCTCTTCGAGTATTGGGATCCTAGGTGTCGACATCTCAAGCGACGTTCAGTTCCGCAACCATTTGGAGGACAAGGTCAAGCTGGCCTCAAAGAAACTTGGAGTGCTCAACAGGGCGAAGCAGTACTTCACTGCGGGGCAACGACTTCTGCTTTATAAGGCACAAATTCGGCCCCACATGGAGTACTGCTGTCACCTTTTTGCCGGAGCGCCTGCATACCAGCTTGGCCCCTTCGACTCATTGCAAAGACGGGCGTTGAGGCTCGTCGACAATCCCATACTCACAGGCGATGTGGAACCTCTCAGCCTCAGAAGAGACTTTGCCTCGCTGTGTGTGTTCTACCGCCTATACAATGGTTTGTGCTCAGATGAATTGTTTGACATGATGCCCACCGCTGCATTCTATCATCGCACCACTCGCCATAGGCAGGGAATTCATCCTCACACACTGCGACCGGAAATGGTACGCACCGTGCGTTTTGAAAGGAACTTCATCCCACGCACGCTCAGGTTGTGGAATGAACTTCCTGCCGTGGTTTTCCCAAGCGACTACAATATGGGGTTCTTCAAGAAGGGTATTAGAAGGTATCTACAGGGTCGGTAGCACGATTGTGACGCCCCTGGTGTTGCAAACGTCCATAGGCCACGGTAACCACTTCCCATCAGGTGGGCCGTGTGCTTGTCTGCCGCCTAAGTGGCATAAAAAAAAAAAAAAAAAAAAAAAAAAGAATATTTATAATATTTCTTTAACATATCTAATTACTTGACATTGGCTAAATTGCGAGGCAAAAAGCCACCAGAAAAAAAAAGTAGAGATTTAATTTGATGCTAGTCAAATAGTGGTAAACTTTATATTATTTCGTGCGTTTGTGCCACTAAATTCAAGAAATTCTTAGAGAGCTGCTAGAATAAAAGCTATACATAATAATGTGCGTGAACAGTGTTGCCAGATCACTGTTTCAAATTCACCCCAAAATGGATACGAAATCCCCCCAAAACTTAGGATTTTTTCAAAATCCCCCCAAAGTTAGTAATATTTAAATAGTACCAAAAAAAAGTGTAGCATTAACCGCATTCGATATTCGATGATTTTCGGCTAAAACATCAAGGCATAATTCCTCACAGGTTTTCGTGAAAATAAAAGGGAGCCTCAAGCTTTACTCTTCGCCTAGATTTCCACAGGAACCTATTATCGGATGATATTTTCCAAAGTTTACGCGATTATCACTCATTGAGACATAACCAATTTTAACGGACTCAATCGCGATTTATTTACTTTTAAACCGACGTTTCAGCTACTTTTCAGAACCCATGTTCCTGGTTTGACTAAGGATGGCAGTTGTCATCTAGTTGAAAGTGTAAGTTATCTCAAAGTACCCGCATACCTATAATACCTAATCGAATGGAGTATAGATTCTCATCTCAGTTTAATGCTATTTGTGACATACCTATGCTTAGTATTATGAAAAATTGTGAGATATTTTTGAAAATAATGGAATTAAATAAGATTCAGATTATATTTTTAAACATCACAGATATCTTCAAATCACTAGTTTGCAAGTTAAAATCCCCCGATTACCTCCAAATGTATTATTTTCCCTCCGACAATCCCCCCAAAAAAATTGTCCCCCCAAAAAATCCCCCGTAACTCAAAAAACCCCCCAAATTTGGGGGGATTCCCCCCAATCTGGCATCACTGTGCGTGAAAATCGTAATATTTATTAATGAGTAAGTGGGTAGGTATAGACGTTTTAGAAGACCTATGGGTAATATTAACTTTTAACACCAGGCATTTTGCTGTCGAAATTGATAGAGAATTTATATGAGGTCATAATAAACAAGTTTCTTGAACATAGGTAAAACCAACGGTCACAGATCTCTGTATAGCTATCGCAGATCTCAAGTTCGATGTGTAAAAACATACAATCAAAACAATACCTCACACATAAACAAAGATTGGATGGACACACATAATTATTAGGTATTTTGTGATTCACTAGTATTTATCACTTATCAGATACTAGGGTATTCACTCACTAGCACGGCTATAACGGTATCTATGTCTACCGTTTGTGTACAGTTTGCCGAATCTATAAAAATCGCACTAATCTGTAGACATTTGTACTGAATTACACTATACACAATACACTTTAATTTTTAAAGGAATTACTTACGAAATCCCGCATTGTACACAACACTACCGCTAGCACACACACTGCGAACTAGGTATAGTGATAGTTCTTACTATGGTCGGTGAAAGTAGGGCATACAGCTATGGAACAAATTAATACGAAACATAGCGTCTCAATAACGAAAACAGTACGATAATATACTATAGATCTAGAATTTTATAATTTATAAATTTAAAAAAAAGAATTATGGAACTTAAAATAATAGGTACTTCTTGGAAGTCTACTTTACAATGGTTTCTGACTTCTATGGGTCGCGGGAAACGAGATTAGTATTTAATCAGGTGGAGACGCGGGCTGTAGAGAACTAGTGCTCGTTCCATATATTGTCTTGGACTTAAAATGTGCTCAAAATGTGCTCTATACGCGTTTCTTTGATGTATTCTGACGATACAACAGGGTGCTACGGCGGTGGACGAACTTAAATTCACTAAACAGATTATTGCAGAACAATCCGCGCACGCTAGGCCTTTTATACATCGCGATTTAGGTTCAAGATATATGGAACGAGCAATATTATTTATTCTGTGGCTGTAGCTAGTATTTTTAATTTGATATTCTTGATTGACAGTTTGATCACAAAATAAATAGTTACAGAAGGCCAAAGCATGTGTATCTACGTTATACGTATATGCGTATATCGTCAAAACGCGACCTCACAATCGACGAAGCAAATGAAGTGGGTTGACTTAAGATCTTCGGAAGTAGGTCTATGTGTAGATGCATTTTAGGCAGGAAAAAGCCGATAAAAGTTGGAAGTTTATTGAATTTTTTTTTATATAAATTATCATGCAAAATGACAAATATCGCAAATTACCTTTTTTTTTAAATTCATCAATTCGTCAATTAGTAATGTAAATAGTGCCTATATATTTTTTCAAAAACTTACCACATCGAATCTCAAATCGAACTGAATGTAAATACAGACCTACTGTCGGTCGTTTTTAAATCAATATCCAATGAGGCCTGTCGCTTAGACACGCCATCACAAGATATGCTCGATAAGTCACACCCAGAGTTGATATTCATTTCATTCATGCACCGCACGTTATATAATGTGGTATTGCAACATTAAGGCTGGATTTCAGCAGTGAAAGCAGACAGGACGGGACTTGTAACCCTATATACATCGCCGGCGCAGCATCGCGATGCTCAAAAATTTCCTGGGGTTGGCTGGGGACATCGTACTCCTTACACCTGAGGGGGTCATCTCGAAACCGAAAACGTCCCTAGGTCAGCCGAGGTGACAGATTATGCCTGAGGCAACCTTACGGAGGTAATTGAGAACCGAGATGGTGTGCGGTTTTCACGAAACAGCTGGCGCCCGCATCGAATGCGTTGTATTAAAGGCCGAATTTTGCCAACTAATACGTGGCGATTGAAACAGCTGTTTACGGTAAGCATTATAACGACGTGACGTTTTCCAAAGCACAAAAAGCCAATATGCGAATATGTAAAAAAAATGCAGAATCTAGACTATTCTACGTCTGTGATGCAAACGTGCAAAAGAACGATCTGTGAATCTCGAGTCGATCGATAGCCGGCCCATACCATACAATCATACCATCACAAAAAAACTGCATCAAATAGCAATTGTTCGGAATCCAAAAAAAGGCTATTAGTTTTCAAAGAGACAAAGGATCTCTTAAAACTTTCAAACGTCTATCCTGATTCCTGAACATCCCGAATATGTTATTGTATTATTGTTCTGCGAGTGAAGTGTCAGTTTTGCTTCAATTAATTTTATAATGACTGACGTGAGTAATGTTTGCTAGAGATAATTAATTGTCTATGTTTATTGTTTACACCTTTCAGTCATTTTACAAGATTTATTGGCCAATGCCAATTTTAAACGATGCAGCTATTTATTACTGCAGAATAATTCGGGCTTAAGGATTACCTAAGATTGTACGTAGAAAGTCTGCATGAAGATATTTAAATATAATTATTACAGAACGTGGCGGTTTAAACGCAATTCCGGCTTGGCACAGGAAAAGAACAAAGGCAAATACAGAAAATCGTTTGTGGCGTTTAAACATCAAAAATAATTAATTTAATTCAAAATTCATTGTTGCTAGTGTCAAAACTATTCAGGAAGGAACTCTACATATAAATATGATTATAAATATATGAAGGTCAAGTATGATGATAGTATCTAAGCTATGTCAGTATCATCGGGTACCGATACGAAGAAAACATCTTTAGTAATACCTAAAAATGAATAGATGGCACTAGTAGACTCATTTAAAGAAATAAAATAGTTAAAACGCTTATTTGCTGACTTAGAATCACGTAAATTATTTCAGAACTTATACACATGATAATGTAAGCATGTAAGCATAAAAAACTCGTTGGTAATGTAATAAATAAATGTTTCGTGACAATCGTGCTATTTATTGTCTTATTTATTTTTGTGACATCTAGCGGTCCAGGGCATTATGTCTGTCACTTTTAAAATTACTGCAGAATTTGCAAGAATCAATATAGATTAGATTATTTATAGTTTTATTCAGTCATGCTCAATAATGTGTTTTGGGTATGTTTTATTTTTAATGAGTTAATCATAATATGTACTAAAAATTATAAAAAGTTTGCCAAAACAATGTCGCCCTCTAGTTCTGCCTGCTGTTCAACTGCCTGCCTGCTTAGTGAAGTTACGAGTGTAACAATTTTTTGTTCCAGAATGTGCATCTGTATAAGAATTATATTAAATTATCTGTGTGAGTAGGTATATAGCCCCTGGCTTCAAACAGATCCAAACTACCGGGTCGGAAATACAAGCGAATTCATCGACTACTTTAGTATTTGAGACCCTAAAAATATGCACATGCTGTATTTTTATATAGGTACCTAATTTACTTGTTTTGTATATCAAGGAACCTATGAGTACTGCTACGGTACTATTGACACATTACCTTTGTTGAACCATAAAAATATAATTATTACGCAGCGCAGGAAGGTTAGTCCAGTTGTCGTATATCTCTTACTTCTTACTATTATAAACGGCTACATATTCTAACGACCCTACCATAAAAACACGCGTACGACCTCTATTTAGATGCATTTTCTATGAGGTCCAAACTTTGAGGTCGTACGGGTACGTAGCCGACAAAACGGTTGGATCGATTTTGCACACAGGTTATCCCCACAAAATGATATTTTTTTTTTTACGTGCGGGAAATCCCCACGGATACCCACCCCTCCGGAGCCGGAGGGGTAGGTTATGTCGGACTCGAACCGACTAAACCGCACGCCGTCTCTGGGTCGTAGTGCTAGGCCGAAGGTGAGGTTGTCATGCGACATATCCCTCGCACCCCGGCTGACCCAGGGCCATCCCTCTCGGTCTGGCCCTCCTCGGGAAGGGGGGGACCACGCGGTCCCCGACTCAACCCCGGTGTGGGGAGGCGCGCATCGTCCTACGATGCGCGCCGCCGCCGTGGCCTGCTTCTGCTAGGATGACGGGCGGCTCCACCCATCATCCTCAGGCCCGCGCTCATGGGGGGCGGATGTCAGTTTGCGCCCTCCGACGCCCGAGCCGCCTTCGGGCGCGTGCAGCGATGTCAGCGAGCCTTTCTCGCTCATCGCGCCGCGCCCGCTCTGCTGTCTCCTTCGCGAGCATGACCTGCTCGCAGAAGGAGGCGCTGGCCGCCCAAGCATCCGCGCAGCGGACCATCGCCGCGAGCAGGGTGGAGAGCGTGAGCACTCTCACCCCCAGGGCCGCCACAAGCTCCCGCCTCGGCGTCTCAAACGCCGGGCACTCGGTGAGCGTGTGCAGCCCCGAGTCCACGCTCGCGTCGCAACGATGGCACTCGGGCGTTGGCTCTATACCCATCAGATGCAGATACCGCCCGAAGCTACCGTGCCCGGTGATAATCTGCGTCTGACGGTACGAGAGGCTACCGTGTGGCCTCTCTAGCCAGGTTGATCAGTATACCACGCAACTCCGCCCGTAGGTAGGTATGGGCTAAATGATTTTGTAAAGGAAGAAACTGAACAACCTAGCTTTTGGATATATTATTGAAATGAAATTCTACACGATAGGCGAAAAATGACGTACGTAGGTCATAAATAATGTAATTTTTTCAAGCAACGTCCATATAAATCTTTCATCGAGATCAAAGTGGAACAAATTCTACATCGACGAGTTTATTTTAGTGACCGAGGTAATCTGATGAATGTGAGTGTGACTTATGTTTACATAATATTGTACTGTTCGTAAACTAAATTATTTTCTAACGGCTGTCGACGGTGATAAAAAGAAATAGGGGTGGCCGTAATATTTCACGCTTTGCGTCAATCTTTTTTTTAAATCATCTGCTAATGGTACATTGAGGACATTAAAATATCTGGGGTGCAAGGGAAATGCCTTTTGGGTCACGTTACACCACAGTATTTTTCGTCAGCTTCCGTGGCGTAGCGGTAGTGAACGCGGCCGCTGCGCAGGAGGCGCTGGGTTCGATCACCGCTCAGTGCAAATATTTGTATGCATGAATATATTTGCATTGGTCTGGTCATGCCTTGGAGAGCACGTTAATCCGTCGGTCCCGATTGCCATACAAACATCTATGGCAATCGTTATGCTTCGATGTCGCCTATGGGTTGTGGAGGTCAGATGGCAGTCGCTTCACGGAAAATGTCGAAGTTTAGTCAAATCCGCGGTTGGACTGGTAAAAAAGAGGACCCCAGACTCGAAGTTGATAACTTGGGATGCAACTGTGATTAACGCTAGGATGAAGAAGACACCACGGTAGTTTGGACCCACAATTTCGGGAATCAATTACCCAAAATTGTCAATCCCCAACTGCCATTGTTTCATGGAATGAAGCCTACGGGTGATATCATATAAGGAGAGGCCTATGTCCAGCTGTAGACTGCAATAGGCTAAATATTTCATTGATTAAATAACTGGCTACAACTAAATATCAGTTTCACCAATATGCTCCATCAATGGAGGAGTAGCTACCTTTCATGTAATGTTCCCGAGTCAAGCATTCATCAGTGAGTGCGGCAAACCAAACATTACAGTGGGCAAACTTGTGATACTATTCGAGCTTTACATTAGTAAATCAAGTGAAATTCCCACTCCCACGCGAAAACTGTGCCATGACATAGAATTGCGGATACCAGTGATATCATACCATTCCCTCAGTGAGGGAAGAGAACCATGCCTTATAATGCACAATGTCAATAATATTTTGATACAACTCGTGACAGAATTAAATCGCACCTTGAATCATTTTAAACTTACTGGTTAAAAGTGAGTCTATTCTATTGATCAAATACATTTACTCTTGACTGTAAACTTTGATATCAATAGCCACAAATTTCAATAATAAACTCAATATAATTTATACAATGAAATAAAGAAAAACACAAGTTCAAACTACCATTATTACTGCATTAAATTCTCATGTGTATTCGTACCTACATTATAACATGCTTATATGTGAATAAAACAAAAGAGCTAAACAAAATGTTGAGTAATCTAAGACAGATCTACCACTACTTATACTTAAGAAAATATCTCAGTGTAAATGTGCACAACTCAATAAAAATTACCATGCGAATGTGCAAAAATAATTATTGAAATTATCAAACCTTTTTACGCTGTAAACAAAAAATATAATTAATAAAAGCTAACATGCAATTGTCCTGCCATATTATGATTGTTAACTGAATGAACTACATTATAGTTGGATTCACGATTGTGTGCTTATACGTGGATTTAAAAAAGTAAATCGCTTATAATTTGAACTCTCAAGACAGCATAAACATTAGATATTTATGATGACATGAACATAACATGTGTTAATTATTAAATCTCTATAAACAAAGGATTACCAAAAATAACTGACAGTGCACTTATACAATGACGCTGAAAACGAAGAACTACGCATAAACACGTTGGTTTTCAGCCAGCCTATATACTAAACATAAAATCGAAATGGATGCGTCATTCAGTAAATACCACGAGCAACTTTGTAAAACCATGACGTAAACGAAACGTTTCACGAAATTAACTTTCTAAATCTAACACGGAATCAACAGGGATTCAGCTTAATAAGAGGAAATCTTTCAAGAATAGAAAAATAACACGCCGCATCGGCAATATGGAATCGTGAGTAAAAACAATGAAAAAATATTCGACTCAAATAAAGTGCAGCGATAATTTATAATAATATATAACTTACTTCTTTGCGTTTTTTGATTTTCCTTTTATCTGCCATTATAATATAATTTAGTCAACGGTGTTCAATTCTCTGTAGGTAGTATTGTAGCTTTTCTTGTTTCTTCTCTGATGCTGACACTTATTGTTGACAGGGCACCATTTGATTTGGTGAACAACTGACTTGAACTGACTGAACTGACTGAATGAAAATAATGAAATGACTGAATGGACTGTACGATACAATATGACAATTTAGTATTTTTTTTTTAATGTGGATTTTATTGGCAACTGGATACAAGTCCTTAATGCCAATATGATATCAATTCAGCAGTGTTGCCGATATCCGATATGGATTTCCCAAAAAACCTAGTGAAAATTCCCAATTAGGGGACAAATAAAATCAGTTCCATACTTTTACACACACATTAATTTATAATACAGATTATTAGAAAAATCTTCAGTTATAGTTCTTTATAATATATGCTCTATAAATAAAACAACATTTTGCCTTTTTCAGACCAAATTTCCGGATGCGTAAACTTTTAAAAAGATATTTGAAAGACTAATGATGGGTAGTACATTTGTCGCCACCTACTAGCTTAATCAGCCGTCCAATTAACTGCCTAGGCAGTTAACTAAACACCGCCATGCAATTAACGGCCTGAATGATATTCAGCCGTCTCGTTTATTACATCATTTTACAACCTGGCTGGCTAATGCTTAGGCGAATCGTAAGATAGGGCACTACCACGAAATAAGACAGAAAATTACATACATACATACATATACTTACTACCCCGAGGGGACAGAGGTGTATTTACAGAAAATAAGTGATAGGTTTATTGTGATAGCTGCACAATCCGACTTGGTTAGGTTAGGTTAGAAGGCTAATGCGGGAGCGAAGCGGAGCGTAGCTGCCGCATTAAGCCTTCGTGGTTATTTTTTTATATCCATGCAGAAATAAGTCATTTTCTAACTGCTTAATTAAATGGCTAGGCAAGTAGTTAAACGTCATCAATCCAAGCTATTTGCCTAGCCCTTAAATTAAATGGCAGGACAACATACAGGCCGTTAATTGAATGGCGGCGTTTAGTTAACTGCCTAGGCAGTTAATTGAACGGCTGATTAAGCTAGTTGGAGGCGACACATACATATATAATCACGCTTTTATTTCTGGAGGGTTACTCAGCGAGTGGTAAGTAGTAACAGAAATTACAAATATTTCCTTTAAACTCTTCAGCTAAGCTAATTGTTTGTGTTAAGAGTCTTCAAATCCGGGATCTCTCGATCGTAAGTTGACTCGATAACCACTCAAGTCTCCTTCTACGAGCACGCAATGCTCGAGAAGTAGATAGTGGGGCTGGTCCGGAGTACACTCTCGGCGACGAGCCGGGAGCTCGTCTTTTCTGACTTTCAAATGTAGTCCGGGTGAAACCATGAATTAGAATCCGGCCTGGACGCTCCCCGGACGCCTTATAAACTAGGACAAATCCGGGGAAACCCAGACAGAGGGCAGCCCTAATGCTGACGGATCTTAAAGACAGGTATTTTCTTCCATAAAATGCTAAACTAAAATATTCTTACTACATATCGATACTTCGGGGCTCAAAAGGCGTAACCGCCATTTTGGCGAAATTGAGTTTTTAATGCAGTCATACTTATATTTTTCTCCTCTATCGATCTGTATATTTAAAGCCTTCCAATTCGCAAAAAAATGGTATTTACGACCCCATTTTTTGTAGGAAATAAAACAGATATTTTTAGTTTTTGTGTCGTAACAGCAACCACTGTTACTGTTTATAAACGCGAGGGTAGTAAACGACACCGTAGATGATACAAATGTTTTTACGCCTACGATTTTACATCATACATTTAATAGACTATCAGAAAACTAAAATGATTATAATTGATCTCAAGAGTTCCTGTTTCCATTAGCATTAAATGTTATTAGCGCCAAATTTTGTGAGGATACCTAACTGTATACCTGAGAAATTGCTCTGAAGCGGTTTACCAACAGTCGATTGGTCCATGAACCGTTGGTCAACATTATCTTTAAACTATAAACTTTTCGTCCAATAGACTTTTCATCCACGAACGTTTCGCCAGTATTACTCTACGCCAGTGAATGCTTAACCAACAGAATGTTTTGAACAATAACTTTTCACCCAAAGAACAATTGGCCCATGGACTGTTCATCAAGAGAACGGTACGTCAGTGAGCGTTGAGAAAGCTGTACAATCCGACTTGGATAGGTTAGGTTAGAAGCTCACTGACGTACCGTTCTCTTGGGAAACAATCATCATCAACCTAGCGTGTCTCCCGGTTGCTCGTCCCGCCTAGCGCGGGAGATCCCAGGGTCCACTTTCCTACTTTTATAATGAGTTATTGAATAGTTTTTAGGTAAGACAGGCAATTAGGTACAGGTAAATCAATAATTATTACTATTAATTTGTTATCTAAGTTGATAAAAAGGTTAAAATGGACCTAATGGTCCACATTCCTAAAATGTCTACTCGGTTTCCCACTCGGTCTACTTTTCCCTAATGGTCCACTTTCCTGAAATTGACGGTTACAACCATCACTCATCATACATCCATTGATTTTTGGGGTGTAAACACCCCAAACATATAAATTTTCAGGGCGTATAGGAAAGCTATTTTCGTTGTTTTTAAATTTATTCGAAATATAATTTTACAGTGACATCACAAAAATTTAAGACTTTTGGTCTTAGAATGGTTTATTTAGGTAAAAAATTGAAAAAGTTATGCTGAAAAAAGGAATATTGTTTTTGTTTTTTTGGTCTCCTGTAAAATCGACTTTAGGTGCTTACGCCTTTTGAGCCCCGAGGTATCGATATATTTTAGTTTAGCAGTTCATTATATTATCATAGGGTGGTAATTTTGAGAATAAAAATATAAGTTGTCAGCTGAGCATCCCTGTTGTATATGTGAAACAAATTAAGATAAAAAAAGTATCAGGATAGTAGTAGATAGTTTAGCCCAATGTCGCCAGTATTGCACTTTACAAAATTTTATTTTCTAATTTGCGATGAGATTCTGGTATATTCTATTCATGCATTGTAATTTATGTATGTATGGGAATAAAGACCGATAGGAAATTCCTGGATGAGCTATTTTAAAAGTACCTTTAACTTTCTTGATCTTTTTTCGGGAACCTATGCCTAATATACCACATTTTTTTAGATTGATTTCAGTTCAGTTAGTTCCGGAAAAAAAAAACTAAATTCTCCATTCGTATTAAAATTCCTCAAAGTTTGGGAAATTGCCTACAGATTGGCAACGCAGCAATTCCGTCAGATCAACCTCACGTCAGGCGTTTTGGCAGGAACACCAAGATGGATGTATCGCGGCATAAAAATGGTGGAGTTTTAGATATAACGTCTTGAACCACGCACCAAGTGTAGGAAAGTACAGTGAACGGTGACTTTTCGTGTACGATCCAAATCTCCAACAATCAATCAATAAATGAAGATAATAATCATACAATTGAAAACTTGGTTTAAAGGTTGACATGGACGTCCATTCGGTTTGGCAAAATTCCGACTAAACTAAACTATAATTAGTTTAGTCACGTCAAATTGCGGTTTCTTATTCGGGAAAACACCAACTAACTTAATTTGACAGGACTAAACTATTTTTAGTTTAGTCGAATTCAATTTAATGAAAATCTCCATTTTGCTATTCGGTAAGGCAAAATTTTATTCCTGTCAAACTAAAATCCGACTTATTTTAGTGGTAATATTTTTGGTCGCGGTTAAACTAAACTAAACCTTGTTCTGCTGGTTGAAATTTTTAAATTACAGAAAAATGAACGAATATGTTGTGGCTGCTTTTTTCGAGGAGCAAGAAAGGTAAATAAGAAAATTTATCAACTAAATATATGTTTATTTGTTCAAAACTGACCTAGCAGTAAAAAATTCCGCATCAATGACATTGTGGAGAAGCAGTTGACCGACTCGGACACCATGGCCTGTCATGCTGCAGGAGCGCGGGGCGAATACCACGGCACGCCAGCCTCAACGACATAATCCGCCGTGCTCTTGTCATTACTGGTGTGCCAGCTGTGCTTGAACCAAACGGTTTGGCGTGCGACGATGCCAAGAGACTGGATGGTATGTCAATAATGCCTTGGAAAATGAGTAGGACTCTGGTGTGGGACGTAACATGCGTCGACACCATTGCCCCTACCCATATACCTGGCACGGCTGGCTGTGCCGGTGCCGCTGCAGCTTCTGCAGAGGCTGTTAAGCGGCGCAAATACTCCAATCTTATTGGAGATTATGAATTTGTGCCGTTTGGAGTCGAAACGTTTGGGCCTTGGGGTCCGAGCGCTCGCAATCTTATTCAGGGATATTGCGAAACGTATGGTTGACGCTTCTCGTGACCAGAAGGCTGGCCTCTTTTCAGGTCAGAGATTAAGTATTGCCATACAACGTGGCAATGCTGCTAGTCTTCTGGGAACGCTACGACAAGAGGCATGCGATGCGGATGAATTCCACGACGCATTTTAACTTTTAGTTTTATTTTTTTATTATATTTAGTATTGTGTATTATAGTGACTTTATTAATTTAATTTAATTTTTGCCAATACATCTGTAATATATGTAAAAATTGTGTAAATATAAAAATAATTGAAAAATTAACAATTATCATAATGGTTGGGTTTGAAATTTATTTTAAGGTTAGAAATTTATTTGTTTTACAGAAATCGGGAAAACGGGACAGGTTGCTTCGGTCGAGGGATGCATCAAATCCGTTTGAGATGGCCGACCGCAAATTTAGAAAATTCTTTAAGGTCCCGTCATCAGCGGCCAAGTTCCTGTTGGAGATACTTGAAAATCACCCTAGATTAAGCGAAGAGGATTTTTTTGTGATTGTGACATACTTATTTATTTTTCCTCTTTTCACGTAACGTTCCCATTACCATGCCGCCAATTTTGTTGTTTTGGTTTGTTTACTTTGTCAGAGGTTTAATTTACGGTCACGTTTGAACACAATGGTGTTAATTCGGCATGTCCACCCGATTAAACTAAACTAAACTAAAAATTCGCTTATTTTAGTTTAGTTCAACGCTTTGTCTATTCGGTTTGGCCACCGAACTAAAAATAGTGCATGCATTTTTAGTCAAGGTCACACGACTAAATTGAATAAACCCTTTTTAATCTGTGAAATCAATGAACGAATGACAACGTTCTTAGAGAAAGATAGTAGGCCGTCTACGCTGTAAATTATAGTAAATTAATACAATCACAAAAAGACGTTGTTGAAGTGTGACAAATTAACTTCTTGTCAAAAAACGTGTTCAAATTCAAACGTGACCGTAAATTAAACCTCTGAAAAAGTAAACAAACCAAAACAACAAACTTGGCGGCATGGTAACGGGAATATTACGTGAAAAGAGGAAAAATAAACAATGTATGTGTATGTGTGTGTATGTCACAATCACAAAAAAATCCTCTTCGCTTAATTTAAGGTGATTTTCAAGTATCTCCAACAGGAACTTGGCCGCTGATGACCCTAAAGAATTTTCAAAATTTACGGTCGGCCATCTCAAATGGATTTGATGCATCCTTCGACCGAAGCAACCTGGCCCGTTCTTCCCGATTTCTGTAAAACAAATAAATTTCTAACCTTAAAATAAATTTCAAACCCAACCTTTATGATAATAGGTTATTTTTCAATTATTTTTATTGTTACACAATTTTTACATATATTACAGATGTATTGGCAAAAATTAAATTAAATTAATAAAGTTACTATATATACACAATACTAAATATAATAAAAAAACTAAAACTAAGAGTTAAAATGCGTCGTGGAATTCATCCGCATCGCATGCCTCTTTTGGTAGCGTTCCCAGAAGACTAGCAGCATTGCCACGTTGTATGGCAATACTTAATCTCTGACCTGAAAAGAGGCCAGCCTTCTGATCACGAGAAGCGTCAGCCATACATTTAGCAATCTCCCTGAAGAGATTGCGGGCGCTCGGACTCCAAGGCCCAAACGTTTCGACTCCAAACGGCACACATTCATAATCTCCAATAAGATTGGAGTATTTGCGCTGCTTAACTGCCGCTGCAGAAGCTGCAGCGGCACCGGCACAGCTAGCAGTGCCAGTTATATGGGTAGGGACAATCGTGTCGACGCATGTTGCGTCCCACACCAGAGTCCTACGCATTTTCCAAGGCATTATTGGCATACCATCCAGTCTCTTGCCATCGTCGCGCGCCTAACCGTTTGGTTCAAGCACAGCTGGCATACCAGCAATGACAAGAGCACGGCGGATTATGTTGTTGAGGCTGGCGTGCCGTGGAATTCGCCCCGCGCTCCTGCAGCATGACAGGCCATGGTGTCCGAGTCGGTCAACTGCTTCTCCACAATGACATTGATGCGTAATTTTTTACTGCTAGGTCAGTTTTGAACAAATAAACACATATTTAGTTGATAAATTTTCTTATTTACCTTTCTTGCTCCTCGAAAAAAGTAGCCACAACGCATACGTTCATTTTTCTGTAATTTAAAAATTTCAACCAGCAAAAATAATCAGCAGAACAAGATTTAGTTTAGTTTAATCGCGACCAAAAATATGGCCACTAAAATAAGTCAGATTTTAGTTCGACAGGAATAAAATTTTGCCTTACCGAATAGCAAAATGGAGGATTTCACTAAATTGAATTCGACTAAACTAAAAATAGTTTAGTACTGTCAAATTAAGTTAGTTGGTGTTTTCCCGAATAAGAAACCGCAATTTGACGTGACCAAACTAATTATAGTTTAGTTTAGTCGGAATTTAGCCAACCCGAATCGACGTCAATACATGTTTTTTGACAAGAAGTTAAGATGTCTCTCTCACACTTCAACAACTTCTTATTGTCATTGTACTAATTTACCATAATTTACAACGTAGACGGCCTACTTTCTTTCTCTAAGGACGTTGTCATTCGTTCATTGAATTCACAGATTAAAAAGGGTTTATTCAATTTAGTCGTGTGACCTTGACTAAAAATGCATGCACTATTTTTAGTTCGGTGGCCAAACCGAATAGACACAGCGTTGAACTAAACTAATAAAATAAGATAATTTTTAGTTAAGTTTAGTTTAATCGGGTGGACATGCCGAATTAACACCATGGTCATTTACATTAAAATTAAAATTATAAACGGGATATTTACCATGTTTATTATCTTTTTCGAGAATCCGATATTTCGGCACTGTTACAAGACGGATGTACTAAAGTTCTGCAAGCTAGTTGTTACTCGGCCAACCGTATCGGTCTACCCTCTTCGTCACTCGTTTCTGACGCGCGTCACCACTACCACTGTCCGCGTTCTCACTACGCACTCGATCACGTTCACGACACACAACACTCACAGTATCGGCTCGCGCGGTGCAATATTTTTGAAATAAAGAAAATATTTTAAATAAAGAATCCAACTGCTGTTGATATTTTTTCCTCGTCCGATGGAGTGCACATAGGATTGCTAGGTCGATTTACTATTTGTTTGCTATTTGTTAATAAGGTAAAAGCACCAATGGTAGACACTTTAAAGACAACTTAAACTTCATTCTACAAAATTAAATATAATAATTATAGAATGGTCTATTATAAAGTGAACGGGAATTAACGCGATCATGGTATAGATACTTACATACCTTTGATTGCATGACGTTTCGACCAGGTTACACTGGCCGTGGTCACAGGCTGACTGGTTCAGCGGTGCACGCCCGCCGTCTTCGAATTCGTGAGGTAGTAGGTTCATAATCTACCCGCACATTTTCAATTTTTTTTTCGCCATGTACCGTCACATACCACACTCACAGTGTCCCTATTCTGTAAGCAAACTGTTCGGTGTCTATCCAACTTTTTTCATCACTGGATTCCATGTTGCAGATGAAATTTTTGTGTTTCTTGATTTCAATCGCTTCACGTACAGCTCTTGAATAAAAGTGATGTTACTTGGAGAGGACTTGCGTATGTTGGAATTAAATCCAGTGATTGGTGCCTGCTTCTAGCAGGTACTCTGCAATCGCCGATTTGCTCGTCTGGCGATTCTTATCAGCTGCGATGTGTTCTTTGACTCGTTCAGCAATAGTCCGCTTCGTTTAGCTTATATAGGAACTACCACAGCTGCAATCTATCTTATAGACACCTGGATACTGCAATGGTAAGACATCCTTCGGTGTGCCCACGATGTTGTTTACCCTTATACCTGACTGTCAGACTGTCGGGATGGAGTACGTTCTTAACATGGAGCCGACTTTGTCTGTTACTCCCCTGACATAGTGCATATAGGCTGGCTGTCTGATCACCTCCACATGTCTACGCCTCAATGCTTGTTGCTTCGGTCGTCCGCACACTTTATATCCGTTGAGTACCTCCTGAACATGATCCAGCTCCCGCTTCAGATGTTCAGAGTCGCAGAGATCATACGCTCTATTTCTGAGTGAGGTCACAACAGATTGCAGGTGTCGGGGATGGTGATGAGACGTGGCGTGTAGGTATCTGTCCGAATGTGTAGGCTTTCGGTACACACAGTGTGACAAGGACCCATCTGATCTCACGGCTACTTTACATCTAAGAATGACAAC
This sequence comes from Eilema caniola, assembly GCA_949126895.1. Classification (NCBI taxonomy): domain Eukaryota; kingdom Metazoa; phylum Arthropoda; class Insecta; order Lepidoptera; family Erebidae; genus Eilema; species Eilema caniola. The sequence continues at coordinate 6,397,049 of OX421472.1, read as the reverse complement.
GACCTATCTTTCTCCATCTCATACGTGAACCTTATCTTGGGATGAACTGAATTGAGGTGTTGTATATATTGATCTACTTCCTGATGACTTACTTTGACAATTCTGAAGATGTCATCCACATATCGCTTCCAAAGTCTGATGGTCTTCGGGCCAAGACTCAGCGCCTTTTCTTCAAAATGTTCCATCCAGATGTTGGCAAGACTTCAGGACTTTCTATTGCGACACCATCTATCTGTAGGTAATGTTGACCTTGTAAAAAGAAGTAGTTACCATCCAACGCGAGAGTTTAAAAGTTAGTATAGAATGGTCGTTGTATCTTTTGCAGATAAAATCTTTATAAACTATCATACTTTTACTAATAAAATCATTATTCACTTCGTCGTAAACTTCAATTGCAGACAGCATTTCCCCAATAGAACACCAATAGTAGACACTTTAAGGGCATTCCACTCTACACTATTGAATGTATGTATCAGAGAATGACCGTTACATATTTTTTAACCCCCGACACAATAACGTTGGGGTGTTCAAAGTTTGACGTATATATGTGTGTGTGTGTCCGTGGCATCGTAGCCCCCGAACGGATTAACCGTATTTTTTTTTTTGTTTAAAAGGCGAATTAATCGGGAGTGACCTTAAATAAGATTGCCGCCACTAGAAAAATGCAGATCTTCTCATATGGGTATCAAATTAAAGAGCTTGACTAGTAGATCAATTGAAATAATATAAAATTAAAAATAAATAAAAATATATGTCAAGTACGGTAAATGTGATAAATGTATTGAAATTCACCACAATTATTAATAATTACCATACCAACCTTAAAATGTTGTTAGCAGTGAAAGCGATGTCGACGGAATCGAGCTTCGCGGCTTCTCTTTCACCCGAAAGAAACCAACGAAGGGTACAGCGTCTCTTCTAACTTAATCTATCCGTCCCGGAGCGCGGGGTGTCCATAAGATCGCTACGCTCGCTCCCGTGATGTAGATAATCGTAATCGTCATCATTGTGATCATAATCGTCATCATCATCATCATCAACATCGTCGTCATTAATAGCATCATCATCATCGTCGTTATCATCATCATCCTCAGACTAAGGTCACATTTGTTAATTTACCCGAGGACAGCGGTAATCCATATCTATATCCTTATTTCCATACTCACTAATATTATATTATATTATTTTGTTATTTTTTCATACTTAAATCACCGAACTGATATTAATGAAATTTGGTACACGTTAATACGCGAAAAATGCGGTTAAAAGGGGGGAAATACGAAATGAAAATTTCTATGAAAGTTCATCATTGAAGATGTCCTGAATTTCTGATGACACCTATAGACGGATTACGGCTTGAGGAATGAGAGAAGAGAGGCTGTCGCTACGATCCAAGGATCCGCGAGATTCAGAAGTTATACTCCAAGGAGGATCCTACTTGAGGTACAAACTCCAACTACCTGGTAAGATCGTCGGCCTATTTGTTCCATGACTTGTTCTATATTTGAATTTGAACCGGACTCCGTTTCTAATATCAAATAGGTATTTTTCAGTGTACGTCGGTTGGTTGGAGCGAAAGCACGCAGTACGCTTGCCTAATAAGAAATATTATCAAGACGTGAAGTTACGTGTGCAGTCAATTTTATCCGTGTTAACGACACGACGCAAAGTTACGTGTGCGGTCAAGTTTATCCGTATTAACGACGCGAATCGTTATTTACTGCCCGCGACTACAAGGTGCATCTACGGGCACCTAAGCGTCGGAAGCGTTAGCAGACTTGAAGGTTGGTAACCCTTTTGTGTATTTAGTTTGCATCGTAGCAATTTTGTCCTGTACCAGATAGGCGATTCATTGCTCGCCAGCTGTCTTCATGCTGGCTCAGGAAGGGTGATGAATGCAGTTTCGCCCAGCAGTGCCTGATGACTAATACCCGCAGTTCATAAAGTTGGGACCAACTTGCGGTGAAGTTTGTACCAATCCGAGATCCATTGTTTGTCCCACGGAGGGGACTCAATGTAGGCGCTTCACACCCCTTTAAAGTGTGAGGCGTGTTGTGTGTTATGGACTGTTGCGCACATATGTGTGCTATAAGATATACAAGTGGCTATCAACTTACTCTTTAAGAGTAACAGATATTTTCATTGTCTACAGGAGGAGATCTACGGTGCGAGATGACAGAATCACTGGTAATCACCTTTTCTTTTCGCGACATATGTTGTTGTATCTGTTAATCCATCTTTTTTAAAACAGTCATCTTCTAGTTATTTCACATGATCACTCTAACTATCAACATAACATTTTAACGTTGGGAATGCGCGAATATAACTTCTTAAGTTCTGTGTTTCAACTACTATTATATTTATATCTGAATAACAAAAGATCTGGTTTAATAAAAAGACGATACTGGCAACATTGCATGATGCGACAGCCACGCCAGGCATTAAGGACTTGCATCAGTTGCCAATAAAATCTATAAATAAAAAAATAAAAGAAGGACAGCCGCGCCGCGGCCTATAATTCGTGGCGCATAGAAACTTAGCTGTCAGTGTCAGAAACAGGTGACATTTGTTATTAAATGCCATTTTGAGGTTATCCATAGATGATCACCAAAAATGTAAACAGAATTCTACCGATGTCGTCACAAGGAAAATCGCAATCGATAATTTTATTCTTGTTTAATTCCCCCAGTTTGACGGTTTCATAAGACTGCGGTCAGTGGCAGTCTGCGTGCGTGTTTAGTGCAGTGTATGTTTCTCACCTTAAATAAACTCGTTTGCGGTCACCTTCTGCAATCGCAAAAGTAGAATTTTTGTCAGTGTTTTTACTCTAGTAATTATAAGTATATCATAAGTTCATATTGTTCTATACGAATCACTAGTCCTAGGCGTGATCACTGATCATTGTGATACTCATATCTGCATTGGGGCAGATAGCTTGTTAGCAATTATGACTGAAGAAAGTTTGAATGGACATCATGTACAAGAAGGTAATGCCATTCCATAGATTATTTTTTAAATGCACTTTAAATACATTTTTTTTGGCCATGCAAGTAGGTAAGCTTGATAGCATGATTTGATCATTCATGACTGCAAGGCCAATTAATTAGCAACATATGTTAACACGCTTTGCGATCAAATGTTCCAATTGTTGTAAACAAAAAATATATGCATAACAACAACATATAGATTTTTATAACAGCAACATATATATTTTTATAACAACAACATATAGATTTTTTGTCAATAGAAGCTACCAGTCGTATTTTAATCATGTAAGAATAAATTATGTAACTTCAAAATTTGAATATAGCCAATAGTGGCACACATTTATAGAAAAGAAAAACAAAACAAAGCATCTGTTGATTTTATATTAGAATGAAGCTATATACAGACATCTTTCCACCTATCTAACATAAATCAACAGGTGCTTTCTGAGACCTTCCAACATTGCTGCCACCACTTTTGACAGTGTTTCAGAATTGCAGCACATTGATTTCATGAAACTAAAAATTAAAGATGATTTTAATGATATCATATCATCTGATAATCTGATCAATCTCGGGTCAGTGTTATATGCTTTAATACTAATAGTTTTACTGATTTTTTGGTAAAAGGTACACTTTTGGATAATTAGGCTAAAAAAATATATTTGGACTTTTGGGATATACTAAAAATAATAAGCCAAATTGGTCAAGCCCTTCTCATGTTCTGTGTTTAGCAACATTAATTTTTCTTTATAAGATAAATCCCTATTATTAATAATATAAAACAAAACATAATTATTTGTTAAACTATTTTTTTTTTAAATATTAACACTAACAATGGCAACATACTACATAAATTTTGTATTAACATAATTTATAATTATTTCTACAGGTTATCTTTTTGATATGATCAAATAAAAAAATGCAACAGTAGCCATAATAAATTATATATATGTATAAACCACATGTTTACATGCTTATTGTATTTATCACAAAAAGGTTTTACACTTCCTGTTACATAAAATCTAACACTATAATGCTGGACAGTACAAAGAGTTAGCCTAGATTACCATAGAGTCTGCCGAATCTGGGGTCCAGCTTTTACCACTCCACTTTTCAGTCTTGGGCAGTCATGAGAGTGAGACATCTATGCCAATACGCATGTCATCTTTTACAAGGCCAAGCTAACACTTTTTGGGTCTACCCCTTCTATCCCCTTCACCCATTGTGGGTGGTTATGTCTAACTCGGACCTACTAAAACCGTACGCCGTCGCGGGTCATCAGATGCCGAATTGTAAGACCATATTCCTTGCACCCTGATCCCGGACCCTAGGCCATTACGGTTTTAAGATGGCCCCTTCGGTAGTGGGAACGAGAGGTGGGAGTGAGCGTTGCGCCGCTGCGCCTGCGGGAGTGTACGGTTGACAGGCCGCAATTGTAACCCCCCGCTTGTGCTCGGTGACCAGCCCGCCCCCTAGTTGCTCTCCACTGTATCGTCTGCTAGTCAGAGGAACACGTGGGAAGGGAAGTCTCCGAACAGCCCCCTACAGGGCCGCTTCTGCCGCGGCCGGTATTCGCCGTCAGTGGCAGTTTCTCCCCTAGGAGAGGGCGCTGGCATCTCCGTTCGCCTGTATGCACCGCGTGGAGGTTCCAAACCACAGCTATGCAGTACCTATACTGGAGCTGCCCATAGCGATTAGAATTCTTAAAATAAAGGTGAATGTATATCTAATAAATAAATGTATTCTTATCAAAGTGTAGTCCAGTCTGTGACTTAAGCAAAAAAATGCGTCATTATGCATACTGTGAGGAGTGGATGGTTTACATTGTTATAAATATAAATAACACAGTAAAGAAAATTAAATACAGACGAAAATGACGGTTCATTAGTTTTCAAATAATGTTGGCGTTGTTTGAATACCGCCATTTTTCAACTTGATGATCCGGTATTAAAACAAAACAAGCAAGAAGTAATTCGCAAGTCCGCCGAGAATGAGAACGACCGCGATGAATAAACAGTATTACCACATTCAAGTCTATTTCACAGTTCGGCCGTCTGCTGCTGCGTTCTGCGGGAGTGACGGCCGTCTGACCCCCAATTGCTAAAAGACAGCCTGTGCATGCGTCAATCAGCAGGTGTATCGGCTTGCATGGTGTCTAAGATCTTGATGGCCTCAAATACTCTTCATCCGAAATGGTGACGAATAAAGAATAGAAATTCCTCTTAATTCCTATTTTTTTAACGTGTGGAAATCCCCATGGATACCCTCTGCCGGAGGGGCCCCTCCGCCGCTAGCGGGGATGGTTATGTCGACTAAAACCGCACGGCGGTCTCGGGCTATCAGTTTCCGAAGTAACCTCTGGCATATCCTTTACCCTCTGGCATGTATCTCTCGCGCCCCAACTTCTCATCCAAAATCTTAAATACATGGCGTAGTTTGTTTCATACTAACTGTGCCCACGACATTTTCCACGATCCGCCCCATACTTTTTTAATTGTAGACCTTAAGTTATTTATATAACATCAGCTATCAGCTGTAAAAATCCCATTGAAATCTGCCCCCTGTCACTTTGGAGATTGCCCGTAGGGAACCGGTCTGAAACATATCTCCGACAAACGTTTCCCTGCCGAATGATCCACCGACAGAATGTTTCGCTTATGAGTTTTTCATCTACAGAACATTTCACATACAGGCAGTTCGCCGATAAAACGATTCATTTTTGGTTAAATCGACGACAGAACCTTTCCCCTACGAACGTTTCGCCGACAGAACGATTAAATAATGAGTGAACCGACGACAGAATCTTTCACCAATTTACAATATAGTTAACACCCCAACTCAGATTACCCCGACTCGGATAGGTTAGGTTAGAAGGCTAATGGCTAATGCCTAATGCTAAGGCCTAATGCGGGAGCGGAGCTACGCTCCGCTCCCGCATTAGGCCTTCGTGGTAATTTTTTTATAAACCACCCAGAAGTAGGAGCCCCGCGTAGCGGGGCTCCGCCGACCTTGTCGTCGGTTCACTCATTATTTAATCGTTCTGTCGGCGAAACGTTCGTAGGGGAAAGGTTCTGTCGTCGATTTAACCAAAAATGAATCGTTTTATCGGCGAACTGCCTGTATGTGAAATGTTCTGTAGATGAAAAACTCATAAGCGAAACATTCTGTCGGTGGATCATTCGGCAGGGAAACGTTTGTCGGAGATATGTTTCAGAATCGTAGGGAACGGAAAGACAGACAGACAATAATCTGCTTGTGAAGAATGTATCAAAATCTGTTCAGCCATTTCAGAGATTATGTAATTCAAACAGACAAAATTAAATATTGTATGGATTTCTTTTGAACACATATTTTGCATTTGCGCAAAAAATTGTACAAAGGTCTTCACGTTGTAAGTATCGTGTATTACTTCAATGTCATAATAAAAAAGTCGTTATTTTAACATTACAAACAAATACTGCCTAATTAGCCTATTTTATATTTATTTGTACAGAACATAAAAATAAAATACACAATAATAAAACTTTATTGATGTACTAAACGGGTATACTATACATTAAAGAGTTTATTAGCCAATTAAGTAGGTACTTTTTAAATTCTCACCAATCTGACCTTGATTGACCTTAAAGCTGAATTACATTATGGGGCGTCTAAACGGGCTATATTTTACGACAATTTGTGGCTGCAATACTGTGGCCGGCAACATTGCTAGCAATACCAGCGAAAAGCGAATACTCATTCTATGCTCTCTGTGTCAAATTCTATTAGTGTAAACAGAAACAAAACATTCCTTCGTTATTCTTTTTTCATCATCATCATATCAGCCACACATAGTCCACTGCTGAACATAGGTCTCTTTCAAAGACTTCCAGAATGACCGAACTAAAGCAGCCTTCCCGGCGACCTTGATGAGGTCTACCTTCCACCTGGCCGTTATTTTTTCTTAGTTCGCATGTTTCGCTTATTTTGGTGTAAACGCTGATAACGAGTTTCGTTTATACTAAAAGATTAAAAGAAAGAATGCTCTTGTTCTAGCTCTATATTCGTGTGGTGTAAAATTCTAAATCAATCTTTGTTATTATAACGCAGAGTCGTCACTAGCCCATGTAGCGCCCGTGTGCAATAAGGTACTCTAGCGCCCTCCAGAAAGCGCGTGGTCAAAATACCCCCCCCCCCCCCCCCCCTCCTTTTTACGGGCCGATATCCCCTTGGATAGCCTGCCCCGCCCTCCGCTGCCCGGCAGGGGCGATAATGTTTGACCCGAACCAATGTTTTTTTACAAAACAATGTTAGCAACCGAAATTAGTAATATTCCCTCTAAACCCCTCCAACTGAGCTAAATTGCTTGTGCTAGGAGTGGGTTCACGTCGGTAGTGTAATGGCTACTGAACCCGGGACTTTATGATCGTAATGCCGACATCTTCGTCAAGTTGAGCTACCGAGACTTTTTTTTTATACAACTGAGGTGGCGGACTGGAAAGTAGTTACCGTGGCCTATGGACGTGTGCAACACAACGGTGGCACGTGTTTCATTACCTAGCTGGATTGCATCAAATCATCAAATCTAAATATAAATTATGTTTCTGACATAGTAATTATGTAAGTATCAGATCATAACTCATGTGATTAAATATTATACTTATCACTTATAATTTTTAAATAATATTTATAAAAAAGAAGTCTTACAAACTCATTTTGCTAGTTTCTATAAATATTTTAAATTAGGTCTAATATTTTTTTCCGTGTAGTTACCTCAACTAAAAATATTACAACCGGGGATAGTGTATAGAATAAAGCTACGGAGACAAGGAAATTGCGTTCAAACAAAATAGAGTGAGAAAAAATATATGTATAACTCCTTACCTATGAACATACATTTTTTTCTGAATAGCTTGTCTTTTATTATCCAACTTCCTATCCGACTTCTTCTATAGTGGCGATGGTGCCTGAACTCTCAAATTGTGTTCTCCCAGTGTGCTGCTCCCTGGATGACGTTCACGGAGAAGCATATGAGATCCTCCAGTGTACATGTGTATGGATGGACATGGCAACTCAAAACCTAATGGAATCGTTTGTTATTTAATCGCATTACACTCTGACGAATCAACGAATCTGGTTGAAATTTGGCACAGGAATAGATTATAGTCTGGAATAACACAGAGATTTTTATCCCGGAAATGAGTTTCCATGGGTAGCAGGAACAGGTTTTCATATCATCCATCGGGGCAGCAGGTAGGTGATAATTCTGTCATTCGCTCGTAATTCGTGTACCTATTGACCTGAAATGTGTAATTAAATGCAAAGTAGGTCATATACCCACCTATAACGTATATACGTAGATGTAGGTACTAGTTAGGTATAAATTAAAAATGTATATTTAGCCAGTACCGAGATTTATAAATAATTGTATAGGATACATACATCTCTGCTTCTTAGGGTTATTTATTAGTCATGCACATCTTATCACAACATCTGATGATGATATTTTATCATTGAAATCAGCGACATCATGAAAGAAATCTGCATTCACAGATGCAGATTTATTTTATGACGGCATGCAGTTAAACTGTCTGTAACAAAATAGGTAACTTTTAACAAAAAAGAAGTACGAAATTTTTTACTAGGCATTATAAATCTAATTAGTTATGTTACATGTGTATTCATTCAATTAATCACTTTTAATTTAGTACCTACCTCAGACTAGGTCGGAACTATGAACTTAAATGTTATATACCTTTAATTAAATATAAGTAAGATAAATTGAACCTTCTAGCCCTGACAACCTGAAAAAGGTGGCTGGGACTGGGATAGATTGGAAGCGGAAAGCGGAGAATCTGACGAAATTGCGCACATTGGGACAGGCCTGCTGCGGTGGGCTAATTGATTGATTGATTGAGGTGTAAGCAAATTAATTGTATTGTTATCTCCGAGGTCCAAGAAAAATGCCTTATGGACCTTGCTCCCCGGTATCTGAAGACCCGAAATGGCGCGGCGAGCGGCTTTAGTTAGTTCGAATCCACGGACATCCCATTCGTGCGGCTATCCGCAAAGTATAGGTACATCTGATTCCTTTTACTAAGTGAATGAAAAGTCGAAAGTTTCGAATATCTTCTAAGCGCCGCGACATAGCTGAGAAATATACGCAAATTGTAAGATCACACATAAAAACACTTATGTAAACTTAGTTTTATTGTCATTCCAAAGTCCATGAGTTGGATATTAACATGAGTATTGTGAATATCTAACCGCGTAACGTATAATACGTTTCAATCATACCTACCATAAAACATAAATGACTTACATGACACGTGTTGATAAATAGTAAAACATAGATAACAGTCGTGTGAAGTAGTGTGACGTCACATTCTGCTATGTCATTATGTTACAAGATAGTAGATTGGATTGGTGACTTCACCTGTTGTGAACTTCCGGCTCCGAAGTCCGTGATCACCTCTCTAGAATGTCAATTTTCGTAACATTAAATCTGTCCAAAATTCACTCTCAATTTCGATCTAATGTATTTACAGGGCATTTTCGTAACGCAATTTTCATAGAAAAACAGAGATTGAGATCAGATTACACCATTAAAGTATGGGGGTAGGACACGACGGTATTTCCGTCCAATTGTGCAGTTTGACTGCGGAAGTCCTTCCGCTTTAATACCGCGGCCATAATAACCTCGTGTTTTGTTCCAAGCGGTGAGGAAGGCAGCCTAAGCTCGCTTTAGAGTTTTTGTGTTGCCAGTGTGAAAAACAAACGCTTCCTGCTTTGTCTTCTGCACTGACGGCACATAAACTCTGTTCTTACGGGGTCGGCAGCACGAGGATAACTCCTATTGAACTCGTCTATAGGCCACAGTAACCACTTTCTATCAAGTGGGCCATGTGCTTCTTGCCACCTAAGTGCTATAAAGAAAAACAGTAAATTATATTACCTACTGTATTTTACCCCTTTTTTTATTTACAATGTCAATATGAAATCTTATAACGACTAATAGAAGGACAAGGGTTATATGAAATCTGGGAAAGCCAATGACCTGACCAGTCTTTTTTTCTCAAATTCAAAATTTTGGTCTGCTCGCTCTCGTCTCATTCTCTGTCTTTCTCTGTTTATACCTCGTTCCCTGCCATACCGCGCGTACTATGGGAGCGTGACAGCCATATACATTTCAGCTCTCGCAGTCGGTCTATAAAAACACTAAGCCTATGCGATAATCGCTTGCCTTCAATACTGATATAGGTATTAGGGGTTAAAGTATGAAATTGCCGATTTGTACTGACAAATTGAAATTCGTTTTTTTTTTATTTAACGTATTTATTTAATCAAAATAATTACCATTATTATCTATACATTGCTGCCATCTAGTAGGAAGGTCATTTATGCCTTTGCGATAGAACTCTGGTGATCTAGATTCGACAAACTGTGTGAAAGCATTTTGTACTGCCTCCTGAGAAGAAAACTTTTCATCACATAGAAAATTGTCCAAATCACGAAAAAAATGGTAGTCTGTTGGAGCAAGGTCTGGCGAATACGGAGGGTGACGGATAGTTTCTAATTGCAGTTCCTGTAGAGTTAAAACGGTTTCTCGTGCTGTATGAGGTCTCGCGTTATCATGGAGCAATAATGGTGAAGATCGATTCATGAGTCGGGGGTGTTTCACTGCTATCATTGTTCGGAGTTCGGCACAGTAGACATCTGCCGTTATTGCTTGACCAGATCGTAGAAAGCTATAGTGAATAACACCATGCTGAGACCACCAAACAGTTACCATTACCTTTTTATTGGTAAGCTTTGCTTTAGGACACTGTTGTGGCGTTTCACCTGGGGTCAGCCATTGCATTTTTCGCTTACGGTTATCGTAAAGAATCCACTTTTCATCACATGTCACAATTCGATCCAATATTCCTTCATTTCTGTATCGATTCAACAAGGCAACACAAGTTTCAACACGCATTTCTTTCTGCAGATCAGTCAAATCATGAGGTACCCATTTTTCACATTTTTTTTATTTTATTGATTTGACGCAAATGAGTCAATATTGTTGGTAAGGTAACGTTAAACCATGCAGCTAATTCCTGGGTAGTTTGGCTCGTATCGGCTTCCACCATGTCTTTCAATTCATTGTTATTCACCTGTGTGGACGGCCTTCCTCGTGGTTCGTTCTTCAAATCAAAGTTTCCATCACGAAAGCGTTTAAACCAAAATCGCACGGTGCGTTCATTAGCAGTCCCCTCTCCAAACGCAACATTGATATTGCGAGCTGTTTCTGCCGCGTCGGTTCCGCGTCGGAACTCGTATTCAAAAATCACTCGAATTTTCGAAGTATCCATCTTTCTTGTATAAGCTGAATAAAAAAAACAACTGAAAGTCGATAATCGAATGTTGCACATTTTTAAATGAAGAACTACATAGGTACCATGTGGAAAAAGTTTCTTATTTTTTTTTTTTTTTTTTTTTCTAAGAAGACCAAGAGCGTTACAGTAAGTAAATACGTACATTAAAGACAAAAAGTAAGGCTAATAACAGGTTTTCCTTAACTATCACATAAAGTATAAATCGGCATGTGAACGGACAGAATTTACATACTACATTTTAACTAAATACAGAAGACGAACGAAGCGAGATTTAGTTTAATGTAACTAACATAATCAGTATTAGTATTACACCCTTCGATTAATCTACAATCTCTTTTAGAGTACTTATTATCTGTAGCTTGTATGACTTCTTAGAGCATGAAAATAGGTCAATTTCATTAAAAGTAGCATTATGAGTTTGAGCAATGCGCGTAAAAACAGTATTCTGGGAGCAGTTAGTGGAGTGACGAGGTGCGTGCAATAATGGTGTGTGTCGTGTGCGTCGGAGAGGGGCATTGAACACTACCTGCGCCAGCAAGTCGGGACAATCGAGGCGTCCACTGATTAAGTCATGCAGCAGGCACATGTCTAGGACTTTGCGTCGATCGTCAAGCGACAAGATGTCGTACGTATTACAACTTTGTCGGTATGACATCGGAAGCGCGCGGTTGCGGTAATTAAGATGGTTAATAAATATTTTCTGAATACGTTCAAGTTGATTTTTGTAAATAATATATATTGGTGACCAAATAGGGCAGGCATAATCCAGTATGCTGCGTACATATGCGAAGTAAACGGTTTTTAGCGATCCAATATCTTTGAACGGCTTACAGGTTCTTATAACGAATCCCAAGTTTTTGAAGGCTGTTGTGGCTATACGGTAAATATGATCGGAGAATGTCAGTTTAGAGTCAAACCATACACCCAGGTCACGTACTGTGCTGACCTTGTTTATAGCGATCCCATTAAAATTATATTGAAAGTTAATTGGATTTCGTCTGCGAGTATAACTAATGAATTGACATTTGTTAACATTTACTGTAATTTTATTTATTTTATAATAATCGCTTAAATTATTTAGATCTGCTTGAAGAGCTTCACAGTTATTTATATTATTAATACAACAAAAAATTTTCTTGTCATCCGCGTACATAAGATATTTGGAATTTTTTATTGCATCGTCAATATCATACAGATAGGCATTATAGAATAATGATCCCAGATGGGATCCCTGCGGCACTCCACTGGGAACCTCAATGAAGTCAGACCGATAGCCGCCAACCACCACCGCTTGAGACCTTTTGTGCAAATATGATTCAACCCACTGTAATAAGTCCCCGCGTATACCAAGTCTGTATAGCTTTTTGAGCAGGATGACATGATCCACACGATCAAACGCCTTCTCAAAATCAGTATAGATGACGTCAACCTGCCCACCACTGTCGGTGTTTTTAAGAAGAAATGTAGAAAAGCATGCCAAGTTAGAGATAGTGGATCGTTTCCGAAGAAATCCATGCTGTGAATTCGGTACACCAGCCGCAATATAAGAATATATAGCGTTGTATACCAGTCTTTCGAGTACCTTGCCCAGGGTATTTAAAATAGAAATTCCTCTATAGTTTTCGATGTTGCTGCGGGAGGGAGCCCTTCTTAAAAATGGGTATAATATGTGCCTTTTTCCAGGCCTCAGGAAAGATACCTTCACTGAGGGAACGATTGAAGATAATATGTATAGGAAATGCCAGAGATTTCGCACAACCCTTCCAAAAGATTGAGGGAATCCCATCGCAGCCCGATCCCTTGTCAGTGGCAAGCGAGACAAGAGCCTTTTCCACAGTACTCAGATTCACCAGTAGACTAGTGATTATGTCACAGTCTGTTTCAGCGCAGTCTGTAAAACTGTGATTATCCCCATTGTTAGTTTGTGAACCGAACACACTGTGAAAATACACATTAAATGCTTCGCAAATAGACCGTTCGTCGGAATAGCTAATATTTTTATATGTTAATAATTTTGGATAGTTAGAACCCCCACGCATAGACTTGATATAAGTCCAAAAGTTCTTAGGTCTGAGCTTTAGAGCAGCCTCTGTTACCTTAACGTAATTACTGAAACACGTTTGCTGCACCGCCCGCTGCCTCGATCTCAATAATCTAATAGTTTGTAGTTTCACTCAAAAATCTCAAACCATGAAGGTTCTATGTCAATTCGAAGTACCTATTACAATGAAACGGCAATTTCATACTTTAACCCCTATTATTATGCAATGTTATGTTAAAGGATGTGTAATATTAGTTTTAACAAACTTCCTATATTCATCTGATAAGGATACAGGATACAGCTACAACCTAAATATTCACTTATCCATCAATCAATCCATCAATTAGCCCACTGCAGTCCACTGCTGGACATAGGCCTCTCCCAATATGCCTTCCGCATCCAGTCCGTCCCAGCCACGAACATGAGCCAGAAAATTACAGGTAGGCTTAGGGTTCTGTATCGTCTAAGGAACTTCCTGCCAACAAGGACAAAAGTTACGCTGGCCCAAACTTTAATCCTTCCTCTGATGGACTATGGTGATGTGTGCTATTTTGACCTGAATGCAGACCTTCTCGATAAACTTGACCGTCTTCTCAATAACTGCATTCGATTCATCTTCAATCTTCGCAAATATGACCACGTGTCTTCATTCCGTTCGCAGCTTAATTGGTTACCCATCCGTCCTCGCCGTAAGTTGCGCGCACTTACTACTCTCTACAATATCCTCAACTCTCCCAGTACCCCTCTTTACTTAACTTCTTATTTTCAGTGTGCCGTAACGTCAACATCGGCTCCGTATATATTTGCTTTTAAAAAATAGTAAAAGTGTAAATTTCTAACAACAAAACAACAAACCCAGTATAAAACTATATAAGAAACACGTACAATCGTTATCTTTGAGCGACCTGACAAGATTACCAAATAAATACAATTCCAATAACCGAGTGAAATAAATGGAAAGTGTGAATAATCTACCTAATAAATAGTTAAAATAGCTAAATATGCGAAGTAACAGTTTCCTAAACAATAAACCTTTCAATACAGAGTATCAAAAAGTGTGATAAAAAGCAAATTTAATTTTGATAAACAGTGATAGTGATAAATACCCGACCGTTACGAAAAAGTTCACATTCAAATTCAGTGACTTGCATATTGATAACAAACTGGTCTAATAACTCACACTGATCTACATATTATCTAGCTTTTAAGAACAGGACTCCTATTTTGCCAAGACAAGTTGAATAAAGTTTGACCGTGAGGTCCAACTGTCGGATAGGCGCGCATGTGCCTTGAGTTCGATACTGTGCCCTATGCGCGCAGAACTTTTTGAAATTTGTATCAGTTTGTAAACATTTATGCGAACCGAGAACGCTTTGAGAGTACAAATTTAGGTGGCGCCACAACCGCGTCAACACAATTCCGTTGTCGAAGTTATTTAGACAAGTAATCAAATAGATATTTACAATACAATGGATAACGATAATATAACAATAAGACGACCGGCAGTAAGATCACTGTCGTGGAACGATTCTACGAGTACAACTTCCCTGTTTGAATCGACAGCAGTAAGTTTACCTAATGCGTCACTATTGGGTGAACACCACGAAACAATTACAGAGTTACGAGAACAAATTGATGAACTAACAGCTAGTCTACAAAGCGCTAATCTGGAAATTGACAACCTTAACTGCGAAAATAATCGACTTAAACTGGAATTGGAGAAATCAAATAGAAAGATCGATCTATGCAAAAAAATAGGTTTAGACGGAACATGTGTAACGCCTGTACAAAGAATCAAATTTAAATCTAGAAAGATAAGCTTGAGTGCAACTTCTACTCCGGTACAACGTAGTTCATCTCTCACGAGCATGACGAAGAACTTGCAACTTAACAAGCAGATCGTGCAGCAACAAAAACATCTTGACAATATAGAACACCAACTTGAGCAGGCTAAATCTGAAATAAATAATCTAAATAAGCAAATAGAGGACCTGCAACGTGCACTACAAAATACAAACCCTTTGTCAAATAGGCATTCTCTAAAATGTATTGAAAAAAATGAATCGAAATCACTAGAGTTCTGTGGAATGACAACAGATGGCGCAAGTCTAACCTATAAAAATCATGGACCACCTATCAAGGAATCTACAGAAATCCATACAAAAAACACTCGACCTAAGATATTGATAGCTGGAGGTAAGCAGGTGTCGGGGTTGGCTTCAAGACTCGTGTCTTCTAGAATGAATACCAAATATGGCAAGTATAGTATATCGTCTACCATTAAACCACATGCGGATACCAAAGAAATATTGAAATCTTGTCAGCAGATACCGGATTCACAGGAAAACTATTTGGTAATTTGTACTGGAGAATGTGATACCAATCCAAATAAGGTAATGTACGAACTAATAGGCTTGTTAAAGTTATTTCACAAAATCAATATAATTATACTAAATGTAATTAGAAATGAATCATTAAATGAATGTATGTTAAATAATACCTTAAAAAATATTTGTAATCATTTTGAAAATTGTATATTCTTAAATATTGAAACTAGATATAAGTACTTAATGAATGTATGCCATGAAATAAATTTAATTTTAGATTCTTGCTATTATAAAAAGCAATTCTTAAGTTTTCCACGGAAACAAAATATGCAATCTCACCAAATCTCATATAAGTGTACAAAATTGACTAGAAAGGGAACTATACCGTATTACTTCCCATATATAAGAAAAGTAAATACGGTAAACCACTTGGAAAAGCTCCTGCCCATACCACAGGAGAGCATTATATCTTCTTGTGCGTTGACCAGTAAACATGAAACCACAGCACATGAGTCAGCAAATATAAAAAGAGATGATAAGTTTTTTCTGTCACACGAAACCTAAAAAAAAATACCGACCTAAGCTAACTACGTTATTCCATCAAAACATTGCAGGGCTACTAAATAAAACAGAAAATATTGAAATATGTTTGGACGACTTCCGACTACAAAACAAAAATGTTCAAATTCTGTGCTTCTCTGAAACTTTTGTTAAATTTGGTGAAGAACTAAATATAAATATACATAACTTCGAATTAGCAAGTTCTTTCTCAAGATTAGATAAAAATCGTGGCGGTGTATGTATTTTGCTCGACCACTCCTTAGAATATAGGCCTTTACAGATATGCAGAAATTTAGCTAGTAAGAATACATTTGAATGTTGTGGCGTTGATCTCCCTTCCCTGCAATGTGTAATTATATGCCTATACAGAATTCCGGGTGCAAATATATCAATCTTCTTTGATAAGTTAGAAATACTAATGCATGAATTGAATCTTAAGGACAATAAACGAATCATTATAACAGGAGACCTAAACATAAACATACTCGAAAGTAGCGACGTATCCTCTAAGCTGAATGATTTTCTTCTGAATCATAACCTCACATCACATATCACCAAACCGACACGACAGCAAAATTGTATTGATCACATCCACAGTAATATAACAGACGCCATAGGGGAAGTACATCACCTTTATTTATCTGACCACAACACAGGTCAGACATTGATCTTTCCTGTCAAGGATGAGAAGCCTGATTCATTATGCAAATATATATATAGGCGTGATTATAGTGAAGACAATATCGCGCAGTTCAAAAAGTGTCTCTCACGCTTATCGTGGTCGGATGTATTAAACGAGGAACATGATTGTAATCACGCGTATGACACTTTTGACGAGATCTTTGTAATGTTCTACAATTTGTGTTTTCCGGTAAACAAAATAAAAATTAAAGGACAAAAATCCACGCCGAAATGGATTACCAAAGGTATAAAAAAATCATCTATTACAAAAAGAAAATTAAGATACGCATGCTATAGGAATAAAAATGATGAAACCAAGAAAAAGTATATAAAATATAAAAATTTGCTAAAAAAATGTATAATAGTCTCCAGACGGAATATAAACAGTAAACATATTTTTGAGTCAGAAAACAAATGTAAAGCTGCATGGGACATCATAGGAAATAAACTTGACAACAGAAAAAACTGTCCAGAAATACAACACATAAACAGCGATGGCAGCTCTATAACAGAACCAACGGAAATCGCCAGCCTCTTTAATCAATTCTACATCTCAAAAACAAACAAACCAAACGATTGCTCTCCTAATTATAAATTGGTAAATAAGGTGGATTCTAGTATTTTTGTGGTGCCTTGCTCTGAGAGGGAAGTGGAAAAAGCTATTATGTCACTTAGAAATACACACGCTGTTGGGCATGATGGCATCGCCACAAGAATAGTGAAATCCAGTTGTTACGAGATCTCGCGGGTGCTTTGTCACGTCATAAATCTCTCCTTTTATTATGGCGTTTTCCCTGAAAAACTAAAGACCTCTATTGTAAAGCCGATGCACAAAAAAAACAGTAGAGATGAATTACAAAATTATCGACCTATTACTCTCATACCGGTATTTTCAAAAGTCTTTGAAAAATTAATGCACACACGGATTACAAATTTTTTAGATAAGCATAGTATAGTCACGAAAGAGCAAAATGGCTTTCAAAAAAATAAATCCACCACTCTGGCTACCTTTTCGCTCGTTCAAAGTGTTACCGAGTCATTGGACAAGAAGAAGCTCGTCTCTACCATATTCTTTGATATGTCCAGCGCTTTTGATTTCGTCGATCATAAGATCCTTTTGGACAAATGTGAGCTCTACGGTATCAGAGGAAGTGCTTTAGATTGGTTGCGGAGCTATTTGAGTGACCGCAGACAATGTGTACAGATAACGCGTGTAAACGATCGACAAGTCACTACTACCTATAGCTCTACATATGAGTATAATAGAGTTGGTGTTCCCCAGGGAAGTGTTCTGGGGCCACTTCTATTCTTGCTCTACATAAACGATATCCCGAAAGTCACTAATCATAAGTGTGTATTGTTTGCAGACGACATATCAGTTGTTGTTTCTCAAGACAAAACCAGTGAGGATATTCATGAACAAACTTTGAGAGACACAATTGAGGATGTCACTAAATGGTTAATGTCTAACAATCTCACTGCAAATTTAACAAAAACAAAAATAACACAATACAAACACTACAACGGCATGGTACCAAATATCAAAATACAAATCGATAATCAAGAAATCGCTCAAGAAAGTGAGACTATATTCCTGGGAGTTACGCTTGACAGACATTGTAACTGGAAGGCCCAGATAGATAAAGTCTCTAAACGTGTGAACAGGTTCGTATTTGCCCTTAGAAAGATCAGGAAGCTAACAAATGAAAGGACCGCATTGATGGCCTATCATGGGTATGTGGGGTCTTTACTGAGGTATGCAATACTGCTGTGGGGAAATTCGACTGACATAAATAAAGTCTTTGTGTCGCAAAAAAAATGTGTCAGAGCAATTTGTGGAGCTGCACCACTCGATTCCTGTAGGCCCCTTTTCAAGAAATTAAATATTTTAACACTGATATCCGTCTACATATATGAAATTGGAATATTCGTCAAAAAACACCCTGATTTGTTTATTAAAGCATGCGTAGATAAAAAATTTATGAGTAGAGATCCTACCAAACTGACGTTGCCACAGATATCTACAACGCTACAGCAAAAAAACTGTTTTTGTATGTGTATACGGGTGTACAATAAAATACCTAGAGATATTAGGGAACTGCCACTAAATCGCTTCTCACCTACACTAAAAAAGTGGCTTATTGATAAGGGCTTCTATACAATGCATGAATTCATGACTGGTGGAAACAGATAAACAAATCAAATAGATACCAAATACTGGTTCATGACGGAAAACAATATTTTAAAATAATTTTATTGACTGATTTAATTTCTAGCTTGACATACATGAACAATTCACAATTTGTAATTCTATAATTTGCATGTTATTTATTTATTTTATTCTATTCATCGAATTCAATTTTGTCATATCTGTGATAATAATAAATGTAATTTGATTAATGTAATTTTGTAATGCAATTTAGTACCTAATGGAATTTCATAATGCAATTTAATAATACAATTTAATAATTTCATCTATTAATGTAAGTTAACTATGCAATTTAATTATGATTATTTAAAAGTGTAATTCACTAATCTAAAAAGATATAATGATTATATAATAAGGTAAAATGTATCATATTTAAATTGAAACTGACTAGATATGTTTTATAAAGAAAGAACATATTTATGCATGCAAGAATTTATTTTAACTTCAAACTAAAGTTTAAACCTTATCCTTAAACTTTATTTTTTTGCACACTGAATACGGTGAAACATGCTGCACTAATCAAAATAACAACCTATTACCATTGTTAAACCATGTTTCTTGCAAATAAAATTTCATTTCATTTCATTTCATTTCATTTCATTTCATTTCATTTCAGCTTTTATGTTCCAACAATAATCGGAATCTTCGTTCTACTGACAACCGGCTCCTCGCATTTCCTTCTCATAGAACGAACTTTTTAGGCTCTTCTTTCTTTGTTGAGGCTGTTCGTTTATGGAACGCACTTCCTCTAGAGATCAGGAAGAGCACGAGTTGCGAGGTCTTCAGGTCTAGGGTACGGCAATTGATCACCACTGAAATGGCAGAATCATCGTCTCAACGATAATGACATCCCTACTCATAGGGATATATGTATATTTAGGTATATATATTAATGTTATGTATGTGTGTATATTTTATGTGTTATATGTATATTAGTGAGATATATATGATATATATTATGGTATGTAGGTATATGTACTGTTTATGTAGTTAAGTATATGTTATTGAACTACTATCGCAGTCGGGATAGCTGTGACTTGTCAACTCTGATATTTAAATAGAAGCAAACGTAGATATTATTCTCTTTTACATGCGCCTACCTCGTACTAGCTCTGCATCACCCAATGGTAGACTGGTAGAGAATGCCTACGGCATTAAGTCCGCCAGTGTACATCGTGCATAAAGAATAAATAAATAAAAAATAAATAAATATTCATACGTCAATAATATGAAGTGATCTGGCGTCAATTTATAAAATATCGCGAAGTTACTTGATATCCAGAATTGAATATCACCTTTTATTAAATTGACCTCAAGTCCAATTTCGCTCGATTACTAATATGGTTCGGTAACAACATGTAAGCA
Source organism: Eilema caniola (assembly GCA_949126895.1). NCBI lineage: Eukaryota > Metazoa > Arthropoda > Insecta > Lepidoptera > Erebidae > Eilema > Eilema caniola. Next base: position 6,376,524 of record OX421472.1, on the reverse strand, counting down.
TAAAGCACCACAGAAATGGTACCTATCTTAATAAACTAAGCATATCACTTAATTCCAATAAATATTAAAGCCATCCATGCAATAATTTCCTCTCTTTCTTTTCAGTTTTACCAGCAGGCTACCGAGTAGAAGAGATCGAAATACCAGTACCGTGGGGACACGTCGCGGGCAGGTGGTGGGGTCCTAGGGACAAACAGCCAATCATCGCCATCCATGGGTGGCAAGACAACGCTGGCACATGGGATAAACTTATCCCTCTACTGCCTGTCACTACTTCAGTTCTGTGCATAGACTTACCAGGTCACGGTCTTTCAACACACTATCCTAAAGGAATGGTGTACTACATTTTCTGGGATGCTATCGTTCTCGTAAGAAGAATCGTCAAGCATTTTAAGTGGAGAAATATTTCGTTAATGGGACATTCGCTTGGAGGAGCTATAAGTTTCATGTATGCAGCGTCGTTTCCTGATGACACTGAGAAAATTATTTGCATCGATATAGCCAGTCCAGCTGTAAGAGACCCGTCTGTTATGGTCAAAGGCACTGGGACAAGTATCGATAAAATGTTACAATATGAACATCTGTCAGACGATAAAATTCCATGCTATAGTTATGACGAAATGATTGATCTTGTTTGTGATGCTTATAAGGGATCTATTTCAAAAGAAAACTGTAAGATTTTAATGAAGAGAGGAATGACACCTACTCCCGCGCATATGAAGAAACGAGGGTATTTGTTCAAAAGAGACCCAAGGTTGAAAGTGTCAGGTTTAGCAATGATGTCTTTAGAAACAGCATTAGAGTACGCCAGTATGATTAAATGCAAAGTCTTGAATATTAGGGCAGTGCCTGGACAGAAATGGGAGAAGTTAGAGTATTATATGGCTGTTATAGAAAAAATGAAGAAAGCAACTGATGTCCAGTACGTGGAGGTAGAAGGAACACATCATGTTCAACTAGAAGCTCCTGAAAATATAGCTAATATTATAGAAGAATTCTTAGAAGAATGTTAATTTAATTTTAAATTTTAATGTGATATGCTATTGTGATGCTTTCATAGATTTAGATCCAATTTTAGAATTGAAGAAGATTCATTGTTGGATGTTAAGTACTAAGCAGGTACAGTTATGCGGGCAGTTTGGAAAAAAAAAACTTATGTCCGATTTCTGAGGGCTTTTAGAATAGGTACGGTGGTAACATTATGAAATATAAATTTTATTATATAGGGCTATAAAGCTGTATTAGTGATTGTTGCTTAGTAAAATTTAGTTAGGTTAGGTTTGATGGTGGGTAGCGAGTTTTTGACTGTTGAAGTTCATAATAAGGAATGTGCATTTGGGTGAACTTTGGATGTTAACAGCGCTATTCCCATAACTCATCTAAGTATATCTCTAGAAACCTACAGGTACCTAGTTTTTTATTTGACACGTCGAGAAGTGATAGACCGTCTAAAATCGGTTGTTTCGCTCTGGTAGAGCGTTCTCTAATTCGCACAACACGATATCTTTTTAGAGCTGTGAAAACCGAAGTTATAGTTAAAAAATTTAAAACAAACAGTTTTAACTGGAGGCTTGTCAATTTCTCTATGTGCCAAGTCAAAAGCTGGTTAATGTATTATTACTTATTCTAGTTAATATAAATTTTCATAAAGCACTTATTTTTGAAATTGTTGTAGATCAAGGATTTTCAACAACTTTAAATGACCTATAAGACCTAGGTCTATATCAAGATTAGCTTATATATATAGCAGTGGCGTTAGGCAAATATTTTCTGGGAAAAATCTGACTATGCTTCTGCACATTTTAGTACTGTTAAAATATCACTATATTTTTTGGAATTAAATTTGTATAGCTTTAAATTTAAATCAATGACTCCTATGACTATCTTGCTAGACGAGATGTTTACCTATAACACAAATTGTATTACCCTGGAAGTCTGACCGTCCCATGGAGAAGGAAACATATTCTGTCCTTCAAGCACCGTCCACTTGCTCGGATGGGGTGTGAGAGATATATTTCCGGAAATCGAAGACCCAAAGACAGTGTGTCTTTTAGTCGATTCGAGTCCGACATACCACCCCCCGCTGGCGGGAACGGTGGACGGGGGGATGGATTGGGACGGGACTTATAATGTCTTCTGTGTGACAGATATAATAGGGCATTGTTGCTAGTCAAGTAATGGTATATGATACCAAATTTTTATTCCGTACGTTCTGTTGAGTAGTATAAATAGAAGTCATTGATCACACGAATATTGAGATAACATATCCTCAATATTTTAATGTAAGATAATGCGTGGGAAGATAGTCACCGATGACGGGCTATTGCCTTTCTTTACTATACCTACTTAGGGAGAGGAGTGAGTGTATGTATGTATAAGATGAGCACAGGATACAATATTCGTAAATTATGTGTAGTTTAGAAATAGCGGTAAAATGTAGTTTTTGTAATAATAAATAATAGCAGATTTGTCGTAGCTTCGCTCGGGATAATTTCATAGAGCGCTGCAATCGGGTAAATTGGGAATTTCGGAAACCTATGTTCAAAGATGTAGACATTTATTTTGTACCTGTAACAATCTATCTTTTTCCCGCAAAATGAAAAATAAAGCACATTTTACTTTATTAGCTAGAAAAGGGCGCGAAAATCCATCGATCACGTGACGTTATGTGGCTTAACGTCACTAAAAATATCTACGAGTACCAAAGACAAGACTTTCTGCTTCGTTAAGTACATTTTTAGTGACGTCACGCGAACTGTCAACTAGTTCTCCCGCGTGTTGATTCAAGTAAAATTAAAAAAAAAAAACATTTCAAAAAATAAAATGTTCACAATTCATCTTTGAGTTCAATACATTTGTGTAGTTATTATTTACATATCACCTAGCGCATTTTATTGTAATAGTTGTCAAATACCCAATTGCAGTGCCATCTGTGACCTTCTAACATACCCATGACCTTCGCATAATGCCAAGCTATATGTTGACGAAGATTTATCGTAATTGAATGAACGGTACAACTGTGCATTTAATACGACCAGACATTGATTTTTATGTATTAGATGTAGTCTATTACCTAATTATCATTTATCATTCTACTTACATACTAACAATAGGTAGGTTCTCTTTTTTTGAATTATACCCTTAAACTATAATATTATTTCACAGTGACTGTATGAGTAAAATGATCAACTTTTTTAAAGAATTGTAGAAACTGTTTTGGCCTTAAACTAAAAGAATAGCTTAGACGCAACGCATAGAACTCGCGTATGAAGCTGCTTAAAGTACCTAATACTACGTACCTAGTGCCATTTCGCTCGCACTCTCTGTGTGCACGCATGAGTGCGAGTGAAATGGTACTACTTTAGTATTACTTCACGCGACATACGTTCTATCTATGTTATTCTTCTAGTCTAAGGTTTTGGCACAAAATGAAACGACTCGAGTTTTATATGTTTAAATATAGTAAAATAACTTTTAAACGTGGCTCCGCCCGCGCGGATGTCGGTTATCGTTATAATATCGGTTATCATTATAAATTGTAGCCTATGTGTAATTCCGATGTATAAGCTATATAATTGTAAAGTTTTATTAAAATCCATTCAGTAGTTCTTACGTGAAATGGAACAAACATGTATCCATCCATCTATACTAACAAACTTCCGTGTTTATAATATTAGTATATTACTCATAATATAAAAAAATAAGTCGGGTTTTCCTTCCTGATGCTATAACTACAGAACGCACGAGCCGATTTCCACGGTTTTGCATTCGTTGGAAAGGTCTCGGGCTCCGTGAGGTTTATAGCAAAGAAAATTCAGGAAAAATTTCAACAGCCGACATCCACGCGGGCGGAGCCGCGGGTAAAAGCTAGTTACTCATAAGAATAGGTACACACGTACCGAGTGTACCAACCCGACAATTAAGTAATATAAATGAATATAAATCCATTGTCTTTCAGGTAAATTAGTTATTAGCATTTCATCAATGAATAAAACAAGAGGTTAAGATTAAACAAAGAAAGTTTCATTTTTGTCAGTAATATAGTTAATTTAGGTCGTGATTTTTGCAACCGCTGGTTTTGTGCATTAGGGGGTAATGGAGACCCCCCCCCCCCCCATATCGGGGGCGAGTCGGGGACCGCGTGGTTCCCCCTCCCGAGGAGGGCCAGACCGAGAGGAATGGCCCTGGGTCAGCCGAGGTGCGAGGGATATGTCACGAGACAACCTTACCTTCGGCCTAGCACATCGACCCACAGACGGCGTGCGGTTAAGTCGGTTCGAGTCCGACATAACCTCCCCCTTCGGCTCCGAAGGGGGGGGGGGGGGGGGTATCCGTGAGGATTTCCCGCACGTAAAAAAGGGGGTAATGGAGAATTGCACTTTCCCCTTTCACCCGCTGGCGGTCATATCTTGGCTTGTACCCTGAATATAAATGAGTGTTTAAAAATAGTAATTTAGGTCGTGATTATTGCAACCACTGGTTTTGTCCATTAGTGGGTTAATGAAGAATTGACCTTTCCTCTTTCACCCCCTGACGGTTCGTATCTTGGCTTGTGCCTTGAATATAAATGAGTATTTGAAAATAAAAATTTAGGTCGTGATTTTTGCAACCACTGGTTTTGTCTATTAGTGGGTTAATGAAGAATTGAACTTTTCTCTGTCACCCTGTGGCGGTCATATCTTGGCTTGAAAACGAATTGTTAAAATGCTGTATGTAGGTACTGTGTTAGCAAACAGTATTGCATAAACTTTTTAGAATTGCGGTCATTAGGTCGAATTGGAAATAATTAACGACCCATGACGTGATGAGTGTGAAGGTTATTTTTTGGAAGGATTATGAGAAAGCGAACAAAGGATGAATGGATTGTTTTTGTAAAAGATATCATTAGGAAAAAGCGCAGGAAAATAGTGAAGTTGGGTTGTATAATCAATTTAAAAATACGCACTTAGTTGAAATCGTCAATTTCGGGAACGTTCCCGGACATATTGCCATAATGTTGTATAGTATCGTAATTTAAATACTAAATTCAAGTGATAAAAAAAACCTAATACGTAAGAATATCGTAAGCGTAACTGTTTAGTCTACTAACACCGAAGTCAGACGATACAGTTGCTAATTTACATATTCAGTAATCATAATGAATATTACGTTGAATTATAAGTTAAAAACGAATGTAAATTGTGAATATGATCGTGTGGTTTACGATTACAGATTTTATTAATACCTTTCGCACACTAGCATAGTAATGAATAAACATAAATTATGTCACCCCTCGTTTACACCTAAGTTTTAAACATGTATTTCACAAGTTGCAATGTTTTTTGTGTTATTTGTATACAACTTGATTAAAATAGGAGGTTTAAATCGGTCTAGGCGGGGTTTAAACCCGCCATCTTTGCGTTACAGGGGCAATACTTTGACCACTAAGCTACAAGGCCACGCCCGAACCAATTTAAATTTCACAGCCTTTGAATTTTATGCTGAAAAATTTCATTCTAATTTTATACAATTTGTTGAAAAAATATTGGAGATTTTAAACAGTCTCAATATATGTATATAACAAGTAATTGTGTTTTTACTAGTCTTGTCTAAGTCTTCAAGAAGTTGTAGACTTATTTTAAAGAAAACTTATGGTTTATTAGTGGCTTAAACTATTTGTGAAGAAGAGGGTTAAAGATGATTTCGATTAAGTCGAGCAGACAAAAGCAAAATAATAAACAATTCATGCGCACCGTAAATGTGATACTGTGACTGTTCATATGTACTTGTGAAAGCAACGAATCGACGTAACTATTTCCATACATTATAATATATAAGCATAAATATGATAGTCGGAATAACGCATGCTACATGCTCATGTACCACCTCCTTCCACTAGTAAGGTTAGGATATGCATTTGGGCCAATTCCCACTGAAACGTAACAGAAGAGGCCGGCGGCGTCTCGACTTTTGTACTAGAAATTATCGAGAGCTAGTTCGCGCGGCCGCGCGGTACCGTTTTGCGCCTCTTTCACCTTTATGATTATTTTAAATGATTGTGATTTCGTAGATTAAAAATCATTTGTAATATTTAGTCGCAAAAAGCCGCTGCTCTTTCAGTGGAATTGAACCTTTATGTGTACGTCTAGCGCGTTAGGAAAATCTGAACAATGAATTTTGTTTTAAATTCGCTTCCACGTTACATTATAACATTGGTGCCATTGTTTATAATTTTTAACAAAGAACAAAGTTAATATGATTTCATAGGTTATAGCGTTGTGAAATATAATTATCATTGGACACATGATGGTAAGCTGACGTCTTAGAACAGAGGGTCAACATTACAGATACTCAATGTTAAAATCGTGGCCCACAGTTTGACGGACTCATTAGAAGCTTTTTCACACCCCGCTTAAAGGACCCGGGCCTGTAGGATAGTTCCGCATTGTGGCATATATTAAGGTTTAGAATTTAAATACCTTTTAACAGTTTTAATCTAAATTTGTGTGTATGTTTTTATTCAGTCTGGACAATTTTAGTTTTGGGTGAACCCGTGCGTTTCAAGAGTAATGCCAGTATCTCACGAGGATGTTTGTTACTCTATAATGTTTCTTAGAAATGGGTTACGTTTATTAGTTGAAGTGCGAACTCGTAATCTCTTGATCAGTTCGAAATATTAGGCACTGTTACTTTTTTAGCCGACTTAAAAAGGAGGTTGTATTAAAATTCACATGCATAATAAAATACATGAGACGATACTTTGCATCTAATAGCCGTAGATTATAATGCTCTCAGACTAGTTCTGGGTAGGGTCAGTGAGAAAGCGGCTGCTTCATAAAATTATGAATAAAAAATAAAACGTGTTAACATAACATTAACCACATCACAAATAAATAAAATATTTAATGTAAAGATAGTTTTGAAATGTGTTGGTGATTGGCAATTTTGGATCGCTTCGGGTACATTCTTACAAATCTTAACAGTACCGACTTGTCCAGTGAGAAATTTAGTAAAACTAAAAATACTCAATTCGCATCGCATTTATTAGTGAAAAAATATATTATTTATTGACAAAATTCTAGTAATAATTCATGAAGTTAATTAAAACTGTAAAGCTGCACTATGTTATTTTATTTTGCAACTCTTCAGGCAAGGAGAACCCGGTCGTCCGGGTAAACGACAATTCTCGAAATCTTCAACATTTACGATCTGAAAAATAAGAATACTTAATACTGATGGAAATACGACTGTATCTGAAATGGATAAAAGGCTCAGAAAATGATGACCTTAATACTGATGGAACATTTATATTATAGTGCGAGACCGCGAACGCTGTACCGCTCCCTTAGTACGCGCGGCGTGCGGGGGACGAGGTGAAGAAAGAGAAAGAGCATGGGGTGAAGAGATAGAGCATGAGCCGAGAGCGAGCGAAATAGCGCACGCGTCGCGGTCACACTACTTAAAATTGCTGATGAATAGAATGAATGAGTGCATGAAATGGAAGTGTATTGCCACCAATATAAAAGCGTTATAAACAAAATATGTGGTACTAGCTAATGTCCGTTATCGCGACCAAATATAGCCTATGTCCTCTCTCAAGGTCTAATCTACTCTATACCTAATTTCATCAAAATCGGTTTAGTAGTTTAAGCGTGAAAGACGGTCGGACATACAAACAAACACATATACACTTTCCTATTTTTAATATTAGTATGGATACTTTTAATAACGGAGATTTATATTTTAAATAGAGAACGTAACGTTTGCATTCGATTAAGATTGGAAAAAGTGAAATTCTCGGACGGAACTTACTTTTAAAATATCATCAATTTTCCATTTTTTGTAAAAACAGAAAAATAACTCGATTGGGACTGAATGGCATCCCTAATTTAATAAAGATGTGTGTGGAGTTTATGAATATGATGAATTTCAGTGTCGATTACAATTTACACTCTGCGGTGTTGCTAGCGTTCACAGGCTATGGTTAACGCCCACCACCATACTCTTGCTTACTATCCTATACCTCGAGACACTTGTCTTGGACCTAAATCGCGATACACACGAGGCCGCTGGTGCGCGTAGTTTGTTCTGTTATAAGGTAAAAGACCCAATGTCGACACTGACCCAACAGTCGACACTTTCAAAAAAACTTTTATTGTAAGAAATATATTGTTAACTTGACTATTTACTTAAAAGAAAATCTAATGGCATATATCATACATGTTCAAAAATTCGCAACACTATAGTGAGTAAATATTGAATTGGCGCCAGTTGTTTCTTAAGATTTTTGTTAAGGGTAGTAATTTTTAATAGGTCACTATTTTTAGTACGAATATTATAAATATATAACTTGTCGACCTAAGTAGACCATTGACGTATTTTTATGGCTGGTTTTAGTTTTTAGTTTTAAGTCATTGTTGACTATTGGTGTTTACGACCATGTGTATAATAATTGTCTTTAAAGAAAAAATATGTTAGTTTTTAAACATTGTACCTGCTAAAATTCATGCCTAAATTATGCTTTAACAGTCAAAAAAGGACGTAACGACCATTCTTTAAAAAATATGTGTAATTTTGTAGAGTGAAGTTTGATTTGTCCTTAAAGTGTCTACCATTGGTGCTTTTACCTTAAACCTATGATTGATGAATTTGAGCTCGTCCACGGCCGTGGCACCCCGTCTAAGAAACGTGTACGCGCGTACGCGCGTATAGAGCACATTTTAGATCCAAGATAAATGTCCCCAACAATAGAAGTGTAGAAACACAGACACGTCAGGGCTATAAATTATGATTGAGTTTTGAACTTACATCGAGAGTTTTTTTGTGTATATCGCAGTACAGGGTGAGTTGGTTTCCGATAGCATTTTGTTCTAACAGTTTTTCGTTTATCTGCTTCCAAATATTGCTTGCGGCTTTGAGAACGTTCATGTTGCCGAATATGTAAAATCCTGGAATATTTTTATAAATTTTCCATTAAAGACTAACGTTGATGTAGTTATGTCGGGTGGCAGGGTGCAAGACATCGAGGTAACTGTTCCTTTCCATACCGGTTTCCTTTTGAAAATATTGACTAAAAGCATAATATTATAACTTCCCGTTACGACTGCTTGATTGCTGTTTAGTATAAAAAGAAAAATCAATGTTAATTTACGAACATCGTCGGGCCGATGCCCATTCGTGGGATCTTCAGTTGCTAATACGGCACATAATATAATATGATGTGCCATATTTTAGTGTGTTGTTAATAAAAAAAGAAAAAAAGTACTCTAATGTTCATTGATAACTCCTTTGAAAATACGCGCTCAGAAACATGATATTATGGACATTAGCTTACCTAACCCTTACACACATTTAGTGTGCAATATATGGCCGACCGTGACCAAACATCTTGTGACATTAAGCAATAGCGCACCAATAAAACTAAAAAAATCGAAAATTCCCCCTAGATACTCCATAGATAGAGTATATCTCATTGAAGGGATCCTCAGAAGTGTGTAAATAGTAGTTTATGATACTGTTGCATAATAAGGGTTCTTATAACACGAGTGTGTTTTAAAAAAACGAGCCGTAGGCAAGTTTTTTTATATTATCATACGAGTGTTATAAGACCAAGTTATGTACAGTGTCATACACTACTTTATCTACTCTCATACTATAATACATAAACTAATTTATTTTACAAACAAAACCAAACTTTGTTTAATATAAATGTAAAAAAAAAGTTGACGCCAAGCCAAGGCCGCAAAAATCGATTGCGCATGCGCGTTTCTTTTTTTTTTTCTTGCGAATTGGCCGTTTTTTTTTTTAAAGTAGAGGTTCAGTCCAGATGGGTATTGTATAGGTGTATCGTTATGATTAAAAAGTTATTTAATGATATAGGTGTCCATACAAGACCTGTATCGTAATAAAACTTTTTTTTTGGCCTGTGCGTAATGTGTGTCATAAGAGTTTTGATTTCAATTTTATAATCTTTGTATTATAGTATCAGAGTAGATAAACATATTTTGCCAACTAATGCCCTTATTGATATGACAGTTCTTAATTAAATAATTTCAGTACAAGCGTTTACCTTCTTTAGCTCTCGATAAAGCAACACAAATCCTATTTGGCGCGTTTAAAAATCCAATCTTGTTGTCTCTGTTACTCCTTACCAGAGATAATATAATAATACAGTTCTCTTCTCCTTGGTAATTGTCTACGGCTGTTATCCTTACGTCGCGGAGTAGCGTATGTTTTTTACTCAGCTGAAAACCATAAACCACAATTATAAGAAATCTAAAAAAATGAAATGCAATTGTTATTATTTATTTGTGCAAAGAGTTGAAATAATGAAAATAAATACAACAAAAAAAGCAAAATAACAATTACAATAAATCTAAAAAGATATAATATAATAATTTCAACAATTACAAACAACTAAAAAAGAACAATTTATTAAAAAATCAAAAAAAAAAAATCTAGGAAAGCCATAGATTTTTTGTCACTTTACTTCCAGTTACAGCAGTGGGTGTACGGGGAGGATAAAATTCCCTCTATACCCACTAGCGGAACTGCAGTACATCAGATAATATTTATCTAGTTTTTATAATGCCGCCAGCCTTTTGGGCCCGTTATCAGTCGACATCGATGTGAAGGAATTCTTCGACGAATAAACTCTTTGACCTCTTTTGTATTCTCTATTTTTTTATATTCTTATAAATATTTAGTTTCTACGTTTTAGTTTTAGTTTAAAAATAATCTTTATATTAATATAAATAATATTATTTTATAATAATGTTGAAATTGTGGCGTATAGTTATCTATACGCCACAATTTCATAATCGCTTTCGACTTGCATTATATGGGCAACTAGCTGGTGGCCACAGTTCCGCCCGCGAGACATTTTGATGCCATTCCCACTACCCATGGGTACCTATTTCCGGGAATAATATGTAGTCTATGTGTTATTCCAGACTACAATCTGTGTACCGAATTTCATCTAGCGCCGTTAAAACATGATTGAATATCAATCATTCAAACATCTTAACAAACTTTATCATCTATGATATGTATGAAGTTATGATAAGTGGGAAGTTAGGTAGGACTTTCAGTTATTAATAAAGTACTCGGTGGGTAGGACAAGACGGTATTCTTGTCCAATTGAGTAGTCCGACTGGGGAAAGTACCTCCGCCCCACAGAATACCGCGGTCTTAATAACCTCGTGTTGTGTCCCCGGCGGTGAGTAGGGTCGCCAGAGCTCACTGGAGAGTTTCTGTGCTGTCAGTGGGAAGACCAAAGGCTATTCCTGCTTTGTCTTCTACAGTGACAGCACAGAAACTCTGTGTTTACAGGGTTGGCAGCGCGAGTGTGACGCCCCTGGTGTTGCACAAGTCCATAGGCCACGGAAACCACTTTCCATCAGGTGGACCGTGTGCTTGTCTGCAATCTCAGTGGTTTAAAAAAAAGGTAAGATATGGGCATACTCACATCTTTTATAAGTGAGACTTGTCCGGTGTAAGTGGAGAGTATGGTGATCTCGTCAGCGCGGTACATCGAGTTCCGTAAGTAGTTCGCTAGGGCGACGCACCATTTAGCTTCCAGCGTGTTCCTGTGACTCCAACTGTCTTCCATACCCTGGAGATTAGTTTTTAAATATAATTTACATACACAAACATAAACTCACGCCATCGATCATAAACACCCACACTTCGCCACTACGTTCCTCGGTCCCGCTCGTTTGACGGCTACAGGCTCGCCCCCTATGCCTGTAGCCGTCAAACGAGCGCCGAAGGAAGAGATGGAGTGGTCGTATTTTACAATATTAAAAATTTACAGCTAGCAGAAAAATAGTACCAAGAAATTTAATAAAATGTTAAAACAAGTATGCTAATTATTCAAATCAACTTAGATTGGAAAAAGTTATAACTCAGGCGGGACTTGTAACAGCGACCAGCCCTTTACAAGGTGCTCTAACCACCGAGTTACTGATCCACGCCTTGAGCAATTGAAATTTTCCTATACAACCATCTTAGGCCCATATTCTAGAATTTCACTCAGCTGAATTTTAATTTATCTGAGTAAAGTATTTGTTTAGACAATCTGTCAGACAAGCTGTCAAATATGTCAATAATTATATACATACAAACTTTCCCCAGATAAATTTAGATTCAGCTGAGTGGCATATTAGAATACGGGCCTTTGGGTAACGGTGGCAGCCATCTACAGCAGACACATTCACGCTCCGTCCTAGTCGCTTCACAGTGAATATCGAAGATCAGGCGTTTCTAAGGCCCGCCGCTGATTGTAATTTTTTGTCACCGTGACTTACTGTTACTGTCACCTGCTGTCACCGAATATGCGCTCACTGAATCTGTTCTTGGGTGAAAAATCGCGTTCATTTTTGTAATGGACTTCAACAAGGTTGCCGTAATTTGTGCTCTTGAAATACGTAGAAGAAAAATGAAACGGCAAAAGCGCTACTGGATGCATCCTATATACACGGAAATTCATTCATTTAAATTTAAGAGCCTCGCTCTTGTCTGTGGAGTAACTTCCATTCATTCCTATCCATCGCCCGGAAAGATTATTTAAAGAAAAATTCTACACTATATATTCTGAATTACGTCAGTATCCACCTAAGTTTTTTAATTATCTTCGTAAACTCTTTCGATGAGATGAGTGACAAAAAGTCAACAGTGAGCGGACTCCCATAGTAATGTACAGGGCGAGTGACAGTCACGTCGCTGCGGTGTTGCCTGCTGCCGCAACTATTTGTCACCGTATTATCACGTCACCATAATGAGCGCACTCAGTATAGTTCTCATTGCACTTGACTAAGTGACAAAAAGTCACGGCGACAAAGTCACAATCAGCGGCGGGCCTTAGTTGACTGAGAAAAGCCTCAAAAATAACAAAACAAAAATACCAACCTCAGAATCTTCAAACACATCATGCGTATAAAAGTACAAGTTATCTTTCATCCCTCTCACATCAGGGTAGTTGTACACACTGGAGTGACAGTTCAATCCGTCGTATATGGCTGGCACAATCAGCGGCACAAAGTTAGGCCTCATTCGCCGTTGGGTGGTGAGAGTTCGCGCGTGAACCCCGTTCCTTATCATTCGTTCGAAGAGGGATATTTCTAGGTTGTAGTCCCTGGCTAGTTTGTAGTGGGCCGCCGTGGGACGTAGCTGTTTATGGTCACCTGGTATATAATCACCATAAAGTAAGATAGTTAGAGCATGAGAAAAGAGTGAGCGAGATAGCACCATCGGGTGTAAGATGTAAGGGGAACACTCCCGAAGGCGCCTGGTAGTAGTCCGGGTACACTACATATTGGCATATTTTTTTTTTCGAATTGTTTGGAAAAATAATTTTATTCTTTTTTTTTCCGTTTCGTTAGTAATAGGGGTTAAAGTATGAAATTGCCGTTTCATTGTAATAGGTACTTCGAATTGACATAGAACCTTCATGGTTTGAGATTTTTGAGTGAAACTTTTTCCACATGGTACCTATGTAGTTCTTCATTTAAAAATGTGCAAAATTCGATTATCGACTTTCAGTTGTTTTTTTTATTCAGCTTAGACAAGAAAGATGGATACTTCGAAAATTCGAGTGATTTTTGAATACGAGTTCCGACGCGGAACTAACGCGGCAGAAACAGCTCGCAATATCAATATTGCGTTTGGAGAGGGGACTGCTAATGAACGCACCGTGCGATTTTGGTTTAAACGCTTTCGTGATGGAAACTTTGATTTGAAGAATGAACCACGAGGAAGGCCGTCCACACAGGTGAATAACAATGAATTGAAAGACATGGTGGAAGCCGATCCGAGCCAAACTACCCAGGAATTAGCTGCATGGTTTAACGTTCCCTTACCAACAATATTGACTCATTTGCGTCAAATCAATAAAATAAAAAAATGTGAAAAATGGGTACCTCATGATTTGACTGATCTGCAGAAAGAAATGCGTGTTGAAGCTTGTGTTGCCTTGTTGAATCGATACAGAAATGAAGGAATATTGGATCGAATTGTGACATGTGATGAAAAGTGGATTCTTTACGATAACCGTAAGCGAAAAATGCAATGGCTGACCCCAGGTGAAACGCCACAACAGTGTCCTAAAGCAAAGCTTACCAATAAAAAGGTAATGGTAACTGTTTGGTGGTCTCAGCATGGTGTTATTCACTATAGCTTTCTACGATCTGGTCAAGCAATAACGGCAGATGTCTACTGTGCCGAACTCCGAACAATGATAGCAAAACTAGCAGTGAAACAGCCCCGACTCATGAATCGATCTTCACCATTATTGCTCCATGATAACGCGAGACCTCATACAGCACGAGAAACCGTTTTAACTCTACAGGAACTGCAATTAGAAACTATCCGTCACCCTCCGTATTCGCCAGACCTTGCTCCAACAGACTACCATTTTTTTCGTGATTTGGACAATTTTCTATGTGATAAAAAGTTTTCTTCTCAGGAGGCAGTACAAAATGCTTTCACACAGTTTGTCGAATCTAGATCACCAGAGTTTTATCGCAAAGGCATAAATGACCTTCCTACTAGATGGCAGCAATGTATAGATAATAATGGTAATTATTTTGATTAAATAAATACGTTAAATTAAAAAAAAAAACGAATTTCAATTTGTCAGTACAAATCGGCAATTTCATACTTTAACCCCTAATATTATTTAATCTCCATCGTTGCATGATAGTGTGAAGGATTGGCGATTCAACTCGATTTCTGACTGATTATATGTATTATAGTACTTAATGTTAATTTGCTCTGGTTCACGGATAGTAGGACGCCCTCTAGCCAGATGAACTGACGATCTGAAAAAGGTGGCTGGGACAGACTGGATGCGGAAAGCGGAGGATCGAGGCCTATGTCCTAAAATAGCATAACATAACATAAACTCACGCCTTTACCCCCCCAGGGGTAGGCAGAGGTGCTAGCACCCACATTTAGCCAGTTTATGTATAGGTCCCAACTTAATAGGTGGCGAGCCTATTGCCATTAACCAGGCACTTATAAACCTGCGATAAATACACTCATAACTTCGAAAAGCATCGAAAAATCAGTGATGTGTGCCATGATAAAACCTGGGATCGAACCCGAGACGTCGTCTCAGCAGTCCATTACCCATACAACTAGGCTACCGCGGTAAATAGACTAATTGATTTTCCTTTTACTTCCATTTCGGGTGTAAGTCCCTCCCTCAATGTTGACATTTTCTAACAAAAATTGCTTTTGTTTCTTACCAATAAGTATCAGGTGCTGACAGTGTTGAGTCAACGACGAAACAATATGCGCTTCTAAAACTTCAGCCGCTTCCTCTACGATCACTGAAACAAACAATGATACAATCATGATTAAAGGTCGGCAGCGGTATTTTATATCTACTTGAGCAGTCCGATTGGGGAAATGCCTTCACCCTACAGAATACCGCGGCCATAATAACCTCATGTTGTGTTCCCGGCGGTGAGTAGATTAGCCAGCGTTCCCTGGAGAGTTTTTGTGCTGTCAGTGGGAAGACCAAAGGCTTGTTCTGCTTTTTCGTTTACACTGACGGCACAGACAGCTGTGTTTACAGGGTCGGCAGCACGAGTGTGACTCTCCTGGTATCGCACATGTCCATAGGCCACGGTATAACCCTTTCCATCCGGTGGACCGTGTGCTTGTCTGCCACCTAAGTGGTATAAAAATGACGAGCAAGGTAGCTAACGTGCAAGAAGGGTTAGCAACGCGCATGCAACATCAGCAAAGAAATATTAGAAAGCACAATGTTACACCATTTTCAATCTTCTGAAGGCATTATTTTTTTAACATATTTCAGTATGTTGCATATCTCCAGCCCAAAACTGCAGCGTTGTTGTACCAGTTACTGTGTTTATAGAGTTTGTATATAGTCTTAAGTATCAGTTACTAATAGCCTCTTTAGAAATCATTACCAATAGGAGACAAGAGCTTTCTCATGAGGTCATAACTCTTGGCTGCGCTGGTGACTCCCCCCACTCGTGACGTCACCGTCTATCGTCGTAGCCACTTCGTTCAACTCTTGGTTTGTATACAGTCTTAAGTATCAGTTACTAATATTCTTCAAAAGATTCTTACCAATAGGAGATAGGAGCTTCCTCATGAGGTCATGTCTCCTGGCTGCGGTGGTGGTAGTGACTCCCACCACTCTCACGCTCCTCATGACGTCACCGTCTATCGACGTAGCCACTTCGTCCAGCTCTTGGTTTGCAGTGTTGTGTTGTTCCTTTAAATGTATGAATATGGGTTAAATAAATTGAATTTAAGTCAGCAGTATCGATTAAGATAGGAAAAATTGAATCGGTTCAGGCGGGACCCGAACACACGATATTTACCTTACAGTTTAAAACTTATCAATTTAAACTAGTAGTTCTGTGAATAGAAGCACCCTTTGTCACATTTTTCTGAGAGTTAAATGCGCTCTCTAGACCGGAACTGACATAAGGACAAAAACAAAATCTACCAACTTGTTCAAACTGAGACTCTCTCGCTTCGCTCGCTCGGTCAATTACAATTGTTTTTTTTTTAATTTTCATTTACATTAAACCCTATAAATTTAAAATTTTATTTAATAGGTCCAAAGTAGTATGTACGGCTATGATAGAAGGCCTACAATCAAAACATTTAAGAATCTCAAGGCCAATTCTAGTAATAAAAATAATTACAAAATTCAATTTCGATTTGTCAATGAGAATGAGATGTCAAACACGGTAAAAGAACATTGATATCGTGATCGTTTTTAACATTAGATCCAGGCGATTTTTTTAACAGATTTTTATTACGAGTATAAGTCGTCTTCTCATTGAAATCGTGATCGTTTTTGGCATTTTAGAGATTGGGATTTAATTCAGACTGAACAGATTTTTATCAAGAGAATTTGGCTCCTGGCTGTAACTTCGTACCTTTTTCAATGTATTTAAATAATTAAAATGTACTTGATACAATTTAATGGACGCAACGAAATATTATTGAGAGAGAAGTTTACGTATTATAACAAACTCTACTTACCAACAAAGCATTCATTTTGACCATTAGTTCATTTTTCAAACAGCCAACGGCGTTGTAATAAAATCGCCATTTTTGTTCCGGATTCAAACTGTACAGATCCGTTATTTCTTCCGTTTGTTCTGCTTTGTCGCTATTTTGTAGTGGACGGTATTTCTGTTAGAAAAAAATATCTTTGATAAAACATATAAAACCCTACCTAGGTGGTAAAAACGTTCCCGTGAAAACCCAATATAGCCTATGTTACTCAGGGTGAACATAGCTTTCCAATGGTGAAAGAATTTTTGAAATCGGCACAGTAGTTTTGAGTTTATTCATTACAAACATACACACAAAAATACAAATCTTTTCTCATTATAATAGTAGTGTAGATAAATAAGGACCGCACAAGTTTAATCTACCCCTACTCATGGAGAGTCTCGCCAGATTCCCATATTCTTAACAAAATTATAAATGTTTATACGTAACATTCATGAATATGTTTGACTAGAGAGTTGATGAGTTAAACAACATATTGTATGTAGTAGATTGATTTACACGGATTTCAATATAGAACAAATAAATGGATATATAGCATGGCGTCATCTAGACCTAAATTAGCGAGGGTGACGCTCCGTGGTGTTGCATACGTCCATAGGCCACGGTAACCACTTTCCATCAGGTAGGCTGTGTGCTTGTCAGCCACTACACTTAAGTGCTATATAAAAAAAAGTAGGAAAGAAAAAAAAAAACATTTATTAATATTTATTAATGACAAGCACAGGACACAACAGTTAAATAGGTAACAATTGTGTATGTATTGCAATGAGAAACATACTTTGGAATATTTTTAATCTATATAATGGAAAAATATTATACCCACAAAAATCTTACTAGAGTTATGTAAATACAATGTGTATTTATCATGCATTCAAATATTTACACTGACAATTTTTTATACTAAAGCAAATGCAAAACTTACTTTTAAACAATTTATTCTTCTTCTAATTCTTTTTATCTGCTTTTCAAGCCTTTCTGTCATCTTCTCTAGTTCATTTTGATCATCAGTTACCTCTTTAATATACTTCATACTGTGCAACATCGAGTCTATTTCTTTCAAACCCCATTTTTCAGAAAAGCATGTTTGTATTTGTATTTCATCTGCAACTGTTATATCATGTAACTTCTCCCAATCTTCCACTTCTTGTGCCTCTCTTATTTCTTCTTCTGACTCTTCGTCTAAATGACTAAAAAGCCAATGAAGTATACTATCTTCTTTAACACTTTTTAGTTCGAAGTTTTTGTCGCCAATTTTAAAATAAGGCTTCAAAGTTTTGTATGAAACAATCTCTTTTTCACATTTCTCTATCTCACTTTGTACTTCTGTCATTTGTTTAAATATAGTTTCTATCTCTGTTCTCTTCTTTGCGTATAAATAAGAATATTTCGATTTAACTTTCGTTCTTAATTTATTTAGAGTGTAATTTTCTAAATCTGCACTTTTACTTTGGCTGCCAAGTCTAACTATATTGTCAGTTACATCTAAGATCCCTTCTAGAAATTGATCAAGGGCGTGATTGGTATAGCAGATTATTAGCATTGGTGTGCCTTCAAGGGATAGATTTCTTAGTAATGTAGACGCGATTTTGACCCCTATGTACGTTTTACCTGTACCCGGTGGGCCTTGGATGACAGCGAATTCTCTTGTTAGCGCAAATTTGTAGGCTTCCATTTGGGATTTATCTAGACCAAATAAGGAATCTGGCCATTGGTCTGTGTCTAGCACAGGGAACGGTATTTCTTCATTTTCGTGAGTTACAGTGTATATAGTTTCATCTGTTAAGTACGATGGAGGTCGTGTTTCTGTCTGTAATGTTAATATAATAATGGTTACAAGAACTGTGAAGACCTGCAGGGCTAACATGCGCGCGTCGTCAAATATCTCGAATCGAGATGAGATATCATCTCGAGTCTTCTCGAGCGAAGTAACGTCGACATATTTTGTCGCGTCAAACTTTTTCAATTATTGTCTATGGCATACACATTTTTTAAACATGTTAGTTGCTGTTTTCACATTTATCCGATAAAATCGGCCCGATACGGCCATTTGCTCGAAAGCACAGACTAGTTAGGGATGCTAGGTATGAAAAAAAAAGAGAAAAAAATAGTGCAAACAATTTTCGACCTTATTGACATGACATGCTATTGAATTTTTTTTCTTATATTCGTGATCAGCGTCATCAATTAATGCGAAAAGACACGTAACAAAGGAAATGTCATTAAGGTCGAAAATGGCTTGCAGTCGCTGTTTTAGTCCGAGCTCAAGAAAAGAATACACGAGATAACTTCTCGTCGACCAAATGAACGACGGGAGACAAAACATTTTAAATGTCAAAATTCGAGTAAATAAGGGCACGTATGTTACAATTTGCAGACACCAAGTAGAGATGATTTCTCGAAGTCGAGTTATGTCGACATCTGACAGATCGCTATGAAATTTGCCATGTTACCAACAGTCGATATCGACATAAAACGGCAAAATGCCTCGAGATAGCTATCTCGTGGCGCGCATGTTAGCCCTGCATGTTACCAACAGTCGACATATCGACATAAAACGGCAAAATGCCTCGAGATAGCTATCTCGTAACGCGCATGTTAGCCCTGCTGGATTACTTTACAGAACAGGTAAACGGTTTTTGGAATTTTATTTTAAGACACTTTCAGTATCAGTATGGAGTCAGGAAATAGTTGAAGGCAATAAATCCCCCCCGTGTAACTCTTGCTCAGTTAGGATGATGTGGGCCCACGCCAACGTTACCTACTTATTGACGGACGGAACTCTAGCGCAGGCTTTTCTTTTGGGATTTTGGGTCAGACAAAATCTTCAGTCTTCTTCTTCATCCTGGCGTTAATCCAAGTCGCATCCGAAGCTTTTCAACTTGGAGTCTGTGGTCCGCTTTTTTGCCAGTCTAACTGCGGATTTGGCTAAACTTCGATATTTTCTGTGAAGCGACAGCCATCTAACCTCCACAATTCAATGGCGATATCGAAGCTTTACAGCTAGATCAGTTGTTGGACTTTTGAGGGCTTCAAATACTCGTAACGACTGCCATATATGTTTGTATGACAACCGGGACCGACGGCTTAACGTGCTCTCTGAGGCACGACTAGACTAATGCATACAAATATTTGCACTGAGCGGGGATCGAACCCTACCTATATAACTACCGCTACGCCACGGAGGCTGTCATGACTTGGATGGGTCAGACAACAGTCACTCATATAAATTCCAAAATAAATCAAAGTGTGGAAGCACTTCACTAGGTTTTAATAACTTAGATTGCAACTGGAATTAGCGCTAAGATGACGAAGCAACGAATGTAACCCACACTCAACTGGTACCATTTGATGCTTTCAGTTTATCATAATCTTTTTCAAAATTATATGATTACCAGCTTTTGCCCGCGGCTCTGCCCGTCTGGATATCGATTATCCCGACCAAACATAGCCTATGTCCTTCTCCTATGTCTCGGTTCAGTGGTTTAGGCATGACAGACGGACAAACAGACACACACACACCTTCCCATTTATAATATTAGTATGGATTTCAGTACCTGAACGTTAACAATATATCTTTTCATAGGCAAATCATCAATTCTGGACTCTTGCAGCACTTTCAGTACTCTGTGGTAAGGTTCAAAGAATACCTCGCTCTCCACCATCACATATGATTGCAAGAATATGCTTTTAGATGTCGGATTTTGAAATGATACTGCCACCTGAAACGTATGATTTATTATGAAAATCATCATGACCTTCGTGTTAGCGTCGGTTGCATCCGAGGCTTTCACCTCGAAGTCTAGGATCTAGGATTTTTCGGTTTTATTTCTCAACTTTGCTCATATCCATTTGTGAGATCTTTGGCCCGTATTTAGAATTAGATCTATGATACAAACTATCGGTTTCACATGTGTGGAATACTGTTCCCGTTCCCGTGAGTTTTCTTTCTTTTATATAAAACCTGCCTGGAAGTTCAGGAACATAAAAAAAAGCCGAATCGGATGAGGCCTTCTCGAGCCCTCCTTTCGAAGAATGCAGTATCTAGGTTAATAATTTTCTTGAGTAAATTAAAAGTAAATTAAAATTTTCCACGGTACGGTATATTTTTATATATTGTAATAAAAATATGCTGCAAAGAATACTAACATATTTGTAAGAAGTGCAGAAGAATAATACAATGATATTCCATTTGCTGTTCTTATTAGAAACTTTTTACACACCACTTAAAAAGAAGAACACCATGTGGGCTAGTAAAAAATTCCATGTACTTACATGATGCTTACTTACATAATATGTAAGTACTTTAAATATACTTTATTCCGTATTATAATCAAGAAAATATTTTCGGATAACTTACATATCCTTCATTCAGTAAATTGTAGTTAGAATCCAGCACAGTTGCACACAGGATTGTTTCAAAATTATCACATGTGAACAGCAGTAACGATCCAAACATCAGCTGCTTGTTGTACGCATATTTTTTACCATTAACTGTTCCATGGTTGACCCTCTCTTGGTATGCAATATCAACGAGGTGTCCAACCTTGCTGTTACTCACATAGTTACGGAGAATACGGACCTTTGGGTACACTCTGTAATTTTATTTATTTATTATATTCATTAATTTCTATTTATTCTATAAATTCTATAAATAAATTTATTCATTATTATTGTAATTTCATAATAATGATTGGGTAAAGGTAGCCTGCTTGTCTAATTCTAGCTGTGAACTGTTGCTTCAGATTTTATTTCAGGAAGAAGTTAGTAAATAATCTCTAGGTAAAAATGTTTTCATCCAGTTTTAAATTATAGTGTAAGAAGCTGCCACATCTATTTATTTTCAACTAATTAAGCTGAACAGATTTTAAGCCACATTTGCCACTGGAGCAGGGGAATGATACCAGGCTTTTGTCACGGTTGGAGGCAACTGAGATTAGACCTCAGATGTGGAGGAGGAGGCAGTTAAGATGAATTTCTAAGAAATAACTTTGTGACGTGATATTTTTTTTTTGTGATTGTAGAACTGATGTTGGGTTCCAAAATGACAAATACAGAAATAATTAGTAGCACGAAATGTACAAAGTAATGGTTAGGAAAGCTTACCTGATATTCTCATGTCTCCGTTTAGAAGGATTTTCCAAATATTTACCTGTGGAATAAATCAGTTACAATACCATATAATACTTATATAAAATAAAGCATATAGTTTTCACTAACATATGCCGTCTCTCAGCGGACCAAAGCAATCTTCTCTCAATAATTTAAATTGTATGTCTAAGTAATGTTCCACACTCGGGTATGCTCCGTTAATAATGTTTGGTTGAATTGGAACCTCATTAGCTAACAGCAAGTCATCTTGTGTAGGAAATATGTTTAAGTTCTTGAAGTAATTCTTGTCATCATTCTGTGTTGGCTGGAGCACAGCAAACTCACTAGAAACCTAGAACAATAACACAGACACCTCTAGCAAAAAAAAGCTTGTGCTGTCAACAAAAGAGATATGGTTGCACCTTTACATACACATGAAAAATTGCAACCATATCTCTTTTGTTAACTGTACATAAAACATTCTTAAAAAAATAATACTAGTCATTTACTTCACATTTCGGTGATTGTGCTGTACTGTCTCTGTTTCTAAAGCCTTTCTCTAGAAATCTTATAGGTATACTACAGGATATAAAGGCAAGTAGGTATTCATAATTATGCCATAAGTTCCAATTTTGATATTTTCTGATAGGAATGTATCAAAATTGGAAATATGATAGGAATGTATGTATGTAGACTGATGTTGTGTTGTATGTGTCTGCTCAGTGCTAAAATTTGAAGGCATGAATATGCCAATTAGCATAAGTCTGGGTATATCTGTTCCCAGAGAGGTGTCACAGAAACATCTGTGGCCATTGTTAAAAGTAGGGAACCCTAAGAAGTCTAAAAACTAGTCTAATTGGAACAAAGGTATTATTATTATTATTTCAATTTGGGGACGCTGGATGGCCAGACGGACAATCCATTCGCCGCTTCTGCGGGCCATTTCATCCATTTCCTTGACCCTCCCCTAAGGGAGATGGAACAACGGTAAGTGGATATGATGATGGAATTGGTTATATAAACTACCTGTTTGTATTTAATCATGAAAATGTCGTAAACTAACTTTTAAACTCTTACTTTCCATGATATTTAATAAAAATTACAGGAAGTAGGCAATCAAAGGTATGTAAGTATCTATACCATGATTGTGTTAATTCCTGTTATTTTTATCATATAAAATTTTAGTTATGAAATGTGATTCAAAACTAACCTGATCCTTCAATATTGACATTGCTTTCAATTTTAAAGTTTCAATGTTTATAAATAATTCATCACTGAATCTCTCAGTATGCTCTTCACGAACACCAATTGCACTCACTTCTGTTATTTCTAATAGATCTAATATTTCTTTTATAAACTCTGCATTAGTGCTGTCAAAATATATTATTCCTTTACACAGATTAATTATATTAGAGTAAAATGACTCAGCATCATCCCATAATTGAGAATTCAACCTTTTTTCTACAATTCTGACACTAGGCAATTCATCCAAATAACTTTTTAAATTATCTAAAAAGTTCGAATTTTGAAATCTACTTTTCAACATCTTCACAAGTTTTGAATTTTCACCTGGTTCCAAACATTTGTATACATTAGCCAGTATCTTAACTATTAGCACTATGAAATCACCCTTTAATTCCTTTTCATCCAGTAAATTCCAAAATCCAGGTCTATGTGCAACTTCCAAATTTAAAGTTGGAGGTTGTAATAGCGAGATCTCGAGAAGTCTTTTAAATCCAATTGGTTTCTTTTCGGTATAATGGGGTCTGTCCGGTATTTTTGTTTCCGGTTGTTCTTCGTCTGCGAAGTCCGAGGTATTTGAGGTGTTTGGTCTTGAATCTTCTATCAGAGTTCCATCAAACCAGTCTATTCGAAGGGAAGCTTTGTTACTTTCGCCCATGGCTGATTTAAAAAGGTTAGTCAAACATTACAATCAACTATTGCCAGTAGTAATCAACATTGAAAACACTTCACTTTGTTATAAAACTAAATATAAAATTAGAAACTAAAAACTAGAGCGAACAAAAATAAGACATTATTTTGACATTTTGTTATTTAGGGCAATCAGCTGACGCCTGACGCGCAGCTGACGTTGTCATCTTGTCATCAAAAGGGTTGCTATTCTGATATTCTCATCTCACTGGGTATCTATTCTCAATTGATAGAGATTATGTCATGGATGAAATATATCATTAATGTCGGTAAATAGGTAAAACGAAAGATGGTTCAAGAAACAAGCAAGGTTGTAACTCTGAATACACACCAACAAAATGTTTAGGGTATTTTTCATATAAAGTCCTTAAAATAAAGAAAAGAACATGAATTTATATAACAAAAACAACCGAAAGAAATTGATGTGTTTGTATTCTACAATACAAACAATGTCTTTTATAACTATTCATGAATAACAAATCAGGTATGCGGTTCTTTAAAGTTATATGATCATCAGATTCAATGCCCCATGTTTGAAAATAATTAATCATACAATTGGCCAGTATTAAAAATAATCAAGTCATTTTGGAAATTATTCAAAAGTGATAACATTTTATAAATATCAAGACGTTTTTAAAACTATAAAATATTAACTGACAGGAAATAATTGTTGCCATATAAAAGTTTTGATAAATGATTTGTTCATCTTTCGTCTAATAACATGGTTTTAAGCAGCGCGCTGCGCAGTGCTGGTAGACATATGTGTGAACTCATAAATAAAAACAGTTGCAGGCCTCCACAAAAACCACATTTTAACAACCTAACGTTGAGGCAAGACAATGTTATTTTGTCATAAGATAATCAAGATATTAAACATTATTTTACATGCCTATTTATCTATAAATAAAATATTCGAGTCCAAGTCAAAAGTGGTCCCAATATAACCGACTCTCCCTTGTCTCCATTGTCATTCTATTCCACAATACGCCGGCCAACGAATTGTCAGTTGTGTAAAATCGCTGGTAGTGATGCGCTGCTAACGGTGAGATGTGATTAGTGTTCCCGGGGCCTATAGGCTTTTAGGCTTAAAATGAAGCCTATTAGTTCTTTTTGATGGCCATGATAGAATAGTAGGCTTTTAAAAGGCTACTCACTTTAAAAAGCCTAAAGGTTTAAAAAAAGGCTATAGGTTTAAAAAGGCCTATAGGTTCAAAAAAGCCTATAGGTTCAAAAAAGCCTATAGGCTTAAAACAGCCTATAACCTAAAGCGACTAAAGTCTTTTTCAAGTAGTAGGCTTATTAGGAAGCTATCTATAGCTAATTAGCCATTATTCAGATTATGACAGTATGAACTAAATAAGATTTACTTTTGTAGTATGTTTATTTTTATTTTTTTTCAAAATTAATGAAAACGAATATTATTTGAAACTGGAAATAATTGCTATATATCATTTCCAAAAAAAAATTGCCGTGATGATAAGCACATTGAAGATCTTATATGTTTATCACCCAGACGATTCGTTTTTATATTAATTAAATTGCCTGCCTTCGAGAATGGTTGATTAACTCAGGCAATCAAAGTTAACGCTTATGCTTATGCCCCAGACATAAGGGCGGTATAAAGACCGAAGTATTAGGTCAGATATGCTACAAAAATATTCTCAAACAAGGGTATTTTCTGTACTATGAGTACAGTAGACGACAGCCAGAGGCGTCTCCCAGTACACCGAAAAGTTAGTTAAATAGTCATGCAATTTAAAACAATATTTAAAATCGTATAATTTAGTTGACGATTATTATACTCGAACAATAAATAAAATAGACCTAGCCTAAAGGACTCAAAATCTTTATAGGCTTTTAGCCTTTCAAGCCTTTTAAATATGCACCTGGCCTACAAAAAGGCTATAAGCCTTATAGTCCTCGGGTAGGCAAAAAAGGCTATGAAATAGGCCTAGCCTAAAGGCCTAAAAGCCTTTTTAGGTTTGTATCCCGCTGCAGCCCCTTAATTTATAGGCTAGCCTTTAAAAAAAGCCTTAAAGCCTATAGGCCCCGGGAACACTAGATGTGATGGTAGGTAGTAGGTTAATACACTCTAGATTAATCTAAAAGTCTACTTAACAATGCAAACTCTACATACAAGCCTCTATTTACGCACTAATACGTACTAAAACCGCAGCATTTTCCAAATAATATTGTAAGATCGCCGAGCAATAGATACAACAGAATTCATTAATTCATCAGACCGTTCTTATAGGGTTGACAGTACGAGTGTAACGCCCCTGGTGTTGCACACGTTCATAGGTTACAGTACCCGTTTCCCATAAGATAAGCCGCGTGCTTGTCTGTTGGTGCTTAAAGAGAGCCGAAGACGTTATTCAACAATACACACGTGTATCATACGAAAATTTTCATTTCACTTGTGAATAATATAATTCTAAAATAGAAATTTACCCTTGCAGTTTTCAGATAGTAAACATTCCATAACGTTAAGGACTTCGCCTAAATCACATCATATACATATATCGGACGATGTAAAGTATATGTGTATATATTACTCGGTGTACTAGGTACATAAATCGTTTTCTTCATAACGAGTATTTGTAGACATTTTACTTAATTAGTAAATAACTATAATTTCACCAGTAAATATAAAAATATAATAATATAAAATTTATTTATTAATGAGTTACAATTCGTTTTACATTCGTAAAAACAGATTGAGAAACTTTTTGGTACTGGTGAACTGGCGGGAATCATAAAAAAAACACTGACCACAGACTAAAAGAATAAGGTTTCTTTTTTTTAATCACGTGAATAAAATGGTGAATTTACTTGAAGTTTTAAACAGAGAGAAAACAAAAGTTATATTTGAGTAAAAGATTTGTTTATTATACACGTACCAAATGAAATTTTCTATTAAAACACGATGTTGTATGAAATGAATAAGTAATAGGTACTTAGTATATTAATTTATTTGTTATATTGAACACGATCTTTTTGGATCTCATTTTTTTTAAGATTAATGCAACTCAATCAGCTATATTTAAAAAAAGTCATTATCCCACTCGTGATTTACTAATAATCAAAAAACCATATTTTGATAATAGGTATCATTAATGCCTAATTGCGGTGAGATAAGAGCCATCTTATGAGCAAATGAATTGAAAAAAACATTATCGACCTACATAAACTGTAGGTACTTATCATTATGATAGGTGTCTGTATACCTTAGTTTATTGCTTTCCCGAACTTATTTTCTCATAGGCAACTAAAGCTTAGGAATAACGACTCCCTTTAATTCGACGGTCGTTTGGGCGCCCCTTGTTAGGCGTGAGGGCTTTTCGTACCTTTTACTGCCTAATAAACAATAAAGTGTGAGTATAGCTTTATTATCGCCTACTCGTTTCATTTCTACCTCCTGCCCGTTCTTCAGCGATATTTATCATCATTAATGTATCGAAATGGTACAGGGCAAGCAGGTATACTACTACTTATAAGAAGCAGATACCCAAAAACAAGGCCGTCAAGTTAATGACTCCCATTTTAAGTTCAATAGCATTGGAAATGGTATACCGTATCTTCCGGATTGCACGTCAGCTTTTCACCATCTAGCGGGATGCAGTCAAATAACGGACCAAATATATAGAAAAGTTAAAATCTATAAGTTTTCAGGCTGTTGAGTTATCGTTTAGTAGCAAGCATCACATGGATAAAGTAAAATGTCCATAATTCTTACATATTCCTACATTAGACAAGTTCCTACAGAAGGGTTGAATGAGTGACGTAGTTCGTACCTTTTAAAAAATATTGCCTGCAACCTGTTTATTACTGTTCATACTAATACTTATTAGTTATTATGAATGTGAAAGGGTGTTCTGCTTGTCCTTCTTTCACGCCTAAACCACTAAATCGATTTTGATGAAATTTGATATACCTATGGGTAGATTAGACCTTGAGAAAGACTTGGGCAACCACGCGCAGGGCACGCCGTCATTGCGGCGGTAAGGCCCATCATGGGGGAGTGGCTAGAGAGGCCACACGGGAGCCTCTCGTACCGTCAGACGCAGATGATAACCGGGCACGGTTACTTCGGGCGGTATCTGCATCTGATGGGTATTGAGCCAACGCCCGAGTGCCATCACTGCGACGCGAGCGTGGACTCGGGGCTGCACACGCTCACCGAGTGTCCGGCGTTTGAGACGCCGAGGCGGGAGCTTGTGCAGGCCCTGGGGGTGAGAGTGCTCACGCTCTCCACCCTGCTCGCGGCGATGGTCCGCTGCGCGGATGCGTGGGCGGCCAGCGCCTCTTTCTGCGAGCAGGTCATGCTCGCGAAGGAGACAGCAGAGCGGGCGCGGCGCGGTGAGCGAGAAAGACTCGCTGACATCGCTGCTCGCGCCCGAAGGCGGCTCGGGCGTCGGAGGGCGCTTACAGACCTCCGCCCCCCATGAGCGCGGGCCTGAGGGTGACGGGTGGAGCCACCCGTCACCCTAGCAGAAGCAGGCCACGGCGGCGGCGCGCATCGTAGGACGATGCGCGCCTCCCCACACCGGGGTTGAGTCGGGGACGGCGTGGTCCCCACCTCCCGAGGAGGGCCAGACCGAAAGGGATGGCCCTGGGTCAGCCGCGGTGCGAGGGATATGTCGCAAGACAACCTCACCTTCGGCCTAGCACCACGACCCACAGACGGCGTGCGGCTTAGTCGGTTCGAGTCCGACATAACCCACCCCTCCGGCTCCGGAGGGGCGGGTATCCGTGGGGATTTCCCGCACGTAAAAAAAAAAAAAAAAAAAAAAGACCTTGAGAAAGGACAATTATCTATTTTGTGACATAGGCTATTTTTAGTCGCGATAACCGACATCCACGCAGGCTTAGCCGCGGGCAAAAGCTAGTATTTACATACTTACCTATAAGTACTTTCATCTAAGTAGGTATACATAATTAAGGTACAGTCGACAAAGGGGATACAGTTGCACTTTTTCATATACATAATGTTGTATGATGTACAGTCGTCAAAATCGATAGTAGCCTACCTTTACATATAAAGTAGTTGTATGTAAGGTGGGATACTATCGATTTTGTCGACTGTACATAAAGGTGCAAGTGTGCAACCGGTCGGACCCGAGGAGGGCCAGACCGAGGGATGGCCCTGGGTCAGCCGGGGTGCGAGGGATATTCGGCCTAGCATTAAGACCCACAGACGGCGTGCGATTTAGTCGGTTCGAGTCCGACATAACCTCCCTCTCCGGCTCCGGGGGGAGGGGAGGGGGGGTTTATCCGTGGTTATTTCCAGCACGTAAAAAAAAAGGTTGCAACCGTATCTTCTTTTTCAATTGTCCACATTTATATTTCCAGTTTTGTTTACACCAACTTGGTTATATTATCTTAATTGATTGCCTTTTTAACCGACTTCCAAAAGAAAGCAGTTTCTGAATTCGCCGGAATCTTTTATTGATATTAGTGTAAGATCGGAGACCTACAACAGTTGTCTGACCACGGTCCGGATCCACCTTGGAAATCACGCATTCGTGCACACGAAAAACAAGATTACTGAGCAATCAAACAACAATTGGATATCAAAACTTTACATTTCACCCCAAGGCAAACAAACTTTTTAAAAGCAATCAGGGATTGTGTCAGAATACTAAGTAAAACAAATTAGGTAGTACTCGCATTTTTATTGAATAGCTGCTTTTCAAAGCGCCCTCGTTAACAGCACAATAAACTACAAACAAAGTACTGGCTAAACTTATTTAAAAGGTTTTAGTTTCTAATACTTAGATACCTACTTCAACTCAACATTCACAACTTTCAGGAATGACCACTAGGTTTAACTTTTTGAAACCTTCATAATGTTTTGTATCTCATTTTGATTTAATAAAAGGTTGATAGGTAACTTGGCTCGTAATTTAATTAATGATAACGTTAAACTACAATAAATAGACCTGCTCCCACTTGTAATCACTGTGGAGAGGTGGGTCATTCTCACAAGGAGTGCACCAAGAAAGCTTCTTCCCCAGTATGTGCGACATGTAAAAAGTTTAAGAAGAAAAGTGACCACCAAACGGGTGACGACAGTTGCCCGGCCCGTAAGTACGCGGACGCGAATTATATAAACTCAATAGACTATGAACCCTCATAGTCAAAAACCAAACTTTGTTTGGTTTTTAGCACATTAGACGTATTAGTAAATTTAGGTTTACTTGTATTTGTGTTTTAAGTTGAATAATGCCACCAAATCAACTGGTGCAGGACCTAGATAGTTTTTCTGTGTCTGAAGTAAATATCTGTGACGTAGAAAATTGTAAGCAATTTCTACCCACAGGAGGAAAGTTACTAACACTACTAACTCAAAATATTCGTAGTATAAACCATAACATAAATGGCCTAGAAGTATTGTTGCACGATCTAAACCTGAGTTGTGATATCATAGTTCTAACAGAGTGTTGGCTAGAGAGCCAGGGAAATAACTTACCTTCTCTTGACGGGTATTCGTCATACGCTTCCGGTAATTTTCTTAACCAAAACGATGGACTGGTCGTGTATGTGAAGAAAAACCTGATTACAGTAGTCGAGGAACCATTGTTTCATGGATGTAGCTGTCTCATAACTAAAATAAAGGATGATACGGTAATCATTGCAATCTATCGCCCTCCCTCACAAAGTATAGACATATTTCTGGAATCCCTTGACACAAACTTAAAGGGATTAACTTTTAAAAATGTCGTAATCATTGGGGACATAAACATTAATATCGTCCCCGAGGAAGCCAAGACTGAAGCACATAAGTATCTCAATATTTGCTCATTTCACGGTTTGCTGCCCACCCACTACTGCCCAACATTTAAGACTGGTTCTTGCATGGATCATCTGATCATAAAATCTAAAGTAGTATCTAAGACATTAATAACTAACTCTTGGCTTAATGATCATCGGGCTATTTTATTATCATTACAAACATATTCACCCAGAAAAACTTGCATAAACAGCATTACTAAGGTTAACATGTGCAGCCTCGAAAATGACATACGCTGCATTGATTTCGACCCAGTTTACACCTCAGACGATCCAAATACCTCATTAGACTACTTTATAGAATCTGTACAATCAGCAATATTAAATAATACCTCCACTAAATTAGTACCTAGAATGTATATTAGCATTAAGCCATGGATTACTCCAGGGCTCGTCCGATGTATAAGACATAGAGATAGACTACACCTTAGGGCGAAACATGCACCTAACAACGAAACACTTGCACTAATATATAAAAGGTATAGGAATTTTTGCAATAATCTACTTAAAAAACTAAAGGTACAACATGACAGGAATGAATTGCAAAAGGCAGGTACCAGTTCTAAGCAAATTTGGAAATTCATAAAAAAAGCATACGTTCAGATCAAAACCACCCGAACCTCCATTCGATTTATTATCTAAAGAGAACTCACTCGATACGATGAATCAAATTAACACCTACTTTGTTTAGCAGAAAAGATTATCAAACCTGTCTGTGCTGGGGATGGTTCCACTGCTTTGGATTCCCATAATGTACGCTCAACCTTTTCTACGCTAAACTCCTTTGTTTTATTAAGTACTGACGCTGAAGAAATAACCAGAATAATCACGGGGCTAAAGGACACTTGTTCTACTGGGTGGGATAACATTTCTAATAGCATACTTAAAAAATTCTAATTCGTATTTGCACCGCCCTTAACACATATTTTTGAACTATGCTTAACTAACGGCATATTCCCAATAGCGCTTAAGAGAGCTGTCGTCTCCCCGATATTTAAATCTGGCGATAAAACCTGTGTAAATAACTATAGACCTATTTCAGTATTAACGGGCCTATCGAAAATATTAGAAAAAATTATACACACCAGATTAACAAAATATCTAGAAGACAATAATTTACTTTCGGACTGTCAATTTGGTTTTAGGCCAAATAGGTCAACTAGCCAAGCTGTACATACACTAACCGACTATGTCACTAACAACCTAGACAAAGGTATGCACACCCTGGGGATTTTTCTAGATCTTGCCAAAGCATTTGACTCTATTTCCTGTTCTTTACTATTAAATAAACTCGAGGCTTTCGGAGTAAGAGGGACGCAACTGCTTCTACTGTCGGATTATATGAAGGACCGTCAGCAATGTGTGAAGATTGGACAAAATGTAAGCTCTGAAATGAAAAATAGTGGATATGGTATCCCACAAGGGAGTGTATTAGGAACCACTTTATTTTTAATTTATATAAATGACCTTTGCAGTTCGACTCTTCAAAATGGATTTATCATATCATATGCCGATGATACCGCTCTTTTATTCGCGGCCAAATCAAGAGAGGGAGGTATTTAAACAGCACGCTCAAAATGGTTTCAATTTTGTGACTAAATGGCTACAGAAAAATCTTCTATCACTAAAAACTGATAAAACAAAATACATGTTATTTACAATGCGAAATACTAACAAACCTATGACTAACATAAATATAAATGCACATTGTTGTATAACCGCTGACACTGCATGCGCTTGCCCTACATTAACTAAAACTGACAATATAAAATATCTTGGTGTAACGATTGACACAAATTTGAATTTCCGCAAACATATTGAATTGCTATGTGCTAAAATACGGAAATTAATGTATATCTTCAAAAATTTACGTGCAATAGCGGGCTCTAAGTTTATTAAACAGGTATACTGGGCCTTATGTCAGTCCATTCTTACTTATTGTATAACTTCCTGGGGTGGTGCAGGACGTACAATCCTATTACCCCTTGAGCGGGCCCAAAGAGCAATCTTAAAAGTAGCAACTTTCCGACCATATAGGTTCCCCACAGATTAGCTCTACAAGTCATGAAAAGTGCTAACAGTGCGCCAATTGTTTATTCTAAACCTCACACTATACCTTAGATAAAAGAAGAAAGGGAATAGTTTGTGAAAAACCACAAACTAAACATGAGTTTGTAAATAGATTTTATATGTTTTTGGGTCCTTTTCTATATAACAAATTTAACAAATTACTAAACATACATAGCCTAAGTTATTGGAACTGCAAGGCTTTAATTACAGAACACCTAGAAAAACTAGATTATGCGGACACCGAAAAACTGCTAGAAATACTAAAGTAGGTAGCGTTAAGCTGTAAATATGCAATAGATTCTTTGGTTTATGTTGACTAATTGATTGCAACAAGTAATTATCATTGAACGGACATAGCCTGAAACACAGGTTTACAAAAACCTAGGTCAGGTAGGTTCCAAATTGTTAATGTAATTAGGTATTATGTTTTTAAAACTAGTAATAACCCAATGTACAGCCCTTTTTAATAAATAAATAAATTATTATATTATAGACAATCATTTGACTCGCAGTCTACTGCTGGACGTAGGCCTCTCCCAAAGTTGGGAAGGTTTCGGCCTACTGTTTTTGCGCTGGCTGAACGGGTTGTTAAAAGGTTTCATTTCGAGTTTTACTTCTCTCGCAGTGATATCGTCTGCGTATTTTTCCGTTAGTCGCCTCTTACGATACCCTGGTCAAGATGGGGTGGTGATACTTGTTTTCTTTCTCCGTCACCATACGGACCACAAAACATACTTATATAGGGTGACTACTAACTGAGATGCTTCTAGAACCTCCTCCACGCGGTGCTCTTCTCACAACAGAGACAACAGCACCGTTCACCGGCAGGGGCCAAACCACCAACTATATTTTTGAAAGGACCTAAACTAAACCTATTCCAAGGATGGAATTATAACAATCCTTCAATCCTATAACAACAGTTACCTAACTAGTTTCAATGGTTTATTCGCCTTCCTAAAATAACACTACAGTCCAGGGACGGGTAGATATACGTTATGCTGTATGTAAACTTGTTTAATTTTACGCACTAAATAGTTAGTGCCTAGGTATTTTAATAACGTAGGTGTGTACAGTCAGCGTGAAAGTAGTAAGATGTAGAATGCAAGACATCAAACATCAAAATCTGAACGAAAATTTAAAGACATAAAGTATTTTAATCAAAAAAATTGAATTACCAAGTAGGTAGTTAAACAGCTATTTCATTAAGAAATATAATTTAATTTGCTAAAGCACTGTTTTTTTTTATTAATTGAAATTGTTAAAAGTCGTTTCGACAGAGGCCCAGCGCACTCGTCTCACTGCTAAGTTTATGAAGGCCTGTCGGCCCACAACTAGCAGCCCACACAAAAATACCTTTGACGTTGATTGTACACTGCTATATAAAAATTACGGGGCTTGCACATAAAATTCAATAACAGTAAAATTATCTCATAGCTGAATGGCTTTTTTTAATGTATGACACGTTAATTTGACTTCACCTCGCCTGATGGTAAGCTGAAGGCAAAGTGCAAAAAAAGCACTTTGGTGTAATTAAAATTAGTGCGCTTAATGTCATGCTCCAAAGTTGAAGAATTTTCATGGTCGTTTTACTTCAGGAGCTTTTTTTGATCAGGTAAAGTGGATTTTTTAGAAGAAACAAGATAAGTTTTATTGTACTCGTATATGTATTTTTTTTTTAATTAAGTCGCCCGTCCCGCTGACAAATGATGCTAATAACATTACCGTCTGTAGAGCTTGCCATGCTCAAGACCTAATGCGATCTTCTTAATTATTTTTCGTAAAAAGTGCCTTATTACTTTTAAATGTAAAGTATTTTATGTGCTGTAGTCGCTAATGTTTGCAAAGCTATCATGGAATAAATTCAGGGCTTTGATGATGATTATTTAAGGGCCATGAACTTTTAACCAATGTCAATTGGACGTTTTTTTTTTTTACGTGCTGGAAATCCCCACGGATACCCACCCCTCCGGAGCCGAAGGGGTAGGTTATGTCGGACTCGAACCGACTAAACCGCACACCGTCTGTGGGTCGATGTGCTAGGCCGGAGGTGAGGTTGTCTTTTGACATATCCCTCGCACCCCAGCTGACCCAG
Source organism: Eilema caniola (assembly GCA_949126895.1). Taxonomy (NCBI): domain Eukaryota; kingdom Metazoa; phylum Arthropoda; class Insecta; order Lepidoptera; family Erebidae; genus Eilema; species Eilema caniola. The sequence goes on along the minus strand of OX421472.1, from coordinate 6,341,504 downwards.
GGCCATTCCTCTCGGTCTGGCCCTCCTCGGGAGGGGGGACCACGCGGTCCCCGACTCGCCCCCGGTATGGGGGGGGGGCTCTCTAGCCACTCCCCCATGATGGGTCTTACCGCCGCAATCCTCGGGATCAAGTCCCCGCTCCCGCGCCTCCTTTCGGAACCGATAGAGTGCCGAAAGGGTCCTCGCTTCCAGGATCCACGGTGGCGATCCGGTCAGGAGACTCGCCGCTTCAAAGGATATCGTGCGGTACCCCCTGATGGTCCTGGAGGCCGTCGTCCTCTGCGCCGCGTGGAGCAGAGGCAGGAATCTGGCCCCCAGGGTGTCCGCCCATACGGGGCACCCATATAGGGCCATGGACCGCACGACACCCGCGTAGAGTCTCCTGCAGGAGTCCTCTGGGCCCCTCAAGTTGGGCAACAGCCTGCCCAAGGCATTCGCCGTTGCCACCAGCTTGGGGCGCAGACTTCGGAAATGTTCTCCGAAGTCCCATCGACCGTCAAGCACCAGCCCCAGGTATTTCAACCGGGGCTTGATGTCGATGGGAGTGCCTCCCACTGTAAGGCTGTGTCAATTGGACGTCTATGATAGTGATTCATATAATATTTAATCAAAGTCAAAGTCGTTCAACGAGGTATGGCGGTATTATAGAGGGCTATGCTCGGTATTTTCCTACGTGATCGCGTCAGAAATGATGATATCTGTAGAAGAACAAAAGTAACCGACGTAGCCCAGCGCATTAGGTCGTTGAAGTGGCAGTGGGCGGGACACATAGCGCGCAGAACAGATGGCCGATGGAGCAAAAACGTTCTGGAATGGCGACCGCGTACGGGCTAACGTAGTGTAGGACGCCCAACGGCCAGGTGGAAGGACGACCTCATCAAGGTCGCCGGGAAGCACTGGATGCGGGCTGCTTTAGTTTGGTCATTCTGGAAATCTACGGGAGAGGCCTATGTTCAGCAGTGGACTGTGTGTGGCTGATATGATGATGATGATGATAATATTTAATGTGGGGTTTAGCCAGGCTTAGCTATAGCATTCAACTACTAAGTCCGAGGTTGCAGGTTCAATTCCTATTCGGTGCAAATATTTGTATGTAGGACCTAATGCATGAATATATTGATGTGTTTATGTTTCTATATTATGTATGACTTAAATTATGTCTTGTGTCATCCTGTCTCCTGTCAAAATAGATTCAACCACTTTCCAAATTACGCGGAACATACAGACAGACCGACAGGTAAAAAGCTAAACATTTTTTTGTAACAAATATCATACTTAAACTTATATGAAGCGTTTATTAGCTGTTATTTTAACATTACACACAGACAATAACTTTATTAATTTTTATAGATAGTGTCTTATGTGATCAAATAATTTCATTTCATTCGTGGCTTGTGTCGGAATGACCACTCAAACCGCGGCGCCATTCGCTGTCCTTACAGTCAAACATTTTATGAGTGAATATAATCTTTTTATTTGGTTTCGTTTTACAGCGGTCATAGAGAGGAGATTTATTATCTGAAGCATCGACAGTAATATGGTGTTGGGTTTAAACCTTGGACCATCCGACAATATTTCCTCTTACTCGAATTACGATCTACGTTTAGATCATGGACTTTATCTTATCTTACGTAGTAGTATAAGTCTAACAGAATCTGATGGCGCGATAAAAAAGGAATTTTATATGGCAACATTAATGTCAACAAGCAGATAGAGGTTCAACTGTTATATTACTTTTTAGGACTGACCCAACCATCAAATCCGCCAATCATCAAAGGCAACGGCATCGACGTCGCTCGAGGTTAAATTTTGGCGGCATATCTACTATTTTGCTGACAAACCGTAATATTTTGGCATTAGATAATTCACTTTCGTAATAAACAAACTGTTTAGAACAAAAACTGCAAAGTCCACAGACAATATACGAATATTCTCAGAGGAGCATTCATTATTTTGGCATAAGCAGACAACAAATTTCTAAATTCAAATAAATTAATAAAAGTCAGAGAGAGTTATTTGTGGGAAATTCCAACGTCTATAGACAGTAATTTCAAACGCGCGGCTGCAGAGAGCCGTCTGATAGGCAATCATGTCTTTGAAGATGCGATTTCGAGAACAGATAATAGCGTGAGCGAAAAGTGAAAGCTTCTTCTAAAGTTTATATTTCTAAACTGAAAATGTCTTAAAGGAAATAATTTACAAAGCAAATCGGTACACCTGTTACTGCTTTCCTTTTATTTATTTTTTTCATTGAAAGATTGATGGAAATAATTATAAAAGGAAAATTATTGGAATAAATCAAACTAACGAGTGGTTGTTCAAGGATTGCAATATGACCGAAATATCAAACTACTTAGTGGTTGTTCAAGGATTGCAATATGACCGTTAGATACTTCAAAAGATGATACAGAAGTACAGAAGATGGGTTAACAAACACAAAAGAAAAATTTATGAACTTTTATTATAAATATAGATTGGAAAAACTTTAAATTCTGGAATCGATTTGAACCTGCGATCTTTTACCTTCCTAGGGGAAATACTTCGATCCTTTATCTGGTACAATGTATAACGAAGAAGCAGGTACAAGACATCTGTACACATTTATGAAGATGTATAGATAAGTACGATTTACTAAAGTGAACCGTTTAATTCAATTATATATTTGCGAAGTCCTCGCAACACAACGATAATTCCATTAAGTAATCTAATTCCATTGACAGTGGAATTTAATATTAAATTTAATCTAACGTCTAGGGATTCCACTTGCTTGAATACCTCAATGATTTTGGGAACGTACCTATATCATCAAAAGTTATAAACATAAGTACCTCGGCAACGTTTGTGACGAGGTACGGTAGAGAGTTCGACTGGTACGTCGCTGACATAGTATTCAGAGGTAAGTCAATTCGACTCCATCGCGGATTCGATGCCCACTCAGTCTAAACGTATAATATGTATGAATCTGTCCATGTGTTTTGCTAGTCGGGTGTTTCTATGGGTAATAAATATTTTATTTATGTATTTAGGCACTATTATTTAAAACCTTTTTTATGATCATCGCATTGCACTGTTTTAGGATGTATTTACCTGAAATGGGACCTACCGTAACCATACAGAGACACGGAATGATCTGGTCAACACTGCGTCGAGAAGTTTTTCAATAAAAAATTTGATATGAAGACCAGTCTTATAAAATTCTTATCAACTCTTACTTACGTGTACCCTATGTTCACACAGCCCAGGACAAGGACACACTTTCAAATAAAAAGATGTATACTTATTTTCTTAGTATTGTGTAGGCGTCAATCAAACCACGAGATCCAAAGCAGACTGGTTTATTAAGTATTTTCATGCCCTACCTTCATAATATAATAATAGAAGAAGTACCATACATAACACTGTCCTCCTTCTATTTATGAGTATACTAAGTACATAACAATAATGTTCCTATCTTGGAAACATGGTTAGAAAGAACAACTCATACATAATAGTAATTTACAATTCAGAATATGTAGGTAGGTATTATAGTAGGTATAGTATGAAGATTATATAATACAAAACAGTGGACTTAATATAAGTAATTAGTTAGTTCACTATTTAAACAATTTTAACTTTTTACTACAACTTATAGCAGCTCTCCGGCGTATGCGGCTTGCCTCGACTGACTCCGGTGACTGCGCGGGCGTACCGAATGGGGGTTGAGTCGCACCACTGTCACACGATAAAGTTAAAGGAGAATCAACTGACAAAGTCGTATCGATATTTTCGTTATCTCCTGAACTACGTTCAATAGGGTCTTCTGGTTTATGATTAATAAAAGAGTATCGTATTTTGCGCGCTTTATCTGTTAATATCTGGTCGACGTGACGCTTATGGATTTGACCATTATCCAACCTGACAGAGTACGTGACAGGCCCTGATCTTTTCACTACTTCCCCCTCTGCCCACTTCTGTCCCTGTCTATAATCACGCATGAGCACGCGGTCGCCCGGCGCGGCCTCCCGCAGCTTCCCAGCTGCTGCACTGCGCTGTTCGAGCGCAAGCTGCGCATCGCGCACTACTTCGCCCGAGTCAGGACGTAATAAGTCTAGTCTACCGCGTAGCCTATGTCCGAACATCGCCACTGCTGGTTCCCGCCCCGTAGTACAGTGTTCTGTGTTTCTATACATAAATAAAAATTTGGTTAAAGCTGTATTATCGTCAACCTTTTCAATATATGCCTTTTTTAAAACTCTTTTAATACTACGCACAGCATTTTCCGCTGCTCCATTACTGGCAGGGTGATATGGAGCTACGAGCGAGTGTTTAATACCATTTCGTTTAAGGTAATTGGCAAATTCGGCTGATGAAAAAGGGGGACCATTGTCACTTACGATTCTTTTCGGTATACCGAACCGGGCAAAAATTCTTCTAAAACTATCTATGACTATAGAAGCGGACGTGGTACTCACTTTTTCCACTTCGATCCACTTCGAATGTGCATCGATGATTATCAAATAATATTTGTTGTTAAAGGTTCCTAGAAAATCTACGTTTAAACGAGACCAAGGCTCCTCTGGCCATGGCCAGGAGTGCAGCGGGGCGGCAGGTGGCAGCGCGCGTTGCGAGCGGCACGCAGCGCACTCGGCGCACACGCGCTCGACATCCGCGTCTAAACACTCCCACCACACGTAGTTACGTGCTATCTGCTTCATTTTTACTATTCCTGGATGACCCTCGTGTATTTCTTTTAAGACTATTTCGCGTAGTGTTCTCGGTATTATTATTCTATAGCCCCAAACTAAACAGCCACGATCGACGTGTAAGGCATCTTTCCTATTAAAGTACGGCTTTTCAGATTGAATGTTTGTATGCGACGGCCAACCAAACATTACGTAGCCATAAAGAACAATGGCAGCCTCCCATACATATTTTTATTTGAGAATAAAATGATGCGTCTTTAAATGAAAAAAATACTATTTAATACAGCGTGATTACTTGTTCACTACGTACTAGATTTTGACTCTTGAGAAGGCCGAGTATAATAGATATTCGGGCTTGAACATTTTGTAGGTTATATCTTTACATCACCTTTAATGTGTCAATGTTTTTGATTAATGGCATACCTATATACACTGAGGTAAACAATTAAATCAATACTTATATAGGTACTCAATTTTTGTTTATATTTATGTACCTATCTACCTACATGAATCACATTTCGCCAACATGATTTTCAGTCCCATTTATGTGCAAATGCCTATGTCGGTAAATCCTTTTTTCTTACTTGCCTATTTCAAGATGTTATGAATTGGAACTTCTAAACTAGTTAATAACACACGTAGGACACGACGGTATTCCCGTCCAACTGAGCAGTCCGACTAGGGAAATACCTCCGCCCTACAGAATACCACGGCCATAACAACCTCGTGTTGTTTTCCCGGCGGTGAGTAGGGTAGCCAGAGCTCACTGGAGAGTTTTTGTGCTGTCAGTGGGAAGACCAAAGGCTATTCCCGCTTTGTCTTCTATACTGGCGCCACAGAAAGTCTGTGTTTACAGGATCGGCAGCTTAGTGTGACTTTCCTGGTGTTGCACACGTCCATAGGCCACGGTAATCACTTTCCATCAGGTGGTCCGTGTGCTTGTCTGCCACCTCAGTAGTATAAAAAGAAAAACCGGCAACAGCCACCCACGCGCTACTCGCCGTCACGTCATGTGTTTAATCTTCAGAGAGTGAGAGAGAGAGAGGGGCAATCTTTATCATTCTATTAGTTAAAAGTTTAAAACATTATATTAGTATATTTTAGGGTAAAAAATTAAATCATTTTATTTTAAAGTAAGTTTATTCATCATCTTCTCGGACAATAATTGCATCAAGAAATTCTGCCGGTGCTGAAATATTTTGTTGACGTCTGGCCCATCCCAAATACCAAACAAGCGTCATCACATGAGCACAACAGCCTACAGTGCGACGACCAACCAAACAATTGCAGCAATATTCTAAGATTCCTGCCCGGCCTGGAATATCATTTTGTATTAAAATATACACAAAGTATTGTTTATTGCTAACATGGCGTGACTTTATTTTACCTCTTATTAACGTGGTCATGCCAGAACTTCTAAGATTATATCGAGTGGGATCAATCTGTTCACTACACACTTCAATTCTGTAGCCTCCATGGAAACGTACATGCTCGCCATAATATGAGCGTGCTTGTCTTATTTGGTACGTTCCCAAGGCAAACAAAATTAAATCCCTATATTCCAGGGTTGGGAAGTATAATATATTATTTTCATCCGCTGTAATATTTTCAAAATGGGATGACCTTCTGTTCATATTTATGAACTGGACCATGTCAGCCAGGTTATTATTTAAAGCCATGCGTTCTCTTATAATTTCCAAGATTTCATTCGCATAAATGTTGTCATGAAAGCGAACACCAAACTTGTTAAGGAGAGCCGCTGCTATTTGGAATGTCTGCATCATGTGTGGCAGAGACCTATGGAAGTATTCTTGTCTGAAGAGTTTAAAATCTCTTTTGAAATGGCCATTTACAGCCTCTACCACCCATCGACAAATAGTAACGCAGCGGTTACGGTTAGCTTGAGCTGTAGTTAATTGGTGTTCACCTTCTAAAAGAGATTCTGGCATACATGGTCTATAGCCACATCCCTCTAATAAACTAATACTGTCCCTAAAACCCCGGTCTAAGATGAACACATCACCTTCTCTGAAATATGGCCTTAGAGAACCCGTTGCAGAAAAAAGGTTGGCCATTATTTCAGCGTCTGATGTAGTTGCTTTATATGGACCAAAACAATCAACAATATATCCATCACATGCAACAATCATAAATGGCTTTAATAAATTCCTGTATTTGTGCAGAGAATAACTCTGTTTCTGGAACATATAATTTGAGCTCTTATGTATGTAAATGTAGGTGCCATCACATATTACAATGGCATTGCTGCCATTACCGTATAATCCGTTTGGGATCAACATATTATGTTGTAATAATTCCTCTCGTGTCATTTGATTAACCTGTCAAGTGAGTAAATAATAGACACAATAGGTAAACAATAGACTCGCGGTGCGATCGCACCGCTTGGGATCTTAGACTTTAATTCCCAGGTGCTCAGGAACAAAATCTTGTACTAAAACCTCCCTCACTTTATCCATTAGACATTCTAATGTGCGACGTGGTACTTCCACCAATGTTGAAATTCTCTCATCGGAATCACCAGTCCTCATTTTCAATAGCAGCGCTGCCAGACCTAGACTGCCTCTTTTTATTTGTTATTCTAGGTACTTCTTCAAGTAAGAGATTGAACTGTTCTTTAGTGTACCCCACCCAATATTCAAATACTCTGTTGTCCATATCTTCTAGATTTTCAAAGTCAATTGCTGGACTAAATGAATTAACAAATGAAAACACATGTTGTATTTGGTCTGCGGTAAATGAGTCAATACTATTTTCTGATTCAAATAGTGTCTGCCATGTATTACTCCTTAAATGTTCAGCACAAACACGAGCTAGGTTTGGTACATAATAATGGTGATTGTGAAGAATAATTGCACGCAATTTATCTGATATACCATGCAATGTGGTACTATTGCAGTTAGGGAAAACACAATGATTATTTGAGTTGGCCGCTCTTCTGTACTCAGGTAATACTATTGTATGAGTTGCCACAGGTTGAGATATCTCTTGTGATACTGCTGTTGATTCCTCTATTGAAATATTACTGCTACTAGGCAATGGTCTAGTATCATCAATACGGGTCATACGGCGTACCTCTCTTTGAGTGCGTAACCAGCATGGGTGGCACACACGATCAGATGCTGCTATCTGAAAATAAAGAACACTATTTTAATTTTGAACACTCAGAATTAAAACTATATATGCATTTTCCTATCATATCTATTCACATTGAAATGCATAACACAGACTGCTTTTTCCATGCATAAAGTTTTTTAAATATTTGATGGGACCTTACATATGAAGCTAAGATGATGATGTCGATGAAATATCATTTTATTGTTTTTAAAAATATAATATAACCAACCTGTCTTGGCGCTATTCTGCTTTCTATAATATTAATCATGGACTGCTGCAGTTCAGACGGATTGTCCCTCAATATTTTATCACTTTGACGTCGTAAAATGGAACAACCACATAAAATACACACATTAGTATGGCCATGGTGGCTAGGTCCAGCTTGTGGTTCATCATTTTGATTGGCTTCTTGCTGCAAATTAACATTCACGCTGTACATAGCCAGATCTCTACATGCTTCACATACATAGTCTTCATCAGTAATCTGAAAAACAAAACATAGTAATATGAAAACTCAGTTTTAATGTTTGTATTAATCAAGCAATGTGATGTTCTGCTTTCTAAATAAATTGAATGGTATAACTCATATGAATGGTTTTGGGATCACTCAACTAGTTTCTAATGTAAAAGGTATGCCTAATAAAAGTAATAAATCTCAATACTTACGATTCGGGGATACACCCAGCTACAAAGTAAAGTTGTAACTCGGGTATCAAGTTCCAAGGCTTGATATCGGCGCAGTGTATTGACGCATATATTGCAATTGATGCATAGAATACGGGTTGGCCTACCACGTCCTCCCATCTTGGCGGCAGCAAACAAGTTTCAAAGCAACGAGATCCACAGAATAGGCAAAATCGGAATCCAATATACAAACAGCACAGTCACTCGGGTAAGTATCGGTATCAGAGTCCGTAGGAATGCAGGGGGTCACAAATGGGAAAGATCAGAGTCCTTAAGCAGTCCGGGTCACAATACACTTTAAAAAACGGTATAGATGATCGAAAAATTCGAAAACACTCGCCACGACAAAACAACAGCGCAAACGTCGAATGTTGCCATAGTCATTTTTTTTGCAATGGATACAGGGCTTTTAGAATCTTTGAACAGTGTACACAACACAAGGTATGTTTTTATTTATATAGCTTATACATTCATTACAGAAAGCCTGTGAGGTTGAAAAACATGCATTTATAAATATATCACTCACTAACATATTTCATTGATTCAGTTCTTACAATAATTTATAAAACTAAAAATAATTACAAAGTAGACTTTACTACACATTTTACGACCTGTTAGAATAGCTGCAAAATGGTAACACTGAGTTGATAAGGAAATAAATTAATCAATTAAGCTCATAATAATTTGTCTTTCTTTTCCTCGGCCCTTATTAGCTTAGACGATAATTTCGTAAAACGTAGATATTTACTAGAATCATTTTGCTATTAATGACATTTTAAGACGCTTAAATTTTAGTCAAATATGATTTCGCCATTGTTCTTTACTCAGTAATGAATCTTTTGCCAACTCAATTTTAATTTCTTTAAAACTGAGTGGAAACTCCTCCTGAACAAAATTAAGATAACTACACTCCTCATCGTCACCTTTAACTCGACCATGAGTCGAGTTCAAAGGGAGTCGGGACAGAGCATCTGCGTGACAATTTCTTTCCGACCTCACAAACTCGATTTCGAAATTATAGGCGGCTAACTTAACTGCGTATCGCTGTAGACGGCTCGCAGCCGTTACCGGGATACCTTTGTTTTTGCCAAATATATAACTTAGCGCACGATGATCGCTACGTAAAATAAATCGCCTACCATATACATACTGGTGGTGTTTCGTAACACCAAACACTATTGCTAACGCTTCTTTGTCCAACTGCGAATAGTTGGATTCGGCGGCGTTCAAGGTACGCGACGCACAACACACCGGCCGCTCGCTGCCGTCACCGTAGCGTTGTGACAGGACCGCCCCCATGCCGTACGGACTACTGTCTACTGACAAAATAAGTGGCAAACTCGGATCATAATGCGCGAGCACCGGAGAACTACTTAACACTTTTTTAATTCTTACAAATGCTGTGTCACAATCATTGTTCCAGTGCCATTCAGCTTTATTTTTTAATAACTTATATAAAGGCTTTAAAATATCACTCATATTTAAACAAAATTTTGAATAAAAATTAACAAGACCGATAAAACTTCTTAATTGTGTAATATTTGTGGGTGCGGGAGCTGCTACAATAGCTTCAATCTTATTAGTATCTGTATGTAGTCCATATTTATCTATCTTATAACCCAAATAGGTCACAGAATCTTGGAAGAATTGACATTTGGAAAAATTTACTCTAAGACCATTTTCTTTAAGTCTCTGTAAGACGGCTCTTAAGTTTGACAAATGAGAAGATTTGCATTTTCCCGTCACACAAATATCATCAGCAAAAACAGCCGTAAAGGGCAAACCACTCAACGTTTCCTCCATAATTTTTTGAAAATTTTCTGGAATACATTTAATACCAAATGGAACGCGTTTGTAAACAAATGTACCTACGTGAGTGGTAATGGCAGTCATCGGCTGTGACTCATCTTCTAAGATACATTGTTGGAAAGCATTAGACAAATCTAGCTTGGTGTATTGTTCCCCACCCCCTAAAGTTGAGAACAGCTCTTCGATCCGCGGCAGCGGGTAGTGAAAGTCTTTTAGTCGCGGATTTATAGTTACTTTATAATCTCCACAGATTCGAATATCTCCGTTAGATTTAATAACTGGCACTATCGGCGTGCAATAATCAGATCTATCTACTTTGTAAATGACCCCCTCCCGCTGCAACCGATCGAGCTCGTGCTCCACGCGCTCGCGCAGGGCTAATGGCAATGGACGTGCCTTAACAAATACAGGCGTTTCATCGCTCAGATACAAACGTAATCGTGATTTAAATGTGCCTAAACCTTTAGCAAATACATCGGGAAACTCGTAATGGAGTGATTTAGCTATCGAATCTTCATCAGTTAAATGGTGGTGACCGATAACCGCCAATTTCAATTTTTTTATCCAAACACGTCCCATTAACGGGGGCCCGCCATTATTAATCACAAATAATTTTAACATGGCCGTTTCGCTGCCACAAACTACGTTCACCATAATGTAACCGAGAGTCTCGATAGTATCGCCCGTATAAGATTTAAAAATTAGTACCCTAGTATGTAACGGTACATGCGAGAAATTGCTTTCGTAGAACAGTTTCGATATGGCGGAAATTTTGCTTCCCGTGTCTACTTCAAACCTTAATGATATATTTTCTACACGCAACGTCACATAATAAGGTCCATCACCGTCACTACATATGGACACTTTATTCATATGATAAAAATGACAATCATCTTCCGAGTCGGAATTATCCAAATAAAACTGACCTTTAGACTTCCTTGTGACGTTACGATCATCACTATTTACTTGTTTATTTCGCCGACATACCGTTTTTAAATGGCCTTTCTCGCCGCACGAGTCACATGAATAATATTTGTACCGACATCTGCTCTCGGAATGTCCGACCTTGCCGCAGCGGGTGCACGTACGCCGCGAAGCTGGCGCAGCCGGGCCGGAGCGCGGCCGCGTGCCGCTGCCGCCCGCGCCCACACGATGCATTCTCTCGCCTGCGCCTGCGCCTGCGCTCGCCGCGCACGCCTCGGTCGAGCCAGCCACCGCCGCGCACGCCTCGGTCGAGCCAGCCACCGCCGCGCCATGTGCGCCTGGTGCGCCCGACACACTCGCATGCCGTTCCGCCGCTTCCAGTGCTAACGCGAGTTCCACGGCACGCTTATAATCCACATTTTTCTCAGCAAATAGCCTAGATCGCATTTCTTCACTGATTATTCCCGAGACGAACTGGTCGCGAAGATTAACTTCAAGCGAAGTGCCGAAATTGCAAGTTTTAGCTAGATGTTTTAAGCTTTGCAAATAAGACCGAACACTTTCGCCCTGCTGCTGCTTCTTTTGCCTAAAAATGTGTCGTTCTGCTATCTCTGATCTCTCAGGTTCCAAATGTTCCTTCACCGACTGCACTAAGTCATCAAAACTATTAGCCTCTGGTTTATTGGGAGCACATAAATCGCACATAAGATCGTAACATTCCGATCCTACTAAGGTTACTAGCGTGGCCACGTGTAAACTAGAATCGATGTTGTTTAATGTCATAAATTGTTTCACGCGACGAATATAAGTGTCCCAATTTTGAGTTCCTACTTGAAACTGCTCAACTTTACCAATAGGCATTTTTAACACTTAAAATTGCACACGTAAGGTAATAATTAATCACTCGTCGCCAGTATTGTGTAGGCGTCAATCAAACCACGAGATCCAAAGCAGACTGGTTTATTAAGTATTTTCATGCCCTACCTTCATAATATAATAATAGAAGAAGTACCATACATAACACTTAGTGTGTACACAAAAACCGCACAGCATCTATAAGAAGCGTGTCCTCAATAAACACACAAATACATCAGACCCGACCCGTGCAGCTCCCAAGGGAATGCCAGCAAACTATTTCGGCAAAGGATCCCGCGGGCAAAACCCAATATATGGATAAACGGGCCAAGTATTTGCACGAACACTGTCACTAATAGAGTTGTCAATAACATAATTTTCTTCGTAAAAAATAATCTTGTGATGAAGCTTGCGGTTTGCAAAACATAATTATTCAGTTCCGAGAATGCCTTTGACTATAACTTGACAACGGAAATTGAAATACGAAAGCCAAGCTGTGAATGAAAGTTAAATGTTGACGTTTGTTATTATTGGGATTTCTTATTTTGATAGGTATAGGAAGTGGCATCAGTGGATGAAAAATTGGGAAGTGAGCGACTGTTGTGCTTTGAACATACTATGAGGAGAGATGGAAGTGGCGTATATGTATGTTGAGGCACGTAGTGTCCACCTCGCGCGTTTTTTTATAACCATCCAAACAAAACCGCCCAGAAATCATATTTTAGGATTTTGAACTTCGAGATTTTGTACTTCCGGTATTTTGAACATTCGGTCGAACGAACATTCGAGATTTTGAAATTTGGTCTTGTGTGCGTTGGTTTTATGAAATTTAGTATTATGAGCTTCGGAATTTTGATATTTAACCTGTAAAAAAGGTCCAAAGTAAAGTCTAAACAAATAATAAAAAAAAGAACCAAAAAAATGTCCAAAAGAAGGGCGTAGAGAGGTAGAGTAGAGGTAGGCCCAAGAAAAGATGGCCGCCGAAGCCCGAAAATTGAACCTGAACATTACACAGATTTCATTATCATCTTAGAGTTATTCCCGGCTTCATCTGAGGCTTTCACTATGGTGCCGCGAAACAGTAGGGGTTATATAGCTTAAATGCTGGCACATCCACTATGAATCCTGAATACAAGTGATTCTATCATCTCTCACCGTGGTCTTAGAAAGATATTTATGTTTTGGAGACAAAACATAAATATCTGTTATTCTAGGTTTGGAATAAGCAGGTACCTATTTTATCATGTACGAAGATATACGGTGAACGCTCAGTGCAGCGCAACATCCCACTCGTTTCTAGTCTTCATCAAGATAAAATGACTTCACCGAACCATCACGCAATTAGTTCAGCCGTACCAATAATGGCTGCACCGGGACCGGGTCTCGGCCTTATAAGTACGGAATCTTGGCCACCCAGATTAGACTGGACAACATATTTACTGCTCATTCTTCAAAAAGAAAGGTAAAATAAGATACCAGCCTTTTATAATTCCAAGAGATGATTTTTCTGTAAGACATTGTGTACGTGTAGACGAATTATATGTGACACTAAAGAATTTGAATTACAACTTCTTCCAAATGGCTTCTGTAGCAAATCGCCGCAATTAAGCCAATGTTAAGTAAAATGTATAATAAATGAAATGAATGGCGAGACATCAATATCAAGCGTACCAGAGACTCGTTAGCCATGCCAATTAATTGTTTCAGTGTGTCCGCCCCCCACAGGTGGCCGATTAGGACGTGTAGTTCGATTTTTTTTTTAAGAAGTTGCAAGCGAAACTAACCAAAGCGTCTACGAATTCTAAAGAGTTTGTATTTCGTGAAGGAACTTCGCGACACATGGCGCCCGTGGTGACTGTAGCCTCATCTCCTAACCCAGAGAGTAAAGCCTGCACCACAGCTTCGTTCATGAGTCAGCACCGGCTTGCAGGAGAGTTGTTTTGGCCCCGTAGCTCCTAGTGGACCCAAAATCTTTTTTTTACCATCAACATCATTTCAGTGTTAAGTCCTAATGACATCTGAAAGCTTTTATCTTGGAGTTTGGAGTTCGCTTTACGGCTTTTACTACTTAGACAATAAGGGCAGTGAAATAAGTTTGAAATACGGCTACGTATCCATACGACCGAAAAGTTTGGACCTTATGTATAAATGGATCATAAAATTAGGTCGTACTGGTGTTTTTGTGATAGGGTCCAAACATTTACTAGGTTTCGAAAATGTACAATAGACAAAGGAGATACAGTTTCGGTACCTTTATCAACTGTACAGTGAAATTTTCTCATTCTCTATTTACAATTCAGATATATTTAAAAATAATTATTCTCGTTACAAATGCTATTGACACGACTTTTCTGGCATGCCTCGAGCTGAACCCACGTGAGAACAAGTCACGTGGACTATTTACAGGTTACCCCTGACACGCTTGTGCATGTTTGTGAAATTTGTGGGTCAAACTGCGAACGAACACCCTATTCAGGGGGCTATATTTAGCAAACACGGTGTTTATTATTGTTACTGTACAATATAAACATAGAAAGTAGACACACACCTACTTAAAATGAGATCTGCAAATGAAAGAAACCAAGAAAGAAAACTTGTTTTTTACTAAGGATCACATACAATTGTGAGCGAAATATAATAATAAAAAAAACATTGTCGTTAGCATATAAGTCTTTAGGCTTTCACGGCCGGGGTTGCATGTGGAATATACTGCTTCCGGGCTGTTGGGCCGTGGTCCATATGAAACTTAAGTACCAGACATTTCGTCGATCACTGCGGTCAATATCTTCAGTGGCGCAATTCCGGGCGGTGACGAGTGCGTGGACCTCTCCTCTTTGGCTTGCATCAATGAAGATGTCGACCGTAGTGATCGACGAAAAGTTTCATATGGACCACGACCAAACAGCCCGGAAGCAGTATATTCTACATTAACATTAGCAGTCAGACCTTCTACAAGTGGAATGTTCTTTCTGGGAAGTAGGAGTTCATTCCTAGGGTATATCCAGGTTCTTTTATCACGGACGCCGTGGCTCATGTGGGTGGAACATCATGTGTGGTCTTAGTCGATTCGCTCCGTACATAGTCACTTCACTGGATCAGAGGGGGGTTTCCACAAGTACAAAAAAAGGAAGTTTCCAAACTATCACAGATTATAACTATTAGCAATGACTATAAGTGTTCAGGCTTTCACGGCCGGCGTTGCATGTAGAATATACTGTTTTCGGGCTGTTTGGCCGTGGTCTATGTGAAACTTGCGTTCCAGACGTTTCATCGATCACTGCGGTCGACATCTTCAGTGGCGCAGGTCCGGGCGACGACGACTTCGGAGACCTTGCCTCGTCGGCGGCTGAGTTGCGACTGATGCGAAGTCTTGAATCACTGTTAGCAATGACGTCTATGTACTAGATAAGCTGTAAAGAGGAAAAAAGGTGCCGCAGTTCGGGGGTGAAGCGGTGTACAGGACACAGAGATTGATGTCACTTACTATTCTTCTTCATCCTAGCGTTGATCCCAGTCGCATCCGAAGCTTTGAACTTGGAGTCTGGGGTTCGCTTTACCAGTCCAACTGCGGCTTTGGCTGAAATTCGATATTTTCCGTGAAGCGACTAGCAGTCGTTGACCTCTACAACCCAAAGACGAGATCGAAGCATTGCAGTTAGACCAGTTGTTGGATTTTTGAGGACTCCAACAGTAACGATTGCCATAGATGTTTGCATGGCAACCAGGACCGAAATCTTAACGTGCTATTTGAGGCACGACCAGACCAATGCAAATACTGCATACAAATATTTGATTGAGCGGGGATCGAATCCGTGCCTCCTGCGCGTAGCAACCGCTACGGCACGGAGACTGTTGATTTCACTTACTATTTCTGTAGGTATAGTCACTGCCTTATTTTTTGCAATCTTATCTGTATGATAGCTACAAATAGTTGCTGGCAATTTTGCAGAAACCTAATTGTATTTATTTATTTTTTAAATGTACGTTTCAGAAATACCATTTTTTTTCTAGAAGTCAATTTCGCACCCATAGAAGTCAATGGCTTCTATAGGTGGCATTTTCTATACATACATATAATCACGGCTTTATCCCCGGAGGGATAGTCAGAGGTTAATAATTAACATCCACATTTCACCAATCTGTATTGGGTCCCACGTGACAGGGGGTGAGCCTATTGCCGTATTCCGGGCACTATTGTTGACTCGAGCCATGCATCTGAGGCTGTCTGTGCTGTACATATCTGTCTGATGTTAAAGTTAATCAGCCCTATCCCTTTCTATCTATTTTCTATAGCTGCAGGAACTAAAATGTCAAATCTCTTGTAATTTTTTAACTTCCGAGGTGGTAACATGAATATTCATAGTTTTGAAACGCTGCTGTTTTGATATTGAAATGAGATAATAGTCCTGCCTTTCAACATTTTACCGCGAATTAATTCAGAATTTTCTTGTTTTTTTACTCTGGCAAGCTGCGGATCACGGCCTGAAGATGTTTAGTTAAAAATGTTAGTAAACGTTTTTTACAAGACCGTACCTACCTATATGAAGATTGGTAATTTTATTTGATGATAAATTACGTTTTAATGAAAGATTCATCATATTTTTATACTTTGACTAGTATCATAGCTGTAAGAGGTTTTTTTTAAGTACGCTTCATATTGCTTTGTGGTAGGCAGAGGTTGATTTAATATCCAAATTTTAGAAGGGGAGTGTTTTGAGTAGTTACATATTTGTTGTTTGACCCCAAAAATTCTTTACAAAAATCTAGTCCAAAAAGGCCTCAAAAATAACAATTCTTCTGCGGTGAATATTCGTAATTTATCTATTTTAATTGTTACCCTTTGTCAACTTATCTGTAACACGAAATTACGTTTTAATCTAAAATAAGGTTTACAATTTTACAAACTGAAAGATTAATTTTCCCGGCCTTTGGGAAGTTCAACACGGACCGCAAAATCAAGTTAAACGTAGGTACGCCTAATCAAGATATCCTTTGTGTAATTATTCCCGGGAAGAGTGTTAATTTCAGCGTCAACCGTTTATTTTCCCGTTAGTCCCTTGCTCTAAAACATTTACAGGTTGATTCAAACTTGGGAATAAAATGATCATGTACGTAAAAAAAAATGATTTTCACATTAGATATTTTGTATTTATTGTGTTTATCCCGAAAGCACTAGTTTATGTATATTAAATCGATAAAAAATTACATGGTGCATCTGATGATAAACAGTGTACAGTTAGTGAATTAATGCATTTTTTTCTATTTACAAAAATAATTAATAGACGGATTATTAATTTATTATTTAATTTTAAGTACAATATTAATCACATGGATGTGTTATCCATTCACTTTGTTATTATATCGTTAATGGTAGACAGAAGTAAATAAGTATATACATTGGTATAATGATTACTTCATTATGCAAAAAAAACAATAGTGCTTTTCTACTAAAACTTTAAAGCAAATAAATATTCTTACTTATTTAAGTTTGAACCCGCTATCAGTCCCTTACCAGTCGCCTCCAAGACGAATGTATTGGAGAATATTTTCAGAGCATTCTCCTTTCTAGTCTCGAGTTCTAACCCCGTCTAGAAAGTTCAATTTTTTCGTTATAAATCATGCCCTCACGACATTCGGCGTGAAAATCTTTATACTGTTGAGATACAGATTAAGATATAATAGCGATACTATTACTACCACATTTATATCTATGATAACTAAACACAAAGATATATAAGCTTGTACTATATCAGATTAATTTCCTTAAGCGTCTTCTACTAAAGTGTGCAAGTTTAATATAGAAACATCCTGTACGTATAGAAAGAAGGATAAGGAACGAATAAGTGGGACAAGTAAGCCGTATCTCTCCCGGGAAATAATGAGTTTGGGACCGCCTTCATGTACAGAAGTATTGCAGGCTTACATTAATCAAGCTTTATAGTAGATACTTGCTAAATATACCACGTACAAGTTTAAGAAACCTTTGTTCTAATTCTACTAATATTGTAGTGATTGTTTGTTTCTTTTTGAGTACAATGGAGGTTTTTGCTGTGCATTTTTGCAGGCATCCCCACTGGTGAGGCAGAGAAGGATTTGGAAAAGATATTGTAAATATTCTGAATTGATATATATTTAGGCCAAATTTTGTTGCGAAGATCATTATCATCTTAGAGGTGCCGGATCTCGGCTCCAGCCGAGGTTTTCACATTTTTAAGTCTAGGGTCCGTTTGCTCATTTTTCTCTTTAGGTTTGGCGTTTACGGATTTTATTGATAATCGTCTAATTTTTCAAGCCTCGTAACGCCACTGTCACCAGAGTCTTCCGATACGGTCAGTAGAGACATCTGCTAGCAGGTGAGGTCGAGTTAGGGCCCAAAGATTTTATTAGAATCCTTTCATATCCCATTTTGAATTATGTCCTCGCTATTTAATTTCGCTATTTGATACTTGGAACTATAAATTAAAACTGCTTAGTACAGTCAGAAGATCAATCTTAGTAGTATCATGGTATTAAGATCTTTTTGAGTACTTTGCTGGTTAAGATGGATTTAATGCTGACAGTTCAATACAACTTTTTAAATATAAAACTACTTAGCAGTTATACCATGTACGCTTATATGACAAGGCTTTGTAAAAACCAACTGTTCCAAATATTTATAAGAACGTTTACAAGCTTCGGAGCGAACATCTTAAAAGTACTTTGCGATATTTTTCGAAGTAAAATGTACCGAAGCCTGTTTGTATTGTAGAAAGGTTTTTATTTTGCGAAGACTTAAAAACTTATTATATTGGTAACATACCAACAGCTGCCAAGTTTTAGCATTTAAAGGTGGGTACTGACTGGCGATATAGGGTTAAAAATATCGCAAGGTAGGACTCGAACTTGCGTCGGTCTCTGGGGGAATGCTCTTCCAACTGACCTAAGATAGTTATCTTGTCACATTTTTACACATTCTACTTTTAGGATCTTTACTTTAACAGCCCGGTATTTAAGACACAAGATAGCGTGCGGTTATAGTCGGTTCGAGTCCGACCTGTCTGACATTACCACCCCACCGTGCGACGGGGGGAGGAGGAGGGGTAGTATCTCTAGGGATTTCTGCATGCGAAACATAGGACGTAGTACTGTGACGCGAGTGCGAGCGTGGTTAAGCGCATGTAGTTCATGCGTCTCGGCTCGGATCAATTGTAATTTTTCGGATCACGTGTTAAAAAGGTTTATCAAGATAAATTACTAACATAATGAATGAAGCTTAATCTTTTGCAATTGTAGTTAAGATATTTGATAAAAATAAATGGTGAAAAAGGATTCCGATAAGCCAAATTATCTGTGATTGCACTATCAATTTTTTTTCCAATCAACACCGACGAAACCCCATCGGTCAACGTCAGGCCTGATGAGCGATTCGATATTCGTTTGGCCTTTGTTGTTTCATTCATAGTAATTATCACAAAACTAATAAATCAAATGGTAGATAACGTTATATACTCACACTGGTACACATTAATTTGTTTTTAAGATGGATAGCATACATTTATATTTGTAGTACGCGCGGGAATGCCCTTTTTTACACGACTGCCGACAAGTTCAGGGTCAAATTATGTCAGTTTCCTTATTCCATTATAACTTTAAACTGGCTGGAAAGATTTGGATGTTTCTATGGAACCCTTACATTATCTGATACTGGCTATTTACCAAAGGTAATAATTTTAATGCTCACTAAAGTGGATAAATGGTCACCAAATATGGTTTTACTGAAACATTAAGAGCATATAAATAGACTGATAGTTTGAGGTAATAGTTCAAACTTCTGTTGTGGTTATTTTATTATAACCACTGAGATATAGGAAACTTGATAAACTTAAAAACTTGAGCCATTCTGGCAGATATCTCGAATTTATTGATAGTGAAATAAGCATGTGCATTTCCCGTAGATGTTTAAACAAACGTAATTGTGTACGTTGAGTAAGCTTTAATATAATCAGCCCCTTATCTAAAGTGGCAATTCGTTGGCCGGCGTACATATTTGACAGTCGTTAACGTTCGTCAAATTCCATTCATTCGTCATTCTATTCCATCAAACGCCAGCCAATGAATTACCACTTGTCCAGTATATACTCAGTATCACTTAAAAATTAATGCCACTATATAAATATCAACAGCAAAAGTCATCAAATCGGTTAAGCCGAATAAGAGAAGAATTACGAACAAGGATAGGTTTACATGAACCTCGCTAGGTCGGAACACTGTCTCGACTCATGCTCTGAGAATAATAACCTCCAATAAATTCCTCTTCTGTCACATCATAGTCATAAGGGGCCCATTATCTTAATGCGCACGAGGCTTTCAAATAGGGCCCTTTCTCGAGGGATCAGTTCAAATTATGTTTCTCGTAATATACATAGCCATAAAAGGTAATAACCGTAAATGAAATGGTAACTTTAAATAATTTTCGAGGCTTTTGCGTATAAATTGTTTTTTTTTTTGTTAAATTTAATGTAGGATAAGCCATCCAATAATTGGCACCAGTAAAATTTTTGGTACTATTGAATTTCAAGTAAAAAACCAATTAGTCTAGATATAGTGAAACGTTGTCATTGTTAAAATTAAGTTGTTAAAGAAAGTACCAAGAATTTGACCAGTGCTATCCTATACAAATGTATCCCTTAAAGTATGTACTTAACATACTTAATCACTTCTTCAAAAACTAAATACCAAAAATGGTGACAGAGGACAGGGACCTCGTAAAAGTCTGATTGTAAAAGATGGACAAGGTCTAACTATAGAACTTTGGTGTTGCCAGTGGATTGAGGTGGTTAATAATGCTTCGCGAAAAATATTAAAGTCAGTATCGTAGTTTGATGAAGTCAACACTAAATGACTTGGGAAAACCCTCAGAGGACGACTACCGTCTGCCCTCTTAACCTCAAAATGAAAGCCTGCGGCAAAGTCTCGTCCCTATATAAGCCAGTTTAATGTTTTGCACATGATAAGGGCTTGCTTTGAAGGTTCTAGCGTTCATTGCTCACTCCTTCAGCTATTAGAAAACCCTTCATCACGGCTAGTAGGACCACCCCATCTCTTCTTGAGGGTGTCGGAGTAGGCGACTGAGGGATACAGTTATCTGTCCGACAGTAAACATACAGCCTATGACTAAGTGCCTGTTTGTCGGCAATAAGCTCGCCCCCTATTACGCCGAATTAAAGATCATAATTAGCGAAATGTGGGTGTTGATACACCTCTACCTACCTCTTCAGGAATTCACACATGTGAGTATATATATGTATGTAAGAATGTAAAAGCTGTCTATATTCTTTTCAGGTTACAAGAATTGTTTTTTCTGAGGCCATCTAGAAAGAGTAAACAGATTGATAAACATTTAGTGTAACTCTCGCATTTACGAGTATAATCTTAGTATGAATTATATATGAGCAGACACTTTGTATTAAAACTGAAATATAAAGAGACATTACTGTGTTGTCATGTATATTTGCGTAACGACCCTATAGGGGCGGGTGATGTCGTACTGCGCTGTAGTAACAAATACCGCACTTTTCATGGTTCCGTAGCCAAATGGCAAAAAACGGAACCACCACTTGCCGAATCTATAAGAACTATGCTGTTGGAACTTGATACGTAGATACATATATATTCTGTCAACCGCATTAAGATTTTGACACAAAAATAGAAAAATAGCAATAAATTTTGGGGTTTCCCCATACTTAGAAATGAAAGTTAAATTTTTTTTTCATCGAACCCATACGTGTAGCGAGCTAGCTATGCTTGAAATCTCTTTGAAGGATAGAATTCGCAACGAGGTCATCCGACAAAGAACTAAAGTTACCTATATAGCTCGTAGAATAAGCTAACTGAAGTGGCAGTGTGCTGATCAGACCTATCGGTGTATCTATGGGTAGGTTTTCAAAAATGACATTGAGATTTCTGATATATTTTTTCTCTAATCTGAAAGTTTGTGTCAGAGACACTTCCAAAGTGGTAAAATGTGTCCCCTGTAACTTCTTTAATAGAAGAATGATACCATGTAAACTTCCACTGAAAATTGGTTTGAACGAGATCTAGTAAGGAGATTTTTTAAAAAAGGTCATACATCGTAAACCGTTATTTACTTTTTATTCAATCAACTCAAATATAAAACTTTTATATTATGTTATTTGCTGCTACGGAACCCTTCGTGGGTGAGTCCGACTCGCACATGGCCGCTTTTATTAAATATTAACTCTAACGGTGGAACTCTTAAACCACAAGTCAGTTGTAGCTGCTTGTAGCCCAGTTTCTTATAAAGTTAAGTTTTTATAGTTCAGTCAATACGATGAGAATTATAATAGAGTTTTCTTGTATAATCTGCTAGCTGTTGCCCGTGGCTCTACCCGCGTGGAATGTTGACCCACGTGAACCCATTCCCGAGATTAAGTTAGATGAAGCTAGATTTCTTCTTAGTTCTTGACTGTATTTGATCCCTGTACCAAATTTCAGCTAGATCCGTTTAGTCTTTGGAGCGTAATTGAAAAAAGTGGCCAAGTGCGAGTCGGACTCGCCCATGAAGGGTTCCTTAGCAGCAAGTAACATAATATCCAAATATCAAGTACAACTCTCACTGTCTGAATCGTCAAAATGTACGCACTCGTAACTAGTGAGCCGTTTGAAAGGAGTTGAAAACCAGACAAATCAGCAAATGTTGTGTCAATATTTTTTTATGCCACTTAGGTGTTAGGAAATTACACGGCCCGCCTAATGGAAAGTGATATTTTTTTATACCACTTTGGTGGCAGACTAGAACATGGTACACCTGATGGAAAGTAGTTATGGTGCCTTAGTTTAGTTTAGTTTAGTTTACCTGGGCTGTTCCGCACTTAGCCTCTTGATTGGGCCATTGTGCGTACCATCTTACCTCTCATTCCAACCAACCCAGATCCTCCCAAAAAGCCAGCAGCTTTTTCAGGTTTCCACATGCTTCCCGGAGTGACGCTGGTGACTGGAGGAATTTCGCCCGTTGTGCGGCCACGCTCATGCACTCTGTAAGCACATGCCGTGGCGTTTCTTCTGCCCCCATGCATCCTCTGCATAGGGGGCTGTCCGTCACACCTATTGTAAACAGATGCTTTTTTAGGGGACAGTGACCGGTCAAGATGCCTGTGACCTTGCGGATTTGGTCCCTTTTTAGCCTAATGAGGTTTCGGCTAAACGTTTTTGATGCTACCGGAACTGCATTCTTTGTGGTGCCTTATAAACGTGTGCAACACCAGGAGAGCCACACTCGCTCTGTCGACTTTGTTAGAACAGAGAGTGCCGTCAGTGTAGAAGATAAAGCAGGACAAATCTTCCCACTGACAGCACATAAACTCTTCTGTGAGCTCTGGCTACGCTACTCACCGCCGGAAACACAACAGGAGGTTATTCTGGCCGCGGTCGGTACTCTGTAGGGCGGAGGTACTGCTCAATTGGACGAAAATACCGTCGTATCCTACCCCCGCACGTAAATCATTCCACAGCTTGAGCGTGGAATGAAGTTCCTTACATACTGCATAATGTGAGCACCGTGTCCGGCCGCATTGTGTGCGGATGAATTCCCTGCTTATGGCGAGCGGTGCGATGATAGTATGTAGGTAATTCCACTGGACATAAACCATTGTACAGGCGGTAAAACGCAGCGCGCGCGTGTGTGTGTCTGTCTGTGTGTGTGTGTGTGTGTGTGTGTGCGTGTCTGCAGTATAGGTTAGTAATAATAAAGGTATGATTCCGAACTCTATAGCACGCAGCAGTGTTGCGCGTGGTTGCGCTGTTCGTTGTGATATGCTTTTGTTTTTTCATTCTCTTGCTTGTAGCAGCACTGCAGCGATATTGCTGCATAGCTCATAATGTAGTAGTGCTGTGCACCATTGCTGCGTGCTGCAGAGTTTGGACTCAGATATTAAGACTGTGCTATTTGTTTTGAACCTAGAGCTACCTACATATACCAGTCATTACACACAGAACGTGGTTGGAAGACCTCGCCTCATTGCGATATACAAACATAAAATTAGCTTTCTAATTAAGCGAGCGAATAACAAAGGGGTGTTTGTTTAATAAAACGCCAGTTAAAAAAATATTAACACAATACAAAGCTAATTTAAAATAGCAAGCAATTTTATAATTTGGACCAACGACTGTTTGCAAAACGAAAATAGTGGTGAGTAATTTACTAAATTTAAACGAATTCTTGTAGTGTGCACAAAATGTTTTGGAGGAGAAAGAGATGTCCCTTTAATACGAAAGGAGAGTGGATTTTCTGGTCTGGGAAGGTGAAAGTGTGGTGGGGCTGGAACTGCATATGACAGTGCGTTTGTGATATCTTTGGAATAGCGAATACCAGTAGAGAGAGTTCCTAGACTATAAAAAATTAAATAATGCTTTAAAGAAATTAAGAAACATGCTGTATTATAAGACGAAACTAAAAAGAAAAGAATAAATAATTGTTAACAATATAATGAGTCTGATATTTTGTTAATTTTTATAAAACAAACTTACACATACATACATACCAAGTATATACACCAAGTATATAACATTCGAACTACCTGATTTAGTTATTATGCGGATTGTTCGGGCATTTACTCTTTTATTCGCTTTAAGAAAGGGTCTCACCACAGATTTAGAGTTCACTAGATACCGCAAGCCACCCATCCAAGTGTCCAAGTGTGTAGCGCGGCATCAAACTGATGCAGTGCAAAAGATTTAGATTGGAAAAAGTAAATGCTCAAGTTAGGATACTATGTATTATAAGTACCTACTTAATTTCATAAAAAGTAAAAAATAAATTATTAAAAATAAAAAACCCGGCTGTTGCTGAAAAGATCGAAACAAGCTTTATAGCAGGCGGTACCCATTAATTTTCACCGGGTTTGAGATTTGCAAATGGGTACCGCCTGCTATAAAGCTGGTTTCGATCTTTTTCAGCATTAGTTGGGTTTTTATTTTTAACATTTTTTATTTATACATTCTAGTTATGAGATATATATATTTGTAATCGTCTTTTAATTTCCCTCACTTTGATATCCCACTCGATAAATTTGAGCGAATTTTTTTACACCATACATTTTGGCGTCAGAAAACCAACATATAGCTTTTGTTCATATTTTATGTACCTACCCAAGAACACTTGGGCAATAAATACCTTTCATTTCAGACAGGAATCATTGAAATCCGTATGGTGGTTCAGACGATATGAGGTAATAAAGAATATTACAAACATACATAAATACAAACATACAAGATACGCGCGATAAACATAACCCTTCTTGGCACTCGGGTAAAAAGATCACCTTTGTGTGCTTCGACTTTAGGCTGGACTTCACCGTTAACTTAAGCTCACAGTTTAAATTGAATTAAACGTGGTTATGTTAATCGGATGCGTTGCTCAGTGAAGTAGAATAGGGCCGCTTTCTCCTCCTGTGGGTGTCGTTGAAGGCGACTAATATATGGGATTTGACGTTTATGACAGTCGTTAACGCATGTCAAATACGTCAAATCCCATACATTCGTCATTCTATTCCATCAAACGCCGGCTAGCGAATTGCCACTTGTCAAGAGGGGCTGAACTCCATCTGACTTAATTATACAGCTCATGACAAAGTGCCCGTATCACGGCAATGGGTACGCCTACTATTTTGTGGGACCGAAAACCATAGTTGACAAAATATGAGGTTTACTAAACCTCTACGTACTCCTTCGGGGATTAACAGGCGTGACTATACGTATCAATATATATTATTTATGTATATTCGCAGGGAAAATCCAAATTCAAAAGTAGTTCGTAATAGGGCACTATGGTATTTCGGTCCAATTGAAAAGTCCGACTGGAGAAGTACCTCCGCCCTACAGAATACCGCGGCCACAATTACTTTGTGTTGTGTTCCCAACGGTGAGTAGGGTACCCAGAGCTCACTAGAGAGTTTTTGTGCTGTCAGTGGGAAGAACAAAGGCTAATCTGCTACCCTGCTTTGATCTACGCTGACGACACAGAAACTCTCTGTGTTTACAGGGTCGGCAGCACGAGTGTGACTATTAGTGTTGTACATGTCCATAGGCCATGCTAACTACTTTCCATCAGGTGAGCCGTGTGCTAGTCGCCACCTCAGTGGTATAAAAAAATACATATTTTATGTAGAATACACTAAATCTATGGATTCAAATTTATACAAGACTAGTATGAAGCCAGAATATTAAACGCCCTTTTTCTTTTGAGATAGGTTAGACATTAATATAATCGTGTCGGTCCAAATGTTACATATCTTATTCAGAAATGTATTAAATCTTTTTGATATATAGAGGCTCAGGAACGGGTTTTAAACTACTAAAGTGTAATAAGCATGCGTATTATATAATTAAGGGAACGGGAATTAACGCGATCATCGTATAGGTAATAGTTTGCTTACAGAATAGGGACACTGTGAGTGTGGTATGTGACGGTACATGGCGAAAAGAAAATATTGAAAATGTGCTGGTAGATGAAGGACCTACTACCTCACGGATTCGACGACGGCGGGCGTCCACCGCTGAGCCAGTCAGCCTGTGACCACGCCGGTGTAACCTGGTCGAAACGTCAGGCAATCAAAGGTATGTAGGTACCTATACCATGACCGCGTTAATTCCCGTTGTCTTAATTATATTTCATGGAACGCGAGACTTTAAAAGTTAGTCATGTGTATTATGTTATTTAATATTCTTTTACGTTTGTTTATTCTTTTAAAAAAAGACGGGTTGCACTCCGGGAGTGCCAGCAGAAGTGAAAACGTTTTCTTTCTTTCTTTCTTCGTTATATACAGAGAAAAAGATAAAAAGAACACACCATGCCATACCCTACCTATAATAAAGCGCCAATCATAGAACGTATCACTAATTTTCTGTCAGAAGAAATTAATGAATTACAAAGAGAAAAAATAATCACAAAAAGCAATAAATTACAAAAAGAAAAAATAACCACAAAAAGTAATAAATTACAAAAACAACACAAAACGTAATTAATAAATAACAAAAAGAAAAAAATAATCACAAAAAATTTCAGAAGCCTAGTTCCGAACCCGGTACTATCTGAAACCATATTATTATGGACTTACAGTCGAAGCGCTATCCGCTCAGCCGAGAAGCTTCTTGACACACCTAATGAAATGAACAATCTGTAGCTGTTGTAATGTTGTATGACGTCAGTCGTCGGTTACGGTTCAAAGGTCAACTAATCCTGACGCGCGTTTAACATTTTTAACCCATCCAACGCCGCTAAAGAAGTTTTAACAGTCGTTAACGCATGTCAAATACGTCAAATCCCACACATTCGTCATTCTATTCCATCAAACGCCGGTTAGCGAATTGCCACTTGTCTAGAGGGGCAGGGCCCTGATTATGCTATAATTTTTTCATGGCAAAGCCACTGCGGTACCACAGACACTGTAATCAAGGCCATTTAGGTTTATACTTTAATCTTATATAGTTAAAATCTAAAATTAAATGACAATCTTATAGAGTGAATGAAAAATGTTATAAACTCTTTCTCTTTTCATTTTGGACTTTAATCCTCAGACATAAAGTCTAAAATTTAATGACATTTAATGCAATATCAGCGATAAGACAGTGGTTTTGTTATGTCATTAGATTAGCAGAATTGGGGGCCAGCTCGTATTATGGCTTCTAGAATATGGATAAACATGAAATACATATTTTTGTTAATGCAGACATATATCCTTCAAGGACACATATCTTTGACCTAAGTCGTGTGACAAAAGTGGTCCTGGAGAGTGGATTACTTTGTTATAGCGTGTAGGTATTGCGCGTATGGAGCATATTTTGAGCTCAATTTTGGTCCAAGATATATGTGGCGAGACATCCTCTGTAGGGTAGCGATAGTGAACGCGGGCGCTTCGCAGGCCAGTCTGGTCGTGCCTCGGAGAGCACGTTAAGCCGTCGGTCCCTGTTGCCAAACGAACATCTATGGCTGTCGTTACGGGTAGTTGGAGCCCTAAAAGTCTAACTACTGGTCTAGTTGCAATACTCCGATATCATCCTAATTGAAATTGGGTTGTGGAGGTCAGATGGCAGTCACTTCATAGAAAATATCGAAGTTCATTCAAATCCACAGTTAGGCTGGTAAATCGGACCCCAGACTCCAAGCTGAAAGCTTCGGATGCGACTGGGATTAAGGCTTAGACGAAGATGAAGAATATATGTCTCGAGATATACAAATATACATAGAAATACCCAGACTTATCTTTTTAAATCAGGCATCTAACACACTAGTAGAGCATGTAAGATTTTCCTAGTACAGTTTATTAAGTAGCTAAATAATATAATAATCGACTCTTTCCGTGAACCATAGGGCTGGCCATTACCTCGCTCAAAGAATAAGTATCGCTATTCAGCGTGGTAATGCCGCCAGCCTTTTGGGCACGGTACACCAGTAGAGGTCGACGGGAAGGAATTGTTCGATGCCTAATGTTGCAGTCTCCCCCTTTTTTACTATTTCGTTTTTGTATGTATTATATAGTATGGGTTCCTCACTATGGGTCTCTTAAACAACCTCAAAGTCGCTGAACGAGCTATGGAAAGGGCTATGCTCGGTATTTCCCTACGTGATCGCGTCAGAAATGATGATATCCGTAAGAGAACAAAAGTAATCGACGTAGCACAGCGGATTAGCTCGTTGAAGTGGCAGTGGGCGGGACACATAGCGCGCAGAACAGATGGCCGATGGAGCAAAAGAGTTCTGGAATGGCGACCGCGTACGGGCAAACGTAGTGTAGGACGCCCAACGGCCAGGTGGCAGGACGACCTCATCAAGGTCGCCGGGAAGCGCTGGATGCGGGCTGCTTTAGATCGGTCATTCTGGAAGTCTATGGGAGAGGCCTATGTTCAGCAGTGGACTGTGTGCGGCTGATATGATGATGATGATATAGTAGGTATGTAGCATAGTTAGACATAATTTGTTGTTATTGAATAAATATGTTACCTATTCGTGTATTAGCAACCAATATTGTGAGTAGCTAAATCGCATTAATTTAACATCCAGCGGGGTTGCTCCTTCGTACTGTGTGTATTGTACTTAAGACAAAACTGCTGTATCCTATCAACATATATGAACTTCTAACAACTTTAGCAAACATCCAACTTGGTTATGTTGATACTCTTAGAATTTCCCTGTAGCCTTGGTTCGAGTTTACAAGATTACCCATCTTAGATTCATAGTTTCATGTGTTTTTATTTCTATTATGGTTTTTGTAAATGTTCAGTCCATTAACATGACTGTACCATACCTGATGGTAAGCTGCGGTGAACTCTAAAAATCAATGACTATCATTCCAAATGGTGTACTTAGAATGCTGGTCTCTGTCCTGACGGCCTCAACAGATACATTTTCGGGTTATTCCCGTTTCCCCCTTTTACAGATTCCTCCCGCAAATATATTGTATAAATATGTATAGACATTAATTCTCGATTCCCCCCAATTTTAAAACTCGTACATTCAAGCATAACTTACTTAATTTTATTTTAAGCAGGTTCTTAAATTTTGTTTGATACTTTTTGTACTCAACATTCTCGTAAACAATCAAGCAAATAGGAATAATTTTAAATATAGTCAGCATCATCGTCATACAGGCGTTATTCCCATTCCCGTGATGTAAAAAAAAAATAGATGAACATATACCTATGTAACACTTATCTCATTGATTGTACCACCTTGATAAAACGCTCAACATTTCTGTTCGTAAGAGTATTAAACGTGTATACCTCGTCCCCCGTTGAACTATGTGTTGTGGAACGATCTCCCTACTGTGGGCCCGCACTGGTACAACACCAGCCACTAACACCTCCTTGAAGAACCTCATTTATAGGCGACGGTAATCACTTATTATCAGGTGGGCCGTGCGCTTGACTCCACTGAAGTGCTATAAGAAAAGAGCAGAATAATTTATTCGTACCGCAGGCAGCGAAGCATCTGCTGTGTTAAATAATCAAAGCAAAAACCTTCACTTCTGGTCTCTGTGTTGCGTTCGCTCATATACCGAACGGATTGAACAATGTTTGAAGTTATTTCGCAAAGTGAGCCCGCATGGCACAATCCCGAACTGGCAACTATGTCGTCAACCAGAGCAAGCTGTTGCGAGAACGTCGTCGTGTAGAACCAACAAAGTTCTAACATACCTACTCATGTTCCCAGGTCACATATTATATTATTATGACATTTGGGTTGTAAAGGCATGTTTTTCTTTTTATTTTGTGCTCTTCTCTGTGCAATTGCGCTACGAGTTGAGAGTTAGTTGGAATGTTTTATGGAATTTATTTTTAAATGACATCCATCCATTCTCCTGCTCTGATCCCAAGTTTTTTGGGGTCGACGCAACATGTGTGTTTCTTCCACTCATCTCTAGTTGCATTCATCTCAACATTCACTCCCTTCTTAACCATATTATCTTACACATAGTCCATCCATCTCCTTTTCTTCCTCTCCCCTTGTAGCCATCCACTTCCATTGATAATGCCTTTCTTACTACATTATTTTCATTCCAACGCATTACATGTCCGAACCAGGACCGACAAATAAGGATTTTTAAATGACATACTTTCCGTTTAATTATTATCATCATAACATTAATTCCGGTTGCATCCAAGCGCCTGCCAACAGAACTAATGTTATTATAATTAAACAGGCAGTATTGGCCCAGTCATGTAGGGGTTTCACCTCGGAACGAAAGATAATAAGCTGTAAATTGGTATAAGCCTTTGTTTTATCGTTCTAAATGTTGTCTCAAAAGTCACAAGTGCTATGTCCGCGTCTTAAAATATTGAAGGTCACTCTTCGTGGTTTATCACAAAAACGGTTGATCGTATGAAAAAAAAGTTCAGACAAATTTGTAGAGAATTTTATACTCTACAACTTTTATTTAAGCGCAAGTCTCATTTAAGCAATATAAAGCGAAATATTCACGAAAAACCGATTTCTGCGACCTTTGACCTTCAATATTTTAAGACGCGGACACGATAGCACTTGTGACTTTTGAGACCACATTTAGAACGACAAAACAAAGGTTTATAGTAATTTACAGCTTATTATCTTTCATTCCGAGGTTGACCCCTTTTTTTACCTAATATGACTGGATACCTGCTATACCCCTACAATAATAAGGCCCACCAAGATTTTCAAGGCTCAAGTTAACCTTACCTGCTAGACCTGATACACCTGCTTTGACTGACGGCATGACTTATAGTCAAGCCGTTCAGTCAAAGCAGGTGTACCTAGCTTGCAGGTAAGGTTAACTTGAGCCTTGAAAATCTTGGTGGGCCTTATTATTGTAATTATGTTATTGGATAAATAAATAAAGCATTCTTCAAACAAGTTTCTTACTAAATAAAATTGTCCCAGACATTTTATACAAAATTATATTTGAAGTTTCAATTTGTAAGATGGATCCAATCACATTTCTGTTTCCATACAGAACTCTTGAGTCAAAGAAGATTCAGTCCTGAGAATCCTGAGAAATTTGATTTTCTATTCAGAATGGTAAGCTGTGTATAAGCTCGGATTGAGTTCGGTATTAGATTGAACTCGGATTTAATGGTGACATTTAAAAAAGAACTTGATTATTCGGATTTGAATGCGTAAAGTCTCGATGGCTAAGCTTATTGAATAATCCTGTTGAGTGAATTACTACGCTGTGGAAGATGCCGTAAGTTACGAATAGCAGTGAGTGAACAATCGAAAGAAAAAGAATATCCTTGAGTGGCAATTGCATTTTTCCTCGTTCATCCACTATTAAACATATTGATTAACATAGTCACTTGAAATGAATACTTAACAATCATCAAATAAAATAATTTTAAACGGCTTGAATACAGGAGCTGATTTAATTTCAATTCACTTGGTTATTTTTTATACGTATGTTTGCTTTTGAATTGCAAATATGTAAATGTTGATTTACGCATTTGCAATTCAAATAATTTAAGTGCAATTGAAAGACGTCTACAGAATATGAAATTTTATGTACATTATTTCTGACATTGCACTTTTTCGCGACACGCGGTATGTACTATGAATTTTTAAGAATAGAAATTATTAGATTTTTACTCTGTTAAAAGTCTTTTTTCGAGTGTATGGGTAATATTTACAAATTCAGGGCACAATCTAATTTCTGAGTTTAGATTATCTACATCATAGTTATGAGTTTCTCATTTTGGATATAATATGATAGTAATCAATAAATATCCTTCAAAGTTAATCTCAAGTATCGTTGAACTCCTCAAATAAGTTATGAATACTTACTTTAAGGCTGTATTTTGTAGCTTAGATTTTCCATTCTATCAATTTTACTACATCAGCGAAAATTTGTTCTAAAACTTAATAAAACCAGTCAGTTCGGCGAGAAAATAAGGCAGAGGCAGCATTACTCCACAGCCTCCACCAGACCCATAGTATGTAATCAGACCTGCCGTCATGCATACACAATTAGAACGTGTCCGTACTAAATAGACTTATGCTAGATATTTTTCTTGCACATACATTATTCATTCTGTGAAATATGATAAAAAGGCATGAAGTATTTTGTATTTTGGAGAATCTTTTGCGATATTTTATTTTTTAAGAGCAAATATTGAAATTGTATTTGTTCAACAAAATGGTCTTACTGTCATGAATGCTCAAGACCTTGCGAATGAAGGTGCAAAAGCCGGAAAGCGTACTAAGGACTCCAAGGCAACACTCTCGAATGTGACCGAGACTAAGAGCGTTTTCACACTGTCCGATATCCGAAATCCGATATCCGACTTACGATATCGAAGGAAGTCAAATGTCAAATATGTATCTCTCGGAGCCAACACCACTGTTTTGGCCCGATATCGGATCACAAAGGGACTAAAACACGAATATAAGAAAAAAATCTCGATTCCATCTCCCGTCAATAAGGTCGAAAATTGCTTGCACTTTTATTTCTTT